>CM060978.1:143183158-145658158 GCA_030765065.1 Deroplatys truncata | reverse complement strand
GTTTCTGGCTTTTATTTTAAATGTGGATACATTTTGGATTTTGGTAATTACACAGTAAATTCACTATATTTATGTGCATTTTATACAGCAGTTTGACATTTAAGTTTGCCAATAAGTATGCTAGCCCTGCTGAGGTTGAAATGACTCCTCCTAACTTCCTGTGGTTGTAAACAGGGTCTACACTGCACAATGGAAATAATATACAAGAGAAATTTTCATCCACCACCATAGTTATAGAACATGCACTGCAAAACAATAACTGGCTCATGCATAATAGATCATTCAGGTGCATTTCATTAGGTATATAATTCAGCATAACATGCATATTAGGCCGGTGAATCAGCTCGCCCATTCTTTTTGTATGATGCATCTTGCAGATTATAGTCATGTTTGAAAATATCAACCCTTTCATCAAATAATTGATTTTATAGCTATTTTTCTTTTTTAATCCATTTAATTGTTCTTGTGCCTATCAACATTGAACACTTGCAAGTACATTATGCAGTTGCCAAAAGCTTCAAAACACAGTCTTTTCATTTTCTACTTCTTTAGGCGTGTGCTTTATTGGAATGATTTGTTCCTTCTTGAAAGGTGCACTTACAATGCGATTCTACTTTTGAGTAAAAGCACTATATTTTTCGAAATCAATCTTAACTTTATGTTCCTCTAAGAAATCACACCCAAGACTTGAAAGCAGTATAATATACAGATGTTTGGTTGAGCAAATATTCCGAAAAGGCTTGCTGTGTTTGAGAATTTTTTCCTGGTTTCTGACAACAGCCTAAGGATTGAATATTTTAATACACTCAAAATAAGTTCCTGTTTGCTAGCAGGTTAAGTTTGTTGTTGGTCTGTGTGAATACCCCTTTTGCCTGATATTGAAGTTATATATTTTTAAATTTCTTATAAATTCATTGGAATTTTTTTATAAAACATTGATAAAGAGTGTAATGATTGCTTCCCAACATGATGATAGCTGTTGGATGCTATTTAATACTGCTTTCAAATTTAACTCTCAACTGCACTGGATCTCCTCTGTATTCAGATCATTTAATTTTCAAAATGTTGACTCCAAAATGGTTTTTCAGTTTGGGAAAGAGGTAATAATCAGAAGAACTTTTATCTGGATTGTAAGCTGCATGACATTATAATTGGTCAGTGCATTCCCCCATCATCTTGCTGGTATATAGTCTTGCATTATCATGGGGAAGTAACAGCCTTGTTCTGTTGAAATCTGATGTACCAGTGATTTGAATGCACTACATTCATGGGCCGTGTCTACACAAGTCATCTGTCTGGTTTTTCCAAAATAGTGATAAGAATGATTTCTTTACTTCTGTAGTAAAGTCCATAGATGTCAGTCTTCCAGAGTGTTGATTATCTTTTACAGTATTACCACTCTCAAACAATTGTTAAAGACCATTAGGAAGTTGTAGTTAAATTAAATTGAGATTTATTTATGAACGCTGTTTAACTACTATGGTCCTTAGCGTCCCATTCTATATTGTCGTGAAAGACTGGTAATTTTGCTCAGAGGCCTCTTTATCAGGCTTGAGGTTCTTTTACGTGCCGTAAATCTACAACACGGGACCACCGGCTTTACTTCCCTTCCGAAGGAAGCCATGCCAAGGATTTTTACACCTGAAAAAATCCATCACCCTTTGCCGGGTTTGAACCCGCGACCTTGGGCTAGCACGGTACCACTAGTCTACGGAGGACGACAGCAGTTGTAGTTGTAGCAGTAGTAGTTAGTTGTAGTCACATATATATTTCTTGAAGTTCTGCATTGTCCATAGAAACTTTTATTCTGTGATTAAGGTCCAGTTTCACAGTTTAAGCTTTGAATCAGGCATAAATGAAGATTTAAACTACAATGGCATTTTACAGTGCATAGTTATATGTGCAAGCTTATATGTGGCTTGGCTTAAACTGTATTGAATTGTGGCTTAAGCTAAGGAGTCACTGTGTTATATGAAGAACGATGTCAGTGATGAAGAAATGCAAAGTATTTTAACATTGCACAACAAAAGATGATCTAGAATGTTTAGATTGTGTCCTAATCATTTTTGCATATGGAATGACCGAGAATTGAGAGATTTCAATTAAGTAAACAGTCAGCAATGCTGGTACCAGAAATTATTGATAATACAATTAAACATAAAACCAACCAGTAAGAAGTAAAACTTAATTTGACATGCCATTAATTTTAATTTTATACTTTTATCATCTACATTGTTGCACTTATTGCCATCACATCTACATATAATGTATGGCTTTATATTTTAGTAACAAAGCACTCATCAGAAACAATGCTTCTCTTAACATTGAGGTTATATGCAAGTGAAAGCATGCTATGCGATTGCAGCTGGAGATTTTTCAGGCATTTCAAAACTTACGGCATGCAGAGTTATCAAAATTGCTTCACAGCATTCTAATCCACCATTTGTATCACAATTTTTCTCCAGGTTTGGTTTTTCTTACTCCATAGTAATTTGTCCAATTGCTTGCACTCTATTACATGTTTATGCTGCTTTACAATTTTTAGAGAATGCTGACCTCTTGAGTGACTGATTTTTTGGTCACTTTAATATTACGAGGGTGGTCTGAAAAGTTTCCAACCTCAACATGAAGATGGCAGCACTTGTAAATAAAAGCTAGTGAATTTCATTGTTCATCTATTGACAGTTACTCACCAAAATTTCAGCCATTTTGGATGCTCAGTTGTTATGTAACAGTCGTTTGAGTGAGGTGATGTGAGTGTTTTTATGAAAATGGACAAAATCGAGTATCAAGCTGTCTTAAATATTTATTTTTGAAAGGCAATACGCCTATGCAAATCAAAGATGAGTTGAATTCTATGTATGGGGACTCTGCACCATCATTTACCACAGTGAAATTTTGGGCAGCTGAATTTAAACGTGGCCGTAAGAGCTTGGGAGATGATGAACTTTCGGGACGTCCAAAAATTGCAACTACTGATGAAAACATCGCCAAAGTTCACCAAATGGTGCTAGACAACCGCCGAATTAAAGTGAGAGAGATAGCAGAGGCCATGAACATGTCAAAAGAACGTGTTTGTCAACTATTAAATCAACATTTAGACATGAGAAAGCTGTCCACGCGTTGGGTGCAGCATTTGCTCACGTTTGACCAAAAACGTGTTCGAATGAACATTTCCAACGTTCTGTTGGCGCAGTTTAGGTACAATAAAGCCGAGTTTTGGTGCCGATTAGTTACTGTAGATGAAACTAGGATACACCATTATACGCCCGAAACAAAAATACAGTCCAAACAGTGGGCTGCAAAGGGGGAACCAGCTCCAAAAAAAGCAAAAACTGTTTTTGCAGCTGGGAAAGTGATGGCGACTGTTTTTTGTGATAGTCATGGAGTTATTTTAATCAATTATCTACAAAAAAGAAAAACCATTACAGGAGCATACTACGCATCATTACTTGACAAGCTGAAGGCAGAACTTGCGGAAAAACGGCCACATTTGCAGAAAAAGAAAATCCTGTTTCATCAAGACAATGCACTGTCTCACACCTCAGCGGTTGCAATGGTGAAAATCCACAAATTACGGTTTGAACTGCTTGACCATCTGCCTTATTCACCAGATCTATCCCCAAGTGACTTCTTTTTGTTCCCTCATCTGAAAATTGCGCTCGGAGGACAGAGATTTTCGTCAAATGAAGAGGCAATCACCTTTATGAACAATTATTTTGCAGAGAAAAACACTGAGTGCTATTTGGACGGGTTACAGAGAACCTACAAAAAATTATTTTAGGAACAACATTGCCATAAACAAACAATGGGAATTCACTTGATGCCACATGCGCGGATGTCACCAATTTTATGTTCTGTGGAATTGTTCAGCTGTGAAGCCGAATGTGGTTGCCGTACTGAAGACTCACAAAGCTTAAACTGTGAAACTTGTCTAACCTGGAAATAATGCTCATTGTACTTGCAATCTTGTCTACGTTGAGGTACATTGGTTAACATTTTTTAATATTAATGCGCATAATTTTGAAAAAGTCTGTGCACTTTGATTCAATTGTCTAATATTGAGCAAGCTATTGAAATGGATGACAAAAATCACTCATGTTTGAATTTGCCGCTGTGATTTGTTTATCTTACAGATATCCAACATTTCAACTTTTATGAATACAGGATATTGATGTATAATCTTGTTTCAGGAAAATGGGGAAGTAGGTGATGAATTCATGCGACAGATACAGTCAATTGCTGCTTATCTGCCTTATATGACCTGTCCAGGAAATCATGAAGAGGCCTAGTACGTATATTTTTAAAACTTTTTAAAATCTTAAAAGCCTTAATTGCTTTGCTTATTTAAAGCCCAGCCGAGAAATGGAAACAGAAACCAGAAGTGAAACAAAAGTTAATGTGAGCATGCACAATCAATGAGAGACTTTCTGGAGTTCAGAAATGCTACGGAGGAAGTTGGTCAGTTTCATGTTTTCTTTTACCAATCATGGCATATGTATGCTTATTATCTGTATCTGTGTTTATTGTAAAAAATAGTCAAGGAGGCCATGGCCTTTAACACCGCTAGAGGTCTCTCTCTAGTAGCAGGCTCGGAAATACAAAACTGCAATGTTCCCTGCAGCTGCACATGTTTCTATTCTCAATTTTATTTATGCTGTTGATAGTTTAATTTAGTATAAGAATCATGAATGGTAAAAATATTGCTTTTTAAAATGTTTTCTGTACTGAATTTCAAAGTTGTGAACCTGCATTTGAATTTAAAAAAAAAGAAGGTGAAACCAAATGGATGCAATCCATTTACCATGTTATTAATAAACTAATCGACATGCTCTCATATTTCCATCTTGAGTTTCATTGTGAATTAAAAGCCCTAAATGTTCAAGTCTTTAACTGTCTCTTCTTGTTCTGGTTTCCTATTTGTGACTTATTCTGAAATAACTAAAGAATTTGATGGATTCCAAGTATTAAATTGAGGTTAGGATTGCTGCTTCCCATTCTTGATTGATTGTGGATGACTTCACCTTCTTCCACTTCCATTCTAGTTCTTATTTCTGTTCCTGGCAATTCTGCCTGGGCTTAAGCAAACAAGAGTTGATATAACCTTGTTTTCTGAAATCAGCTGAAAAAGTTTGATAAACAGAAAGAGCTATTTTTAAATTATTACACACTGTGTGACTTAGTATGCGATAAAGTGACTGGAATAATGAATGAAAGACACACACCTGTATATTATTTTACACAATCAATGCGTATTGTTAAGTTATGAACAAATTATGTTTAAAATCAATTTGATATGGGATCCTTAGAATGAGGACCTGTGATTTGTAAAACATTATGAGCAAATATATTTGAGATAGACTCAGCAATTATTGGTTTTACAGTAATTTTAGTGACTACAGAGCAAGATTCACCATGCCAGGCAATACTGAAGGACTGTGGTACAGCTTTAACATGGGCCCTATCCACTTCATATCAGTATCTACTGAAGTTTACTATTTCTTGGACTATGGACTTAAACTGTTAATCAAACAGTACGACTGGCTGGAAAAAAATCTCAAGGTAAACATAAATAGGAGTGAGCTAGTACTCTTAAGAGTAAAATAATTCAACAGTACATTAAGTAGTTATATTAAATTAGTGACTGAAAACTTCACTCCTCTTCCTTTAAGATAATTTGAAGACATCTTTGTAAATTATCATGCACTTTTTCAGCTCTCTACTTCTGTGCTATCTGTTGAGTTAACATTATTAAACTACTACTAGTTAACTGATCATTTTATTTTAGAGGTATCTACTGGAAGCAAGGGGAGAATATACACCTTATTTACAGAATCAATGCTAATGTTTCAAATCCATCCCTGTTCTTTATAAACAGAAATCTGGTGCTTTAATAACTCGGCTTCAGGTTTATTTTGTGATTACAGGACCACAAACAAATTGCTGCAGCTGATTTACTTTTTCTAAAGTGGAATTAATTGTTCTTTCACACAAGCCGTGTGTTGGACAGGTTTGGAAAGGTAGAATCAGAAGACTGAAAAATTCAATGCCATAACCGGGATTTGAACCACGGATCTCCCGGCTATGGCATTGAATTTTTCAGTCATCTGATCCTACCTTTTTCTAAAGTGTTCTTAAATTCTGATTCCTAAGTTATGAGTAATTTTTCAAATTGTGAGCAAATTTACGTGGAAGAGGTTGTATGAAGAATGAGCATTAAGAATATTGAAATAATTAAATGTGTAACTAATAAATGAATTACAACTATCTGGGCTTGTAGGCCGTGGTCTAGAAGGCATCGTGGATACCGACGTTTCGCCAAGTACAGTGCTTGGCATCTTCAGGGTGAAGTGATTCAGTGTCTGCGGTGGTAGGAGTCTGAATGTGGAGACCGGAGGATGGCATTCTTATATAGTGGGGGTGGGCGGGGCTTACTGTGAGGTCCTGTGCAGTGATTGGCTCGCATCTCTGGGAGTGGGTGGGTTTGGCGAGGTATTATTATGTCTGCTATTTTTGCGTACGTGTTTCTCCAAAATAGGTGTCCAGGCTTTATGCACACAGAGAGCTTCTTCTTTCTGGTTAAAATTGTTTTTGTGTTTATATATTTCAATGGCCTCCCTCTGTAGTCGAACATGGTAGTTTGTAGTTGTAGATAAAACTTTGGTTTCTTTGAAGCTGATGTCATGGCGAAGTAATAGCGAGTGTTCCGCCACAGATGATTTTTCTGTTTGTCCCAATCTGCTGTGATGCTCGTGTTCTTTCAGTCTCATGGCCACACTGCGCATAGTAGTGCCTATGTAAACCTTGCCGCAGCTACAGGGCACTTTGTAAACACCTGCAGATATATGCGGGTGATGCTTATCTTTGGCTGATCTCAGCAAGTCCTTGATTTTTTGTGTTGGTCTGTAGACCATGTCAATCCCGTATGAGCGCAGAAGTTTGCCTATTCGATCGGAAACATTCTTAATGTAGGGGAGGAAGGCTGTGCTTGTTTTGCGGTGATCCTTCTTTTTTGTAGGGCGCCTAGGGTGAAGCGCATGCCAGATTTCTTTCCATGTGTGGCCATTGCCATGGAAGGCCGAATTTATATGTTTGAGTTCTTCTTTCAAATATTTTTCGTTGCAGATTCTTGTTGCCCATTCTGTGAGAGTTTTTATCACTTCTTGTTTCTGCCTGGGGTGGTGGTTTGATGTTTTGTTTAGGTATCAATCTGTGTAGGTGGGCTTCCTGTATATACTGCATTCTAGGCCGAGGTTTGGTGTTCTCATGACTTTTACATCTAAGAAGGCCAAAGTATTATCTTTTTCTTTCTCCATTGTAAATTGAATATTGGGATTTAGGCTGTTTAGGTGCAGCAGAAATTGATCTAAGGTGTCTTCCCCGTGGTTCCACACTGCAAACGTAACTCCACATAACATAACCAGGTCTTTGGTTTGAGAGGAGTGCTGGCGGGTGCTGACTGCTCAAAATTTTCCATAAAAAAGTTGGCAGTAACTGGGCTCAGAGGACTGCCCATTGCGACTCCCTCGATCTGTTCATAAAAATTGTTGTCCCATTGAAAGTAATTAGCTGTAAGGCAGTGACGAAACAGCTCTGTGATGTCCTTGGGGAACAGCTCTTGAATGTGACTTAAGGTGTCTTTTATCAGTACTTTCGTAAATAATGAGACAACATCAAAGCTCACTAAGTGCTCCCCAGCTTCTAGCTGAATGTGCCCGAGTTTCTCTATGAAGTGGTCCGAGTTCCTAATGTGTGTGTCTGTGGTGCTGATGTGTCTTTGTAACAGACTGGAAAGGTGTTTGGCGATACGGTAGGTAGGCGAACTTATGCTGCTCACAATGGGACGTAGTGGTACATTGTCCTTGTGAATTTTTGGGAACCCATATGGAAAAGTTTGAGCAGTCAGCACTCGCCAGCACTCCTCTCAAACCGAAGACCTGGTTATGTTATGTTGATGATATGTTTGTGATGTGGAACCACGGGGAAGACACCTTAGATCAATTTCTGTTGCACCTAAACAGCCTAAATCCCAATATCCAATTTACAATGGAGAAAGAAAATGACAATACTTTGGCCTTCTTAGATGTAAAAGTCATGAGAACACCAAACCTCGGCGTAGAATTCAGTATATACAGGAAGCCCACCCGCACAGATCGATACCTAAATAAAACATCAAACCACCACCCCAGGGAGAAAGAAGAAGTGATAAAAACTCTTACAGAATGGGGAACAAGAATCTGCAACAAAAAAATGTTTAAAGGAAGAACTTGAACATGTAAATTCGGCCTTCCAGGCCAATGGCTACACGTGGAAAGAAATCCGGCATGCGCTTCACCCTAGGTGCCCTACGAAAAAGAAGGATCACCGCACAACAAGCACGGCGTTCCTCCCCTACATTAAGAATGTTTCCGATCGAATAGGCAAACTTCTGCGCTCATACGGGATTGACACGGTCTACAGACCAACACAAAAAATCAAGGACTTGCTGAGATCAGCCAAAGATAAGCATCACCCACATACATCTGCAGGTGTTTACAAAGTGCCCTGTAGCTGCGGCAAGGTTTACATAGGCACTACTATGCACAGTGTGGCCATGAGACTGAAAGAACACGAGCGTCACAGCAGATTGGGACAAACAGAAAAATCATCCGTGGCGGAACACTCGCTATTATTTGGCCATGACATCAGCTTCAAAGAAACCAAAGTTTTATCTACAACTACACACTACCATGCTCGACTACAGAGGGAGGCCATTGAAATATATAAACACAAAAACAATTTTAACCAGAAAGAAGAAGCTCTCCATGTGCATAAAGCATGGACACCTATCTTGGAGAAACACGTACACAAAAATAGCAGACATAATAATACCTCGCCAAACCCACCCACTCCCAGAGATGCAAGCCAATCACTGCACAGGACCTCACAGTAAGCCCTGCCCACCCCACTATATAAGAGTACCATCCTCCGGAATTTCATCATCCAACAAGATTCTAAAACAAAAACAAACAGCAGCGGAGCAGGGTATTGGGCTCTGTTCCTGAAAAGGCAGCCAATGAGGAGCCTATAAAAACTTAGCGCTACCTCCCATCACACCATCTACATCAAAACCAAACCGCCACCCTAAAAATTTCCTTTCTACCTATGGTTAAGCCTTTCAAAGGGTAGGTACATGGAAAAATCCACTTAGGTTCACCACGAACCTACCAGATGCACTCGGACTCGGACTCTCCGCATTCAGACTCCGACCACCGCAGACACTGAATCACTTCACCCTGAAGATGCCAAGCGCTGTACTTGGAGAAACGTCGGTATCCACGATGCCTTCTAGAATCTAGACCACGGCCTACAAGACCGGATAGTTGTAATTCATTTATTAGTTATGACGCCGGCCATGAAAGCCTCAGTATGTACAATTATATGTGTAATTTTTCCATATGGTATATGAATATACTGCTTGGTACATTGTTTGCTGTTAATGTCCAGCAGTGCTGCAAGCCTGTCTTGAGAACAGAACTTTTTTTTAATTGACTTTGGATGTAAAAAAGCTCAATATGTCATAACTACGCTTAATTCCCTCACCCATAAACATTAATTATTGGCTTTATTTTTGGCACCCATTTTTATTTCATAGTAGAATGACTATTTAATGGGAATAGTATAATACAAATATTACTAGGGAAGGGGTGTAATCCCTCAGAAGGGCCTAGATAATAAAATATTCCAACAGTGAATGTGTCCTGACCATAATGTATCATTAGATGCTCTCTTCCTTTAACCATATGTCAATACTTTCGCATTATTGTACAAGTTGTTGGACTTTGTAGTCCAAGGTGCCTCCAGGGAGTTAATGATAAATGAGGCCTTCCACCCTGACTTGTCAGAGGGTTCAGAATTTATGTGGGCTATAGTTTCTCAACGAAGAAAGACTTGTATTGGATTGTGAGACAGCCTTAGGAAATAGTTGTTTCTAACATGACAAGCCATCATTCTTTCCTCCAAAATAGAAGTTAATGATGGGTAGTGACGTGACAATAAATTGCTGCTCATCCAGTTTTCATCTGCCATCTGAGAATGCCTGCCTGCTAATTTTAAAATTATTAAAGTAATTTAATTGTTGGTGAACTTTGTGCCTGTAAAATTAACACTTAAAATGTAATGTTTGGCTGATGAAGAAAAATTTGTGTGATTTTAGCTAATTTAAAATTTTAATCCCTTTGTCACACAGACAAATTTTATGTTTGGTGCACATTTCTTCTCTCTGCAAACTTCTTGCCCATGCTTCCATGTTTTTGGGGTATGTGCACATGAAATGACATTGCTATAATGTAAAGACTGCTGCATATGTAGCCAAGTAATTCATATTATAGAGCTTATACAGGGGGAAAATTGAAACCAACTTTTACACTTCTAGACCAGACCATAGGGAGAGAGTCATTTGATGCAATCACCACAGTGGAGGACATCAGGCAGTGTCATCATCTAACAATATGTAGAGAAATTATTATGTACATTTATTGTTCAAATAAACATTATTTTGCACTAAAGTAAATTAGTTGGAATGACAGGGGAATTACCAGGGAGCTGCACAAACACTCCCCCTCCCCCTGGAAATCCCCTGCACTGATTGCCTTTAAACATATTACAGAGGGATGTGACGTGTTATTTTCATGTAGAGGTTATAAATATCACAGCTCTTTGTTAGCAGCTATGAGAAACAACTAACACCTTAATTTGCAGTTACCCATTACGAGTAGCAGTAATAAAGATGTAGTTGTTGCTGCACCTCTGTTACAAGGAAATAACTATTACTTTGCAACAGACTTATAACAACTTATCATGATTGCAAGAGAAATTATGCACAAGGATTTTACCTTAACAATTAAAATAATGAAATTTCAGATTAATAATTCTTACACACACTGTTTTTGTAATTCCTTAATGATACAGTATTATACAAACACTTTTTTCTTTTCATAAATCACATTTTACGTAAATGTGGTGTACACATGTGAAATAACTCCATACATTAGTAGATTTCATGTATTTACTTATTCTAGTGTTCATGGCTGGACTATTCAATTAGTTTGGAAGGGATGCAGAAGATGAACTTCAAACACTTCTAAATATTTATAACTAGCTAGCTTACCTGATGTTGCATGGGTAGCTTTTTAAACTCAAATGATGGTATAGTTAATTTCATATACCTCCCTCTGTTCTTTATGAACATTACTGTACAATGATTTAGAAGGCTTTTATACTATTCCTAACCTTGGGTAATAAATCTCCTGATATTCTCGCAAAAGTCAGCAGAAAGTCCCCCCCCCCCCTGACAGTCTTCCAAGTTCTGGAAATGCTGTATAATCTATGAGTACCCTTTGGTTGGTGGAACATTCGTCGGTTGGAATGGTGAAGTAATTTGTTAGATAATCACAGTAGGTGAAATTTTAAACCTTTGTACCTTCTATGTACTTCCTAATTAGTTTATTAACATAAAAGATACATACTTTTCACATAATTTAGAAACCATAACATATACAACAAAATAGAGGTGAAACTGGTGGATATGGATTTTCCGCACTTCCAGCCTATTGAGTTAACTGCTTTGGAAAACACACATAGTCTGCGACAATTGAGGAAAATAATCTTCTCAGTTGTTAATTATAAAATGTCGGTTGCCAAATTTGTAACGTTAGCTGGACATAATTTTCTTTCATTATACAATTATTTAGCATACCCTTCTAAGAAACTTGATTACAACATAAGCACAAAGGAAGTAAAGCAAGCATTTCTTATATGAGGGTTATTAAAATATTTTGGCATTGGTATTGCATGCATATTCTGTGTTATAAGCTGATTTGATTCTCTTTTGTTTTGCTATATCTTCTGTTTTCTTAGTTAAAATTGTGACCATCTACACACATTGCTTGGAATGAAATGTCTGAAGAACTTGTCTTATTTTACATGCATATTCTGTGTAGTAAAAATAACTATTTATTACACCATGGCATTCACAAAAAAGTCAAAGCCTGTTCACAAATATGTTCTCTAACCTCCAATCTGTATTTTAGTGCATAGGCTTTATAAATCCTTTTTAGTCTTTTAGTAATTGACGAATTGAAATTAGCTGTTTTATAGCTCACGTCCATAAGAAAGAATAGGACTTATCAATGTTGAAAGAATTATCAAAATTGGTTGAGTATTTGTTTGAACTACCTAACACACACATGCACACGCAGAATGTTCTCTCTTTATAATATTAGTACCAATAATTCAATGCTGCAAGATGCCTAGTTGATATTTTTATCATCACATGATATAATTGAACACTAGTGTCATGCCATGCTATCTGGTGGAGAAGTGTAATACTATATGACATGCAGTTAATTTGTTTAAGGGACTATACAGTGACTAATAGGTCTACTCATGTATCAGTACAGTGAATATAGTTACTGAGATTGGATAGTTGGTTATTTTCCACCCCCTTTACTTTTTTAACTAATATACTACTGTTACAGAGTAATGCTTACATTAACTTTCGGTCATCCCTATTTTATATGATATTGACAAGTTCCGTTATTAATTTCAGGAAGCAACAAATCCAGTAAATCGTACAGAACGTCCTTGGATCATTATTTATGGGCATAGGCCAATGTATTGCTCTAATGCAAATACTGATGACTGTACAAATTATGAAACATGGACTCGTGTGGGAGTACCATTCCTGAATTGGTGAGTTTGCTTCATTTTGTGATACTCTTTGCTTCTAGAAATTTCATTTTAACCATTAAATAATAGTTTATTTGATGTAAGTGAATTATTATTTATTGGTTACCATGGGTAGCTTTGATATGTGTAAAAATAAATAGTCATTTGTGAACGCAGATCTATGTCATTGCAGATGCATTTTGAAGATAGAGAAATGAAATATGCAATACATTTATATTTTTATGAATTACTAATGGTTAATGATACCTAAATTTTATGACTTGCAAAACTTGAATAGTTTTAACATTTGAAAAAGACGGAAGACATAATTTTGAATCATGAATGGCATGTAATTATTATACATGTGCACTTTGAGGATTAACTGTTCATAAATTCTTGCAGTGCTGATTCCTAAACAAACCTTTACTTGAGCAATTAGAAAAGATGTACCGAAAAAAATTCTAAGTTAAAGCCATCTTCCATTTCTGCTCCATCTACTTACTGTTGTCAATGTATGTAATGATTAAATTTGAAAAATGTGTAATTTAAAAAAAAAAATTCTGATGTTATGTTCACATGACTTTCTCTACCCATTATCTTTATTTTTATAAAGCCTCTACAAACTGTTCTTGCAAAAGGTTATTCTTCCATCTACTTCAAGTTAATTATGATAAACATTTACATAAATAATTGCATTACACATTCATTTATAGATACAAAGGGGATAGTGATAGTCAAATGTTTAAAAGTGCGTCATTGTATGCTGTTATTGAAATTACAGGCTCTTTCCTCGACATCATGACAAACAACTGAATAGTGACTACATTTTAAAAAAAATGACAAGTATTGAAAAGTTCAAACCAATAATAACAAATATTTCGGAAATGGCTGAGTCCACAAAAAGGGTTATTTGAAATAAATTGTGTGTTTTTAAGAGATATACACTTTCTGTGCAGTAAGCTTCTGACTACCTCTTATGGTTTACCCGTTATACAAAATTCCTTCTGAATGAAGAGGACTTCACGTGCTATTTCCAGAAAATTCAAGACATAGCTTTTATTTGTCATGTAAATATCTTAGATATATGGTATTTTAATAAAAATCATTACAGCCATTGTTGAGAAAATCAGAAATATCGTACATGTTTCCATTTAAAGGGTAGTTTTACATGATGGGATTTTCTTGACACATCTTTGGAAGATACTGAACTTAAATACCAAGTTTGGTATTTATCTCACTTTTCATTTTTGCCTTATGCTGTTCCCACACACGCGCACATCCACACACGTGCACACACAAAAACCATGGGCTCTTTTTATAAAAAAATGCTTATTTTTATTTGTTCAGGGGCCTCAAAACATGTATTTCTGTTGAAAACTCAACATTAAATTTTTGAGTGGAATACAACACTTCCTCTTGCCTATTATCGGTAGGTGGCAGAGAAAGTAATAGAGCACAATACTTATAACACACATTGTTAATGTTATGATGTTAGAATGATAAAAACAAAGAATCCTTTTGTCTGCTATTAGAAAATTAGTAAAATGCAGATTTTGCAATTTGGAAGATGACTTTGCTGGTTTGTTTTGACAATAACCAGAGTAGGATAAAGCTGGCATGTTAGGTTATATTTGTCCTGGCCAAATTTGTCCACAGTTTACTTATGTGGAGTATTCATGAAATTTGAATAATCTGAGCAGATATTACCCATTTTCAAAAACTATTAAATCCATTCAAAATAAAAATTGGCAGGTGAAGGCAGGTGCCTTCTTGTAGAGGACATCAAACTATGACTTTTCACTGTTTAAAACAATTCCAAAACTCTTGCTTCACATAAAAAGTTCTGAAATTTGGTTGGAATTCATAAAGTCCATGTAACTTTTTTCATTTAAAGAAATTCTAGAACCTTTTGATTTAAATCATATTTCTAAAATTGTTTCTCATTCCAAACCATAGTGATATATGTGCTTTTTCTTCTCACTGTGGCCACCGCATGGTGACTGGCACACCAGCCAACACAGCTCAGACTGCCGTTGAAACAGTTATATCTATGCAACCGCCATTTTTACAATTACAATTACATGACAATAAGCACATACCTTATCATAAGAGATGTTGGAAACGTGCTTCTGTATGCACACATTTCTGGCATCTTTTCCAGAAATTTTCATTCACACTGGAAAGTTCAATATCTGAAATTGAGTGAGTTTCTTTTAATTTTTTCAATGTATGAGGTTTGTTGCATACATCTTAATTTTCAAATTTCCCCATAGATAAAAGCCACATATAATTTAATCTGGGGATCGCGAGGGCCATACTTCTTTACTAATTACTCTGTCTTAAAAATTTCCTGAATTAAATTTAATGACTCATCAGCTGTATGCATGGTACCAATGTCTTGTTGGAAGAATGCAGACTGACATTCATCATTGATCAGCTGGTCAAAAAATGGTGTAATTCATTCCTCTACCTCTCTGCTTTTATTGTTTGCTCAAAAAGTAGGTCCTATTATTCTATATGCGTTTACTGCACACCAGTTTTTGCCTCATGCAAGGAAATCTTGTGTGTAAAATTGGGTTTCTCTGCACTCCAAGATCTTTTATTTTGCGACGAAACATAGCCATATAACTGGAACCATGCTTCATCAGAGAAGAGTATTAAGTGTGGGTCATTACTCTATCATTTTGCAAAATCCAATTAAAAATGTACTCTTTCTGATGATCTCAGATACTGAACTCTCCAGTGTGAATAAAACTTTGCTGAAAAGATGCCAGAAACATGTTGATAGAGAACATTTTCAACATCTCTTATAATAACATATGTGCTTAGTATCATTGTAATTGTAACTATAAGAATGTTAGGTGGTTGTAGGGATATTATAACTGTTTTGGCAGAGTTTGAGCTGCGGCGACTAGCATGCAAGCAGCCATGTAGCGGCTAAGTGTGAAGGAAAAGCACTGTATTTCTTATCATTCTTGGATTATTATTTTAGATATGAGTTATACAAACGCACAGGTCGCACGTGGATAATTATTGTTTCTGGAACAGTCCTCATCTAGGTAAAGGCGATTGATAATTTTATTTGTGCATGATAACATTATTACTTGAAAAGAAAGCTGGCACAAAAATAATTTTTTCTGATGTTGCAATTGTTATTACTTACAGATAAGATGAGAGGTTATTGTCTTTATCAACTTTTATACAACTGAAGATGAATGTTATTCCCATTTCTAATCAGTTTTTATTAGTGCAGTGGTTGTAACATACTTCAGATAAGATTGTTACTTTGCACTCATTGTTTAAGCATCTGGGCACTTGTAATACCACTCTCAGTTTTTGCTGATAAGATTATGATATTTGTTTGTAAATAAAATATTGTTCTTTGAAATAAGGTCAATGTAAAACTGTAAACAGAACTTTCTTCCACCTCTTTTAAGAGCTAATGTTCTTTCATGCTCCATTATTTATTGTTCTTGTTTGAATGAAATGTTATTTTTAAGGACTAAGCAAATTACCTGTTATGCAGAAACTGTGAAACCACACTAATACAATATAGTGCAGTTGAATGATCAATGATGTTCTTTTAGAGATCAGCTCCATTTTAAATATTTTGAAAACTTTCTTTTGGGAATTCTCTCAACTTTAAATGGCTTTCACATCAATAATACTTTCTTGTGCTTAAAGGAGAACATTTGTGCAGAAGGACTTGCCTGATTCTATTTATTGCCATCAAAGATACTGGAAGTTGATGGTATGATTACACACATTATGTGTGGTAGTGAAATAAATATTATTCAGATTGAATCAGCTTTTTATTTAAAGTACCAATAATACAGGGAAAAACACAGTGAAGTAATATAATTGCAAGGATTTTCCAATGTGATACACATACTCTAATAATTTCACCATTTTTTTAAGAGTTACCTTCAACTTATTTTGGAGACATGTCTCCATCAGCCAAGAGCTGATCAGTAGAATGTGATCAGTAACATATTATTCAAATTAAGAACTAAGTGAGTTCATATTATTGACTCACTCCATAATTTACTTAAACTTTTAAGGGACATATTTCCTCCTGCTTTCAAAGCATGTCCCTTTTAGGTTTAAGTAAGTGATGTAAAGTGTCAGTAATACCGATTCATTTAGTTCTTAATTACTAATTTTGGTTGATTAAATTGTTACATTTTGTAAACAAAAGTAAAAATATCAGTAGCTCTGGGATATGGTTGTACATAAATGCATGAACTGTCCTTCACTGAACAGATAAACCAAAGTTTATTGCTCTCTGTATTGAATTGAAGAGAGAAAAAGTTTTCCCAACTCTCAAATGTGAAAATTAAATTTAGAAGGATACATTTTAAGTTTTTCTTGT
The DNA here is from genome assembly GCA_030765065.1 of Deroplatys truncata. Taxonomy (NCBI): domain Eukaryota; kingdom Metazoa; phylum Arthropoda; class Insecta; order Mantodea; family Mantidae; genus Deroplatys; species Deroplatys truncata. The sequence continues at coordinate 145,641,078 of CM060978.1, read as the reverse complement.
GTAACCATTGTTAAAATGAATTTGAGTATTGAATGATATTCCATCTTTTAAGAATTATGTATACTAAAAGTATGGTGCTCTGACAAATGCTTTATTGAGAATTAGTTTTGTCTCAAAGTATTAACATTTATTCACATACAGAAAAATGCTAGTTCTGCGACAGTTAAGCCCTTTATTTAATTACCAGCACATAATTGAGTACTTAAAAGAAGAAGTTTTGGGGAAAAAAATTTACTGCATCATTCTTAAGGCTTCCTTGAATTCTTTTGCATAAAATGTAACCTTAAAAAATGTCAAATTTCAGTACCAAGTTGGTGCAGTGCTAACAGAACGTTTATGAAAAAAGTTCCTTATTGATTTAAAACACATTATAAAGTATAAGATAAATTTATAACATATGAAAAGGAGAGTACTTGGTCTTTAATTAGTGTTTAATTTGTCACCTAATTGGTGTTTATCAGCTGAAATTTCTCTTTTACCTAGGTTTGGCATGGAAAAGCTGTTGTATGATTATGGAGTAGATCTTGCAATTTGGGCACATGAACACTCTTATGAACGCATGTGGCCTATGTATGACTACAAGGTTCTTAATGGCAGTTATGAGGAGCCATATAGGAATCCACTTGCACCAGTTCACATCACCACAGGATCTGCTGTAAGATTATTTTTATCTTTTTATGTTTTTGTTTTAATAAACAAATTGTGAACTATCTTATATTCTAACAGTAGTGTTAAGATATTAAAACAAAAAAGCAAAAGAAATGAAAATGAAAGAAAAGGTGTATGAAATTTTTAAATCTTAAAAAAAAACCTGAGAAACTGTTAAAAACACAGTTGAGAGTTTGCAATGACCAGTACTGCTTGTCATGGAATAATCACCACACATTCCATGTGAAATCAAATGACAAAAAACCTCGCATTTTTTGTTTCTGTTGTATTTTCCTATTAATAAAGGATGCTAAGAAAAGCCTATTTATTAGATATTAGCATCTAAAATCCAATGGTTGTCATGGTATTGAATGATAAATTTATTACATTAATTCATTTTGTTCCATTTTAAGTGTGCATGACTGTGGAATCCTTTATTTTAGAATATTGTACCAAATCTCATTTTGTAGCAGAAGTGCTTTTTTCACTGTAGCGTATAATATTTAATTTTATAATATTAACAAAATGCTATATACATTTTTACTTATTTTAAGCATTGTTGAATTTTTATAAAACTAAAATATTAGATTGAGAATAACCCACAGTGTTGTCATTAAGAGAGGTCTGGAATGTTGGTGAACGGTAATATTAGGGTGTTCATAGTTATAACACAAAATGTGAATAAAGAGAGTGATTTACATGATTTATGCTTGATATTTGCAAGGTGCTTTGTAGCAGCACAACACGTTTCATGCAATGAAGGTAGGCTGATTCAGTAATTACACAATAAAAACTTGCTTTTCATGTTTATTTCTTTTCTCTCAGTCTTTCCGTGCACTAGCAAGTTTAATATAAGTGTTATGAGTTAAGAACAAGTGGTTATTAAGTATATTTTTGTTAGTGATATGTCCTTGCGTGTCTTTTGTCAAGGCAAGAAAATTAAAATCAAAAGAAGCTTTAATCAAGTTAAGGTATGTCCTAAGATGGTAGTATTAATATACATTTACTCCATTACGGTAATTCTCATAGATTGCTTAGAATGAAACGCAAAGTTTACATGGCTAATGCTGCTTTAACTCCCTTCAATTTCTATTTCACAAAGATGTTAGTGTCAAAGCGTTCCATAAAGTACCCCATGCAGAATTAATTAAAAAAAAAGTATACAGTAGCACAGGCAAGATCATTAGATCAAAATCCATGATCATGTTCTAGTGTTCAAGCAAAATTATTGATGGCAAAAGTAATAGTGATACAGATAGTAGCAAAATGCAATCCATTGAAGTTAGTCTTTACACAGATGACTTAAATGAAATGCTTACTGTGACTGGTTTGAGTTCAATAAAGAAAGAAAGAAAAAAACAAAAAATTAACTGAAATAAAATACCCCTGAAAGTTAAGTGAAAACCATAGAGAAGGCTCTAAAAGAAAAGGTTTTTCATCTGGCAAATATGAGTGAACCTATATATAAAACCGACAATGAAATTTCAGTGAACTTTAAAAAGGCGTTCGAGTTTGCAGAGGACAGAAAAACAAAAGTTGAATCCTAACCAGCCTTCTCTTGTCATACTCTATTAAAAAGATACAGATTAACTTTGCTTCCACTATGCATATGATTCGTGTAGCTGGACTTAAAAGGAAAGATCTAGTTAAGTATATCTGCTCCAGACAGAAAGACTTTCAGAGGAAACAACTAAATTAGTTAAATACTTCTATGAATTAGAACAATATAGCAGTATACAGTCAGATAGAAGGATTTTGTTACTGTTAGAGAATGTGGCAAAAAAGAGCATATCCGAGGTGGCTATCGGCAGAAAATACTGTAGCAAAATTGTGTTAATGCTGGTCTCAGTATTTTATCAGTATCATGTTACTTCTTTCTGTAGTAATGTGAATCTGTGAGGAAACAATCAGTACCACAAGCTGCTTAGTAAGTGTTCTCATAGTTACCTTACGCACAGCAACTTGCTTGACTTTCAGTTCACAAACATGTGAGAGTGACCATTAACACGTGTTTTACTACCTCCTGTGAGCAAACTAAGTTATTTCTTTAATTATTTTAGACAGATCCTTATCAGACATCACTACAGTAAAATCTGTATGTTTGATTGTGTTTAAATTATGGAATCTTCCATATATAATGCAATTATTTTTCTTAATTCAAAACTATCTACACCCGAAAAAAGTTGAAATTGCTTCACTTAAATAAATGTAGGAACAACATGTTTATGTATCAGTATGAAATTAAGGCTTAGGGAATCAAAATAGAGCTTGATTAATTACAATACTGTATTGTTTAGAATTTTAATACGTTGCATAAAGTAGTATATTGGGCTTGTCTCCAATATCAAAATTTTTGTCTTGTAAACAATGCAAGGTTGATTTTCCTTGTACTTTGGATAATTTGAGATGGAATAGGCCATATGTAGATGAGAATAAAAGATTAGCAACTTCAGAGATTAGGATATGAAGAGGATATTGTAGTGATGAAGTTCAATGATGGAATTGCCATGGTATTATGGTAAGTTACACAAATATTCATTTGAAAATATGTTGATCAGAATGACAGCATTGTGGATAACATTTCATGTACAACCTAGTGGCAACAGTAGGACAATTTCCACTCATTCCCAATACCAAGTGCACATCACAGTAATCAGTTTTACTAGGTTCATAGCTGGTTTGTCTTCAAGTACTCTACTGTACTTGATAATTCTCACTGATAGAATATGCATCTATTTTGTAAACTAATGTAGCATGTGATGTTTACATTGCATAAGCAGACATCGGTTTCCAAGGCATATGCAGCTCCCCCATTGTCCTTCATTGAACTGTAGTCTTAGCAAACGTGTGTGTGTGTATAGCACTTGGAAAGACAAAAGAATAATCTGGAGGTATGGGATGTTTGATGAGGACATGTGAGAGTACAGAAGGTTGTCTGTGGAAATAATATTTGTGATATTTCACATTTGGGAAAAATTGTAACATAGATAATTAGTTTCTATCTTATATAGGCATGTTTTAATGGTGTTTTATTATGCCCTGGTCTTTGAAGATGATAGTATTCACCACGTACGAGTGTTTTCCTTCTGTTGCATTTGTATTTTGGTTTTCTAGGGAAAGATTTCAATGGAACCAAGGAAATGACACTGTGTACTTCATTCTTATTTTCTCTATCACTTACATAAACTGGGGGATGTGTTACATTCAAACCAAAAGTCTTGATGATGTGTATGCATGCCTTTTCTTTAAGATTGCAATGTGATGATTACCCCTTCACAAGTATAATGTTCTATTACCTTTGAGTTTCTCTGAATGGCCTTCAAATGATTTTGATAATCTGTTGTGTGATAAACAAAATGCATATGTTGAGCTTTCTGTAAATAAGCTAGTGAAGTCCTCTTAATCATCTTGCATTTTGTATGACTGGAAAACTATATGAAATAGATGCTTATTACAGGGAAAAATATAATCCAGGGCAACCAAGTTAAATTTTTGACTGGGTTGAAAGATCTGAATAAGGATTTTTGGGAGGTTTTTCCCTTCCAAAGATGAATGTTAGGTATCTCTTAGCTCTTTGGATTTTGGACTCAAGGGTGATTAGATAAGTAACTTCGTTCTTATATTAATTTAGAGCAAAAGCATCATCTGAGAATGGAATGTCCCATCTCAAATCACGCAAAATATAAGGAAAATCAACCTTGCACTTAAAAAAAAAAAGTTTTGCTTTGCAGATAAGCCTGATACGTTGCTTTACACAGAGTATGAAAATTCAGAACCTCATAGTTTTAGAGTTGAAATTCTTCAAATTTATATTATGTTCCTAAAATTCAAGGTATTTTAAACAATGTCTGTGAATGGAATATCCCAACTGAAATTATACAAAATAGATGGAAAATAATCATTTCTTTAAAAAAAACAAAACTTTTTGTATTTACAGATAAGCCTGATGCATTACTTTATATAGAGTTTGAAATTTCAGAAACTCATAGTTAGGTATTGAAATATGACAAATTTAATTTGAATTATTTAAATTACTTCAATTTTCATACCTAAACTTAAGTATTTTAAATACAAGCAAACATATACTAATTGTTGTGGTAATTGATCAGGAATTGTCTAAAATAATTAAAAGAAGTAAATTATTTTATTTGCAGGAGGTAGCATAGCATGAATGTTTGTTAGTAAACTCAAGGTTAATCAAGATGCACACAAAAGTGCTTAGTCTGTAGTTGTAAGGTGCTAAATATTGTATTGCAGATTCATATTAATGCATTGAAATCAGTATTATTTACCAGTTGTATTATTTCCTACAAATGGTCATCTCATCATATTCTCCAGCAAAATAAAAGCAATGTTTGTCTTAGAGACAGTGCTACAGGCATAATATGTTGATAATATTCCCTTTACTGTGAGTGAACATTGAAAGTTCCATACTAACTCTTTATTCTGTCTCGCATAATCAAATTTAGAGATGTAATAAAATGTCACTCTAATCAGATTTATAAGTTGCCCAATGAAATAGAACCAGGGGCAAACTATCTGGTTACAAATTGGACATAGAAGACTGGGTTTGGCTGCCTGTCACTTTATTGTTCCTCATTTCTGTCACATGCCCCCTTACCATGAGAAGAGATGAAAAAGTAGCATTTTGCTTTTATGCAAAATTCTTCTTGGTGGCACAAGTTGAGATAGACAGAGACATATTTTCTAAAACCAAAATACGAGCAAATTTCGGAACCTCAGACACCTGTAGACAAACTGTAGATAATATGGTGGTAATAGACATTTATCAGTATGTAATAAGAACAAAAATAGTAACAACAATCAGTTGTTAGTCATCATGTGCCAGTCTAAGCTCATAAGATACAAAGGAATGGATAAATATTTCACTGAGAAGTTAGAAAAAGTGAAGAAACAATCAAACAGTTATACTGATTCAGTGGTGGTAATACTACAATTTACAAATCAAAACATGTTTTGGAAGCAATTACTCCCAATCTCAGTTGATGTTCAACTATCAGTTTCGTCGCTAGTTCTTTGGTTCCCATGGGTGCAGAGACATGTAGCACCCTTAACAGATGTTTAAAATCACATGGAGGGATATTAAGTCTATAAGGTGGTTTTTTGTTCTTTGAGATGATATTTTCCCACACGCTAAGGGCAATTGAGTTGCGATGGGTTTTTAAAGTTTGCTTTTCATTTTTATTACTCGGACAGCAGCCCAAAAATGTTCTGCCACTGCAGAAGCTCTCATATGGCATCTTAGAAAATTCACACACGGACAGTTACAGAAAGAACAATAGCTACAATACTGAATCTAACAAACATGCCATCTTCAACAGCCTGGTACATAGATTGCTGAATAACCCACTCAGTCAGGGAGAATATGACAAAGAATACCAAAATATACACAGTCAGCCATAGTCAGTGGATTCAGTCAGCAATTGGTTGACAGTAAGATTGTTAAACCTGAAAAGAACACCAAGTCACTGTGCTCTCCACAAAAAAAAATTTACCTACCATCCAATAGAACAAAGGCATCCAAAATAGGACTTGTGGTTACATCGTGCGTTGCGATTACATACACTACCGAGGTCAGTCTATCAATAGCATTGAGAGAGGCATATACACCCATAGAGTGAACAGTGAGTGTGCTATGAATAATGGCATTGTCAACCCCTTCAACATCAAAGAAGAGAAAGTTCCAAACGGAATGGGAATACATGTTTTTTTTGCTCTATATATAACGAAAACATTAAGTGTCTGATATGTTCAAAAATTATACATGGCATATTACAAAATAATATACAGCGGCACTATTGCACATGTCATCTCAATATGCAGAACTGAAAGGTATGATGATGATGATGATGATAGTGATAATAATATGCCATGTTCATCATTATTGCAATAGTAGGCGTACCACTACAACGACGACTACAGATTACTTGCATGGCGTTTATTGATTCATTATTTCAGGATTGGAACGAGCCAAGAAACTAACTGAGCTAAAGGAGAAGCACACTGTTCCTGCTACTAAATCACAAAATATGAATATGACAGAAAAACAACTACTCGCTAGTTATGTTGTGGCGTGGAACATAGGTAAAGTCCTTAAATCTTTTCAAAAGAGGGAGTTCGTTAAATCATGTATTATGGATGTGGTAAAAATTTTGTGCCACCAGGAACTGACTAATTTTAAAAACTTGCATCTTTCACGACAAAGTATCTATCGAAAAATTGAGTTGTTCACTGATACAAGTAGACAAATGAATGCAAAAATCCGTAAATTTGTGTACTTCTCTCTAGCTCTTGATGAAAGCACAGATTTGATTGATACAGCTCAGTTGACAATATATGTAAGAGGAGTTGATGAAGAATTAAATGCCGGAGAGTATGTGCTAGAATTATTTCCTTTGAAAGTCACTACTAAAGTAGAAGACACATTCAATGCTGTTTGTACGTGTATAAATGAATACAATTTAGAGTGGTACAAGATAGGATCAGTTGCAACGGATGGAGCTTGCTCAACGATTGGAGATAAGAAAGGTTAGTTGGCAGGCTCAAGCTTTTCTTAAGGAAAAGGTTGTAGAAAATGTTTGTACCTTGCATTGCATTCTACATCAATAAGCCCTTTCTGCAAAATCTGTAGACATGCCAACAGTTATGAAAGTTTTGACTCAATGTGTACTAAAGAACAGTGCATTGAAGCACTGTCAATTTAGACGTTTTATGGCATTTCCTGAACAGAAATTTGAAGATTTGCAATGCTTTTGTGACATCAGGTGGCTGAACCCATTGAATTACAAGAGGACATATCAATGAAATGATATACAAACTGTAACCTCTGAACTATACACAGGATTGTGTGGTAAAAATATGGTAAAGTTAGAAATTTTGTGTGCTTCATGGAAGCTATTTTTGGAATAACTTATGTATGTGGGCAACTGTTCTCACAAAAAAAATTGTAAAATCTAAATGTAAAAACTCTCTGTCAGACAGACATTTGTGAGACCAGCTGCGATTGGCTGTATGTGACGCATGTGATATAACCCCTGACTTCAATTCCATAATAATGCAAACAATACACGAGGAGGAGAAATCTTAAAACATGTACAATGGTAGGTCAAAGGCTAGTTGTATTTACCGAGGAACTTCTGTATTAAATAAGTATTTCTAAGTGTACAGTGCATATGTTAGCTGTTAGCAGACACATGACATTTGTGAAATATAATGCTGTATATATTAATTGCAAGTGCTTCTTTGTAATTAAACACTGCCTCTCTATAACTCTACAAATAATAAAGTTCTCTGAACGAGTATATTCATTTCGAACGGTCATATGCGTCCACTCTGAACTCCTATGACATTTCTTGCTGTCTGTGTCACGCGCAAACAGTTTAGCCATTGCAACTGCTTTGCGGGTTGTGTTTCCAGTATGACTCGGAGCTGAAGGCTGTTTTGGCCGCCCTTGCAATAGAAGATAACAAATTCTAGAGGACCTGTAAGAAATACGTTGTTAATCCAGTTTCAAGCAATGATTTCCACATAAAAACGCATTAAAAGCAGCAATCAGAGACCCCATACCATCAAACCAGTGATCAAGCATATATCAAATTAACTGTAATACTACAACTTGATGGACATTGGACAGACAAGAAAAATGCTGGAAATCAGAAAAAATGAATGCTTCAGATCCACAAGACTGAAACAAACAGAAAAATCTGCAGTGACCAAACATTTTTAGGGTGTTGCCATGAAATAAAAACAAAACATTGTTTTAAAATCCATCAATAATCCAATAGCTCTCAGCATGTAAGAGAAGGTTCTTCATCACAAAAAACAAAAACCAATCTTATGAACTTCAACAACCTCCATTGATTTCACCTATGCCTCTGCACCCTTTGGAACTAATGAACCTACTAAAAGCCAACAAGTCAATGAGAATGGGAATCAGGCGTCATTTAGGGAGGTTGGGAGAGGGGCATCCCCCTAACTTATGAGAAGTAATTAGGCTACTGGTTATTATTGCTCTGCCAAATGAAAAATTATGACAACTATACTTTTAATACTTCAGATTTAAGAAATAAAAGATTTTCTTTTAGGCTAAATGTGTTGTTAAAATTCCATCAAAATTTAGGAAACTGCTTCAGGCAATCTTGCCCCCCTCCCCAAGCCCCAACAGAAACTGAAATGATGCTTCTGATGGGAATCATAGCTCCTGAAACATGTTTTTTTTTCATAATAAACATGAGTGAAGTTGTAGTGTTACTACCATCAACTCATAAGTATTTAAAAGAATTGGTGCTAATGTTTCAAAATATAGCTTTAAGCTTTGGAAAAAATGGCTAATGTGATAAAAACCTTTTACAAGAACTGTACACTTATGTTTCCTTTCCTTTGTGTTTTGAGAATCTAACATTCAAGAAAACATCTCAGATCTGCAAATAATTTTCTTCTTTCTTTTATCTAAGGTATTCCATTCAAAATTATTTATTGAAATAGAATTGATTGCACAGGTGCTTATTGATCTGTTTTTTCTGAATAAGTTATAGTGTACCATCATCAATCCTACATCTATATGTTTTTATCTTGAAAGAGTTACTTCGTTTTTATTTTATCATGCAAATCGAAATCCACTTCTACTATGTACCTCTATCTTAAAGATAGTACAGAATTATCAAATATAATAAAGTCTTTGAAAACCCATAACAGCATTGGTAATGATAAAGTTCCTATGTTCCCTTAAAAGCATGTAGAACAATTGTAGATCCCCTTGCAGCAATTATAAACTCATGTTTAGAAAATTGTGTCTTCCCTGATATTTGGAAAATTGCTAAAATTATAACTGTTTTCAAAAAAGGTAACAAAGAGGACATTAATAGTTATCAGTCTGTATCTATCATACCTACCTTCTCTAAAATATTTGAATGCATTCTTACAAAAGAATTATGAATTATCTGGGAAAGTATGATTTACTACCCAAACATCAATATGGGTTTGTGAAAAATAGCTCTACCATAAGATGTATATTGGATTGCATGAAGAGATAATAGCCAACATTAATTCAGATAATTACACAGCTAGTGTCCTGTTAGACCTAACAAAAGCCTTTGACTGCGTAGATAAGTATATTGATGGACAAAATCTATGGCCTGGCATTAGAGGCCATGTACAAAAAATCCTAGTCATATATGACTAACCAAAAGCAATCCGTAATATTAAAAACAGAACATGGTGAATTTATATCAAATGGGCAAATTTAACTCGTGGCATACCACAAGGATCCATTTTAGGAGCTATATTATTTATTCCTTACATGCATGTCATTAATTATTTCAATATGCAGATGATTCCATAATCACTGCATGCTATAAAGATTACTGTACTGGATACCACTTTAAATGACACTACAAATAAATTACAGCAATATTTTAGAGATTTGAAAATGTTTGTGAACTCCAGAAAAAGTGAACTAATATTATTTGGAACCAAAAACACTAATTTTCAGATAAACTTAAACATTGGCAAAAATCCAGTTAAAATAGCAAATGAAGTACTCACAAACCACATTAATAAATTAGGAAATAGCATAAGTAAAAACCTATTTTCTCTCAAATATTTGTTGAAATATGGACTTAAGTATACTGCCAAAATGATTTATTATTCTTTAATCCATTTACATCTTTCATATGGAATTGAATTATGGGGAAACACAATAATAGCCAAATAAAATCTTTGTATTACAGAAGGAAGCAGTCAGGTATGCTGATAATCTTGTATACAATGATGCTTGTCACAAAACTTTCTCACAGTTAAAAGTCCTAACTCTACCTAGCCTATATATATCTATCAAACTATCCTGCATTTAAGAAATTTTAACTTCCTCTTAGAAATCAACTCTGATAGACACAACCACAATACTAGACATAAAGATAACCTAGCAATCCCCAGCCATCGACTATACTTCTTTGAAAAGGTGCCCAGTTTCATGGGTATAAAGTTTTACAATGTCCTCCATAATGACATCAAATTGTGCAATAAGAATAAATTTAAAACAATACTAAAAGGGTTTCTAATAGAAAAAGCATATTATAATATTGACAGATTTGTAAATAACAACTAGTAGTTAGGATTCTTTTGAGTGTGTGTGTGTGTGCGTGTGTGCATCTGATTTTGTGTGTGTGCGTGCGTGCATCTGATTTTGTGTATGTGCATGTGGGTGGGTATGAGTGACATGTATAAACATATTATTGTATTACGTATGTATTGTAATGAAAAGAAGCTAGAAACAGTGATGTGTATTGAATTTATTTAAAGGTGAGTCGAAATTGTAACACTAACATCACTTAAGTTTACTCACTTAACATGTTTCGGGAAACCGTTGTTCCCATCCTCAGAAGGTTAACTCAACTGGCCCGTGTTGTTGGTGTTTCCGTTTTTTGGACTGGATCCTGTGGTGGCATCTTGTGGTGGAGAAATGTACTTCCAGAGAGGATTTGGTGGCGGCAAATCAAAATTCATTAGATGTGTGTTGTGTTTTAGAAGATCACCATTCTAAAACACAACACACATCTAATGAATTTTGATTTGCCGCCACCAAATCCTCTCTGGAAGTACATTTCTCCACCACAAGATGCCACCACAGGATCCAGTCCAAAAAACGGAAACACCAACAACACGGGCCAGTTGAGTTAACCTTCTGAGGATGGGAACAACGGTTTCCCGAAACATGTTAAGTGAGTAAACTTAAGTGATGTTAGTGTTACAATTTCGACTCACCTTTAAATAAAATATTATTGTATTCTCTTGTGTGATCTTGACATTGTTCTTTTGTGTTTTGACACTACTGAACAGCAAATAAATAAATACATATTGAAATTGCTAATACATGTACTCTTCTCTTTATACTAGGGTTGCAAAGAAGAGCATGATTTGTTTACGGAAGATCAGCCACACTGGTCAGCATTCCGAAGTGTTGATTATGGCTACATGCGTATGCGTGTGTTCAACAGAACTCATCTTTATGCAGAACAGGTGTCAGTTGAAAAGGTAAGCTCTATGCTACTTTTCAGTAATGAACTAGCATAATAATTTGTAGCAGCACAGTGCTTTTGCAGTTTGAATGAAACAAATGGCACTTCAGTACCGTCAAGAACTTTGATGAGGTTTGTCATGTAGTATTTGCCATAATGAATATGAGAATTGAAGCTTAGGAGGAAGCCTTGCCAAATGTCTAGCTTCTCTACTCCATAATTTCATATTTGGTTGTAACACCTTACAAACTGCTGCACTTTTTAAATTGACTTAAAGCTATTTAAAGGTGAGTCGAAATTGTAACACTAACATCACTTAAGTTTACTCACTTAACATGTTTCGGGAAACCGTTGTTCCCATCCTCAGAAGGTTATTAACTCGACTGGCCCGTGTTGTTGGTGTTTCCGTTTTTTGGACTGGATCCTGTGGTGGCATCTTGTGGTGGAGAAATGTACTTCCAGAGAGGATTTGGTGGCGGCAAATCAAAATTCATTAGATGTGTGTTGTGTTTTAGAATGGTGATCTTCTCCCATGCATCTAATTCGGCTGCAAATTTGGCTGGTTTGACTAATGTAATATTGGGTTTGATGTTGTGATTAGTGATCCAAAAATGGTGTGAAACTGCAGATTTGTCCATTTGTTTGTATTTAATACATCTCATGTGCTCCTTTAGCCTAGTTTCTAAGTTTCTTTTTGTCTTACCAATGTATACTTTATTGCAATCTGAACAATTGATTTTATAGATTCCAGCTTTTTTGTCTTGTGGAATGGGGTCTTTTAACTTGTTACAAAGTAATTTCTCTATGTTAAATTTGTTCTGTGGAGCTAGGCTGATGTTATGTTTCATGAAAATCTTCTTAAATTTGTGAAATGTTCCTGGGTGGTATGTGAATTTCTTGAACTTTAGTTCTTTATCTTGCTGGATGAGATTAGTTGTGTTTCTGATGTGCATCTGTCGTTTGAATTTTGCAATTTTTTTGTCAATAGTTGCTTTGTTGTACCCATTATGTATTGCTGTGTCTACTATATGCTGGTATTCTAACTGGTATTCTTTTTTATTTAAGGGGGTATATACCAGTCTATGTGTTAGGCTGTTTAGTACTGCATGTTTGTGTGTGGTTGGATTGAAACTCTTATTTTTTATGTAATTAGTAGAGTGTGTTGGCTTCCTGTATATGCCAAAGGTTAGGTTCTTTTGTTCTCTGATGATTTTTAGGTCTAAAAATGGTAGCATGCCTTCTTTTTCTATTTCTATGGTGAATTTTATTGATTGGTTCTGTAGGTTTAGTAAAGCTAAGGAGTCTTGTATGAACCTATTAGGGACAACAGCGAAGATGTCGTCAACATATCTGTGCCAAACTTTAAACATGTATGGAAAGGAAGTTGTTATGTGAATTTCTAAGTAGCTCATAAATAAATCTGCCAAGAAGGGTGAAAGTGGGTTGCCCATGGTTAGACCAGTTGGTTGTTGATAGAACTTCTTATTGAAACTAAAACAATTTTGTCCAATGCATAAATTGGTAAGTTGTATGAGGTCTTCTATTTCTTCTTCAAGTAGGTTAGTCTGCTGTAGCCATTTCTTTAATTGACGCAGGAGTATTAGAAAATGTTTTGACACATTTGAAATTTGACTTAAATCAGTAAGTATTAGTAGTTTATACTGAAAACATTCTAAAATTTTACAACCTTTAGGGGAACTGCTGCAGGTGTGAAGCTGAAATTTATTTATAAAAGTCTGTAAAAGATTTGTTAAGGTATTTCAACTTTGTAAAGTGAGAGCAAGGTTTGATCTGTATAGAATCCATTGTAAAATGGACTATAGTGATATGGTCTGTATAGACGTCCAATTTATGCACTATATCTGATGCATTTTAATCCTTAATGTTACTAACACTTATGTTATAAAATGAATTAAAAAATTCCCTGCAGTTGTACAAGCTTATCTTTAAAAGCTATGTTTAGAATGATACATCTCAAAGCATGACTAATGAAATAAGGTCACAACTCTGAAATCACCACAGATCATGCTGATTTCCTTGTATATTCCAGTTTTGCAGAATATGCACCTACTAAATATATGCATCTCCCCCCCCCTCCCGGCAGAATCCTTTTGGGGAAGTCTTTTCCTGTTAATGTGAGGGTGGTAAGTGGTTTAAATTTTTCAACCTCCTGTATGTACAAGCCTCTGGTAATCTGGAATGAAGCTGTGATCTATTGATTTGTGGAAGTCCTGATATAAGATTGTTTTGTTTGGTTTAAAGCTCTTGAAATTGCCAATTGTTTATACAAGGATGTCCGACGTTTTGAAAAAACACTTTTTGTGGTATTTTACTCATTTTTCCTTGAGGATTATGCCTCAATACCTGATTCACTAAAATCACAATGCTCATGTGGATATTATATGTGCATCTAATACCAGGCTGAAAGTCATCATTTTAGCATAGACAATTAGTTTTCAGCAATCCTTCACCAACATTTTAAAAATGCAACTAAATAAAGCTGTAATATCCTTTTATTTTGCCAAGCAATGCAGGTGAAAGATGTGAGCTAACACACCTCTATTTTCTCTCTCTTTAGAGTCTGTGTATTCACATCTGTTGTCATTTGAATATACAATCTGAATTTACAGTACCAATGGATGTAGAAATTTGGTATTTATTTTCCTATATATCCTTTCTTATCAGTTTTCAGCTGAAACAAAAAGTTCTCTCTAAAAGAGACAAGTTGGAAGAGAATACAAAAATTAGTAATGCCTTGAACAAGCTCTAACACCAAGTTGTAACTTCACTTCTCTCTGAAGTAGCTGAAAGTTTCATTGTTGGCATAATAAAGTGTGGTTATTCACCAAATAAGCACAATAAAACTGTTTGGCTTCTATAAAATCAAATTGAGACAGGAAAAGTCCCTTATATTTCATTTTAAAAGTATTTGGTTTCACAACACAGAACCTGAATGCTGTAACATAGGAAGAAGGGGGGATGATTATCTTTGTATGTATATGCATGTGTTTGACTAACAGCATTACTACCCCCCCCCTCATGGCACTATGAACTAAGCTCTTGAATGTGGAAGTCTAGATTGAAGACATTATTGGTATCTGAGCTGTGAAATTCTTTTTAATTTTCTTTTGCATAAACATGCACAAGTACTAAAATATTTTAATGAAAGTTCCCTTCAAATTAACACAGATGATATTGCATTGTTAAGTTATGTTCTTTAGAAAGTAAGGAAAAAATATTTTAGGTTTCCATTTCGCAAGGCTCTCGAAAATGCTGCGATCTAACCGACTGAATTGTGACATCACTGTCTAGTACGACCTGAAATTGTGCCACATGTTTGTGTTGATGGTAGATGTGTATTGTTGGTTACAGCCTTATTTTCACATTTTTTTCATCAAAATTACTGATGAAGGTTTTAAAAAGCACAATCGGATAATCTACCATGTGTGGATGCATAAAGGGTAGCATTATTTTCCACAGACAACTCATTTTATGGCTGCTGAAATTTGTGAATCAAAGGCATATTGTTAAGTGGCATACTTGCCTATTATACGAGGGCTGATCAATAAAGACTGAGACTGATTTTTTTTCACAGATATTTATTACTCCATTTCAATGTTGACATGATGTTTCTCAAAGTAGTCCCCTCTTAACTCAATGCACTTTTTATAGCGTCTCTGCCAGTCCTTGGAACACATGGTGCAGGCCATTTTTTGTCAGGTCTTTGAGAATCACCTCACTTTTCTTCAGCACTGCTTCAGTGCTCTCAAATCGAATGCCCTGGAGCTTTGCCTTTAGTGATGGGAATAAAAACAAATCACAGGGGCAATATCGGGGCTTTAAGGCGGATGCGGCACACAGCTAATGTTGAATTTAGCAAAAAATTCCTGGACTTGATTTGCGACGTGAGGCCGTGCGTTGTCGTGATGAAGTCGCCACCCATTCCGATGATGTTCTGGACGTTTCCTTGTAATGTGCTTCCTCAGTGTAGCCAATACTGACGTGTAGTAGCTGCTGTAACAGTAGTGTGAGGGGGGGAACTGCATGCTGGTAAATCATTCTATTCCGAAACACCAGGCCCACCTTGCTTAGCACTTCTTTGAAGTCCTTGAACCACCTAAACACCGTTGCACAAGGTAGTACATCTTCACCATATGCACTTGCTTCAGCTTTTCGAAAGTTTCAAGGCTGTATGATTTAAACAAAAATAAAATTTTATTGCGCTGTGTTGCTCCTCTCGTGTCACATCCATTTTGTAGTGTGCGAAATTCAAGTAGGGTCTACAATATACAGCATTACTACCAACCTACCGTTACGAGAGTGCTGTCGCTTATGGACATTATACATAAAACCCTGCTCTTTTCAAGTATTCGCGGTTGAGACATAAAACTATCAAGGAAACTACAGAAAAAAATCAGTCTGTCTTTATTGATCAGCCCTCGTATGTCTGATTATGCAAGTTTGCTAAGTTTTAAGAAATCTAATCCTCATGTTGAGAAACTAAGATGTGTTATTTGTTTAGTTTTCAAAAGTTAATAGTGAAGCATGGTAATAGTATTTTTCATGTGCACTGAAGTACTTGATCAAACATCTGGTTCAAGACTGTTTTTCTTAGACAAGCAGATTTGTTGTCTATTAACTTGTATTACGTACACATAGAATGCCACAGGGATAAGGGGGAGAATGAAAATAGTTGCAGCTTGTTGACCCTATGAAACACAAATGTGATGCTTAAAAAGCTCCAAGATAACTTTAATTACAGTAGAAGGATGACAAGAAAACAGCAAGTAAATCATTAAGGGCCATATTCATAGATTTCACATTGTTCTACATTATCTCCAGACTCATTTGGTCCGGACCAAAGGCTGACCAAGCTTTTGACATTCATAGACGATAAAAAGCCTCAGACCAAGAAAGGCCATGGATCAGCAAGGAGAAAACGTTATACGACAAATAAAGGTAGTTCTGCATATGTGCAACACTCCATAGAGCAGTAAACTAACCACCGTTACTCCCAAGTTTATAATTTCTATGGTAGTTGCACAGCTGTTGTTTCATCAGTTCGCTGCTCACTCCTCACCTTCAGAAAAAAATGGAGATAACCAGGAAGTGTGCACTAAATCAGTTGAAGAAGGAAAATGCTGTTTTCCTTAACACAAAAAAGATAGATATTATTGAAAACAAACTAGTTTCGACAAATGCAAACACACACAAAAAAAATCTGATGTGTTACACTCACATGACTTTCTCTAATCTTGTACAATCTAATTTTACAAACGCTTATTCTCCATATGGTTCATGTTAATCGAGATATCGAGATGTCAATCTTATTGGTAATTTTCTTGTAGATGCAAGGGAAATATGGTAGCTTTTAAGCGATAGTCAAATATTTTAACGCTGGTTGCTATGTGGCGCATTCCATTCTCTTTGCATGTCCAGGACATAAAAAAAATGAATAACGAATGTGAGAAAAAGTATAAGTATTGTAAAATTTAAGGAAATAACAAGCAGTATCTCGAAAACGGTTCACTCAACAAAAGAAATGTATATGACATAAGTTGTGTATTTTAACGCGATCTACATTTTTTGTGTAGTAAAATTTTGTCTATCTCTTATGGTTTACCAGTTATGCAAAAGTCGTTCACAATGAAGAATACTTTTGGAGACATTCCCAGAAAATTCGAGATATACATTTCATTTCTCATGACATTATCTTAAACATATGATATTTTAATCAAAATCGTTAGAGCCATTTTTGAGAAAATTAAAATTTTCGAAAAATGTTCCATGTAAAGGGTAGTCTGGGGTGGGGGGATTTTCTTGAAAACCTTCGTGTCGCATCTCTGGAAGATACTGAACCTAAATACCAAGTTTGGTGCTTATCCGACTGTTCGTTTTTGAGTTATGCTGTTCACAGACACACACACAGACACACAGACACACACACAGACACACACACAGACACACACACAGACACACACACGGACATGTTTCCAAAAATGCTTTTTTTGGATTCAGGAGGTCTCAAAACATGTATTTCCGGTGAAATCTCGGTATCGAATTTTTGGGTGGAATGCAATACTTCCCCTACTTACTATACGTAGTAGAGAAAGTAAAAAAGAGAGAGAGAGATAATATATAGGCTGTTTTGTGCATGATTCTAACCTGTTGTCACCTCACCCTTCTTGGAAACATTCTTATCCACCAGATACACAGATTCATGGCATTGTTAATCATTTCAATAAGAATTTAACTTGCTAGAGCATTAACGTTTAAGCTTAAAATTACAGAATTAAATTGAATTTAAATAGCAAGCAACATTTGTTGTTATTTATTAAAATATATCTCAGTTCATTGTAATCCCGGCTTAACGAGGGGAAGTTCTAGCAATGACACCTGAGACATTAGTATAATGTGGCTTACTGACACCTGATTAAGGTCAGCAGTATTTTCTTGATAGCCTCCTCTTGCATAATACGGAAGTGCTATTAGCATTTGTGTATCAATTAAGATACTCAAGTCTCGGTTATCATCTCTGTCATATAGATTAGGCTGATAGGTTCTATCAGCCTTCTAACTTTAGTTTTATTCAACCTTTATCTGTTTTTAAAGTTTAGGTTGTCATACTTTCCAATTATTTATAATCTTGGTAGATAGTTTTACTCCACCATCTCATTTCGCGAATTCTATGCATAGCAACCACACCCATCAGTCTATAGTAATCCATTTTGCAAAAATGGTCCGTCTTTAATATACCCCTCTGAAGTAGACCAACATTTAGTGCAGACCAAGGCGTTTGATCCCCGGATCAGTGCAAGTCCAGGTTTATGAATAAGAAAATTGATAATCCACCGGAAGTAGCAAGTTGGTCTGGACCAAGATCTACTATGAATACCGCCCTAAGGTTTTATTTTGTTACATGAAGATGTTGATGATAATGAAAAACTTAGTTGCTTAGCATAGAAGGATCAGATATTTCGATTTTTATCATGTGGTTTCCTAATTTTGGTATAGAACAAAAATAGGTTATTCCTGGGTAGTGTTGTATTCATTACTACCTTTATTAAATACATATCAAAGTTAATTTAAATGTTAAATGTAGTTCTTAAAGAGGTTAAAAGTGACAATTTATGGTTTCATTGATTTGGCATTAGAAAAAAATTAAGCACAAAAACGCTGAAAAATGTTTGTTACTTGCATCAAAATGATCCTCGCAACAATATATTGTAGATTACTCTGAGATATCAATTGCATTTCTTGCCATGGCAAAATCCTTTTGTTCCTGATTTCAGGCTTTCTTTTAGCATGTTTGCGGAGGTATGTGATTTATTGGTGCACAGAGGAACTAAACACGATTTAAAGCCTAACTGCTTCAACATGTGATTGGAATTCATGTTGATGCCAAAACAAAAACATTCTGCTGCACAAAAACTGCACTTAACTACAACATACACTAAAATAAAAGGGAAATAAACATGTGTCTCCATTTCACATAGCACAATGTGGTTTATTCTTTCTGCTTGGAGTGCCAACAAAGATAATGGTTAGGTATGTAGGCTTCCACGGCCATTATCTATTGCAGCAAAGCACTTCATGCAAAATGAAAGGCTTACTGACAGAGTGAGCTGCCTTGGTTATTCATTACCGATGAGAAGAGGAGGAGGGCCCAGACTGCATATAAATATGGACAACAAAAAAATTGCTAGTCAATAGTGGCAGTAGCCCAAAGAGGAAGTTCAACACAAGTGGAGTAAAATGTCGGAAAATTGCCAAACATGATGTGCCTACACTGGAAGCACAAGAAGTTTCTGCAATAGATGATGCCAGGCCAAAAGATGTTATTGCCTCATGTGACCTTTTTGCGGATTTAATTGTAATTTAATGATATTTGTAGTTATTATTTTTACTTACTGATATTATTTTTGGACTCTGTGTTTTCAATCAGAATAGCTCATATGTGAGCATAATAGATTTCCATGCAAGTTTCCAATTATATATGAGACATGATTTTTTTGCATATCTACATAAGCTAGATATCTTTTCTACTCCAAAGTATATCCTCTGCATAGAAGAAAATACTAACATGGGCATGATGCATCCTCAGAATGTTATGTTGTCAACGTTTAACAGCTACAGATCTTGCTACTGGGAGGCAAGAAGGCAAATGTACAATTCCAATATCCTGAACATTACCAACCAACATTATGAACTTTTGCTCAGCTTACCTCTTCGTTAATCTGCCCAACCTGAGACATTGAGCAATGAAAGCTGTTGTCATCAGAGATGAGTGTTTCCTACAGACAATAAGAGTGTTTAATCAACATTCAAAATGATACATGATAGCATTTGAAAAAAGTCTAGTGAAATTCTTAGCTTCATAATTTAGAATAAAAATATTTGACAATACTTAAATGTTTTTCAGCATTTTGTCGATAAACATTACCTATTTGATATACTTGGTGGATTCTTCATTTAATGATCTTCAGTTCAGTTTTTGTTCATAACAACTATGATAACAAACAACGAAAATATAAATGCTTTTTCTATAAAGCAGAAAATTCAATTGTAGGCTAATTTAAATGCCTCACTTTGTTTATTGGTATCTGGTGAGAGCCGATGCATGGTTTAAATGCCCATCCAACAATGGGTATGTGGATGTCCTAGGCAACATCCCGCCCATACTGAGCTAAATTTTTAATGTAAGAGTTTGAAAAGCAGTTATTGTTACATTAAACATTTTTTGAAATTTTTACAAAATTGAGGGTAGTTTATTTGGAGATTCTCCAAAAAATTTACATAGCACAATAAAATCATCCAAGATAAAGTGGCATTGTTTGCACTTTTTTCTATTTTGGCCTAGTTTCCGTTTACTTTTTTATTTTGATTGATTTACCTACTCTTGATTGAGAGAAAGAGAGAGAGAGACAGACAGATGAAATGGACTTTTTAATGGTTGATCAAGCAAATTGTAGTAATATAGTAGTAATCTCAGCATTTTACGGAATTTCTCAATAATGCTTATTTCCCATGTAATTTTTTATTTCATTTTATTTTATTATTTATTTTTCAGTTAGTAAACAAGGATTTAATACACAGTTTTGCACTCTTACGGCTTTTATTACAATCCCAAGTTAACAGCTGAAATTAGTTAACCTGTCATTGCTAACTTATGGTTAGGTACATTATATTAATGTGGTTCCACTTTAAATTCAAAGGAGTTGTCAACAAAACCATGTGACAAGGGAGTGTCTAATTTGCTGGTGGGCAATCTACAACTTTTCCTGCTTAACAGATAATTTCTTCCTCTACATAAAAGAGTTTAGTTCTGACCGTAACATTTTGTGTTTATTCTTATGCAGAGAAATTTAAAAAACCCATTATTGTTACAGCAGTTTATGAAGCAAAATGTGCTCATTCAGATGCTTCTATAACCAACTGAATTGTTATAGCAGAGGGTTTAAAAGGCTATGCGCAGGCACTCTAGTTCATTTCTGGGTAAGCCGTCAGTGTACTCCTTGCCACGTGTTGAGAAAATATTAGTTTCAAAAGTGTCATGGCTAAATCTTCTGCCAGTGTGGAGAAACATAAATGTGGAAAATCATTAAAAAATGGAGAGAAGACACATTATGTTAAATATTTTGAACAAATTCTGTGTAATGTACCCATCTTTAATTGTCAATGAATGTGGTTAGCTTTTGTTTAACAATAATTTAACTTTGTTGTTGGTTTGCTTGGATTGTTTGCATTGCATTTGTTTCCTGTTATATTTTCTAAGATATAGTACACATCATTTTCTTAGCGTATTGATTCATAAAAGTTTAAAGCATAGTGGTATACTGAAATTAGTCATTAAATGAATAATTTTTAAAACCTAATGTTAAGAGCTGTTTAATCCAGTATCCTTAATCACGGATGGAATAGTAGATAGGTAGAGCTATCAAGCTATTCAGTTACCACTTTTATTTGTCTACTCTTAGTATTATGTGCTAAAAGTTTAAGGTGTAAGGCAAAATGTAGGTATAATGCATACAAAATGTTTAAAAGCTAATGATCCCCAAGCTGCAGAATGTGCCATATTTGCATGTTGTCTGGAGCGATTTCCTCCTACAGGTACTTGGTTTCCATCATCCCTCCATGTGGTGCTGCCATGTGCTTGGTGTAGTAATACATTAAGGCTTTTTTACTTTCTCTACTACGTATAGTAAGTAGGGGAAGTATTGCATTCCACCCAAAAATTCGATACCGAGATTTCACCGGAAATATATGTTTTGAGACCCACTGAATCCAAAAAAAGCATTTTTGGAAACATGTCCGTGTGTGTGTCTGTGTGTGTGTGTGTGTGTGTGTGTGTGTGTGTCTGTGTGTGTGTCTGTGTGTGTGTGTGTCTGTGAACAGCATAACTCAAAAACGAACAGTTGGATAAACACCAAACTTGGTATTTAGGTTCAGTATCTTCCAGAGATGCGACACGAAGGTTTTCAAGAAAATCCCCCCACCCAAGACTACCCTTTACATGGAACATTTTTCGAAAATTTTAATTTTCTCAAAAATGGCTCTAACGATTTTGATGAAAATATCATATGTTTTAGATAATGTCATGAGAAATGAAATGTATATCTCGAATTTTCTGGGAATGTCTCCAAAAGTATTCTTCATTGTGAACGACTTTTGCATAACTGGTAAACCATAAGAGATAGACAAAATTTTACTACACAAAAAATGTAGATCGCGTTAAAATACACAACTTATGTCATATACATTTCTTTTGTTGAGTGAACCGTTTTCGAGATATTGCTTGTTATTTCCATAAATTTTCCAATACTTATACTTTTTCTCAAATGCGTTATTCATTTTTTTTATGTCCTGGACATGCAAAGAGAATGGAATGCGCCACATAGCAACCAACGTTAAAATATTTGACTATCGCTTAAAATCTATCATATTCCCCTTGCATCTACATGTACATTACCAATAAGATTGACATCTCGATATCTCGATTAACATGAAGCATATGGAGAATAGGCGTTTGTAAAAATAGATTGTACAAGAGTAGAGAAAGTCATGTGAGTGTAACACATCAGATTTTTTTTTGGTGTTTGCACGGGCACGGGCGCGCATGTGTGAGAGTGAGTGTGTGTGTGTGTGTGTGTGTGTGTGTGTTTCATAAAAAGTTCCCAAAGATCTTATATCTCCTTGATGCTAACGCTTCACAGGAGCATAATATATGATAGACTGTTTCAGTTTCAGACCCACACAATCTACAGTCCATGTAGCTCTGAAATCTTCCAATTGTGTGTTAGATGCTTTCTCACTGGTGCTTGTCCAGTGGCAAAGGCTACTAATATTTTTAACTGGACTTACTACATTTAAGCAGTCTATCAGTTGGAGGTTTGCATGGTTCTTTGATAAACAGTTTCCCATGCCGAATTCTTGGAATACTCTTCCAGTCCATAGATTGTTGTTTTTTACACCAGTTTGTTATAGCCGCTCTAATGGAACACTTAGGTATGCCTAAAGTGACTGGTTTGGGTTTCAGGTCTGTCGATCCTTGCTTTGCAAGCTTGTCAGCTTTCTCATTGCCTTCAATTCCTTTATGCCCTGGGACCCATGGCAAACATACTTTGTTATGTTCTGCCAGGTTGGATAAGGCAGTGATACATTCATCTACCAGTCTAGATGACACTAAAGCAATGTTTACAGCCTTTAGTGCTGCCCGGCTATCTGAAAAAAATGTAAATTGTTTATTTTTATACTCTCTTCTAAGATTTTCTTTTGCACATTGTAAAATGGCAAATACTTTGACTTGAAATACTGTGGTTACCAGACCCACTGAATTACTAAAGCTACACCTGGGTCTTAAACCAAATATCCCAGAACCCATCCCTGAGTCTGTTTTTGAGTCTTCTGTGAACAGATCATAGAATATTCAAGTAGTAGTTTCTGATAGGATTTTTGCCATAAGTCCTCTTCAATTATTGTTATCTTGAATTTCTTATGGTAAAGTAAAGTTTTTCCGAGGTAGTCTGTTTCCATCTTGAAAATCGGATCTACTACCTCCTTTGTTATGGCTAAGATTCCCGATACAGACCTTGGAATCTTAGTTTTTTTGGTTTGCTGCAGTCTATGGAAAGCCATTCTGGCCTCCCTCTTTATCAAAATATTCAAAGGAGTCAGGCTTGAGAGTGTTTGCTGCAGTAGGGGTCATGCCCATTGCCCCAGTTATTGCTAGACAGGGCATCCTTTGGAGCCTGTTTAGTTTTGTTTTGGTGCTTAGTTCTCATGTCTTAGTCCACCAGATTATTGCACTCTACAGTAATGATGGTCTGACTACCCTAGTATATACCCAATGTAGCATTCTAGGTCTTAGTCCCCATCTCTTACTGTACATTTGGCTTACTACAAAAAAGTAGTAATGGCTTTTTTTATATATTTTTTCCATATGTTGGTTCTAGGTCAGCTTGGAGTTGAGAATCACTCCCAAATACTTAACCTCTCCCGACATTTTTAATTGCTCACCATTTAGAAACAGAGGCCTAAGTTGTTGTAAGTTTCTTCTTCTGTGAAAGGGATCAGGCCTGTTTTCTGGGGACTAATAGCTAGCCCCTCAGAAATCACTCATTCTACTATCTTATTAAGTTCTCTCTGCATGAGTTCCTTAATAGTGTAAAAATCGTCCACACACTTTAATGACAATATCATCAGCATAGCAGTAGATTGTGTGGCCCAGACCACTGACCTACCCAGCAATCTGTTTACAACCAGAGTCCACAGGAGAGGAGATATAACTCCTCCCTGTGGACATCCCCCATGGACTATTGCAGCAAAATTGCTGCCCGCAAGGGATGCATGTACCACTCTCTTTTTGAGCATGGATTCTATCCACCTACAAGAAGTTTCATCAACTCCATGCTCTCTAACAGCTGTAGAAATTGGCTTGAAGGAAGTATTGTCAAAAGTGCCCTCAATGTTCATGAAGGCACCCAACAACACTTCCCCAAGTTCCATAGTTTTTTCCAGATTGTTCAAGATTTTCCACAATGTGGAAAAGCGTAGCTTCTGTGGAGTCTCCTACTCTAAGGCAAACTGGTTCTGATGTAAAGGTCTGATTACAAAACACCTCCCCTAATCTACCTATCCAGAGATCTCTCCAAAGTTTTTGTCGTGAATGACATCAGACTGATTGACCTGTAGGACTTAGTCTGGGTCATAGGTTTCCTGGGATTTGGTTTAAATACCACCCTAACATGCCTTCAGTCTGATGGAATGTATCCCAGTGCCAGACTTGCTCTGAGAATTTTTATTAAGCCCCTTTCCAACAGTTCAAACCCTGATGGAGCATGATAGACATAATGCCATCTCCGCCAGGGGATTCATAATGCCATCTCTGCCAGGGGATTTGTAAGGTTCAAACGAGAACACAGCCCATTTTAGTTTTTCATAACAGAAGGCCTTCTTAGCTGTTTGCCAGTCTTCCTTCCACAATGGGAATTCAAGTCGACCCCTCCAGCCTCCAGGTTGTAGATTCTGAGCCAGGGAAATGAGTTCTTAGAAGTTCCTCCATGGTTTCCTCGGCAGAGTTAGTGAACTCTCTATCACCTTTTTGAAGAGTCAAAATTGGAGTTGACCCTCTCTTAGAGAGAATTCTTTGGAGTCTGGCACAGTCAGGAATCTGTTTAATCTCCTCACAATGGGCCCTCCAAGAATCCCTCTTTGCCTTCCTTAAATCTTTATTGTATTGAATTATGGCCTTTCTGTATTCCGTTCATGAGCTTGAATATTGTGCTACATTGAAGAGTCTTCTTACCTCTTTCTTCTTTTGTGCTAAGTCATCATTCCACCAGGGAACATCCCTGTGTGAATGCCTTTGCACATGAGGACAGCTACTATTAAAGGCTTCAGTTATTGCCTCCTGAAAAAGCCTAGATGCCATCTCTAGGTTTGCATAACTGATGCTTCAATATCAATTTTGCTCAGATTCTGAGCTAAGTTTTCTCTGTAGGAATCCTAGTCAGTTTTCCTAGGATTTCTGTATGGTTCTAATCGTCAGGGACAAACCAGACAACTCAAAGCTTGTGTATTTGTGGTCTAAACAACTCACCTCATCAGATGTATGCCATAATTTTGCAGAGGTACCAATACAATTGGTAGCTATTGTTATGTCTAAAACTTCCCTTATATTGATTGTAACAAAGCTTGGCTTGTTTCCTACATTCATTATATCTAAGTTACTAGACACAATAAAATTGAAGAGATACTCGCCTCTTTAATATTAATACTCCCCCATGTTGTGTGATGACATCGATAAAGAGAGGATAGTGTTACACCAAGACATGCTATTAGATGTTTTGAAAACCAGTGTGGCAGCTTGGTTTATGTTCCTCAGAAAAATCTGCAAATGAAGATCATGCTTCCAGAGTTGCTGAAGTTTGTTTGACTCCTGCTAACAATTTCTATTTCAACATCTACTGTAGAAAGACCATTTTCAATCTGAGAAGGCTGGAAAAATACCTGAGATTAACAATGACTTCTGAATATGCATCGCAAAGAGACCAAGCAGATGACTTCATATCTAGGACAGAGATATGATAGTCAACTTTTGCTGGAAAATGATAATTTAATTCACTAGCCTATGTTTCAATATAACAACATAAACATCCAATGCTGAAATGTATAACAATGCTAAAAAGTGAAAATTGGATACTATTCACATCAACCTGCCCCCCCCCCCAATATTGTATTCAAGTTGGTGCCCCTGCTCTTCATCGTTCATGGTTTTACTTAATGAAAGTACTTAGACAAAAAGGAAATACTTATTTGTTGCACTGAAATCATCAACTTGCATGCCTTTTTATGTGGATTTCATATTCCTCTCTGCAAAAGGTTGAGTTTGTGACCGGTCTTCTGCTATGTGCCAGGTACCAAACCTTGCCTTGTGTGTGCATAAGTGCTACATACATTCTGAACCCAAAATAGTGATATGAAGATTTTGAAGAAAATACCTCTACCCCAAACTATCCTTTACATGGAATGTTTTTTAAAATTTTTGATTCATTCAAAAATTCTAATGATTTTGATTAAAATACCATATGTTAAAGATACTTACATGATAAATAAAATGTAGATCTTGAAATTTCTAGGAATCTCCTATGGTTCTCTTCTATCTGCAGCATCTGCACTCCATCTTTTGTTGTCACTCTCCATGGTGTGTGTAAGTAGGCAACATTACATACCATAAGGCAACAATATGCTATGCAATGCCTTTCTTCCTGCAAAATACTAAAAGCATCCAGAATTTCAGTAGCAATAATGATACATAAATGTTGTCCATATTTTGAATGCTTTGACAATAACAAAGCAATTTAAAGAAACGGCGCGGTAGTTCATAACTGAAGTTTTGAAAATATCTGTGATTTGTGTTGTCTTTTGCCTTTTCTATACATTGCAAGTGCAATAATTAAAGAGCTTTCTGTTAACATGTTGCCTTCCTGATGTTGCACACAGCTCAATATGACAGGGAGCCCACAAGACAAATGGCTAAAAGCTTTCCTTTTTTACTTTCTCTACCATGCACCTAGTAGAAGAGAAGGCATTGCATTCTACCCAAAAATTTGGCGTCAAGATTTCACCAGAAATACATGTTTTGAAGTCTCCTGAATTAAAAAAAAACATTTTTAAAAAATGTGTGTGTGCACATGTGTACATGAGAGAGATAGAGATAGAGATATGAAAAGTCAGATAAATAACATACTTGATATTTAGGTTCAGTACCTTCCAAACATGTGATATGAAGATTTTGAAGAAAATACCTCTACCCCAAACTATCCTTTACATGGAATGTTTTTTAAAATTTTTGATTCACTCAAAAATTCTAATGATTTTGATTAAAATACCATATGTTAAAGATACTTACATGATAAATAAAATGTAGATCTTGAAATTTCTAGGAATACCTTGTGAAGTCCTCTTCATTCAGAAGGAATCTTGCATAACTGGTAAAAGTTAAGCAATAGACGTAAACGTAGAACACAAAAAAAAAATGTAGATCTCTTTAAAACACATAATTTATTTCAAATAAATGTTTTTGTGCCATAAACTATTTCTGAGATATTCATTATTAATGGTTTGAATTGTTCATTACTTGGTCATTCTCCTAAAAGTCCTGTCAATTTTCTGTTGTTTCTTAGGATTACATGTAAACAGTATGGAATAAAGGTCAGCATATAGAATACAGGTCTTAAACATTTGACTATTACTGTTCTGCTTGTATCTATAACAAAATGTGTAATGTAGCTATTTCTGCAAAGGTTTATTTGGATTAAAATGTAGTAGATTGAAAAATAAGCTTTAGTAAGAATAGGTTGTTTACCCGCTAATAAACGATTGAGAGTAGAGAAAGTCATGCGAATGTATCATATATATATATTTTAATATTCTCATAAGATTGTATTTTTATTGTTTTTTACTTTTTACATCATATACATAGTAGGTATTGCATTCCACCCAAAAATATGATACCAAGGTTTTACTGGAAATATGTGTTGTAAGGTCCCCTGAATCCAAAAAGTCATACATAGAAAAAGGTTTGTGTTTCTGTCTGGGAATAGCATAACTCAAAAACGAAAAGTCTGATAAACACCAAACTTGGTGTTCTAAGTTTAGTATCTTCCAAAGATGTAACATGAAGTTTTTGAATCAGCCTTTACATGGAACAGTTTTGAAATTTTGGATTTTCTAAAAAATGGCTGTAACGAATTTGGTTAAAATATCATACATTAGAGAAATTTACATTATAAATAAAATGTATATCTTGAATATTCTGGAAATAGCCTTATGAAGTCCTTTTATAACTGGTAAATGTTAAATGATAGACGTAAATGTATTACACAAAATATGTAGCTCTTTTAAAACACACAATTTACTTCAACTAGCTTTTTTGTGGCATCAGTCATTTCCAAGATATCCATTGTTAATGGTTTGAATTGTTCAATTCTTTGTCATTTTTTTAAAGTCCTGTTGATATTCAGTTGTTTCTCACAGTTGCATGAAAAGAGTATGGAATTTTAACACCAGTATATAGTGTCCAGTTCTGAAATATTTGATTGTTATATTCGCTTTGCATTTATAATGAAATGTGTAATGTAGCTACTTCTGCAAAGGTTTGTCTCTATTAAAAACGAAATAGATAGAAAAATAATCTTTCATAAGAAAAGTACTTATACCCACTAATAAATGATAGAGGGTAGAGTAAATCATGTAAATGTTACATCAAATTTTTTTATTTATTAAGTATGATGCTGTACTTATTATCTCCCATAATATGTACCTAGCATTGTTTCTGGATCACAGAAGAAATACTTTCAAGATGATCCACTCAAAAATTATTATAGATTCATTACTACTAATTATTTTGAATTTTCCTTACCTAAGCAACACAAGTAAAACTTCTTTGTTAGCACTTAAAATGTTTATCTGTAGTTTAAGGCAGAGTATTCCTGAAAATCAAAAAATCCAGTTTTCTTCACATTGTTTTGACTTTTTTACATATATTTAAAACTTATAGCACAAAATTTAACAAGCTAGGCCTAACCATTGTTTAGGTATTCATCTTTTAATTCATAATTAATCACTTTTTGATATAGTAATATGAAATGGTTCTTGGACCCTATGGTCTATCATATTGCTTCAAAATGTTTAATTTGAGCTTAGTATACAACCATAAAAAACTGTTATGCAGGCATTTCTTAATTTTTATTAGTTTAAAGGAAAAAGCAATTACATACATGTTATTGAAAGTACAAGGGTAATTTTAATAAATGTTGAAAGTTTTGCAACAAAGTATGCCCTTGGCTGATTCCTTGCCTAAGCATAAATCAGTGAAGGAGCACACCCAGCATTGAGAAAATGCTTATCTTCAGTGATTTACACATTCACTTTCCTGACATGCTTCTGTTCTATGTGAAGGATCCAATGATTAAATGGGATTTTTACTTTCTCAACAAGAGATTCATCTTCATTTGAGCAATAGCAATTTTTTTTTTTTTTTTGAGAACATTGTTTTTTTTTATGATTGCTTCATTCTTTTCAACTTTTATAAGCTTAAAGGAGTGCTTCTGCCATTGGTCATCAGGTCCCTTGGACCTAGTCAGGAAGTTTAACTTCTTAACCATTGGCTTTTTCCAAGTTGCCTGTTAATGCAATAAGGAAGAAGAAATGAATATGGAAATTTATTAATCTGTGAACAACTCAAATTGTATCCAGACTTAACCTCAAAATATTGGGAAGCAAGAAGGAGAATGGCTTTGATGCTAAACCTTGAAAATTAAAAAAAACACACACCCCACCTCTCTCTCTTGCCCCCCGGGGGCTCACCTTATGTGAGTACGGGTTAGGCGTACCCGGGGTGCCCGAGCCATTCATCGCCATTTTCATCCGTTCATCCCCGTCCGGTCGAGGTGGGTTCGTCCTCGTGACCGGGGGACTCAAGGTAGGCTCTTGTGCATTCTGTGCATTTCATTACATGACGCCCCTCGCCATAGTTTCTTACTTCTCTTCTCTTTACGCACATTTCGCCCCACGTCCATTCATTTACACATCTCTTTTACTTCTTCGCCGGCCTACCTTGCGTGCAAAACACTCACACACTTTTAGTTTCTTTTATCCTTTTATTTTAATCCTCCTTGGACACAGCCTGATGGATACCCACGCACTGGATGCGCAGCTGGGTGAGTGGGTAATGGCGTCATCCCCACCATGTGGGGTCGTCATGTAGGGTATGTGTTCGTATCCGCTGTTCAACTGCAGTCCCGCTAGGGGGCCATTGCATGAGCTGCTGACTTCTGACTGCGATATGTTCTGGGAGGTGTGACCCTGGGGTGAGATAGGTATAGATAGGCCACTCACCCAAGCCGGGGTAATGCCCGGGAAGTCAGAGCCCGAGGTCGGAGATGGTTGCCATGGTAGAGGATTTATTTCGCTATGGAGCACCCTTTCTCCATTAATACCATTAAGCGCCGAAAAGTTTATGTAACAGAAGTAGCACCACCGATAACTGGTTGTTACTTGGTCATTTCATGAACCGAAGAAGGGCAAAGTTTTGAGAAGGTGAACCCTTTTATTATTCAGAAGGGCATTGATGCTATTGCTGGTGCGGTTCAGTCCTGCACTCATCTACGGAATGGTTCCTTATTAGCACAAACGAAGTCCGATCAGCAAAGTAAGACCTTGTTGCGCGCTACGCTTCTCCACGGTTATCCCATCCGTGTTGAGAAGCACCGCACATTGAATTCCTGTCGAGGCGTCATTACCACCCATAGCCTCGATGGTATGTCGGACGATGAACTCGAAGACTATCTTTCAGACCAAAAGGTGACAGCAGTGCATCGAGTGCAGGCCAAACGCGACGGAGTATTGGTACTCACTAGTACCCTGTTTATAACACTTGATGGCGACGATCTGCCCACAAGCATTTCAGCAGGGTACGAACGCATTGCGGTGAGGCCTTATATTCCTAGACCTCTGCGTTGTTTTAAATGCCAACGTTTTGGGCATACGCAAGTCTCCTGTAAGAGTGCCGTTACCATCTGTGCCTCATGTAGCCAGCCGTCACACGAAGGTACCTGTTCCACAGCCCCCGTCTGCGTTAACGGCAAGGGGTCTCATTCTGCGTCGTTTGCCGACTGTCCGCGGTACTTGGACGAGAAGGCAATCCAGGAGATCCGGGTAAAGGAGAAACTCTCCTTCGCCGAAGCCCGGAGGTGTTGCCATGCAAGCCAACCTTCTCTCCTGCGATCTGGTACATTTAGTTCTGTTGTTGCCTCGCCAGTACCACGAGTAGATGCCGAAACTCAGACCTGGACTATGACTGCATTAACCGCCACTATCATCCGGCCGTCCATTTCTGCTATAGTTAGCAAGACATCTAAAGCTGGTCCTAAGGTACTGAAATCGCAAGCCGCTGAAAAGGAACCAAAGCAGAAACTTCCTAGGGAAGATTTTCTGAAAGACCCTCCGCGTGCGCGCGGTAAGAAAAGTTCACCTTCTCCTCCTCGGAGGTCGCAGTCCCAGGACGCTCCTGGGACAAGCCGCGCTCAGCGGCACCCCTCACCCATCGCCACCCAGAACCGATTCTGGGCGCTTGAATCGGTTTTTGGCTCTGAGCGCGTGGGCCCTCCCTTCGAGGCTATGGAGTCTGACCAACTCCATACCAAAAGCCCGAGCCCAAAGGTTAAACAGAAGGTAATTTGGAGTCACCTTTCTAAGTAAGAAGTTTATCCCTTTTCTTTATGGCTATCCTGACCTGGAATTTACGTGGTGTACGATCGCATAGGGCGGAACTGCAACTTTTATTGCGTTCCCATTCACCTATGGTTGTGTGTTTGCAGGAGACTAAGCTTCGCCCACACGATCCTTTTGATCTCCGAAGGTATACTCCGGTTCGCTACGATCTTGAATCGGAGGAGGGTACTCCTGCTCATGGAAGTGTCATGTTGTTAGTGCGTAGCGACGTTTATTTTCAAACTCTCGCTCTTACGTCGGACTTGCAAGCTCTTGCCGTAACTGTTCAATTACCCGGCTTTTTCTTTTCTGTTTGCTCTGTCTATTCACCTCCATCGTCTCCCCTCGCTCCCGCGGACATTCGAGCTCTCCTGTCCGCTCTCCCAACACCATTTCTTCTGTTGGGAGATTTTAATGCCCATCACCTCCTGTGGGGTTCGCCGAGGGCTTGTGCAAGGGGAACTCTTCTTTCCGACATTTTTGATCAGTTCAATCTCTCCATCCTCAATACAGGTGAACCTACTTTTATTTCTGATTCTTCTGGTACATTCTCTCACCTGGACCTTGCCGTTTGCTCACTCCAGCTTGCTAGTTGTCTGCAGTGGAACGTCGTCGCTGACACCTACTCCAGCGACCATTACCCCTGCATCGTTTCTCTTCTGTCTCACCACGTCCAGCATTCCAGAGTACCTACCTGGATATTCACAAAAGCCGACTGGAGATTGTATTCCAGTCTCGTGTATTTTGACGACAAGCTCTTCAGCGACATTAACCAAATGGTGCAGCACCTCACGTCTACGATTCTATCTGCCGCCGAACGCGCAATTCCCCGTTCATCCTCTCAACCTCGGCGTCTGGCTGTTCCGTGGTGGAACGAGGTTCGTGCCCGTAGAACTGCGCTTAGGGTGTTTCGGCGACACCCTACACTTGATAATTTGGTTACTTTTAAACAATCACACGCCAGGGCTCGTCGCATTATTCAGGATAGCAAGAAGGCGTCTTGGACTCGTTTTGCCGAGTCTATTAATCGCTTTACGCCTTTATCTGTTGTTTGGGATAAACTTCGTCGCTTCTCAGGTAAAGTGTCGCATTGTACTGTTTCTGGCCTTCAGGTTCCCAATGCCACCATAGTGGATGCGGCTGCCATCGCTAACACTATGGGTGCTGCCTTTGAGGCGGTTTCCAGTTCAGACCATTATTCCACCGGCTTTCGCTCTATCAAAGACCGGCTGGATTGCGCAACCTATAATTTTCGGTCTGCTAATAAGGAGTGTTATAATGAACTTTTCACACTGAGGGAGCAGGAGCACGCTCTTTATTGCTCTAGGCACTCCGCTCCTGGGCCGGATGGCATTCATGTCCTGATGTTAAAGAACCTTTCAGCCGACAGTAAACTCTTTCTCTTACAGGTCTATAACCGTATTTGGCAAGACGGCTTTTTTCCTTCCGTTTGGCGCGAAGCCACCATTGTCCCTATCCTTAAGCCTGGGAAGGATCGCCAACTACCTTCCAGCTACCACCCTATCTCCCTCACCAGTTGCAGAGCGCATGATCAACGGACGGTTGACATGGTGGCTCGAGTCTCAGAAACTTCTAGCGAACGCTCAGTGCGGATTTCGTCGCCATCGCTTTACCGTCGACCATCTGGTGTCCCTGTCGACGCATATTATGAATGGATTTCTGAGAAAGTGTGAAACCGTGGCTGTGTTTTTTGACCTGGAGAAAGCTTATGACACTTGTTGGAGGGGAGGCATTTTACGTACACTTCACGCATGGAATATCCGCGGTCGTCTTCCCATATTTCTTCGGGAGTTTATGACGGACCGCGTCTTTCGTGTACGTGTGGGCTCGGTTTTATCTAGTCGTTTTATTCAAGAGAACGGAGTACCGCAGGGCTTTGTACTCAGTGTCACACTTTTTGCAATTGCTATCAATCCCATTGTTGATTGTACTCCACCTGGCATTTCATCGTCCCTTTTTGTTGACGATTTTGCCATTTATTGTAGTTCACAAGGAACCTGTCTACTCGAACGCCGTCTCCAGAGCTGTATCGACCGTCTCTACGCCTGGAGTAACGCCAACGGCTTTAATTTCTCCGCCGAAAAATCCGTCTGTATCAATTTCTGGCGCCGGAAGGCTTTCCCTCCGCCCTCTCTCCATCATGGGCTGGGATACTTTCGTTTGCAGACGAGGCGAGATTTTTGGGGTTGATCTATGATAGGAAGCTGAGCTGGATTTAGCACATTTCCTTTTTAAAAGCAAAGTGTGACCGTTCTCTTAATCTTTTACGTGTTTTAAGTGGCACACTTAAGTGGGGAGCTGATCGGACCGTCCTTCTACATCTTTATCGCTCTTTGGTCCGATCCAAGCTTGATTACGGGTGCATTGTCTATTCGTCGGCGCGTCCATCTGTATTACGTCGATTGAATGCCATTCACCATCGTGGCATAAGAGTCGCTACAGGGGCCTTTCCAACCAGCCCTGTACTTAGCCTAAATGCTGAAGCTGCAGAGCCTCCGCTGACCTTCAGGCGTGAGATGCTTTTGTGCCTGTCGACTCTTAAGCTTGCCTGACCACCCGTCCTTCGCGATATTTTACGAGGATTCGCTTGATCGGCAATATTTAGTTAGCTCCTCTGCATTGCTCCCTCCAGGGGTTGTTCAACTTCGGCATTTGGACGTTACGCCAGCGCCGGCCCTTCCAAGGGGGGAAACGCGTTTTCCTCCATGGTTGCGCGCTAAGGCCCACTGTCACCTTGGGTTATCGTCGATGCCGAAGAATGAGACCCCTTCTTCAGTCTTTAGTTCAGCATTTTTAGAACTGCAGGCGCAATTCGGGGACTTGCCTTTTATATTTACTGATGGATCTAAGACTGATGATGGAGTAGGGTGTACCTTTGTTTTTGATCATCATAGTTTTACCTTTCGTTTACCGGGTCAATGTTCGATTTTTACCGCCGAACTTTTTAGTATTTATCAATCGGTTTTATACGTTCAGCGGCGCGACTTACGGCAGTGTGTTGTTTGTACGGACTCTCTGAGTGCCCTTCAGAGTATTAACGCGCTGTACAATTACCACCCTCTCGTACAGCGCATTCATGACCTGCTCCACTCGCTTGGTGCCTCTGGCATCAGCGTCTCCTTCCTGTGGACTCCAGGTAATGTGGGCATCTCAGGGAACGAGTCTGCCGCCGCCGCTGCCAAATCGGCGATTTTATTACCCAGATTTTTTACCTCTGTTGTTCCCTCGTCAGATTTGTGTGGATAGCCCTCCGGGGGAACAAGTTGCGAGAGGTTAAACCTCTTCCGTTAATCTGGGGTACCTCTTCTCGTTCTTCTCGTCGGGAAGAGGTACTTTTAGCCCGTCTACGAATCGGACATTGCCTTTTTAGTCATAGATACCTGCTTAGTTGCGACCCCGCACACGTACGCTATCAGTGTGATGAGCCCTTAACGGTGCGTCACATTTTAACAGAGTGTCAAGTTTTAGCTCCGTTGCGCGTTCGTGTGGGTCTGCCTGTTGGCATAGTCAACGTTTTGGCAGACGACGCGCGTGCTGTAGAATTGCTTTTACGTTTTATAAGTGACAGTGGTTTTAATCGACGCATTAGATGCGCTGAGCGTCTTTTAGCTTTGAGATTTTATATTGTCAGTTTTACTGGGGCTCATGTCCCTTGCGTTCTACAGTTCTTGACACGTTTTATTGACCATGATTTTAGTATGGTAGTTTTTAGAATTTGGTCTGTTGTCTTTTTAGTGTTTTTGACCAGGCAGGTTTGTCTGTGGTTTTTAGATTTAGGTTTTTAAATTTTATATTTTGTACATTGTAAAGGCGCTAATAACCTTAGCTGTTGAGCGCCCTTAAGCCCCATCTCATCATCATCATCTCTCTCTCTCTCTCTCTCTCTCTCACTCTCTCTCTCACACACACACATACGCACACACAAAAATTTGAAACTGAGGTGAAAAAAAACTAAATGAAAAAATGCATTTTTATTAAAAGGGGTGTCTGCATTCGTGCATAATTAAGAAATGAAAAGTTGATAATATCAAATATGGTATTTAAATTCAGCATCTTCCAAGGGTGTGACACAAAGATTTTCAAGAAAATCCACCCACCCCAAACAACATTTTACATTTATAAATTCCATTATTTTTTATTTTCTCAAAAATGGCTCTAATGATTTTGATTAAAATAGTATATAAGATATTTACATGACAAATAAAATGTATATCTTGTATTTTCTGGGAATAATTTTTACTTTCTCTACTACGTATAGTAAGTAGGGGAACTATTGCATTCCACCCAAAAATTCAATACCGAGATTTAACCGGAAATACATGTTTTGAGGCCTCCTGAACCCAAAAAAAAAGCATTTTTGGAAACATGTCCGTGTGTGTCTGTCTGTCTGTCTGTGAACAGCATAACTCAGAAACAAATAGTCGGATAAACACCAAACTTGGTATTTAGGTTCAGTATCTTCCAGAGATGTGATATGAAAGTTTTCAAGAAAATCCCCGCACCCCAGATTACCCTTTACATGGAACATTTTTCGAAAATTTTAATTTTCTCAAAAATGGCTCTAACGATTTTGATTAAAATATCATATATTTAAGATACTTTCATGACAAATAAAATGTATATTTTGAATTTTCTGGGAATGTCTCCAAAAGTATACTTCATTGTGAACAACTTTTGCATAACTGGTAAACCATAAGAGATAGACAAAATTTTACTACACAAAAAATGTACATTGCATTAAAATACACAATTTATGTAATGTTAATTTTATTTGAGTGAACCATTTTCGAGATATTGCTTGTTATTCCCCTAAATTTTCCAATACTTATACTTTTTCTCAAATAGGAATTCGTTATTCATTTTTTTGTTTGCCCTGGTAATGCAATGAGAATGGAATACTCCACATAGCAACGAGTTCTTAAAATATTTGACTATTGCTTAAAGCCTACCAATTCCCCTTGCATCTACAAGCAATAAGATTAACATCTCGATATCTCGATTAACATGAAGCATATGGAGAATAAGCGTTTGTAAAACTAGTTTGTACAAGAGTAGAGAAAGTCATGTGAGTGTAACACATCAGATTGTTTTTTAATTTTCAGCATCTGAATTATGGACACAACTGCTCCATCATAAAAACTCTAACCATCCTCTTTGATATGTTAGTTCTTTCCTGTTTTATAATATGCTAAAGATTTAGTTTCATTAGTGTTTTGCAAAAATGCTTGTATTTTTCATTGTGCATTCCTGTTTCAGTTTTTATCACCTTTAAAAATTGTTTACTTGATTGGCTTAAAATTACTTTGATGCTTTTATGGCCATCACCACCACTACTGCTATATTTTTACTTTCTCTACTACGTATAGTAAGTAGGGGAAGTATTGCATTCCACCCAAAAATTCGATACCGAGATTTCACCGGAAATACATGTTTTGAGACCTCCTGAATCCAAAAAAAGCATTTTTGGAAACATATGTGTGTGTGTGTGTGTGTGTGTGTGTGTGTGTGTGTGTGTGTGTGTGTGGGTGTGTGTGTGTGCGTGCGTGCGTGCGTGTGTGAGAACAGCAGAACTCAAAAACAAACAGTCGGATAAACACCAAACTTGGTATTTAGGTTCAGTATCTTCCAGAGATGCGACACGAAGGTTTTCAAGAAAATCCCCCCACCCCAGACTACCCTTTACATGGAACATTTTTCGAAAATTTTAATTTTCTCAAAAATGGCTCTAACGATTTTGATTAAAATATCATATGTTTAAGATAATGTCATGAGAAATGAAATGTATATCTCGAATTTTCTGGAAATGTCTCCAAAAGTATTCTTCATTGTGAACGACTTTTGCATAACTGGTAAACCATAAGAGATAGACAAAATTTTACTACACAAAAAATGTAGATCTCGTTAAAATACACAACTTATGTCATATACATTTCTTTTGTTGAGTGAACCGTTTTCGAGATATTGCTTGTTATTCCCTTAAATTTTCCAATACTTATACTTTTTCTCAAATTCGTTATTCATTTTTTTATGTCCTGGACTTGCAAAGAGAATGGAATGCGCCGCATAGCAACCAGCGTTAAAATATTTGACCATCGCTTAAAAGCTACCATATTCCCCTTGCATCTACAAGAAAATTAGCAATAAGACTGACATCTCGATATCTCGATTAACATAAAGCATATGGAGAATAGGCGTTTGTAAAAATAGATTGTACAAGAGTAGAGAAAGTCATGTGAGTGTAACACATCAGATTTTTATATTTTTCTTCCAAATTTAATTAATACTGGCATTGAAAGATAATTTGGATCAATTTATTGGGATGACTATAGTTTTATTACCTTCCAGTTCTAGCAGCTGAAAGGAGGTTTTCAAAAGATGTATAAGTTCTTTGCTGTTTATGGCTCAGAAACTAACTTAAGAACCTTGTTATTTTCCTAACAGCTAGCCGTTCACTATGCTTCCCAGTTTTTTAAGTAGGGAAATTTGTATCATGAGGTTTCTTTGTTTAGAACAACATATTGATGATGATGACAATGATAGCACACAATGTGCATGTTAAGATTTCAGCTTCTCTCAAAATTTCATTAGTGAGTCCCTTTTTACTTCAAGAACTTAGAGGTGAAAAGAAGAGAAGAAATATGAATTGACTTCTATACAACAGAATGATGAATAGAGATTACATGCAAGCAAATTATAACTTTACACAAATAACATACCTGGCCACCATTCATAGCTTTCATCATCTTCTTTAAATAATGCTGATATCAGAACATTTTTGGTCCATTATTAT
The DNA here is from genome assembly GCA_030765065.1 of Deroplatys truncata. Classification (NCBI taxonomy): domain Eukaryota; kingdom Metazoa; phylum Arthropoda; class Insecta; order Mantodea; family Mantidae; genus Deroplatys; species Deroplatys truncata. Next base: position 145,602,309 of record CM060978.1, on the reverse strand, counting down.
GCAATGTTATATCTAGCACAGCAGTATATGTTAAATGTTTAAAAAATGAAGTTTTTATTGCACTATTTTTTATTTAATAACATTTCAATAAAATCTCATATTCAAGTTTATTTTCTGATGACAATTTTTTTTCTTAAAAAATCTTAATATATACAAATAAATTTTATATTAAAATCCCCCCTCCCTTCAAAGTCAGCTGGTATACTTAGTTTATGAAATTCTCTATGCGCTTGTAATCCTCACTTTATCTAGTAGATCATAATTAAATGTGTAATCCTCACTTTATCTAGTAGATCATAATTAAATGTATATGGAAGGGTATAAAATCAACCTACAAAAATATGAACTTAACTCTAATGTAGATCAAAAGGGCGGGAGAAGAGAAGATATACAACATATTATATTTGAATGTAAAGAAACAAGATTAGGAGAATAGAAAGTTAATGGTGTGGAATGAATAGGAAAAAAGAGATATATACAATTTTAGACAAAAACTGTAAAAATATGGGTAAATACTTAAAGAAAGAAAAAAAATGGATATGGACGGTTGAAAGAGGAAAATAATGTAAATATAAATAAATATAAGAATTCAATTGTAATTGTCTTGGCACTCAATAAATATATTACAAATTATATGTATTATATTCACATGACTTTCTCTACACATTGTTGTTTATTTTGGTATCTTTTGAACAAGCCATTCTTATAAAAGCTAATCTTTCTATCTACTTCAAGTTAAACCAGATAAATGTTTGCGCAAATTCTTTCATTACACTTTACATTGTAGTACAAGAGGGTTAAAGGAGGCTAAAACAACAGTCAAATATTTAAAAAGTGAGTCGCTGTATGCTGATTTTGAAATTCTACTGTTTGCATGACATCACAAGAAACAACAGAATGACAACTTAGCATTTCTGCAACAAATATGTCAGAAATGGTTATTGGTAAAAAAAAAGTAGTAAGTTTTTGTCTCTCTTGTGGATGATTGTTTGTTTACAAAATTAAGCAAAATTTATTCAGGATAAAAAGGGCTTCACAGGCTATTTGCAGTGAATGAGGTATAAATGTTATTAATCATTCAGATGTATGATTGTTGAATGTTGGAGACATTAAACAAAACAAAAATAACCAAACATTTTCATTGTAAAGCTTGAGGCAAGTGATTTCTTGAAAATCTTTGTGTGACATATTTAGAAGATATGGAACTTAAATATCAACTTTGGTAGTTATCCTACCTTTCAATTTTTAATTGTGCTGTTCTCTCTTCGCTCTCGCTCTCTCTCAAATGCACGCATACACATGCACTTGGATCTTTATCTAAACATGCTTTTTTTGGGATTCAGAAGCTCTTAAGGCATATTTCTAGTGAAATCTCAATATAAAGTCTTTTAGTGGAATACAGTTTTCCCTCTCCCTAACATAGATAAGTAGTGGAGAAAGTAAAAATTCTGGAACCTCAGTTTTACATTTCATTGAAATATGCAAAAAGAAATTAGCAGAAAAGCTGCAGTAGGAATGGTTCTATGAGATTACAGAGAATTCATATTGTCTATTTACACTTTTCTTACTTTTGGATGACTAAAAATAACTATTGTTACCAAAATGAACAATAGGTAAAACAATGCTGAAGAAAAACTAGTGTAGTAATTTAGACCATATTGTAGCACTGGCAATAATAATATACTCTTTGGATCTATTTATACCTGCACTATGTGATCAAAAGTATCTGGACACCGCCACAAACATACCTTTTTTATCTTAGGTGCATTGTGCTGCCCCTACTGCCTGGTACTCATTATCCGTGACCCCAGTAGTCATTAGATATCGTGAAACAGCAGAATGGGGTGCTCCGTGGAACTCACAGACTTCGAACATGGTCAGGAGATTGGGTGTCACTTGTGTCAGAAGTCTGTACGAGATTTCCACACTCCTAAACATCCCTAGGTCAACTGTTTCTAATGTGATAGTGAAGTGGAAACGTGAAGGGACATGTACAGCACAAAAGCATACAGGCCGACCTTGTCTGTTGACTGACAGAGACCACCGAAATTTGAAGCGGGTCGTAAAGAGTAATAGGCAGACATCTATCCAGACCATCACACAGGCATTCCAAATTGCATCAGGATCCACTCCAAGTACTATGACAGTTAGGTGTGAGGTGAGAAACCTTGGACTCCATGGTCGAGCGGCTGCTCATAAGCCACACATCATGCAGGAAAATGGCAAACGACGCCTTGCTTGGTGTAAGGAGCGTCAATTACACGATTGAACAGTGGCAAAACGTTGTGTGGAGTGACAAATCACAGTACACAATGTGGCGATCCGATGGCAGGGTGTGGGTATGGCGAGTGCATGGTGAACATCATCTGCCAGCGTCTGTAGTGGCAACAGTGACATTCGGAGGTGGTAGTGTTATGGTGTGGTCGTGTTTTTCCTGGAGCGGGCTTGCACCCTTGTTGTTTTGCGTGGCACGATCACAGCGCAGACCTACATTGATATTTTAAGCACCTTCTTGCTTCCCACTGTTGAAGAGCAATTCAGGGATGGCGATTGCATCTTTTAACATGATCGAGCACCTGTTCATACTACACAGGCTGTGTCGGAGTAGTTACATGGCAATAACATCCATGTAATGGACTGGCCTGCACAGAGTCCTGACTTGAATCCTATAGAACACCTTTGGAATGTTTTGGAATGCCGACTTCGTGCCAGGCCTAACCGATCTACATCGATACCTCTCCTCAGTTCCGCACTCCGTGAAGAAAGGGCTCCCATTCCTCAAGAACCTTCCAGCACCTGATTGAAAGTATGCCTGCGAGAGTGAACACTGTCATAAAGGCTAAGGGTGGGTCAACATCATATTGACTTCCAGAAATACTGATGGAGGGCGCCACAAACTTGTACGTCATTTTCAGCCAGATGTCCGGATACTTTTGATCACGTAGTGTATGTACAGAGCAGTCCCTCAGCGCTCTGGCCGGTAGTCGCGATGCGTGTTCCATGCACTCTATTCAGTGTATCTGTTTATTATTCTCATTATTACTGATTTTATAATGATCATTATGATATATTGATTACCTATTGACCAAACATAATTACTTTTTATTTTATCAGTACTAACCTTTTTTACAGTTGGTGTTGAATGTGGTGTCCTTCGGCAGATAAACATTCTTGGCACCTTCTGATGAAATCACCATTCACATGCATAAGTTCTTGTTGCGTAATTTCCCTAATTTCTGTTCTTATATTGTTTTTAAGATCATCTATGGTGCGAGGATTATTCCTATAAACTCTATTTTTGAGAGTTCCCCACAGATAAAAGTCACACACGGTAAGATCCGGCGATTGAGCCGGCCATAACCCTTTAGAGATTATTCTGTCATCAAAAACATTTTCTTCTGTTCGAACCCTTCGTTTCTTACAACAAATTACAACATTAAATGATCCCGTTCTCTTCACTTTATTCACTAGATATCTGATTCTCTACTCGGAACTGGAACACCAGGAAATTTATTGTTAAATTGCCTACACACCTGTCTACATGAGTTGGTTTTCACATACGTGTCATGCATAAAAAGTCTTTGTTGAAGCAAAAATTTGAGTACCATTTTTGGGTTGTAATAATCCGATAATTCAATCGCACAAAATACACACGTGTCTCGTGTCTATACACAAGAAGCAATAACAGCTGACTGAAGCCCACTGCCACATGTCCGATAAGTGAAAGAACTCGTGGCCTTGAGTTCATTCAGACGTGTTGTACAAGACTGCCGTGCAATTCCTGGCCAGAATGCTGAGGGACCACTCTGTATATGCTAATGTGCAAAATAGTCTGTCTTTCTAACTTAAAAATGTACTTCATTAGATTCGCTTACATTGTACACGTGTTGGACAAACACTCTTTTGTGTAAAACTTGCACAAAAGTTGCCACAAAACTTGTGGCTTGAACATACTAAAATCCTCTCTAAACATCGTAAAAACATGAAAGCACATTTCAGTCTAAATTGGAAGCATTTTTTGCCAGAACATTAAACTTATTTAGATTTAGCTAAACCATGCACTGGGGAGTAAAATGCAATATTTCTTAAGTTTAAGTTTGCTTCCTCATATTCAAAACAGTAAAATTGTAGGTATGATTCAAAGTTTACTGTCATAAAACTTTTAAATGTGTGTGGCCTTGGCCAATGTCACATGATATTGGCTTTTTTTAAAATGTTTGCTTATTTTGTTTAAATCTCTTGTACAGTTTTAATGTGTAATGAAAAATTAAATAAATAGAATTTCATACATTATTTTTTTTAATATAGATAATTAGTTGACCTCTCAAATTTTAATGAGGTGGTGACAGATTTTCTCCACTAACCCATGCTTTAGAGGCATCCAGCAGTAGGACTGAAGAAAGTAACAGAAGCTGGTAATCTTTGTAACATTAAGGTTCTTTTCCAATATTCAATAAAAAGTAGTGATATGAGCCAGGCACGGCTATCCCATAGTGCAGATGGTTTTCCAGAAGCCGTAGCAAGCATAACTCCAGTGGGGAATACATTTATCCTGTTCCCCCATCACTGTCATTTGGTGTGTCACCCTGTACCATATCTGGCCCATATTCTTGCAATATAATAAATGGTGCTGTAGAGTGTCTGGTCTCGTACAAAACCCACAGTCTCATGTGTGCACATTCCATGTCGCCACTGATTCCTGTAGGAATGATGTCATTAACTGCAGCATATATTACCCCTTTCCAATCAGTAAGTACATCCTTAGTCCAGAATAAGGACCAGACCATAGAACCTTCCATCCACGTTCTGATTATTTAATCTGCATGGAAGGGATAACAATGTGTTGGTTCAAGAAAAGTCTGTATAGATGCTGGCTAGCACATACTTGGTTGACAGGAATCTCTGGTTCCAAAGAGTGTAATGTTGGTTGACAGGAATCTCTGGTTCCAAAGAGTGTAATGTTGTACGAATGTTTCGAAATTCAGTTCGGGCTGGTAAGTTAGTAATGACAAAATCTGGATCTGGAACAGTGCTGTTCCTATAATATCTATCAAAGGCCATTGAAATCAGCAAGGCTGCACACTTTGGTTCAATGGCTGCCAAGCCCAATCCTCTTGTAACGGATAGTCGTAACTGACTTTGTGCCACACGATAAATGAATCCATGCCATAGAAAATAAACAATCAGTTTTTCATATTGTTGAGTGTGGCATTGAGACCCTGCACAGTAGTCCAATTTTATTATTTTCACCTTTATGCATTGTCATTATGTCACCACAATCAGTGCTCAAGCATAGAGGAATATATTTTCTCCATGACTCAAGCTTATTATTATTATTATTATTATTATTATTATTATTATTATTATTATTATTATTATTATTATTATTATTATTATTATTATTATTATTATACTCACTTTGCTATATGGAAGTGAATGCTGGATATTAACCAAAGATGAAATAAGAATAGAGTGAACAGAAACAAAATTTCTTAGAGATAGAGATTTATTTATAAATAAATAAATCATCTGTCCTCCAGTGAGGTTGACCACATGGGTCTAGAATACATAGACATTATACAATTTTTTATAATTGATTTTGAAAATACAGCATCCTAGCTATTAACAACTGTTTTTGAAAATAATTACATCCTGGTTATTTCTATTAAAATTTTTATATTGTTTATTTGTAAATAATTATCTTATTATATTTCTTCAGGTATAAATGGAAATGCAAAGTTTGTAGAGTCAGTCTCTTAGCATCTGTATGAGAATCTACTTTAATGCATGGAATTTAAATTTTAAAGCCAGATTTTCTAAAACTTTCTTTGTGTACCTAGGAAGGAAACCTCTTGCTCCAAACAGAAGGCTTTTGATAGTCCATTTCTCTCTTGGGATATTGAACTTCACAGAACAAGGAATGCATGGTTCATAAATTGCTTGTTTTTCTAAATTTACCTCTTCTGCTTATTTTAGGTCTCTTTCAAAGCGAACAGTGGGTCTAATGTTATTGTTCCTATTGATGGCTATGATGTCTGCTCTCCTGTTTAGAGTTCATCTATGGAAACACAATGAACTTCATGTACTTCATTGTAGTCGTTGCAGGATTTGAGCTATAGATAACTGTTGTGACGATTGTTATGCAATAGCTTAGTGCTCCTGTAGAACCCCAACACATGTCCATGTGTTTCTGTCTTGATACATCCAATTTGGTGGCAACTGGTTGTGCTTTGAAAGCCCTGTTGGAACCTAAGTAAATTGCAGCATTGCATTAATAAATAATGTAAGAAATCTAGTAATACTCAAATGTCATAATACTCGCACTGTAACACAATCAGGGCCTGGTGAATAATCAGCTTTTAGCTGAATACACACTTCTGGACGTTTTATGCACATTAGAAATGAAATTAGGAGAGAATTAAAAGTTTTAAGCATAAATGGAATTAAGTAATTTTGAAGATTTAAAAGCTAGTAACAGTGATGTGTCATAATTTAAAATAAAGAAACTTGAAGGTTGTTACACTACATCACTAAAATTTTCTTACTTGAACGCTTTTTGGAAGATGGTTTGCTCCCATCTTCAGCATGTTTTCAACTGATTTTGCTGGTTATTGTCTGGAGAATGTGTGTGGCTAGTGGTGTTCTCTGGTGCTGGGCTGATGAACCTCCAAATGAATGAAATTATTAAACAATATAAAAATGAAAAAATCATATATTAAGAATGTCTGAGGGAAGACGACTAAGAAGATGGAATGAGCAATTTCTAGAAGCCGGAACAGAATGAAAAGTCTAACCGTGGCGTCCATGGCCTAACGGAACCCTTGCAATTTATATTGTTATTATTTCACCCACCACGGAATAACAAACTGCCAGAATGTAAAATTATATTAAAAAAAGAAGTCGGTGATCACTCGCGGTAGTAGTGCCAACGTTATCCGTAATAAACGCGTAAACACGAACGGTGAGATACTTTCTTACAGCTATCCTAAAAATGAAAAAAAAAAAAAAAAAAAAAAATTGCGGTTGGCAAAATTAAAATCTACAGTTCACAGATATATGCGTGACGCACTTCTCTTCTTCGAAAAGCAAAGGCACCCTCAAATAGGCGCAATGTGGTCATGTACGGTTCATGGATTTACCGTTTAACGAAATATGAAACCCTACTCCTGCAGCATTCGTACAGACCTATTACAGTATTGGCCTAAATAATAGGCAACCACACCCAACGGATGGATTAAGTGGTGTTTAAATTATGTATATTGAAAAACTGTATTGGAGAAGAAAAAATTATTTCGCAGTAGGTACGCGTTTTAAACCACTATAGCACCTGCAAATTGCGTCGTCCTCCTTGGTCCTTGGTGTAGTGGTTACCATGCTATCCTATAGTTCCCGAGGTCGCGGATTCAAACCCGGCGGAGGGCGATGGATTTTTTTTTTCGGGCGAAAACTCCTTAGCATGGCTTCCTTCGGAAGGGAAATAAAGCAAAGCCGGTGGTCCAGAGTCGTAGATTTACGGTACGTAAAAGAACCTCAAGCCGGATAAAGAGGTCTCTGAGCAAAATTACCGGTCTTTCACGCTCAATATAGAATGGGACGCTAAGGACCACAGTAGTTAAAAAGCATCCATAATTAAAACTAAATTTTTAACTCGCAAGTGGTGCCGACTACATCACATTCAAAGGCTGCTCTTATTTACTACTAAATACAGATTTAAAATAATGTCCTCTTATTTTAATTTCACAATATTTTGCATATGTAGACCAATAGGAATCTAAAAATTGTGTGCAGGAAGTTGAAATGTTACGTGCTTCAAAAATGATGGTAGAGAAATAATTCCCAGAACTTGAGATTAAATTAGTACTTATTGAAGCGGAAAATAAGATTTATGTAGAGACAACATTGTCTGAATTTTTTATCTGCGCGCTTTTGTCGCACATCCTTTTCGGTTAACATAAGAAGCCAAATTATACTATATCCCCCCCCCCCCGAGATATTGCAATCTTTTCATTAAATAGCTTCTGATATGTGGTAGGCGGAAATTGTCCCCTTAAAGGAACTGATCTGTGAAATTTACAAAATCTAAAACATCCCCCGCCCCGCATCTTATGTCTGCATAAAGAAGTGTTGCACGGTTTCGTTCACATATTTTAGAAACAAAGCTTGAAAATGTTTCACGAAAGCTGTCCATTATGATTCAATTTTACCGGATTTGTGTTTACGTATTATTAAGCCAGAAAATAGGATTGCTAAGAAATAAACCATTAAGCTTAACCACAATTTTAAGGCATTATTTTTCAACTGTCAATTTCTACTTCTAAAATCCGTATGGTTATCAAACTCTGGTGGGCTTGGTAATACAATAGGTGTCTTACAGTGATTACCTATTTGAATTCTGCGTCTTTTAATACAAAAGAAAAACACACAAATTATGGTTAAAACAGCGAAAATATCACCCCTATATACGCAGTAGAGATGACTGGTGTCTATTTTAATAAGCCTTGAATCATGAACCAAGGACACTCAAAAGGGAGGGGCACATGTCCCTTCTTTTTTTATTATTGCGAGGCTTTGCGAATAGGGATACGCCTTGGACTTAATAACGAATGAGGGTTCCAGAATTTATATGGACTGTCCTGATCGCGAACACTTTTATTTGAATAAGGACAAGTCTATATTTCTCATAATCTTCTTTAATTATCCTTTTCCGTGTTACCTCTCGGTTCGATAGATCGCAGAACTGCCGTGAAAACCAATTTGCAGTGAAGCCACATTGCACGGTAATCGCATCTGCGTTGACCCACAGATATCTGCAATGGAAATAGTTATCGGACGATGTTACCATGTTGGGGGAACCTCAATCCTCGATCCGTTGCCAACTTGCGATCCAAGGTTGCTGTATTTTTAAACAATTTTCATACCTGTTATGTAATATTCTCGTATTACACATTTTTTGTTGTAAACTTCAATCATTTTATTTTGTCATTCAAAACTGAAATGTAGATGCGTTTGAATTGTATGTTATAATATCCGGTCAACAAACCAACTACTGCGCAGAAGTCAGTCGCGTTGTCATTTGTTCGTCAGTAAAGAATATTGATTTAATTGTGTCTTTATTTCAGTTAAATTTATCTTCACTTCTCACCGATAATATTATACGGTTTGTTCCAACATACGGTTCTGAACGGGTTCCTAACTAATTCCAACACATGCGCCAGTCCGGTACGTTCACAGAACTAATTCGGAATTTTGTGTGGTTGGAACTCTACTTGAACCGTTCGCGTTCTGTCACGGCCTTCTTCGTTGCACCGTCAATCAGAAGACGAAAGATCAACCTAGCTGTGCTGAGTATACATCATGGAGAATCTTATATAACATTAAATTCACACCAAAGTGATTCTAACCTGGTCCTTTCACATGTCAGACATCTTAATCCGTACTCACCGTCTGCTATATATCCGACTTTACATTCTAACGAAAACAGGCTATAGGTGCGAAGGACTTTATTTACTGTATTTAGAGCACTCCTACTCATGTATTACAAGCTTATGAAACATTGATTCTCCTATTGTATGCTCATTATAAATACTATGCAAAAAGACAAACAATATGCTTCGCATAAGCCAAATTTTAAGACATGTATGTCGTCAATAAAATGCCCTTTGAGTGTTACTGTATCGTTAAGGCACAACTGAAACGTGTTAAAATCGCGAGAAAATGGACTTAGGATGTTTGCACCTCCACAAGTAATATTTAAAGGGTATGACCTAAGCATTTATTTTTCATTTAATATTGTGGATGTTTCCTTTTGTAATGAAGTGAAATTATGTAATTAAAATTATTTACATTTCAAACTTGCTTTTAGAATTGATTTTCCCCGAAGTTTTCGTCGCTCAATATATCCTACACGGTGAGGTTTTATCCAATTCTTTAGGAATTATTCATGCACATTGCGAAGGTTCAAACAATTAAAACTATCATGTAAACTTTTTGTGTTGCAAAGGGATTTGACAGATTAATTTTTAAAACCAACAGGATATGCAAAAATGTAAATGTATAATGAAGGCTTCTTAAACAATTTATTTTCTTGTAAACTGAAACCATGCAAATGAAGCAAATAACAAATTTGTGCGATGTGATTAGATAAATGGCACGAACACTTAAATGGAAGATTGTTTTTAAAATTGTATCCTGTGTCAGATTTGGAACAGGAAATTAAATTCATTTTTGAAACACAATAACTTGAAAACAATAAAAAAAATGTTCAAAATTAAGTTAACAGCTTTCAATGTTTACGCAAGACAAAATTAAGATCATCATTTAGCCAAATTAATTGAGAACCTTAGGAAATAGTACTTTCAGCAGTGCATTCCCTTAACACTACACGTAAGCGTTTCTTTCATACTGTTTCCAGTGCTAATATTCGAGCAAAAATAAATCGCGTTCGTTTATCGGCTTAAAGCCATTGATACTGAGTTATTGCGAATATCAATTGTAATATACAGATATATTTAAACCAGAACCCGAAAAAACTATCCATTCAATTGGGCTGAAATTTTAACCACATGTCAGTCTTCTTTATATATAATTGCTTTGTGAATTATAACCCAGTCTTAATAATTCTCGGAACTGGGCGGTTGAGGTTATTGTCGTCTCTGCCTGCCCAGGCTTCGCCTCCACGCAAACAGATGACGTCTCTCACAGCAACAAACTCACATTCACGAACAGCAGGCTACTAATTCTGGTGGGATAGAATCACTCAGTTGCATTATTACGGGCTACTGTATAGCAGTAAAGTGATAGAAAGAGGTTTTCGTCGAACACACAATTATTTTCCATTGTTGCGGGTGTGCTTTCAATTCCCGTGCGGCGTTTACTGAAAGAGGTAGACTTACTATTCGCACGTACACAGCAAGCTGAGGAGACGTTAATTGAAAGAAAGAATAAATTGGAATGAAACTTAAAAGAAAAAAGGGGATAATGGTATAAAGGTGCCAAAAAGGGGTAAAGGTCCCAAAATAATGGAATAATGTTTAAATGGAAATAATCCTCTTCTTCGGAAGTCGATGCATCATTAAAAAGATCACTATCACCTTCTAAATCACTCATTATTGTTATCTTTGAACGCTGTTTTCCTCCCTGGCTTTGTTAGACGTTTTTTCTTTTCCTCAAGTATGTCGCCATACTACTCAACAGCGAGCAACTGCTTACCAAACACCTTTGCTATTCCGTATTGAGAAATAAAAACGCATGGAGGAATAAATTACATATTCAAATTTATTTTCTACTGAATACAGAGAGTATGTCGCTTTTTCTATACTCTCTGTCAGGTTTGTTCCAAGCGATTAGAATCGATTCTGAATTAACTGAGTATGCGCTGTAGACCATACAATCTGCGCATGTCTGGAATTTTCAGTTCTTATTCTTAATCACGAACCGATTTCACTCGTTCCGAACTAGTTCCCAAATACGTTGGAACAGCAAACTGGAAATTCAGAATTAGTTCTGAACTGATTCTCTGTCGTGTTGGAACGCTACTTAGCTGCTGCGCACACTCAGATAATTCGGAATCGATTCTGAATCGTGTGGGAACAAACCTATAGTTTACCCCAGTTACAACAGAGGCCGATTAGAGATTGTTGAAACAAACTAAAAGTGTTGTCACAGTCAGTTTACAAGTTTAGGTTATGTACAAATCATAGATGCTGACGTTTATAATAGAAGCTAAATTTACAGTGATACTTTGTAAGTAAAACCCATACCCTTAAAGTGGCATTTCTAGAGTGGAAACGCTTCCGCTTTTTTGATCTCATCAAAGATGTGGATGGAGGAAAAATTGCAGAGACTTTGAAAGATGCAAAAGTCAGTGCTACTGCAAGTGGACATGGTCACCTAGTGTTTGGTGACACAGAGGGCAACATACATCTTGTTAGCCGCAGCTTTCAAGTTACTACATTTAGAGCATACAAAGTTAATGTATCATTAGCTGAGCAGTTGCGTCACACAGCTCTGTTGGTTACTATAGGGGAAGATGAACCAGGACTAAATCCTGTGATAAAGGTGTGGAATTTGGATAATCTGGGCAAGCATGGACATCCAAAATGTATCCGAATGTCAAGGACTACACCAGGTCATAAATCAGTTGGAGCTACTGCCTTATGTGTACATGAAAATTTGAACTACATGGCAGTGGGATTTTCAGAGGGCACTATATTACTATACAAAGGTGAAGTGACAAAAGAGCAAACTAATAAAATCAAGGTTTTAAAGGATGGCAATTCCATGGTAACTGGCTTAGCATTTCATATGATTTCCAATTATACCAATCTCTTTGTAGCAACAGAGAGCAATGTATATTTATACAATATTACTATAAAGGATAAGGGAAAAAAGTTTCACCTAGATGATATGGGCTGTGCAAGAAAATGTTCTCTATTAGTGGAATCAGTGCAAGAAAGTCATTTTATGATTGGAAGAAATGATGCAATTTACTGTTATACACCAGATGGACGTGGGCCATGTTATGTTGTGGATGGTGCAAAAATTATGCTGCAGTGGTTTCGCAGTTATTTGGTCATTGTTGCTAAGAATACAAAATCTACAACACCAATTATATCTCGTGAATCAGCTCCAACTAATGATAGTGATTTGCAAAAGCATATGGTAACAGTACTGGACATTCATAATAAATTCATAATATTTTCTGCACCTTTGAAAGAGGTACAAGCTGCATTAACAGAATGGGGCTCCTTCTATCTCCTTGGAGGAGATAAAAAGCTTTATCATCTACAAGAAAAGGATTTGCAATCCAAGCTGGCACTTCTTTTCAAAAAGAATCTCTACGATGTATCTATAAGAATAGCAAGAAATCAGAATTATGACTCAGAAGGTCTTATTCACATTTACCGCCAATATGGTGATCACCTCTATTCAAAGGGTGACCACAGTGCAGCAATAGAGCAATATATCAAAACAATTGGAAAATTGGAATCATCGTACATCATTAGAAAGTTCCTGGATTCCCAGCACATTGATAAGTTGACAATCTACCTCCAAGCACTTCATAAGCAAGGTCTTGCAACAGAAGATCATACTATACTTCTGTTAAATTGCTACATCAAACAGAATGACACAGAGAAACTGAAGGAGTTTGTTATGACAAAGGACCGTGAACTGGATTTTGATGTTGAGGTAGCCATTAAGGTTTGTCGGCAAGCATCATCAGAGGATGCTCTGTTATTAGCTAGGAAACATGGCATGCACGATAGGTATTTGAAGATAGAAATAGAAGATAGAGGAAAGTACAGGGAAGCTCTGGAATACATTAGTTGCCTGGAACTTGAAGAAGCTGAAAAAAATATGAAGAAATATGGGAATATTCTAGTAGAACATGTGCCAGATGAAGCCACACAGTTCCTAAAGAAGCTATGTATGGACTACAGGCCAAATAATAAGCCTCTTGTTGACCATTGTACACTAGATAAACACTGTGCAACAATGGTTGATCGAGCAAATCCTGAAGACTTTATTCACCTCTTCCTTAACAATTCGAAGAGACTAGTGGAGTTCCTTGAACATCTCATAAAGATTAAACCAAAATGTAGTACTGTAGTCTACAACACCATCATAGAATATTATTTACATATTTGGTCATCTCAAAAAGATCCATCAACCAAAAAAGAGTATGAACAGAAAGCGATGTGGCTGTTACAGAACTCCAAAGCTAGTTATGCTAAAGATCAGTTTCTTATTCTTTGTCAGATATATAATTTCAAAAGTGGGATCCTACATCTATATGAAGAGAGCAAGCTATATCAACAGATAGTGCAGTATCATATTAAACAGCAGGATTACAAATCTGTCCTAACCAGTTATAGACGTTTTGCTCATCAAGATCCATATCTTTGGGTGGAGGCACTTTGGTTATGTGTTAAGGTTCCTTACATGCCAAGCAGCTTTTTAACTGAAGTACTCAGTGAAATAGAAAATAAACGGCTACTATCCCCTCTGCTAGTGGTAGATGCTCTATCAAATTCATCTAGTGTTACTTTAGGAGAAGTCCGAAACTATCTGCTTAGTGTTCTACAATCAGAAAATGAGTTAATTGAGAAAGAGCAGGAGCTGATAGACAAGTATCAACAAGAATCAGAAAGGGCACGCATTGCGATAGAAAAAATTCGGACGAGTACTTTTATATTCCAAGGATTAAAATGTAGTGTGTGCTACCATCAACTTGAATTACCATCTATATATTTCTTGTGTCACCATTTCTATCATCAGGATTGCTTTCAGAGCTTTGCTGAAAATAGGAATGAGTGTCCAGCCTGCTTTCCAGAAAATAAAAAATTGCTGGATATGATCAAATATAAGGAACAGGATGAGAGTTTACATGAAACATTCCATAGTCAACTAAAAACTGCAGAAGATTGCTTCTCTACAGTAGCAGAATATTTTGGACATGGTGTTTTCAATAAATTTAATCTCGTCACTGACTTTCCAACAACTTCGGAAAATATCAAGAGATTCAAGTCTTGGAAGGAGGACAATTTCTAATGTACCTGCCTACAGACCACATGCTGAAGCATGACTGAAGTCGATGGAAACTACAGCGCCAGGTAATGCTGAGATGCAATTTAGCTTAGAGAATAGACTGAAGCTGGAGAAAAGCCACCATGTGAACTATTGTTCTTCACTTGACACAAGCAAAATCTGAAGCACATACTTCCCAGACATCACTATCATCTTATGCAGATGATAGTAATTTTCTATTTTACAAGCAAAAAAGTATACATAATTTTCTGTTGTTTACATAATCCATGCTTCCTTGAAGCAAACTACAAGTTAGAACAACCAATCCTTTTGAAGATAAGTATGATGAGAGCAAAACTCCAATTGCTGAAAATTACAGCACAAATACTTTTGAGAAAATAATGCTGAAGAAGAAGAAGATTATGATGAAAGTTTGAATGGAATTCATTTGCAGTCTTATCAGTTTCTTGTGCATTGCACAAATTCACATTTAAATATGCTCATGAATTATTCACAGATTATATTAATAATGTTAAAAATTGTTAGTGCTAGTAAACATAGTCATTCAGGAAGACAGGTTTTAATAATTTAATTTGTTGTCCTATATTGTGATTAGCTATTCAAACATGATATACTGCTGCTGACTTGTTAGTTTTATATTTTATGTTTCTTTAATGTTCTTTTAAACCAACATTTAGGTTCAACTTGGCCATTTCTATATGATCTCTGTCATAATCCTCATATTTAACTTGATATATGCTGGACTTCATTTTGTATGGTATGGTGTTAAGTGGTTTATGTAATAATTTTTTCAAAACTGAATTTATTTTGTGAAGCCAATCTCATATAATTTTGTCAAACTTCTTAAAAGCCCATGGGTGGTAGGTAAATTTCTTATATTTCCAAACTGCATCAACTATATTTTAATGTACAGCGATATTTGGACCTGATTATTTGAAAACCCTGCCACACATTTAAAATGTTGACATGTGAATTGACAAGAGATTTAACAAGTTTTAAATCTGAGCAATGATTATTCTGTTTGTAAAAATTTAGTTCTTTGTCACACTAGTTAACTTGCTTGCATACTTGGGGAGCTGATAGTTAACAATTTACATAGCTATTGAACCACAGACTGGTTAAGTTGCCTAAACCAAGCTTTTTGGTTATTATCATTGCTAACAAATTTAGTGCAGAAGAATTCTTATGAATTTAATGATAGTGGGGTAAACAGAACAACATTTAAAATAAAAGGTTTCATTGATTTGGTGCAATATATTTAAACACTGAACGTTTTAAAATTATAAATGTGCTAGAAGTATACTGAATATGGTCTGTATTCTAAGGTTAAACCATATTTTATTGACATGGCTGAGGAATATTCTACAAATTTGGTAATGTGGATATATGAGTTTGTTTTGGATAGTGCTGTTATCAGTATGATATTTTCCATCTTATATGTGAGTAAAAAAGTTTAATTGAATTTTATTTATGGACACTTTTTAACTGCTGTGGTCCATAGCGCCCCATTCTATATTGGGCATGAAAGACTGATAATTTTGCTCAGAGGCCTCTTTATCAAACTTGAGGTTCTTTTACGTGCTGTAAATCTACAACACAGGACCATTGGTTTTACTTCCCTTCCGAAGGAAACTGTGCTAAAGATTTTTATGTCCAAAAAAATCCATTGTCCTCAACCTGGTTTGAACCTGCAACCTCAGGAACTAGAGGCTAGCATGGCAACCACTACACCAAGGAGGATGACTATATGTGAGTAGGGATAGATCAGTCAACTCCTAAGTTAAAAGTAATTAAATTTCTTAATTCAAATATTAATAAGCAAATGACACTTGTCTGATGAGCAAAGTTCCATGTAAGAGGGATGAAACCTAAACATTCCCATTTGCTACTGCATCCCATAAACATATAGGATGCGTATCTTGAATAGTAGTCAGTTAAGAACTTAAGAGTTATCGAAGGTTGGAACAAAAATCAAGCAAGCGAGTCTTAAGTTCATTCCATTAGATTATGCCTCTTCAGTGCAAGTGTAGTCATAGGGTTTTATTTTGTGAGTAGGAATGTTTGTGAAACTAAGGCCATAGGCCAAGTTTTGCAATTCTACGATATCAAAATAAAACCACTTTTAACACACTACTATTTTTTTAGACTGCTCGAATTTGTAAAATATCAATAAAATAATATTATATTGATCATAATTTAAAATAGAGAGTTTTAAATTATGACACATCACTGTTACAAGCTTCTAAATCTTCAAAAATTGATATTATATTGATTCCTGAAACTAAGAGAAATCACGTTTAGAACGAGATAAACTCACGTGTATAGTGAGATTTTTGAAATGCGAAATGACGTTAAAAATGACCAACTCTCGTGTGCGGTGAGATGTCAAATGTTTTGATGTTTTGTTGATTCGCTAGCAGTATGTTCAGTGAAATTATTTTCAATATGTTTTGCCTTATCCTAACAATGAAGCAATTAAATGCTATGTCATATTGCTTTCTGGATGTTATGGGTAAGTAGTTCTAGAGTCATTCTTTCTGCTGCTTCTGTAATTTTACTTTGCTCTTCCATTTTAGTTTCTTCTGAATTCATAATTGCCAACATTTAATCTTTATGCAGGTTATACTAGATAAAGGAATGTATTAGATTAAAGCAAGCACAAGGATGCCAATACAAGGTATAGGTTATCTCCACAACAAATTGCAATAAAGTGAAGTATGATGATTTGTATTGTGAACAGATAATGCGGCTGCTATGAGAAATTAATCACGTAAAAAGACATAATGAAAAGTAAAACCTAATCAAATCAAGTTGAATTATTAAACATGTGCAAATGCAAAGGGTAATTGCCATGTGATTGAACTTTAAACCAAAGTTGGTCACAATAGTTGTATAACAATTTTATTGCACTAGTGCAATAATGTAAAGCTTTTAATTCATGTGCACTATGTTAAAAGTTCTACTTTTAGGCCATGCTGTCTAAAAAAAAAAAGTCGTTTATACAAGAAGAGCTATGTATGTGTTAGGCTTCAAATGTATAACAGCTTGCCAGATTATCAAGAAAATGCCTCTACTTCAGTTTAAAAGTATAAAAACATTCTAATGGATTAAAAAATTAAATAAAATTGAGTTTTATTTATGGGGGCTCTTTAACTGCTTTGGTCCTTAGTATCCCATTCTATATTGGGCATGAAAGACTGGTAATTTTGCTCAGAGGTCTCTTTATCAGGCTTGAAGTTCTTTTACGTGCCATAAATCTACAACACAGAACCACCAGTTTTACTTCCCTTCCAAAGGATGCCATGCTAAGGATTTTTATGCCCCAAAAAAATCCCTCACCCTCTGCTGGTTTTGAACCTGTGACCTTGGGAACTAGAGGCTAACATGGTAACCACTACACCACAGAGAACAACATTCTAATGGTTGGATTCATTTATAGTACAGATGAATTTAATGAAGTTTCTGGGGAAATAAATTAAGTATACTTCAATCTAATATTCTGGCAATATTAATATTGCATACTACTATTAGTATACTATTAGTGCTATCAATGTTGTATTTAATTATTTATAAGACTATCTATTAAGTCTAGTATTTATAATGTAAAGTATTGTAAACTTGACATGTTCCATGATATGATCCATAGGATGTAATAAATGAAATGAAATAAATAACAGCCTTCATTATCAGAATCTTTAAACTGAGAAGGGATCTCTCATTCCTTATAATGTCTTTCTTTTCTCCAAAAGAATGCAAACTGAAAGATTGTTTCAAAATATTTTAAACAATGTAATAGTATTCATTTATGTGAGATGATGGATTTTCATATGTTAAAGTGGATGCCATTATTTATGCATTAAACCATCTGCACTTCATATACATAATAATCAAGAATATTGCACAGAAAGCAAGTAAAGCTCACCGTTACAGTAGCTGTCACTGGTAACATTGACTTCTGTACACTACTGATTTTTATACTAGCGTCAGTAGACACAGGAATTCTAACCAGTCCAATAACATACCTAGCAAAATCCATTACTGTGCATCTGCAGGCTGGTTCCCCATCTGACTCTTCAACGTTTGGTGACAATGCTTACAAAGAAGAAAGAAAAAAACGTGCAGTTTCTTTTGAGTTTCAAGGTTTCATTAACATTACGAATAATATATTTGATGTTATTTTTGTATGGTTACCACCAATAATACCATTAACACTAAAAGGACTGGTGGGTCATTTAGATCTAAAACATTCTTTGTTGTGGTCTTAATAATAGGAGGATATTTAAAATCTTTCATTACTATTAGGTATCTTATAATGGGTCTTCAGATTTATTTTGCCTTTACTGTCAGCCATTTTAAATGAGTGATATCATTATTAGTTCAGCAAGCTCCTTGGCTTAAAGGGGAGGTGTGGAATTGAACTTTGGACTGCATGCATTTCAGACTTCGTAAACAGGTTGATGTATTGCAGTGGTGCAGAATTGTTTTTTCACTAGGACATTTTGTGTGTTCTTTGCATGTGAGATGAAAGTGATGACCAATCACAGAATTTGCATGGTTGAGTGTCACTTCTGAACTGGAAGGATACAATGGGGGATCTGTCATGATATTGGCCACTGTGTGAATGATTTTCTCTGTTCTTGCCCAGAATTTCATTAAGTCCCAAGACAAAACTTGATAAAAAACAAAACACAATTCTTTTTTATTAATAAAAAAAAAGGAGAAACAACTAAAATAGTTAAAAACATTGAAAATATTTATAATGGTTACTTCATTTGCTTTTATTAAAAAAGTTAAAGTTGTGCCATTAAAGCTGAGACACACTATGCACAAAAACCATCCATTTATTTGAGTTACTTATCAGCACATATGCTGAAATTGTGAGTTTACGAAATGCAAGTTAAAGAAGTTCCAAATTAAATACTGGAAAGGTACAATACAAGTCCTATTTCACTAAGATAACGAAATGGTCGACATCTAACCCTTCCACTCATCTTTTGTTAGTCCTCTACAAAAGGCATTGGTGATAAACTCGCTTTAAAGTATTGACATCATGCACAGTCAACTGACTGGTGGCAGTGGCCGAATAAATCTGAAGGCCCCATATAAAGTGATTTAATATTTGTCTCAATGAAAAAAATCTGATGTGTTACACTCACATGACTTTCTCTACTCTTGTATAAACTATTTTTACAAGCGCTTATTTTCCAATGCTTCATGTTAATCCAGATATCAAGATGTTAATCTTATTGCTAATTTTCCTGTAGATGCAAGGGGAATTGGTAGGCTTTAAGCGATAGTCAAATATTTTAAGAGCTGGTTGCTATGTGGAGTATTCTATTCTCTTTGCATTACCAGGACAAACAAAAAAAAAATGAATAATGAATTCCCATTTGAGAAAAAGTATAAATATTGAAAAATTTAAAGGAATAACAAGCAATATCTCAAAAATGGTTCACTCAACAAAAAAAATGTATATTACATAAATTGTTTATTTTAATGCGATCTACATTTTTTGTGTAGTAAAATTTTGTCTATCTCTTATGGTTTACCAGTTATGCAAAAGTCGTTCACAATGAAGAATACTTTTGGAGACATTCCCAGAAAATTCAAGATATACATTTTATTTGCCATGAGAGTATCTTAAATATATGATATTTTAATAAAAATCGTGAGAGCCATTTTTGAGAAAATAAAAATGCAAAGAGTAATCTGAAGTGGGAAATTTTCTTGAAAACCTTCGTGTTGCATCTATGGAAGATACTGAACCTAAGTACAAGTTTGGTGTTTATCCGATTGTACATTTCTGAGTAATGCTGTTCACACACGCACGCACGCGAAAATTCTTTTTTTGGATTCAGGAGGCCTCAAAACATGTATTTCTGGTGAAATCTTGGTATCAAATTTTTGAGTGGAATGCAATACTTCCCCTACTTACTATATGTAGTAGGGAAAGTAAAAATGGGTAAAATAGAACACTAAAAATGGTTTTGTCATGAATGCTTAGGTTTGGAAACTAATATTAAATAAATAAATAATTACTGTGTAACTTGCATAATTTGATTCACTCCAGCCAAGCAATCCTTTAGCATTATTAGTGCAGCATGCATTAATATTTTGCTGATAAATGGATCTTTTGTAATAATAATTCATAATCTAATGATTTATTGAGGTACTAAGACATTACCATATTGGACTGCTCACTGAAATTGATCTTGGCCACTGTTCAGTTGGACAACCCATCTTATGTTACAATCTACATTATTGACTACATTATACATTATTCATATACTTATAAAATGATTCTTCCTTTCCAGTGTTAACAGTCCATTAACATTTATTTTTTTACTTTTTGTAAATATTGCCCTATTTTCTTGCAGTTATTATCAAAAATTTTATTTATGTCAATTTTCCTATTTGTTGTTAACCATACACTTTCTTTTCTCCAAATCTAAGTTTCTCTGTATTCAAATAGTAGTGTTGCACATCTTATTTTCCCCCGACATAATGGGCATTCACCTTATGGATAGCCATTTAATCTCCTTATTCCTGCTCTCAACCATGTTATTCCCCTCTTTGTTCTTTATTGGTGTTGTCTCTCTCTTCCCTAGTTTTTCACTGCAACATAGAATACTAATGGCCTCTTCTCAGTTGACTGAGCAATTTTTCTATCTAGTTACTTTATGGTAAAATCCAAAAGTCACAGAAACACGAGGTGCAAAGTTACTAATTGTGCAGGGAAAAAAATTTGTGATGTGTGTATGGGATGCCATAAATCTGTGTGTGGAAAGTGCGCACCAATAGCAAAGGTGTGGTGGTCAAAATGTGTTCACACCCTTCCTAAATGATTGTAAGAATATTATACACAGTTCACCTGCAAGAAATGTTTCCTTACTGTTTTTTGCTATGCTAAGTCTGCATTATTTTTTAGAATTTAATTGTATCTTTCTTTTTAATAGCATCATTCTTCTCCAAAGCATTGTAAATGCATACCAGAGCAAGTGGTTTGTTAATTTTTACATAAAAATAAAATTAAAAAAAAAACTTATGAAAGAAGTATTTCTAGTTCTAGATCTGTTCAGTTAACATAAAATAGTTAAATCTTTCACAGTATCCATGCAAAAAGAGGTGGTGCTAGTCCTTCTACTGTTATAATGTATGGCATGCCCCTAAAATAAACTAAACTATTCTGTAATAAACAAATTTGAGGTGTGTACATACTGTTTTCTTCTTGCTTGGTTCTGTTGGCTAAATTGAACCTTGGCCTCTTCAGCTCTTTGCTTCGTCCTCCCTGTTCCTTTCTCTATTTTTCCAGTTCCTTACTCTTAGTAGTTTCCTTGCATCTTCTCATGTATCTGCCAGTCTTGCTCTGCTTCTTTTGCCAATAATTGTACAGTGGTTTTTTGGTACTTACTACCAAGTGCCCTACCCACTCTATAAAACTGTTTTGCTCAGCTCTTTAATACTGGATAATATGGATTTAAGTCCTGTTACCTAGACTAAAACATTCTTTATCTAATTTGCAGGAAGGAGAAGTGATTGATCGCATATGGTTAATCAGAGACACCCACGAGCCATATGGTCTACCATGATGCAGTACAAAAGTTATCAACTATGACTGCTCTTAATAGCAATATCTTAATAGTGACTGTCCACACATATCAGTAACACAGAAGGAAATAAGCTTTATAATAATATATGAATATTTGAGAAATTCAATAGACATCACAGTTATTACAAAATGCATAAAGATTAATTATCTATAATACTGTAAGTGAAGTTGAACAGTATTATCAATTATCTGCAAGCTTTTATGAAAAAAAAATGTTTTTGATAAGTATTAACTATGTATTGTATTTTTTGTACAATGAAATACTTAAGTGGGTTAACTTTTGTTTTCTGTTATAGTAACTCTCTTTTATTGTTAACTTTATATAATATTGTAAATTATAAACTAGTTTGTACATGCACATATTTTATTTAGGTCATAAATATCTTCTACATTGCTGGTGCTGATAGTTTCTTTTTGGTTAATTTAAATGAATTAAAGAATGTTTGTTATGATAGTTGTTTATAATTGAAGGTTGAGAAATATTCCCATATGACAATAAAATGAGTTTAAAAGAGAAATTAAATTAACTGAGAAAAACTATCTGCTTGTTGTATTTATGAAGGTAAAATTCAGTAGAGACAGTTTTAACATGTACAGTGAATGGGAGGCACGAAGGTCCAAAATGACAGAATTTTCTAGTTTTAGTATTTTGCACTTTACAGAGAAAGGTATATACTATATTGATTGGTGGTGTATTAAAATATTGAAATTGTGTTCTAAACACATTTTTAAGATACTGTTATACATCAATAAGAAAAAATGTAAGGCATAATTTTATAAGGTGGGATGTGTCTTTTATAACTATTTAGTTTAGAGAATTGTCTTGCTCTGCTTATCATGTTGTCTCTACCACTCATTCAAGACAGTTGCAGTATGGTTGTAATAACAAAAAATATATATAAACACATTTTACTTTTCAGTATTTTTAAATTTAGTTAAATGCAGTTTACTGAAAACCATGGTTTGCATCATAAATGCTCTATTTTTTCAGAAGTTATGAGTTTACCTGATAGAAGGGATGTAAACAGACAGAGATCTGAGTGAGTACATTGAAACATTTATGAGCATGTTTCTTCTATTCTTCACAGATTTGTAGAAAATACTTTAGAAAGAGCAGATGTTTGATAACTGTGCTTTACTTTGAGAGTGGGAGGGTAGTTGATGCTTTTGGTAATATGACAGCAGTCTCACAGTTTGATTGTGAACCGAGTTTTGGGATGCAACTGCAACTGAACTACAGGATTTGGGGGGGGGTAACTTTGGGGCACCTGTTAGTGCTGATTGTAAATTAATTGTCATAATTGTATGACTTGGAACATGTGCTCAGGGTTTTGCCCAGTGGCAATCCTGTAATGTTGTTAAGGTTGAACTGTTATTAAATAACTGATAGCATACACAAGCATACTCTCATTTGCACATCAGACTGGGCATACTGAGAAACCTTCTTGCTTAAAGAAACATTTCTCAAGCCCAGCCAGGAATCGAACTTGGAATCCTTGCACAGCAGACAGGCACTCTATTGACTGAGCTGCGGGACCAGTCCATTCCAGGAATGACATTAAATTTTGGTAGTGTTATTTAATTCATAATGCAGTTTCATGAATATACAGCAAAGCTTTTAATATTTAATGAAAGAAAATAAATCCAAAGTGATTGCTTTGACTTTAAAAGAGCAAATGAAAATAAATGTTTTATTGATTTAAATATTTACTTGCATGCCCTTAAAGTAAACGTCATAGAGGGAAAAAGGAAAACCTAAATGTCCATGTGGTTACCTAAGCATTCAAGGATAAAAAATAAAAACAAAACATGTATTTGTATTTAGTATTTAAAGTTAAACTAATCAAGATGAACTATTTTTTTTCCAATGCTTAATGAAGGCTAAGAAATAACCCATCTTAGTTTTACTTAAAGATATGGTTAACCAAAACAGTAACAATGTGACATACACCATTGGTTTAACCGTCTACAGCATGCTTGACCAAAAATCTGGAATGCATACAGTCATCTGGTCATGACTGCACACACCTTCTCTATTGCTGTAGTTGAAACCACTTAACTCTTATTAAAATTATGATTTATTTAAAACAGAATAGCTAAATTGTGGCTACATGAGGCACTTAAGTAAGAAAGTGAAGATAAAAAATGGATCAGCTGCTGTTCTTTCACATACTTCATTACTAAATATCTTAATTGCTTTCATATTTGAATTAGAATGCCACAAAATATAATTTTTTTCTGTTGAAACAAGCACTCAAAGACTAAACAATATAATTTTTCACTTGCCTTTGTAAGTAGTCATGTCCTAAATATGTCATCTACCCCTTTGTACCATTATCTTACATTTTTAGGAAATAGTTGAGGTAGTAGTGTGATAATTGTGAAATCACTGAAATAGTTTGATGAAAAAAATAAATAAATAAAATATCATGAAAGTTTTTAATTTACTAAACATAGTTTCTTTCTTTTTTCCAAATAGTGTAATTATGTGAGTAAGTCTGTTGTCAAGATGTCCAAAGGAATGAATAAACATCTTCTAAAAAGTAAGCTTTCAACATCAAAAGTTCCTAAGAAAACAATACAGCATTTTAATACTGTTTTTATAACTCCCCCAAATCAAAGCAGAGATGATAGGAATAAACTAAATTAATTTAGAGAAAAGATACTGACACCTATTAGTTTGGAGCACTGTGCTGTTTACAAATAGACTCTAATTGGTCAAATACCATTGAGCTTGTTCATGGGCTAGAAAAGTTTTGTTTATATTTATCTCTCTATTATCGGGCTACAATTCTGTTTTATCCAGAATTCACATACTTCACTATTGCATTTTACTTATATTATTTCAAATATTGTCCTCCTGGTTAATATAAAAGCACTAAAATTCCAATACAGAGGACTTACTGTAATAAAATGTGTCTTTTGTTAACAGCTTCATATTTTAGATTTATCTAATGGCTGTGGTACAGTATGATCATACGACATTTTTTAAGTAACACTTATAGTACCTGCACATATGTATTATAGTATTATGAAACATAGTGTGGCAATATAATTTATGAAACTCAGAAAAATGTGTTTTACTTCATCTACTGGAGGAAAAAAGCACAAACTAAGAAAATAAGACCAAAAAGCATAACTCTTTAATTGTAAATGTTAAGCAAGTAGTTAACAAAGCTCTGCTTGCCCATTAAAAGGGGTTCTTTTTATACTACTACATTGGGTTGCTTTACATATATAATTTAAAATCATACAGTTTAGTACTAGTACTGCAGATTTTATACATTCAATAGACATGACACTTTTCATAATTTTTTTTAAATTAAATAAATACATATGTTATCCAATGTTGGAAAATACAAAATTGTTTGCTTTCAGCATAACAATTTACAGTACAAGAAGTACAAATTATTCAGATTTATTCCATATAATGGAATTCAAGTGGAAGTATGAACAAAAGTTGATTCTGAAACAGAACAAAATTCTTTCCTTCCACCAATCCTACAGAATTTGCCTTCTCCTGGCTATTATGCTCTAAAGATGCATCATTTTCAAAGATTTTGCTACAGATATCCATCTTAGTATTGAGGGAGTCATCCATATACTCAGGCTGAATCCATAAAAGACTTCCAACTATCACATTTCATCAGCTGAAGTCTATCTCTCTCCATCAGTAACATAGCTGAAGTTCTTAGAAGACAATGTCCAGTAAAATTATACAGGCTATCTATATTAAAAACTTCTGCAATTTTTTGGGAAATAACCCCATTTTATTTGCAACAATTGGTTGCTCTGAACATTTTCCATCCATGTAGCTGAAATATAAATAATTATTTCCAACATTTGCAGGATGAAGAGATGTATACTTTTTTTTTCCTGCTTACAATTCATTACAATGAATCCTTGTACTTGCCCTGTCTTGGTGTTCAGAATGGTTACTGTAAGCATATTTTCATTATCTTGAATATCACTGAGATCCATCTTTGAAGTACCTCCCCTTGACAAGATCCAGTGATACCTTTATTAATGCAACCCTGATAACTAAATATTGAGCATCAGTAGCTTCCAGATGAAATGTACCAATGTTCTCCCATGTGAGTATACTAGCTATTTTAGCTTTTAATCCAACATTTTTTTTTTTTTTTTTGAGGAAGTCAGCACGTTCCCAAACTTAAATAAATTAGTGTTTAATACTAAGAATCATAGAAGTTGTTAGCCTTGAATAATATTTCCAAGCTGAATTGGAATTTTCAATAAAAGAAAATTTATCAACAAAAGAAGCCGGCATTGCACTTTCAGCTAAGGTTTTTACATTCTCTTCTTGTATCATATTGAGAATAAGTCATGTTCTCCCTGTACCTTTTTCTAACAATTCATTATTTACACTTACTGCTGCAATATTAATGGAATGCCTAAAATTCCAAGACAGTTACTATCACTGATATTCATTACTTTTTTGTGACTGAATTTTCATTGTTCTTTGCAAAAATCAACAATGATGCAAGAATAACATTCTTTGTAACCGTATAAACATCAGTCAATTAATCAAAGAAGTTTATTCTATCCAAAAACTGGAAGTGGTACACAGTGAAGTGCAAATGGTAATACTAAATTGCAATGTGAGTCAAATGTACACAAGAACTTTCTATATCCAGATTTTTGGTTTATCCAAATGGATTTTTGCTTACTTTTTCACCACAAAAATATGTAGAACCTTTAATAAATACATATGAATGTGTATGACTGTAATGTTGGCACCACTGGTAGTGTAGAGATCACCGGCGGTTGCACTCTTCAAGCTAATAAAAGTATATTACCATAATTAATGTCAGAGAACAACAGAGTTGAAGTATGTGAGATTATGGTTCGTTAGTTTTCTTGATAGTCCTGATAGCGATCGTAGACATTCCCTTCTGCTTTTGCAGTGATCCAGATTTCACTTTTGCACATCAAAGTTTGTATTCATTTACTGATATGTTTCCAGATTTTTGTTAATCTGTATTATTTCTTGTCTCATCTAGTCTGGATAAACAAGACTCTTGTGTACATTGAGTTGCTTGACTAATAATTTATCATAGTATAATACAGAAAGTAATGATCAAATTACCCTTTAATAAGCATTGTAATTGATATTTTAACATTAACTTTTATGATTATAAGAAATGTACATTGCAGCGTAGTGGTATAAAAATAGTATGTAAAACTAGAAAAGCTCAATGCAATCCCTGTATAATATGTAGCATTTGATAAACCTTTTGTTGCAAGAGATCATACTCAGAAGTGCCATGAATGCTTTTCTCCACTGGTGTACAGTATATTATTGCAGGACAAGTTTTGTGAAAATGACCACTAAAAGATAAGTGGAATTTTCTCATTATATAATGTTTATTTTGGTCATTCACGATTGACTTTTCCATTCATAACTGTGGTACCTAATATGATTTATACTATTTATTGTCATATTTCTTTTAATAATTTTACAAGTAAATTTGAAGTTATTTTCCAACGGTTGTATATGAAAACAGATGTTTTGAAATTCATTCCGATTCTTTAAGAAGAGTATTGTGTCATGGGTCAGTAGTTCTGTTTTATAAAATAGGAATAATTTTGTGCTGTGCTCAGTACATTTGATAAATTATAAGAGTAATTGAAACAGCTTTATACTAGTTTTTTGTTTTAGGAAAAAAAGTTGCTCTTTATTTTCCATTGTGCATTGCAAACTCTCTGAGCTATATATTACTGTATTCTGATAGTATATTACCAGTTTCTTTAGTTAAAAATTAAAATCATGTTTTGAGAAACTTATTAACTACCACTTTTTCTGTGCTTGTTAAAGTCTTTCGTTTTTCGTGCTATGGTACATACAGCAATGTAGAATTTGTGATATACTAGCATAAAGAAAGGTTAAAAAGGTTTCATCATGCAAGAAAGTTAATCAATGGAGAAATGATATAAAATAATGGAGATAAAGAAGGGTGTATTCATTATCATTGAAAGATAAATTTTAAGATTGCAAACAAATGGCTGTAAAACATTGAAACAATAAAGAAATATTGTATATATATTTGAGAATAAAGAACACTAAAATGCAAAATACCTTCTGTAAGTTATTCAGTTTATTAACATCACTGGTAAAAAAATAACATGGGAAGGTAAATAACTGTAAATTGCAGCCCAATACATTAATGATAGCTGTTGTTAAAGAGCTTACCTGTCAGTAAAACTTGTGGCTTTGTAAAAGATAGAAAAATTAAATATTGCAATGTAACAAAAAACTGCTTAAAATAATCATGTGCATTTGCAAACTTAGCCTTATTTTTTGTTGAATGGGAGTTGGAAAGCATTTCTTTCGTATTTATTTTTGTTTTAAGATCCCTTCTTTATGCTGTAATTTTTACTTTCTCTACTGCTTACCTGTGGTAGGTTAAGGAAGTATTTATTGTATTTTACCAAAAAATTAAGTATCAAGATTTGACTGGAAATGCATGTTTTGAAGTCCCTCTTAAGCTCCCAGAAAGGCATTTGTATGTAGGGAGAGAGACTAATGATTTATCTTATAAAGAAACGTACATTGTGTATTATAACAAATATTAACTTGAAAGGAATTGAATTATTCTGCTTCCACATGCATTTGCAGCATTAGTATATTGCAGCACATTAAAAGCAGTTTAGGAGTTATTCCTTTCTCAACAGAAGAAAGTATCAATAGCCAAGGTAAAAGGACTGCTCAGAAAGTTTTTAGACATGACTAAAGCCTTAATGCAGAAAGAAAATACAAATATGTGTAGAAGACCTTTCTTTGTCTGTCACTAAAAGAAATTCCTTTACCTTCTACTACATGATACTGTAGCAGTAGGGAAGGAAACAATGCAGTTCGTACAAGAGTTAGCTGAGTCAACAAAGTGGAGGTGGACAAAGAGCATTTTCATACTATGATATTGACAGATTTTAAAGTAGGGCTAAACCAGGTGAAAGCACTTGCATTGGACCTTGTCCTTTCCTGTGCTAGTTTTCAGTTGGTTAAAGTGGTCAAATGTCACTCAAAGATGAAGAAAGAAGAAGAGTCTATCACAGTGTTAAAATGAGGGTATTGACATTGTGAGACACTGACTTATAACAATATTAGGATAACCCTGTATATGGAATTTGGGAACAAATATTGCATGATTTCCTTTAACACAGGATGCCACACTTCACTGAAGTTAAGCAGGTTCCAAGAGTGGAATCTAATACTCTAGGAGTTTCAGAGATCATAATTATTATGTGTTAGGAATTGAATTTATCATTGTGATCCAGAAACAAAGAATCAGTCCTCCATATGTTTTGTTTAGATGACATTCCAGCTAACAAAGTCATAAAAAGGAAGAATATTGGGGGGGGGGGATGGTGAGGAAATTAGCCACAAGTGGTATGTGACAACACTGGTATGTGGAGTATAAAGGACAGTGACTGCATAGTGGTACATTATACGGTGCTCTCCATCAGGTTTCCAAAAGGACAGACTTGTGACAGGACAATACCTTGACCCACACAGCATACATAATGTTGAGATTGTTAAAGTGAACCCATTTGTTACAGCTGATGCGAGCTCTCTATAATTCAGACAATTTGGAGAAGAAGGGGAAAAAAATATACTTGCTTTTTGAAAGTAGCAAGGTGATTTGATGATATAGAAATTCAAACACCAAAGTTAACCAAAAAAGGTCTAGTACTTTATGTTTCAATGAAGGACACTTGGGAAAGGGAAACATATGGAACAAAGAGAGGGTATTGAATGGATAAGAGCAGGTGTATGGAGATTAAAGGGAATAAGAAAGGGTGCCCCACAGAATCATGCCCCATTTGTGGCAGGAATGAAGATATTGAAAGTATATTCTATTTGAAATGTAAAGGATGTGGATAAAGGAGCTAATAAATTAGAAATGGTTTAAATTAGGTGGAAAAATAGCCTGGACCGAAAATTTCAGTAAAGATAGTAAAAACATAGCACAGTTCTTGAGCAAAGTGAGAAAAAATTGGAATTGGTGTGTCAAAAGAGTGGTAGCATAGATGTAACTGTATGATAGATTTTCTTTCTTTAACAATTTATAATTTAAGAAAGAATTACACATAGTGTAAGAAAAGGTTATTGTATATATTTGAATATGACTGGCCAACAGCCTGGGCTGAACACTTATAGCTTGGCATAAATAAATAAAAGTAATCCAGATCTGGCTCCTGTGATGACTACTACTTGGTTTAGGGAAAGAGCTGCATAGGAAGAAAGCAGTAAATA
This sequence comes from Deroplatys truncata, assembly GCA_030765065.1. NCBI lineage: Eukaryota > Metazoa > Arthropoda > Insecta > Mantodea > Mantidae > Deroplatys > Deroplatys truncata. The sequence goes on along the minus strand of CM060978.1, from coordinate 145,571,878 downwards.
TGCTGTTGCAAGCTTCAAAAAGGGCTTGGAACCTTGGAAAAAAATTAATGGCTATAGTGCTTTCAGGCTTTGTTTAGGAGGATGCAAAGATTTATAGAAGCATTGAGAACTTTTGATGGCTGATTTTGTTAAAAATATTATCCAGGCAATATCTAAAAACTTTCTGAGCAACCCTCTTATTAAATGTTTTGATTTGTCGAACCACCACTTAGTCGTCCTCCATGGACTAGTGGTACCGTGCTAGCCTCTAGTTCCCAAGGTCGTGGGTTCAAACCTGGTGGAGGGCGATGGATTTTTTCAGGCATAAAAATCCTTAGCACGGCTTCCTTCGGAAGGGAAGTAAAGCCGGTGGTCCCGTGTCGTAGATTTACGGCACGTAAAAGAACCTCAAGCCTGATAAAGAGGCCTCTGAGCAAAATTACCGGTCTTTCACGCCCAATATAGAATGGGACGCTAAGAACTATAGTAGTTAAAGAGCATCCATAAATAAAACTCAATTTCAATTTCGAACCACCACATAAAACTGCAACATTGATTTCCCTTCCATTTTGTGTATACATGTTTTCTCCTTTTGAAAAAGTCTTCAGCATTTATGAGATTTAGCACTAACACTAACAAATTGTTTGGAAACTTTAGCTAAAGGAAATGCTCTTGGTTGCTTACGAAAACCATAAATGTAGGCACATACATTGAAAGCATTTAAACAAGTGCATCTCATATACAGCATTTGTAGAGCTTCAGAACTTGTTTTCAATTTAAATGCATTTTGCACATTGCAGCACTATTTTATAATTCTGAGAATTTTGTGTTATTACTGATAATATTAATGAGTTTTGTTTCTTTTTCTACAGATAAATTTTAAATTGTATACATTTCTTTTTGAGAAAGTATTTGCTTTCTGCATTCCAAAAGCTAGGCATGTGTTAACTACAGGGTAAAAGGAACCATGACACTAAAACTCTGATTGTGAATCTGCAGAAAGTGCAAAGACAAGGCTGCCAAGTAAGATTTTTACAACTTCATTTGCTCCAAGAAGTGCTACATAAGTACCTATATTTTTCCTTGTAAAAGGTATTTATTATTCATCATGCTATTTGCATAAGTGCTTTGTTATATTGAGCATAATAATGATAGCTATTAGTTTTTTTATGTTTATGGATTTGTTTTATGACACTAAGAAATATCTGTGATGTAGCATATCTTATTTGTTCATGAATAGTTCACATTTCTGCCCCCCTGAATTGTTAGTGTTAGAGGAGAACTTCTAGTTTGTATTTGCCAGTTGCCTGGTTTTATGTTTGTCACTCTTTTCCTTACATTCTAATGGTTTTTGGTAAAAGAAGAACCATGCCTATTATAAAGCTATCCCTAGAGTATTATTTTTTCTCAGCTTTCTGCTCAGAAGAATTTGAATTGGAAACGAAAAGGTTGTCTGATACCTGATTTAAATACCATTGAATCTCCCATAGTAGAAACATCATGCTCAAGAAAATCTACTCACGGGATTTATAGCAACTGTGAACAGTTGTGGACTGTAAAAATAAAACTGTCATTTTCTGATTTCCTTGTTTACTATTGGTAGAGAAGAATGGAATTCTTATTCAAATTTTTGAATCAATTTCATTTCATCATGAAGGAAAGTATAGGTTATGGATTGGATGAAGTATTTTTTTGAATAGTAAGTATATATTCATCTTTTTTTAAGCTTAAATATCACAGCATTAGTCTTAGAATGCAGCAGTTCCTACCACTAAAGTCATAAGTTACCACCAGTAATGAAATTGTTTATGACAATGTCTTCTAATATATCTATATTGCTTTAAAACAAAGATGGCAAAAACTAATAAAACTAAGAAATTATATGGCTAGTTGTGTAGGTAACCAGTGTTACATAAAGATGTATACCTATATTTTGTAAACATTTAGTTAATAAATTACTTGATAAACAAATAAAGCATTTTATTCAAAAATTCAAACTGAAGATTGGCACATCTCAACACCACCATTTTCAAAAGACTTGATTCTTGTGAGATATAATTGACCTCTTAGGACAACTATCACTACCTATCTATTAAACTATCAGTGTTTGTCAGGAATTAAATAAAATAATTAATGAGATAAGCATAAAAAAATCTTTCAGAAGACAGAAAGTGTAGTGTACTAAAAATGGAAATTTGAAGCAAACTTTTTAAAAAATGCACATATGTCAAACTTTGGTTCATATGCAATGCTATTGACTGAAATGAAAGCTTGAAATCTATGCCTGTTACACATTGATGCATATTATGTTTGTCTTTCCCTAAGTTTAGTTAAGAAGCAAATTGATATGAAGCACGTAAAAAAGCGTTAATTAAGTTTTGGAAAGCATGGCTTTTTTTTTTAAATGTAGAATCTATGGTACATCAGTAGTATCATTAATATGAATAAGTTAGGTAAATTCTTTTGTTTAAGGGACAAGTCTTTCTTTTATCCTCTTCAATAGGCAGTTTTTTAAAATATCTAGCTTTTTCAGTTACAGATGATGATGTACTTTGTAAAGATAAAACATTACTTGCATTTCCTTGTGGTTCCGTTACAGCACTTAGTAGTAATTGCTAGTTTCTCCTGCATTCATTTAATGATGACTTAGCTTAAAAATAAATGTTGTGCTAACTTATATGTAACAAAATAGGAATTCCTCTCTTTAAGGATTGTCATAACTCTCTTCTACAAATAAAGGAACAGAATGGGACTAGATTGAATATATTATCAGCATGACCTCTTCAAGAAATAAATCTTCATTTAAAAGATGATTCCCACAACATTATTGATATATTGCATGTCTATAGTATATTTGCTTCAAGTTGAAACATGGAAAGTAGAAAGAGATAGCACAATATTCCACATGGCAGTTGGTAATCCTTAACTGCCTAATCTTAAAGCCTTTACTATTGAAACTATTATTTAAAATCGTTAGGTTGAAACATGAATTTAGAAGTTAACAGCCAACACCCACTTGTAACAATACAAAACCTGCGAAGCAAGGGCAATAAGATATCAGGATATTTTCCATATTTCACTGCCAAAAGTGCAACTGGCAACAAGATTATCACAAGTACAACTGATGCTGAGAGACTAGTCAATGAAGGGTGACTGTGACAGGGTTTCTCAGCACATGAACAGTCATTAGCGCATTTCCCCCCCCCCCCCCTCCACTTCTTAGAGTAGTCAGGTAGCATCAAAATGTCATGTTTCAACTTGAACCTCGCATACTGTAGTGTAATTTCAGGTTTCTTGTACACACTATATGTTTTTCAGGACAAGATTTTTTAAATTGCATATTAATTTGTGAAATGTGACAGGTATTGTTTAACTGTTATTTTCAATTTTACTTATGTTCCAATGTGAATGGATGTGAAGCGAACAAAAATAAACAATGGACCAAAAATAATCTCGGAAAAAGTAGTCTGTCAAACTCCATCTTCTACATCTACTCCATTGAATTATATTCATTTCATCCATATTAGAGATTTAATGGCAATCATTTTGAAGCACAAGAAATGTCAGTCAGAGGTATCAGAAATGCAGATGCTTATTTAATGGCTGAAGTTTGAATCAAGCATGTGCATAATATGAAGTATAGAAAATAAAAGTGTTTTACAAAACTGGGAGGACATTCTTTTATTTGGGACAGTCCCAATTTTCCAAATGTTAAGCAATTATGCTTGGATAAAATGACAAATTTATGTAACACTAATCAAGCAATAGTGAGAAAACAACTAAACTGACCTATTGGTTTGTTTTTGATTTTGTTTTTGTCTGCTTAAAGTATCCTGTATCTACCTTTCTTCATGCATTTTTTGAAATAATCTCTTTTTATTGCTGTCTGTCTTTGGAATTTCTTTCTTTGGTAATTCTATTAAAGCTTTTACTTGCTTTTAAAATAAGAAAGAAAAATATAAATTGTTTAATCATGAGTTATATTCACAGCTGCAAAACCACTCGGAAATATTTTGAAAAACTTGTACAAGTAACATAGTTAGAACAGTTTCACAGGTTTAATTTCACCATAACCGTGCTTGAGCATGGATCTTCTTCTGGGTGCTACACAGGTTTTGTTCAATGCCCTGTTTGCAGGTCTTGGAGGACATCTGTTTGTATTGCATTTTGCAGCATGTTCTTGGAAATGTAACACGAGCTGTGTGTCACCATCACTGGGTCCCACAATATAGTCACATTCATGCTGAGAATCTAGAACACAGCACTGCAGGAACTCTGAGTGAAGTGTAAAGTGTTTACTTATGTCTGCATGATGAAGACCAATGTTAAAAGCTAACAAGCCAGTCACAAAAGTATCATCAATCCAAAAATATGGGATTTTGTCTGAAGCATGCACCAAGAGCCTTGCAACTAATGGTGTTGTGACATACAGCCATCCAGATAAAAAAGGAGGGTAAACTGTGTTGGAGTATTCTTGAAGGCTTACATACCATTTATTTGCAGGCTCTCTAACAGGTCTTGTGTCTTTTAGGAGATAACCCATCATTAACTTTCTATCTGTAACTATAGGCGAGTGTAATAATTTGACTAGTCTGTAGAAATCAGCAATAATGTCATCATCCATTTTTATAACATACTGTGCCTGGGAGCAATATCTTGTTACCCACTGCAGACCCATCATGTGTTTATATGTTAAGTTACGGTATGCTTCAAGAAAATCACCTTGCACAATATCTGCAAATCGACGATTCTCATCTTGAAGTGCACTCTCAGTAACTTGATTATAGCGAACATCACTTTTTGAATCCGACACAGCTAGAAGGAAGATGCGGTGGATCCCTAACTGCTTCAAATGCCCAGCTGGATAAGCACGTCTTATAGCACTTCGTGCTTCTATATCTCCTGCATGTGAAGTCACAAGAAGGATGGCAAACACTTCAGAATTGCCACTAATGTTGCATACATCATTGTTAATGATATACTTGAAATGTGGGAGATTCAAGAGATAAAGGTTAGTAGGAAAGAGAGTTTGCTGGGACATAGGAGGAGGTTGCTGAAAATGTGGTTTTGGAAAAAATGTTTCGGTATCAAAAATAAATGAGATTATGAGAACTGCACCAACACATAGTGTTAAAAGAATGAAGGTTGTTGCAACAGTTTGCAACAAACCCATTTGTTTTCATAAAAAGTACCAGATGTAGCTGAAAGCAATTGACCATGTCTGACTAGAATATCTTCCAATGAAAACTTCAATAGAAAGTTAATGGCAGTGAAATACACAGCAGTAAATGCCAAATCATTAAATGTAAGGGGTAGTATTGAAGTCTTGTATTACTGACATCATGTTAATGTTGGAAACAAAATGAGTGTTCCAGCGTGTATATACACTTATGAACACAGCTGTCAGAACTGCACCAACTGATGGTTACATCTGTGAAGAGGAATGGCAGTGAAATACACAGCAGTAAATGCAAAATTATTAAATGTAAGGGATAGTATTGAAGTCCTGTATTACTGACACCATGCTAATGTTGGAAACAAAATGAGTGTTCCAGCGTGTATGTGCACTTATGAACACAGCTGTCAGAACTGCACCAACTGATGGTTACATGTGTGAGGAGGAGTGGGAGACAGCTTGTGTTGAGCAAGACAACGCCCATTAGCTCTCTAGTCAAGGTAAACAACTTGTTTGCAGCAAGCACATGGAAATTAGCAGTGTATTACTGACATTTTGCATATTTCCTTGTTTAGTTATGTTTCTAAAGGCTTTGTTTATTTATTATAGAATGTCAGTTTAATTTGTAGGTCAGAGACGACGGGGATGCCTACGGGGATGCCTACGCGTACAAACGTTACGCAACAGTGCAATGGCCTCACTTTCGTAAAGCAGTTATCGTGTTCGGTTTGTAGAGACCACGAGATGGCGCTTGTGTGCCACTTTTGCATCTTTCGTTATTCTGCGGTAGAGGTGTTTTCTTTTTCTCTTAGATGCGGAAAACGCGATTTATAAAGAAAAACTGCAAATAATGTTTTAAAAGTACAGGCATAAGCGAGAGAAATCAAGGTTTACTGCAGTTATTAAGAGGAAACTTATTTTTATGGACGTATAGTGTAACGATACAAAATAAAATTATTATAAATGGGGGTTCGGAGGGAGCAGCAGCCGTCATGTAGTTTGTATAAGCGAAAGAGTGTGCAAGTGAAAGATGATATCGACTGAAGCAGGTCAGTCAACAAATAAATCTCTCTAAAAGTTGGAAAATTTGGCGATTGTAAGCAAATGTGGATTTATTTCAAAGTAAAGAAAGGATACAGCATTAAATGACCAGTCCGCAGTAAAATTTTAAAAAATGTTAAAGAAAAACATGTACCATTGCAGAGTTTGATGATTTTGAATTGCCTTGCGTGGATAACATACTTATTCATTTCCGCTTCGAAGTATATTGCAATTACCATTTTAATGTGCGAAATAAAGTTGCCTAACTTACCTTTTCTGTAAAACGTTTGTAGCTTAAAACATTGTCAATTAAGATGGATAGTTAAAGCTTTCAAAATTCAATCTCACTACTACTCCAGAGTATATTCCACAGAAAGGCAAACTTTTAAATATGTATAGGTGTTCGCAAACATCCGCACATTTCTTATGGATTTCTAAATTGTATGAATCAGAATATGCAACTTCTTTCCTTTCCTTCTTTTGTTTTAATTTTTTTTTACCGCAGATATACAATTTGTTCCAACAACAATCTCTGATAGTTGGAGAATGCACATGAAAGGAATCTGGATGATACTACGTTCCAAAAATCTCTGACCGCTTCCGCGTACTGCAGTCACTGTTGATTCAGTCAAGAACCATCTCTGATTGCGGCAACCGATCCCAGATCAATAAATTAATGTGCATTAGGCGACACATAGACTTACCAGAAACAGTGTTGTGCCTAAAGTTCTCTATATACAAAGTGCAGCAATTGGTTTACTTTGTGAATGCCGCCGCTGATTGGCAGAGAGCTGATCACGTGGTATCCGCGCGCCATCTTGGCCTGGTTGCCTCAGTATAAACATAAGGAAACAAGCTGTATCGAAATTGAGTTATGAGCAAAAATGCCAGCTTGCAGTGTTTTCGGGTGCATTACGAAGGCACAAAAGAATATTAAATTATATAGATTACCGTCGAAACTCAGAAACTTGGAGAGAAGGATTTGTAGAAAGAATCAGTAGAAAGCCCTGAGTTCCAAGAACTGAGTACCTATTCCGTATTTATTTAATACTGGATTGTACGAGTCATTAAATCTTTATATTACGAATTTCAATCATTTTGTGCTCCTGGAATGGAACACTTCAAGTTTCTGTGTATTATAAACTGCAATGTACTTATAACCTGTTGTTTTGTTTTACTGATTATAATACCAAACTTTCTGAATTCTATCAGGTTTGTTGAAATATTTTACGAAAATGCAATCAGTTGTATAGTTTATTTGTTTCATGATTATTAGTATAAACAACGGTGGCACAGATTTCTTTACACAGTTTCAGTGCTAGCATTGACTATGTTCACGATTTCACTGTAGTCACAACTTGAAAAGTATTAATGCATTAACTCCCATATACTCGTATATGGTGCTAAACTTACATTTTCTACTCTACTCATCAAGTGCATTTTTATATTTATAGCCAAAAGTTGCATGAAGTTAAATATGTCCAACTAGAAGAGTTTATTAACGCTTTCAACATGCTTTTATTCGTCTTCCGTGGTGTAGTGGTTACCATGCTAGTCTCTACTTCCCGAGGTCACGGGTTCAAACCCGGCGGAGGGCGATGGAAGGGAAGTATAGTCGGTGGTCCCGTATCGTAGATTTACTGCACGTAAAAGAACATCAAGCCTGATAAAGAGGCCTCTGAGCAAAATTGCCGGTCTTTCACGCCCAATATAGAATGGGAGCTAAGGACCATAGCAGATAAAGAGTTTTCATAAATAAAACTCAATTTAATTTAATTTTAAGCACGATTTTATAGCTTAACCTACCAAACTGTGTTATTTGCAATATTACTGTGCATGTTTTAAAAGGTTATTTTCTAATTAGTATCATTTTTCTGAACTGTGTTCAATAAGCATTTAATTTATAGAAATCTGTCTAAGCATGTAATGTTGCTATACCGGGCTCAAAATATTTTAAAATATATACGTTATTTGTTCCAAAGCAAAAGGCCACCGATATGACAGGATATGAAACAATTAAAAACAAAATAAAAATGTTAAATATTGTAGATTCGTCAAGTGTTGTAACTCAACTGATTTGAGTTATCAGAAAAAAATAGTATTTTACTCTTATGCTTGTTTAAAATACTAGTTTGGTTTTGTTTTTACAGGAAATCCAGTATACGTTTTGCTTAGAATTATTAATTTTCCATGTTTTTGGTAATTCCACAAATTTGGTAATATCCTGAACGTTTTGTCAATAATAATAATAATAATAATAATAATAATAATAATTAATAATAATCAAAGTCACATAAAAATGTGCAACTTTCTAACTAATTTCACAGCCAGCCGAGCAGAAAGTCACCAATTTACATCTGGTGGGGAGATGATTTTATTTGGGTAGGTACAATTTTACGTAGAAAAAAAAGCACGTTTATTTTTTATTATTTCTTAACCTATTTTAATACATGCCAAATTCGACTTCATTGAAGGATAACACATCGGTAGATTTCCTTACGTATACCGAAAATGCCATACAATATTTTCTTCTTACCGCTTCTGTAATTAATAAAGGTTTGTTTACAGTGATAATGCCAGGAAGCATTTCTAAGTTATTATTCTATCCTACAATTTAAACTATTAACAGGTCAATGTCTTGATGTCATTGCAAGTCGCGTACATGCAGCACAAGATTAATTTATTTTACATTCATTTGGAAAAAGCGTTAACACAGACCTAAGTAAAGAAGTATAACTGTGCACAAGCGTATTGCTGTGCTTCTGTGTATGATTTTTGTGTTTTAATTGTGGGTTTTCTAAGATCGTTCAACCAGTACCATTACTTGTATATGGGAAGACAGGCGAGACTTCAGCCCAACATGGCTGCCGCGCTGACCTTTGCTGTGCTTTGAATATAGATAACTTTAGTTGGACCATGCCATAAAGCCATCTATTGACGTGTTTATAAGAAAGCACAGGCTAATGATTGAGAAGTAAAGTTAATTTTAAAATGTTTTGCTAAGACCATTGTGCGGTGAAAGGGTAAATACATACTATACGTTAACGATAGTTACTGGTTAATAGAATATGGAGTAATTTAAAGTTTCTGAGTACAAGCACACGAGGTTAATTATGTAGTAGCACATAAACATTTATTGTGAATCTATGGGTGGTAGGTACCAAATGGGACGGGAAAGTATAATTTCATACACCAATGGGAGTTAACACAGAAACTCTTGCTTTAAACACAAATAAACGAACTATGTTATTTTAGCCGTAAAATAATCACCTAATTTTTATAAAATGTGTGTATGCGAAAAACTTCCGTAAGCGATGTGCTTCATCTATATGGGAACTGTGTGAACTATCGTTCTTCTTAATGCAGTCTTTATTTCCATGAAAGTGAACTGCAAATGAATCTTACTTTTATTATCACACTACAATGCTAAATAATAGTTTTGCGCATATAGATTTTCTTCTTCATATACTTTAATTAGAAACTATGATTTTAAAATCATTTAATATAATGCTTTGCACAATTGGGCGTTTTATTAGCTTGCAGGGTAGGTACGCACCATTGGAAGTGCATTTTATAAATTAAAGAAAACTCATGCTTATCAGCTTACATAAGTGTTCTACTATCACCTCATTGAGTTGTGTTATAAGTAAAATCGCTGTCTTCTGCGTACACTGACACGGTCTTCGGACTCCGCATGCTTGATTCCATCATAGCATAAATTAAGATTTGACGTTATTACTAAACTGCTACCATTGAGTCAGTTTAGTTTGCTTTGAAATACTTTATATTTTCAACGTATACAACCATGTGAAATTAATGTTAATCGTTCATGAAAGATTTTACAGAGTTTCGAGGGTTGGAGATCTCGCTCTAGCTTCATATGTTTTCTTTTTTAAGCTTCTAGTTTCTGTAAAATCTACATACCAGCTTGTGGTATGATGTGCTATACAGTCTACGCATTCATAGATATGCTTTGGAATAAATCTATAACAATATTATATGTATACGGCTCTTGGAATTATCGCACTATAATTATACACACATACATTACGTGATCAAACGTATTCGGACACTTGACTGAAAATTACGTAGAAGTTCGTGGCGCTCTCCATAGGTAATTCTGGAAGTCAATATGGTGTTGGCCCACCCTTAGCCTTGATGGCAGCGTTCACTCTCGCAGGCATACTTTCAATCAGGTGCTGGAAGGTTTCTTGGGGAATGACAGCCCATTCTTCGGAGTGCGGAACTGAGGAGAGGTATCGATGTAGGTCGGTCGCCTGGCACGAAGTCGGCGTCCCAAAACATCCCAAAGGTGTTCTATAGGATTCAAGTCAGGACTCTGTGCAGGCCAGTCCATTGCAGGGAGTTATTGTCGTGTAACCACTCTGCCACAGCCCGTGCAGTATGAACAGGTGCTCGATCATGTTGAAAGATGCAATCGCCATCCCCGAATTACTCTTCAACAGTGGGAAGCAAGAAGGTGCTTAAGATATCAATGTAGGTCTGCGCCGTGATCGTGCCACGCAAAACAACAAGGGGTGCAAGCCCCCTCCAGGAAAAACATAACCAAACCATAACCACCACCACCTCCGAATTTCACTGTTGGCACTACACACGCTGGCAGATGACGTTCACCGGGCATTCGCCATACCCACACCCTGCCATCGGATCGCCACATTGTGTACCGTGATTCGTCACTCCACACAACGTTTTGCCACTGTTCACTCGTGTAATTATGACGCTCGTTACACCAAGCGAGGCGTCTTCTGGCATTTTCCTACGTGATGTGTGGCTTATGAGCAGCCGCTCGACCATGGAATCCAAGGTTTCTCACCTCACGCCTAACTGTCATAGTACTTGGAATGGATCCTGATGCAGTTTGAAATTCCTGTGTGATGGTCTGGATAGATGTCTGCCTATTACTCTTTACGACCCTCTTCAAAAGTCGGTGGTCTCTGTCAGTCAACAGACGAGGTCGGCCTGTACGCTTTTGTGCTGTACATGTCCCTTCACGTTTCCACTTCACTATCACATCAGAAACAGTGAACCTAGGGATGTTTAGGAGTGTTGAAATCTCGCGTACAGACTTCTGACACAAGTGACACCCAATAACCTGACCACGTTCGAAGTCTGTGAGTTCCGCGGAGCGTTCCATTCTGCTGTTTCACGATGTCTAATGACTACTGAGATCGCGGATAATGAGTACCAGGCAGTAGGTGGCAGCACAATGCACCTAAGATGAAAAATGTGTGTTTGTGGGGTGTCCGGATACTTTTGATCACGTAGTGTGTGTATACATATAATTTATTTATTTAATTAGTGTTTGGTGGATTGTTGTTGACCGTATTTAAAATAGTATGTTCGTGAAAATAAGAACACGCTTCCATTAGAATGGAAATTAATGGAAATTAATGTATAAAGACTCACCTAGCAGTGAATTAAACCGAAATGAACATTTTTCTCATTTCGCATCCCATGCTTAGTTATGTTTAGGCAAATGTGCTTTCAATTCTATAATTTATTACGTTTGTGCTGCACGACTCAACCCACAATCGCAGAAAAGCGTCGTTAAAATGAGGATCTGCGCCTTTCAACAGCAGGAAGTTATAAAAGAGCTGGTCCAAGGACTTCGGAAAAACCGAATTAAAAGAAGCGTGTAAATGAATTTATTAAGCGATGAATTTCATTATAATGCGAAGGTTATACTCTTGTGCATAATTTCATTCCAAACATTATCATGTAATAACGAGGCATGAATAATAATGTTGCTCTCAAAGCAATTAGGTTACATTTTCCAACCGCAGCATTTAGATGTACACTGCACATGAAACATTTACTGTGATTCTGTGTCACTCACTTGTCCATGCTAGTATCAAGAGAAACACAAGCATAAAAAATTATGTTGCATTTAGATGACTTTTCTGGTTTTTATTTACGAAGCACCAAGTTAATCAGAAAAACGTTTGCAGAAATGGGTTCATCATACATTTGGTTACAGGTACAAAGAGATACAGGAACTGGAGAGATAAAAACATTTTTAAAGACTCGGTAGCTAAATACTGGCGTTGAAATTCGATGTTCTCTGTACGATTTCGTAAGAGTAAAATGAACGATGACAGCACTTAAAAAAATCTGATGTGTTACACTCACATGACTTTCTCTACTCTTGTACAAACTATTTTTACAAATTCTTACTCTCCATATACTTCATGTTAATCGAGATATCGTGATGTTAATCTTATTGCTAATTTTCTTGTAGATGCAAGCGGAATTGGTAGGCTTTAAGCGATAGTCAAATATTTTAAGAGCTGGTTGCTATGTCGAGTATTCCAATCTCTTTGCATTACCAGAACAAAAAAATTAATAACGAATTCCCATTTAAGAAAAAGTATAAGTATTGGAAAATATCTCTTATGGTTTACCAGTTATGCAAAAGTCGTTCACAATGAAGAATACTTTTGTAGACATTCCCAGAAAACTCAAGATATAGATTTTATTTGACATGAAAGTATCTTAAATATATGATATTTTAATCAAAATCGTTAGTGCCATTTGTGAGAAAATAAATTTTTTTCGAAAAATGTTCCATGTAAAGGGTAATCTGGGGTGGGGAATATTCTTGAAAACCTTTGTGTCGCATCTCTGGAAGATACTGAACCTAAATACCAAGTTTGGTGTTTATCCGACTGTTCGATTGAGTTATGCTGTCCACAGACAGACACACACACACGGAAATGTTTCCAAAAATGCCTATTTTTGGATTCAGGGGGCCTCAAAACGTATTTCCGGTGAAATCCTGGTATCGAATTTTTGGGTGGAATACAATACTTCCCCTACTTACTATATGTAGTAGAGAATGTAAAAATGTGTAAGTATTGGAAATTTCAACTCAATAACAACGAATAGCTCAAAATGATTAAGATCACACTAAAAAAAGATCATTTACATAAATTGTGTATGTTTACGAGACCTAAATTTTTGGTGTCGTAAGGTTTTAGCTATGATTTAGCAGTTATTTAAGTTATATAACATCTATTCAGAATGAATAGGACTTCATAGGTTATGCACGGAAAATATAAGACATGCAGTAGGAGGGATATGTATGTTCCGCAACAAGCATCTCCGGCGGGACGCAATTTACACCCCCCAAAACCATGTGTTGGCGGCATGTTATTGGTGGAAGGGGGCGTTTGTTTCGGTTAAATAGCTAGTTTAAGTAGCATTTCCGATCACGTGTTCATGTTAGTGTAAAGAGGTCCCAAGTGACGTGTATGTTCCAAAACGGATTCAAGGTTGTGCACGGGGAGGTAGTGAATTTAAGGACGAAACATGTTGTAGAAAGCAAGAGGATTCAACCCCATTGATTATTTGTCAGCGAGCAAATACAGCCCATACATGCAAATAGGTTGCCCAGCCAACACGCACAGATGACTGTGTATAGATCAGATACCGGCACACACTCCGGTTAAAGGAAAATTTCCCAGCCGGAAATCGAACCCGAAACCATTTAAGAATGCTAGCATAAAACAACACACCTCGCTTCATAACACCAAAAAACTTCACACACCCACACTCATACATATACACACATGATCACACGCTATATGCATACATACACGATCACACACATGTCTAAATATATTTTATACGCTCGCGCTTAAAGCGGTGTATAAGATTTTGAATAAACTGTACAAGCCCTAAAGATTCACAGCTCACATTCAGGTAACAAAATACGATGTTTGCACCTGTTTTAGAAAGGACATTAAAGTATGTATCAACACGACAACTTAAATGCAAACTATACACCAGATTCAGAAAGGATATTAAAGTATATAACAGTACGCTAAATCATGAAATTGACAATAAATACCAACGATAATAACGGAATTACTAGCAAAACTACATCCGAAATCCTACTAAAAACTATTAAAGTACATTGGACTCGGTAACTAGCCTCTGTGACATATTTGAAGCTAGCAAAAAGGGCTTCCTAGACTTCCGACGTCTGGGAAAATACATAAGTATCCTAAAGGGGTTTCAACTGATGAGCATGGGGCGACTGAGGTAATCTCTAAAATCGAAGACAGCAAAAACGCCTCCCACATTTCCGACACCTAGGAAAAACATTAGATCGATTACGGGAGAACGAGAGCGAGAGTGAGATTCCAGCATTGGACACATGACTTCGTAATATTTTGAACAAATAAAAAATCAGGGTTCCATGAGTGGATTCTTCCACGCAGGAGAATGAGAGCGGGGAGGGTATACATACACACACATATATATACATACACTGAAGGGGATGCAGTACAGTGTTTAAAGAAACTTCACTGAAAGTATAACACGTGTGCTAAAGTAAGCCCATTGAATAGATCAGTGAAACAGAAAAAGACCTCTATCTAAAATACTGCAGGTGCATCAGATCTTCAGGTACATCATACATGATTAGCTCTAAGGTAAGCCAATACAATTTACTTAAAAAAAAGAAACAGGAAATCAATCTTTTAAGAAAGTATCAAGTGAAAATAATGAAGATCAATGCATTTTAGAAAAATCGATGTTCATCAAAGTATGTAAGTGTTCTGCAATAATGTTTAACAGTATTTCAAACTAATCAATACTTTGAAATGCAAATTGATTTTAACTCACGGCAATCTTAAAGAATGTGTTCTGTTGCTGAAACTTATAAGTATTAAAGCAATTAATGGTTGAAAAGAATTCATTACCATGCTAATTAACAATAATTAAGTAATCTCCGTAATTTTTGTTGAAACTTTGCAATATGCTAGAAAATAGACAACGTGACATATAAAAGCTGCCCTTTACATCATAAAAATAGATTTACGTACTTAAAAGTTAAATTATAATGTCAAAAACTAATAAAAACGTTGAAACCCAGTAAAATGCTAGAAAATAATCTGCACATTAAAAGAAAACCATCCTTTTCTTTATTCATCGAGTTTACCTGCTTAAAATTATTATTTTCAGACAAGATGCCAGTGAAGAAGAATCCATTCACGAACAAGCAGGGTCTGGCAGGGCGTGTCCGCCGCTTACCTGTTCCGGTATAGGTCGCCCCTGGGTCCAGCACAATGCCACTACCAGCCAATGATAGATAGCGATAAAGCTACATGCCAAGCGCAAGTGATGCGCCTGTGCCAGAATTGAACATCCCGCCTGCTCCTTGCTTTAGAGATGATAACGAAGTTGCAAACGACCCTCAACCTGTCGGATGGAGGGATGTACCTGCCGTGGAGTGTGTATCTGCATTAACTGCGGCTATAAGACCGTGTTCATCGAGTTGCTTTAGCCACTTTAAGGTAAGTCTCTTATTTCTTTATTATTAACACCATTAGTATTACTAATTCTCATTTACGCTAAAATAAATGGTAGTGTTGCATAACTTTTTAAAACGTACTAAAAGTCAAAAGTTCTCCTATACTACTTGTATGTATATCTTTTTCACAGATGTTAATAATAACAACGATTCTGTTATATCAGATCTTGAACCCATGCCTCTTGACACAGAGTCAGAGCCTCTTCAAATGAGGCTTTGCGACAGGGGGTTAAAAGACCATATGAAATAGAAGAGGAGTGCGCTACTAAAGAACAACCACTAGAAAAAAATTGAATCAACCAGGCCTCCATTGCCATGAACCAGGGGAGGCCGCAACACAATGCAACGTAGCAGACACCCCCAAGCTGTAGCAGCAGCAGCAGCAGCAGCAGCAACAGCAGGATATTTAGACATGCCAGCCATCTATTCATCCTCACCATCGCCGACAAAAAGCGTATGTCGGAATGATTATGATTGCCTAGAATGTAAGACAATAGAGTTTGCATTCAAAATCGTATTTTCAATAGTAAAATTGAAAATACGGTTGGAACAATTGACTCCAGATATTTGTTGAGACATGACAAAGATCTTGTCATTAAGAAATCGAATCCACTCTAAAAAAAGAGCATGTTTGGGTTAAGATGAGCTGTTCACTGAACGTCTCATACTTATTCTAGACACCTGACCATGGACAAGTGGAATCGATATACCTTAATTCCAAGACAAAGGAGATCCAGGAATAATCTAACATCGATGCCATCTTTCATGCAATGAAACACGAAACTTTAGAAAACCTAGCCTGTTACAAAGGCCAATCTGGCTCAAAGACGCTGTTCGCAATCCACTGGCTGATAAATAGTGCAGCAGACCATAAACCCCTCGTACTTCAGGGTATATCAAGTTGCTAACATTCATCAAGCTGAAGAATACAATTATTAATATTAAGAATAAGAGTGATTTCTGTTTCGCTTAGTGCATACTGGCTCCCAGAAACCCTGCAAAGCCAACCCAAATAGACTTAACTTATACCAGCAGGATTTGTTATTCAAGGCATTCAATTATATAGAATCACATTGTCAATTTTCGATAAATCAAATTGAACGCTTTAGGAAGAAAAATCCTGAAGTATCTATAGCAGTATTTTCCCTGAATGCCAACAAATCAGTGGAGTCTATTCGCAGGTCATCTGAGAGGAAGGCTAGACAAGTGAACGTCTTAATGTTCGAAGAGTCTCACTATTGCCTCATCACGGACTTACTGAGGCTTATTAGAAGTCAGATAACAAGGCATTGCAGAAAAATGTGGCTATGAGAGGCATGCATAACAAGGTGTCCTAACGAGGATGCCTCGAGAGTGCATAAAGCGAAATGAAATAAATGTCAGATCCACAAAATGCCAATGGAGGTTGTAGTTATGGAATTTATTGCATATTCAAAGACTGCCCCTGCACCTTTTGTGATTCATGCACATATCGAATCTGTTTTGAGGAAGGACCACTCATGTGAACATCAACAACTTCTATGGCAAGAGCATGGCGTTTCCAATGCCGTACGGAATCTCAGATGGCAGACTTTGCAGCGATCCCTGAGGACTCCAGGACAGGATATATTCTAGAGGTGGATATATAGTATCCTGACTACCTCCATGACAGCCACAACGCTTTTCCTCTCTGTCCCCGGAGCGAGATACCACCCGGTAGCCGTTCAAACCGGTGGAGGGCGATGGGTTTTTTCGGGCGTAAAATACTTAGTATGGCTTCCTTCGGAAGGGAAGTAAAGCCGGTGGTCACGTGTTGTAGATTTATGCCACCTAAAACAACTTCAAGCCTGATAAAGAGGCATATGAGCAAAATTACCCGTCTTTCACGTCCAATATAGAATGGAGCTTTAAGAACCATAGTAGTTAAAGAACGTCCATAAATAAAACTGAGTTTAGTTAACCCGTCAGCCAATACAAGACACTGATTGCAAGTTTTGAGAACAAAAGCAAATATGTCTTGAATTATAAAATGTTGCAGTGGTGCTTAGATCTGGGTCTGTTATTAAGATATATTCAGCGTGTGGTATCATATGACCAAGCTGAATGACTTGAGGTCTATATTGATCTTAACGCCCAGAAGCGAGCCAGGGAAACTTCTAAGTTTGGTTAAAGCCTCTGAAAGAAATTGAACAACGCTGTGTACAAGTTCATTGAAAATGTATGTAAGTACAGAGATTTCGGTATTGTGCCTACCTGGGAAGAAGCTTGCAAATTGACGGCTCGTCCAACATATTTACGCAACCACGTTTTCGATCTGATATTTATACATTTATGAAAAACAACCCCCACCATTTCGACATCTCCAATTATAACCATGATATCCGGCATGATAATGTATATGGTATAAAGCAGACCAAGGAGAAGGCGATTGGGTTCTTTAAAGATGTGATGGGTGACATGGTGATGCCTGAGTACGCGGGACTTAGGGTTAAGCTCTACAGTTATAGATATAAAATAGTACCATCATGAAGGAGAAGGGGATTACCAAAGGTGAAATGTCAGCAATCACGTTTGAAAAACATTGCGAGTGTCTCCAGGACTTAAATACGCAATTTTTGGCTGAACAAGTTTGCTTCGAAGGCACAAAGTCTTGACATAATTGCATTGCATGGAGGAGTCACGAAGTGTAAGATGATTGATGGCTCTCATTTAAATCTCGCATGTGACTATTATTCACGTAGGGCCTCGTAATCCATTCCGACTTCCCTGGCTATCTCATCCCCATCTTATGTATACCCTGTAAATAGTTTAGTTATTTCATAAATTATTTATTGTGTAAAACTGTATATATTGTACTGTTTTATTTAATAATTTTATTCCTCATATATAACTATGTAAATGTACATAACCATTGTAAAATATTATTATTCATTTGAGGTAAAACCAAGAAAATGAGTGTAAGTAAACACTAGTATTGGATTTTTAAAAGACTTTATTTCAGTATTAGTTTCCTACAATAAATCCTTCCATTCAATCCATTGATTATTAGGGAATCCATACAATTTCACAAGAATCCTCTCTCCTTGGTTACGCAAAATGTTCTCCACCAAATGGGTATTAGGAAATAGTGAAGAATGCAGTTCATATCCATGGAATGCTCCTTTTATCTCCTCACTACACTTATCGTTTATTATGTAAGTAGTAGGATTGGTTTGTTTCAGGTTAGCAACTTGGAAGATTTCAACACTCCAGTTGGGTTCAAAGCCCTTTTTGAAATGTCCTTTATTCTTAGATATCCTCACATAATCACCGTCACTAAACCTCCTTGCACTTATTTCTTTGTTTTTTATATTTATGGACGCTTTTTAACTACTGTGGTCTTTAGCGGCCCATTCTATATTGGGCATGGAAGACCGGTAAAGGGGTCTCTTTGTCAGACTTGACGTTCTTTTACGTGCCGTAAATCTACAACTCGGGACCACCGGCTTTACTTCCCTTCCGAAGGAAGCCATGCTAAGGATTTTTACGCCCGAAAAAAATCATCGCCTCAGCTGGGTTTGAAACCACAAACTCGGAACTAGATTTCTTTGAGATTGGTTATATTTCTAAACAGATCATTTTCCGCACGTCACTGGCTTAATTTTGAATGTAGAGTGGTAATTATCATTGTACTTTGTAATGATTATAGGTAGAAGATCTCGCCATTTCTATGGTCGTTGAGCTAGAAACTCTCGATACATTCTATTCTTTAACGTTCTGACTAGGCGCTCAACAAATGCAGATATTTACATTGCTATAGGTGCTGCAGTGATTGACATTATATTTTGCCGTTAGATTTTTAAAGTGTTACACATTCTTTTCCATTATCGCTCTGTCTATTCTTGCGCGGTCTTTCCTTATCCTTTGGTATACCTTCCATGACTTTTGCAAGTTGTAGTCCTGATTTTTTCTTTAATGGCTTTGCGCGTGCCATTTTAGAATAGAAGTTGACTGCAACCAGGATGTATTTGAAATTCTTGTTGATCATTGCATGGGGATCATCTCCACCAAGTCGATTTGCAGCAGATCATGGAGTCCTTTTCTATCTTTCGACGTAAGAGGTTGCTTCGGGCAGCAGCATGAAGCTCTCTTGATATATTTTGCTTCACTGTCGCTATGCTATAATGCTAGCAGATTTCAATTGAAAAATCTCTTGGATTTCTTGCGTGTGATTATTATTTCCAGCATCTCCGGATGCAATGAGGAGTCTCAGGCGATTCACCAGGTCGTTGGACTCGTTCCATTAGATGTGGTCTTGCCTCGTATCAGTCCGATGTTTTTCCACTGTCTTAAACCCTTGTGTTTCACTACTAATGGGCGTATAATGCTTTTATACTTCTAGGGATTGCACGATCTCAGTTTGCAGATTCTGCTGTAGTTTCGCTGATGAAAATGTGTTTTTTTATTTATGGACGCTCTTTAACTACTATGTTCCTTAGCGTCCCATTCTATATTGGACGTGAAAGATCCGTAAATTTGTTCAGAGGCCACTTTATCAGGCTTGAGGTTCTTTTACGTGCCGTAAATCTACGACACGGAACCACCGGCTTTACTCCCCTTCCGAAGGAAGCCATGCAATCGTCCTCCGCCGGATTTGAACCCGCGACCTTGGGAACTAGAGGCTAGCACGGTACCAATAGTCCACGGAGGACGACTGAACATGTGTTGCTTTCAGTATTTTTCTGTATGTATCTAGACCGCCTTCCTCATAGGCATGCATTTCATGCATCTTCTTGAAGATGAGTTCACTCAGGCCTGGTGTAACCTAATGCGTTTCATCATCTACTCGTATACTTTATTGTTGATGAAGTCTAAGATTTGTTTCCCCAGCATGTCGCTTCCAACGGTGTATCTCACTCCATATGCAGCATCTATTTAATTTCTATCCTTCTTTGGAGCTTTCTGCAAGAAGCGTAAGATATGCTCATTTGTCTTCTTAGGCGGATCACTCTTTTTTTCTGAATTTCCTCTATGTTTGAAGTACCAGTGTTCTTTTTCTGTATTTCCTGTATATCATGTAGCGATTCCGTTATTGGCTGTAGAGCTTCACTTATTACCCTCTGGATCTCAAACGTATGGCCTTTTAGTGCATGTAACGTTTCTCTTATAGCTTTTGTATGCCTGGTTATGGTTTCTTTAATCTTATGCTCTCGCTGCTCTTCTTGAAATGACACTGAAGTTTATTATTCATGTCAATATATACCTCTTATATCTGATGGTGCTAGTTTATATGTGATTTTCAATTCGATATTTAGAATATGGCCGTTTTTTGCACTATTGGCTGGACCAGTGAAGGTCAATGTATCTCCAATCTCCCTTGCAACAGGAGCAGGGAAGGGTCCGATTATGTTACTGTGTATAACAAATAATGTATCTGCTCTTATAAAAGGCGATGTTGATGTTATATAGCAGACAACGACCACTCCGTTTACAGGTGATTTGTAGCATTCGAGACCAATGTTAACATGTTTCTTAACGAATTTCCTCTGAAAGAGCTCGACTGCAGGGTAATAATGTGCTGTCCTTTCAAATGTTTTAATATTGCATTTATGACGTTCACCTGTGATTTAAGAGTACTGACATTATCCCTAGTTCTTATCACGTGTTTATCCATGGAACTCTGTCGGTTCGCCATAGTTTCCATAGGTTTCACTACGTCAGTGACATCATTTCTAATAGACGACAGTTTCTGTTTGGATCTTGCTGTGGCTATTTCGTTTCTTTCTAATAATGTGTTTAACAAACTTTCTAGTTGCTGCATCACTATCATCGATCAGATCTGTTATCTCTCTTATTCTTCTTTTTTGAAAAGGTAACGTTCTCGTCTGAATCGAGCAGTGGTGTTCATGAATAGCTAATACGTCCTATTCGGTACATTGTGTTCCTCCTAAGGCGGTAAAGATACCTTCATTTTTATTGTATTTAGAATAGTGTTGTTTCCATCATCTCTAAGTTCGTGTTTACTCAGATATTTCATTAGACCCTCATATTGCTTATCTAGCGATTTATGGATGTGATTTCTAAGCATAGTTTCAAATCCATTCATGCGCTGATATGCGGCTTTTTCGGTGAACTCCTGCATTCGATTTTCTTCAGTAGAGGTTATAAGCGTATCAACATAGCGTTTAGTGGCTGCATTAGTGTCTTCCTCAGCGTCCTGAACAATGCAGTCTCTTGTTGTTGAATTGATAGGTTCCTTTTCCATTTCTGTTCATGATGAATTGGTGAAGTGTTCTTTTAACTAGAGCAGTTCTCTATGAGCCGAATCTGTCAATGCTCATCTCGAAGTATGAATTATCATTTTCTTTATTTTCTACTTTAATATATATATAAGAACCGTTCTTATATTGGCCCTCATTCATTGGGAATTATGGAACTTACATACAAAGGGGCTTCCTTCTGAAGCACCTTCCCAAAAACTCTTGCACAGGTCTTCTAATTCAGCATATGTCATGTGAGTGTTTACATTATCTTCATATATATGCTTCAAATTTAAGTTAGCTTTATCTTGGTTGAATAGAATAATTATATTCGTATTATTGCAGATAAGATGTTTCGGTATTTTAGCATAGGAATATGCTGAATATATAGAGTCTACATTGCGATGTCTGCCCATGCTGTAAAAGGAGGCGATCTTGCCTTGCTTTTCAGTGATGACGTCATCAAATATGAATATGGAGTTTTCTTGAACTTCAGAGGGATGCCAAACGCGTTCTCCATCTTCATAACCCTTTATTTGGAACTCATGAAAGAAATGAAGCAAAATTGCTTTGGATAGGGAATGAAGAAAATAGTCTATTGAATGTTTTTATATGATTTTCAAATATTTTAATTAAGGTTTATTAAAAATTACAGCATGTTGCTCAAGAGCAACACTGTTCATACAAGACAGCCAGAATGCTTCACTATTACTTATTACTTTGTATGTAAGTGCCTAAAACAAGTTCTCTTAGGAACAAAGAAGAACTAATTGGCATTTGGAACACTCAATAGTGAAATATCTATTAGAACAATAGCGACATCGTCCTTTAGGCCGATATTTGCGCCATGATCCACATTATCACAGCACGCATCCTGAACATAAGTGAGATTGATGACTTCTTTCTGAGTGGTGGTGTTGATTCCAGGGATGCTCTGCGTGCATATCGTTTCCCTGCCATCATCAAGCCGTTAGCAGTATCAGCTCTGAAAGTCTTAAGACTGATTTTCTTGTCTGAAATTTTGCCATGATACATCAGCCATCCTTTCAAGTCCATGTGCTGGATATGTGCTACCCAAAGAGAAGCAGGTACCAAATTCTCGATTTTATCGGAACTTCGTAGAGTTCAATCAACATTCCAGCTAGATCGACACCTCCCACGTGTTTGTTGCATTGCCTTAGAATATTTGGACAGCTCATATCAATCTTTCTTTTTTCATTGTTGCTCCACCTTTTTACAGATGAGACTGGCTCAATACCACAAAATGAGCTTGCAAGGTATACTATTTTGTTATCAACCCATCTCGCTGCAATAAGATCTGCAGCTGTGTCCATTCGGAAGTCATAACTACCTCGTCCGCATTTTAGATGATATTTCTCATCTGCTGTTGGGCAGTTTTATGTGATTCTTCCTCAGAGTTCTCAGTGATTCATTATTGTCGTTTTTCAATTATACAATCAAATCCAGGGTACAAACAAAATTATCAAAATACACTCTGGCATTCACATATCTGGGTTTTGTCCTGTACAGCATTAGAACAACCTGACCTCCTAATCCAAAGGATTTCCTCTTCAGAGAGATCTCTGAGCATTTCTTTGCCAATAAGGCAGAAAGTCATAGATAATTCCAGACAAGCCAGCACGCATAAAAAGTCTGAAACCACATTGTGCTGCTTATTCTGGATGTACTGCTGGAGGTTATCTCTTCTTGTAACCTTGTAGGGAACCATCATTACACCGATAGAGATCTAATCTTATACAGTCTGTCATTGGAATTCTCTGCATTCTCATTGTTTGCAAAATGCAGATATCTGTGAAGTTTCTGATAGCGTTTCAGACTGAAGATATCGTTAATTTTTTCACCCCTGGTAGAATGTACCCAGTAGTCAATATATGAATGCATGTTCACAATCCCATATAAATAATAACACCGAAAAACTGTTCCATTTCATTTATATTTGTATTCACTGAAGCAGTAGTTTGCTGCGCAGAGTAGAGGTAAACTTTACTCACAATTATTGTGTCAATTCATTGTCAAAATATCTTCGGAAGTATTCCCAAGGATTGTTGTCTTGAACCTCAAAGAAAGAAGGTGCACTTGCTGCACTTATCCACTTGAAAGCTCTTGAATTTTCTTTCTTTTAACAGTGTTACTGGCATTGCTGGTGCTTGCTAAAGAAGCAGTGGTCCGTGCACTCTGAAGCATCATTGGAATCAGAATCAGACTCTCATATGACAAGCAGGCTATTGTTATTTAAAAGTTTTGGTGTCTAATCAAGGTCATCATTGCTATTATCTGCAAGGTTTTCTGTTTCAGAATTATCTGAATTGTCCACATCGGACAAACTAAGGTTAATTGGTGGAAGCATAACACCTCCTCTTTTTCTAGTGCCGTAGAATTTAACAGACACCATTGCTAATCAGTTTCTGTGAAAGAAACAGTGATGTAGACCTAGCATAACCTTCAAGCACATTGTGCTTTTGTATGAGCAATGATGCTTACAAGCAACAGATTTTTTCATAGTCATTTTCACAACCAAAAATTGTTCTATTGACGCCTGTGTTAATTCCAAACTTACCTTTATATGTTTATAAAACAGCATCCAGAAAAAGTTGTGGTTATCATACACAGTGTACACACTAAACAAAATTAAAATTAGCACCATGCATAGGTGTTCACAAATGCTATAGCAACCTTGTACAATGGTGTCATCGGGTGCTGGAAATCGTAACCGTTAGGCAGCAGTGACCAGAGGTGGAAGAGAGATGTTGCTTCGTAGCATCATTGTCACCAAATCGCAGCTTGGATGTGCAGTTCTTGCATAAAGCACATGATAAATTGGTGTTGCCTGTGAGTAACATTACCAAATAAAGGGATAATTATAATGGACAGAAGTATTGTTAATTGTGATGTTATCATATAAATTGAAGTTGTTGTTTAGTCGTTACATATTAATTCGCATCACAATGGCGCTTGGTGTTAAGTGAGAAGCGCTTTCGAGAGACATGTTCTCTCATCTTCAGCACAAGCCGACTAGCGCTTCTCAGTTAACACCAAGCGCCATTGTGATGTGAATTAATATGTAACGACTAAAAAACCTTCAATTTATAAAGGGATAATTATTCACCTCTATCCAGTCAATGTTTTCGAGTAGCTTGATGAGATATTAATACTTTGGCTGATAAAGGGACTTTGAATAGATGTACAGGTTTTCAAAACGTAAACCATTCTCATGAAGCAGCATATTCAGTAACACATTTGTTTATTCTGAGCTTAAGCTCCCCAGGGATCTGATATTAGAGGGAAATAACTTCCCATGGCGATTGTGTCTAAAATCACTTTCAAAGTCTAGCACCTAAATAGGCAGAGAGAAATCTTGCTTCACAAGTTGCATCTTAATAGTTAAATATAAAAAAGTGTATTTAATGTATATATGGGTGTGTATAATATATATATACACACACACTTGTATATATCAGGTGTGCATGGATTTCAGTTTGCAGTGTTTTAAGGAGAGTATAAATGTAGAATACAATTTCAAAACTAATTAGTCTATCATGGGAGCTAAGAGGATTAACATCTCAAGAGGCTTTGGGTTAATTAACTCTCTAGTTAATTGGCTGACGATTGAAGCACATTTACTTAGTTACAGATACGTTGGAAAAACTCATGCAAAATGGGAACCCTGGAATTAATCCATTAGACGAAGTTTTTAAGCGTCACGACATTGCCTACGCCGAGCACAAGGACTCTGCTTCGAGAAATATAGTCGATAAGACCTTAGCAGAGAAGTAATGGAAGGGAGTACAGACAAGGGACGCTTCTGTAGGCGAAAAGTTGGCTGCTAGGCTGGTTACAGCAATTATGAAGGGCAAAGCGGTTGTAAGTGCTAGCTCCAGGAAGAAGAAGCATGGTGAATTTATACCTCTCATACGTAGTATTGCAGCCCTAGGTGCTGCGACTGGAGGCACAGCTCAAATTGCCACAGCAGTGAATAAGAAAAAAGCTGCAGATAAGCAGATTGCGGAAATAATGAGATACAACAGAGATGGAAGCAAAAGGAAAAGGACTTCGTCAGAGAAAGAAGAAAAATAATAAGAAAAGTGGAGGTTTTTTTTTTACCAGTGTTACCTCTTGCTGCATCTTTAGTAGTTGCTTCTAAAGTTGCCAGAACCTTCAAAGAAAATAATTGTGTTAATGAAAATGATCTGAAGACGAGGAACGTTAAGAGGAGGAATGCGCGTAACAATAGAGTTCAAAAACCTCTGGCAGAGGATTGTACTTATTCCAGAAAAAGTAACACTGACCTTGACTTGTATGCTAAACGTTTAAAGATTCCTCATTTTAGAGGTGTATATATGTTCGATGAGCTGCCTTCAAAGCCTCATTACCATGAGAGGATTATCAATCTGATTTTTTTAGAGAATGAAGGCTTCCGTTGGGTTGCTGTAAAGAAGGAGGGTAACATCGCATTTTATTTCGATAGCTTTGTGAACCTGTAGCCTCCGAAAGAGTAGAAAGGTATCTCAATTGTGTTAGGTTAATGTATAATAGCATGAGGTTTCAGAGTTAGCCCAGTCATCTCTGGGCACTCGTGCTTGCAATTTCTATCATAATGAGTTACACCAATGCTGTTAGTGGTAATGCATTTGTTCTTACCCTGAACCTGAATCATCCTCTGAGGATTGATCCTTAAGGATGTTATGAAATTAATCTTTTGTATTTTGAAACCTATATTCTATTCCCAATGTTGGTGATAGCAATAATCAGTTTCATTTCTTTTACAATGACGCGCTTAAGGTCCTCGATATACCCCATGGAACTTATGGGATTATTGAAATTGATTACATATAAGCTTCAATTGGTTGAGAATGTCTTCTTTATTCGGTATAATAATAGTAATAATAACAATAATAATACAATGAAGACTAAAAATTAAAATTAAATTGGATATTGTTTATGGATGTTCTTTAACTGCTGTGGTCCTTGGCGTCCATTCTATATTGGGCATGAACGACTGATAAATTGCTCAGATGCCTCTATATCAGGCTTGAGGTTCTTTTACGTGCCGTAATTCTACAACGCGGGACCACCGGATTTATTTACCTTCCGAAGGAAGCCATGTTAAGGATTTTTACGTTAAAAATTCCACCGCCCTCCGCCTGGTTTGAACCTGTGACTTTGGGAACTAGAAGCTACCATGGTAACCAGTACACCACGGAAGACGACGCAATGAAGGCTGTAATTAAATGTCCATTTTCTAGGGATTTTTCTTAGAAGTGCTATTGGATCTCGTTTAGGATTCAACGAAAACAAAGTCATTCCTGCTAATCAACTGATTGAATGTGATTTCATAGCAAACACATTTAGATGAGCATCATAAGAATCGAGTGTAGTATTTGAAACGGCAACTCTAGGCCGAGCCCAAGAACTGTAATTACAGATAATTTATTAATTAACTTTTATTGATGTTAAATCGTACTATGTAAATATCTTTTTCTCATACTGCTTGTATATTTTAAGAAGGGTGATTTAACGTTATGTATCTATCTAGGTTACTAATATTAGTAGAGTTATAAATGGTTTAATGTAAATAATTTAAGCGCTATGTTAAAATACTGTCCACGAGGGAATGTTTTAGCTACAGGAATAGTGCTTTCGAAGGCAGAAAACCTAGTTTTATTACCTCTCTTCGGTCGCAGTGCTATTATTCCTACAGCGAGGGTGTAGAGCTTTTGTCCCATTATTGGATAATTCGCCGTGACCAAGTGAGCGAGAAAGACAACCTAACGGTAAATGTAGGAAAAGCCGCGATTTATATTAAACTTGGACCAATAAGATCCCTGAAAGTTTATTCGAAATAGTTAGACGCGTCGAGTCGCGCTAAAAATGGACCAATAGGAAAGGAAGCAGCCTCAGAAGCCTGAGACTATAAATGGATCTGTTTGGGGAAAATTCGACAGTTTTTGGTAATGTGTAGTCAGGGAGAGATGCTGCAGGATGTGTGTGACATCGCGCCAAAAAGGGAATAAAGTCAGTTTTGTCATGTCAGCTTAGTATTGCATTTTATTCGACAGTTTATGTCATGTGTGGTCAGGGAGAGATGCTGCAGGATGTGTGAGACATCGCGCTAAAAAGGGAATAAAGACAGTGTTATCATGGAATTTTAGCATTGCAGTGCGACAGTTTATGTCATGTGTGGTCAGGGAGAGATGCTGCAGGATGTGTGAGATATCGCGCCAAAACAGGGAATCAAAATAGTTTTAGCAACACACCTAAGATCCGCTACTCTGAAAGCGACAATAAGAATAGTTATATTTCGTGCCATATCCACGCCATAGTTTAACAGCGGTGGACAGTATTTTACAGCGGCAATACCAGTTTTGTATACTTCGAGTGTTAATTAAATAAAAAAGAAACGGCAGTGTCATCTTTTCATAAACAAAGCAAGTCTATGTCTTCCTATATCACCACCCGAGATCTACGTTTTCCTTTACCGAGGATAAGTCCATGCTCCCATATAGTTTAAGAAAAATTACTGCAGCTAGCCGAGGATAAATTGAAAAGAACCAACCCACTGAGAACTTCTGGAAGCAACGGGAGAAGCATCAAGGTAAGCCTAACAGCAACGGATGAGGAGGTGATCGCCGCATATTGCAACAGGCTCTTTCATCGACGGTAAAAGTGGACGCTTGATCGACGGGTTTTTCCCTTTTGTTCCGCCTGGATATTAAATTTCGCAAGAGCCTTCAAATCCCATTTCACTACCTATCATAGACACCAACTTTATCGATCAAACCAGTCTTTGAGTAGTCTACCAGAACGGTCATCCCGTCAACTTTAGAAACGAAGATATATGCATAAGACTTCACATACGTACCACCCTGGAGAGGATGTGGATATTGTCCATTCTGCAAGTGGAGCATTCAACACTATAGTATACCTGTCAACACTTCTGGATTTGCAGATGATTACAAGAACCTCATACTCAATAGCAAGCTTTAACTGGTGCTTATTCGATCCAAGAACTCTAAGAACTGTATTCTGGCACATAAAGGAGAAGAGAGTACTACTGTTAAACTTACACGTATCGAGTGGCAGATCCTGTAACACATCTTTCTGATGCTGAAAAGGTGGAGATCCTCAAGATTGTCAAGTCAGATAGACCACTATATATACACGAGGGTTGGGGCAAAAGTCATGGCAACTACTTTTTTACTTGTAGATATGTGAACCGATCACAAACGTATATGTGTCGAGTGGAAGTTCTGCAGGCAGAGTGTGTATGCAGAACAACAGATAGCTCTGTGATAGCTGGAGTAGGATAGAGAGGGCTGTGAAATCAGTCAGCTGGTGAGTGTCGTGGGAGATGGAAGTAACCCGTGTTGAGCAGCGCGCTTACATCAAAATAGCCGTTCTCCGAGGGAGAAATGTGATGGAATGTCACAGTGAATTAGAGGAAGCCCTTGGGAATAATGCCCTACCATACCGTACAGTAGCACGGTGGGTAGAAAAGTTTCAGCAAGGAAGTGTGTCAACCAGTGATGAGCAACGTTCGGGACGACCTGTCAGTGTGCGGACCGACGTGGCACATGCGTCCTCGAGCAGCTCCTGGATGAAGACAGACGATGGACGCTACTGGAGTTAGACATAGCAAGTGGCATCGAGAAACGCACCGTCCATAGGATATTGCGTAATGAGCTGCAACTACGCGAAATCGCATCGCGGTGGGTACCGCATGCACTACGGAAGTTGAAAGGTGGGTGCGCTATGCAATATGCTCCGACCACCTTGCATGCTGGCAACAGGTCGGTGATCAATTCTTGTCACGAATAATCGCCATCGATGAATTCTGGGCCAGGGCATACGAACCAGAACTGAAACATCAGTCCGCGGAGTGGCGACATGCTGGATCACCAAGGAGGCAGAAGTTCCCTCAGAATCCTCCCCCAGTCAAATTGATGGTTATCGTCACGTATGACGTCAGGGGTGTCATTGTTTGCCACTTTGTTCCACATGGCAGAACAGTGACCGCACAGTACTACAGGGACTTCCTGTGGCACAGGTACGACGTGGCGTTCGGGAGAAACGTCCGGATTTTGTGGACAGTGCAATAATCCTGCACGACAATGCAAAACCACATAAATCAGAGCTTGTAGGGCAGCAATTGCGACGTTGGGGATGGGAAGAATTGGAGCACCCACCGTACTCTCCCGACATTTCGCCTCAGTGACTTTGATCTCAATCGAAAGATTAAGGAACCACTACGTAGTAGGCGGTTTGCAACACGAGAGGACATTGCTAATGCTGTGCGCGAACAGGTGACCCGATTCACACATGGTGCGGCAAATGCTGAGGCAAATGGTTTTCAGCGCCTCCTACATCGTTGGCAGCGTGTGGTGACAGTAGCAGGGGACTACTTTGACGGTCTTAGGCCCAGGTTTGTCATGTCAACTTATGTGTACTGTGTTGTCATTCTTTTGCACCGTGAAGGCCATATTGTAGCGGACCATGTTGAGCGCCGAGGATTACATCATATGAGGTAACCAAGCATAATGTGTCGAAATGAGGTTACCTCAACACGACCACGCTAAGGAACGCCGAGTCAGCTCTTCGGGTTGTATTTATACTACGGGGTTTGACTCGACGGGATCAGTGATCAATGATCAATTGTTGAATCAGTCGTCGAGGCCCTTGTCGGAATCATTGCGGGAATCGCCGTAGTAATCAGTTGAAGGGAGAGTTGTAACATCGACGACCTCAGGTCCGCTCACCATAAACGAGTCGCCAACGCAACACCAGTCGAATAGGTAAGGATGTATCTCCTCTACGATCTGCTTGCTTGTTGGGCTTCACCCCAACCTGAGTGGCCAGTGTACTCACGTTAAAGTAATAATATAATTTATTGGGTCAATGCATCCCCTGTGCATTATTTAAATACCCCATCCTGGAACGTCACCCTGGCCTACCTACCACCCCAGTACCGACGCATCCCCCTACCTCTGAGCTATTACCCCCCTAGTGTAATCACCTACTGCGGGGTAACCACCCCCGTAGGGGTGTTACAATTTGGTGGAGGCGCCGGCTACAATATGGTGGCGGTGCCAGGTATAATTGGTGATGGCCAGCTACTATGAGGGTGAGCACAGGGGAAAACACCCTTACCTCTTCCAGCCAGGGAATGTAATAATTTTTTTCCTCCCGCTTTCTTCTTTTATTGCAAGGTGTAAAAGCACATCCCATTACGGGATGACCTTTACCCGGGGTTATCTATTGTAGATACGAAAACCTAGTCATGATGCCATCTAAAACCCCACCCGCCCACCCGTTGCATCATGACATATTATTTTTTTAAGGGCATGCTATATTCTAATTATTTCATAGTAAGATGGATAGTTTTAGTATGTAAATTGTTTCCTTCAGCTGCATCATGTAAATATTAAAGATAGTTTAAGCCCAAAAGTCAAGATGTCGTGAGCAGTGAAAGACGCCGTCACTAGTGAGATCAGAACACAATAAGACATGTAATCGACACACGTGCAGAATTAACACACCCACGCTTACAGAGAAACGTGATAAACATGCAGGATTGTAGTAGAGCTTGACAAAAAGAATACGGCAATATAAAAAGTCGCCGTATATCACTGTAGAAGTAAAAATCCAAATTTATAGATGTATTGAAATCTAATTAACCCCTTAACGGCTTCGTCGATTTCTATGAAATATAATACATTCAGAAAGCGAGTTCAATGTGTTATCCAAGGATAATTACAATGATTATTGCTGCAATGTTTTACTCACCTCAAATCAATTTATTGTGATGAAAAGTAGCTTCCATTGACACCATAAAGGAAATCATGGCTGACCCATATGTGTTATGCATAGCAAGCGCTAAGTATTCACAAACGCCAGGAGATGGTTGACAGGTTCAATGTCAGCGAAGCATGCTGACGTTTCACTTTCCAACACAACAGTAGTGAAAGTGCTTTCACCACAAATTCCGAAATGCATTTTCTTCCATACCCGTGCAGTAATAAGTGATTATAGGTAGTGAAGGAAAAGAAAGGGAAAGCAGAAAGGAGTAAGAAAAAAGAGGGAAAGAAGTTAAGTTTTAAATTTTCATAATAGTTCTCAAATGCTTGAAAAAAAATTAATTAATTCGTTGTAATACAATGTATTGTATGTTTTTTCACCTCCAGCGTAATTTTAAGTTTTTTTTGTAGACCAGGTGGTGATCTACGCGACCCATCTGTGTTTTTAAGAGGCATGATAGGGAAAAAAATGTCTTAAGTGAGGTGCAAAAAATTTATCCGATGCGAACCTGGTGTATCCCCACGTTTTTAAGACACCAAATGTTCAGATATAGAGATTTGAACGGAGTATATTGTTGTCATACAAGCTAAGTTCGGGAAGACAATGCTGATGACAAATTGATTTTTCAGTAGTTGTGTACGTTCAAGGAATATGCGTACATGAATTATGAAAGTTTTTTTGAGTTTCCCATGGCTTTTATAGTAGAATAAAGATAAAAGTTATCGCTGAGGTGTTTTATGAATGTCTAAGATGCACCGAATATTTAAGTTTAATCTTAGCATTGTTTCTTTATGTTAACTTATTTCGAAAATAATTGGCGAATGTTAAGTCAGTTGGAGCTGATTTCTCCAAAAACAAATTATGCAGGCGGGAACTATAAAGAGATTAAAAGCTTTAACGGCGGAAGAATAAGACAACGCAGAATTAAAAGTAATTTATAATATAAGGGCGATGCATGCTAAATAAATAAATGGTCAAGAAAATAAAAATTAAATGTAGTGTGGTAAGCATGAAATTCACGCTATCGCGGAAACTTATGGCACCCCCAGACCTTCTATTACAGGGCACCTCGCAAAACCTATTTGTGTAGCAAACACGGGAGTGGGATGGACTTTATTGTTGGGCGCCGTGTTGGGACGGCTTCTTTGGGTGTTGTCTTCGTTGGGCGCCTTAGTGGGATGGACTTTATTGTGTGTTTTCCTTTTATGTACGGTATCGGTGTTTTTGTAGGGGAAAAGGAAAGGTATCGGTCAGATGTCGGAAGAGCATGGATACAAGTAGGTTCTCTTAATCTCGGGTCGTGTTAACCGATGATATTTATATGGTTTTATTACGTTTTATTCTGACCTCCTTAAAACCATTCCCATACCCGATCCGTTCACACAAATATGTTTAATGTCCGACCACACAAATATATCGAACTATGCCATCGCCAAATCAAACTATAGCCACATGATACCCTGTGGTGTTTCACACGTCTGCTCACATCGAATTCCGGAGCACAAGTCCTGCATTTACCCTTCGGTTCGCATTCCTGAAAGTTTCTTAACCCTAACTTTCTGCCTGCCTTGTTTCCCCCAATTTACACATGTGTCGTTACAATGGGCATGTTCAGCCCGCATTCCAATCCCCTAACGGTACGTTCATTTCCCGTCGTATACCTACTCTCTACAGTCTTATAAAGATATGTTATATGTTTCCACACTTTTCTAGGTGGTTCACAAATAGACTATGTATAATCGATATTATGGCTTCAACGTATCGTTTCAGGAGGCAGCACTAAAAGCAAGCGCGTTAGAATCCCAGAACATAGCAAAGAGCCAAAGAAAAAATAAATTATGTAATAAAAGCGAGAAATTCCGTAAAACGACAGAATGTTCATGTTAGTAGAATTTCACCATATTATACCTAGTGAGTATATACCACTCTTGCGGCAGACGCACAGCGAGTAAACACAGTCTTATTGCCACATGTGAATAAAGACAATAAAAATCGTCAGCGTATCACTCAATGTCTATCAATACACAAGTGTTGGCATTATTACATGATGAAATGCGTTACACAACACCATCCACGCTGCAGTAAGAATGAAGTATAAAAACAAACAACAAACAGAAAGAAGGTAAAACTTTAAACATCAACAATATTTCTCAAATGCGTAACATATGTTAAGTAATAGGTTACAATGCAGACGTAGTATACCTTCGGACATCCAGCTTAAGTTAGGTTAAAAGTGATAATCCACGCGATTCACTTTTAATGTGTTAATTTGTTTTTGCTCTCTCTTTCTCTTGATGATGAGAAAATATATCTGAAAGTGAAAATATAATGGGAAATCCGAGACGCGACCCTATTATTCGCTTAATACAGATAGCTATGTTCAGATACAGAAATTTGAACAATATATATTATCCCCCCCAGGAGTTGAGAGTACAATGGGCCGAGGGACACAACAGAGAACAAGTACTGTCCTAGTTCTGAACTTAAAGGAATAGGAAAGAGAATAGGAAATTAGATTTAGTGGAGGTCGTAAAGTTATTTCATAGTACTGTTATTTATATAATTGTAAGTTTAAGGTTAATTTAAGATGGATATTTGATAATTTGTTTTGAGAACTATAGGTTGATCTTTTCTTCGCACCTTACACATGCGTTAGCGTATAGGGAATGGATAATAGCTGGAAAAATCTAATAATGTCCACTCTGGTACGACAACCAAGCGCTATAAAGTAAATAAATGTCAATGAACAGGCAAGGCGAAGTAAATCAACGTGCAAATCAGTAGATAAATGTAACGTGGCAAATAAGCAAGCGAAAATCAACAAATGTTTCTCACAACCAGGGAAAATAATACACGACATGAACCACGAATATATAAATTTTGAATCTCGCATCCTGCCTCAGAATCAACACTAACATAGAGGGAGAAATAAATAAATAAAATAAATAAATGAAAAAGGTTCAAAATAAACAAGGGGATGAAGGCAGGAAAGGCACAGGTATCCTCCACAAATGACACTGATTACACAAAAGATGTAACACTTTCCACACACGCGAATGGGTACAGTATTGTTTTTCACAAACTAAGAAACACAGTAATGCTTTCACGCAAACTCAATTCTCAATCACCATACGTGCCTCGACAGATAGCCGGGCCGCAGTCTTGTAATGAATCCCGCTGACACAAGGTATTTTTCGCGACACGTACAAAGCTTGACTTTGTTTTTCTCAGTAGCGTACAGCACACTGGGACATGTATGTAAATAGAGTAAGGATGGGCGCAGTGTAAATATCGTTTTTTGTTTCATTGTTCGTTGTATGATTGGTCATAACTTACTATAATATTAGTTAAAAATCGTTAAAATTGCGTTATGTGAGCTAAAGGCAAAATTTAAGTCTGTTTATAGAGGACGTCCTCAAGGATGCAAGACCAAGAGAAACCACGAGTGAGGGTCAGTCTACAGCAGCCTCAGCGACCCTCCCTCTGTTACGGAAGCAAGGAAGCAACAAAATGCTAAAATGGTGGAAGCCTACATCAGAATCCAAAGAAGCAAACACCGTCTATACACCGTCTACACACAATTTAACACAAAAAAACAATTTCATTGTACAGTTACAGACGATAATAATTGTATATATGTAACTATATAGTTGTTTTTGTTTATTGGAACAATCACGCCAAGCCAAGCAGAACTTATGAGTCGTTGCATCATACCTAGATAACGGAGCTTAATGTTTTTTTTCTTTTCCGTGTTTTTCTTTCTTTTCTCTCTTTCTTTTTCAAAATTCGGAGAGACAAAGAATCGGCAGGGGTACTCATTCAATTTTCTAAATTTACCATTTCTCTGCTGTGTTTGGTCTCATTCCGTGAAAATTAAAACACTAAAACACTTCTCACCTTTCCGAAGTGAAATCCATCTTGAAAAAACCCCTGTTGCTGCGCACCAAGAGACGGCCAGAAGAGGAGCAACAAACAAGAAAAACCCAGCTCAAGCAGAGTACAAGTGACAGTAACTCACCATGGGGATCGCGCCAGGCCAGGAAGAATTGGTGCACCCTGAGGGAACGCCACTGCATTACCGAAGAAATGCAGCATGCAACGAAACTAAATGCTACGTAACCAGGAAAATAGCTACGTATGCGGATTCAATCAGCAGCTCTGTCACAGAACACTCAAACATACGAGGCAAAGTTCACCTCCGGGCACGGAAGTAAGCAACCAGCGTAGAAGAGGCGAAAATAGGCAGCAAGCTGCGGTGCGCAGTCGAACTCACCCCTAACGAATTCACCAACCCTTACAAAATATTTCGTCGCTGATATCCGAGTCTTGGACAGGAGAGTACTCCTGAGCATGTCAAATGTATAAGGCTTAACCCATGTATTTTTTCTTTTTTTTACCAACTCTCATCTAAACAGAGAGTTTTAGTAGCCCCTAAGATGTTTGCACTCCTCTTCAATTTTAAATTCCGGGTCGGAATTTGGCGAACCTGGGACCGATGTAGCGGACCAGGTTGAGCGCCGAGGATTACATCATATGAGGTAAAAAGCATAATGTATCGAAATGAGCTTACTTCAACACGACCACGCTAAGGAACGCCGAGTCAGCTCTTCGGGATGTATTTATACTACGGCTGTTTGACTCGACGGGATAAGTGATCAATGATCAATGATCAATTGTTGAATCAGTCCTCGAGACCCTTGTCTGAATCATTGCGGGAATCGCCGTAGTAATCATTTGAAGGGAGAGTTGTAACATCGACGACCTCAGGTCCGCTCACCATACACGAGTCGCCAACGCAACAACAGGTAAGGATGTATCTCCTCTAAGATCTGCTTGCTTGTCGGGCTTCACCCCAATCTGAGTGGCCAATGTACTCACCTTAAAGTAATAATAAAATTTATTGGGTCAATGCATCCCCTGTGCATTATTTAAATACCCCCATCCTGGAACGTCACCCTGGCCTACCTACCACCCCAGTACCGACGCATCCCCCCTACCTCTGAGCTATCTCCCCCCCTAGTGTAATCACCTACTGCGGGGTAACCACCCCCGTAGGGGTGTTACAATATTGCCTTGTTACTACCGTAATAAATTAGTGTGTTACGATATTTCAGTGCTATTCATTCTCCACACATGAAGCTAACACCTTGTCCTTTGTATGTATATGTCACATTTTCCAACCGGACTGGTATCTTCAAGAAAATAAATAGTTGCCATGACTTTTGCACCGACCCTCGTATATATATATATATATATACCTACCTACCTACCCACCTACCTACCCACCTACCCACCTACCTACCCACCTACCTACCTACCCACCTACCTACCTACCTACCTACCCACCTACCCACCCACCCACACACCCACCCACCCACGCACGCACCCACCCACCCACGCACCCAACAACCCACCCACCCACCCACCCACCCGCCCGCCCGCCCGCCCACCCACCCACCCACCCGCCCGCCCGCCCACCCACACACCCGCCCGCCCGTCCGCCCGTCCGCCCGCCCGCCCGCCCACCCATTCACCCACCCACCCACCCACCCAACCACCCACCCACCCACTCAACCAACCACCCACCCACCCACCCAACCACCCACCGACCCACCCACCCACCAACCCACTCACCCACCCACCCACCCACCCACCCACCTACCTACCTACCCACCTACCTACCTACCCACCTACCTACTACCTACCTACCTACCTACCCACCTACCCACCTACCCACCTACCCACCTACCCACCCACCCACCCACCCAACCACCCACCCACCCACCCACCCACCTACCCACCTACCCACCTACCCACCTACCCAACTACCCACCTACCCACCCACCCACCCACCCAACCACCCACCCACCCACCCACCTACTCACCTACCCACCCACCCACCCACCCACCTACCCACCTACCCACCTACCCACCTACCTACCTACCTACCTACCCACCCACCCACCCACCCACCCACCCACCCACCTACCTACCTACCTACCTACCTACCTACCTACCTACCTACCCACCTACCTACCTACCTACCTACCTACCTACCCACCTACCTACCTACCTACCTACCCACCTACCTACCCACCCACCTACCCACCCACCTACCCACCCACCCACCCACCTACCCACCGACCTACCCACCCACCTACCTACCCACCTACCTACTCACCTACCTACCCACCCACCTACCTACCCACCTACCTACCTACCTACCTACCTACCCACCTACCTACCCACCTACCTACCCACCTACCTACCTACCTACCTATTCTAATCTAATCTATCTTTCTATCTATCTGTCTATCTATCTATCTATCCATCTATCTATCGATCGATCCATCCATCCGTCCATCCGTCCGTCCGTCCCTCCGTCTGTCCATCCGTCCATCCGTCCGTCCGTCCCTCCGTCTGTCCATCCGTCCATCCGTCCCGCCCGTCCATCCATCCATCCATCCATCGATCCATATATCCATCTATTTCTTCAAGACACCTCTTCGTGATATGAGGGCATGCTGCATACAATTGATTGTATGAAACCATTACATTCAGATCTTCCATTCCAATCAAAACAATAGCGTTAGCGCGAGAAATCACTTTGTATGATCACCTTCAACTAATACTTTCAGGATGCTAGGACTGGCTCCTTATACACGATTGGTTTAATGGTGGGGGTGATTGCAGAAGGGAAGGTGTGACGCATGCGCACTCATAGAGTTTCAGGGTGGGCTTGAGGCGTATCTCTCTCGTTTTCACCGTATACGTCTAATGTTTTTCCCAGGTATATCTGAAGTGTGGGGTGCGTTTTTGCTCTCTTCGATTCTAGAGATTAGCTACCCACCCCATGTCGATTACCTCCCCCACGCGTGGCCTTAAATCTGACCGTGAACGTACATAGCGTTTAACTAGATATTTGTTGCACTAAAAGACGTCACGTGACATGCTGCCTGGGAATGCAAGCGTGTTTTTATTACCTCCCCCACAAATGACCTTGAATTTGGCCGTGAGCATATTGGCATTTAGGTATTTCTTGCACTAAAAGCCAACACGTGGGCGGAAATGTCACTTAAACTACCAATTCAACAGAAAAAAACGCCCCTATCTACAGCTGCCTGGCAATGTTATAATTGTTCTTATTGCCTACCCCACACCTGACCTGGAATATGTTTCGGAACATACAGGTCATTTAGGCATATTTGCTCTAACATGAACACGTGGCCGGAAATGTCACTTAAACTAGCCATTCAACCGAAAAAAACGCCCCTTCCACCAATAACATGCCGCCAACATGTGGTTCTGGGGATGTAAATTGCGTCCCATCGGAAGTGCTTTTTGCGGAACATACATATCCACCCTACTATATACACTTTGTTTTGCATACAAATATCTTAAGCATTTTGATCAAAATCGTTAGACAGTTTTAAAAAATGATGAAACTTTTTCCATGCAAAAGTAGTTCAGAGTAAGGAACTTTCTTGAAAATCTTCGTGTCACATTTTTGGAAGATGCTGGACTTAAATTACAAATATGGTATTTATCCAACTTTTGATTTTTGAACTATGCTGTTCATCTAGGCGATGAGGGAGAGAGGGGGGCAAACACACACGGACATTGCGCGCGGACGTTTTTCTAAGCTTTTGGATTAAGGAGACCTCAGAACATGTATTTCCTGTGAAATCTCTATATCGAAATTTTGGGTGGAATGCCATACCTCCTACTTTCTCTGCCTGCTAAAAATTGGTGATGGAGAAAGTAATAATACATCATAATTATGGTTATTTTAGTAAAAGATAGCTCCATTACAAGGTATTAGAGTAAATAAAGTTGAGCAGAATGAGTTTTAAATTTCTGACCACTAGAAAAAACCACTTGAACGAACTTGGGAAGTGATATGAGTATTACTTTCGACTTTCTCTTTCTTCAGAAATTAAAACCAAACTTGTTGAACTGCATCTTGAAGTGGTCTATTCATGGACTAAAAATCAGTTATGTTTTCAGGTATTTGTGCAAATATGACTTAAATGACACTATTATTTTCTAGAAATGCAGTGCGACTGACACAGGAGTGCTTGCACTCTACAATTTTCCTTCAAAGCTTTTGTGGCTTTTCTGCCTGCAGCTTAAACAGGGCTTGTGTCTTTTCGATTTTTAATAGTGTTTAACGCCCGCTCTTAATTCATACTGTAGACGCTGGTTACATATGGAATGAAGTGGTCCTAATTGGAACAGGAAATTCGAGAAGGAAATGTTCCAGGCATAAGTTTAGGATACCTCACCGCATTTGACAGTTTTTAGGGCTGAGGAAAAACCTGAAAAAAATCTGATGTGTTACACTCACATGACCTTCTCTACTCTTGTACAAACCATTTTAACAAACGCTTATTCTCCATATGCTTCATGTTAATCGAGATGTTAATCTTATTGCTAATTTTCTTGTAGATGCAAGGGGAATATGGTAGGCTTTAAGCGATAATCAAATATTTTAAGAGCTGGTTGCTATGTGGAATATTCCATTCTCTTTGCTTTACCAGGACAAAAAATGAATAACGAATTCCCATTTGAGAAAAAGTATAAGTATTAGAAAATTCAAGGGAATAACAAGCAATATCTTGAAAATGGTTCACTCAACAAAAAATGTATCTGACATAAATTGTGTATTTTAACGCGATCTACATATTTTTGTGTTGGTAAACTTTTGTCTATCACTTATGGTTTACCAGTTATGCAAAAGTTGTTCACAATAAAGAACATTTTTGGAGTCATTCCCAGAAAATTCAAGATATACATTTTATTTGTCATGAAAGTATCCTAAATATATGATATTTTAATCTTAATCGTTAGAGCCATTTTTGAGAAAATTAAAATGTTCGAAAAATGTTCAATGTAAAGATAATCTGGGGTGGGGAGATTTTCTTGACTTCGTGTCGCATCTCTGGAAGATACTGAACCTAAATACCAAGTTTGGTTTTTATCCGACTGTTCGTTTCTGAGTTATACTGTTCACAGACACACACACACACACACACACAGTCACACACACGCACATGTTTCCAAAAATTCTTTTTTGGATTCAGGAGGCCTCAAAACATGTATTTCCGGTGAAATCTCGGTATCGAATCTTTGGGTGGAATGCAATACTTCCCCTACTTACTATATGTAGTAGAGAAAGTAAAAAACTGTCAAGAAGGACGATCCTAGCTGGGCTTGAACCGCAGAGACCTCCTTCACGAATGCTTGCCTTAACGACCTTTGCTACCCGTGTTCGTGTGCCTAATGAGATAACCCATCATTGACATCAGTGTAAAACGAGGGTGATCCAAGATAATATTCAGAGTTATTTAACTCATCCGCTTTATTATTTCGTTTACTATACTTAGCTCAACATAGTGGTTACCATGCTAGCCTCTATTTCCTGAGGTTGCGTTCAAATCCGGCGGATTTCGGGCGTAAAAATGCTTAGCATGGCTTCCTTCAGAAGTGAAGTAAAGCCGGTGGTCCGTATCGTAGATTTACGGCACATAAAAGAACCTAAGCCTAATAAAGAGGTCTCTGAGCAAAATTATCGGTCTTTCACGCCCAATATAGTATGGCACGCTAAGGACCATAGTAGTTAAACAGCGTCTAGAAATAAAACTCAATTTAATTTAATTTTCAACATCATTCACCGACTCCTCCGTTGTGGACTTTTCAGTTTCGGGAAAAGGTCACTAACAATTGCAATCATATACGGGTTTTATGCTTAGCGAGGGAGCGTTT
Source organism: Deroplatys truncata (assembly GCA_030765065.1). Lineage (NCBI taxonomy): Eukaryota > Metazoa > Arthropoda > Insecta > Mantodea > Mantidae > Deroplatys > Deroplatys truncata. The sequence continues at coordinate 145,530,549 of CM060978.1, read as the reverse complement.
CTTCATTGTAATCGGTGAATACGTGGCCCACCGGTTCGCCGATATTGTGTTATTATAGGGAAGCATGGCACCAGACTCCAGTACATACTGGAAGAATTTTTTTACCTAAAATCCTGAGTAGCAGTAACTGGTGCAGTAACTGGTTTGTCAACAGGACCTCGAACGGTGCCAATAACGTTGAGAAGAATACGCTATAGTTAATATCGGTCTTCCGGGCGTTATTTGTCTTCCAGTAAGATGAATTTTTGGAAGATATCTAGGTCATCTAAATGTCTTCATTCACAAATTTCTGTTGGCGTGTATATCCCATGGAATTTCGCCGTTAATGAAATGTCTTATTTAAGACCTAACGCCAGTTTACTGATTTTTATTGTCCATTTCGGTATCTTGTAGAACGAAAAGGTTTTGAGGAACTGGTTTAAACCTGCAGAGATGTTTTCTTAGTGTCACGCTAATAATGCAGTAGATACCACGCATCTTAATGTAGAACGGGTGCGCTTCTATACATTATTTCTGTAATCATTGTATCTATTTCTGCCGAATCTTATTTTGGAGTGCTCAATCTGAATAGTACATCAAGGGTAAATAGAGAATAGAAGTATTGACATAGGATAATATAGGAAACGGCACATTAAAAGAAAAAAATTGCTGTATAGTAACCATGATACGAGAGTACTTTATTAAATATATTTCTTTATGCCATGGAAGTAATTCAACATATGGAAGCATAATCCTTTACACATTGTGTAGGTACAAATGATACTTTCTGAAACATTTTAGTAGTTATTAAAGTTATAAATATAAAATGTTAGAGTGATATTTCTGCCCAAATTGGAGAATGCTTCTTGGGCACCGGAAGTCGAGAGCGCTTCTTTGGCAAATTAAGCCATGGTTCCGTCTGAGTCATCTGGGAAAGCTCCCTTCTAGCTCGACGGAGGTTGCAGAAAATTCTCACAGTGAAGAAGTAGAGTATCTCCACCAAGCTGAGGATACTGAAGCCCAAAAACAATCCGAGCAGACCCCCGCAGTTAGCTGGAACAAAGTATAACAGTTTCTTAATCGTTTTCATTGTTTTGGATTACGATTTAACCCATCCTAGCTTCGTCGTATATTTAGTATTGATCTCTCGCTGCCAGGAAGACATCATATCACAAAAGGAACAATCACTGCATGTACTAAGTAAGAAGCAACTTATACTTGACATGTGTAACTATTGTACTCACTTAACTACCATAAACGCACACATATTTAATTTCTACATAAAGTTTGAACGGTTTTCATCCTCTAAAAAAAGTCATCTTGCAAATTAACTTGCCACACAGATTAGGGTTAGTCAGCGGGAGGTGCCTCCAGCCATTGTAACACAGCATCGCAGGTAAGCAGTTTGTGCTTCCAACGTGATCCCAGGGAGGAACGGATGAAGGAAAGACCCAAAAGGCGACTAGAATCGGACGGGGGTGTGCGCTGCAAGGACGGGGTGTTTAACGATTCCAGAATAACACCAAATCTGACGCCGGCACAATCCCACCTTGGCCATCTAGCCCGAGATGAAACGAGCTGCTCCCAGAAAGAGGCCCCAGCCGGCAAGTCAAGCGCCGAGAAAAATCCTTCTACAGCGCCAATTCCACCGTCCCGCTGCAACGCACCAATCGCCGTCGCCCGGTCCTCTCTCTGAAACATATGAAGATGAAACAGATGAAAGGAAATGATGGGGGCAGAAAATGATAGGAACTTCTGCCAGAAGAGGATCCATCCCAGCATTCGCCTACCGACTTGGAGAAACCATGAAAAAAGTCAGTCGAACGGGAATCGAACTCGGGATACCAGAACGAGCTGCACATGTTACCACGGAGCCACTTCACTAGGTTTTCCACAGTTACCAGTACATACAACCTTAGTTTTTGAGCTGTTGTACCAAGGTATCGTAAGATATCGCTCAGGATACGTCACCTAAGCAACATTGAGGTGAGTGGAGAGAAATTTACAATCATGCTGTATAATTCATTTCTCAGCCTTTGAATGGATATAAACTTACCTAGGAAATCTGTTGTCCCATAGAGCTCACCACGGTGACTCGATATGAACTGCTTTTCTCTGAAGTATATCGATACCAGTCCCACACTCATGCTGGAATAGAAAACATACCTACTTATTGTTATACAATGGCATATACCTAGTCTAGCAAATTGTAGGGGATATATCATACATATTATACATTGTACATATGAAAGGTGAACTACACATAAGAACTTTATAGCAATAGTTTAATTCACTGAATGTTAAAACATTCAACATGTAACTTTGTACAGAGCTATTTGTAAGTAACGGGCGCTAGCTAATTGAATGGAATTCTTGGAACTCATAACGACCGTGCCTAGCACAGAGTGGTACGACGCTACATGATGGCGCTGAAGCGCAAGGTTCGGAAACCTAATATTTTCATACATGCTTGGGTAACGCGGCCTGAGGGCCAATGGGAAGCATCGTTACATTTTCAAACGTAGAAGATAGCGTGGGTAAGCCACCCTATATAAGACCAGATTTTTCCGAGCGGGGCACTCTTACCTATTACCAGGTCAGCCCAACAAGAAGGTACGCCAACGCAAGGTGCTATAGATGCACGTGGGTGCATATAAGGGTGAGATGCGTGTGAAGATAGATAGGCTCCTGATAAATATTCAAGTGGTGGGATAAAGTAAATGGGAAAAGCTAGCCGCCCATATTTATTTAAATAATGGAATAAACATCAATTATAAAGGGAAAACTTGCAGTGTATTTTTAACTTGCCTCACCCACAAGAACCTGAGATAAAAGAGATTTAGCAATTAGGTAGAAATGGAATACTCAACTACCGACGAGCATCACTAGCCGAGGAAGAGAAATACTACAACAGCACGCTGCAAGAGTCGAGCACCTTTTCCCGCTACAAATGGCGTCCAACCATTTCCCGCTACAAATGACGCCAACGTGGTTTCACTAAAGTAGGCATCACCACGTGGTCAAGTAGTCCACACACACCAGCATCGAGGGAGTCACCACCCACGCACCGAGACCTTCCAGAACTTCCAGACCTTCAAGTCTACACCGAGTAAAGTACCAAAGTATAATTTATGAACTATATCAGGCACAATTGTTGAAATTTAACATTGCATGTTGCTCAGACACAACAAAATTGTAACCATGGATGAAAAATCCAACGCTGACACACATGTAGAGGCAGAAGCCAGTGCTCCACCTCTGGGCCAGAAAAATATTCACATTTTACCTGAGCCACATACTTTTGTAGCACAAACCACGTCAGCAGAGGCCACAATTATGGTAAGAGATTCTGGACACAGCTCTGCCAGTTTAATGCAGATGCTGCAGTCTTTGTTAACATCAACACTGAGTGAAGCGAACAAACAATTACAAAAGAAAATCACAGCAAGTAGCCAACAATTAGAACAAAAAATCTTAACAAATAGCAATCAACAATTAAATAATGTACTGGAAATGTTTGAGCAGATCAGTTTAGGGCAGGAAAAGATAAAATCAGAGGTTGTAACATTAAAACAAGAATTGCTTGTAAATAAAGGCGAAATAGCCACTTTGTCGGAATTTGTCACTGCTCAGGTAGACACATTAACAGCTCACAACGAGGCCATGCAAAACCAGTTAGGGCAGGTAAAAGACACCTTCGCAAACAACCACCAGGCATTAGCAGCAAGGGTAGATTCTGAACTAAATTCATCGCAAATAGCCAATTCATTTGAAATTAATGAACTCAGAAATGTGGTCCAAACAATGAATACAGTGCTTGACAAAGACATGATTGAATTGAGGAATAATGTAGAACAATTAGCACTAAAACTTACTGCAAATCCAAGTTCACTTAGTGAATGCCAAAGATCGGCGGACCCCGGCAGCACTCCATTGTTACCGGGCGAGGCCACCAACAATGTACACAATTTATGTAACCGGGATGTGCATGCTAGATGTGTAACACCTTCGGTCACCTGCTCTCATTCTAACAGTAGTCTGAATTCACACTTGCTTAATGAGTTATCACCTCCAATATTTGATGAGGTTAAAGGGGATCACCCTAAAGAGTTTATTAGCGAATTGGAGCAATATTTTCGACTTAAAGCCACTCCAGACGAAATTAAGTTAATTGTTGTGCGTAAATGTTTAAAAGGGCGTGATTAAACTGGCTACGTCTCACGTTGGGAGATTCTTTAACGTACAGTGAATTCAAACAAGCTTTTCTACTTCGCTACTGGGGACCAACAGAAGTCAACAAAGTAAGGTTACAGCTCAACAATGGCCGCTACAATCACAACGTTCACGGTAGCTTGATCGACTACATTCTAAAATTGGCGCAGAAGAGCAAACAAATAGAGCCGCCACTGTCAGACACGGAAGTAATTGCCCTACTCATAAACCACTTTGATCCGCAAATCAGAAACAGTTTAATTGTTGCACAACCGCAAACAATTTCCAAAATGCTGGAGCTCATCACAGCTTTCGACCAGAGGCCCAGCACAAGCACCACGTGGCACACACCGAGGAGCACCTATACGAAGATGGCCGCCAGTCACCGCCATTTTCGGGGACCGGGGCAAGAGCCCCGCCATACAACAATGAACGGTACCCGACGTCACCAAGGACAAGGAATAGATTTCAGCCATCAAGATATGAGAGGAGACAGCAACCATACCAACCCAACAGACAACAAAGGCCACAGGGAAGAGCAGCAAATATAAATCACATTCACTATTCAGGACGGAGCCATTATTATCCAGAGAACCGCAACAATGGAGACAGAAACTCGACCGACAGAAATGTGCACCCAGGAAACCGTGACAGACGCCGGAGGTATTCAAATGATTCAGGCAGACACAGTCCGGTACCTTCACAGGTCATTGAGAACACCAACATCGGGAGAAGATGGGGATCAAACCCGGAATTAACCAATGGACAGCCTAACAACAGCAACAATCAGAATCAGGGAAACCAAGCACAGGTGTTTGCAGGGGCCAGGTAAACACCTTAAATACCACGGAAAGAACAAAACCGTCAAACTCAGGGCCCATTGCTTCTATTAAAAAATGCAACAATGACATGGACCACAACAATGCCAACAAGAACTCAGGAAATCAGAACAATGAATCGCCAAGAATTACGGTGGACATAATGGATATCACTACAACGGTACTTTTAGACACTGGAGCAAATATTTCTGTGTGCTCGGAAGATTATTTTCAACAATTGCTAGACAGAAACTCATAACGACCGTGCCTAGCACAGAGTGGTACGACGCTACATGATGGCGCTGAAGCGCAAGGTTCGGAAACCTAATATTTTCATACATGCTTGGGTAACGCGGCCTGAGGGCCAATGGGAAGCATCGTTACATTTTCAAACGTAGAAGATAGCGTGGGTAAGCCACCCTATATAAGACCAGATTTTGCCGAGCGGGGCACTCTTACTTATTACCAGGTCAGCGCAACAAGAAGGTACGCCAACGCAAGGTGCTATAGATGCACGTGGGTGCATATAAGGGTGGGATGCGTGTGAAGATAGATAGGCTCCTGATAAATATTCAAGTGGTGGGATAAAGTAAATGGGAAAAGCTAGCCGCCCATATTTATTTAAATAATGGAATAAACATCAATTATAAAGGGAAAACTTGCAGTGTATTTTTAACTTGCCTCACCCACAAGAACCTGAGATAAAAGAGATTTAGCAATTAGGTAGAAATGGAATACTCAACTACCGACGAGCATCACTAGCCGAGGAAGAGAAATACTACAACAGCACGCTGCAAGAGTCGACCACCTTTTCCCGCTACAAATGGCGCCCAACCATTTCCCGCTACAAAATGTATGTTATTCGTATTGCTTCTGGGTCAATAGCATAGGCATCACAATGCAGTGCTATGAAACGATGATTTAATGAAACTGTCTAAATGATAGGGTCTGTTGATTTCTGCTTACCTATGAATCCAAATGCAGAGGCGTCGAAACTATCTGCGAGAAATTCTTGATACACACATAAATATCAGGGGACATCCAATAAGAAGCAAATCATCACATAATAGTCAAATCCGGAGCGATTTACTTTCTAATGCGATTGTACATGTCGTAGGAAAAATATAATGTAAATAAATGTTTGTATGGTTTGAATTCCATTTAAGAGATCCTCCTTTACTGTTTACAAAACTCAACTGCCAGTGTAATCTAGTAAGGAAGCTATCCAATGCATTCATCTGTAACTGATGTAGGGGAACTTGGGCAAGACGAACTATCTGCTATTTCTCTGCGACCAGTGGGATTTGTCTTGATTTCAACAGTAGACACTAGTCTTACTTTTGACCAGTCGCATCCAGTTGAATTGAGCGATATATACCTTGCACAAGTTTCCGTCTCTGTCGTATGAGAACACCTGGAAGCGCGTCCATGCCGGGAACAATATAGTTTTTTGTTATTGAGTTAACCATCTTTTGGTTTTCTATGGTTTTTATTTTTTCGGTTTCAGCATATTGCAACAGTGTTTTGTAACACTTAACATTTTAGTTAATGACGCACAATAAGATTACTTTTAAATATTACCCACAGCATTTTGTTAGAGTACTCATATGTATTTTTAAAGTGGCAATTTTTTAAATATTTGAAAAAGGTTTTATTTTGAACGTAAAACATTTCTACTATGATAGCATGACCCAAATATTGTACCTAGGGCTAAGATGGGATGGTGCAGAAAGGGGTTTCCCCGTTTATACATATTTCGAAGTCCGAGTTAGTTATTCCTATCACTGTACTTAATGTATTTAAAAATATTTACCACTCCTTTATCAGGGTTTCACTAAGGATATTTACTATTTGCTCTCGCAGTTAGTAGTAATGATGGTGTCATCTATGTCGCTCGTGAAGTTTTACAGATAAGTACGAGAAAACTCAACCTTCAGAAATAGCAATGTTCTATTATAGCTGTTTATTTTAAATATATATTAAAATCAATAAGGGAACATAAATGCATGGTTTTGCTTATCGAGCAAGACGGCTCTGCGGTAACGCGTGAGGCTCACATTCGGGAGGTCCCGGGTTTGATTCCTGTCGGGCCCGCCACTCTAAACATGTTCTTTTTTCGTGGTTTCCCCGGGTCAATAGGTGAATACTGGGGTGGTTCCTCTTCCAACATGAATTTCCTGTCTAGCATTTCCTGTCCCCATTATTACGTTTCATCTATTTCAGAGTTGAAGGACCAGGCGACGGCGTTCGGGTGTTGCGGCAGGACGGCGGATTGTGCGTTTGGAAAGGTTTCTTTCTGGAGTTTGGTTGGTCTGCTAGGGCCCCCTTCCTTGGGCCATGTGTGGGCTAGAGGGATCCCCGGGAGGTACGGGGCTAAGGCGTGGCTAGCCCCCACCAGGATGTACTCCATTTGGAATCATTAGGGAACCCGTCCCTGCTAGCGCACATCGTTGTCCGGATCTGGCCGCCCTTCGGGTCTCTCCATTTCTCTCACCCAGGGTCACGTTAGAAGCAAAGAGGGTCATTGTGGCCTACTTGCGGTGCTCTGCTCCAGTTTCTGGAGGCCCCTCACCACTACTTCATCGTCTTGCTTCGCAGATGGTACAAGAAGAATAAATCCTTTTGGTTTTGGGAAAGTAAGTGCTTTTTAATGAAATTATTTAATTACTTTTCTGGTTGTTCTACTTAATACATAAGCAAGAAACTAATAAACAGAGGTGCGACAATATTAATTTAAAATGGTTTTTATGAGGGTATGAAAAAGGGCGAAAATGGAACCAAATTATTATATTAAGCCATATATATTAAATTAATAGAAAAGTTGCTAACAAAAATAATAGTCAAGAAAATTATCGAAGTAGGAACAACAAACACAATCTATGGGTTATATTGCTCTTACTCTTCGTCAACCAAACACTAAGGCTTTGCCTGTGAAGAATTTTTAATTAAATATATGAACACAGAAAGTAAAATAACAACATAAACCTGTGTTATGACACATGCCTAGGGAAGTTACAGGAATATTACAAATTACCACAGGTTAACACTTGTGTAACAGAGAAACAAAGTTCGAAATTTCAATTAAATCGGAATTCAGGATATAGCAAAGAGTACAAAGGAAAGGAGGAAAAGATGGAGTGACTACATTTCAAGGATGTGTGATGATCGCCTAACGAAGATCACCGTGAGTAGAAAACCTTCATCTCAAGATCTGTCGGACTACCTGCGAAACGATGTTAGCAAAGTTGAAGACTGGTTGAAAAAATGGCTTAGTGTTAATATAATTAGAGGATTAACTTTTTTTATTTAATTACATCGTCTTTTTCTAGTATCCATATTAAAATATTATAAACTACTTCGTTAAATAATGCAATATAACTTATACAGCGAATATATCAAATTTTTTGCTCTTTACTAGAACAATTTTGTAACTATGAAATACGGCTTTACTCCCTGCACACACACACACACACACACACACACACACACACACACACACAGAGATTGACTCTAAACCTACGTCGAAGCTAGGATAACGTTTTAGTCCAAGACTGGAAGAATGGTGCCTTAAATCTTTTGACCCCTACAGTTGCTGCTTTCACGAGATTTAGGTTCTCATCAACTCGGATTTACCACACATAATGCACCTGGTGTGGAGCTAGGGCCATTTCAAGAAAATAATTCGACATATTCAAAATTCATTAGCATTCCATAAGTTCGTTCTAAGCTTTATGTTTAGTTCTATATATGATAGTTGTGCTTGATCAATTATAAATGAACACACATAAAATTATGTGGGGAAAAAGCAAACTCTCTCTTCTAATTTGATACGGAGAAATAGCCAGGTATTTTGTTACTTCCAAATATAGAGATAGATAAACCCGCGGTCTACCCCGCCTGTTCCATGAAAAAGAGTACCAATAGTTCAATAACTTTACTTTCCAATGAGTATACAATGCTTAGCAGCCGGAGTTTTCTGATGTGGCTCAGTTGAAGGACGTTTTCTAAGTTATTTCCAAAAGCTTAAACCTTTAAGTTGATATATACGATACTGTTTTCTGTAATATGGAAACTATAATCAACGATTGATTACTTCTTAAATTCAACGCTAAATTAATTTTCACAAACACTTTTTAGCTAGAAAGTAAAAATTATTGTTTTCTGTTCAAGTATAGAGACTGAATAAATGCATCAAAGCCATAACAAATACAAAACATCACAAGAAATAATTCACATTAACGATGTAAGATAGAAAAAAAGCGTTTTGAGCTAAAGAATACACATGGGTACACCTGCAGAGAAAGCAAAACACCTAAAAGGGATTGATCTTCGAGATTGTAAAAGTAGTGAGGATGATAGCAAGTACGCACTGAATGAAGATGAAGAAAATCTTATACAAATATTTTATTAGTAGCTGCGCATGAAAACACACACACACACACTGAACACAAACACCAAATTAAGAAATGCTACTTCGTAGAAGGTTTGATTTTTACTTTCTCTACTACGTATAGTAAGTAGGGGAAGTATTGTATTCCACCCAAAAATTCGATACCGAGATTTAACCGGAAATACATGTTTTGAAACTCCCTGAATAAAAAAAATCTGATGTGTTACACTCACATGACTTTCTCTACTCTTGTACAATCTATTTTTACAAACGCCTATTCTCCATATGCTTCATATTAATCGAGATATCGAGATGTCAATCTTATTTGTAATTTTCTTGTAGATGCAAGGGGAATATGGTAGCTTTTAAGCGATAGTCAAATATTTTAAGCGCTGGTTGCTATGCGGCGCATTCCATTCTCTTTGCAAGTTCAGGACATAAAAAAATGAATAACGAATTTGAGAAAAAGTATAAGTATTGGAAAATTTAAGGGAATAACAAGCAATATCTCGAAAACGGTTCACTCAACAAAAGAAATGTATATGACATAAGTTGTGTATTTTAACGAGATCTACATTTTTTGAGTAGTAAAATTTTGTCTATCTCTTATGGTTTACCAGTTATGCAAAAGTCGTTCACAATGAAGAATACTTTTGGAGACATTCCCAGAAAATTCGAGATATACATTTCATTTCTCATGACATTATCTTAAACATATGATATTTTAATCAAAATCGTTAGAGCCATTTTTGAGAAAATTAAAATTTTCGAAAAATGTTCCATGTAAAGGGTAGTCTGGGGTGGAGGGATTTTCTTGAAAACCTTCGTGTCGCATCTCTGGAAGACACTGAACCTAAATACCAAGTTTGGTGTTTATCCGACTGTTCGTTTTTGAGTTATGCTGTTCACAGACACACACACAGACACACACACAGACACACAGACACACACACAGACACACACACGGACATGTTTCCAAAAATGCTTTTTTTGAATTCAGGAGGTCTCAAAACATGTATTTCCGGTGAAATCTCGGTATCGAATTTTTGGGTGGAATGCAATACTTCCCCTACTTACTATACGTAGTAGAGAAAGTAAAAAATCAGTTTTGGAAACATGTCCGTGTGTGTGTCTGTGTGTGTGTGTGTATGTGTGTGTCTGTGTGTCTGTGAACAGCATAACTCAGAAACGAACAGTCGGATAAACACCAAACTGGGTATTTAGGTTCAGTATCTTCCAGAGATGCGACATGAAGGTTTTCAAGAAAATCACCCCACCCCAGACTACCCTTTACATGGAACATTTTTCGAAAATTTTAATTTTCTCAAAAATGGCTCTAACGATTTTGATTAAAATATCATATGGTTAAGATATTGTCATGAGAAATGAAATGTATATCTCGAATTTTCTGGGAAGGTCTCCAAAAGTATTCTTCATTGTGAACAACTTTTGCATAACTGGTAAACCATAAGAGATAGAGAAAAGTTTACTACACAAAAAATGTAGATCGCGTTAAAATACACAATTTATGTCATATACATTTCTTTTGTTGAGTGAACCGTTTTCGAGATATTGCTTGCTATTCCCTTAAATTTTCCAATACTTATACTTTTTCTCAAATTCGTTATTCATTTTTTTTATGTCCTGGACATGCAAAGAGAATGGAATGCGCCACATAGCAACCAGCGCTAAAATATTTGACTATCGCTTAAAAGCTACCCTATTTCCCTTGCATCTACAAGAAAATTAGCAATAAGATTGACATCTCGATATCTCGATTAACATGAAGCATATGGAGAATAGGCGTTTGTAAAATTAGATTGTAGAAGAGTAGAGAAAGTCATGTGAGTGTAACACATCAGATTTTTTTATGTCCTCGACATGCAAAGAGAATGGAATGCGCCACATAGCAACCAGCGTTAAAATATTTGATTATCGCTTATAACCTACCATATTACCCTTGCATCTACAAGAAAATTAGCAATAAGATTGACATCTCGATATCTCCATTAACATGAAGCATATGGAGAACAAGCGTTTATAAAAATACTTTGTACAAGAGTAGAGAAAGTCATGTGAGTGTAACACATCAGATTTTTTTGAATACATTTCGTGAAAACTTCCCTCAATTGCGGAGAAACTCTGGAGAAGAAGTGGATCCTGTCATGAATAACCCTCCCCAGACAGCTGAGGTTGTTCCAAAGGTTGACCACTTATCAGCTATGTTCGGATTTCAACCCATAATCTTTTAGTTGAAAGCAGGTAGAAGATTCAGTGGTTGTAAGATATCCTAGGATGTCCAAGGACTGCCCGCGTTGTTGATTTTAGTTTCAATTTTACATACAATAAATTATTACGTTAAAGTTTAGATAAAATTTAAAGTTTAGATGTACTTTCTGGAGGATTATGAATGTCTAACAGTAATTTTTGAATCTTTGGCAAGTTGCTGACAGTTTAACACATAGATGAAACACAAAGAAATCAAGGTAAACAACGATGTAACATTTGTGCAAATAATACTAGGTATTATTTCTAGCTTGTTAACGTTTGTGTATTAATTGCAACTTTAGATGCTCAGGTCTAAAAGCTGCAATTGTTAAAGTAAAATCGAAATGTTGGTATGCATTAGAAACCAGTTAGAACCTCTTTAAAACTAGACTTGCAGGTTAGTGGGAAGATTGAAATGGAGAAGTACTTCGGGCATTAATGTACGGTCTCGTGTTTCACCTTGACATTGTTTGAAGACTGTGACAGATAATGTTGTTATAGGTCAATATCGCTAGACATTGCACAAGTATGTTAATGTAAGTATACTAACTGTTGTAGTTCGGGTATATTCCTCAGCTTCACTGCCCTCTTCCAGTCCAGCGGAGCCTGGGAGATCTCCACGTCGTACTTGATCTCGGTGCAGGCCGGCAAGCAGTTGCACAGAGCCACACCAACTTTGTCGTTGTACAAATGCTCTGATAAAAAGAAATGACAGTTAAAGACTCTTTTAGATGTTAGGAAATTGAAATACATAGAACTTTCTAGGGATTTATGTATTACTACGGAGTTAAGATGGGCAGAAAAAAAGTGGGAGAGAAATGAGAATGGATTTATTTTAATCATTTAATGTATATAGATCGGCGACTGAAATTTTGGGAGAACAGGCCTCTTGGGATTTGCAAAACGTCTTGTAACGTCTTGTATACAATATGCGTATGAGCGTATTGCGCGAACAAATAATGAGTGGTGTACAATGGCATACAGAGAAGTAGTTGCGAGTAGGGGATATTGGGAGCTTCAGAATCTAGGAGTGGAGCATTGCATGGTACTTCCATTCCTTTACAACTGATATGAAACTTTACTTCATCACTTTAATGCTAAACGACAATTGGAAAATGTCTCTGCTCTCTGACAAAATACCGAATGTGTGTCACACGCTCCATACAGCCCGGACTCATCGTATTATTTTTTATTCCTCTGTATAAAATTGGAGCTGCAGGCTAAGCATTGCGGTTTGCTCTAAAGACTTGTTGGTGCAATTATGAAGATGATAATCGAAGACAGATTCTTACTTGTTCTTCACGATTGACAGGCACATGGCCAAGTGCATAAAACTATATACGGACATTATAGACAAACCCTACCAATCCTTACCCTTTCCAATGCGTACAAAATATCCATTATCATTCTTTTTCCACGTACCCCTTATTTATGCATGGATAATTTTCATCTACAAGCAAAAGGAGCCTTGAAAGCTCTCTGATTTGGAACAAAAGTAAAGGCTTATATAATTTTAATAAGTGTTTGTTAAATTTTCCTCTACAAAAATATGTCTAACGGACAAGTTATTATGCTATTCTAAATCGCGAATTGCAGTTTTTCGGTTGAATTTAAATCTATTGGGTAAAAAATACGTTTATACTTTCCTTGCTTCATATAGTAAGAATATATAAATTACACATATTGTGGAAAATGATTGCTATTTATTGCGTTGCTCTACAAATATTGCATATTACGGATTTTAACAGGAAAAAGCAATAAGAAAGTGCTTCAAGTGTGGTTATGACATGAAGGAGGAGCAGCTCTGGTAGAACGTTACGAAGCGTAACGCAGTGTCAGAGAGATTAAAAAACGGAATAAATATCGTGTTGTAATAAATAAATGCTCCCATATCTCGCCTCCCTCACCTTGCATTTCGATCACTGAATCGTCTGAGTAAAGGGCACCGAGAGCAACAACATTAATTAAACAGAAGTATTGTGCTCTGATTTTAAATGCTATTTCTCATTAAAAAGAATTCTTCCATTTATATTTGTGTTCAAACGAGAAACACTGAGAAATAGAAAACGAGAACCTAAATAAGTACATTTACAAGAAAAATACCACATTAATTTCTTCCTTAGCATTAGCAAGAATGCAAAGCAAAACCATAGCGATTGACGTGAAACATACGTGAAATGATTTGTAAGGCGGCAATGTCATTTTTCAAACTAGTGAGTTGTGCTCTGGTCCTGTTAAGCTTTTACTTTGGGTTTTCGGTTTTTTTGTGTGATATTTACGGTTTTACCTTCTAATCACGTTCCAGCTTCAGTTTTTGTTATATTCCGCCCTCAAAAGGCACATCTTATACTCTTTGGATCATTAGTGGCATAATTAGATTGTCAAGTATAGGTTTATCAACTCTGGGGTGTTAAGGAAACGAACCACTGAAATTTGGTGTGAAACTGAGAAGAATGGACACATGGATTACGTGTCTGAAATGCAATTTGAAAACCTAATTTCATTTTTATACTGCGTAATATTGAAATATCACACTATAGATTAAGAGGATTATCACCTTACAGCAAAGCATGTTTTTAATTTATATTTTGTTGTTTATTAACTGTTTTCCGCAGCACCTTCACTTATTCAAAATGCCTCACACGATGGTGTTTTTATTCAATTCATGAGAAAATGTTCATGTATATTCCAAAATATTAAGCAATTAGTAATACAAGGTATTTGCACTGCCAACGTTTTTGAGTTGTTTTTTTAAAATAATATGGAAAGCTTAAGATAGAACTATACAAGGACAGTTTCTTAAAACTTTTCTTCTCAATAAAAACCAATACAGCAAATTACATAAAAATTATTTGTCCCATTATTAAGACAGTGAGAGGCACACTTAAAAAGTAAGTTTTTAAATTTCATCGTAGGAAACATTTGACATAGACACGTAAAATTAATTTCTGAAATGTAATAATCTGAAATTAAAAACATTATTGAGAAACGATTTAAAATTGTTCAATATTTATGTAAGAAAAAACTTAAATTATACTGCAATTACTGAAAAGCTCTAAAATGCAACTCCTTAGACTTTTTAGAAATATTTTAACTCAAGAGGATATTTTCAGTGTGGATCTGCAGAGTTTCTCCTTTTTCCTTAAGTTATCTGACCTCCGTAAATGAATATGTTTAGCAATCAAAATACTGACCCATTGATTCTTTGATGCACTGCTTCTTACCAGAGCCGCAGATCGTGGTGTTCTCTTCCGCTGAAATAAAGAACACTGCTCTAAAAGACGTAAAAGATAAGCAATGTCTATAAAAAAAGTTGTTTTTAACCACGAGGATGATCTCAGAAGTAATACACCGAGTCATTTAAATGCTAAAATTTTACTTTTTCAATGTGAGCAACTTCGTTCGAAATAACTCAGAATTTAATGCTTCCCAATGTCGTGGTGTCTGCTGAATACTCTACTAAAGTTCAAATCTCGGATACGTCAGGTCATAGTAGTATTCCGGTCATTTTAAGTTGTAAAGCGCTGACCCAAAAATGGATTTTTCATTTTGGGGAACAGGTCATAATCAGACCTTTCTCTCATTCACGAGCTATCTTCTCCCAAAATTGTGACAACCTTGGCCTTTGCATGAAGTCTTTGGATGATCTAGGGAGAGTCGACTCTCTCTCATAGTACACGGACTACACAAAGCTCATTGGAAAATTCTGGTAAGTCTAGTGCGATCACTACATACCTCTCGAAGTAATTCATAAATTTCTGTCGGCGTACGTTCACATGGTGTTTAACTTTTAAAATTGAACACGTTTGATCTATGAAAAAAAGATCTGACTGGTTTTCGTCATCCAAGAAAATAATATTATAGACTTGTTGAGAGTGACTCACGCCATTAAACGTAATAGATAATCATGTATTTCTATAGAGTTGGGAGCACATTTATGTATGTAGTGTACATTATTTCTGAGATGATCCTCGTATAATAAAGACAGCAGGAATTATTCAACTTAACATTTTCTGTTTGGAATTGTTCGATTTCGTTATTTGACTACAAGCAGAATCCATATCTACTTACTTGGCATGTAAAATGCAACACATTTGCATCTGGCTAGAGTAAAGTTGATGAGACATTCCACCTCACAATTTTCCTGGGTGTAGAACTGGAAGTATTGCAGATATCGCTCCGTGGAAAAAAAACATTGCCGCACTGGAGGATCATACTCCCTTAGACCTGGACTTGTGTCCAGAACCCAGGGCTTCACGCCGACTACCACGTTTCTGTCCAGGGGTACTCGGAAATACTGCTGGGATACTTGGGGAAACTCTGCAGGGTTATGCAGAACCATCTGAAAAAGCCCATCAAATGGTGATGATCCTCCCTTTCTGGAGCTTATTCAGAGAGATACTAGAAGTCTACGTAATTTTGAGACTTAATGACTTAACATTATAATGTATTTACACTTTATATCAACAGAGACAAAATATACACCGATAGAAAGTTTTACAACATCCCTTGATGAATCAATTGCAAAGAGGCAGAATAAAGAAGAAATATAAAATAAGTGGAGTAAAAGTTTTCATTAAGATGTCTTGGACCTGAGACGTATCACAACTCACTTCCTGAAATGGAGGAGGAAGTCTGTATTTTTGAGATTGAATTTTGGTGTTCTGAATACAGATATTACATTCAAGTTCGTATATTGCTATAAAGCAAAACGTTTTTCAGGTTTTTTATATGCGTCTACATGCGTTCCCGGTTACGATTCCCATTTTTGCCCTTCAAAACACCAATTAATAATTCCTTTCATTATAAATTGCATTTCTCCTAAAACAACGTTTTCCATTCGTCAAAAATTTCAAACGGCTTTCTTATCCTTTATATTATATATCCAATAACCTAATTCGATAGAATATAACAGTTAACCTGTAACCATGGAATAAACATAAACAGCAAACAAGATTTTGTGGCACACTATCAAATGAACAAAAATTGTACATTTTGAGTGAAATGTCTAATGACGCAGCAATTATAATCTCTGCAAAGGGCGGTAACAAAAACTTTCATTAAATGGACAGTTGGTAATCGAAGTGATAGTAACGATGAGAAAGGCTACTGGGTTTCTGAAAGAAGACTTGAGCATACTACAATTGTAATTACGAGAAACATTAGAAATGTAATAGAAATTTTGAAAGAAGGACAACATTTACATGTACTAAATGTACACAAAATACATAGTATAATAAGGTATTATGGTAAATAGAATAAAAAGAGAGGAAGGTGAATAGATATCCTGAATTGCCTCTTCTCTGTTGCTGCCTGCATAGACTTCCACCTGAGATACTGAACCATATAGCAGAGAGAGAGAGAGAGAGAGAGAGAGAGAGAGAGAGAGAGAGAGAGAGTGAGTGTGTGTGACAGAGAGAACATTTAACAAGAAGTATACGAAGGCGTGAGTGGATGAGAAGACAGTTAACAGATCCCAGGTCTATCGAAGAGCTTGAAGATATTTATGAACATTATAAACCACATTAAGTGATTATCAATTTTTACTGTTTGTCAATTATGACCAGGGAGAAGAGGAAGAACTTCGCGTTATGGTATTTGGTACAAGAAGAAATCTGGGGCATCTTAGGGATAATGGGAAGGATTTGGCATTCAAATCTTCTGGATCACCCCATCGTGCTGTTTTATAATTTTATAAAGTCGGCCCTCGTAGCCGTGGTCGCTGGAGTGTATAGCTCCGGCGAGGCGCCAAGCTGAAGGTTGCGATTCGAGTCCTGCCATGGAATGAGTGTTTGTGTGTTGTGTAATGCGGTAATAAGCGGCAACGAAAAAACAGAAAAAAACACCACAGTATCATAAACTGGTTATAACAAGGGAACTAAACAAAATAAATAAGAATACGCAGGGAGGAGCACGAAACTAATTAAATTATCACTCGAGGTTTAAAAAGTCACCTGTGCAAATCTGTGTACTCCAGATAGTATATTATAAATACAGAACAAATATAAAAAAACACAAACCCATTAATTGTACTGCATAGAGATGTATTTGAATAGCTAGCATTTATTATATGTTTTTATGGGGCGACTTCGGAAACAGTCTACTTAATATTCGTAACTGACAGCAGAATGTGACCGACGAAGTTTAGGAGTTTAACATGTTATGTAAATTCGGCGCAACAACTGTTCGTCCATTAATATTAATATTGGTTAATTGAGTAACTATTAAATACTTATTATAGGTTTACAGTCAAGTTAAATAAACTAACAAAACGCCTAATGGATGTTACTAAATTACAAGTAATTTAAATACAGTTAGCAGCTGGTATGGAGAAAAACAAGTCACAAATAGGTTGTGCACAACACAAAATTCCTTATGTGCCTTTAATAAACTTGCTGATCAAGGCTCATTCACTAAAATGAACTATAAAAAAATGCCCTATAACACAATTTTTAACCGTAAATGAATGATTTTTTGTTTTATATAATTATTTAGAAATCTTAAGAAATAATTGTTAAACGATTACTGAAAAATGTTTACTGATATTTGAAGCGTATGTTATGTTATATTCTAATGCCCGTTCTCACGGTTGCTCCTCACGAGATGGTAATACGAGACGTGGATAAATTCTGGTGGCATTATTTGGAGCTTGACGCAGCTGATTTTAATGCT
The DNA here is from genome assembly GCA_030765065.1 of Deroplatys truncata. NCBI lineage: Eukaryota > Metazoa > Arthropoda > Insecta > Mantodea > Mantidae > Deroplatys > Deroplatys truncata. Next base: position 145,512,210 of record CM060978.1, on the reverse strand, counting down.
AATAACGCTATCCAGCTTATTACGTCTTACATGTATGGTCCGGAGCATTTCATATGTAATGCTGCATAATTTTACCCTCTTAGCGCTTCAAATCCCGCTGTCTTTATTATTCCCCTGCACCAAATTTGAATCAGGGACTTGTGTGATTTAGATGTTTTTGCATGCGGGTCATTAAGATAGTCGTTGGAAATGTTTTGACAAAAGGAAGAGGAGGAGTAAAATAGGAGGAAATACATGAGTGCATAATATTGGCGACCTGCGGCAACACGGATGAATCTACTTTTCTTGGTCCTTTAACACATAACATAGATGGCGATGGGCATGTTGGGAGCTTTTGGCAGGCAGGAATAGGGCGAAGGTATAAGAATATCTCTAGATGGGGGAGACAGTTCAGATGTACAAGAGCTGATTCGGGGAGGAGATTGTGAACACAGCTTAGTAAATTCTGCGCTATGATACTTGTTAGTTTATTTATTATTTAATTATTATTATTATTATTATGACTTATTTATGTTTTTTGGACATTTAAACAAGAGTAAACTGCGTGTTTATGTAATTCTTTCTGTTTTATCTTATTGAAGATGTTATACTCGACTACGTCTTTTTATTGTTATTATGCCAAATAGTTTATTGTAGAGGGTCATTTTGTTCTTTCTCTATTATTACTAGCATTATGAAAGATGTAGCTCTGTCGACACTAGATTATTTAGAATGAAATACTCTTATTAATTAACTCACGAATTTATTCATTCGCTGGTTCTGCTCTAATCAGAAAAGAATGGTGTGTTTACACACATGGAGAAGCTGGCAGGTTATGTGGCTGATTTGCGAATCGAAGGTTTAAGATGTGCTACCAATATTTACAGATATTTCATTAGGTTTAACCTTTTTCTTCAGATTTTACTGATATTTTCCCACTTCTTTAGCTCGTTTCCTTTGCCTTGCCTATCAACTTGTTACTGCAAATCTCTCTTAATATTAATACTGACAAATAAATAAAAAACTAAAAGTACAACATATTAAGAGTAGTACAGGAGATATAAAGATAATTTTACCTTGAAACCGTTGACTGGCAGTAGACAGAGAGGGTCAACGTGTCTATGATCTATCTTCAGTATAAGGGTGAGTCCTGCATTGGCACCCGATGAAAGACTCCTGTAGGGATAGGGAGGCGTCACAGTCTCCCTCTTGAGATATCCTTCCTCCAAGTTCCATTCTGCACTTCTGTTCCCAAAATTCAAATGCTTGCCCCAACTTTGTTTACTGTAAACAAGTACAACTGGTATGAGTTAAATACTTTTATAATACAAGCTTTACTCATCTGATCGCCCATGAAATGATTATCAACACTCGATGTTGAGAAAGCTTCCATTTTTTAATGTGCTTTAAATTTATAAATGTTATAAATTTGAAACATAAAGAGAAACCAATCTAGGGCAGAATGGAACTGAGGTCAGAGCAAGTCAAAAGGCCTAACCCATGAAAGAAAGAAGAAGAAGAAGAGAGAGGGGTGGGAAAGAGGGGGGGAAAGGGGTAGTATGTATAACTACTGGACTAGATCCAGCAGTGAGCAATGAAGGCCTATGCACTAAAACCGAAATAACCCTCAAAATGGTTTATCCCTAAATATAATAATCTATGCTGTATTTCAGACTTTTGAGGGGAAATACTAACCAACAAGTTTTGTAAAATGAATGCCATTCACAAGTTGCTGATTTTTTTTAATGATAGATGGTAGCAGAAACATTAACAATTGAGATTTTGGTGCTACACTCTTTTTACGTACAATGTGCCTTCATTTTTAGCAAACGTTGGATTCAGAGGAAGGGAACCACAATGAAGAACCACACTCACGCTTTCGCTGTGAAGAGGTCCTTTGCTGGGAGGATGTTGAACGTGTAGCAGACACCGTCATCCGTAAGGACGGAGCTGAACAGTTCGGCGCAGTCTCTTTCTTCGGATCTCCAAGAACAAGCATATAACAACTCTCGTAAGGAGGGAGTCACCTGAAATAGACAATTCTAGTTATGCGTTATAAGTGAACTGCCAGAATTGTACGTATTTAAACTGAGTAATCAGTTCTTGGTACTTACTTTGCTGAATTTCAAAAGCTTAATTTAGAAATTTTGCTTTCTAAACCTAAGTGTGAGATAATATTTTTTATTTCTAAAAATAAATACTACTCCTCTATTCTGTTCTAGTTTCTCTAAAGGATAGTTAAAATAACGGTAAAACAGTTAAAGTATATAATTAGGTTGAATTGAGCAATATGTTCAAAGAATATAGAGATAACATAGGTGTGAAATTTTGAGTGAAAATTATTACATTCATTCCCGAGAATTCTCTTAGTGTTTTGTGCAGTGCGTTTGAAACACGCCTTTGTTACGATATAGTCTATTGTTAGAGGTAATGTTATGATATACAGAATCAGCTGCACCTCATTGTTAATCCGTAACATAACACATGGGGTAAATTCTACCCTTCACATCTTCCATCATACTTCCAATTTCCTTTGCTCAAATCAGCAGACCTGCAAGTAACTTCCTGTTCCTATGCTGTCTATTCTTGTGTGCAATTCTTCTTTTTGGAGATGATTATTGTGAGCAGCGGCTATGGTCCAAGGTTATCGGAAGGTTGGCGCCGGGCGATCGGAGTAAACAACGATAACGGTCGCTCGCCAGCGTAAACACCGGGCTCACTATTGACAGATAACTAGAACCTCCTGGAAAATTCTTCTCCCTCCCTCCTCCAGGAAGTGTGTCAAAATAGTTCTAGAATGTTCGAGAACATTGTGGAAAGATTCCATTGGCTATACAAGCTAGCGCTCTCGCGGGCAATTAGCCAGTGGCGATAGAGTCGAGTCAGTGAGCGAGCGACAGCGAGTGCGATTTTCCGAGCGAGTTGGTGTCGGCTGTTGTGACGTGCAGTAAGTGTTACTGCGGAGCGACAGGTTGTGAAGGTCTTGTGTTCAACTCCCGAGTGAAGTGAAGAGGCTACGTCACGAAGGAAGTGAAATGACAGAGTGTTGAACTAGTTCACCTTAGTGAAGTGAACTCCCAGTGAAACAGTGACAGATAAAAACAAAACAATGAGAACTGAGAAAAGTGACAGTTCAAAGAAAAACTGGACGTCACAGTATGTTAAATTGAAACTGCTGTATTTTAGAACTCGGGTGGAAAATACCCTACGTTCCACATAATGTTATTGTTTCTTTAATGTTGTTAATACAGATAACATCGTCATCTATGGAACATATGAATGCTGTTGATCCAGGGTTTAATTAATGGAAGTGAAACAAATAAAACCAAATAAGTGAATTTAATGAGAATAACTGCAAATTGGATCCTGATTCTGTATTTGATGTTTGATACTTGCACGGAGACAGTATCATGATGATGACGAGTGACAAAGAGTAATTTTCAGTGAACTGTAAGAAAACTAACCGAGTTATGCTTATGCGTACAGCCAAATATGTGGAGGGTAATGCTGTTTACGTGACTACCTAAGATGTGTGTAAAATATTTTATATATAAATTTATGTTCTGATTACAAATATGATACGTTAGTTTTTGCATTAAATTTTAATATTCTTTCTTAATATTTATTCTTTACGTTCTTTTCTGTGCTTTCTAAAAAAAGGAATAAAATAAAATTGTTTTCTATATTTGCTGCAACTGAAACATATCGGTACAAAATTTCGCTGTTAGAAATTAAATGTTATTATCTTTCACGTTGATATTTACTTCTCAATATCTAATCCTCATATTGTGCCTAAATTGGAAGTGGTACCCCTTAGTTTAAGCGGGTAAAAATATCCCACATCCAAGGAAGCTCATATCTCAGGTTACGGGTTAATGTCCAAACAAAAGCAATCTCAAATCTGTCGATGTACGTACAACATGAAAAGAATGAAAACCCACATATCTCAGCATTCCTTTTTTATTTTTCGAGACTTTGTTTCAAATAAGCAGCCACATTAACACAATAGACATGTAACGCAGATTCCTGTTCTAGCTTACTAAGAACGTTAAAGCAATAAGAATTCATTAACATTTCTTTGTACATATAATGTTATTGTTACCCTAGAACCCATGCAAATTTCTTTCTTTCTGTAAGCAACAACAAAGATATGGAAATGTCCAGAATAGACTGGATCATCACAGATATTTAGCGCAGAACATACACGAACTAGCGTGTGAGCGTGCGTGATATAATGCATTTCTGAATCTCGCACGCAACTTGCTTTTTTGTCGCAGCTAATCAGCAAAAGCACTGAGGGTTAGTTTATGTTTCATCTGTGTTAATAATAGAACAGGAAAAGACCACAGGGAAGAGAAGAAGCGCCTCCTATATGACAAAGTTGACTTTGTGTATGAGCCGACATGATCTTTACAAGATCAGTAATTGTTCCTTCATACTGGTTTTGTGAGGGCTAAGATTGGAAAATCGAATCACACTTGAAAAGTTCACTGCTAACGGCCGAAATCGAGCTAAGGATCTCCGACTTTCCGTGTCAATGTTACCGTGACCAGTAATTCAAACATATACGGAAGATCCCTCGTTTAGTTCATAATTTGGACGGAAATTTGGTTCCATTACATTTCTCACTGATATGTGTTATCATGGACCAGGGTACAAATTGCGAAGAGGTCATAGTTCCAATATTGCTTTCTCTACCACTTACCTATAGCAGATAGAGGAAGTATAGGGTTTTCGGTTTAAAGCCTGACCGCTGGCACGGGATTTTGCGTCTGGGTAGTACGACATGCCACAGCCGGCCGTGCCAGCACTCTGTCTTCGCTTCTTAAATCTGTATTCCTCTAAACCTGTATATAAAATATAACAAAATTAACTCTTGCCTCATAGCAACGCCACAAAATCACCATCGAAATTAGTGCAATAAGTTGGGGGTTCAGTGGCTTCTGCACATACAGCAGGTAAAGTTGTTAAAACTTTACAAATACACGTAGGTTCATAATTTAAAACCAGGTGATTTCAAAGCACGTGTACGAGTGGTTTCTGTCATTAGTGGCTGAAGGATTAATTGACCCCCAGCTTTTGTTCCATCTAACGGGGCATGTGAACACCCAAAAGACCTTGTATGGAGGAATTCCCTCTTTAAGATAGGGAATATAGGGTTTGGTGTGCGATTACTCAAACGCATAATCGTTCAGTAAACGGAGAGCTATATCGAAATGACATTATCGCACCATTTTTCAATCACCTAACGTAGGAAGAAAAATAATATTTGTGGTTTCAGCAAGATTCTGCAACTGCTCATGCAGCAGTCCATGGATACAATTATGAAAGTGTTTGACGATAGAGTGATTAGTGCTGGTGTGTGGCCCTCGCGTTCCTCAGATCTAACAATCTCTTATTTTTACCTTTGGGCTACACTGAAGCACAAAACATACGAAACAAATCCTCAAACATTGGAGGAACTTAAGGAAAACATAGGAAACATTATAGTGGTCGAGCTAAATCATCGTGTCAATTTAAAAGTGTTTACTTGGTACAGTGCTTGTTAAGCTGCACAAACACGACATTTCCAGCATTTGCTATGAGGTAAGAGTTAGTTTTGTTGTATTTTATGTACAGGTTTACAGGAATGTAGATTTAAGAAGCGAAGACAGAGTGCTGGCACGGGCGGCTGTGGCATGTCGTGCTACCCAGACTCAAAATCCCGTGCAAGCGGTCAGGTTTTATACTGAAGCCCCTGTAATATTATATTCTACCAAAAATTCGATATTGAGACAATTGGAATTACTCTTTTGAATTTCCCTAAACCCAAAATAAGATCCGCACGGGTTCCTCTGTGTGTGTGTGTGTGTGTGTGTGTGTGTGTGTGTGTGTGTGTGTGTGTGTGTGTGTGCCCTTGGGCGAGTACCAAACCTCATATGTACAGCATCTTTCAAGGTTGCAACATGAAAATGTTTCGAAATTCCCACACCAAACCATGTAAAATGTTGCCTTATTTTTTATTTTCTCACAAATTATCTTAAAGATTTTGATTAAAATACCATATACCTATAGGATACTACCGTTTGATTTTATTTTAAGGGAGCTGTCGAAGACACAAGGGACCTCATCCATAGGCTTTTTGTGCGCTCTCTATTGCCTGTATAGTTAGTTATACACATATATTTTCAAAACATATTTAACACGTTTCCTATAAAGTTTTTATTATTTTTCTCCTGAGGGTCAAGCTCCTCCGAAGATTGTAGATCTGTGTCTTTCTGAATAATTACATTCTACAAGGAGGAGTTCAGCACTTTCTGCTGTTTGTTTACAGAGGCGGCAAGGAGGATTGCCATCAAAGAATTTCACGGTCTGGAGAAGGGTCCAAGTACAGTAATTATAGCAATTACTTTCCTAATTTGTTTGTGGTCCTTTAAAATTACGGCTTTGGTCAGTATGTAGTATTATGTCTCGACTTGACTATGGTTTTACCCATTTTTTATCCATCGGCGTGACTGTTTCTTGCTGGCCCATTGGTACAATGCAGTTCTAACAGTGGTTTTTACTTACTGGTAAGAGTGATTGTGGTTCAATAAAAGGAGTCGTGGCCCCCTTTTTTGGCAAGTTTATCTGCTTCTTTATTGCCCATAATACCACAATGACTTGGTACCCAATGGAGTTGGACGATTTCGGGCGGAATGGGTCATTAGAAGTTGTAAACATTCCCAGACAATCCTGGAGTTGACTTGCTGGGATTTGAATAAAATGTTATACTGACTAATAAAATGTATATTTTGAGATTTCTGTCTATGGCCCGTGAAGTCCTCTTCATTCAGGAATTAATTGTATGTAAGTTTGCACAATTATTGGTAAATCGTACTTAGTGTACAAAAGATATAGATAGTATTTAAATATACAATTTATGTCATATAGACTTTTTTGTAGCATTGGCTGTTTGCGAAGTATTCGTTGTTACACGCTTAGGTTTTCCCAGGTTGGTTTATCATGCTGTATCTATAAATCAGCTCACGCGACTTAATTTTTCACTGCTCTGGTTCACTAACGGCAAAAACTGATGCAATATGCAAGCAGTTGTGTTATGCTTTCCCTCTCATGCATGCCACCAAGTCTATAACGCTTAATTTGAAATTATTTATAGTCAAAAATATATCGTGACTATGTACGTGAAAATAAGAATCACGTTTTAGACTACTAGTGTGATATAAAAGGGATTATGTGAAGTTCTGATGGGTAGAAAAGGTCGTGTGAACGTGACACAATTGATGTTTTATGGAATTGCAGTCTAGGAACATTTATTAAATTTATTTTTGACTTTGCCACTTTTATAACAAATATAGTATTAGAATTCATAGTTTTAGTTGAATTACTGCAGTTTACACCATTCAAATAACGTGATATTTAGCAGAGTTGCAAAGAAAGGCATTTAAAAAAGATCAATTTTGCGATTTGCCCTTATCATTACGTTTTATGAATAAAACTCCTCAGGCTCCTGCAGTTTTTTATTGCCGAAACGCAAAGTGTTATTGTTTCTGTTCCTGCACTACTACTTTGGTTATATTCACGCTATTGTGTGCCTTATAGCAACATTTGCAACAGAAAAACTAGGCAAGAACAACTCCTAATGTCAGTTTAAGAGGTTTGTGGATGATCCTATCTGTTACAGTGATTAACGAAGCGGAGAGCTTGAGGATAGTTCCACAATTTCTGCTATATGCTTGGGATATTTTCAACAGCCTAACAAGAGCATACATGATGCTGATATGACAGCCAATTGTTTTGTTTTGATACTATACACTCTTTGCATACGTTCAGGAGAACCCCCAAAACAACAACAACAACAACAAAGAAGAACCGCAGTGAAAAGTCTACTGCTTTATACTAAACCATTCAAATGAATAATAGCAAATATTTCGGAAATGGTTAATGCTACAAGAAACATTTTTCACACACATTTTATATTTTAACTAGCTCTAAATTTTGCCTAGAGTAAGTTTCTGTCTATAGCATATATGGTTTCCAAGTTATATAAAATTATATACAGTTTAATAAGAATGAAGAGGACTTTACAGGATTTTACAGAAAATTCATTATATACTTTTTTAATATGCTAATATCTGAAATATGCTTTTTAATCAAAATCGTTACATGTAAAGGGTAATTTATGTTGGGAGGATTAGTTTTTTTGAAAATTTTCGCTTGCTGTCTATAAACAGTCTCGGACTCAAATATGAAATTTAGTATTTGACTTTTTTCATAGACAGAAAGAAAGACAGACACATGGACCAATTTTAAAATTTGTTGGGGGGACGGGGTTCAGAGTCCTCAGAACGTATATTTACAGTGAAAACTCAATCTCAAATTTTTGGTGGAATGCATTGCTTCTCAGACCAGTGCTAAAAAGCAAATGTAAAACGAAATAGGATATTGCGTTACATTCAATCAACAAATGTGAAGATATTTGCTTTTATATGTAGGCTCCATCTGTTTAAGAGCAAACTCACGGGAAAACAGGAAGTAGGAACATAGTATGTAACTTCTATTTCTTCCAACTGCTTCGTTTAGCGGAATGCGAATACAGCAGAAAAATTGTGAAAGATTTTACTGCAGCAAAAAATACTGACGGTGCATAATGGTAGTATTTCGAAATGCTACTCTGTAATTAGACATAGTAGGTATGCAATGCAATCCAATCTGGTCTCATTCATTTATGAAATACCGTAAAATGATTCATAGAACCAACGTCTTTGTGCAACAGAAAATTATACAGACATAATGCATCCCATTAAGGAGAAAAAGCAAGTTCTAGGTGGGTCTGCTTCAAAGAAATGATCCTTGCTTTTCATTACGTTGCTTCTGGCCCCGAGGTCACACCAGCCAATACATTAGAAACAATTGGGAGTTACCTGTTCTATGTAAGCCACAGCATGGTTATTGGTGAAACTGCTACCGTTGAACTCGCTATCGCAAACTAAAGATGAATAATCAAGTTGGGTTAATCTGAAACAAAAAACATCCTCGTGAAAAAGTTCAGTGGAATAATCCATTTTAAAACTGGTATCAGTAAGTTCAGTAACAGCTATTGACAGTATCGGCTTAGTAAATAAGTTCAGTGGAAAAATACATTTTAAAAATGGTATCAGTGAGTTCAGTAACAACTATCGATAGTATCAGCTTAGTGAATAAGTTCAGTGGAATAATCTATTTTAAACTGGTATCAGTAAGTTCAGTAACAACTATCGATAGTATCAGCTTAGTGAATAAGTTCAGTGGAATAATCTATTTTAAACTGGTATCAGTAAGTTCAGTAACAGCTATCAATAGTATCAGTTTAGCGAATAAGTTCAGTGGAATAATCTATTTTAAACTGATATCAGTAAGTTCAGTAACAACTATCGATAGTATCAGCGTGGTGAATAAGTTCAGTGGAATAATCTATTTTAAACTGATATCAGTAAGTTCAGTAACAACTATCGATAATATCAGCGTGGTGAATAAGTTCAGTGGAATAATCTATTTTAAACTGTTATCGGTAAGTTCAATAACAGCTATCGATGGTATAAACTGGTGGATACGTTCAGTGGGATGCTTTATTTAAATTGGTTTCAGTAACAGTTATCGATAGTATCAGCGTGTTAAATATGTTCATTGGGATACTTTATTTAAATTGGTATCAATAATTTCAGAAACAGTGATAGTATCAGCGTGTTAAATATGTTCATTGGGATACTTTATTTAAATTGGTTTCAATAATTTCAGTAACAGTTAGTGATAGTATCAGCGTGTTGAATATGTTCATTGGGATACTTTATTTAAATTGGTATCAATAATTTCAGTAACTGTTAGTGATAGTATCAGCGTGTTGAATATTTTCATTGGGATACTTTATTTAAATTGATATCAATAATTTCAGTAACAGTTAGTGATAGTATCAGCGTGTTAAATATGTTCATTGGGATATTTTATTTAAATTGTAATCAGTAATTTCAGGAACATTTAGTGATAGTATCAGCGTGTTGAATATGTTCATTGGGATACTTTATTTAAATTGGTATCAATAATTTCAGTAACAGTTAGTGATAGTATCAGCGTGTTGAATACGTTCAGTGGGATACTTTATTTAAATTGGTATCAATAATTTCAGTAACAGTTAGTGATAGTATCAGCATGTTGAATACGTTCAGTGGGATACTTTATTTAAATTGGTATCAATAATTTCAGTAACAGTTAGTGATAGTATCAGCATGTTGAATACGTTCAGTGGGATACTTTATTTAAATTGGTATCAATAATTTCAGTAACAGTTAGTGATAGTATCAGCATGTTGAATACGTTCAGTGGGATACTTTATTTAAATTGGTATCAATAATTTCAGTAACAGTTAGTGATAGTATCAGCGTGTTGAATACATTCAGTGGGATACTTCATTTAAATTGGTATCAATAATTTCAGTAACAGTTAGTGATAGTATCAGCATGTTGAATACGTTCAGTGGGATACTTTATTTAAATTGGTATCAATAATTTCAGTAACAGTTAGTGATAGTATCAGCATGTTGAATACGTTCAGTGGGATACTTTATTTAAATTGGTATCAATAATTTCAGTAACAGTTAGTGATAGTATCAGCGTGTTGAATACATTCAGTGGGATACTTCATTTAAATTGGTATCAATAATTTCAGTAACAGTTAGTGATAGTATCAGCGTGTTGAATACGTTCAGTGGGATACTTCATTTAAATTGGTATCAATAATTTAAGTAACAGTTAGTGATAGTATCAGCGTGTTGAATATGTTCAGTGGGATACTTCATTTAAATTGGTATCAATAATTTCAGTAACAGTTAGTGATAGTATCAGCGTGTTGAATACGTTCAGTGGGATACTTTATTTAAATTGGTATCAATAATTTCAGTAACAGTTAGTGATAGTATCAGCGTGTTGAATATGTTCAGTGGGATACTTCATTTAAATTGGTATCAATAATTTCAATAACAGCTATCAGTAGTAGTAGTAGCGTTGTTTCAGACAGTTATAGTATTTATAGCAATTGCTTAATCACGAGCTCGCTTTGCTTAGAGTTGGTGCACGGAGGATGACAAACGTCGCCGAAAATGTCCGAATTTTGAGTAGGAGGAATCATCGAGCTGTAAGAAGAATAGAAGGCAAAGTGTTTACATCGATGCTGTACCACGCAGAATATCCTGTGAACATGTTGGGCTCTACTGGTAGGCAGTGGCGAGAAGAAGGACGAGGAGGAGAGATAATATTTCGACTTAAGGCGTGGTATTTCAGTTCCTTAAAGCACTCATTATCGGGGGAGTGAGTACAACTAAAATTTGCGTTTGTTTATCTTCTATGCTATTATTATCATCATCGTCATCTTTTTATGCTCTGTGATCAAGCAATGTAGGGCAATATATGTTTAATCGTTTTATGGTATTAAGTTTGTCCTTTCTTTATTGGCATTGTGTATTATCAATGGAAATGCAGTCTCTTGTATCTGCGATTGTAAATCCAACCTCTGTATATTTAATGTAGACTAATTGATGCATTAATGCATATAAGTATGACAGAAATCGATGAAAGTTTACATAAAATATAACATCTCATGGAAATGTAAGCGTTGAGATAAAATATGAGACTAATCATAAGATCTAATTATGACAAAAGGGTACGAAATTATATTCCCTATATCCGAGCGTCCGAGTAAATAAAGTTTAAAAGGTTGACATTTTTCTGGGAGAGTTGCTAAAGTTTCTGGAATTTGTTGGAAAGAGTCTCATGAATATTTTAATCCATCATGTATTTGAAAAGAAATTACATTTCAAGAGAAAAAAATTTGATATGTTGCACTCACATGACTTTCCCTACTCTTGTACAAACTACTTTTACAAACGCTTACTATCCATTTACTTAATGTTATTCGAGATAAACATTTGAAGAAAGTATCTTATTGCTAATTTTCTTATAAGTGCAAGGGGAATATGGAGCTTTAAGGGATAGTCAAATCCTTTAAGAGCTGTTTGCTGTGTGGAGCATTTCATTCTCTTTGCATGTTCAGGACATGACAAAAAAAGAAAGAAAAGAAATAAAGAAAAACGAATAACGAATTCCCATTTGAGAAAAATTAGAAGTATTGTAAAATTAAAACAAATAACAACGAACATCTTGGAAATTGTTCACTGGAAAAAAATTATGTATGTGACATAAATTGTGTGTTTTAACCATCTACATTTTTTTGGTGTAGTGAAAGTTTGTCTATTTCTTAGGGTTTACCAGTTATGCAAAGTTCGTTCAGAATGAACAGGACGTTTGGGGACATTCCCAGAACATTAAAGATATACATTTTATTTGCCATGAAACCATATTAAACATAAGATATTTAATCAAAATCGTTTGAGTCATTTTTGAGAAAATAAAAATTTTCGAAAAATGTTCCATGTAAAGGTTAGTCCAGGTTGGGGAGGTTTTTATTAAAAATCCCCGTGTTGCATCTTTGAAAGACACTGAACCTAAACACCAAGTTTGGTATTTATCCGACTTTTCGTTTTTGAGTTATGTTGTTCACAGTATAAGTACTGGAAAATTCAAACAGATAACAAGGAATATCTCGGAAATGGTTCATTCGACAAAAAGAATGTATATGACATAAATTATGTGTTTTAGCGAGATCTACATTTTTTGTGCAGTAAATTTTTGTCTCTCTTACGGTTTACCAGTTATGAGCAAGTCATTCAGAATGAAGAGGACTTTTGGAGATATTCCCAGAAAATTCAAGATATACATTTCATTTACCATGAAAATATCTTAAACATATGATATTTTAATCAAAGTCGTTACAGCCATTTTTAAGAAAATAAAAAATTTCGAAAAATGTTCCATGTAAAAGGTAGTCTGGGATGGGGGGATTTTCTTGAAAATCCTCTTGTCGCATCCCTGGAAGATATTAAACTCAAATACCAAGTTTGGTGTTTATATGAGTTTTCGTTTTTGAGCTATGTTGTTCACAGACAGACAGACAGACAGGCAGATACACAGACTGACTGACACACAGACTGACTGACACATACACATTCACGGATATGTTTCCAAAATGCTTTATTTGGATTCAGGTAACCTCAAAAATGTATTTCCGGTGAAATCTCGGTATCGAATTTTTGGGTGGAATGGAATACTTCCCCTACATACTATACGTAATAGAGAACATAAAAAAGCGAGTTTTTTTCGGTCTCAACACAATCGTTTGCTGGACTTAACAAGGCACTGTTTACCATCTTATGAATTCAATATATTTATTGTAAATAGGAAACTCTGATGAGTCACATTCACATGACTTTCTCTACCCTTATCGCTTATTAGCGAGTATACAAATTATTCTTACGAAAGTTTACTTTCCTATCTACTTCATTTTAATCGAGATAAGGCTTTACGGTAATAGCTGCATTGCACATCATTTCGTTGTAGATAAAAAGAGAAACGCTATAGTCAAATGATTTAGAACTGGGTGCTGTAAACTGGATTTAAAGTTCCACATTTTTCCATGACATCGCGAGAAACAACTGAAAATAGACAGACTTTAAAGAATGCCTACGTATTGAACAATTCGAACCATTAATAACGAAATGGCTTATGCCACAAAAAGTTATTTGAGATAAACTGTGTTTTTATAAAGAGATCTAGATTTTTGTGCAGTACAATTTCGTCTATCACTTAACGTTTACCAGTTATAAAAGATTTTACAAAATTCCTTCCGAATGAGACAGAGTTTCCAGGTTGTTCCCAGAAAATTCAAGATAAAAACTTTATTTATGTAAATATATTTAATATATGACATTTTAATAAAAATCGTTAGTCAGTTTTTAGACAATCAAAAACTTCTAAAATCTTTCATGTAAAGGGTAGCTTGGGTGGGAATTTTATTAAAAATCTTCGTGTCGCAGCTTTGGAAGGTACTGAACCTAAAGCGAAGTTTGGTATTTTTCATTTTTGATTTATGTTGTTCATAGAGACATACGCAGACACACACATAGACCTTTTTCTAAAAATGTTTTTTTTGGATTCAAGTGGCCTCAAAACATGTATTTTCGATGAGATATAGAATTTTTATAGGGGATGCAATAACTTCTCTACTTACTATGTACGTGGTAGAGAAATTAAAAATACCGAATTTTATCACAATTGCAGAATTTAAATCAGCTTTTTGACTGATGGTTTATCCTTAGCCATAAAGCTGTACATTTATTTACGCCTAAACAATCGCATTCGTTATTAGCTTGTAAAAAGCATAAGGGGAGTGTTAAGCACAGTGTAAACTGTCATTCACGTAAGAAAAATAGCTCTACTCCAGCAGTATAGGAAGGTCAAGTGTAAATTTATTTTATTTTATTTTTCGAAGAATTACATACAAATAATTGCTCATAGTATTGCAAAAACACTTAATTACTTAATTATCATTTAGTAAACTACAATGTACAAAATTTAATTATTCACAATGTCAGTGGCATCATAATAAATCCACTAATACAGAAGAATGCATCTAACTTTGCGATCTAGAACGTAGAATGAGGTGTCGGAACAGATTTCCGGTTTGTGGGGGAATATTTCTTTTATCAGGATTATTCCCTTCCCTCCATAAAATCTAGAAGGTATGAATACAGAGTGAATGAGAGTGTATTTCCAGGTTAGAACCAAAACTCATAAAAACTATATATTTAGCAAAACAAACGAGTGATGAACACTGGCAGTTGTTTCAAGAGTCAAAGCCGCTAAGATACCGTAGCATATAGGCTGGGATATAAAATAAATAAATGAAAATATAATTTACTCGTTCTCACCTTGTCTGCATGGAAAGGTTGAAAAAGCGTTTCATGCACGTAAAACAATAGATACTCGAATGACGTTTGTTCTTACACGAAAATAATATTTTGATATTTTCTACACTTTTTACGGAAACAAAGTATATTTCGTCAACAGAAAATGAACTCTTCACGGCCAGCGTCGTTATTATAAACTGCTGCTGCTTCAAGGATTGAAACACTAATTTGTTAGGGCTATTTTTAACTGGCCAACTGCATAGGTATTCTAGTAGTTTAGATTTTGATGGTAACAGCTGGCTCAGTATTAGTTTTTTATTATTAGGCTGGTTCATATCAACCGAGAACGACAAAGTTGAAATACATGTTTTCTAATGGGAGCGTTCACATTTGACGGGAAGCTTTCCTGGGCCCCAGGAACGGGAAAGAAGATTTGGCCAAGTCTTAACTTTCTCGTTCTCGTTCCTGGGCACTATTTATATTTTGAGCCTTGGCAACCCTGAATGTTGTAGATGCTATCTGACGTTTCCAATGGAAAGTTTGACATTTTTTACCATAATCTACTTCAAACATTTTGCCAAAAGAGCGTCATTTGTTTTGTTTACACTAACTTGAAAATTGTGTGTCAACAAAAACATCGAATTATCTCGTGAAAATGTTCGTGCAATGATTTATTAGACTTTCGACGTGGATTATCATGACAAGAGTGCACCTATCAACTAACTTTTACATTTGGTGACGAAACTCTATCCTTTGCCACTGTGAAACGCTGGTATAACGAATTTAATCGTGGGCGCCGTTCGCTCAATGATGAAGTTCGTGAAGGTGGTCCAAAATCAGTTGTTGTGCCAGAAAACATTGATGCTGTGCAAAACCTAATAATGAAAGATCGTCATGCGACACATTGTGAGATGGAGGCAACTCTAAGCATTAGTTCCACCAGCATATATAACATATTGCATTATTATTTAGCCGTGAAAAAGGTTTACTCTCGTTGGATCCCATATAATTTGACGCAATCTCAAAAAGATGCTCGTATCGATTGGTGTACAAAAATGCTCAAGAAATACAATGGCGGTGCCTCAAAAGACGTATATAATATTGTAACAGGTGACGAATCATGGATCTATGCGTATGAGCCAGAACGTAAACAGCAGTCGACTGTATGGGTGTTTCAAGATGAAGCAAATCCAACAAAAGTTGTTCGCACTCGAAGCACTTCGAAGCAAATGGTCGCCTGCTTTTTCAGCAAAACTGGCCATGTGGCAACAGTGCCTTTAGAGGAACGTAAAACGGTCAATGCCGAATGGTACACAACCATTTGTTTGCCGGAAGTCTTCGGTGAAGTAAGGAAAACCAACAAGAACCGTAGGATCGTTCTTCATCAAGACAATGCGAGCGCACACACATCTCGTCTAACAACAGAGTATCTGAAGGCTCAAAAAATAGAATTGATGGGTCATCCGCCGACTTCTTTTTGTTCCCGAACATCAAGAATAATTTGCATGGACAACGATTTTCGTTGGCGGAAGAATCCGTTGATGCCTTCAAAAACCATGTTTTGGAGGTGTCTCTAGAAGACTGGAATAAATGCTTTGACAAATGATTCAAACGGATGCAAAAGTGTATTGATCATAAAGAAGAGTATTTTGAAAAACAGTAAAGCAGTTTTCAATCAGAAATTACTTTGTTTTAATTATTAGGCTCAAAATATAAATAGTGCCCCTCGTAGATTCATACTATGCATATTAGAATCTTCACTGTAGAGATTGTTATAGGCGGAGGTGACATGAAACAGCCGCTAATGCTCTCTGTAGTCGCAAGCTGGAAACATGAAACTGGAAAAAATTAGTGGTATATGTGCTTCCTAACTTCAGATCCTGACACCCCCAGATCCATTGAGCGTTGGTTTTTTATAGTGAAAGGGTCATTTGTAGCTTGTTTATATGCAACTCATAACTGGCTATGGCCTCAAAAACAATAGAAAAATCTACAAAGAACAGCAAAAACCGGGAGAAGTTAACAAAGAACAATAAACAACTTTAATGTACGCCATTAAATTTAGGAACAAAAGCTTGGTACGACTAGAGGAATCGGAAATATAATGGAAATGCATTTAAATAATGTTTGCTGTATCGAATTTTGACGTTGGTTAACCCGCGTTATGTTGGCTGCATTGGAAGCAGGTGAAAAATATCTTGGTCGCTTAAAAGAAAATGAAATCCCAATGCGGCAAATGACTTTCCACTTTGTGATCGATAACATCATCGCTATACATTCCCGTTCTCGTTACCGGGCCGTTGTGAAAATGTGAAAATCTTGTATGCTGCATTGCTTCCCGTTCTCGATTCCGTTTTGGTTACCGTTCTCGGGCTCTTGTGAACTAGCCTTTAAAATAAAACGTTTCATATATCATAGTTGGTATTGTTTTATATAGAATCAT
Source organism: Deroplatys truncata (assembly GCA_030765065.1). NCBI lineage: Eukaryota > Metazoa > Arthropoda > Insecta > Mantodea > Mantidae > Deroplatys > Deroplatys truncata. Next base: position 145,494,976 of record CM060978.1, on the reverse strand, counting down.
TTCTCAAATGTGTACCCTTGGGAGCCTTGCAATAAAATGACAAGTTGAAGGGAAAACATGTACTAAAACTGGATTTGTTTAATTATACACTCATGTTCTGATTTATTTGAATCATGAAGATAAAGACCTAGGTTACAAAAATAAATATTTACAAATTCAAAGTAAGGTGGTGGATGGAGCGAGTGGGCAGTTCTAGACACTTGGGATGTACCACCATGAGATGAAGTGAAACAGAGAATAGGAATAGGAGAGGAAGCTTTTGAGTGAAGAAAATGAAAATAAAGAAATCCTTTGGTGTAGTACTGAAGAAAGAGCAACAAAAAGACTAGTTTAATAAAGTGACTTTTATGGAAATACTGTATTGACTTTGACATTGAGACGAGGTGGGAAGCGCTTGAAATGCGAATACTGAGAGGAATAGGGCGTATGAAATAGACAGGAAAAGTAAACAATAATAGTAATTTATGCAACAAGCGGATAATCTTGGCAATTATGACACGAGTCACTCACTGTATTTCGTGCAGCAATCTTCACTTGGTCATTTTAGATTATTCACAACATTTATGCATTATCTTAGCATTGTAAATTGTAGATATTTATACGTTAATGATAATACGTTCATGCAATAATCCGGCATCCATGGCTGACATACTCGTAATTGAAATGTCTTCATATGTTCGTAAATGAGACGTTAGCGGCTCTTCTTTTGTATTGCTTTGTTATAACCTTACGCGTTGAACCGATAAGCAAGACAGGCATGCATTCCCTTCCTGGGAGAGAAGTGAACAGTGGTACGGACTGTGATTAGCCTATTATCAGCACAGCATGCTAAGTAGTTATCAATTCAGATCTTAATTATTCTATATTTAATAATGTAAAGAGGTTTGTGCATCTTCGTTGTTCAGAGAAAACATAACAAAACGGTGTCATCTTCTCTCTGTAAGTTACGGCAACTTGGAATTCCGGTATTACGTCATTGCTATAAGAAACGCTCTCGGCTCGCGTGTCATAATGAGCCAATTATGAACGATATTGATTTCAGTAAGAATCTATTAGTAATTGCTTAAAGTAGTTGTACGGAATGGGTGAAGGAAGAACATTACTGAAACCAACCTGCCTTTTTCTCATCCTGAAAGATAGCAATATCTTCTCCAAAATATCTGAAGTCAACACAAGAGCTCCATATATTTATCTCTTGATTCTACTTTGTCAGTCATCTTCCAATTTTGAACTATAAATTGAATTGTAATTCATTTTGGGAAAAATCCTAGGAATGGGTAAACAGTTCATTCTGTACCAGCTCCTTCTTCTACAGTTCTTCTAATTAGTAATAATAAAATCTTATATTATTTATTTGAGGAACAGCTGTATCTGTCACTCAGTACGTTCAATACCCCCGTTTTTTATTTTTCCCTCAGGTCTCAACTTCCTTTTATTACTGCTTTGCTTTCTTCTCATATGTTCAAAGCATACAGGTGCTCCTTCTTAACTAATTCAAGGTAAGAAAGGGGAGGGATAAAAATGAAAACAAAAACCTGATTGGAGGGGCCGGACTTGCTTGTCATCTGGCTCCAAGTTCAGGGTAACGAAAATTGCAAACTTTCTTGTTGCAAGAGGTTAAGAAAAAGAAGAAGCAAAGAAAATTAAAATTAACTGGTCATCCATGTTTCAAGCTGTAGTAACTATAAGTAAGCTTTCCATCACCGAAAACAAAACTAATGAGATTGAATATCCCAATATGATTAAGTAATGATGATGATGATACTACTACTACTACTACTACTACTACTACTACTACTACTACTACTACTACTACTACTACTACTACTAATAATAATAATAATAATAATAATACTAATGAGATATCGAGCGCTCCACCAACACTACAAAAAAGCTTATATAAAAAGTTAATAGGGTTGAGGATGTAAGTGCTCGGTGGTGTACACATTTTAAAGTATTATTTGGCCAGGATAACGTAGTAGGAATAAAGCAACCTATATATGGAGGCCAACGAATAATTAATGAATTGCATAGGCAAATCACGGATGTGGAAGTATTGGAACAAATTAAGAGACTAAAAGCTAACAAAGCAAGTGGTATTGATGCTATTCCAGGGGAATTTTGGAAGGCCTGTCGATGGATTAAAAACAGAAGGGTAATATTAATAAAATATTGGAGGCAAAGGAGGTTCCTTAAGAATGGAGAATAAGTATGATAGTGCCAATATATAAAGGAAATGGAAAAAAAAAAAAACAATCCAGCTAACTATAGGGGGATTAGCTTACTTTCTGTTCTAGGAAAAATTTTTACAGGTATTTTAGCTAACAGGTTACAAAACTGGGTGGAGAGAGAGAATTCCAAGCAGGTTTTAGGGCTGGGAGCAGAACATCTGATAATATTCTCATAATTAAGACAATCATTGATAAATACTTGAGCAACAAAAGGGGTCGGGTATATATGTCGTTTACTGACCTCGATAATGCATTTGATACGATAAGCAGAGAAGCCTTGTATGTTAAATTATAAAGTAAAGGGGTAAGTGACACATATAGAATTACTACGGAAGCTTTATCAGGAGAATGAGTTTTGTATAAAATTACCAAATAGTAAAGTAACAGAAAGTATACAGAGCCAGGTGGATGTAAGACAGGGATGTAAGTTTAGTCCTGTGCTATTTAATATTTATATAGATGATATTTTAGAGGAGATAATGAAATATAAGGTTCATTCGCCAGCGATCAATAATAAAGAAATTTGATGCAGTAATTTGTATCACAAATTACTTAAATGTAAATAATGATTGTAATATGAATATGCATTTTTATGTGACATTGATTTGAGATGTTTCTTGACTGTAATTATTGTTGATAAGTAAGTTTATACGACCTTACTGAAACTGTCAATAATAGCGCGCAATAATGCAGCGAGGGGGGGTGAACTGTTTATCATTATTGGAAACGAGGAAGTTACGTAATATTGGCGCGTTTTTCCGTTGAGAACCTTCTGGAATGTTTCCCTAGAGCATATGTATTCATAATTTTCATTGGATATTAAAATAGACGCTAATGTTGGCGCGTTTTATTAGTCAATAGTAACTCAGTTATAATCTTTAGGCATATCGGGGAGTGGGTGTATAAAAAGCCAAGTCAGAGGTAGATCGCGGGCAGTTCATCGAAAATCTCAATACATTACACGTCGCCTTCAGTCATGTCAGTTCATCAAAAATCTGTGTACACTACACGTCGTCTTCAGTCAGTCAATTCGTCGAAAGTATTTGTACGGCAAACGTCGGGTATCGATTCACAAGTTACGCGCAGCAGAATTATGAATAATCTAAAGTGTTGTAAGGTTAATTATACAAAAGGTTGAAGTACGTGGATTAAAAGTGATCAGTAAGAAGTTATTATAACAGTTTCAGTTTGGCGAGTGTTAACATCAATGTATAAATGTGATAGTTAACGTGTTTGACAATAAATGTGTAAAACAAATTTCTTCATCAGTGTTATATTTGGATAAAAGATTCCTTTCCGTTTACACACTCTGATTCAAGAGACATGTTCGACTGAGAAATAATAGCTAGCCGGAGGACAGTAAAAAAAACTTATAATTCTTTTAAACACTAATACTACCACAAATTGCTAACACTAGATGGAGCTACGAACCTAACAAAGAATGACGTCACAAGATGGCTTCACATGAAGTAAACATACATACACAAACATTACAAGTAATAACATTATAAGTAAAAACCGTCACAAATTGGCTCCCAAACGTGGGGCTACACAATAATGTTACACAAATAAACATTTATACCGTTACAAATTGGCTACCACAACGTGGGGCTACAATAATGTTAAATAAATAACATTTGTAAGTAATACACTCGCAAATTCCAGGTTTACTATTTGGAGATGACCTAGTAGCAGATCTATATCATGCGGAGGGATGAGGAGAGGACTTGAGACAGTAGTCAATTTTTGTAATAAATGGGGACTAAAAGTAAATAAAAGGAAAACTAAAATTGTGGTTTTTAAAAAAGGTTATCAATTACGTAAGGATGAGAAATGGCAGATAAATGGAAGAGAAATAGTGGTGGTAAGGAAAATTGAGTATTTGGGGCTAATAATAAGTTCAAATGGTAGTTGGAATGAACAAATAAAGATGGCTGTAGCAAAAGGTAAAATGGCCATGAGTGTTATTAGATCAATATTAAAAAAAGTACCAGACATAAATGTGACATGGCTGGAAAGAATTTGCACTGCCACAGTAGAAAATAAGATGATGTATGGGGTAGAGGTATGGGGAATAGATGATGCTTGGAAAGAGATTGATGAAGTAAATAGATCCTTTTACAAATATATCTTAGGTCTACCAATAGCTTCATCTAATGGGGCAGCTCAGTTGAAACTAGGAAGATATTCGACTAAGACGAAAATTATTACAAAAGTTTTAAAAAACTAATTTTAAATCTGAAAGATAATCATATCATTAAAGAATGTTTGTTTACTTAAGACAGAAGTAAATGGAAAGGATCATTGATAGTAAAACTTCGAGAAATGGTGGATGCTTGTGGCGAGTTGGATGCTTGGATTAATAGGGAATATGTTATGAAGGGTCTTTGGAAAGATGTGGAAACAAGGTTAGAAGATATTGATAGACAGGATCTTTTTGGTAGCATAAGTGGAAGAAGTACATTAAGAGTATATGGACTAATAAAAACAGTATAGGGGAGGGAAAAGTATATAGACATATGTAATAAATTAGGACGGGAAGAATTTGCTTGGGTAAGAACAGGAGTTAGTAAATTGAAGGGTATAGGACAACATGAAGCAAATAAATGTCCAATGTGTAATGAAGAGAATACAGACTATCATTGTATATTATATTGTAAGTAAACAAAAATATGGAGAGATCAGGTTTGGCAAAAGAAATGGGAAAATTTGGATGGGGAAATAGTAATAAGGGACATTTTGAATGTAAAAGGGGGAAAGATATAAAAGCTATGGAAAAGTATTTGGGTAAGGTAAAGAGAAAGTGGGCAAGAATGGCTACAAAGAGAGAGGAAAAATACATAGGTAATGGGTGATTATTATGAGCAGAAGATAGTGGGCCTTCATTACGCAGGTTGTGTGTATTGAGGTCATAAATTAATATAGGTAAGTAACTAAGAAGTTATAAATGTAGTGTTTATCAATACATAGTAAATAGAAACACATATATTTGTGTGGGGAACTATTAAGTAAATAAGGGTAAATTACTATGTAAAAGGAGTGATTGCATTAATTGAATAAATTAAATAGGTGATGAGTTAAAAAAAATCACTACTACTACTACTTCTATTACTACTACTACTTCTACCACCACACTACTACCATTTCTACCACATCACTCTTATTGCAACTACTATTCCTACTTCTAGCCCATCTCCAACACCACTACCTATAATTCTGCTACTTTTTCCACCTCATTGCTACTATTTCTACCACTACTACTATTGCTGTCATGGAATGTAGTTAAAGATTTAGCAAAATCAATTTTAGAGATAAAATAGAAAGAAGATAGAAGGTATGGAGTGTAATATTGACAGGTATCATGGTGAAGTATGCTTATTTAAGCGTTTCCAGGATGATATGAATAGATGGTAGGAGTTTTTTAGTTGGTAGAAATCCAACTCGCCACAAAGAGTGGTGTCTTTAGAAAGATTTTTCCCCTACGCAAAAAAAGCTATTGTTACTGCTACTACCACTATTACTAATTCTACTACTACTACTACTACTACTACTACTACTACTACTACTACTACTACTACTACTACTACTACTACTACTACTACTACTACTACTACTACTACTACTACTCTTACTACTACTAGTATTACTACTACTACTAGTATTACTACTACTACTACTACTACTACTACTACTACTACTACTACTACTACTACTACTACTACCACCACCACCAGCACCACCACCATAGCGTTACTGTCTCTACTACACACCTTCGTGATCAGTGTCTGTCCAAAAATCTGGCAGGTCCAATTCGATTCTCCGCTGAGATATTTTGTCTAGCTAGGAGAATTTTCTTTCTGCTGAAAAGGCAAGAAGCCAGGTAACACTGTAGTGTTTGAAACCCGCGTTCGAGGACTCATTAATTATGTGCATTTCATTCATCGTCTCTTTGGACTAAGGTGTTAAAGATGTCGATTAAGGCTAAAATAGTAATAATAATAATAATAATAATAATAATAATAATAATTATTATTGTTATTATTACCAAACACATGCATAATTATATCACAATGGACATACACATTTGAGAAAATGCGGTAGTCTTATTTCCTTGCTTGTTTTATAGTTTTCTTTGGCAAAGCTTAAAACCTTGCTTGTCTTCGATGTGAATATTAGGAGGGAGAAACATGCACTGCCTGTTTTCCTCGTCTTTTGACTCTGAGCTGTTCTGAACAGCATTATGAACCTTAGAATAGGTAAGAACACAGAATGCTATTAACGTCAAACTTCGTTCTAGATTCATCAACATTACATCTTTACAAAAAAGAATATTACTCTTCCGTTAATATTACGAACAATTATATTTTTCTAACTTACTGGTCTTCAGTGAGATGAGGGTGACCCATGAATACAGCCGAGTAGTTGAAGAGCGTTTGCTTCACCTTGATCTCGCTGCAAATAGTCACGGCTGGAAATGGAATTTCCCAAATTCTGCTTGATCTTTCCGAGAAACTGACTATTACTGGAGATGCGTGCCATCTCTCCCACACTTTAGCAATGTAACCCCAAGAAACGATCAGACTCATGAAGAAAGCGAAGATCCAAAATATCCTATAAAAGATTTCATTATTAAAACTATGAAGCAATCAAGCAACAGAGAAATGATAAAAAAAGTTAGTTTATTATATGCGGGCGATTGATTGAGGAGTAATGCGCATGCATGATGTGAGTGCCTGTATCGCCCCTAGTCAAGATGCACAGCACTTCTAAGCGTATAAGCAAATGTTTGATTCTAAATAACTGATCTTCTTCCACTGCATGTAGCAGTTTTTAATAAGTTCTGTAATGTAGGGATCTTATTTTTAATTAGATTTGAGCAATGAGATCTCTAAGTTTACTTACAGGACATTGTAACAGAGGATTCCTTATTTGAAACTAATTTGAATGACTAATTCTTTCCCAACATAAACTTCATTTTATTAAATATATTTCTTCATTGGTTACAATTAAATTTGTTACAATATATACCGCCGATTCTTTTAAACCTAGATATTCATGATTATTACAATATATGAGTAGATCTACGCAATCTTTGCTTTTGGAATGGTAATCTGTACAGCAGGAATGCCTATTGGTTAATGATACTTCTCACTAGGAAAAGAATGTTATTGGTTGTTCCTTGGCAATACCTTTTGTTTTCTTAGTATTTCTTTGTATAAATAACTAGTTCGTTTATTCCATGATCATCTAGAGTAATTTATACAAATTTTCACACATGTGTGTGTGTGTTAACAAGGAACTAATTCATAATCTCATAGTAATAATAATAACTATAATAATCATGAAGATAACGCCAAAGTAATGTAAATAATACAATACATAAATACACACAACAATATAACAAATAAATTGCACATCCTAAGCTTATATGTACACAGTTACAAGTCAAGTACAGTTTTAAATCAGTGCTTCAGGCATTATGACTGTTTTCACATCAAGTAATTAGTGAATCCTTCCATTTGCATGAAGATTGATTATAGAATACGGAACAGAAACCTAACAAAACATTTAAATAGATGAATTGTTTAGCCACAATAAAGTATGTGGTATGAACTATGATCAAAAATGAAATAAGATGTTACATAAGGTTGAATTTAGGTGAAAATATGCATTACAAAAGAGATTATGGCATATATTTGTACCTTGTGCATTAGAAATAGGAGTGATGCCTAAAATGACTGTAATTAACTACAGCTGAAATATTTATAACATGTAACTAAAATGACAACACATTTAATGAAGACATTTAATTATTTTTCTAAAATATGTTTCAAGATACACTCAGATGAATCTGATATATTAGGAAGCAATTATTACTCTCATAAAGTGTGCAGTTTCGTATCTTAGCTATATTAGTTTTTGAGATAACTATATCTAGGTTTAAGAATTTAAGGTTTACGGGACAAATCTGTTGTGTTGCCAGTTGCTTAAACAATTTCCTATGAAGTAAGATTAGCTTTAATTTTGTTGTCTTTTGTTTTTTTAATTAGAAGATATACATTATTGGATTTTTTTATTATCAAATAAGTATTTTATTTTTATTTTTATGTATGCCTTTAAGTAATATATGGATTGTATATAGTTTAGCTGAAACAAATCGTTTTTAACTATTTTATCCCTTAAAGAACCTTGCATCCCAAGAGATCCAGATAATTTTACTCCAGCTAATCCTCTTGTAACACATGACTTTCTCTACTCACTCTAAGCCTATTCTTACAGAGGCGTATTCTTCTGTCTACTCTTTGTAATACCTAGAGATAAACTTTCATTGCACACTTACACATTTCATTGTAGCGTAAGAAGAATACAATAGGCTAAAGCGATAGTCAGATTTTTAAAAAGAGGATCACTATGTAATGGCTTTATAATTTCATACTCCTTGCATGACCACGAGAAAAAGAAAAGGGATAAGAGCTTACCATTTGAAGAGATCGAGCAGGATGGCTCAGTTGGTAACATCTGTGGCCCGCATTCGGGGGGTCGTAGGTTCGATTTCCGCGGCCGACCTTCCTGACCCGTGGTTTATTTCGGGGTTTCCCCGGGTCGCTAGGTAATGCTGGGAAGATTCATTATATCCTCCGAATTTCCTGTCCCTCCATTTCACCCACATTCTCATTTCACTTTACCCTTCATCCGCTTGGTCTGCTTCAGGATTGAACGTGTCAGCGGGAGTCTCAGCGTTGTATGGAAGGGGAAAAAGATGCTCTATGTAAATCCTTCGTCCCCCGAGAATGGGGTGGTCTGCGAGTCCCAGGCCCCTCAGTAGAATATGGAAACCTGCAGGGGGAGGAAGGTTGCCATCCGGGGAGTTTTAATCGTAAAAGGTAGGGACCCTGTCCTATGCCTGTAGTGCCCCTAGTCCAACCACCCATTGTCTCCTCTCACCTCATCCCTTCCTCCCGGGGGCACCTAGTAAGGGGCTTAGGTACAACAGGTCTTGTAGGACGAGGTGCTAAATCACCCTCCTTACCTAGTCCTAATCCCTACTCACACCATTTGAAGCAATTGTAAGTATTTGAAAATTCACACCAATAACAAAGAACATCTCGAATATGGTTAACGCCATAAAAATCTCATATTATGTAAATTGTGTGCTTTAATGCGATCTAAATTATTATTGTTCTTTTTTTTTGTATAGGGAGATTTTCTCTCTCTTACGGTTAAATTATATACAAAGGTCATTCAAAATGAAAAGGACTTCACTAACTGTATCCAGAAAATTCAAGATATTGTGTACATATTATCTGTTATGCAAATATCTACACATATCGCATTTTAATTAAAATCGTTAGAACCATTTTTGAGAAAATAAAAGAATAACGAAAAATTTTCCTTGTTAAGGGTAGTTTAGGGTGCGGGAATTTTCATGAAGTATTCGTGTCGTATCCTTGGAAGACACTGAACTTAAATACCAAGTTTGGTGTTTAACCGACTTTTCGTTTTATGCTGCCTCACAAACACACGGCCGTTTACTAAAAACGGTTTTTTTTGGATTCAGGATCACAAAACGTGTACTTCCAGTGAAATCTCGGTGTCGAATTTTTTAGTGGAATGCAATACTCCCCTACAGTAGAGAAAGTAAACAGGAAAGGGAAATTGTTAACAGTATTAACTCACAGTGCAACTGTCTTCAAAACCCATATTAAAGACTTTAGTATTACGAAAATCATACAAATACTATTGTTTTACAACCAGGAAGAATCATAATTTTCAATGAGACAAAATTTGAATGTTTTTTTAAATGATATTTTAACATCAGTTGCATACATCTCACGTTTTTCAGAAGAGTAATTCAGTGGTTTAGTACGCGTCTTTCTTGCTGAGAGTCCGTGGTTTGATTCTCGGCTCTGAGGTGACGTTTTTAAATCGGCCCCATCTATGCGTTCATTCCTGACTAACTCATATAAAGTGTCTCCAAGGCCCAGCATTTTCGGAATCCACCGTAAAAGCTGTAGGTTCTCTCGTTTATCCTCATTATCACCCTACCATCGGAGGAACTGACACCGCCCCCTGGATGCCTCCAGCCAATAAGTAGGTGCAGGCATCGCTTGGTGGAACGAGGTTTCCCAGAAGGTAACGGATTTTAACCATTGCAATCTCACCGAGCTATGAAAACTGTGTCTAATATACTCGGCATTGTTATTCTGTGTGCCTAGTCTATTGAGTTTCTTATGATGTAGTACAGTTGATTAAAAAAGTCCATTTAAATTTCAGAAAGTCATAGGTTCTATGATAATTATTCGATATGTTACTCATGTGTATTTTTTTTTCATCAGAGTAAGTATTTAACAAGCTAAATTGCTCGCATTAACACAAATGGTAATAAATACGGAATGAAAAATGAAACATTGTGGTCTTTTTTTCTCTCGGGCCTGTCTTACGTAAGGGTCTCTGACGCAGCAGTTCTAAGTAACCATTAAGGCTATAATAGAGCTGTTGCATCTGTCTGCTTTTAATTTATCACTGCAACTGACGTGTGGTATTTCCATCTGTTAGATAAATGTAAATAGCTATTACAATTTTAGGCGTGCTCTTCGCCTAAATTTGCAAGTCAGCATTTAGAACCAGTTTACGTTTCATATGATCAGATACGCGAATACTGGATTTGCGTTTTGATGAACTTGATATGAATTCTAAATGAAAGAATCTTCCTATAACTTTCTGAATTGAAAAGATATATACGATTTTTAATTTCTGCAAAGTATGGGTCACTTTAGTACAAGTACTAACGGCTTTTAATCTGAACTATTCGTTTTGCTTTGTTTACACTAGAGAAAGTATATCCGACGCAAAAATATACTTACATTTAAATGTTAACAAAGGTATTGTAATGCGTATGTGTGCAATTTGACAAATACCAAATTTAAGCTTAGAATAGGACTAGAACTAACTGAGGAAGGAGACATAGCACCCCAGTCTACTAGATCTTTTGTGCCAGAAGGCCCTGACGGAGTGCTCCGGGGAGGGAGGGGTGAGAGGAGACAGAGGACGGCCGGAACGGATTGACGAATTAGGGCATTAGAAAAGAGAGACTAACATACCCTCCTGGGGTATGAACCAGGAGGCACACAGTGCAGAGAGCAGGGTCTCTACCCTTTAGGGATTGAAACTCCCCGGAGACAGCTGGTGCAACCGGCTACCCTCCCCCCTAATGGCTTGCACATCTCATGAGGGCCCCGGGACTGGAGGCCGCCACCATTCCGGGGGAAGAAGGATTTACATAGAGCATCCTTTTCTCTCACCACGCAACGCTGAGACTCCCGCCGACACTTTCAACCCTGAAACAGACTAAGCAGATGAAAGGTGAAGTGAAATGACAATGTAGGTGAAATGGAGGCACAGGAAATTCTAGAGATGTAATGAAAATTCGTAACATTCACTTATAGACTCGGAACCCCCCGGAAAAACCCATGGGTCAGGAAGGTAGACCGCGGGAATCAAACGCACGACCTACCGAATGCGGGCCACATACGTTACCGCCTGAACCATCGCGCTCGGTAAATTTCAGCTTCTAAGCATGCAAGGTCAATATTTTCAAGGAATTCTCCCTCCCCAAACAATCATTTACGTTGAATACTCTTCGTTATTTTATATATTCTCAAAAGTAGCCCTAACGACATTAGCTAAATGGCAGGAGTATCAGATATTGATATGAAAAATAAAATATATATCCTGAATTGTTTGTAAATAGCAGTGCAGTTGTCTTTATTCTCATCTTTTTACTTGGAAAATCACAAAATATATGCGTATATACAGATATCGCGCCAAAAATAGTGCTTTAGTCGTACCCATTTCTGAGATATTCTCTCTTAAATGTTTTGTGTGCCATTTGTGTAATGAGTTTGAAAACAAGTGATTTTTTCCCCTACGTATAAGCTTATGCAAACAAAAATTCACTTGGTATGTAAGCAGTAAGTGTCATTTCCGCATTATGAATATTACAAGTTCCACATTGGTGAATTTGAAATCATTTCTTGGTAGATATTTATCACGGTTAATATATAGAATCAGCTTTTCGTTTGAATAACATACCAAGTACCTGAGAATTAGTTGTGTGACTGCAATCAGTGTGTTTTTTTTGGAGAGGGGGAGTTATGAGCGGACAAATAAATGTGTAATCCTATATGACTCTTTTTATCATTTGAAGATGAAGAGCTGTGTTTAATACCCAAATGAATAATCTGCAAATTATTGCAATAGGAGAGAAAAGTAAGGGCAATTCATTTCAGAAATATGTAAAACTAGAAAAACATCCTTATAATAGGCCTGATAGCCGTGATCTTTTCAAAGTAACTTTTAAGTCCTTTACATTTTCTTTTTATGAAATACGGTTAAGTCACTAAGCATTCCTTCTCTCATTAAGGGTTTCTTAAAAACTTTCGGATCCATCTATTTGGAAATGCCAAATTAATTCTAATATTTTGTAGTTATTACTTTTAATTATCCTGTTACTTATATTATTTACTATTACTTATTACAGTTCAATTTGAGAATCAGAAAAACATTAAATGATTTCATGCTAATAACAAATTTTCGATAATACCATCTATATATGATATTACATTCGGTATTCTAGTATCATGTTATATAGAAAAGGGTAACAAAGATTAACAGTCATACAATAGGTTGTGCTCTTGCAGAAAACCAAAAAGAAAGAGTTAATGGATTCAGAAATACAAGTATAGCAGATGTAGGAGAGGAAATAAGTACAATAATAGAAGAAAGAAAAATTGTATGGGCTGGTGCAGCAGAGGATGAAGAATGGGATTTTTCCAAAGTCAATTCAAGAAAGAGACGTGGCGCATAAAGTACCAAGAACAATAGAAGCAATCTACGGTTTTGTCAAAGAGAATGTTTATGCGATAGGAATGACTGGTGCAAGATTATAAAAAGTAACGTTTTTCCTGAATATTTTATGCATTCACTTTCTATTGAAAAATTGTTATTAATAACAATATTAGTTATTTGAGAAATTAGCAATGTGACTTAGAAGACGGTGGATAATTCCTTGGTTCTGCGAAAATAAATAAATAAATAAATAGTAAAGAAGGGAAGTATTATTTATTAAGCGATTGACGTAATAGCCTCGGTTTGCTGCAGCCGTTTCTCACGAGATCTCTTCTTATCTCTGGGCGCGTCGCTAGGGGATCGATCGGGATGAATATTCAAATATTCACACACCGATATAACATTTTAACCTTTGTTTTTATTATTTAAACTTTACAACCTACTGTTTCATAATACCACCAATACATACAAACTTAGTTTTCGACGCAAAGTGAAAATCCTACCATTTTGTCTTCTGTTTTGCTCTATATTATTTACTTTCCACGGCAACGCATTTTTGCAGTCGTGAACTTTACATTGCTAAATACAACATTTGAGCATCGATCTTCATTTATTTTTCTAACGCATCTTATATTTAATAGCAGTACGTCTTTGTAGCAATATTTAAGTAAGCATGAACTTCAATTCCATAACATATAAACATTAATTACATTTTGAATTAAAATTGAAAGGTCTAAACATTCAAATAATTAATACAACAATTTAAAAAAGGAATTAGCATGGGCAATATTATGCTAATATTCAAACATCTCCCTCTTACAATTTTCTAACAACTTATGTCCGAAATACTTTATTTTGATGAAATAAATTGGATCAGCGGAGCTCGTAAGTCACATTTGCTCATTTGTGAGGTAAACCTTACAATTACCACAGAAATAAACGTAAGATATTCTTTCAGAGAAACTCATTTCTTGAAATTACCAAACAATAATTTCCCATAACTGTGGATGATACCTCTTTATTTGCCGGCATTTCTCAATCGAAGAGAAATTGACATTTTATATTGATTATTTTCCTGTCCAGCAGGATATACTTGTAAGGAACAAGGCCATCGTGATCTAAATGTCTGCAAGGCGTCCTTGACATTGTTCTGACCTTACATTATACTCGTACTCACACTCTAAGTCTCTGTTCACAAGTTGATGTTTGTTTCGAAGCCAATTTCAATAAGAAAAGATTTACTGAGTTGACTTGTTTCCTTATGCTTGCATTTGACAACTTCAGTAGCCTGATTTGCTTCATTAGCAGCTAAACAAATTTTAATATTATAAATAGTATTCATAGCTCCTTAATGAAAACCACAGAAACAATAATTTGCATACTGCATAGCTATCTTTTCAGTGTCCTAATTTCCAATGAATGATAAAAACCCACAAATGTGCGTTCTTCTGACTTCAGTATGCGACAATTTTGAGCGGACGTCTGACCGTCTTTATGAACGCTGGTGTTACCGACTGTGAACTGTTTCCACATCTATTGCAATAAAATTACAAAAATGTATCTGGGTTTAAATATAACTAAATGCGGATTCCTTATATCTTTGTCCAAGCTATAGACGGCTGAGATGCAATAGAATCCACTAGATCTTTTGCCATAGCAGATTGTTTGTAGCCTTATACTGACTCTTGAACAGGATATAAACAGAACCGGTGAGCTGAAATTACATTCATTTCTAAGATATTTTATGGCAAGAAGAAAAGTGAGAAAGAGTAGGGAGCTTTTGAGAATTATCAGTTTATTATTTTTTATAATTAATAAACGATTTGTCTGTTTTTCCTCTCTCTGTTTTACGTCCTTTAACTGCGTATGCATATCGTGACAAATCTGTTAGAAGATACCTTGTGGAGCGGTGTTTTGGTAGATAGCCTTCTAGGTCTCAGTGCTTTACCATACCATCTTGCTTCGTCACATGTCTGCAGAGATATTCGCATAGTAGCTGTACCTTTGCTTATATGAGAGTAGATGGCAGCTTCGACACGTGTCCACACAGGCCTTAGTGCACGACAACTGTATCTCTGCTTCTACACGTGGCGGACAGATGGCAAAGGGTAACGTTCACTCTACAGCTTTTCTTATCTGAGAGTACACGGCAGATCATTCGCTATTACCATCTGTTTTTCATTTTTACTATTGCTTTAGACTCAAGGTGGAACTTTGGGTTAGTGGTATTAAATATACAACCCGGAGTTTACCTTGGTGACTGAGGGAAACACGAAAAAACCTCAGTCAGATTGGTCGATCCACGGGATTTGAACCTGGGACCTCCCGAATCCGGACTATAGACGTTACCACCTGAGCCATCCCGCTCGGCTATTTGTCTGTTTTTAAGTTAATAATAATAATAATAATAATAATAATAATAATAATAATAGTAATAACATTTATTCAGTGATAAGTCCAGGACATAATAGAGTCTACGGAAACTGCCTCTGACCAATTACTCTATAGGGATCCAGATATTACAGTTTATTTTACACTTTTCTATTTTCTATATACTATTTTAATAATCCCCTATTTACAGTAATGGAATTGTTAATTTTAACATTTATCGACAGACCATTTCCATTTAAACCTAGCCTTCCTATGAAATTCAACTAATTGCCTTATCTGCTATTGATCTGTGAACATTTTCCTAACCACTGCAGCTTTATTACAGCTCAGCTATTTTTCTTTGATTAGTTTTCTCCATCACTCTTTGGTTGCTCTACAGTCCATCAAAATATACACTCCATCTTTGTTCCCACAAATTGGGCATATACTTTCAAAGCATTTCTCCTTTGCCCCCTTAATTTGCATATCCCTAGCCGGAACCATGCAGTGGCTTCCCTCTCCTTTTTATTACATATATCTGAATATTTTTCTTCGTTTGGTCTGCCTTAATCATTTTATAAAGGGCTAATGACCTCTTCTCGTTCATATCAGCCCAAATATTTTGACTATCTATATCACAAAAACATAGATCTGGCGTATTTCCAAAACCCCTGTACCATTCCATGCTTTTGTCCCTTGAACTCCTAAACCATTCTTCTCCAACTGGTCCTTAATTTTACTCAGCCAATTGTCAGTACTCTGGTGCTTTTCCTGGTAATTAAGGCAGCACTTTAAAACATTTTCTTCTGATAATTGACTTATCCAGTACCAGTATTTCAATACTCTTTCCATTAGCAATCCTTTCGTATTAGTTTTCTCCATTTGTAAAAGTGATCCTGCGTTAACTGTGTTTTGAGGCGCTCCCAACATCAGTTTGCAGAATTATCTTAATATGAAGTCCAAGTTTTCTCACCCATTTTCTATCCCCCATATTCCAACTCCATATGAAAGTTAACACCAGCATTTATGTCGATTTTCAGAGAGTTTTGAAATTACTTTGAAGATTGTTAAATAATTGTTTCAGAAAGAGATGTGATGTACTCAGGTATAAGTTGAAAGTTAAGACCTTTATGAAGGTTTTCGTCTGGAATGCTCCATGTTGTGTCAGTAAAATTCTTCCGAAGAACTTCTAGAATGAGAGTTTCTTGCTACTCCCCGCGTTTTCCAATTAGAACAAGACGTATAATTTGCTGGCGCATAAATAATTAATTTTAGGGATACATTGACGAATTTGTATTACATAGCGGATAAAGCATTCTTTTTGAGCATCTTTGAGGTTAGATCTGTAATATGCTGCCATTAAATAATGTGGTGATCAAGTTGAAGGCGGAGATACATGCTGTAGATTTTAAGTATACTTTGTTTTAGAGAATTGTTCAATTTTCAGACATTAATGTCCTCCTTGATCTAACGGTTACTATACTACTCTCTGGTTTCTGAGGTGGAGCAAATCCGCCGGAGGGCATGGGAATTTTGCGGGAGTAAAATCCTCAGTATGGCTTCCTTCGGAAGGGAAGTAAAGCTTCTTCCCATTTAAAGTTTATTTGCATGTAAAATAATCTCATATCCTGAAAGAGAAGGTCTCTGAGTAAAATTGTTGGACATTTCACGCCCCGCGTCCTACTTCTCTCCGGTGGCTGTATCTGTGGGTGGCGGGCTAAACACCTGCCACCATGCGCTCTTTCAGGAGGTATCAGTGAATGTGGAAATTCACCTATTACAAAAAGCACCGTTAAGGTGTCCTTATACGCCAACGGCATGACAGGAATTAAACTAACTTTTTGTAAATATGATTACTTTTAATTTAGAGAAGCCAATTTGAGAAGCCAACTATTAAACCACGTAACAAAGGCAGGCTTGAAGACATTGTACTATAATTTCATGTCTTGTTAATGCTGCTAAGGGCGAATCATTAGCACACATAACGAACAATTGGAACAAGAGGAATAGCAATTATGTAAACAGAGAAATGAAAATACCCAAGCATCCTGACTTGTGACACACCCTAATCGTATAGAATTATTATTAAAGGTAATAAAGTTTACTTTATACACAGAGAAGGTCTGATTCTTAAGGTAAGAGAGTATTAAATATGTTAGGCAAGAACGAATATTAAATTATACGGTGTGTTCCCTTCAAAGTGTGTCATGGCGTCATTGTTATGAGTCAATTTTTTGAAGCGAGTGTCAGTTCTAGGGGTCAGGAGGTTACTTAATGTATGTGTGGCGAAGTTGCCTAGAAAGCGCGGCGTTCAATCCGAAGAGTGATAATATGGTAGCGACATTAATCATAAAACCCAGACCAAATAACGTGCCTCACAGTTTCACGCGAAAAAGCGCAAAATAAAATAAAATCAACGGTCTAACATATTACTCTTTCTTGCATATACTTGCCAATATAGATTCATTCCACATAGATTATGTTTTTGTTTACAATGATGGAAGAGAGCTGCAATGTTCGTTGTTGACAAATTGAGGTTGCATTACACTGGCGATAATGACAAGTACTAGTCGACTACGATCTGAAGGCGTTCGATGGAAAGAGGAACGGAACAGTTATGGAACAAGTAGACAGGGCGTCGGAAGGACAGACAGGTAAAGAAAACATCCGCTGTTCCGTGTTGCATTTATTAGCGAGGCTGAGGCTCGCTAGTAAAGCCAAATGTAGTAATGTTTTCATTACATTACCCTACCGCGTTCACTTCACTCCTCTCTGATCCCTAGCTTTGATGACATTAGGCAGTGTAAACAAAAACACTGGTGCTCTCCCCCAAGCGCATTCATAACGTGGCCGACTAGTACCTTACTTTCAACTTTCACAGATCTTCAATACCGAAAGCCGTGTTTGGTAGGCAACCTCTCCGACACAGAGTCATACTCCTCTGCGGAAGTACTAGGCGGATTGAATTCTAGGCTTAGCGGCTAGACAGGTGATGTCAGACAGCATGCCATGTCACACCTTGAAATTAGCGCTCTGTATAACTATGTGCACTAACATCTCAAGCAAAACAGAATCCAAGGCATGAGAAAGAAGTACTGAGGTACGAGTATAATGGCAATTGCTGTTGCTGTTGTGTTGTCGTCATTATTGTTGTTGGTATGTATTGTGTTTATCAACAAAGTCATTTGTTTCCAATTTTTTCACATAGAGTAGTTTTTAAAGAAGCATATCTGCACTGCTGAAGATGACACTGTTCATTTATTCATTAAGATTGCACAAATTGGGGCAAATTGGAGAAGTAAAACTATCAAACTTGTACAGTTGTTTTGATATTCACCCATGGCCTGGGATTAGTCGAAGAGCTGCCATTGCACCATTCTGTGGATAACAATGAATTAATAATAGTTGTTCATTAAGACACTCGACTAATTTTTAACTCTTGAAAATTCAGAATGATATATTGGAATTTAGAGATAATGAATCTTCTAAACGTGAAGAACGAAACATTTAAACTGCGGTTTTGTACAATATTAATTCCCTTCTTAGCAAGCGATCAGTATCTTCGTTAACAAGTAACCCACAATATGACACTCATTGGAGGGCTATTACTTCTTAAGTTTAGTCAAACTGTATATCATTTTGCAGCGATCGATTATATTTTTTTGTTATAATAGAAATACGTTCTCTGGAATAACAGAATACGAAACGCTTGTTGAAGCTGGGACACGCAATATACTATATTTTGAATTGTTGAATAAATAGCTTCAATATGCTCATTAAAATTTGAAACGCGATTACCTAAAGATTTATAAGAGGAAAACGTCGACGTGTAGCACCAGGACTTGCTTCAATTTGATTGTAATTTGGGGAATAAGGCGTAGTGGTATCTCTTCAGTCTCTGCTATTCAAATGTCATGTTCCTCCTGCCCGTGGTGCAAACTGCGCTAACAAATGACGTCCTAGTTACAGCGGTACAACTGTTCCACCAGAATGGGGGATGGGTCATTTAAACATGTTGATCTGCTATGGCCTACATAAGCGTCTCTGAGAAGTGAAGTGGATATATGATCAATGGAGCTACTTATAGTTCTCCCGTCTAGTCTTAAGGACCCGTTAACCAGCATTAACCAATCTCCAAATATTTTGTAGGTTGAGAGTAGGCGATATATCTGCCATGAAATAAATATATGCTGTCTACAATAAATTTGCTATATATCTATGCTTCTATAATATCATTCTTAAAACAGCCCAAAACTACATTCCGCGTGGGAATGTAAAAACACATAAACCTATTGGAACAAGAATTTTAAAAAAATTGAAAAAGGAAAGAGATGCGACTGAAAATGATGGAAAACATACAAAAATGATGTGTTACGTCATTTCTTGTAGATGCCACCACTGACAGGAATAGCATTGCCAGAACTGTTTATTTCTCAGTATAGGTGGTCTTTGCTGGCCCTTTGAGAAACGTCAGGAGGGCTGGTGAGGGCGGAACTGAGAGATTGCTTTCTTTTGAAGACAGTTCTAGCAGTCAAGATGTGACTGAAAGAAACGGCTCGCATATAAACCGTCTCAACTTTAGTACAAGTTCGAGCCAACCAAAGTTTGGAATGTTGCAACTGTTTAGTTTTCATTGCTAATATGTGTTCGTTGTTAGTGTTAAAGTAAATATTTAAAGCATCACAACGTTTGCACATTATTATTAGTGAGATAATCCTGAACACACGCAGTTCGCTAGGATAGTAAACCACTTGAAGGTGCTATTTACATCACGAGAAGCATTTTTGCTCCGCCAGGGCGGATCTTGCGTGTTCAATTATTAGGCATTCTAATACGAAATTATACACGTGGCCATCTTTTTATGTCTGTCACTTTTGAAGCCGTTTGAAGGAGTTTGTAGCGATTGTGCCGAGATGTTACAAGCAGAAGTGCAACAAACTGATCTAACATGTGAAGAAGTGGACATCTTCGGCAGCTTCCAGCCCATCTAGTCTTTGGTTTCGGCAAACTGTTTCCAAGGAGGGAAATCACTGCAACAACAGCTAAGTATCTGGCTTATCTAGACTGGCATTTAATTTCCTTTGTTTCACTCCTAACGTGCTGTTATTCACACATATGTCCCAGTGCAGTCTTCTTCCTAAACCTATAAGCTTTCAAGCTCTATTTCTTTGTGTGCCATTGATTTATTGTTCACAAAACTCCTATCTATATGAGTACCCATACAAAGAAACACTTGATAACGACCCCAGCAGTTGCCAAGGCAAGCCTGACACGCTTATGTAAATTTGTGAATGAATTTAAACCAGAATCTGACATTCAGTTATTAATTGTAAGAATGATGGAATTAGACCCACGGGATAAATTTGAAAATGCTCAGTACCAATCAGCAGTGAATGAGGACTTTGATACTTATGCTTTAGACAGGGAGAACTTTTAAGTAGCATTTCTTGAGGTACAAGCCACAATGTCCAACAATGCGGAAAATATCAAGGTGTTCGTCCAGTCAGTCCTTCCCTCTTTTATTCAGTTATAAACAAAATTGCTACCAAATTACTCACTATAAAATTGCCAACGTTTAGTGGAAACATAACGACTTTCAGACATTTTTGGACACGTTTTTCAAGTCTAGTGGTAAATAATGACATTTAGATAACATTAAAATTTTCACTATTTGCTATCGTCATTGAGTGGTGAAGCACATGCTCTAATTGGTAATGTCTGTAGCTTGCATTCGTAAGGTCGTGGGTTCGATTCCCGCAGCCGGCCTTCCTGACCCATGGATTTTTCCAGGCGTTTCCCCATGTCACTAGGTGAATGCTGGGAAGATTCATTACATCTTCCTGATTTTTCCGTCCCTCCATTTCACCTACATTCTCATTTCACTTAATGTGACTTTAGTTATTGAAATTGCGAAGGCATTTTAATCTGGTATAACTTAGGGTAGCCCCAGCGTCATAGGACTACAAAAGTGTTCCAGTATATAGATGCAAGTTTGCAAAGTATTATTCTTAAACTTATTTGTTTTTAACTTTTTGAAAAATTGCCAAAATTGTATCTATCGAAATTAGGAATGGGTGAATGCAACACCTTAACAATCGCATAAAGAGGATTGGAACATTACTCTGGCTTCTAGTTTTTGCTGTGAGTTAGTCACATAAACGTTTTTTGTAAAGACAATAGCAATTTATGCAACAAGTGGATAGTCTTAATGATGACATTAATGTCATAGTACGAATATCCACGAGTTGAATGTAGCATTATATGCACTCTTAGCATTATAATTTGTAGGAAATAAATTATGAAATAATTGGACATCCATAGCTGACATAAGTGAGAGTGCCTTCATATGTCATGAACTCATGAGCAAGGAGAGGAGTTTTAGTAAGTAAACCATGAGTTAGGAACCATCGAGAGTTGGTGGCGAGGGGAACTGAAAGCGACTGAGGCCTTGCAGTGTTCTCTGTAAACAAATGATGAATAATTGAAGCACTACACCCGCTTCGAAGTGGGTAAATCAGGATTAAGGAGTAGTATTATAAAAAAGAAAGCAATGTATGTTTACCTATTGATGGTGTGCAACTAGTTTATGAAAGATACGAAACAAGCATTTCTAAAGTTAAACATTTTTTTAAAGCAATATCCGTTCTTATTAGTGTATGACACAGATCCTCGAAAAATTCTGACCTGTAGTTTGGGGCTGAGGAAGTTGAAGGTCTACTTTCCTTGTTGTTCCTTTCTAATAATGTCACACGTTCCGTGTGTTTCATTGAATTACAGTGTTGTTTAACATGATGTTTAAACGTTAGATTATGTTATATCTGATGGTTTTACCATTTGTGCTGAAGTGTTCCCTGCCACATTCCGCAACAATTGATGCTAATCATTATGTATAAACTCTTCTTTGCTTTAGGCATATTGCCACAGTTCTCCACTGGCGTATATTATGCAACGAACAAATGGAACAGTTGCGGCGACACCAGCTGTTGCGGAAGGGAGGAGTGTGTCCGTCACAGCACATGACGTCACCTATACTTCGTGCGTAACAGGATTGCTCTGTTTACTTACTAAAACCCCTCTGCCTGGTTATGAGACGTTAGCTTCTCTTCCTGTATTTCATTTATTACCTGACTTTATGAAGCTATAAACATGACAACATTTGCATGAATTCCCTTCCTGGGAGAGAAGTGAGCAAGTGTTACGGACTGTGATGTAGCCTTTATCACAGCATGGGAAGTAATCATAAATTCAGATCTTAATTATTCTATATTTAGTAATGTAAAGAGGTTTTTGCATCTTCGTTGCTCAGAAAAAATAATATCACAAAATAGTTTCATCTTGTCTCTCTAAGCCAGGACAACTTGGAATACCGGTATTACGTCATTGCTATAGGAAACTGACACGCGTGCCACAATGGTCCAACTATGCAGGATATTAAATACAATGACAATCAGTTTAAATGGTAGAATTGTACAAAGAAAATCAAGGCTCGTCACCGGGTTCTTTAGTTGCACTAAATGCAGGAGCAACACGTTACCTTTCAGCTCGTGGTCTGTGTTCTTCCCCGACGTACTGAAGTCCGTGTAGACTAGTATTGCGACAGAACTCCATCCAATATTCCTTAGTGGATTGCACATAGTATGCGCTGTCTCTCCGTGCAGAACGCGGCTTTTCCTTCTGGGACACGTCTTCATCGTGCAGCAGCTCCTCCTGGTTCTCCCCATTGGTTGTCCAGTCCTTCTCCGGATATATCCTGCAGACACATTTGTTAGTGGAGGAATATAAGAATAAGAATAAAAATCTAGCACACTACCTGTAGTTATAACTCGATACTGAATTCTCAAAAAAAAAAAAAAAAAAAAAGACACGTGCATAGTTGGTGGAGAAGGTATTGCATTCCACCCAAAACTTCACCCGAAATCCATGTTTTGAGGCGCTTTGAATAAAAAAAAGCCGTTTTAGAAAAAAGCTCCGTGTGTGTGCGCGCGCCTGTGTGGCTATGAACAACAGAACACAAAAACGTAAAGTAGGATAAGTACCAAACTTGGTATTTAAGTTCAGTATCTTCTAAGGATGTGACACGAAGATTTTAAAGACAATACCCTCACCTCAACTAGCCTTTATATCGAATATTTTTCGAAAGTTTTGACGTTATAAAAATGGCTGTAACGATTTTGATTAAAATACCATATATTAAGGATACTTACAGGACAAATAAAATGTATATATTGAATTACCTGAGAATGGCCTGTGAAGTCCTCTTCATTCGGAAGGAGTTTTGTATAATCTTGTATAACCGGTGAACGTTAAGCGATAGGCGAAAACGTACAACACAAAAAATGTACATCTCTTTAAAACACACAATTTATTTCAAATTACTTTTTTTCTGGCATAGGCCATTTTTGAGATATCCGTTATTAATGGTTCGAAATGTACATTACTGATCATTCTCTTAAAGTCCTGTCAATATTCGCTTATTTCTCGCCATTGTGTACAGACGGTAGGGGATTCTAAGGTTAGCTGTAGTGTTCCAGTTCTTAAACATTTGACTATCGCTGTTCTCTTTGTGTCTATAACGAAATGTGTAATGTAGCTATTTCTGCAAAGGTTTAATTGAATTAAAATGTAGTAGATTGAAAAATAAGCTTTAGTAAGAATAGTTGTATACCCAATAATAAACAATAGATGACAGAGAAACTCATGTGAATGTGTCACAGAAATTTTTCTTTAAATTTTAATAGAAAATGTCTGATGTATTGCTTTCACACACTTTTCTGCCCATTTTTCTACAAAATGTTCCCATAAAAGTTTATTATTCTATCTGTTTCTTGTTAATTGATAAGCTCTCATCACACATTTACACACTTCGTTTGGTAGTATAAGAAGGATACGGTAAAGCAAAGCGATAGTCAGATTATAAAGAATGTATCGGTATGTGATGGCTTTGAAATTTCTGTTTGTATCGCCATGAAAACACAAATGAATAGCGATTTCCCACCTTAAAGGAGCATAAGTTTTGAAAATTCAAAACCGTAACAAAGAATATCTCGGAAATAATTAACGCAACTAAACATTTTATTTGACTGAATTGTGAGTTTTAACATTTTATGTGGTAAGATTCTATTTATACTTACGGTTAACCAATTACACAACAGCCTATCAGAAATAAGAGGACTTCACAGGCTATTCTCAGAAAATTCAAAATATAAATTTTATTTTTCATGCAAATGTGCTCCATATGATATTTTAAACAAACTCTTAGATCTGGTTTTGCGGAAATCAAAAATTATTCCATTTAAAATGTAGTTTGGGGTGGAGGAATTTCTTGAAAATCTTCGTGTCGCATCTTTAGAAGTTACTGAACTTAAATGAAAATGTTGGTGTATACAATAATTTATTCTTCTCCTGAATGCAGACGTTGCCCGTAGACAAAGAATACCACATTACGAACAAATAAACATAACTTTAAATGACAATAAGAATAATTAGCATAACGATAAAGTTAAGTCTTAGGAAACCACATACAAGTATAAAGCAGCAAAATAACCAACAGTTAAATGGTAAAATAACAGAAAAAAACAAATATAAAAATTTTGCCTAAAAAGTAACAAAAATACAATAAAATAAAGAATTTTTTAAAGATTTTACGATCCTGAAGACCAACTGATTTGAAAATTTGATTTTTCATTCCGAAGTTCTTCAGGAAGTTTACTGTTTTTCCCGGAATGGTTCCTCTGGCTCCAAACATAATGTCCATTACTGCAATGCGGTCAAGTTGGTATAAGGACTTACAAATAAATTAAACTGAGTTTTATTTATGGACGCTCTTTAACTGCTGTGGTCCTTAGTATCTCATTCTATACAGGGCGTGAAAGACCGGTAATTTTGATCAGAGGCCTCTTTATCAGGCTTGAGGTTCTTTTAATGCCGTAAATCAACGACATGAGACCACCGGCTTTACTTCCCTTCCGAAGGAAGCCATGCTAAGGATTTTTACGCCCGAAAAAATCCATCGCCCTCCACCGGGTTTGAACCCGCGACCTTGGGAACTAGAGGCTATCATGGTAAGCACTACACCATGGACGACAAAATTACTTACAGTAAGGTATGAGGGGTTTGTCAATTAATTAATTTTTTTTCGTGAACCTCAATAACCTGGTTTTCGTAGCTTAAAATACGACAGTAACCTCTAATATATATCCTCATTTTTTTACCCAGGCTTGAAGGTTATTATATCTATCCTTCTATTGCTGCAATTGATTAAGGTTCCATACACTTTTTCGTGGTGTATAAAACCTATGACTCGTAAGGCATTGATAAGGCAACTGTTCATAAACATACACATGGACCTTTCTCTAAAAATGCTTTTTTTTTATTAAATGGGCCTCAAAATATGCATTTCAGGCGAATCTCGATATCGAATTTTTGGGTGAATACAATACCTTCTCTACCTTCTAGGTACCTGGTAGAGAAAGTAAAGACAAGCGAACTTCAAATTTCCGATACTTTATATCGAATTACGGACCAACAATTCGCTTGAATTTAAAAGCAAGGAAGATTCATCCACTGTAGTTTTTGGCAGCGAATGAAATTCTCGCGAAACTTCCGAACCTAGGTTCTGATTTCCTCTTGTGATTTTATTAAAGCCCCGGCATAGAGTTAGTAATATGATTAGAAATAAAACAAAATCTTTATGTAATAAAATATATTATTGCTAGAAGTTGGGAGTGCAGGAAGATAAATAAGAGCTTAACAGAGAAGAACAACGTATAACAAGAAGGATATTCACCTGTCTACAGAAGAGTGATTCATACCTCTATGGATGCCGGCAAGGGTTATACTGATAGACACACCCTGCCACTCATTCAGGGCTCGCCACAACCTATCGTGTCAACAGTTTCTTCCCCTACCCCTTCGACGGGGAAATTAATTAAATTCGCGGAACAACATCCCACATCATAAGGGACATTCCAACAACCTGGAATTTACGGTCATTCACTTCTCACCCTTGAGATCGTGCTGCTAGTTTTATCGTAATAGCGCATCCGTTCTCGTGTGTACTTTATACCAAGCTGGAGTCACTGTTACCTAGAACGCGTTGTATTTTAATTAACCCCAACCTTGAGTTTATTCAACCTTATTTTGTCCTATAAAGAGCAGAGGAGATTTTGTAAGTTTAAGGAAAAGAAATCCGTATACGAGCCGTATAAACTCACGGAAAGCGTCATACCTCTTTCTCGATATGCGAATTATTCTCTCCAAAAACTAGCTGTGTGGGTTTCAAAACGCATTCATAGTAGCATACCCTTACTCATTACCGAGAGGGAGGCTCAGGCGGCAACGGCTGTGGCCCGCATTAAGAAGACCCTGAGTTCGATTCCCGTTGACCGCCCACTCTGACCATGGGGTTCTTCGTGGTTTTCCCCTGGTCGCCTAGGCGAATGCCGGGGTGATGTACTCTATCACGATTTCTCTTTTCTCTGTTTCATCTCTCCCTTTCACGTTTCAGGTGTGTTTTGAGGTCCTGCGGTGCTGACGCTGTCGGACAGATGGCGTGGATGCTTGCGCATATCTCCTCGTAAACGCCAGGGTGCGTTGTTCCGCCCGTTAGGGTTGCTTCGTCTCCCTCTTGGAAATTTTCGCCTCTAATGGTGCGCAGATGTTCAAACTGGAAATATTAGGAACTTCTGCGCGTCTCTATGAGCCTGTCTGTCTACGGATCTGGGTCCTCCTATGGCTCTTTCACCTCATCCCTGCCTCCCGGTGGGGTATAGCCACAATAGACCAAATTGGTCACAGTGCGCGAGGTGTTCCCCTCCGATAAGCACATCCTACAGCCTACCCTTACTCATTAGTTCACAATTCACATAGGATACTTGCAGAGTATAACAATCTCACGTTCTAGGCCGTTCGTCTTCATCAGCACGGTTTAAAAGTTGAATATTTATATGTACTGAAACGGATAAAGCTCAATGTCTCGGTGAAAGGAAGGCACTGATGATCCACGTGAGTGGCCTTACAGATTATTATTTAGAGAATTTATGAAAGGAAATATAGCTTTGCTGATATGACACGATTGAAGACAAAATACAGGTGTTTCAAAAGTGATGGTAAAAAAAAATTAGAGATGAGAAGTAAAAGTGAAGAGAAGCAAAAAAGATCCATATACATGGGTCCGGAAATTAACCCTTTACAAGATGTCATGTTTTGCTGATTGTGGCCTGCTGAATACAAACAAGAAGCCACCGTCACACTGATGTCGCAGATTGAGCTGCGGTTTTGTACAGTGAAAATACAACGAACACAAATGTACGCTGCCCCAGCTTTCTCTCCCAGTAGAGTCTGTATTCGACGGGAAAAAAATTATAATGTTTCAAGCTGTAACGGCTGACTTTAGGTCTGTCATCCGCTCAACGATAAGCTGGCTGGTACTATGCTAGAAGCTACAGTAAATGTATGCAAGGTTGCCACAAGGGGAATGAAGGTTGTACTTTCGTTAATGTTCAATCCTATTTCGTGGTGATGTGATTTGTTGTCACATGATTAATAAATAACATTTTCACTGTTTTTGTTCGAATTATTACATAGCAACCAGAAACAACAAAATGTGACATTATAAAGGGTTAATTTCCGGACTTGTATTTTGGAACATTTTTGCTTCTCTTGAATTTCACTTCTCATCCCTAAATTTTTAAACATTTCGTAAAACATGCCGGCCCTCGTAGCCGTAGTCCCTGGAGTGGTCGCTCCGGCGCTCCGCCAAGCTGAGGGTCGCGGGTTCGAGTCCCGCCACGGGCATGGGTGTTTGTGTGTGTATGTGTGTTGCGGAAATAAGCGGTATGAAAACAGTAAAACACAGTAGCATACACTGGGTACAAGGGAACTTTAAAAAAAGAGCCATATCGTATAATCCCCATATCTGTAAGATTGCATTATTCGTTGGCATGCTTTTAAACGCATCCATCATTATTTCAGCAGATTTTTTTTACTCAGTAACGTACAGAGCATGACACAATTTTAAAAGCATGTTTCTAAATTATTTCTTTCTTGTTATTATGTGTATATTCTATTCTACACTGGTGTGCAAAACCTAAGGACGAAAGTAATCTTCGCATGCCGTGACACTGCCAAGTACATAGCTCGATGATACTTGAATCATACATAGAGGGAAATGCTACGGTATGCTACAGTACGCAACTAAACGAAATATGCAATGAGACGAGCAGAAATACCACTTTTATTCATAGACCATAAGCTACACTAAAGGTTCCCCATGCACGTGAAACAATACTGTGAGCAATTCCAAACTCCTGAGCAACACTCGTCACACTTCACCCTTCTTCCAGTTTCCCGATGATTCTTCCCCGTGTGAAGTTATCCAAATGGTGTCTACGGGCCATGCTGCAATGAAGAATACCACTACAGTTCACCGTAACACTTGCTAATTGCCACACACCGTCTTGTCCTGTTTCGTCAACTGCCCCGTGTTGCGGGACCAGACCCATTTGGCACGACATGTGACGTCCAGCTTTCTGTGTACGTGTGAGAGACCTTTGGCAACATGCTCCCGCACCTTCCTCTACTTCCACCAAGTAGTTCATTTGTTATGTTACTTTACCCATCTCGTCTTTAGGTTTTGCACACCAGTATATATGCTGTCTCTTTTTCCAAGGCCGATAGTTTTAGGTCCATTTAAAACAGGAATCAACTGTTTATGCCTGAAGTGTTAAGGCGAGTTCATGCGAGCTTATATTTTAGGACACCCGTACTTGAATTCACCAGAATTTCAGTGCATACCTTTGTTTCTATTTCTGCACCAATATATCTAAGTAAAAAGTTGCCTGCGGCTGTTTGATTAGACAGCCTGAGAAACCTGAAAGCATAATCGTTGATTAGTTTAGCCGTGGTTGTGTACAAAAATAATAGTAGGAGGATATAAAAGCCATACAAGGTAGAATTTAGGTACATATATGTATAGGAATATTTATCAAAAAATATATTTGACAAATATTCGCATCAAACATATAGAGAACTTAGTGTTATGCCTAAAAATGAATGTAATTTAAGATACTGTAGGTAAAATATTGATTATTTAGCAAATGTAGATAACTAAAATACCATTAAATGTAAAATAAGTATAATGTGTTTTAAAAAATATAAAGCTGTAGACATAAATAAGTGAAAGTGGTACCAAATGAAGCTAATGTTCCCAAGAAGCGTGCAAAATCTCATATCTGTAGTTTTCTTAGTTTTAGAAATAGGTGCACCTATGCGTGAAAAAAATTAAAATTTACGGAATAAAAACAAAAGAAAACGGTTAACACTATTAACTCTCATGTCGCCATATTTAAAACTCTAGTTTAAAGTCTTAAATGCTGTGAAGTTTATAATATTAACCATATATTTTTACAAGCAGAAAGCATCAGGCATTTCAATGGGACTCGAATTGAAAAAATCATTTTAAAATGCTTTTTGACGTTAAGATCCCCATAAAGAAAGCATTTTCTGGGATCTTGGTGACCGTTGAGGTGTGGGCTCATACAATAAAGGGGTAACTAGGACCGGCTGATGAAATTACATAATAAAGCCTCTAATTTTTTCCTTGGCTCAGTAATGTTGCACACATTAGGTAAAATGCGTAGTTGACAAATATAACTGTAGTTGATGAATCTTGATAAGTAAGCGTTCCTCAGAAATCAATGATTGGAACACTGATTTAGTGATTTCTGCATCAATTTAGGGAGAATATCATACCATCAATATAAAGAACATAAATAGACAGCGATAAAAGAAAGGCAGCGCAAGATCGTAATGATGAAAACTCTATACGAAGAAAATGTATTTTTAAACCCAAACGTCCATTGTGTGACATTATTTTTTTGTTTTCCAAATTCTTGGAAACAAGGTTAAATATAGGATACATCCGGAAATTTTAGTGTCTGGTAATCATTTTAAGAATTAGATTCACTGTATCAGCACCAGCTTCTATAAACCTGTGGGTAATTCTTATAATTATTATCTGTAAAAAGTGATGTACATAGTTTATTATGCAAAACTCTGAGCCAGTATGTTTACCTCAAATAGGTAAGCAAGAAAATAAGGAATTAAAGCTGTGATAATTACTTCCAACTTGCAAAAAGACCTAAATAAATATCAATGTCATGTCTTTCAATTATGTAGCTGTAGTTAACTGTTTCTAGCGATTTAGCTTACGGAGCCGGCCCTCCGTGGTCGCTGGAGTGTATAGATCCGGCGCTCCGCCAAGCTGAGGGTCAAGGTTCGAGTTCCGCCATGGGCATGGGCGTTTATGTGTATCTATGTGTTGTGTGATTGCGATAATAAGCGGCAACGAACACAATAAAAACACAGTAATCGTAAACTGGGTAAACAAGGGAACTTAAAAAAAGGGTGGGAAATTAAAAGCTCTATCCACCAATGTTGAACTATATCCCATTATCTAAGAGATATTTAAGATATCAGACTGAAAGTTTTACAGGATGTAAATACATGCCTTCTAATTCTTCTATCTTTTGATTAGAATTTATTAGAAATTACTCTTTTTAAAATAACCAACCACGATACTGACACCAAAGTAGACACAAGCAGCACTTAGAGGCTGTTTTTATCATCATAAAATTTATTTTAGCTGCCTTTAATAGTAACTGAGTAAAGGGTAATTTATACATTCACAAAAAAGAAGAAAAGAACTGCTCAAAGCATACATTTGAAAACAAACTACATGGTTGAGCACACAGAAGCTGCCATACATCAATTTGTAGAGCAAAACTTCCCCTTAAAGACTGGCTAAACTTTATCTTTTTACTACAAAGTATGCAGGAGTTGTCACTTTTTTCTCTGAAGTGGTCAAAATTCAAAGTACAAAATGACAGATTCAATATACCTTTTATAAATCTGATGTGTTACATTCACATTACTTTTCTACCCATTCTTCGATAAATATTCTTATAAAAGCTTATTCTTTCATCTACTTCATGTTAATCGAGATAAACATTTGTAGAAATGATTTTACTACATATTTCCTTTTAGGTACAATGGAAATAGGTGAATATAGAGGCTTAAACGATATGTGATGGCTTTGAAATTCCGTTCTCTTTGGATAACCATCACCCATTTGAGAAAAGCAGCCATTGCAACTCAGATCGTTAGAGCAAATTGGAAGATCCGTGGCTCAAATCCCGAATATGGCATTGCATTTTTCCGTCATTTGATTCTACCTTTCCGAAAGTATAAATATTTGAAAATTCAAACGAATAGCAAATTATATCTCGAAAATGGTCAATTCCTAAAAAATTTTATTGCGTTAATTGTGTGTTTTAACGAGATCTACATTTTTTATGTAATAAAATTTCGTTTATCTCTTACGGATTACAGTTATGCAAAAGTAGTCTACAATAAAGAGGACTTCGAGGCTATTCCCAGAAAATTCAAGATAGACATTTCATTTGTCATGAAAATATCTTAAGCATATGGTATTTCAATTAAAATCATTAAAGCGATTTTTGATAAAATCAAAGTTTTCGAAAAATTTTCCATGTAAAGGATAGTTTGAGTTGGGGGATTTTCTTGAAAATCTTCGTGTTGCATGATTGGAAGATAGAGAATTTAAATACCAAGTTTTGTATTTAACCGACATTTGGTTTTTGTAGTTATACTATTCACACACACAAACACAATACACACAGCCCTTTTTCTAAAAATGCCTTTTTTGTGTTCAGGGAGCCTAAAACATATATTTTCGGTGAAATCTGGATATCGAATCTTTGGGTGGAACACAATACATCCCCTACTTACTATACATAGTAGAGAAAATATATTATATTCATAATATAAGTATTTTGCCTACGATGATAGAATATATATCAAATTAAAGAGGAAATTCCGATTGATAAGACTGTAGTTATAAAACCTAAAGTGAAAACGTTAACAATTTTTGTCATTCAGTCTCCCCTTAATTTTAGCAGTTCTGATGAGTATACTACATGTGGCTGAACTGTGTTGAGCTTAGACATCAATGGTTAAAAGTAAAGTAATTCTAACCATCCATAGTTATCTAAACAGAAGCTCTTAACGAAATATCAAATACTAATTTACTTTACTGCAACTTCACAGAGCGTTCCATCAATGACAAGACCTCGTTCTTTATGCATCAATTCCACAGAGTATGTTTGAAACGCATGTTCCTTATCATTTTTCCTATCCCATCTGAAATAATTACCTACATGGGTTGTTAATCTGGGAGGGGCGGCAGAAAGGTTGCATACGTTGGTAGCATTTGCTTTCCACACGTTCCCGTACATATATACATATATATCTGAGGGTAATTTATGTCTCTGATGTCGTCCTCCGAGGATTAGGGGTACCATGCTAGCCTCTGGTTCCCAAGATCGCGGGTTCAAACCCGGCGGAGGGCGATGGAGTTTTTGGCCATAAAAATTCCTAACATGACTTTCTTCGGAAGGGAAGTAAAGTCGATGGTCCCGTGTCGTAGATTTACGGCACGTAAAAGAACATTAAGCCTGATAAAGAGGCCTCTGAGCAAAATTACCGGTCTTTCACGCCCAATAGAATGGGTGCCAAGAAACACAGTAGTTGGAGAGCGTCCATAAATAAACTCAATTTAATTTTTAACTGGACTAATGTTGGCACCAATCCTTGACAAAACATGTAACCGCTCGTAATGTGGATGTTGCGAAACGATCCACCTTTAGGTCATTAGAGGATATTAATTACATTTTACAGAAGTGTTGATGTGATTAACGTATGACATACTCTAATTCGTTCCTTTACTTATTATTTGGAGTAATATTTCTAATTTTTACTTTCTGTACCACGTACTTGGTAGGTAGAGAAGATATGGCATTCCACCCAAAAAATTCTATATCAATAATTTCACCGGAAATTATTTTGAGGCTCCCTGAATAAAAAAAGAACATTTTTAGAAAAATGTATCTGTGCGTGTGTCTGTGTTTCTGTCTGTGAACAGCATAACTCAAAAACGAAAAGTAATTTAAATACCCAAATTAGTAATTCAGGTTCAGCATCTTCCAAGGGTGACACCAAGATTTTGAACAAAATCTTCCCACCCAAAACTACACTTTACATGGATTTTTAAAAATGAAATTTTGATTTTCTCAAAATGGCTCTAACAATTAGGTTAAAATATCACACATCTTTTGCAGGACACATAAAATATATGTCTTGAATTTTCTAGGAAAAGCTGTGAAGTGATCATCACTCTGGATGATTTTTGTATAACTTGTAAACGTAAGAGACGACAAGTCTTACAATACAAATAATATGGACTATGTTAAAGCACACTGTTTAGTGAGACAAAATTGTTTGCAGCATTAACCATTTCCGAGGTATTCTTTTTTATTGGTTTAAGTTTTCAAATACTTACACTTTTATCAAATGGAAAGTTGCCATTCGTTTTTTCTCGTCATCATGTAAAGAGGACGGAATTTCAAAGCTATTACATGCGACGCGCCTTTTTATAAATTTGACTGTCACTTTAGCATAGTGTATCCTTCTTATATCTGCAACGAAACATGTAAATAAGCTTACTTAGATTTACAAGACATATTTAGAAGAAGACGCTTTTCGAAGAATAGTTTTAGACGAGTGAGTAGAGAAAGTCATGTGAATGCAACACATCAGGTCATCTTCAATGAATAGTGAACTGTGTAATGAAAATAAAATACAGCTAGGCCTTTGTAAACGAGCAAATAACATCAAAGATAATGCGTAAAATCTAATATGATATATTTTCACATGACTTTCTTTATCCTCGAGCGTTTATTAGTGGGTATAACGCGGGTTATCGATTAAACAACAGACTCCTCTAAATATACTATAATACCGTCAAATTTTTTAAGTTATTTATTTATAAAATAATAATTCAATCTATATTAAAATAAAATACTTCCTAATCATAAACCTATAAATCTCAAACTAGACTTAATAAAGCTTATTTTTATATCTACTTCATTTTAATCCAAATAAACTTTTGCAGAAATAACTACATTACGCATTTCGTTATAGATACAAAGGGAACAGCGATAGTCAAATGTTTAAGAACAGGGCGTTATATGCTGGCCTTAAAATTCCATACTGTTCCCATGCAATCGCGAGAAACAACTGAATGTTGAAAGAACTTTAAAAGAATGGCTATGTATTAAACAATTCGAAGCATTAATAACAGATATTAAATTCTGGAATATACTTAAGGGATGGAAAGGAACATACGGAAAACCAGCAACAATTATAGGTAGGAAAAATGGATTAGAGGAACGGAGGAAATACTATGCTGAGAAGTTTAAAAATAGAATACCGGCACAAAGTGAAAAAATCTGATGTGTTACACTCACATGACTTTCTCTACTCTTGAACAAACTATTTTTACAAACGCTTATTCTCCATATACTTTATGTTAATCGAGATAAACATTTGCAGTCTCTATCTTATTGCTAATTTTCTTGTAGATGTAAGTAGAATGTGGTAGGCTTTAAGCGATAGTCAAATCTTTTAAGAACTGGTTGCTATGTGGAGCATTGCATTCTCTTTGCATGTCCAGGACATAAAAAAAATCAAGCATTTTTGGAAACATGTCCGTGTGTATGTTTTGTGTGTCTGTGTATGTGTCTGTCTGTCTGCCTGTGAACAGCATAACTCAAAAACGAAAAGTCGGATAAACACCAAACTTGATATTTAGGTTCAATATGTTCCAGGGATGCGACATGAAAGTATTCAAGAAAATCTCCCCACCCCAAACCACCCCTTACGTGGAACATTTTTCTAAAATTTTTATATTCTGAAAAACGGCTCTAACGATTTTGATTAAAGTATCATATGTTTAAGACATTTTTATGGCAAATAAAATTTTCTGGGGATATCCCCAAAAGTCCTCTTCATTGTGAACGACTTTTGCATAACTGGTAAACCGCAAGAGATAGACAAAAGTTTACTACATATAAAATGTAGATCTCGTTAAAACACACAATATATGTCATAAACATTTTTTTTGTAAAGTGAACCATTTTCGAGATATTCCTTGTTATTTCTTTGAATTTTCCAATACTTACACTTTTTCTCAACTGAGAATTCGTTGTTCTTTTTACTGTCCCTACTACGTATAATAAGTAGGGGAAGTATTGTATTCCACCTAAAAATTCGATACCGAGATTTCACCGGAAATATATGTTTTGAGACCCCCTGAATCCAAGAAAAGCATTTTTGGAAACATGTCCGTGTGTGTGTCTATGTGTCTGTGAACAGTATAACTCAGAAATGAACAGTCGGATAAACACCAAACTTGGTATTTAGGTTCTTTCAGAGATGCGACACGAAGGTTTTCAAGAAAATCTCCCCAGCTCAGATTACCCTTTACATGGAACATTTTTCGAAAATTTTAATTTTCTCAGAAATGGCTCTAATGATGATGATGAGATGCGGTTTAAGGGCCTAAACTGCTAAGGTCAACAGCGCCCTTACAATGTATAAAATATAAAGTCAAAAATATAAAAGACGCGTAAAAGAACCGCATAATTAAAAAACGGGACACAAACCCGCGATGTCCAAAAAACTAAAAACAACAATACAACAATCCCAAAAACTAACACAATAAAAGCATAGTCAATAAAAGATTAAAACGTGTCAAGAACTGTAGAATGCGAGGGACATGAGCGCCATATGTCCACTGGGGAGTAGAGTCCCCATTAAAACAGACAGAATAAAATGACAAAGCTTAAGGACGCTCAGCGCATCAAATGCGCAGATTAAAATCACTGTCACGAATAAGACGTAAAACACATTCTACAGCACGCGCGCCGTCTGCCAAAACGTTGGCTAGGCCAACAGGCAGACCCACACGAACACGCAATGCAGCTAAAACCTGACACTAGTCTAAAACATGACGCACCGTTAAGGGTGCATCACACTGCTCACAGAGTGGTGCGGGGTTACCACTGAGCAAATACGTATGACTAAAATGCAATGTCCGATACAAAGGCGTGTTAAAATTACCTCTTCCCGACGAGAAGCACGGGAAGAGGTAGCCCAGACTAACGGGAGAGGTTTAACCTCCCGCAACTTGTTCCCCCGGAGGACCGTCCACTCATCGCTCCAAAGCGAGAGGATGCGGCGACGTAAAACAATAAACAAATCTGACGAGGGAACAACAGAGGTAAAACTACCGAGTGATAAAATCGCCGATTTGGCAGCGGCGTCGGCAGACTCGTTCCCTGAGATGCTAACATGACCTGGAATCCACATGAAGGAGACGCGGATGCCAGCGACACCAAGCGAGTGGACCAGGTCATGTATGCGCTGTACGAGTGGGTGGTAATTGTACAGCGCGTTAATACTCTGAAGGGCATTCAGGGAGTCTGCACAAAGAACACAGTGCTGTAAATCATGCCGCTGAATGTATAAAAGTGCCTGATAAATACTAAAAAGTTCGGCGGTAAAAATCGAACATTGCTCCGGTAAACGAAAGGTAAAACTATGCTGACCAAAAACAAAGGCACACCCTACTCCAACATCAGTCTTAGACCCATCGTGTATATAAAATGAAAGTTCCCGATTTTCGCCTGGAGTTCTAAAAAGCTGATCTAAGAACTGAAGAAGGGGTCTCAGTCTTCGGCATCGACGTTAGCCCAAGGTGATAGTGGGCCTCAGCGCGCAGGCATGGAGGAAAAAGCGTTTCCCCCGTGGGAAGGGTTGGCGCTGGCACAACGCCCAAATGCCGAAGGAGTTGTCGAAATCTAACCCCTGGAGGTAGTAATGCAGAGGAGCTAACTAAATATTGTCGATCAAGCGAATCCTCGTAAAATAACTCGAAGGACGGGTGTTTAGGCAAGCTTGAGAACCGACAAGCATAGCTGCACAAAAGTATCTCACGCCGGAAGGGCAGCAGAGGCTCTGCAGCTTCTGCGTACAGACTGAGTACAGGGCTAGTTGGAAGGGCCCCTGTAGCGACTCTTATACCACGGTGATGAATGGTATTCAAGCGGCGTAACACAGATGGACGTGTCGATGAATTGACAATGCGCCCGTAATCAAGCTTGGATCGGACCAAGGAGCGATAAAGACGTAGAAGAAAGGTCCGATCAGCTCCCCAGGATGTGTCACTTAAAACACGTAAAATATTAAGAGCACGGTCACACTTTGCTTTTAAAAAGGAAACGTGAGAAGTCCAGCTCAGCTTTCGATCAAAGATCAACCCGAAAAATTTCACCTCGTCTGCAAATGGAGAGACCTCAGACCAAGGTGGAGAGAGGGCGGAGGGAAAGCCTTCCGGCGCCAGAAGTTGATGCAGGCGGATTTCTCGGCGGAGAAATTAAAGCCGTTGGCGTTACTCCAGGCGTAGAGACGGTCGATACAACTCTGGAGACGGCGTTCGAGTAGACAGGTCCGTCGTGAACTGCAATAAATGGCAAAATCGTCAACAAAAAGGGACGATGAAATGCCAGGTGGAATACAATCAACAATGGGGTTGATAGCAATTGCAAAAAGTGTGACACTGAGTACAGAGCCCTGCGGTACTCCGTTATCTTGAATAAAACGACTAGATAAAACCGAGCCCACACGTACACGAAAGACGCGGTCCGTCATAAACTCCCAAAGAAAAATGGGAAGACGACCGCGGATATTCCATGCGTGAAGTGTACGTAAAATGCCGCCCCTCCAACAAGTGTCATAAGCTTTCTCCAGGTCAAAAACACAGCCACGGTTTGACACTTTCTCAGAAATCCATTCATAATATGCGTCGACAGGGACACCAGGTGATCGACGGTAGAGCGATATCGACGAAATCCGCACTGAGCGTTCGCTAGAAGTTTCTGAGACTCAAGCCACTATGTCAACCGCCCATTGATCATCCGCTCCATCACCTTGCAAATGCAACTGGTGAGGGAGATAGGGCGGTAGCTGGAAGGTAGTTGGCGATCCTTCCCAGGCTTAAGTATAGGGACAATGGTGGCTTCGCGCCAAACGGAAGGAAAAGTACCATCTTGCCAAATACCTGTAAGAGAAAGAGTTTACTGTCGGCTCAAAGGTTCTGTAACATCAGGACATGAATGCCGTCCGGCCCAGCAGCGGAGTGCCGAGAGCAATGAAGAGCGTGCTCCAGCTCCCTCATTGTGAATAGTTCGTTATAGCATTCATTATTAGCAGACCGAAAATTATATGACACGGAATCCAGCCGGTCTTTAATAGAGTGAAAGCCGGCGGAATAACGGTCTGAACTGGAAACCGCCTCAAAGACAGTACCCAGAGCGTTAACAATGGCAGCCGGATCCACTATGGTGGCATTGGAAACCTGAAGGCCAGACATAGTACAATGCGACACTTTACCGGAG
Organism: Deroplatys truncata; assembly: GCA_030765065.1. Classification (NCBI taxonomy): domain Eukaryota; kingdom Metazoa; phylum Arthropoda; class Insecta; order Mantodea; family Mantidae; genus Deroplatys; species Deroplatys truncata. The sequence continues at coordinate 145,456,152 of CM060978.1, read as the reverse complement.
AAGCGACGGAGTTTATCCCAAACAACAGAGGAAGGTGTGAAGCGATTAAAAGACTCGACAAAACGAGTCCAAGATGCCTTCTTGCTATCCTGGATAATGCGACGAGTCCTGGCGGGCGATTGTTTAAAAGTAACCAAATTAGCAAGTGTAGGGTGACGCCGAAACACCCTAAATACAGTTCTACGGGCACGAACGGCAACCCCACACTCCTCGTTCCACCAAGGAACAGGAATCCGTCGAGGGTGAGAGGATGAACGGGGAATTGCGCGTTCGGCGGCAGAGAAAATCGTAGACGTAAGGTATTGCACTGGTTGGTTAATGTCGGTGAAGGGCTGGTCGTCAAAATGCACAGGCTGGAATACGAGCTCCAGTTGGCTTTTGTGAATATCCAGGTAGATACTCTGGAATGCTGTACGTGGTGTGACAGAAGAGAAACGATGCAGGGGTAATGGTCGCTGGAGTAGGTGTCAGCGACGACGTTCCACTGCAGGCGACTAGCAAGCTGGAGTGGGCAAACGGCAAGGTCCAAGTGAGAAAATGTACCGGAAGAATCAGAAAGAAACGTAGACTCACCTGTATTGAGAAGAGAGAGATTGAACTGATAAGAATTCCAGAAAGAAGAGTTGCCCTCGCACAGGCCCTTGGCGAACCCCACAGGGGGTGATGGGCGTTAAAATCTCCCAACAGAAGAAATGGTGTTGGGAGAGCGGACAGGAGAGCTCGAATGTCCGCAGGAGCGAGGGGACACGATGGAGGTGATTACACAGAGCAACCAGAAAAGAAAAAACCGGGTAACTGCAGTCTAATAGCAACAGCTTGCAAGTCGGACGTAAGAGCGAGAGTTTGAAAATGAACGTCGTTACACACTAACAACATGACACCTCCATGAGCAGGAGCACCCTCCTCCGGTTCAAGATCGTAGAGAACCGGAGTGTACCCTCGGAGATCGAAAGGGTCGTGAGGGCGAAGCTTGGTCTCCTGCAAACAGACGACCATAGGCGAATGGGAACGCAATAAAAGTTGCAGTTCTGCCCTATGCGATCGAACACCACGTAAATTCCAGCTCAGGATAGCTATGAATAAAAGGGATAAACTGTTTACTTAGAAGGGCGGCTTAAAATAATCTTTTGCTTAACCTTTGGGCTCGGGCTTTTGGTATAGAGTTGGTCAGACTCCATAGCTTCCTCGAAGAGAGGGCCCACGCGCTCAGTGCCAGAAACCGATTCAAGCGCCGTGAATCGGTTCTGGGTGGCAACGGGTGAAGGGGGCCGCTGAGCGCGGCTTGTCCTAGGAGCATCCTGGGACTGCGACCTTCGAGGAGGAGAAGGTGAACTTTTCTTACCGCTCGCACGCGGAGGATCTTTCAAAAAATCTTCCTTGCATAGCTTCTGTTTCGATTTCTTGTCAGCGCCTTGCGACTTCATAACCTTAGGACCAGCTTTAGATGGTTTGCTCACTGTGGCTGAAATGGCTGGCCGGATGGTAGTGGCGTTCAATGCGATCATGGTCCAGGTCTGTGTTTCGGCATCCTTCCGGGGTACTGGCGAGGCAACAACTGAACTAAATGTACCAGATCGCAGGAGCGAAGGTTGGCGCGCATGGTAACGCCTCCGGGCTTCAGCGAAGGAGAGTTTCTCCTTTACCCGGATCTCCTGGATCGCCTTCTCGTCCAAGTATCGCGGACAGTCGGCAAATGACGCAGAATGAGACCCTTTACAATTAACGCAGACGGGTCCGGATGAACAAGTACCTTTATGTGACGACTGGATACATGAGGCACAGATGAATACGGCACTCTTACAAGAGACTTGCGTATGCCCAAAACGTTGGCATTTAAAACAACGCAGAGGTCTAGGAATATAGGGCCTCACCGCAATACGTTCGTACCCTGCCGAAATACTAGTGGGCAGATCGACGCCATCGAACGTGTGAAACAGGGTACGAGTCGGTACAACACTCCGTCGCGTTTATCCTGCACTGGATGAACCGCTGTAACGTTTTGGTCGGAAAGATGTTCGACCAGTTCATCGTCAGATATTCCGTGAGGCTGTGAGTGGTGACGACGCCTCGACAGGAATTCAAGGTGCGGTGCTTCTCAACACGGATAGGATAACCGTGGAGAAGCGTGGCGCGTAACAAGGACTTGCTTTGTTGTTCGGACTTGCTCTGAACCAACAAAAAACCATTCCGAAGACGAGTGCAGGCTTGAACAGAACCAGCAATGGTACCAATCCCCTTTTGAATAACAAAAGGGTTCACCTTCTCAAAAGATTGGCCTTCCTCTGTTCGGCCAATTACTAAGTAACAACCAGATGTTGGTGGTGCTACTTCTGTTGCAAAGACTTTTCGGCGCTTGTTATTAATGGAGAAAGGGTGCTCCATAGCGAAAGAAATCCTCCACCTTTGCAACCGTCTCCGACCTCGGGCTCTGACTTCCCGGGCGTTACCCCGGCTTGGGTGACTGGCCTATCTATACCTACCTCACCCCAGGATCACACCTCCCAGAACATAGACAGAGGGACCCAATCGCCGTCAGAAATAAGCAGCTCATGCAATGGCCCCCCCCCGCGGGACTGCAGTTGAACAGCGGATAGGAACACAAACCCTGCGTCATTTGGGTGGTGGGGATGACGCCAATACCCACTCACCCAGCTGCGCACCTGGTGCGCGGGTATCCGTCAGGCTGTGTCCACGGAGGATTAAAATAAAAGGTTAAAAGAAACTAAAAGTGTGTGGGCGTTTCGCACTCAAGGTAGGCCGGCGAAGAAGTAAAAGAGATGTGTAAATGAATGGGCGTGGGTCGAAATGTGCATAAATAGAAGAGAAGAAAGAAACGATGGCGAGGGGCGACACGGAATGACATGCACAAAACGCACGAGGCCCTACCTTGAGTCCCCCGGTCACGAGAACGAACCCACCTCGACCGGACGGGGATGAAGTGATGAAGATGGCAATGAGTGGCTCGGGAACCCCCGGGTACGCCAACTCCCGTACTCACATAAGGTGAGCCCCAGGGGGGAATGGCTTTAATGATTTTGATTAAAATATCATATATTTAAGACACTTTCATGACAAATAAAATGTATAACTTGAATTTTCTGGGAATGTCTCCAAAAGTATTTATTGTGAACAACTTTTGCATAACTGGTAAAACATAAGAGATAGACAAAATTTTACTACACAAAAAATGTAGATCGCATTAAAATATACAACCTATGTCATATACATTTTTGTATTGAGTGAACCATTTTCGAGATATTGCTTGTTATTCCCTTAAATTTTCCAATACTTATACTTTTTCTCAAATGAGAATTCGTTATTCATTTTTTTTATGTTCTGGACATGCAAAGAGTGTGGAATGCGCCACATAGCAACCAGCTCTTAAAAGATTTGACTGTCGCAGCCTACCATATTCCGCTTGCACCTACAAGAAAATTAGCAATAAGATTAACATCTCGATTAACATGAAGCATATGGAGAATAAGCGTTTGTAAAAATAGTTTGTACAGGAGTAGAGAAAGTCGTGTGAGTGTAACACATCAGATTTTTTGGATTCAGCAGGCCTGAAAACACGTATTTCCGGTGAAATCTCGGTATCGCATTTTTTTTAGTGGAAAGCAATACTTCCCCTACTTACTATACGTAGTAGAGCAAGTAAAAAGGAGATAAGGGTAAAGCAGGAAGATGTTATTGATACAATTACAGAGGATGAAGTAACAAAGGCAATAAGGAGAACAAGAATGGGGAAAGTGGTATAGATGAAACAGCGTCGAAGTTTATAAAATTGGTAGAGCCAGTTATAAGACAGGTATTGACAAAAATATTTAGGATAATATGGAGAGCTAGTATTACCCTAGAAGAATGGAAAAAGAATATCGCAATACCAATTTACTAAAAGGCAGATAATAAGGATTGTGAAAATTATAGGGCAATATGTTTATCATGTGTTGTATATAAATTATATACAAAAATATTAGAAAGGAAACTAAGAAGGGTAATTGAAGTTGAACTGGAAGAAGAGCAAGTGGGTTTTAGACATAGCAGACAGATGCAAGATAATATTTTCACTAAGAGATGGGTTGCTTAGTATTTTTGGATTTAAGGCAGCCTTTGATTCGGCGCCTAGAAAAAATTTATGAAAAATAAAATGTACCGAATCAGATAATTACAGCAATCCAAAGTGTATTATATATAATGGATCGAATGGTAATACTTTGAATAGAAGGAGAAACATCTAAGGAAGTGAATATGGAAAAAGGAATTAAACAGGGGGATAGTCTCAGTCCACTATTCTTTATTAACCTTACGGATGAAATAATTAAAATTTGTAAAAGGAGGACACCAAGAATTAAAATAGGGTACTGGAATATGGAACTAATTTAAGTATAGGTACTGGTATACGCAGATGAGATAATATTAATAGCAGAAAATGAGGAAAAACTACAGAAGTATATGAAAGAATGGAGAGAAGAGCTTGGAAGAAAGGGAATGGAAATATACGTCAAGAAAAGTGAAGTTATTTTATTTCAAAAGAACCTAGGCAGGAAATATCCATTAAACATAAGAATGAACAAATATAACAAGTAGATGTGTTCGAGTATCTAGGAACAATTATAACGAGTGATGTACAATGGGATGAAAAAATAGTAAACAGGAAAATAAAAGCAAATAATATGTATTATAAATTTAATAAAACTATCCTCGAAAAGGAAGAAGTAGCTATGAAATCAAACTTGCAACAATATCAATGAGAACTGGTCCCGATGCTTACATATGAAATGGATAGTATACCATTACAAGATAAGTAAATAAGTAAAACTCAGTCCAGTGAAATGAAATATTTAAGAAAAGCTGTAAATAAAACTGAGGGATAGGGTAAAGAATGAGTGTATTAGGAAAGAAGCAGGTCAAAGATCACTGGAGGAGATAATTGAACAAAGACAATTGAAGTAGTGAGGCAGTATTCCGAATGGCAGAGGATAGAAAAATAAAACAAATACTAGAAGTGAGAGTACAAGTAGCGAGAGGGAAAGAAACAATAGTGTGGGAAGACAGAATGGAAAAGATTGGGAGACGAAGGAATAAGACGGTGAGAGAAATGAGGAGGATGGTGAGGGATAGGAATGAATGGAGAAGATGGACTGACGGAACCAACCTACGCTGTAAAGGCAGAAGGGAAAGAGGAAGAAGAAGAACAATAACGGATATCTCGGAAATGGCTGATGGCACAAAAAAGTTATTTGAAAATAACTATGTGTTTTAAAGAGATTTACATGTTTTGTGTATACGTTTTCATCTATAGCTTAACATTTATCTTTATACAAGATTATACGAAACTCCTTCCGAATGAAGATGGCTTCAAAGGGTATTCCCAGAAAATTAAAAATATACATCTTATATGCCATGTAAACATCTTTAACAGATGGTATTTTAATCAAAATTTTACGAGCCATTTTTTAGAAAATAAGAAGTTTCGAAAAGTTTTCCATGTAAATGGTAGTTTGGAATGGGGGATTTTCTTGAAAATCTTCATGTCCCATCTTTGGAAGGTACTGAACTTAAATACTATGTTTGATGTTAAGCCGACTTTACGTTTTTAAGTTATGCTCTTTTGATAGACACACACACACACATACACAGACACACGCGGGCCTTTTTGTATTCAGGGGGCCTCAAAACATGTATTTCCGTTGAGTATCGAATTTTTCGGTAGAATGCAATATTTCTCACCTACTAGGTACGTGGTAGAGAAATAACAAGTAACAAAATTACATATCTACAAAGTTGATAAAACTCCTGTTTCCATTGAAGAGTAATATTCAAAACATTGTTGCTTTAAATAACCATCACAACATGCTAATATCACCGTCGTGGGTTGAAACTGAAACCCACAATCTTGGACAGAGAAAGCTAGCGCTCAACCAAAGAGTACACCTTAGCAATATTTTTTTTTATAGTTCTTAATGGCGCGTACCTTTCCTTTTGCTACAAGCAGAACGAAATCTGTTAGTAATTTGATAGGCAAGTTTAGAGAGAAGAGACCTGTAGCATTTGAGGTGTCAATGTTAACGTTATATGTATGTAGAGCTAGGGCAAATATCCACTCAGCAAGAAATCAACTTAACTACCACCCTACCTAGTATACGTGACGTCATACTGAATACGCGACCCACGGCTGCACACCAGTCGTCAGTCAGTAGTTCGCTTGCATTACTGGTTGGTACAGTTGCTCTCTGTGAGTTCTGTGTTTTTGTTCTGTTCTACCCCTGACGCTTCTGTTTACAGTTCCAGGTTACCTGTGACACCCTCTTCCCCTCGCCGTACTGACGATACAAAGTCGCTGCGTGCACGCATTGTAAGCCAAAGGATATTTGTCTCAGCTCTGGTTATGAGCACGGCAATAATAGTTTGAACCCAAGAATCTGTGGAGCATAGTGAATAATAGTATTTAACGGATTTCTGATGACATGTCATCTTTTAATTGTTACATCATAGGCATTGTTAATGTGTATATAAATCCTTATCAGGGTTCCAGATTATAAAAATGCTTATTCATTAGGTCATGTTTAGGCCATTTTATGCCACTTTCTATTTTTAGGGTATTTTTTCGATTTTCTGTCATTATTTTGTCATTTTCTTGCTATTTTCGTTTTTGTTTATTCATTTACTTGCACTTACGTTGAGTATACAAAGATTTTTAAGCTATTGTCAGGAGAGTGAATTCATGTTCCAAACTAGGGATGAGACAAATGAGCTTTATCTTTCTCGCGTTAATAAGTGCGTACAGTCAGGTGCTGTTGTCCTTATCCTTGTATGGTGTCATAGGCTGTGAAGTACTCTTCATTCGCTAAATTTGTACAATCTGACAACTCACAAGAGATAATGATACAGTTATAAGATCTATTATTAAATAAGAGATGTTATTAAATAAATTCAATTATTTAATAATAAATTTAACGTCACAGTTTATAAAGCTTCCTTTAATTACAGAACTATAAGAGCTTCTTTAAAACCAGTCTTCTTAATTTTCTTTTCGGATTCTTCAAACAAGATATAGAACAAATATTTTTAAATAAGTTTTATAAATTATTTCATTGTCATTCTTATGTACGTATGTTTTCCACTTGTATAGTTGTTATATCCATGTATAAATTAATTTATAACTTTCTGTGCACTAACTTTAACAAATTAAATATATCTTAGATTTGGCCGAATTTTGTAATTAATATGTAACCTTTTTTTAGAAATATTAGAGTAATTTTATAGTTCATTTTCCAAACATTTTAGGTCATAAAATGTCCTTCGTTACATTTGGAAATGAAAAGGGATATTTGGGCTGAGAAGCCTAACTTACAACTTCTCGATTGTAAAGACAAATAACGAAACTGAGGCGCTGTTTTTACACTTAGTAAACAGGAAACTTTAGCTTTATGCTGCCACAATGTGTAATAGAACGTTAACGTAGGGGAAAATGTCAGAGACCAAGCAAGAATATATAATGTATGTGCACAGATAGAAAATGTTGATAGCATTCGAGGTGGGCGTGACACGGCAATAATGATACAGGAGAGAGAACTCTGGATATTAACCATCGGGGAGTAGTAAACGAAAAAAAAGGAGGGAGGAATTTACAACTACAGAATTTCCATTTTATTTACGAACTTTGCAGTGGAAAGAGGCGGAACGCAAATCATCAAAAGTAAGGTTCTGAATGGGCTGTATAAGCTAAAGCTGAAATACTTTTGGAGAAATTATACTAAGGTCTTGCACAGGGTGTGCATTCTTATGGCAGCAATCATTTTAAGATTGGATTGAGTCTTATCTAAATAAAGGAGAGAGACAGCGACTGAAAAATAGTACAATCGCGCCTGTAACTAAAGGTCAGGGTTCATAATTGTTTCCAAATAAAATTAAAGGTTGAAACAAAAACATGGACATGCTGAAAGTAGATAATACTCCTATCCAAGCATAAGAATGTTCTAGAAATATTTGGAATATGCTTACTGGAGCTAATTTTGGACAGGAAGAACAAATGGGGAATGTGCAAGAAATGGAGCGATTATTACTGATTTACCATGCATAATGCAATTCTTGGTGTACGAGATATCTCATCCTTCATTGGCGGTGTACGCGACTTCGCTTGCCGGCAGGAGGATTCACAATTCTGCCGTCTATAGACATTCAAGAATTTGCCGTTGTTCCTTTAATATGTGCTCTGAATTCTAACGGTACTTGGTACAAGTTATTTACGACCGCTGAGAGTTTGGTTTTGCGTGTGCGTAAGCGTGTGTATGTGTGTGAGCCCGCGTGTGTTTACTTTAGATATTAAAATAAATAAATATTAAGTTTTATAAGTTTATAAAACATTGGGAGAAACGATTACTGCTTGATAAGAGCAGTACAATTATGTATGCATGCGTTGCTTTATAGGGTGTGCCTAGCTCAGCATATTCTCACCAGCTTTCACTGCTCATTATTCAACTGATACGATCTAAGGGGGTTATTTTACGTTTCGGAAATTGTCATAATAGATACTGAATACAGGCGTGCATTCTACAATCATACATTAGTTACAGCACAACACATACGATCATTAAATTGGGGATAATCAATCTTTTAATCCAATGCATCTATTCACTTTCATCAAAATAAACCGCGGATCTATATTTTTTAACCTTTGAAACAATGCAGTAGAATATTTCAAGGTCATACTTCTGCTGGTCAAATCAATCAATAATTTTGAACAAATCCACTTTCTCCAAAACTTGTTCTCTGTAGAGAACTTGACTATGTAGCTGAACCATCATCAGTTATTTTGTACACGAACAAAAAAAGTAGTTAGATTTAATTTCACTAATTGTTATTTAATAAGATTATAAATGTATACATACCGTTACATTTTGGTGCATTCACAACCTGTGTCTTGTGTTGTAATATTTGGTACACATTTTAAGAAAAAATCCTGAAAAGCATACATTTTTAACAAACTACACAAATAAACGGCTTTTAAATGTCTATAGATTTCATTCTTTAATGTTCTTTATTTAATAATTTCACTTGTTTCCCCGTCATTTAAATAACCCAATATACTTACTTAGTCGGCTTACCCTCCCCTTATGTAGGGCTTACACTCCTAGGACTTACAACCGCGCCTAGGGTCAGAGGCCTATAGAGGAACAGACGAATAGGGAATCACAGAATGAAGAACCCGAACTGGGAATCGGCCCGCAGCCAGTTATAAAAGTTAGGAAGGGGAAGATATGAAATGACGGCCAAATGGATGAAAGGAAAGGGGGTGATGAAGCAATTGGTAGAATGAATGGCGGGGTAAACCGGAGAAGCTGGAGAAAACCTACTCAGACACCACTTCGTCCACCACAAAACCCACATGCGGATACCTGAGATCGAACCCGGAACAACATAGTGAGAGGCGAGCGGTCTAACCACTTGGTCACGGTGCTGCCTATTAGCAATATAACCGACATAATATCCTTTCATTACATTCATCAATGTGGAGTTTGCGTTTTGCAAACATGAATGGAATTTTACTGTTACGTTGAGTGACAGTGTTTTGTATAAATATACGAGATAACCTAAGGTTATATTAATTTTTACTTTCTCTACTACGTATAGTAAGTAGGGGAAGTATTGTATTCCACCTAAAAATTCGATACCGAGATTTCACCGGAAATACATGTTTTGAGACCTCCTGAATCCAAAAAAAGTATTTTTGGAAACATGTCCGTGTGTGTGTGTCTGTGTGTCTGTGAAACAGCATAACTCAGAAACGAACAGTCGGATAAACACCAAACTTGGTATTTAGGTTCAGTAACTTCCAGAGACGCGACACGGAGGTTTTCAAGAAAATCCCCCACCCCAGATTACCCTTTACATGGAACATTTTTCGAAAATTTGAATTTTCTCAAAAATGGCTCTAACGATTTTGATTAAAATATCATATGTTTAAGATATTGTCATGAGAAATGAAATGTCTATCTCGAATTTTCTGGAAATGTCTCCAAAAGTAATCTTCATTGTGAACGACTTTTGCATAACTAGTAAACCATAAGAGATAGACAAACTTTTGCTAAACAAAAAATGTAGATCGCATTAAAATACACAATTTATGTCATATACATTTTTTTGTTGAGTGAACCGTTTTCGAGATATTGCTTGTTATTCCCTTAAATTTTCCAATACTTCTACTTTTTCTCAAATGGGAATTCATTATTCATTTTTTACGTACTGGATATACAAAGAGAATGGAATGCACCACATAGCAACCAGCTCTTAAAAGATTTGACTATCGCTTAAAGCCTACCATTCCCCTTGCATCTACAAGAAAATTACCAACAAGATTGACATCTCGATATCTCGATTAACATGAAGCATATGGAGAATAAGCGTTTGTAAAAATAGTTTGTATAAGAGTAGAAAAAGTCATGTGAGTGTAACACATCAGATTTTTAATGTTAGCTTTTGTATTGTTTTAATTTGTGAAGATACCCGAACGGGTGCCCCTGGCTTTTCCGGGCCCTGAGATGTTTAAAAGGTTTCAAATCACGGCAATAAATTTAAAATTAAAAGCATAGTAGTCTTCTTCAGTAGACTTAAAAGCGTGTTTAATCTATTTAATGCTTAATAAGATACATTAACATTTTAACCTCTTGGAGGGGGGTTGTAATAAAACTGCGGTCTCCGGCAGAGCACAAATCATCACGTCACACAGTAACTGCTTGAAATAGAAGTCTAACAGCGTTAAAAGCGTTTCGGCCACTGCCCTGTTTTTTCATTACGTTGTAGTTATTTCCAAGGGTAAAACAAATTAAATGAAAAAAAAACCAGTATATTTATTTACTTTCTCCGGTTTGAAGTCAGTAACTTATATATCATTGCAGTATTTCCTTTAGCCAGCAACATTTCAAAGCCTTTAGTCTATATTCGGAAATACTCAGTTGCAGCCTTGATTCAAACACTTCTTATCTTAACTACCGATTTCAAATTTGAAATATGTCGTCAATTTTTTTAAACGCTATACCTTGGTAATTAAAATCTCAACTCTTTATTTCCAGCGGTTGGCGAGCTGTTTCAATCGTACGGACAGACGGACAAAGTGAAGCTAATAGGAGCGTTACAAAAGCGTTTGGCTCCCTTCCCCACAGTATCTTCGCTGCCAGTACCATTTTTACCGGATGGCCTTTACTACTGCATTGCTGACTGACGATACGTTATGTTATTTCGCCTGAGCCGACGTCTATACCACCAGTATAACAGTAGCTACTTTATTGGCCAGCACATCTTAGGTGCAATCAACAGAGGGCAGACTAAACGAAAATAGTGGCGCTGCAGCCAGCTTCTGACGTCAGAAGATATGGATCACTTGACCAGCCACTCCCGGGCGACTACAAGGCACGAGAAGAATGAAGTGTCAAATTTTACCGAGCGTAGCGGACGGAACTTTAAAAAGGCTTTCGCCCACGTCATTGTTCGGCTTGTACAAAATTCTTTTATAAACACAGTAATTTTGGCGCAAGTAATACTACTAAATTTAACCCTTGGGCGCGTGGTAAATCTTTTGACGCACAGGAGTAGGGCGAAAAAGGATATTAAATTTTGAAACATTTATAAAGTATACAATCAGTAACTTAAAATGCAAGGATAATAGACGTTTACATCCTTTGTTCATTGTATGATAGCCAAGTTTGTAAAGTACTTGTTGAGAAGAATACAATAGTCTTATATAGATGCAAGAAAGCTGATATTAATTTCTGTTGTGTACCGGTTTCTTTATTTTTGAAAAACCTCTTCCCTATATATACTTGTACTTAAATTTAAAAACTATTGTAGTAAAATGGGCCCAGCATTTAAATAACATCATATAAATAGTAGCTGTGCTTTTCTCGTGTAAATGCTATTATTAAGATGATTATTTAAAACGTGGAGATTTAATGTAGAACTCTGGCACACGGTGACTGCGCTTACCAATTATTCCTAGTTTAAAATCGTAACAGTCCAGCACTTAAAAGTTGGCGTGTAGTTGCTTAACTTGTTTAACTTACATTCAATCCTATATGTATGGAGACTTAGTGTGTTTTGCTGATACGGTGTCCTTTCTTTAGATAAAAGTTATCAAAAACTTGCTTACGGTTACTTCATGCTTGACATTACATGCTGTTTAATATGACAAGAATTACTGGCTTGTTCGCTCATCATATCTAAATCATGCTAGCATTCTTTGAAGAGAATGCCTTTCTGAAATCACCATACACTCGAAGAATTAGAGAAGAATATTTGGCTTGTCTCTCTACTACTTCGGCTGCAGAAATTCAGCATTCAATAATGTAGCCACCAAGTTTGTTTAGAAGCAAAAGGACACAATTTCAATATCTTTTATAGTTGAGGAAAGATTAAAATATTAATTTTGTTTCTCATTTTGCGCGAGAAATCTCAGGCCAATTTTGTGCTACTGTATTGGTGTATTAAAAATCAAAACCTAATGTGGTTATTGTCACGAGGTTAGACAAAGTAACTCCAAATGTTTTTCAAATCCAATACGAATGGGGGCAAACGTTTACTTCGATTTTCCTGTTTGAGATTGTGCATGACTATCCCTGTGAGTCTTACTTTCAGAAGAGACACACTTTGATTGTGACGGGATTAAATACAATCACTCAAAGGGATGAAATTATAAATTTCAATGAGGTCTGAAAAATACAGTGCCACGGTATATGTGTTTTCCATGCATATGCTCTATCTTCCATAGCGAGATACGGGAATGTACCTTAAAATTTCTCCTCTGATTCATACATCCCGGTAAAACTCCAAGGTGATTCCTGTTGTTACGAGATATCTTAAAGTCATTTGGAAAAAATATGTTCCATATAATAGGCTGTTTTTATGGGGAATATATTGCAAAGCTTCGTTTTGTATTTTTAAAGAAAACTTGACTTAAGTACGAAATGTGGTATGTTTCCAGCTTTTTGTTTTTGAGATGGGATTCATAGACAGACAAGTAGACAGAGAGGCAGGTAAACTGACTGACTGGCCTACTAACTGACTGAAATAATGCCTTTTTCTTTCTTTCTTTCTTTCTTTCTTTCTTTCTTTCTTTCTTTCTTTCTTTCTTTCTTCCTTCTTTCTTTCTTTCTTTCTTTCTTCTTTTAGGTAGCATTCAATATTTTCTCTACACTTTGTCGAGTAGCAGAGAAAGTAAAAATCAACTTGTGATGTAAACATTTTGAGGGTTGTTTCCATAACTTTCATGTAGCAAATTCCGTAGTGGGTAGTTGAATAAAATCTTAAAGATCCTTCGTGTATTGAACAGTAATGTGCACATTGTCAGCAGGCACGGCTTGATGCAAAGCCAAACCAATTCATATATGGACTTCGTATTTTCATACTCGAATTAAAATGAGTTTTAGAAACACAGTTCGTGTATTTATTCCCAGGTTAGCACAATTTTCGTAGTTTTAATTATTAATTATTCTGAAAAAAAAGCCCGGACAAGATGGTCAACTAGAAGCTATAGCTGACCTAGTTTCAAATCGGGTCGGGTCTAAAAATCTTTGCCGTGCGGACGTCTATCAAGCAGAAGCTGAATCAGGTATGGAGATAGTGAAACTTGAGAAAAAGTTCAGTTGTAATGTATTGGACAGGATGGAGGTGGAAAAAATACCGCAGTAAATTTAGGAGGCTATATCGCAGTGAAACATTATAATTGACTACCAGGATATACGTGGAAATGCTACATAAAGGGAAAATAACACTGTGAATTAAAATATATGGCTGTGGATAGAAATAGGTGGAAGAAGTGTATTCTGGAATGGCAATAATGGGTCGTTAGAGAGAGTGGGAGTGAGTGAGAGAGATAGAGTGAAAATCGGATTTGAAATAAGTATTGCTGATGCTAATAAATGTCCAAGAAGAGAATGTGTTTGTTTTTAGCGCCCCAGGAACTTCTAATTATATTAACAACCTTGTAGTAATATTGTTCTTAGAACCCCATCTCATCCAGCTTAGTTTTGAATAAAAAGTTTGTTGTCGTGACCAAAGATAGTTTTTGCACCTGTTTACATGCAAATTACATCGTCGCGTGATAGCCTATGTACAGTCAATGAAAAATACATGTGGTCTATGTAATTATTTGCAAGTGGTATTTCATGTTTCCATTGTCAAAAACTCACGTGTTGACTCACTTTATTTGCATATTCCGGTCCTCCTTGTGATGTAGATTGCGTCATGATATCGATTTTGAAATCTGGACATGAGATCAGCAAATAAAAAAGGGATTAAAAGGTGTGAATACCAGTAGACGAAAGAAAAACAGACCTTGTACCAAGTTTGGTATTTCTCTGCGTTCCATTTCTGACTAATGCTGTTTACACACACACACACACACACACACACACACACACACACACACACACACACACACACACGCACACACACACACATACACACACATACACACACATGGACCTTTGTTTAAAAGGTTTTTTTTATTCAGGGGAGCCCACAATGTATATTTTTGGTGAAATATCGAGAAAGTAAATGAATCATGTAAGCAAAAATTTGCCAACGAAACAGATGTATAACATTCCTTATTCATTTTAGCTGATGCTACTTGTTTCGTCTACCAAAATTGTCTGTTACTTTGTGTAACAGCCTCAATAATTTTATTCTCAGTAATTTTATGACAGCTGTTTATGAGACACGTTTACGTTGTTTTGTTCTCTCATAAATGGATAGTGATAAGTAGGAATAGGAATTATTAAGCAGTTGGCTTCAAGTTTCTACACTTAAACCGTTACCATTACAAAGAATACAAAACAACAGATGCCAAGGCATATGACAGGCAAGTAAAATCCGGTCTGAGTGGTGTCTGCAAACGCCAAAAGATGGTATGAGGGGGGTGGTGATGGTTTGTTTCCAAATTTGTTTCTAAAATTCCTTAATTAAATTCAACATTTAATACAAAAATTAAATAATAATTAAAAATCTTTTCAAAATAAAAATTAACCTTACTGTCCTTAAATCAATAACAAACTCTAAATTCATAAGAACTTCTAATAAAATCTTATTATACTCTTTCTACTGTTCTTCTAATTAGTAATGATAGAATAAAGGGAGGTAAAAGATATAAGCTCATATTTGATGCCTATGCCTATAATCCAGTAACAGTTCAAACGTATTACCTCCTCCTGGCTTTAATGCTTATAAATTCCTATGCCAGGTGATGATATATATTGAGATAGTCTGGTTTGTAGTTCCTTGGCTTCCATGTATATCCACGTCTTATTTTGTATTCTATGCTTACAATTCCCTGAACGCATATTTTCTTCAATTAAGTTGCACATGATTTCCTTATTGCATTATCTCATTTGGAATTATTCAAAGTAGTATGCGTTACACAGTGTTATCGTTCTTTAATAGTAGAAGCTATTTTATTTCCTTGGAACAAGGATGCGATACAATCAGCCAATAGCCGATCTACCACTTTGCTATTATCATATGCACAGCACCTTGTACAACAAACCGCACTTTGTTGCATTTTTCGTGACGTAATGTTTTTCTTGGAACGTAATGTATCCTTCGTAAGAAATAATGTTAGCAGCAGATGGCTTATCTAAATCACTTCTCGCCTGCTGATTCTGGACTCGTTTCAGGGGTTTCCCAGTGTTTTAAATCCTGTTTCAATTACTTTTGTTGTTCATAATCAGGATCCGGATTCTGATGACATTTCATTTTTTAATTGTTGCATCATAAGGATTGCTAACGTGTACATAAATCCTTATCATGAGTTCGAAATTATGAAAGTGCATATTCATTAGGTCATTTTTCATTCTATGCTTTTAGGGCTCTTTTCCCAATTTCAGCCATTATTCTGCTATTTTCGTGTCCTTTGCGTCTTTATGTGGTAAATTTCTTGCATTTGCATTGACTATATAAATATTTTTATGGTACTGACATTTTACACAAGGATAACTTTCCAAACTCAGAAATTTCACAACTCAACTTAAAAACAACATAACTTTGTATATTCTTTAATCATATTCTTGGTAAAAAGTAATTCCAACCCCATGCTTGCGGGTAGAGGGGTAGATATTGTCGGGAGAGGTGTAACCACTCTTATGAATTCAGGTCCTAAACTAGGGATGAGACAAGTTTTTTGTGTTAATGAGTGCATACAGTCAGTCAGGTTGCTATTGTCCTTATCCTTTTGTCGTGTCGTAAACTGTGAAGTGCGCTTTGTTCGCCATGACCTTTATAAGATCT
This sequence comes from Deroplatys truncata, assembly GCA_030765065.1. Taxonomy (NCBI): domain Eukaryota; kingdom Metazoa; phylum Arthropoda; class Insecta; order Mantodea; family Mantidae; genus Deroplatys; species Deroplatys truncata. The sequence goes on along the minus strand of CM060978.1, from coordinate 145,439,877 downwards.
GAGAACTTAAAGCAGTTAATGCCACAGTTTTGTAAGACCTGCTTCTAAAACAAATTTATTAATTTTATTTTCAGATTTGACAAACAAATGCATAGAACAAGCAAATAAATCCATTTCAGGTCATTTTGTGTAATTATTTCTCATTTTAAAAGAGCTTTAGGCCATCAAAATGCGAGCCTTCCTCATAAGTATGTAGGTAAGTGAATATCCTGTGAGACTGTTTTATTAAATAACACAGGAGTCTCCAGTCTCTCTTGCAGTAGCAGTACTCAAAGCAGTCGTCACAGACTCGCTAGGACATCACTCTTCGTCGCACTAGAATCGCACTCGCTAGCTCGCTCACTAACTGACTTAATCCACTGACTCCTTTCGTGATAACGCTCGCTTATATAGTCAATGGAATCTTCCACAGAACATTCTAGAAACATCTAGGCACACGTTCTGGAGGAGGGGGGAAAGAAACTTCCAGAAGATTCTGGTTATCAGCCGATAGCGCTTCTGGTGTTTGTGCCGGGCGAGAGCGCGACTAATATCTGTTTATCTCCGACTCTTGGCGCTGACTTCGTTATAACCTTGGACCATAGCCGCATCGTCACAATATATTTACATTGTAAACCGGTTTACAATGTAACAACACTTTTGTTTTTACATCGTCTTACTACTTTTCTCCATTCTTGCCTGTTGAACCACAAATCTTCCTCAATTTCCCAATCCATCATTACCACTCTAATTCCTTGACTCCACGTGCTGTACGGTCTTCCTTTTCTCCTCCTTCCTGGTGGTGCCCTCTCCATTATTTTTTTGGGTAATGAGAGATGAAGATGAGAGAAACATGTCTTTCGAAAGCGCTTCCCAGTTACCATCGAGCGCTCTGTGATGTGAATTAAATATAACGACTCAATTTCAAATATCATATGATAACATCACAATTAAAAATACTTCTATTTATTATAATCTAGATTGGGCTTTCAAGCCAGAGAAGTGAAAAAAAGTCGACTCACAAACAATCATCTTAACATGTGTCAACAGGTACGATTTCCATATTTCAATCTATATTTAGAAGAACAAAAACCTAACCTAAAAATTGCGTTAAACTGCAATATAAAAAAAGAAATTTGTTAGCCAGTATTAAAGTCATACAACTTTGCCTTATATGCAAGGTAGTACCATGCTTTGTTAAGAAATATATCAAATATACCGGTAATGGCCATCACCAAAGAACAGCAGAAAGAAGCATTTTGAAAACCGAAATTGTTAAACACTATTGTAACCTAAACCGTATTCAATTACAACTTTACGAGTTGCATTTATTGCTAACAAAAGCTTTGGGACCTCAAATGTGGAATAACTTTGAAGATAGATGTTATTCCCAATTACAATACTATCTGCAGAATGAAACTTATACTTTAAACAAAAAGCTTTATTATTTAAAAAAACACAGCTGCCATATTGGAATTACAATAAGATCAAAAACACAGGCAAACCCAAAACAGTAGTTAAATCAGTCTGATCAACCTTTAGCTTTACAAGAATTGCAACTATTAGAAAAAAGATTTAAAACTTGTATTTATTTTTCCAACTCATAGCAGATACAGAAATAGCCAGCTTTAGCCAGCAGTTTAAAATTACAATGTACAGAAATTATTAAAAATATGGATTTTACTATGAATAATAACCTCAGTAACAAAACCATTAAGAAACTCAATAAGAAACCTGTTGTATATTTAAAAGCAGACAAAGGCAACCAAATTGTAATTTTAAATACTAACTACTACAACAGAGTTAAAGAATTTTTAAATAAAGATGATTATGTGACAATTAGTAAAGATCCTTTAAATTCATGCATAGAACAGGTTAACCAAGTGACATCAAAATCAACTATACTATCAACTGATAAAAAGCGACAGCTTAAATGTAGCAATCCAACTTAATCTAAAATATAATGCTTACCAAAAACTCGTAAGACAGATAATAGTATGCGACCTATTATTAATAATACAGGTTCGCCCAACTATGATTTAGCTAAATGGTTGACAAAAGAATTTACATCCTTAGAACAATTTCATCATTAAGTATCAAGAACTCTGCTGAATTAATTAATAATATTCAGAATTTCACAATTAGTAAAGAAGATATACTAGTGTTCTTTCATGTTACATCTTTATTCATAAATATACCTACAGATAGTATTCCAGATTTGTTAAAAACTTGGCTAGAATCACTCAAACTACAAGAGAATTATATTCAAGAAATGATCACACTTACAACCTACTGTATTAATCAAAATTATTTTACCTTTAATGAGAATTTCTACAAGCAGACACATGGTCTGGCAATGTGTAATCTACTATCTCCTCTTCTTGCAGACCTTTATATGAGCTCCTTGGAAGAAGCTGTCACTACTTCATACCCACATATTTTCAAGATTTGGGACAGATATGTAGATGACATTTTTGCTATTATTCCTCAAGATTGTACAAATTTAGCGTTGGATATTTTGAATAAACTAAACTTACACATCAAATTTACTATGGAAATAGAAACAAATAATTCACTACCCTTTCTAGATGTACTTGTAAAAAGAAAAGATAATAATATAAAGTTTGGTATTTACAGAAAACCTACACATGTGGAAAATTATATAAAAATAATTTTTATAACCGTACTTCACATCAACATGCTGTCTTTAGAAGTTTGGTCTACAGATTGATTAATACACCTTTGGAAAAAGAAGATTATATTACTGAATTGGATTATATTAAGAATGTAGCTATAGAAAATGGCTTCAAATCTCAACTTATTTATAATTTAATCACTAAATACAAAAAGAAACATAACTTACAGATAGTTAGTACAGAATCCGAATAAAAAGGATTTAATATACAGGAAATTTAGATACTATCCAGTGATGTTTAAATTTTTTGAAAAATTATTTAGAAAATATCAGATCCAACTGGCACCTCAAAATACATATAGTTTGAGAAATATGCTGAATACACCCTTAACTAATACAACTGATAATTTAAAAAAGTCAGGCATTTATCAGATATCATGTCAGGATTGCCAAGGCTCATATAAAGGTAGGACAAAAAGAAACTTGAAAATAAGACTAAGTGAACACCAAAGAAATATAAAATTGAAACAAATAGATCAATCAGCAGTTGCCAACCATTTTTGGAACAGTAATCATGAAATAGGACAAGAGATAAATTATTAAAACCTACACAGCTTCCTTCACACTTGGAAATGTGGGAGAAGATTTTCATCCACCTCAACATCAAGAATGCTTTGAATTTTGAAATACCGCATACAGACTACCTAATGCAGCTGATCCAATCAGATTACAAGAGAGAAGAAAGAATACAGATGAGTTCCCAACCTTCACTACAGATGGCAACAAATCCAACATTACAAGTTTCAAATACTTCACAACAGAGGGCAGAAGAATCGTCTAATGAAATACTTCTTGGGGTCAGGGGAGTGAACAAGGCAGTAGTCGGCCTAAGCTGAAGATGAGAGAAACATGTGTCTCGAAAGCGCTTCTCAGTTACCATCGAGCGCTCTGTGATGTGAATTAAAATATAACGACTCAACTTCAAATATCATAAAAATATCTTATTCATGTGGCATTTTAATAATAATCCTTTGAACATTTTTGAGAAAATAATAAGCAATGAAAAATGTTTCATGTAAAGGGAAGTTTGGATTGGGAGGTTCTTCTTGAAAATCTTCGCATCTTTGAAAGTTACTGAATTTAAATCGCAAGTTCGATATTTATACGACATTTCATGTTGAGTTATGCTATTCACACACACACACACACACACACACACACACACACACACACACACGCTCTCACGCCCTCGTGCCTAGACTGTTTTCTAAATGTAGTCTTTTTGGATTCAGGGGAGCTCAAAACACGTATTTCCGGTGAAATCTCAATATCAAAATTGTAGGTGGAATGCAAAACTGCCAGTACCTATCATAAATAAGTGCTAGAGAAATTAAAAATCTAATCAATGTGTTTAAAATCTTTGTGCCCTGAAACACTTAGAAGTAAATTAAGAACGACACAACAAAAATGGCAATACTCTAAAGCGTAAGAAGTACAGACATGAAACTTAAGTGGAGTTGAACACTTAGATACTCTAAAAGTTTTGCAAAAGTGACACTTCTAGTCCTAGTGGTTATTTAAAAAGGGTATTTTAAGTATACTCCTCTAAAACTTTCGAATAACTGGTTCCTGATTCAGCAATACATTCCACTAACGTAGTTATCTGGGTATTATCGTACTATTTCCAGATGAATGTATAGCGTTGTTAAGCAGTTCAATTCAAAGAAGTGCAAATTACATTCCTTCAGGCTTCGTTTAGCAAGTTAGGCAATTGTTTCCCAACAGAAATGACTTTTAAATGATGTAACAGTCATTTGTTTGCGTTTCGTAATTACTCGAGTTCATGTACGTTACAATAGCTATTAAAGGAAGTTCAATGTTATGACCAACTCTGCAAAATTTCTGCTTACTCCGGCAGCTTTTCTAATACCAGAAACACGTTATACGTATAAATAGTTACTGCATGAGCCACTGTAATTCAATCGAGAATTAAAATGGAAATTTTAGTGCCACATTTTGCGGTTCTTCTCATTCTAGTCGCACCAGCAATGGTTCAGGCATCTTCAGGTCCAAGTGAAGACAGTCACTTCTATTTGGTGAATAACACTTCATTACATTTATTAATATTTGTGTAATTATGTGCTACATAAACTCCACAGAAAAATACCTTTAAGAGATATATTTTGTCCAGGTTGTATGGTATGGGAATAACATTTATAGAATATGACAATGTTTCTATTGCTGACAGTTCTTAGCAAAAACGCAATGCTAGACAAATACTTTAATCTGTATGAATGGGAATATGTTGCTTAGTGCAGTATTTCCAGAAACAAATATGCACTTTGAAGCTTTGCACACCAAGGTTCACTTATACTAAACTGGAAAGCGTAAAAGTTGGCAAATTATTATTTCCTCAAATAACCAACAAATAATCTTGCTGCTTTTGGGTTCTCTTCCTTTTCTATGCTCTAAGAATATTCTTATAAAGTTTATCTCTAAATCAACATGGAAGACACCTGTATGTTCCTAACTACCTACAATAGAAAGTATAATTAAATACAAATTTCTGCTAACATATCATTTCTATTATAGAGTGAACAGAAAAATGCCTTTTTATGAACAATTTGTACAACAGTCACGAAAACAAGAGCTTATGAGTAGAGAAAGTCCTGTGATAGTAAAACTGCATTATTTTAGTTACCTAATCAATGACATTTTAGTATAATGTTTATTTGTTGGTTTAATCCCTGCATGGATAATAGTTCCCAGAGGTTATGGTTTTTCCCCGCGTTATTTACCATTGCTCTTATTCTTGTTTTCACATTATAATCAACGGGCGGGAGAGGGGGAAGACTACTCTTGAGTTGACGTTTAAGGTGAACTGGTTAGTCTGCTGATTTGTACCTATTCACAGCGGTGCTAACAATACATTCTTAGTATTAACACATGTTTTATATTAATTAGGTCTTTCGTTTCTAATTTTTCTGACAGGTATTAATAAAGATAAATGCAAATCCATAGTATTATTCTGTGGCGAGAAGCAAACGCCGTTTTTCTTTCACATTTATGAACTTGAAAAGTCTTGAACTTATTGTTATTTTTATAAATGCTCTCCTGGAAATAATACTGAAGTCTCTTGTAGTAAAATTCGCAGTATTTATTCATGATTATCTTGTTTTTAATATTAAAAATCTTACGTGTTACATTCACATGAATTTTCTGCCCTGTAGCACTTATTAGTGGATATACAAATTATCTTACGAAAGTTTATTTTCCTATCTACTTCATTTTAATCGAGATAAAACTTTCCGGAAATAGCAGCATTACACATTTCGTTATAGATATGAATGGAATAGTGATAGTGAAATTTTAAAGAACTTCATGCTATGTACTGGCTTTAAAATCCTATGCTCTTTGCGGGCAATCCGAGAAATAACTGAATATCGAAAGGGTTTGAAAAAAGTGACAAAGTGTTGAATACCTCGAACCATTAACGTATATCTCGGAAATGACTGTTGCCACAAAAAGCGTTATTGGAAATGAATTGTGTGTTTTAAAGAAATCTACATTTTTTTGCTTAGTACGCTTTTGTCTATCGCTTAACGTTTACCAGTTATACAAGATTATACAATATTTCTCCCGAATAAAGACGACTTCGTAGGCTATTCCCAGAAAATTCAAGTTAAATATTTTATTTGTCTTGTAAATATCTTTATTATGTTATCTTTTAATCAAACTCGTTAGAGCCAATTTTTAGAAAATAAAAAATGCGAAAAATCTTCCATGTAGAGAGTAGTTTGGGGTGGGGATATTTTTGAAAATCTTCATGTTGCATCTTTGGAAGGTGCTGAATCTAAGTAGCAAGTTTGGTGTTTATCCGACTTTTCGTTTTTGAGTTATGTTGTTCACAGACACACTCATGACAGACACATACACATGCGCGCGCGGATCTTTTTCTAAAAATGCTTTTTTGGGATTCAGGGGCCCTCAAAATATGTATTTTCGGTGAAATCTCAGTATCGATTTTTTTGGGTGGAACGCAATCCCTTCTCTGCTTACATGTACGTGTTAGAGAAAATAATAAAAATCTAAAAGTTCTGTCTGTAATTTTGAAAACGCAACTATTAAGTCAGCACATTTTTGTATCTATTACAAACCGACACAGGATGGTCGAGGTCGTTAAGGCATGGACTCATGAATTCCACGGTTCGGCCGTCCTTCTTAATAGGATTTTTTTTTTTACGGATTTTCCTCAGTCCTCATAATTGGCAAATGCTGGAGAGGCACCCTAACTTAGGCCTCGCAATTTTAATTTTATTTCATATACCATCAGTGTCCACGTGCAGTGCCGCATGTATCAATTAACACAACATGTTGTTGTGTTAACAGTTATACAACTACAATATACAAAATCAACAGATACAAAAAATGCACATTAATTATGTAGTAACAACGGGGTTAAACACTATTAAAACATATTTATAAGCAGGCTTGCTGCAGATCTTCTAAAATACTATTCACAAGTCCTGTTTGTATTATATGGATAAAATGCCGATTTCTTGCGACATAACAGCTTTTAAGTTGCCACAATTAACCTTTATTTGTTAAAAGGGATACAATTCAAAATAATGGTTTTTCCTGTGCTGTTTCTTTACTCTAAGTGGATTTTCTTGAGATTCATCTTTCCGTCACTGAAACAATGTTCTTGGAAATAAATTCCTTCCTTACACTGTAAAGCAAGTGCAGCTACTGAACTAGCGTCATGTTCTAGGCTGGAGAATAGACATTATTTGCCATAAAACTCTTGGAATTTATATTAAATCACATACATCGTTGCCTTTGGTAAGCTGGGCAGATGACTGAGATAGGATCACACCTTAACATTTTGTTAAATACGGGACTGTTCTAAGGTCAGTCCTTAGTTTCAAATGGTCGTAACTTTGATGTATTTTTTGATTATATAAAAATAAGATAGCCTATTGGTCCATGAAGGAATGCGATTTTATCTCCAGATGACCACCACCATACTGTGCGGTCAAAGTAGTTTTTATTCTATGTCATAAACGACATTAGTAATTAGTTTGTCACTGCCATCTGATATCAATCGTTTCAGTTTCTGACCGTTTATTAAGGAATATCACTAATTTGAGATATCTTATAAGTAGTAATCTGCTAGACTTATGTTGGTGACCTAGAAGCTTAACTGTTCGAAAATACCTTCTAGTTAATGACCAACAAATGCGTTGTGTAATTCGGAATTTTGTAGTATTGCGTATGTGAGATGGAGCACCATCCTGGTATTATTGTAAAACTAGAGCTGCAATCACCTCAGGTTTTATTAATTTTGGTGTGTCAAACATTTTCTATCAATAACAATTTTCTAAAATTTGTTCATCAGGTTGTAAAACTTTTTTTGTACGCTCGTGTATTCTCCACGTCTGCCTGATGATAATTACACAGAAGGAAATTTAAACCTCCAGCACATGAATTCATTTTCAAGGAAACCGATATCTACTAAGGTAAATTTGGTGGCTGGCTGTAATAACATATAGATACCTAGGGCGGTAAGTAAAATACACTTGAAGCCTTAATTGATACATTTTTACTTTCTCTACCATGTACGTAAGTAGGGAAGGAATTGCATTCCACTCAAAAATGAGATACCGAGATTTCACCGGAAATACATGTTTTGGGGACCTCTGAATACTAAAATAGCACTTTTAGAAAAAGGATCATGTGTGTGTGTGTGTGTGTGTGTGTGTGTGTGTGTGTGTGTGTGTGTGTGTGTGTGTGTGTGTGTGAGCAGTACAACTCAGAAACGAAAAGTCGGATAGATAGCAAACTTGGTATTTAGGTTCTACCTTCCAAAGATGCGACAGATTTTCAAGAAAATCCCCCCACCCCTAACTACCCTTTATATGGAACATTTTTCGAAATTTTTCATTTTCTAAAAAATGCCTCTAACGATTTTGATTAAAACACCACATATTAAAGATATTTACGTGACAAATAAAATCATATCTTGAATTTTGTGGGGTAGTCTGTGAAGTCCTCTTCATTCGGAAGGAATTTTGTATAATTTTGTTTAACTGATAAACGTTAAGCGATAGACGAAATCGTAATACACAAAAATATTGATCTTTTTAAAACACACCATTTATTTCAAATAACCTTTTTGTAGCACATGCCATTTCTGAGATATCTGTTCTTAAAGGTTGGAATTGTTCATTCCTTGGTCATTCTCTGAAGTCTTGTTGGCATTCAGTTGTTTCTCGCGATTGTACGGAAACAGTGTGGAATTTTAAGGTCCAGCATACAGCCCCAGTTCTTAAATATTTGACTATCGCTGTTCCCTTTGTATCAATAACGAAATCTGTTATGTAGCTATTTCTGCAAAGGTTTATTTGGATTAAAATGTAGTAGATAGAAAAATAAGTAGATAAAAAAGAATAGTTTTGTATAACCATTAATAAACGACAGAAGATAGATAAAGTCATGTGAGTGTAACGCATCAGATTTTTAATAACCAGTAATAACTATTATATGTATGGCACACTTAGAACAGAATAAATTATGTTATTTCAAACAGTCTTGAAAACCAACTGAGTGTAATTAAAGGTGAAAAAAATTGCATACCTAATTTCAGATTCTTCAGGAATTAATAACGTGCGCCCAATTTTGTAATCCCTTCAACATTTGCCAGCCCTCGTCGCTGGAGCGTTCGGCTTCGGCGCTCTGACAAGCTGAGGACCCGGGTTCGATTCCTTCCATGAGTATTTGTGTGTGTGTGTGTTGTATGTGTAACAGTAATTTCGGTAATAGGCGGTAAACAGTAAAACAGAGAAAATAATAAACAGGAAAAGAAGACATCTGCGTCTTCATAATCTACGTCTCTGACTTCAAATTCTTATTGAAATACTGAATCTCTAGTATCGCTCATATGACTATTTTCACTCGCTTTGAGTCACGGCATCAAAATCAAACCCTTGACTCAACGTCTCCTAACTATTAGATCCTACTAAGCCGTCGTGTTAGTTGCAGCTATTGATTTTGCAGATTAAGTAACCGAAAATCCGTCGTGACGAGTAAGCTCATTAGAAATTGTTTTCTTTTATTAGCAATTCATTAAAACAATAAAACACACAACCGTGAAAAATACGTAGTTACAATGCACATTGAAGTGCTTAACAAAATCCCAGAAATAGAAAAGATTTGACTTCGTCTCGACTTCTCAAACTATTCCTCCATGCTGTAACAAATAACTTACCATATTCATACCGCAACATATTATTACAGAGCCGGGCCCATTTCTCAATTCATGTAATGCTCCATATTTTTCATTGCATATAGATATTGTTTATTGCATTTGTAACGGCAATGAAGCAGGTCAGTCCAAATCTGTGAATGTAAAATCATTGTAAAATGTAGTAACATTTTTATTCCTACAAATGCCATATACAGAATGTTTCAGGACCTCTGCGACAAACTCTGAGGAACGATATATCTCGCAATCACCATTCTCGACAGATCATTACCGAATTATTCGACCCTGTCTGAAGCGTATCCGGCAGGATAGATTTGAGAGGTACGTCGAATACACTTTGGCTTTCTTTTGCAATCGCTGAATCAAGTGACATCGCCTCTTTCTTGTCCGTAACGTAAGGTTTGGAACGTCTGAGATGCACAGCCCGGTTTAACTCAGTGTTTGTAACTACAGCTCCACGCATACCACCTCCAGAAAGCACAGGGACTGGGGCCGAAGGACTTCGCACCTTGTGTTCAGTTTGTTCAGTGGTTTCTGCAACGTACTATCGCAGATCCTACATTTCCCGCGCACATCTTGTTTACCGATGAGGTCTGCCTCACATGAGACGGATACTTCAACAGCAAGAACAGCCACATCTGGGATGTTGAGAACCCTCATGCAGTGTTCTTTAGGCATACCAACAAATGTATTCCCTAAACAACTGGATTGGAATAGTTGGTGATCATCTCCTGGGACCTTTCGTTTTGCCACCCCGTTTGAGTTAAACGGCCGTTCCGATGATTCTTTTGTCGTCAAAATGTATTTACAGTTTATATGTAATTTCAGAAGTTGATAAACCCTTGGGCAGAGGATAAGGAAATCATAAGGATAATATATGCGGTATTTCATACCCACTTCGTCGAATATCAAGACATTTTGCATTCGTTGTTAGGAATACCTCTAGGCTTTGCGAAATTACGATTATAACGCACAAAGGAGATTTTTCATCATAAAAACCTTCTAGGTTATTTCACAAAAATTTCATAAAGAATACTAGGGAAGTAAATGAAATTTTTCTTCCAGATACAATTACTATAAATTATAACGTAATTAAGATGAACCAAAAGCATTCCGTCTGTTTTATCACCTATTATTATTTGAATATTTCTAAAAGATGCCTCTATGTTGAAAACACGTTAATAGCATTTAAACTTTCGAAAACAATTCAGAGTACATATTTGTATGCAAATATATCTGAAAGAGACTCCTAAAAGTTTCTGTTTTAATTTTTGTTGTGTTTTTTCTACTGTAGGATAGATATCCAAGCAAGCTGGATCATCTGGATGTGGACGGGATTCTAAACAGCGACCGCATGCTGTCTAGCTATATTAAATGTCTTCTCGACAAAGGACCTTGCACTCATGAAGGCCAGGAAATCAAGAGTAAGTTTGAGGCAGTATTTTATTTCACAACACTGTGAATGCCAGAGTGATTGTAGTGTAAATTAACATTATTGTATGACAATGATTTTAGATGTTTGTTAGCTATAGCATTGTTAGGAAATAAGTTTACACGGCCTCACTGAAACTGACAATAGGAGTGGGTAACAATGAAGTGATGGGGTGAGTTGTTTATCACTTAATAAATGACGTCAGGGTAGCGTGCCTTTCTTTAGAAATGGAGGGAATATCTTTCCTAGAGCATATGTGTTTGTAATTATGATTGGATGACAAAACAGATGCTTATGTTGGCGCGATTTAGTAACCAATAGCAGCTCTATTATAATGTTTAGGCATATCGGGGTGAGGGAGTATAAATTCTTGAGCCAAAAGCAAGTTTCGTGCAGTTCTACAGAATCATTCACGAGGTAAACGTCGCGCAGTTCTACAGGATCTCTCGCGTGGTGCACATTGCCAAATTCCACAGACTCTCTCGCGTCATAAAATTAGTTACAAAATCTGAAGTACGCAACAACCATTACGACAGTAATTACTTTCGGAAATATAACAGTTTCAATCAGGCGTGTATAAAGATTACAGATGTGAACTATTAATTAAGTGTGACGGGAATAAATGAGTAAAAACAAATTCTTTCATCAGTGTTATCTTTTAGTAACAACGAGTAATAATAGCTAGCCGGAGGACAAAGAACCCAAAATTCAAAATAGTAAAACAATAACAGGCGCTGAGCAAATAAGATAACATGAACAGATTACTGTGACAAGTTCAAGTTCATAGTTCTATTCACGACATAAATGTAATCACTGATCATGATGACATACATTAGACTTTGGAAATGCAGACACAGGGGATGCAAGAAGAGTTTTGCTAGCCGAGGTATACAGTAATTGTTAGTGCAAAACTGAAACGATTAACGATTGAAGAAACACCGCAACAGAAATGAAAACCTCTCAACGAATATGGATGTACAAACGAACCGTTGCGAGTTAGAGGCGAGGTTGTGGTAACAAGTCGCACTGAGTTCATTGTTTTTACACGTTGGAGACGTTATTGTTGCTGTAAGCTTACTCAATTTTATGACAGAATAGTAAAACTGACTTTAGATAATTTTTAAATGCAATTTGCACCCATTTAAAAGTCAGAGCATCTTTATCTTCAGGAAAACTGAAATCGCTACAGCTGTCACAATATATTTATTCTGGTTTGGCTGTAAACGTGATCGGCATGATCTCTAAATGTAACTTGATGTCAGTTTCCCTCACTCTCCTCAACCTACGAAGTCCAGAAAAAAGTTTTAGATTATTCAGTCACAGAACTTACAGAGTGAATACAGTAGCTGTAGTAGTCTAGTGTAAGCCTACTGAATGCTATATGATGTCAGCAAACAGGTCTCTTTTTATTCCTGGCTCTCAGGATCTGAGTCAAAAGTGTAGGGCAGGAGAGAAAAGCAAATTTAGTATTAGGGAAGGACTCACGGAGTAAGGGGAATGTATGCTATAAAATGAGAGTCAGGTGGAAAATTTAGCGCCCTGTGGCATTTTGTCATGGTAGCTCGCTTGGTTAAAGCAACCGGACGGAAATTGGAGATCGGTGTTTCAAATCCCGGCTATGGCATTGGATTTCTCAGTCGTCTGACTCTACCTTTCCAACCTTGTCCTACACACATGTCTAGTGTGGAAGAACAATTAATTCATTAATTGATCTAAGAGAGGCTAAACCATGAAGCCCAGGAACTTAAAGTACTTACGACATTGTAATTGGGGTGTCATCTCAAAACAATTTGAGGGCCCCTTGTGGTTCATCGGGGAAAATACGAGTCAGCTGGAGTATTTAGTGTCCTAACGGCATGTTACCATGGTTAGAGCAACCGGACGGAAACCGGGAGATCCGTGGTTCAAATCCCGGCTATGGCACTGAATTTTTCAGTCGTCTGATTCTACCTTTACAATGTATGTTATACCTTTGTACCTGTAAGATACAGAGCTTACCCTTCTCCCCTCTGCACCTCATTCCTATGCATACCCGAAACGCTGTTAAGTCACACGTAATTGTTTGGCTGATTCTGCTACAAACTCTAAACGCCTCTTGGACACGTGGCATTTTAGAACTTTCTTAACTCTAAACTGTCGCCGCGAAAACATAGTAAATATTTGATATCCTGCAAATACAAAACTGCGCAACGAACACAGAAGTGATGCGAGTAATAACAAGTATAAAACACTTACAAAATATTAAAAAGGATAGAAGAACTTCAAGTGTATTCACTAAATGGATCGTTCTTGATGTATGTATTAGAGAAGATAACTTAAAATGCTAACGGAAACCAGACCAATGAAAGCGATTGCACATCTATCTCGTTGCTTTTGCAACACCAGTACTAGCTGTCCTTGCACTTGCAGTTACAGTTTACTTAATATACATAATCACGAGGTTTCTTGTTATTGTCGCTATTCATCATCATAATCACCATCATCATCGTCGTCATCATAACCATCATCTTCTTCTTCTTCTTCTACTAAATATTTTTCTTCACACCAAACTCAGCCACATCACGCATTGGCTTTCCGGGTGTTTACGATAATGCATATTCATAGTATATGTACACAGATATTCATTTGTCTGCTTATTGTTTCTTGTTGAAGAGCTCCAGTGATTTTCTCTACCCATTATAGATTCACGCATATCTAGTCGTATAAAATGATTTTTCTATATACGTTATCTTACTCACTATCTATACATGTTTTCCTAGAAATAACTTCAAATTAAGAATTATGGACGTGGATGACTAAACGATGCAAAATGAAAACGTAGCCACTTGTATCACAATATGTGTAAAACAGCTATTGATTATCTAACAGAGCTTCTGCCCTCTAAATTCAACGAAATCAAAATCCCTGAAACGTATTATAACGTTATACTAAATTACTTACACAAAAATTAAAATTAATTCCCGTTGTATTACTATTAATACAAAACTAAACCAACTGATGCTTGGCTCTTATCTGAACCCAAATGGTTTACAACTGCAGCCTTCAACCATAGTAAGAATCTTGGTCCAAGATTAGATATATAACATAAGGATAAGAGATATCCTGATTTAACAATACTAAACATTTTTAAAGTAAGAAAACACACACTCAATTAAAAGCATTATCAAGATAGAATTTCCATAACGCAGGTCTGTTTTGTATACTTTAAATTAACTTTATTGTTGTTTTTGTTTATTATTAGATATAAGTATTACTTTAACATAATATTCCTCCTCTCATAAGATCTGTTTTGTATGCTTTAAATTAGCTGTATTATGTTTTTATTTATTATAAGGTATAAGTATTACTTTAGGACATGTCCTTTCTTCTCTTATAAACTTGAGCGTTAGTTACTAAAAATTTGCATAACAAAGTGTACAAATAACGTCATATATAATTTATTTTATCGTTGCAAGTACTAACTTACTTCATTTTTGTTTAATATTACTTTTTCTATCATTTGCATGCTATGTAAGTCTGTTTTTGAGGAATCCCTCGTCCATCCTAAATATGGGATTTTCTCATTCGGTGGCAGTGCTAGAAATTAGCCATTATTGTTTATATTTGATGTGGTATTTCTCTATCAATAAATGACATTAAATTAAAATTAAAGTACATGCATTAAAACAAAACCTATGGGAGAATTCCGTATTTTTAAAACTGCTTCATCAAATTTCTATCTGTAAACTTAAAAGACAACGGATATTTTGGAACTTTCTAAAGCTATTTGATGCAAATTATATGTTTTAAAGTGTTGTATATTTTTCAGGATTATCTCTGCAAAGGTTTGGTTTCTAGCTTATATTAAAATTCATAAGAATGAAGAGGAACCTAAGGGCTATACACATAAAATTCAAAATACATATTTTATTGACATGAAAATACCAAAAAAGTATATATATATGCATATGTGATACATTCACATGACTTTCCCTATCCCAACTACCCTTTACATGGAAGACATTTCAAAATCTTGGATTTTTTTTAAAAATGGCTCTTAAAGATTTTGATTAAAGTATTGTATGTTTATGATGCTTGTGTGAAAAAAATGAAATGCATATCTTAAATTTTCTGGGAATAACATGTGAAGCCTTCTACTTCCGGAAGGTATTTTGTATGATTTTGTTTATCTGGCAAACCGTAAGAGATAGTCAAACATTTACCACACAAAAAATGTAGAGCACTTCAAAGCACAGAATTTATTTCAAATAACGTTTTCTGTGGTATCAACCATTTCCGAGATATCTGTTGTTATTGGGTTTGAATTCTCAATACTTTGGCATTTTTCTAGTGTACAGTACGATTTTTTCGACTTGACCCTGCAGAAACGGAAATGAGGAGAAGGCTGGAGAGGGGAAGGGAGAAAAAGACCGGCAGTATTCTCTTAGGGCGGTGCAACAGCAATGCCTAAGGTACGCGGCCGTTCTCCTAAAACTAACCCAAAACACCTCCCGGGAGATAAGGGCTCATCTAGCTACTGCGCATCCGGCTGAGTAGGGTCAGGTGGAAAAAATCGTACTGTACTGTCGCTGTTCATTTGTTTTTCGCAATACCTTGGAAAGAGTATGGGATTCTAGAGCAGCATATAACGAGCGGATTTTTAAACATCTGACTATCGATTCCGTTTCCTTTATCCACCTTATAGCTTCAACGAAATGTGTAATGCAACTATTTCTACAAAGACTTGTCTCGATTAACATGAAGTAAACAGAAAAATAAGCTTTCGTGAGAATAGTTTGTATAAGCTATACACAAATAAACGATAGGGTAGAGAAAGTCACTTTAATGTAACACATCAGATTTTTTTTTTATGATTTTCACACACGCGCGCAGACTGTTGTATCTGATTTTGCTGGTTTCAGAGACCTAAACGTGAAATCCCAATAAATTGTTTTAAAACACAACAGTGCTTATAACTACCAATGATAAGTGGTAGAGAAATTAAGATTTTAAATGTTTTAATGTATGGTTCCCTCATTTCAGCTTTTGCGTTTAAATAGTTTATTTCGCCATGAGGAACTTTTTAATATCCGTTTTCTTAAGTTTGATTTACTGGCATTTACGCGCCCTGCTTTCATTCTGATTCTATGCCTTTTCGTGCTTGTCTCTCTGATGAAGTAAGTTAATCTAGCACTTGTCAATATTTGATTATTTGTTACGAAATGCCCATTAAAGTTTAAAGCAAACAATTAAAATAACTTTTAATGGTCTGCAGGTAAAGATAATTATAACTAAATATTCATATTTCAGAAAATTCCAACCTGATAGAGAATAAATAGTATTAACGTTTCAAATTGAGGGGAGAGTATTATCTGTGTACTGTATACTTATAGCGGAAGATCCCCAAATCATTGTTGTGGAGAAATTTAACACCTTCATCAAGTAAGACAAGAACCCAACACCAGTCATTTAGCAGTATCCTGAACAATAAACAATGACCTACAAGCTCTAACATTGCTAGTTGAAAGATAGATATATTCCAAACTCCGCTATGAATTTCCTATGAAATAAAATAATATTGAAGATGTCCACTATAATAGTACATGAAAGTTTAGTATATAACTCAATGAAATTTTCTTCTTAAATTTCAGCCTTTCAATCTTTGGTTAAATATTAATTAGTGAAATGAATGAAGGAAAATAACCTAGAGTTTAGTTCAAATGTATGCTTCCCTTATAATGTATTACCGTAAGAGTCTTACACGAAACTCATTGTTGTACATGGAAGTTTTATTGCACTCTTATCTCTGGTCAGTGATGCGAGAAGCTAAAGTGTTAGCTAAAGTGTTCACAAAATAATGCCCCTTAGCTAACAATAGTCTTATATGGACGGACATTAGTGCTCCTGGAAGATTTGCGACATGTATTTCATCATTATTACTGACCATAGCTCTCGCTATCGAAAAATAATTTATATTGAATGAACGTTGTTAATCGCGCTGAAAGACTCGAACATCAAAAACGCAATTATTGAAAAGTTGTGAAAAAAATCTTAGATAGTTGTTTGTTTGTACCGTTCCAAAATTCACATCTAATGAAGCATCTCCCACACTTGAACACACCTAAAACTGTGAACCTTTGATATTTGCAGAAGTGTTGCCGGAAGTGGTAAAGAGTAACTGTGGCAAGTGCAATGACTCCCAGAAGGTGATGCTGAAGAAGGCCGTGCAGCAGGTGAAGGATCAACGGCCTGAAGAATGGCGTCTATTGCAAGACACATACGGTCTTCTAGGAGATAAACTTCAGCAGATTGAGCACGCTCTTGGACTTTAACTTCTGGTCACGCCATTTTCACTTCCTCTCAACCCATTATAAATGTATTACATATTCTCTAATTATTAAAACGGTATTATAAAACTTATATTCCAGTAACATGATAAATAATATAGGCTGCATTTTAAAAAGTCACAGAGATTTCGAAATCAAGTCCAATAGATCAGATATTTATGTAAACCTTCAGTATAACTGTCTGATTCAAATATTTATGTAACCAGGTTTTTGTTTGTTTTAAACTATTTTTATAATTTAAGTTACAATGAACTGGAATATCATCAATGGAAAATATTCTTAGGATAGTACATATTCACGTGCTGTCCGCACAGTGTTTGTTTTTGTCGTAGTGTTGTTAAAATTAAATAATTATGTTAGTAATGCAATAAATTATTCATACACATCACAGACAACCATTTCAACGTGTTTTCAGGCCTTTTTGCGGCAGAATACCATGGATATGAGATAATTGATATGTTACAAAATGATACTGACATACTATCAAAACCCTCAGCAATTTTTAGTTTTTTGTTTTGGTTTTGCTGTTATTTCTTTTGTTTATTGTTTGTGTTTGAATTAAGCTTAATTAACTGGATAGGCCATATCGAATGATATGGATGAAAGTATGCTCAAATGAGCCCCGGTTCCATAGAACTAAGAGTCACCCAAAATTCGTCTTCTGAACATAAGGAAAACTCCAAACAAACCTTATCTCACCTCAACCGAGATTCGAACTCGAAACCTCTCGATTGTGAGGAAGATAAGCTACCAGTGAGTATCGCGTTATTGTGTTAAATGCGGAAATTCTTCTCATCTCTCTCATTTTCTCTTCCTCTCCCACTATCCTCCCTCTCCCTTTGCACTCACTCCCTCTGTATAGACAATAACATTCTCTCCTCCTCTCTGTGCAATTTAATTATATGATGTTTTAAATACCGATAATAAAAGTACTTCTTCTGGGATGCTAATCAAAACGTTAGTAGAAGTTAACGAGCACATACTTGTGTCTTTCTTCACGCTTGCTATGCGGTCAGAACTATACTACTTGTCGCACTGGTTACTGGTTTACGCACACCAATAACAGTAATGAAAAATAGGTATACCTAACTACTTAAATCTGAAATTCTGTAAATAACAAAGCTTGTCAAAAACATTAATTTATAAACTTTAATTAAATAGCGTATTTAAAAATGAAAAATAAGAGACATGTTTGAAATTGTTATTTTACGCCCCACTGGGCTCCTTCCGATGGGGCAAGTAATTAAGATGCCATATAACCTATTTTCTAAGTGGGGCCTATACACCAAGTTTCATAGCATTCAATTTTACCATTCATGCGTCAAAAGGTAACAAGCGCGCGCGCACACACACACACACACACACACACACACACACACTCACGGACCTTTTTCTTGGATTCAGGGGCCTCAAAACATGTATTTCCGGCGAAACTTCGATATCGAATGCAACACCCGCCTACCTACTGTGTATGTGGAGAGAAAGTAAACAAGAATGAAATATGTGGTTGATTATGATTAACGTTTAAAACTCCTTATGTCATTGCTTATTAGCGAGTTCTTAAGAGCAAAATGTGGTTAAATCTTTAAAAATAATTTTCTTCTAAATTTTGCAATGATATCTTTATTTGTAAAAATAGACCCTAGATTTTGCAATAATAAAATCGTTTATTAAACTTAGTTGAGTAAAAGTCAGATTCTGGCAATTTTGCATTCATTTGGTGGTGATTAATTTGCATTAAATAAAACGAAACTGTGTAGCTTTCTACTTTCTCTACCACGAGCATAAGGTAGAGAAGCTACTGCATTCTACCAAAAAATTCGATATTTATATTTCACTGAAAGTACATGAATTAATAAAGCATTTTTAGAAAAACGTCCGCATGTGTGTGAACAGCATAACTCAAGAACGAAATGTTCGATAAATACACACTAGGCATTGAAGTTCAATATTTCCAAGGATGCGACACGAAGATTTTCAAGAAAATATCCCCAATTCAAGCTACCTTTCACCCGGAAAAGTTTTCGATAATTTTGATTTTCTTAAAAATGGTTCTAATGGTTTTGATTAAAATGCCACACATTAAAGATATTTACATGACGAGTAAAATGCGTATCTTAAACTTTTTAGGAACAGCATTCCTTTTCATTCGAAAGGAATTTTGTATAATTAGTAAACGTTAAGCGATGAACAAAAGCGTGCTGCACAAAAGATGTAGATCTATTTAAAACATACATTTTTTGTGGCATGCGCCATTTACGAGATATGCGTTGTTATTCGTTTTAATTATTCAATGCTTTGTCATTATTTTAAAGTCCTGTCGAAAAAAGCACAAATGAAGGATGTCATACAAAGGAAGTGAGAACAGGACCACGATGAGAAATAATTTTATTCATTGTTTCAGAAATTTCCTTTTGTGTATAGTTTTTCTGAACCTTTTATCATAGTAGTCCTGCCTCTACTATTGAATTTGCTTCATTTTGACTCATTAAGTTGTTTCTCGTGATTGCATAGAAAGAATATGGAGTCTATAGCGTCAAATTCTTAAACATTTGACTATCGCTACCCAACATCCAACACTTGTGTGAGCGCGGTTTCTTCTTGCCGGGGTGCCTAACCTCACCAGCGCAGACGTGGTCTTTTCTTTCCGCACACTGTAAATGCTTGTAGTTGACACACTAGTAAACTCCAATGTTAAATTTACCACTTCATTCATAGCAGGTTCTGGATACTTTTCACAAAACTTGCTAAATACATCCAGTATCACTGTCTTTTCGCCACTTCGTAGCGGTTTTTCGTGCTTATGCTTCGTAAGATTAACTTTTTCAGCCATATTAACTTTCAACCTGTTTGTTTCGCCATTCCCTCTTAGCAACCTAGTTGCGCGCGCTGTATGAATTATTCTTGTTAGACATTCAATAAAGTGCATGTTTTTATAATTTAATTGTGGTTGGTTCTTAATATTTTGCGCTTTAGCCAAAACGAACTGAAATTTTTCCCTTGTATTTTCCAAGGAACTATTTAGAGAGCGGAAGCGTCACACAATCATGAAGACGACACGCTGGGGTTAAGTCAGGTGATTTAGTTTATTATACTTCGTTCTCGCTGGACAGAGTTTAGCTATTCCCTTAGTATATATAACGAAATGTATAATGTAAGTATTTTTGTAAAGGTTTATCTCGGTTAAAATGAAGTACATAGAAAAAAAACCTGATGCGTTACACTCACATGACTTTCTCTACTCTTGTACAAACTATTTTTACAAAGGCTTATTCTCCATCTACTTCATTAATCGAGATAAACATTTGCAGACTCTATCTTATTGTTAATTTTCTTGTAGGTGTAAGGGGAATATGGTAGGCTTTAAACGATAGTCAAATCCTTTAAGAGCTGGTTGCTATGTAGAACCTTGCATTCTCTTTGCATGTCCAGGAAATAAAAACATGTTTTTAACACACTGCCTAAATTCCTCGGTATGATCCCTTGTAATGCAAAATTATTTGTCACTGCATTGCAGATTACTTTTACATCATCAATTACAATATCCTGCAGCGAAACCTCATCAGCGCACAAGTAAGGCGGATATCATAATTTGAAATTGATTTTAAATGAAAATCATTGCCTAAATGAAGAATTTTATCAATTACTTCAGAACTCCAAGCATCAATATTTATTTCAGTTGTAAAACATAACGCCATCATCGAGTTGCTTGTGCACTATGTGTTTTTAACCTCACCAATATGTCGTTATTTTGGCTGAAGGTGCCAGCAAACACTTTGGCTACTTTCACGGAAAACAACTTCTTAACATTAAAATTAAAACTGGTTCATTTCTTACTAGGCATTATGAAAAGTCTTAAAACGTAAACCAGTAAACAAAGAATACAAACTAAAACAGAAACACCTGAAAATGGTACTATAACAAATAATATATGAATGAATAAAATGAAACCCCCCTTAACCGTGGAAACAAAAAACATAAACTAAAATAGGAACATTTAAAATGCTACTATAACGAACAATAAGATATGAATTAATAAAGTGGAACGATCCTACGAAATTGGTTCAAATCAGCATTCATTTGAAGCAAATGCCGATAGAAGATTCACAAAATCATAGCATTCGTTTATTTCTCAGTATAAAAATATTTGACTATCGCTTAAGGCCTACTATGTTCCCCTTGTTTGGTATTTTCAAGGGCAATATACAAATAAAATAGCCTTTAAGCTTATACATATCTCTTAATACCTGGTTGCTATGTGCAGCACTATTCTCTTTGCCTCAGATTAATACTCTTTGCATATCCAAGACAAAAAAATGAATAACGAATTCCCATTTGAGAAAAAGTACAAGTATTGGAAAATTTAAGGGAATAACAAGCAATATCTCGAAAATGGTTCACTCAAAAAAAATGTATATGACATAAATTGTGTATTTTAACGCGATCTACATTTTTTGTGTAGTAAAATTTTGTCTATCTCTTTTGGTTTACCAGTTATGTAAAAGTCGTTCACAATGAAGAATACTTTTGGAGACATTCCCAGAAAATTCGAGATATACATTTCATTTTTAATGAAAATATCTCAAACATATGATATTTTAATCAAAATCGTTAGAACCATTTTTGAGAAAATTAAAATTTTCGAAAAATGTTCCATGTAAAGGGTAATCTGGGGTGGGGGATTTTCTTGAAAACCTTCGTGTCGCATCTCTGGAAGATACTGAACCTAAATACCAAGTGGGTGTTTATCCGACTGTTCGTTTCTAAGTTATGCTGTTCACACATACACACACGGACATGTTTCCAAAAATGCTTTTTTTGGATTCAGGGGTCTCAAAACATGTATTTCCGGTGAAATCTCGGTATCGAATTTTTGGGTGGAATACAATACTTCCCCTACTTACTATACGTAGTAGAGAAAGTAATAAACTGTAGTGAGTAGATAAAACCATGTGGATGTAACAATTAAATTTATTTCTTTAAAACATATGTCCTATTATTCTTAGGTGATAAAAGTTTAATAAAGTCACTGTATATGACTTATTTCTTACTTTTATATGTTGTACATATTTTGCACAGCTTGTTCAAAGTTTTAATAATGAATATCTGACCACTCAGCTTGTGTTTCATTTCCAGAGTAGGAAACTTATGGTGTTAAGAAGTTTTCTTTCACATCTTCGTCATATGCTTCAAAATATTAGTTGCTTTAATGTTGGCAGTTGTATTTGCAATTATTATTGAGAACCCCATGGTAGTGATTGTGAAGGAGGAAAATATATACCAAATAAAAGGCATGCGATAATGAACACTTAATTTTATTTCATGAGTTACAGCGCTAATTAAATGAAGATAGAATACAATGAAACATGTGAATGTGGACAGCTAATGTATTATGACTTCTCTATAAACTTCTTGAAGGCTTCAGCGCGCTCTCCCTTGGGATCGTACTTCCCTACAACCTTGGACCACTCTTCTTTGTACTTCCCGGCGAAGACTTTGGCAATTTGCCTCACCTTCGATTCTACTTCAGGGGAGCAGTCACTGCAATGTGTCCTGTAGGCCTGTAGCAAGGATTCTGCAAATCAGAAGAAAAATAGATAATTAAAACACATTATGGTATGTTGTAAACTACTTTAGTTATGAGCAATGTTTTTAAAGTAGAGTCCTTTATGCAATTAGATAAGAACTACTGAGTATTTTAACTAATTTTTTATTCCATGTATATAATTTAAGCTTTTTACACACAGTTTTCACAATAACTTAAATTCTCGTACTGGTGTAGAATAAACTTTTATTGGCTTCTCCTAGTAGAAGTTCTCCGCCAGTCCATAAAACAATCATATAGTTTCTAAGATGCATTTTTTCTGTGCCTAAAATTCCATGGTAGAAGAAATTGCGTTATTGATATCGTTGGTTTCAGGGGATGGGAAATGAAACTAGTGGTCCAGAGGTCAGATTTTATCACAGGGTAACTGAAAGGAAACAGTTGTGAATCTGCAAGTTAATGTGATGTTAGCCAAAACAGACGACTCATTTATTTATGTCTTTCAAGGAGCTTTCGTACATGTGCGCGTATGTTCCCTAAGAAATTGTAACAGTTCATTTTTAATACAGAAACAGTTAACTCCAAAACAGCTATACGTTTCCTAGATGAACTGGTGTCGGAGGACTGAGACGAGGTTCTAAAAAGCTTATGCTACGCTAATTGTAAGACAAATTTTTGAAAAAAACATTGATAAGAAAAGTAGTGCAAGGTTTGAAGACTTGGGAAAAAATAAACTAATCGGAAAATACTTAGTAGTTTATACTTAATTGAAAAACGGACCTTACTTTTAAAATACCCCTCATATATTATGATGCCAACAAATTTAACAATTGATTTTTAAATACATTTTAACCTTTATAGGAAAATACTGACAAATACCTTGGGAATTCATATTTTAGTAATATTTTGCCCATGTTCATAAATATATAATATACTAGAGCCTTATCTTATAGTACAATTGTTATATTTATCTTAACAATGCGGGTATTTTCAGGCGGTCCTTATAACTGGAAAATATTGGAAAGGCACCCTAAACTTAGACCTGGAAGGTATTCTTCCCAAATTTCCATTCCCAATTATCAGTGTCCACCGCCTGTGGTGCCGTATGCAATAAAACGGGCGATAAATACTACTGAGAGAATGTTTCTCATAACGTAATAATTTAAAGTATCTTGGGAATTTGGAGTGAGTGTGTTCTATATACATCCCCACTACTATATATGATCAGATGAATTTATATGTATAGAATGCTAGAGTACAAACGATATACTGTGAGTGACTGTACAGGGATCGGGCAAGTAATCATATATAAGACACTTATGGGCTATAAATTAAGGATTGCATCGAATAAATCAAATTCAATTAAGAATCAATGATACTGCACCTTTTAGATGGACCTAAAGTATGAATTTGTGGCTCACTGGAAATAGTAAGCTTAGTACAAACGATTGATTAGATCCAAGGTTTGTGCCACTGCAATTAACTCTAAAACACGGGATTGCAGAGGGTTAATAAACTCCTGTGGGTAGGGGAGAAAACTGACACTGCTGATATGACAGTTTGAATTCCTGTGAACATATATCCGGAAAAGTAGATTAAACTTCCATTATGAACATTTTTATCGTCGTCTATGAAATATGGCAAAGCAAACATTCCAGAATTAAAAATATGGTTCAGCAAACCCTCTAAAAGATTCCAGGGTAACTGCGAAGAACACCATGGATATTGCGCAGTAGTTGCTCTAAAATTATCACTCCAGGCACAGGCTCAGCATACGTGTGTCCCAAAAACAAGAGTCCAAATGACTTCTATGTCCATTGTGTGTCCTCAGTGCATTTATTTTCAATTTTGGAGGGAACTGTTTACCAAATTAAAGTAAGACCACGACATGATGACAGGCTGAGAGCAGTCGAAGGAGTGTTATATGTCTACTTGTCTTTGGTAGAGCTTAACCACGTGACAGACAGCATGTGGAGATCATAGGATGGCGAGTGTGACTGAGGTATAGAGGGGGTGAAAGGAGATAGCAAGATTTACTCCTCGACGGCTGCTGGTCAGGGTGCAACGGCCCTTTTCACCGCTTAGACTGTAACTGTAAGGATTGATATCCTCAACCAGGCAACTAGGCTATGTCTCCCTTAGACAAATCTATACCTGTAATAAAATATTAATTTGAGTTTGAGTTCCATAGTTCACAATTTGCATCTTCTGACTCCTTTATAATTTATTTGGAGGTAAAAGCTTTGATAATGTAAAAGTTTCCGTCTATAATACACACGTAGGGTTTGAAAAGAAACGGTGATACCATCTGTCGCGAAAGCAGTTACATCATAATTATTTTCTTTTTATTAATGTTAATAGTCGTTTTCCATGGTGTAGTGGTTAATATGTTAGCCTCTAGCTCCCATGCCGCAGGTTCGAAACCAGCAGAGGACATATGTACCTAGCAGTGGCGGCTGAAACATGAACACAGTGGTAGTGCCAGGAATATCTCCCCGAAATTGTTATATGATGCAATAAATATACTACTACTACTACTACTACTACTACTACTACTACTACTACTACTACTACTGCTGCTGCTGCTGCCTTGTGATTAACAACTTCAGAAGATTTACTGTTTGTTGGAAAGTATCATTCAGTCTGTATAAACAAGAGTAATGTTACAACTCCAGTGACAGAGCGCAATCCGGTCTTGAAAAACAAACCTGCAGTTCACTTTTTAATCTGTTTTCTTCAAAGAACGGGCGTACTTTCGGTGGTTCCTTGAGATATACTTCAGGGAAGGTTCTTTGATGCAAATCATTCAGATTTTATTGACTTATGTTTTCGGAATTTCGTCAAACACAAGTTTCTTGTGGAACTTAGAGTAGTACCATTTCAAGGCAAAACGCCTTATAAAGGGTTTGCAGCATCAGTGCAATTTAATGGTAGAAGCACTATAACAGAGCACAAGTACACGCACTAATGAAACTAAGCCAAACACCACGCTTCCCGTTCAAATCACGCGCGCAAACACACAGCTGGTCGGGTGCAGGTGCCATCTGTAGTGTTTACTTCTCTTTCAATCGTTTGCTGGACTACTGGCAGCATTATAACAATGATTAATTTAATTTAAATATAAATAATGGAAAATTAATGACGAATACCTATAATATAACAAAGCACGATTTTTATGCTAAGTTTTACACTGCAAGTGATTCGTACCTTATTTATCACTTTTTAGTATAGCACACTTTGTCGCAGGTGTACGATAAAGTTGCTACTTATGATTCGCATGTACTGCCAAGATAAGCTGTGGCAGGTACTAACTGGTATGAATATGGCCTATCCTTTTAGCCCTCCAATCCTCGCTAGAATCTAGATTGAAATCCCAGAGTGCTTTGAATCATTGCCAGAATAGAAGTGTCACAGATCCATAGAATAATAGTATACTAATGTTGCAAACTTGCAATTTACAGTCGCTTCCTTCAGCTTCTATGGTTTTTCTATTGTCAGACAAGTCATTTCATTGCGTCTTTAAGAACAATAAGCATCACCTTATTCTTAATGTAATCGTAGAGGATACCAATAATTTCCAATACTTCAAGCATTTCTTCATTTTATTAAGGTAATGCCATGGCACAGAGCACTACCCTCGGAGCCGCCCCTGGTAACTAGCATGACTTTCTTCGGAGAGGAAGTAAAGCCGTTGGTCCGATTTGATTTTTATTTGCACATAAAAGAACTTTTACTCTGAGAAAAGGTCCCTGAGCAAAACTGTCGGCCATTTTCACAACAAAGAGGCGCCTGCTTCCCTTTGAATATTGTGGCTCTAGCGGCAAACAGCAGGTGTTACCAGAAAGTTGACTGATTACAGAAAACCTCGAAATGTCCCTGTTGGGGTCACGGGTTTGATGGTTTATTCCAATAATTATTTCCCCGATGTTTGTCCCATAGCTTATAAATATTCCGCATAAAAAGAAAATGTTCAAAGCATCCACAGAAACGCAAACTTTAATCACACAAATATCTCATAATGCAGGTTCCAATCACATGCAAGGCTATAACAATGTATACACATTATGTGTTGTTTGTTGTCCTCCGTAGTCTAGGGGTACCATGCTAGCTTTTACTTCCCGAAGTCGCGGGTTCAAACCCGGCGGAGGGCATGAATTTTTCGGGTGCTAAAAACCTTCGGAAGGGAAATAAGCCGATGGTCCCGTGTCGTAGATTTACGGCACGTAAAAGAACCTCAAGCCTGATAAAGAGGCCTCTGAATAAAAGTTTTTCACGCCTAATATAGAATGGGTCGAACCACAGTAGTTTACGAGCGTCCATAAACAAAAAAAAAAAAATATATATGTGTTGGACAAGAAGCTTGCATAGCGTTGTAAACGATAATGGACGTAAAAGTGAACATGCCTCTGCCTCTAACTGCTATTAACCTAAAAGGATTTGCCTAATATTCGTTCCTAAGTGGCATATCAAGCAAGCGTGAGACATGGAAATATGAGAGAGAGAGGGAGAGAGAGAGAGAGAGAGAGAGAGAAGGGGAGAGAGATATTTAGGTAGCACATATGCCTATAGTAACAGCGTGAATGTAATTTTTTTCGGCGATTGGTTTTTTATGCAATTTCTGTTCATGCTTCATGGTAGAAAGTTGAATTTTCTGTGTCCAATGCTGGTAACCTAACGTACCTACGTGTTTTGTATATTTTACTGCTCGTATGTGCATGGTCTATATTCAATCCTCCAACTTTGATATATTTATTACTGTAAACATGGAATATAGCCAATATGATAGTTGAAGTTTACCGTTTAAATCGTACCTGGATATTTACTTCCTTTTTATTTGTTAATATTTGCTTACGATTTAATTCAGGCAGCAGCTAAGTAGAGCTGAATGTTATTGATTGTTTAACCCTCCGTCGGGCGCAACCGGCCTGACAGGCACAGCGTGGAAATTTTTGCCCTCTCCACCGCTAGTATGCGTTGGTGTCTGTCCCTCCGTTTAGTCTCCTTTCTTTATCTGAAGTTTACAGTCCTAGTGCTCAGTTGGCTTACTTGCTTCTTGGAGTGCAATTATCGTAACTTTGACCTCACAGGCACATTGCGCCCGAATTCGTCACACATATAAAGGTTAGTACTTTTTGAATCCGTTTATCACTAGTATTTGTTTTACAAATTTCCTGGCTACATCATTTATATTCATTCATTCATTCATTATCTGTTTATCCTCCTCTTATGTAGGACTTACACCCCCACAGGACTTACAAGCGGGTGCCTGGGGTCAGAGGCCCGTCGAGGAGCAGACACTCATGGATCAGACAGAGCATCCAGGATGGGTGATCAGCCCGATGCCTGGTATGGGATGAAGGAAGTAGATGAAAGGAAATGTTGGTGAAATGGATGAAAGGAAAGGTGATGATGGAGCAGTTGGTGGAATGAATGGCGGGGGAAACCGGAGAACCCGGAGAAAACCCGCCCAGACGCCGCTTCGTCCACCACAAATCCCACATGCAGGTCCCTGGGATTGAACCCGGGCCGCCTCGGTGAGAGGCGAGCGGTCTAACCACTCGGTCACGGCGCCGCCTACATCATTTATAATTTGTAGATATTTTTCGGAAATATTGTGGCACATGTACGTTTTACATTACTCAATATGAGCTGGTCGGATGTGACGCTATTAGTAAGGATTCGTGGCTGTATTTAAATTGTTCTAGAGGGATAAACAGGTTTTGAGCGGTTCGTTAGCATAAGTTGGGGTGGGGGTAAACAGTGACATGCCAGGGTAGCTTGTGTAGCCATTAGCGTGGGGTGAGAACCGGGTTTGGAGTCCAAGAAGAAGGAAGTGTTTTCAGCCTGTCTCTCCGGTGGTCAGCAAAGAAGATGGCTCCATTAACAAGGTATTGTACTGTTATTTTTAAGCATTATTAAAGTTGGATAATGTGAAGGTTGGTTATTTACGTGTTGTGCTTTGCTCCTTCGCCTTTCCTTCCTGAATTTGCGCTAGGATTTAGGGTTAACTGCTTAATATGTCCTCCCCGGTAGGCTTTAATCTGCAGTGTTGCGTTTCGGATTGAAATCCTCTTGCAGCAAAGCGAGTGTGATGATATTTTTATGCTTATTTAGAGACGGGGGATGCGACATAATTGGTGGAGGCGCCGGGCATAGGGGTGGCCCCCATATGGCACAGCTTCGTCGATGCCTGGCGCCGTGTTATGTGCCTTATAAACTGTCCTCATCGAAGGGTAGGATTGACAGGTAACTAACCCTTAAAGATCGTTGCTGCAGGACTTTAATTGCGGCTTTCATGGCAAGGTGGGAAGCACCGATAATCCCTACCTTAAGGTTTCAGTTCTGCATAGAAAATAAAATTGAATTTCTCGTCGCAGGTGGGACATTTACCTACCCTACAGTTAGTGGCACATTTAACTATTGTTTGTGGGCGAGGAAGTGAAAGTGATAGAGTGTGTGCGGAACCCTAATACAAACTTTAACAGTGAATATAGCTTATTCAGTGTTTTTCGTCATTATGTACCTCCTGGTGATCAGACTCCCTAAGTGACTGCTTTAACTTTATATCTACATTATATATACAATACTGTAAACTAAACTAAACACAAAGAACACCTGTACAAGGAACCAACACAACTATGTTAACCAAGTGTTGTCACGGTACAAATATGTTTTGGCAGAAAAAATTCTGTATTGTATGTTAATTTGTTGTAGCAATTGATGCGGACATCAATCTTGGCAGACCCCGGAGAGATGTGGCACATGTACGTTTTACATTACTCAATATGAGCTGGTCGGATGTGACGCTATTAGTAAGGATTCGTGGCTGTATTTAAATTGTTCTAGAGGGATAAACAGGTTTTGAGCGGTTCGTTAGCATAAGTTGGGGTGGGGGTAAACAGTGACATGCCAGGGTAGCTTGTGTAGCCATTAGCGTGGGGTGAGAACCGGGTTTGGAGTCCAAGAAGAAGGAAGTGTTTTCAGCCTGTCTCTCCGGTGGTCAGCAAAGAAGATGGCTCCATTAACAAGGTATTGTACTGTTATTTTTAAGCATTATTAAAGTTGGATAATGTGAAGGTTGGTTATTTACGTGTTGTGCTTTGCTCCTTCGCCTTTCCTTCCTGAATTTGCGCTAGGATTTAGGGTTAACTGCTTAATATGTCCTCCCCGGTAGGCTTTAATCTGCAGTGTTGCGTTTCGGATTGAAATCCTCTTGCAGCAAAGCGAGTGTGATGATATTTTTATGCTTATTTAGAGACGGGGGATGCGACATAATGTCAATTTTTTAACCTGGCCTCCCAGGCTCATTGCGCCCGACCACATACTTATGTTGTCTCTCATACATTTCAGGTTTTCATATAAAATGTCGTGGAAATTCTACGATCTCTATAATTCGAGTCATCTTGACGAGGTAATGGCTTTATTGCAAGATTTTGACGAGGAAGATCCCTCAGTGGATGAGGATTTAGGGGAAGAGAGTGACGTTGCTTCTGAAGATGAAGTGGAAGAACGTGAAGGCGATTCAGAAACCGAACAAGATGGAGAGGAGTCCGAAGATGAATCCGAACCAGTCCCAGAAACCAACATTTTTGTGGGAAAAGATAAAAAGACCAAGTGAGACGAAAATCCGCCTGCAAGAAATGTTCGTAGGCGGGGTCATAATGTTGTAACGCATCTTCCTGGAGTCATAGGAAGTGCTAAGAATTCTCAAACTGTAGTCGAATGTTGGGATAATTTATTCAGTGACGATATCTTGAACACTATTGTTAAATGCACAAACCAGTACATTGAATCCATTAAGCACAAATTTTCCAGAGAGAGGGACACCACACCCGCTGATGTCATTGAACTAATGGCTTTCATTGGCTTCTTGTATTTAGCAGGAGCTCTCAGAGGGAATCGTCAAAGTTTGGAGGAACTTTGGGGAAAAGAAGGTGATTGTGTGGAGAAATTTTCCCTCGTGATGAACATCAAGCGGTTCAAGACTCTGATACGTTGCCTTCGTTTTGATGACCTTACTACCGGGGCAGAACGAAAAGAATTCGACCGTCTTGCTCCAATTCGTGACGTGTTCGAAAAATTTGCAGAAAATTGTCAGAAAATCTATAGCGTCGAGGAGAACGTCACAGTGGACGAAAGGCTTCCAGGTTTCTGAGGAAGGTGTCCATATCCGCAGTATATTCCGTCGAAACCGAACAAGACTGACATAAAATGTTTTGCGCTTGTTGATGCAAAAATGTTTTATACGCTGAACATGGAGATATATGCTGGAAAACAGCCTGAAGGTCCCTTCTGTGTCACCAATAAGCCAAGTGAAGTGGTGAAAAGAATGGTCAAGCCATTATGTGGATCTGGTCGTATCACTGCTGATAATTGGTTCACCGATATGGATTTGATCGATGATTTCAAAAAGAAGAAGTTGTCCTATGTTGGAACTGTGCGAAAAAATAAGAGTTGCCCTCACAATTTGTTTCGGTCAAAGGAAAGATACAATACAGCAGCATATTTGGCTTTACTGCTGGAAAGTCTTTGGTGTCCTACATCCCGCAAGTGAAGAAGAACGTAATTCTCGTGTCTTTGCTTCATGATGACGACGCCATAGACCCTGAATCTGGATATCAAATGAAGTCAGAGATAATCAGTTTCTACAATTCCACCAAGGGCGGCGTTGATACTGAAGATCAAATGTATGCTACGTACAGCGTGAGCAGAAATGTCAAGCACTGGCCAAGGGTGATATTTTTTACATTGTTGAATGTGAGTGGTATAAATTCACAATTAATTTACCTTGAGAATCAACTGGAACCCTTGCGTAGAAGAGCTTTCCTGAAGACGTTGGCCCACCAACTTGTGCTTGGAGAGTTAAACCGAAGAAGTGTGAAGACAGTTGGGATCCCTACCAACCTACAAATGCGGCTGAAAAGGTTTCTTCCCGCCGGTAATGATCGAGAAATGCCACCCCCTCCACCCCCAATAGAGGTAGGTGCTCTAGCTGCACAACGGAAACGGGTTTCAGGAGAATGGCAAACTATGAATGAAAAAATGTCACACCACAATCTGTCTGACCCATGCAAACATGGTGTGCGGAACATGCTGTGATAGCTGCATATGCCCTTCTTCTGCTCAACTTAACTGAGTGAAAATGAGTTAATCCACTAGAATGTTATAATTGTTTCTTACCACACTTTGAAATGCGTTTAATGATAATGGGTAGACAATTTAAGCCAATTTGGTGGCAGATTAGACATTTTCATACATTCTCTTTTATAATTTATAGTTTTCTAAACAATAAAAAAGCTTTTTTTACAACGAATTTATTTTTTTTTGCCTTTAAACATTTCCACGAATGGCAGTGGATACCTTTATAATGTTAAAATTAAAATAAGCCTGTATTAATTATGATTGTTTTAGCTGTGCCTAACAGGCGCATTGCGCCCTAACTCGCTAGAGCATATATTGCGCCCGATGGAGGGTTAAGGTCAACAACCAGGTGTGGATAATCAATCGCCACTTTGCCACCAAGGCTAATGTTGGTGACCTAGCTACTGGAACCATCATGTGCAACGCCTATTACTAAATTATTAATTTTATTTTCGTGTAAGAACTATTTCTGATATTCACTCTAATCGAAAAAAATAGTATGCAATACACATGAGTTAAGTGCAATGGAGAATCTCGTACTTTTTAATCTCTTCCTCGTTTTCCAATGATGCACCTACCGTGCTTGTATCTCAATATACGACATATTTACAGATGCAAGTAGGTATATTTAAAAGAGGAAACATCAGAAGGTTTGCTAAAATCCGGTGAAAACGCTTTTTTGGGTGGGGGAGGGCAATTTAAAGTATACTTAGTGGTTTCCTTGACATAGATGAGTTAATATGGGCAGGGGAGATGGTCTTATTTACGCAGTCAGATTCCTTTGTCATCTGCTTGAGTAATTTGCTAACAGATGGCCTTAGTTATGTAGTCACCTTCTTGTGCTATATATTTTATTACTATTGGTTTGCATTATTCATAATATTTCCATATGGTGGATGTTTAAGAAATAACATGTATTATTCTGATCAGCATTTTGTATTTTAATGCATTCTATAGAGTCAGTTTTCGATTAACGGAGAAGCTGTGGAATTTGGAAAGCCTAAATATCACAAAGTTCGTGCCTCTTCTTATCCTACAAGGATTCCAAGCTGGCTAAGATTATCATTCGGCATCTTCCCTAGTATTTATCGTGAATATCATGTAACCGTAGTTCTTTGAATTCCGAAAATAATTTACGCATGCTTTCATTCATTTACTGATATGACCTTCAGGTTAAAGGATTTTAAACATATTAAAAGCGTCAATAAGTAACAGGCAGAATATTTTGTTTCTACTAGTTGTATGACGCCTTTAATATCTAATATCATATCGCCGGCTTTCAAGCTGAGGACCTTGACTTGACTATCTAGTGATGGAGTGGGTTGTGATTGTCCTCAACACTGAAACCTAAGGGTTTGTTGTATTATTTACAATCACTATTGTTTTCGTTAAGTATTCCTGTCCTTTAATTAGGGGCAGTAGTTTATTAACTAAGTTTTCTTTAGGAAAATCATAATTTGGGTTTATCAGACCCAAAAGTTCATACATTTTCCTACTGAATACTTTAAATTTCTGAGGACTCTCTTCATGGTGTAGATATAGGGTGTTTATCTGTAAAACAGAGTTGTTTAGTTAAGGTCCTCTCCGAGGCTCTTTCCTTATCCTCCTAAAACAAATACCGAGAGACCCAATGAACTATGAACCAGTTGTGCGGTGTTTTTCCACTGGGCGTGCGGACACATGTTTCCCGCCGCAGCTGACGTTGGTTTTGCTCTGCTCTGTAGTATTGCGTTGACCGTGATGCGGCGTAGTAGGATTGTTACGAGTTATTCATTAATGTGTCTTGTAATCAGACACAATTATGGCTCAGTACATATTTACTATTGCGCCGCGTGTATTTATGATTGATATGTGTTAACGAAGTCATCTCGTTAAGTGTAAATATGATTTCCAAAACGATTTCTTAATCGTATAATAAATTTTAGACCGCAGGTAGTGTTCAATAGAAGAAACCTAAGTGATCCTGTGCGTAGGCGCACATTTTATGAGGTGGAGTCTCAGTGGTGTATACAGTGGCGAACTATATCCACAGGATGGTTCCACCTTCATGGATATGTGTATACATAAAAATCGTTACTGGGGCTGTGATAAACTAATATTGTTCATGAATTACCCCTCCACGACGAAACATTTGGTGTATTCTGCGGAGAACGAGTTATAGGAGCCATTTTTTTCGAGTCAACAGTTGACACCCTCACATACCTGAAAGAATTTTGGCCCCTCTTTTTTAATGGAATTAACAGACAAGGAGCGTGCCCTTCCTTTTATCAACAAAACTCTGCCACAGCCAATATTTCTAAGAGAATAATTGAAAGTACGTTTGAGGGAATATAATTATTATTAGTAGAAATTTGTGGCTGCCTTGGTTCTCCGATGTAATTCCCTGAGACGCTTATCTCTGGGATATATTAAAACATGAAGTATACAATACAAATCCATAAACCCTGTAAATATCTACTAGGAAATTGGCAACATTACGCAATGTTAACTACAAGTGATGGATAGTTTCTTAAAGCGGTGCCAAAATTGTAATGGCAACACGATGGCCAGTTTCAACACCTCCTTTCATAACATTGGTAAATAAACCTTTAAACATAGTTAAGAAAATTGAGTATGGTTGCATCAGGGCCAGTCTATGATAGTTGCAGACAGCTACTCACGCCGCCATTGCGAACTGGAAAAACAACGAACAGATGGCACATGGTTCATTGGGTCTCCCTGTTTCTGATGCTTTTTTGCTCATTGGACACCGGGCTCTTAGAGTATAACGTCACTCATTCTGTGCGGACCTAAGTTATCGAAATTAACGGTAAAAACAAGCTTAAAAATTATTATTGGGACATTTCGTATTAGAAATTTTATACATACCATTTACACTAGGTCTCTCAGATGTATTTCATTTTGTACAATATTTTAAAATTCTAATCCTACATGGGCACACACATATCCGCATATTTATAGTAATGTTTCAGTCTCTAGGAAAGATATATAGCAATACTAACGAACAGAACTGTTTAGTAAAAATCCCTGATTTTGAGCAACATTTTAACCTGAGCTATTTTTAAATGCTCGAGCGGCAGTTTAATCATGAGGTGCTTTAGTGGTGAGTTATTATTTTTAACCTGAGAATTTTAATCATGAATTGGTTCCAGTGGTGAGGGTATTTCATTAAATTGGAATTTCGCTGTTCTTCATAATAAATTTTTCTAGAATTAAAATTGGTCAGTTTATTATGAAATTTAAAGTATAAGCTCTTAAATTTTTGGTTTTCTAATTTGCTCTATAACTTATAGAACATAAGCTATATAACTTATAGACATCTTAAGAATTGAGCATTTGTGTGTCAATGTGTAGTGAAAAACGCTACTTCTTATTAAATTTGCAAATACTAAAAAGCTTGTATGTTTTCCTTTCATTATATATAAAACCCAGATCAGTTTTTATTTGCATATACACATATGAAGAACATGTTTACCAAATATTATTCATGAAGATAAATGTTGTTCTTCAAGGAGTATTTTATATCAAACAATAAATTCTTGAATTAAATAATTAATAAAACCGAAGCAATTAGAAGAGATGCCTGAAAGTTTTCAGTGATTGTTATCAGTGAAAGAAGTAAATAATTAAGATTTGGAAACTGTGTCTATAAAAATGTGGCATTTAGAAATTTCGTTTGACTAACTCCTTACAGAAGAATTCCATAGCCAGCAATAGAACCCAGGAGCGCTGGCTGAAGAGGCGATAATTAACCAATCAACTGCACAGGCGTTCAAGCATTAATTTGTGTTAAGTAAAACAAAGCATTGAAGCACTGAGGTGTTTTCGGATAAGGGAGAACATAGGTGAGAAGGCACGGCTACAAACAATTAGCTGTACGTTCTACAGTTTTTAACACAATGTAATGAAATTTGGCATCAGGATTTGAAATAAAAATTTAAAAAATTCTGAGGGTTTGAACCTATTTCCTAGTACACTAAGATCTCAATTAAAACTATCAAAATCGAATTTCCTTATTTTAAGTTTTCTGAGAATTCAACCAGTCAATTTTCATAAAGCTTCGTGGTTAAGTTCGTTATACAGTTAGGGTAAATGGTGTGCAGCAACGTTTTTATTACGCGAATAGTTTTTAAATAAAAGTTTATAGTTTTGGCTGGAAAAATCCCTTAAATTCATTGGTATGCATAATCATAAATACTATTATTTTCAAAATATTAAAAAATTGCTCCACAGGATCGTTTATTGCAAACGTTTATGAGATACAAAGTTTCACTGCTCTGATTTAAGTAGTTTCAGAGAAAAATTACACTATTTGTTGAAAATATTTTCTATAAAACGCTGAAAATAGTTTACTATTTTTTTTTAAATTTACACAATTAATGTACATGAAATAAGATTCGCTAATAGAAAACAAAAAGCGCAACACAAAATATGTCTTTAGCCTTAGCCTACAAGTATTTCACTGGCAGACTAAATATCTACCTTATCTATGGTTCTTAATATTTTCTCTATCAATATTCTTTAATTAGCATTAAAATAAATAAATAATTGGTGTTTGATCAGAACACAATATCTTAAAAATGACAGCTTTAAACAACACAATGTTTGTATAGATATATAAAGTCGGATGGTTGGCAAATGTACACAAACAATCAAAGAGCAGAGAGCACGAAGGGTTTTCTGTGTTGAAGGGGTTATATAAGTGAGAGAAAATCAATAACTGAAATCCATTATGCCTTTAAATCTGGCAACTATTTGCATGTGCTACCCATGGGCTATATAAAAACTTAAGTACAAACATACAAATAAATAATATGATACTGCATTTTGCCTTCATTTGCATGTGAATGGATTTCTAATTTTAAAATTAAAATAAAAGTTCTTATTTCTAAAAGGTGTAACATTGGAGACGTCATGGCCTGACCAAACTCCACAGAACAATTACTGCAATTAAGATTCAATGATTCTCAGGTTTGTGAAATACAGTTTTAACTGATGCCGCCCTTGTAGCCGTGTTCGCTGGAGCGTATAGTTTCGGCGCTCCACCAAGCTGAGCGTCGCGGATTCGAGTCCCATCATGGACATGGGTGTTTGTGTTTGTGTTTTGTATGTGTAATTGCAGTAATAAGCGGTAGAATAAAACAGTAAACCACAATACTCATAAGCTGGGTAAACAAGGGCGCTTTAAAAAAATATATCACTGCGTTAAAAGAAATTAAAGTAAAACAAAAAACTGATGAGACGCAGAGAGAGAAAATAGAAAGAAACAGAAAATGAAGAAGTGTCTCGACAGAAAACAGAATAATGCAAGCTATAATTGCAGATTCTGATAATCTATTTTAGTTCAACGACTTTTAACCGGTTAAGTCATATCGGACTGCGAAGTACCGAAATGGTTGAAATGATGCTCAAATGAGACCCGGGCCCCCTAGAACTTAGAGTTTTTCGACATTCGTCTTCGTCTTCTCAGGATAAGGGAAACCCTCAGAAAAAACCTTATCCAGGTAACTCTCCATAACCGAGATTCGAACCCGGGACAGATACGCTACCCTCACACCACAGAGGTGGGCGTCTGCTAGTCCTATTATAGGATTAAAGCTAAAATTATTTGACTACTAACGTGAGTCAACCCTTAATGCTTTTCTGCAGCTGAAGCAGAATCGTGTTTCTACAACATCCGACCTACCTGTGATTTTCTTGTCTGTTCCGGAGCATGCCTCACTCAAGAGACATTTCAGGATCTCACGGACATGTTTGTCATCGCCGACGAATTTGTTCCCGTCTAAGTCCTGAAACTCTTTTGCGTACTCTGCCCAGGCGACGTGCAGTGCGAGAACCACAACCACCAAGAAGCATGGGATCCTCGCCATTGTGGTATGCTGGAGTAGTCGAGTTCGTGTCCAAGATGATTGTGAGGAGCACCTTTCCTATGGAGGTGTTTATATAGACAGCCGCTTTTCTCACGACACCAAATAGCACAATAAAGGTGTATGGGATTTCACTGTTAGCAGTTTACGAAACCTTTTACAACCAGTCGCTAGCAGCACTAGCCAAACCAGTTTGTTTAAGGTCGGCATACTTCGCCCTGACTTTAATTTGAACAAATAAAAAGAGAAACAGGTAATTTGATTAAAAACCACTATAGGTATATCAAGCTACCAATAGCAGCTGGAGAAGAGCTCTGATTCCATTAGCTGCTGTCATCCTGCCAAACGTCTTTTATCATAATCATCATCATCTCATTATCATATGATCAGGCCTCTAGGATATTAAATGTTTCCTCTTGCATCTCCTCCCACCCTCAGATTGGTGTTTTACAATTCTTTGAATAAAGTTTAACTGCAGGAACATTCCATAACAAACCAACCAACAAAACATTAATTTTGACCTCAATATTTTGTAGTCACCTGAGCAAAGTAGGACGCTAAAAATTAATTTTTGGGAATTTTCGGAATTTTAGTTTTTATGGAGTTTTCAAAATTCCACATTTTGCTATACAAAGCTTGTCATTGATCACCAGTTTTTCGTCGTAAGAAGTATTGCACTCCTCATTTTAAAACTGCTTTAATGACCTTTAATTTCGCGTCTCACAAAATAACTGTGTCATAAAATAAGCAATTTGATAACTTTCAAATTACTAGTTTATGACAATTAATATTATATCATTACTTAGATAATTTATAAACTTAGATTAAAATGTTCATTTTTAAATGACCAAGGGAGCATATGAAAGATATTATGTTACATTCACATCACTTTTCTAGTCATTATGTTTATTTCTTTCTCTATCACGTACTCTAGTAAGTAGAGAAGGTATTGCATTCTACCCAAACGTTCGATACCGAGATATCACCGGAAAACATGTTTTGAGGCCCCTGATTACAAAATAAAGCATTTTTAGAAAAAGGTGCGTGTATGTGTGTGTGTGTGTGTGTGTTGGTGTGTATGTGTCTGTGAACAGCATAACATAAAAATGAAAAGTCGGATAAACACCAAACTTGATATTTAGATTCAGTATTTTTAAAGATGCAACAAAATAATTTTAAAGAAAAATTCCCTCAAACTACACTTTACATAGAAGAGTTTTTCGAAATGTTCATTTTTTCAAAATGGCTCTAACGATTTTGATTAAAGTACCATGTATTAATGACATTTACATGAAAAATAAAACGCATATCTTGAATTATTTGGGAATAGCCTTTGAATTCCTCTTCATTCGGAAGGACTGTGTATAATCTTGTATAACTAGTAAACGTTAAGCGATAGATGAAAACGTACTACATCAGAAATGTAGATCTCTTTAAAAAAAACCTATTTATTTCAAATAGCATTTTTTGTGGCTCAAGTCATTTCGACATATGCGTTATCAATAG
This sequence comes from Deroplatys truncata, assembly GCA_030765065.1. Classification (NCBI taxonomy): domain Eukaryota; kingdom Metazoa; phylum Arthropoda; class Insecta; order Mantodea; family Mantidae; genus Deroplatys; species Deroplatys truncata. The sequence continues at coordinate 145,400,182 of CM060978.1, read as the reverse complement.
TTTAAATTGTTCATTACCGGGCCATTATTTATAGTCCGTTCAACATTCAGTTGTTTCTCGCGATTGCATGGAAACGGTATGGACAGCATACAGCGCCAAGTTCTTACATTTGACTATGGCTCTTCCCTTTGTATTTATGACGAAATGTGTAATGTAGCTATTTCTGCAAAAGTTTATTTGGGTTAAAATGAAGTAGATATAAAACTAAGCTTTAGTAAGACTAGTTTGTATACCTACTAATAAACGATAGAGGGTAGTGAAACTTATGTGAATGTATCACATCAGAATTCTTTTTAAATCTCTTCCACAAAATAGTCTTGAGAAAACTTATTATTTTCTCTACCACGCACGTACTAGGTAGAGAAGGTAACGCATTCCACCCAAAAATTCGTTACCGAGATTTCACAGAAAATACATGTTTTGAGTCACCCTGAATCCAAAAAACAGCATTTTTAGAAGAATGTCCAATTGTGTGTGTGACTATGAACAACATAACACAAAAACGTAAAGTCGGTATTTAATAGAGAACCTTCCCAAGATGCGACGCGAAGCTTCTCAAGAGAATCCCCTTACTCCAAACTAACTTTTACATGGTAATATTTTCGAAACTTTTTATTTTCTAAAAAATGGATCTAACAGTTTTGATTACAATACCATATATTAAGGATATTTAGATGACAAATAAAATGTATATCTTGAATTTTCTGAGAATAGCCTGTGAAGTCACTTCATTCGAAAGGAATTTTGTATAATCTTGTATAAATAGTAAACGTTAAACGATAGACGAAAACGTACTACACAAAAAATGGATCTCTTCAAAACACGCAATTTATTTAAATAAGTTTTTTTGTGGCATAAGGCATTTATGAGATATCCAATAGTAATGGTTCGAGTTGTTCATTACTTGGCCATTTCTTTGAGGTCCTGTCAATATTCAGTTGTTTCTTCAGTTGTTTCTCGCGATTGCACGGAAACAGTATGGGACTTTAAGGCTAGCATATAGCGTCTAATTGTGAAACATTTGACTATCGTTGTTCCCTTTGTATCTATAACGAAATGTGTAGTGTAGCTATTTCTGCAAAGGTTTATTTGGATTAAAATGCAGTAGATAGAAAAATAAGTTTTAGTAAGAATAGTTTGAATATCCACTAATAAACCATAGAAGGTGGAGAAAGTCACCTGAATGTACCATATAAAAAATTTGTTTTTATCTACTTCATGTAAATTGACATACACGTTTGTAGAAATGGTTTCGCTAAACATTTTGTTGTAGGTACCAGGGGATAGAGGAAGTGAAGTGAATCAAATCTTTAAAAGTGGGGCGCTATACACTGACCTTGAAATTCCATGGAATCGCGCCAGCACTTAAAAATGATAAAGAATTGGAAAACTGAAACCTATAACAACAAATATCTCAAATATGGCTGTAGCCGAAAACAAATTCTGATGTGTTACATCTACATGAGTTTCTCTACCCTCTATCGTTTATTAGTGGGTATACAAGTTACTTTTATGAAGTTTTATTATTCTATCTACTTCATTTTAACCCAAATAAGCCTTTGCAGAATTAGCTACATTATACATTTCGTTAGGATACAAAGAGAACAGCGATAGTCAAATGTTTAAGAACTGGACGCTATACGCTGGCCTTAAAATTCCATACTGTTTCCATGCAATAATCGCAGAAACAACTGAAGAGCAATGGGACTTAAAAAGAATGACAAAGTATCGAACAAATCGAACCATTTAATCAGCCATATCTCAGAAATGGCTGATACCACAAAAAAGTTATTTGAAATAAACTGTGTGTTTTAAAGAGCTCTACATTTTTTGTGTAGTACATATTGTCTATCGCTTAATGTTTACCAGTGATACAAGATTATACAAAATTCCTTCGGAGTAAACAAGGACTTCACGGGCTATCCCCAGAAAATTCAAGATATACATTTTGTTGACATGTAAATATCTTTAATATATGGTATTTAAATCCAAACCGTTAAAGCCATTTTAAACAATAAAAAATTCGAAAAATATTCCATATAGAGGGTACTTTGGATTGGGGGAACTTTTCTTGAAAATCTTTGCATCGCATCTTTGGACGGTACTGAACCTAAATGCCCAGTTTGGTGTTTATTCGACTTTCAGTTTTTGAGTTATACTGTTCACAAACACACACAGACACACACTCAATGGACCTTTTTCTAAAAATGCTTTTTTGGGTTCAAGGGGCTTCATAACACATATTTTCCGTGAAATCTCGACATGGAATTTTTGGGTGGAATATAATACTTCCCCTACTTACTATACGTAATAGGGGAAGTAAACACCTTATTTGAAATTAATTATGTGTTTTTAAACAGTAAGATTTTGTCTTAAATGTTATACAAAATTGAACAAAATTATTTCCGAAGTGGAATCACACACTATTCTCAGAGAATTCAATATATACTTATCATTGTTCGTATAAAAACATGTTAAACATATGATATTTTAATTAAACTCCTTAGAGTCAATTTTGAGAAAATTATGGTAACGAATATTGTTTCATATAGAGCATATTGTGGGGTGGGAGGATCTTCTTGAAAATCGTCCTTGGAAGAGGTTGAACTTAAATACCAAGTTTGGTATTTATCCGACTTTTCGTTGTTGAGTTATGGTGTTCACAAGCATACACACACACATGACACACAGACCTCTACGGAACTTTTTCTACAAATACTTTTTTGGTGTTTAGGGGATGCTCATACATGCGTTTTCCAGTGAAAATTTCTATATAGAGTTTTTGGGTGGAGTACAGTGGTTCCTCTTACCTACTACAGCTAAATGGTAGAGAAACTAAAACATGTTATTTTATTCTCTTAAAATATGCCAAATGGTGGGTACTGAATATCCTGAAACGCAGCGTTTTCTGATAACTCGCGGTTTATCATGTGACGTTTCTGTTTTATTATGCGGATGGATATATAAATCCATGAATACACTACATTATATATAATACTGCGCTCTTTTATACAAAAATAGTATTTATAATCATAACCAGCATTTATTTCCATACTAAAGTATATATTGTTTTGTGACAGTTTTAGGGCATGGCACGAGAATGTGATTACTTCGGATCTTCTGGCATGAATAAGTAGGTACAAAAGCTTTCGAATCTTTTTACGATACTTCATGAGTTACTACAGAAAAGATAACTAAAAATGCAAACTGCCAAAAACGTTTGACCTAAATTTGTTTATTATTATGTATTTGCTAGCTGTCTAAACTGGCGTTACACGGATGTATTCTATAAATAAAGGATTAAAAATAAGGGTAGCACACATTTTTGAAAGTTGTAGGATAGTATATAATTAATGTAACTAGCTTATAAAATCCAAGTGAACAAAGTTTTGTCAAGATCATGTCAAAAATGCTCCCTTGTAACAATGTTTATCTACATATATCAGAGAGAAATATATTGATATGAGCATGCAATGCCTCTCATCCCCAATAACCCAGTTTGAGATTTAAACCTCCTCTTTACTCCTAAACTCTAGAAGTCATTACAACTCTAATAATTTTGCAATAAAGTGCCAAAAATATTCTCAGATATTCATATTCAATGAAAAGTGATTGAAATTGGATGGCACAAATATGAACCCCTCTCCCCAATTTTCAGAACTTTGGAAATATATCACAGCCGTTATCGTTGGAAAGAACGGGCTTTTCAGTAGTAAAAGAATTATTAAAATCAGTTTTTGGCAAAAAGCAACACAATTTGCTTTGTTTATTAATACAGAATTGCTCCGTTTATATGCTGCTTTTAACATTCAAGTTCATGTAGGCCACTTTGACTTTGAAAACAACTGCTCATCGACAGTAAGGTTCACTCGTTTAATACCGATTGTAATGGTTGTCTTTTGATAGAGTATAGGAGGACACCTCGCGCTCTGCGACCTACGTGAGACACCCCGGCCAGGAGGAAAGGACGGAGTGAAGGAACCACAGGAGGCTACGGCCGCAGAGATGCTCTGAAGTCCGTAATTCGTGGCTCGAGGACCCGTCCACTAATGGAAATACCCAGAGCTCCAACCAGGCAATACTCTAGTGTCCACGGTGAATAGCCTTTCCTTGGGAGGAGCATTCGCGCTATCTGTTCTGCCGCAGGTTTCACTATCACCGCCCCAACTTTAACGCTGCTGCAGGATCCACTACCACCGCTTCCAACTTCAACGCTGCTGCAAGATCCACTATCATCGCCCCAACTTCCACGGTGCTGCAGGATCCACTATCATCGCCCCAACTTCAACGCTGCTGCAGGATCCACTACCACCGCTTCCAACTTCAACGCTGCTGCAAGATCCACTATCATCGCCCCAACTTCCACGCTGCTGCAGGATCCACTATCATCGCCCCAACTTCCACGCTGCTGCAGGATCCGCTATCATCGCCCCAACTTCAACGCTGCAGCAGGATCCACTACAGCCACCCACAAGTTCAACGCTGCTGCAGGATCCACTACCGTCGCTTCCAACTTCCACGCTGCTGCAGGATCCACTATCATCGCCCCAACTTCAACGCTGCCAGGATCCGCTACCGCTGCTGCAGGAACCGCTACCGCCGCCTACAACTTCAACGCTGCTGCAGGATCCACTACCGCCACCCACAAGTTCAACGCTGCAGCAGAATCCACTTTCATTGCCGTCACTAAAAGCAAGTCTTGTATTTTTGAAAAGCTATATTTAAGTGAGAAAGGAAATGTCACGAAAATTGCTCCTTCTCTTTCCAGTAAAGTTTTGTATCCATCACTCGAGAGACAAAATGTGATATATGCTTTGAAACTGTTCGATGAAAAGAATATTGCGGCTCTAAAGATACTAAAGAACACAGATATTACAGGAACTGTACTTTTCTTAGAAGTCGTTTCAGCTTGGTGAAAATGTATGCACATAAAGCATCCCTTAAAAGGAAAGCATTTGCGCGACCTTATATGGAATGCGGATTTTGAGTCCATAAGAATTTTGGAAAATTTAATCGAATGGTTGCAAGATTGGGAAAGGCTGGATACCGGTGTGGTTTATAATAAAAGGTGGGGCAAATTAACAACATAAAACTCAAACAGCTCTGTGCCATATAACCAAAGTTTGTGTTATGAAGTTCTTGTTCTCAAAAATGAAGTTCAAATACGTCCTTTTAGGTAAATTTCAGACTGACCATTTGAAGCACGTTTCGGACAATATAAGCAGATGAGGGGGAAATTATAATATTTCAGTAGATCAAGTGTTAGGGTCAGAAAAGAAATTGAAACGTTTCAGTCTTCTGAATCTAAAATATGCAAAATGCTGTGTGTTCAAAATTAGGGATCTTAAAACACCTAGCGAAAGTGAGGCCTCTGATATATTATGTTGCAGGCTATTCCAAAATCAAAATGTGAAGCTTGTAAACATGCCCTTTTTAGTGATCATTCATCAGATTTTGACTGCGGATTGGCCGAAGTAACTAACTATTTAATAATAGACAGAGGTGGATTGAAGTGGCCTACACATTTCACTTTCGATGTAACGCTAAACACTTTCAGTACTTAATTTCAGGTGCATATGAAAGTGAATTCCTGAAAAAAACAAAGAAGTGTAATACAACATTTAAGTGGTGATCTTTGTGAAATGAATGGTGTCAATTTGGTCTGTGACTGTGGAAATACGGCTGATGTATTGGTGAAGAGGATTACAAAAATCTTAGCCAATATCTTCTTGAACAATTCCTGCAAAATTAAGTAGGAAGCAATGGCATCAACTTCAAGAAGGAAAAGAAAACTACAAACTCAATATTTAAGGTAATTTTCCTTTAGCCTTCTGTTTTCATTGAAACCCTGAACCTGCTTTCTGTTTCCAATAACTCCGAAGTGGTTGTAATATTATTTTATTTTAAGCAAATGTGACCATCTGGACCACATTATTATTATTATTATTATTATTATTATTATTTAATCACTGTACAATATCTACGTAAAACATGTTTAAAAGCAAGCTGCAACACTAAATGTGATTTTATTACTTCACTTCATAGTTGTATGGAATAGAAAATACATACTTTATTCGCTTCACGAAGTAATTACTGGCGTCCGATATTTAGAAACTTCCTTTCGTAGATTAATTATCATGTTTGTATTAATACGATTTATGCTCTCGTAAGTATTAAATTTGTTGATTGTAGTTAACTGGAATGTCATGTGGCTAAGAACACAATTTTAACTGGATTTGAATTAATTTAAAGCAAAATATGAGCTGGTTCATTCACTGTTAAAGTCCCTGCGAATGATCAGCTCTGTGACGTTACAAAAGGAGCTCCAGGCCTGTAGTATAACGACCCAAAGCCAACCCAAGGGAAGACTACCGAAGCACCTGGTCGGCGCGACAAAGTCTAGGTTCTGTCTGTCAGCTATCCAGACTGGTACCGGAAGAATCAAGACTCTCATAACTCCTTCCAAGTATCACCGCATAGACATACATAATCTCCCATGGCTGTCGGGACCAATGGCCAGTTCCCAACCATCACTAGCCATCACACCAACACACAGAGGAGCACCTGGGAAATACTCAACGAGATGTATCACGAGCAATACTCTTCCCAAAAGATGACTAAATTACCGTATCATCCCACCAACATGGCTCTCAGGGTAGCCCTCGACATGTTTAAGTAATATCTAAAGGCAAAGACAATGAATAAAATCTGGATGATCTTTTCCTAACGACGATTGCCCTGGGACTCAGTCAGAATGTCAGTCATGTTTGTGTACCCAGGTGGCATTCAATCACCCGCTCCCATCCATTCGACGGCAGCATTACATATTTCACTTTACTAACGCGGGTGCTATGGGAGACCACCCATCTTCACCAACGATTTCCTTCCTTATTTTCCGTTCATTTCTTCATTGCTTTCCCTTGGCGAGATAAGTCAATATTTCACTTCCTATTCTCTGACTACCTTCTCCTTCCTAAAAAAAGAGACCCGTCGAGACCAACCCAATCCAAACAGCTCCCCCATCGGAAGGGTTAAGATATTTTGCCCTATGCACTTCTATTAACACCAAAAGTACCACGATTGCTAAGGGTCCGCAGCGCTCGCACCACGGCAGTTGAAGGGATCGAAACCCCTCCCCTACGGGAGACAAAGCGAAAGCAGCAGATACACCGCGGTATCTGCAACTAAAAATACAAGGCGAGTATCACAATTAGATTGTTGACTTTTTATTGTATGGGTACCGGGTTAGCGCAGTGGTTTCGTTTCCGGCTCTCGTACCGATGGTCCGGGTTCGATTTTCTGCTCTGGAGCGACGATTTTAAGATCGGCTGTATCCACGCTTTCACTCTGACTTGCTCATGTGAAGCATCTCCAAGGCCCAATGTGGTTCGGAATCCACTGTTAAAGCTGTAGTTCCTTTCATTCCACTGCCATCTTCATCATCATCCTACCATCGGAGGCAATGGATTCCTCAGAAATGAGTACAGTCAGCGCTTGGTGGAATGAGGTATTCCCCAAAGGTCATATGCCATATGGGGAGCGTTAGAAACGACGACCTTTTATTATATTAAGCTACGTCGCAAACGATTTACAGATAGTCATTTGAATGGTGTGTGAACATGTCGTGAGCTTGTGTCACTTGCTTGCCCGGAAAGCACTGTCTTTATATTACACAACTATACTGTGCAAGTCGGTGTGTGCATAATTAGTCTGCTGCATAGAAGTAACCTGTGACTGCACACATCGTACCTATTAGGTAGAGAAAGTACCTATTGCATTCCACTCACACAGTCGATTTAGAGATTTCACCGGAAACACATGCTCTGAAGTTCCCTGAATAATACACATAGAAAATGTCTGTTCATGTGTGTGCGAACACAATCTCAAAAACGAAATGTCCCATAACTACCAAACTTGGCATTTAAGTTCAGAATCTTCCAAGAATGTAACGCGAAAGTTTTAAATAAAATACCCCCACCCTAAACTGGCTTTACATGGAAAATCTTTCGTTTTTCTTTTTTTATTTTCTCAGAAATTGCTCTAACAATTTTAATTAATATACAATATGCTTAAGATATTTACAGACAAATAAAATGTGTAGGTATATTCATTCTGCAAACAGCCTGTGGAGACTTCTTCTTTCGGAATGAATTTCGTATAATTGGTAAACCATAAGAGATAGACAAAAACTTGCTTATAAAAGCATGTCTCTTTAAATCACAGTATTTACCTCTTTTTATGGCATGAGGCATCTTTGTTGTTGGTTTGAATCTTTAAATATTTTGTCAGTTTTTAAGTGTTGTCATCACTCAGTTGTTTCTCGTGTGTCATGAATATAACCTCAATCTCCTATATTCCTTTTGTCCCTACAACGATATGTTTAATGAAACTATTTCCACGTTTATCTCGATTAATTTGAAGTAAATAGAAAAATAAGCTTTTTCAAGAGTTGTTTGTAGTTGTTGTATACAAATAAACAATAGTGCGTAAAGAAAGTTGTATGAATGTAACAAAGATATGTTATGGACGCAATAACTGTTAGACTCTTCATGTCCCACGCTTTTAACGTTTTATTTAAGCTTTAAACCAGTAACTTTGAAGCAAATGACACTTCACATACATTCAGCAGTCAATTAGTAAGCCTGCTATTGCAATATGCCTGATTTGAAAATTATTACCTAATAGCTACCAGCATTTGTAAACATGACAGTTTTTTGTTATTTTCGTTGCTTCCATATACTGATTTTTACAATATATCCTAAATTATGGAAGCTTATCTCCTTGGTGTAATAGCTATATGTCCGCTTACTAATCCGATGGGTCTGAGTTCAAATCTTATTTGGGGGTGACTTGCCTTCGCTGGTAGTCATCCTCAACCCTCAGAAAAATTTTGGTAACTCTAGCTACTCTCATTCCTCGCTCATTTGATTACTCGTTAACTATAACAATATTATTCATTGTCTCTGTAGACTAGTTCTTATAAGGCACAATAGTGAACATGTACATAATTTCTTAGGGACACAAAACCTGCATCTTGGCTTATTATCTATCTCTTTATTTATTAATTATCTATTCTCTAAACTGTACTCTTCTATCTTTCCTCCTTTGCTCCTATTTTGTACTTGGAGAGCGTGATCTACTTATAAATCACCATTTCCTACCACAACCACATACCCTGCCTCTGCAAGTTATTACTGCAGATGTTTTGCAAAGCAAACTTGCAGATTATACCTAGCCCTGTTTGGTTCCGGGAAATGTAAACCTCAATGTGCAAGATGCTAACGTAAATGTAGTATGAAAGTTTACTGAGAGATTCCCATCTAAGGAAAATCACTGGATGGCACTAAGAGTATGATAGGTACGAGGCATAGGAATTTCTAAGTATTAAAGCCAGGACGAAAGGAAATGAAGTTGACCTGTTACTGGACTTTACGCAGTGACGTTGCAAGTAACAAACCAGTCCCCTCCTCTGTTTGCAGACAATACTCACTAGACGTGTCTGCCGCCAGTGACTCATGGCTGCTGTAAGGGAGTATTGGACGAGTGTAGATAACTTGAAGTCTACAGCTTAATAATTCCTATGCCTGCTTATTACAGTTCAATATGAGTTAAACTTTTGTACAAAATGTTTCAGCTTTATCTGTTCCTCAAAATAAAGTTAAAAGCTTGCATGCATGTAGTATGTTGCAGTTTAAAATGGAGCAGTATCGTTAACAAACGAGAAATTCCATATAATTTCCTTCTTGACTTTAAATGCAGTGGTTGTCTGAATAATTTAAGATTTTTACTGCATGACAATCCTGTAACTGGAAATCAGTGTCCTTAGGGATGTTCATAAATAAACCTCACAGAATTAACATTCAACAGAGCTCCACCCTGTTCTATTCATCATGTTTAAGTACCAAGGGAATTTCCTTTGCGCATTTAAGGATTCCTGATGTCATACTTCACACGCAGAACCTCGTAATATTATGAGCTTAAAAAATGTAAGGTACCCGCAACCCTTCCTATAACCCATAGCCAAAGTAAAATATAGGTAAACTTAGTCTCTGATAAATCAAGAAGTTATGATTTAATGTATCAGAAAATAAAATTATGAAGTGGAATACAATATCGTTAATAGAAGAAATGGGGTAAAGGATAGACAAAGAATATTGAAACGATGGAAGAAATGTGAAGAAGAGTGAGGTAGATAATTGTCCAGATAGCTTGACTATAGAAAAAACAAACTCTCAGAGAAAGAGGAAGAATTCACAAGGAATACAATTGGATTGCTACGAAGAATCGGAGAACGTCAGTTGGAAAAATATAAGAAGAAGTGCATGTGGATCTGGAAAAAGCATTTGTCACTGAAAATTGGGAGATTCTGAAGAAAACTCTAATGTACTGCAAAGAAAGAAGTCTCCGAAGCAGCGTCTACATTAAGCGACCAATCAGAACCATGACAGCAGATCTGTCAGAGAGAAATAAAATAAGAAGAATACGGTTGGTGCTTATAACTCATGCTGTTCCGCATCCACTTGAAGAATTAGGTGAAAAATTGCTTTCAGAAAAGGAAACAATGGTACTAGCAATAAGAACAATAAAGTGCATAACAATTTCTGATTATATGGCAATTTCTGATTTTACTCGTATCACAAAATAGCTAAATGACAACGGAGATGAGGCGTGATAAAGATAAATGCAGGATGGGAATAAGGAAACGAAAAGTATGCTTATAGAAATAACAGGAAAGAAGGTAACACTTAAGGTAGTAGATCAAGTTGAAAAGCATCAAATACGAGTTACGATGCACCAGAAGCAACTCAAAGAGTTGTCAAGGAATAGCAATAGCTAACGACTATTTTAAAAGGAATATAAACAGTTTCTTTATGTCTTTGAAGAAGAAACTAAGAAGAGATTATTGAAGTAATTAATAGTTCTTCCACATAAACCGTATGTAGGACAAGGTTGGAGAAGTGGAATCAGAATTCAATGCCATAGCCGGGATTTGAACCAAGGTTCTTTCGGTTTCCGTCCGATTGCTCTGCTGTGAATCATTTGGGGAATTAAATGGCGTATCGTCATTGCCACGGTAGCTCAGTTGGTTAGAACACCCGGACGTAAAACGGAAGATCCTGGATCAAATGCCGGCTATGGCATTGAATTTTTCAGTCGTCTGATTCTACCTTTCCAGATTATTGAAATGTTTTATGGTCGTGTGACATGGTATAGCGGGGAAAGTTTTATGTTGCGACGAAGTAAGAAGAGCACTTGAAAGTGTCTGAAATATGAACAAGGAGGACAATTTAACGTATAAAATTTAGCGGCCAAATAAATAATACGACAGCTGAATTAAAAAGATTTGGCTATTGAAATTGGTCACAGAGCAGCCCTACCTGCAAGGCCTCACTTCAGCGTTTACTATTCCACTGATGCTGGATGAATGTTGCACAACGCAAATGTAAAACCTAAAGCAGTATTGCGTGATCCAGATTATGCATGCTATGAAAACGTAGAAGATGTACAGTATCTAGTTTGCGGGAAATAATGATACCTAGGATGTAACTAAACCTGTTGCAAACTGCTGAACTATTGATAGAGGATAGAAAGAAAAAAAGAAAAAGAAAAAGTACAAAGAGTTTATATAAGCATATCATCAGTTTCGTCTCATCACAGCTACAGCCATTATTGGTGACGGATAAAGGAAGCACGCGTAAATCAATTCTGTATTAATGCTTGCTGATGTTTTAAATATTGAAATAAGTATAATTTTATTTTCCATTTAACATTTTACTTTCTACACTACTTACTGTGGAAGGTTCAGGAAAGAAGTATCGAGGCTTCACCGAAAATACACATTTAAAGTTTCATGACAGCTCCCCCAACCATTTAAAAAAAAGGCCTGTCTGTGTGTCTACATTTCCGTCTGCTGTCTGTGTATGTGCATGAATAAAATATCTCAAAAAGGGAAAGTCGGAAGAATATCATACATCTTATTTAAGTCCATCATCTTTTAAGGATGCAACACGAAGATTTACTAAATGATTCCCCATCTCAGATTATCCTTTACATAGAACGATGTTCCTTATCTGAATTGTATCTAAAACAGCTATAACGATTTTCATTAAAAAGCATAATTTTAAGATAGTGATAAGCGGAATAAAATGTATATAATGAATTTTCTGTGAGGTCCTTTTCAATGAAACTGCATTTCATACAATTTTTATGGTTAGGAAAATATAATCAATAGACCAAACCGATTTTGGTAAGAAAGCAATGGTCATTAAGATATACAGTTTGTATGAATTTTTTTCTTCCGAAAACGGCGTTGGCCGTTATCGGTATATTCTATTCTGATATTCCCAGTTGTAACAGCGTCTTCTGCCGGAATATACTTAAAGGTTTATTTATCTCCTTTTTGTTTGTTTGTTTCTTTTCCTTTATTAGAGCTCGTTACTATAACTTTCAAATAAATTTCGCCATCTTCTGGTGTACGCAGTTTGAAGGTTTTCTTAATTCGAAATCGTTTCTAGGCAAAATGCATCAGAAATAACGTGACCTGAATAGTACGTTTAAATAAACGTTAATAATAACAATAATAATAATAATAATAATAATAATAGTATATGGAGTAAGTGAAGATGTGAATTTGTATAGGTAGAGAAAGTTGTATGAGTGTACCGCATCAAACTTTCTTCTTCACATTCAAGTGACAAGAGGTGCAATAGGAGAATAAATAAATGGGCACATGGAATGGGATTATTATTAATAATCGTGAAGCCTTATTATTTTAAACTTTACGTATATAATTGTTAAAACCGATATTCTAATCAGGATATGCCAGGCATGTACTTCTTTCAACACCAAAGCAGTTTTACACAGAACAAATGCCAACTAGACGTTTACCCAAAATAATCCAGAGACTGGATGAAACACGTTAAAACACGTTCTTTTACAGAACACATTTCAGACGGTGGGACACCAAAACACCTATATAGAAAACAACAGCAGTTCAAATAGAATGTACATTGTATGGCAATATAAACAATACAAAGAGGAAAATAAACTGCCTAGAAGAAGATGTGAAAAAAAATGTCCGCTAAGTGATGAACTGCAGAATGGTGAAGGCGACAAGTATCCTAGCAGAAAACTCTAGGTTAAAATGAAATATATATATATATATATATATATATATATAAAACTTACACACCATTTTGAAAGAGAAGCAAAAAGTACCTATTTTGGCTATGATATTCTTCATTCCTAAAACGACAGCATGATTTTTCGGAAGTAGTGGAAATTTCTTGTCTAACATTTGTGGTTAGCTCCTCTGTTATTTTTCTTCATTCTCTCTTTTCAATAAAACTAGTAGTTCTAAGAATCGCCATTTAAAGTGAAGCGGAGGTGGAGAAAAATAACAAGGTCAGTCTTTACGTAAGCACAGGATTAACACATGTGCTGATTTCGGAATGTAACCGGCCTTTCGTGACTATCATAAACAAAGAATATAAATAAATTTACATTGAAATACAAGTTTAAGAAACATGTATAAGCAATTGGTAAAACACAGTTAAAGAATAAAGTAAATGTACAAACTTCTAACACAACTTAAAGTTTCAGAGAACAGTGGAAAAACACCGAACATCAATCTTCTTTTGTTTTTTAAAAGCTCCACTGTCAAGAGCGGTGACTTTATAGCATTCCAGTATACGAGTATACTAGGAAAAGGAACAGCCTTGATAGTGAATATTAATGTTGTAGTTTTCAGGACCGATTCCAACAACTCGTGATTCAATAAAAGATTAGATTTTGTGTGTAATTAAATTTTTTCCTGGAAAAAATAATAGCGTTGTAAAACTATTAAACTTTAAAGACCATATATTTGAAATTCAAAATCAATTTCAGAAAAACTGCATCACGAGAAAAACCTTAAAGTGGCAAAAAAAAAAAAGGGAAAAAAAAGGTTAACGAGAAAAGCAAGCATTAAAATTTCAGGCACTATTTGCACATACCTTTACGTGAGCATTTAAATGTGGCGTTTGGGTATTTATATAGCTATTCAAAAGGAAGGAACAGATTTTAAATATTCATTTTTAATGAAGGACAATAGATAGCAACACATACGACACATCATTGAACAGAGAAAAGTTCAAAGTTTAAGCCCCCACCTATTAGTTCCATTCAGTAACTACAGCGGTGCTGGGTCTGTTTACGAGAAAATGGCAACGCCACGGGAAAAGTCGTTTTGTGTGTTGCAGTATGCAAAGAATGAATCCATTGTTTCATTGCAGAGTGCATTTCCTTGTAAGTTCAACAAAGAACCACCTCATCATAAATGATCATATACCCTTAAATGAGCATATTCAAAAGAGAAAAGTCACTTCTTCACACTGTACAGGGCTGCATATCGGCAAGCTGGTTGAAAATGTAATGACAGATTACGACTGGGAAACATTCTCTCACCCAGTCCAATGCCTGGACATGATTTCGCTGATAATGACCATTCTCCAAACGAAATTACACCTAAAAGTCACAACTGTATAATGTGCAAGCGGATGGCTCAGGAAATAGCGTTTGAAGCTCTCATTCACGAGATCCGGGATTCGATTCCTATTGTGCCGGCCATTCTGAACTGGGGACATTTTCGTGTTTTTTTCCAGGTCAGTAGCCAAATGTTGTGGTGGATTATATATAGGTATACTACCACGAATGTTCCTTTCATTCATTTCATTACTACTTTTGCCTTTTAGGATTGTACGGACTGACACGGTGACCGATGGTTGTAGCATATGCCATAAATGTCCTTTTAGGGGAGAACTGTTTCTTCCCTGCAAGCAACCTTCTTCCCGATACCGAGGACGCGGAAACTGGAAACCTTAGGGACACCGCTGCGCTTTGCGTATTACCATTGGCCGCTCTTCGTAAGCTCTCGCCTTATTTCGTAGGTTTAGTATGCAGAACAGGCCTAGCCTTTGCCGCAGTGCTGAAATCCACATCCGCTTTTAAAGTCTAATCCTTACCACCCAAACCTTTAAGATGATAGCATATATGCCACACCTATTTAAAGTTCAGAAATCAACTTATCATGCGCCATCTGGAAAGACATTTAAACTTATAAATGGTTAGGGCTAGGACTAATTGCGGAGGGGAACTTAACATCCCCACCTACGAGATCTTTTGTGCCTGAAGACCCTGACGGGTGCCCCGGCGAGGGAGAGGTGAGATGAGAGGAGACAGAAGGCGGTCGGACCAAGAGACACGCCAGGGAAGAGGGCAGGTTCCCTACAATTTATTTAGACTGAAACTCCCTAGATGACAGCTGGTGCAACCGGCTCCCCTCTCCCCGGCGAGCTTACACATCCCCTGGGGATCAGGGATTCGGAAACCGTTCCATTCCGGGGATGAAGGTTTACACAGAGCATCCTTTTCCCCTGCCATTCAACACCGAGACTCCGCCGTCACTTTCAACTCTGAAACAGACCAAGCAGATGAAAGTTGAAGTGAAATGAGAATGTAGGTGAAATGGAGGGATAGGAAACCCGGGGGATGTAATGAACCTTCCCAGCATTCGCCTAGCGACCCAAGGGAAACCCCCCAAAAATCTGATGGGTCAGCAAGGTAATCGAATCCAAGAAATCGAACTCAGGACCTCCCGAATGCAGGCAACAGACACATCTGTGCACGTGCTCATCTAAGGTGCATTACCTCAGAGCTAGTTGTCTTTATAGACCATGTAGGACTTAAAAAGCCCTCACTGTGATAGACCGAACCCAGAGATCAGAGCTACTAAAACTAAAACCTCCCATTGTACAGTTTATGCCAAAAATGGGCATTGTTATTTGTCGTTATGAAATCAAAGTTGATCACCTCAATACCGCTACAAACCTTAGCTGCAAACTGACCTTCTTAATGCGAAAATAAGTTTATTCAACGTGTGTGTTAAAGTCACATACAACATCAGGGTTGCAAATAACACCATGCAGTGATATATAGGTTGTTTGGCTCCATTATTGTGATATATTGTACGCTAACTTCTCATGCAGTGAGAACTCAACTCTCAGAGAAGCAGTGAATACCAATTAAGGTCATGTTTCTTATCTCTCCACAGCTTCAACTCGGTTTATCTCTGAATTTACACAACGACTGGCGTACAGATTTTTCCCATAGTAGTTACATCACTTGGATTTAAATAGTAATTAAGAATCTGATGTGTTACATGCACATGGTTTTCTCTATCTACCATCGTTTATTGTTGTATAGCTTCTACAAACTATTCTCACGAAAGCTTATTTTCCTGACAACTTCATGTTAGTATACTAAACTTTTGTAGAAATAGTTTCATTACATATTTTGTTGTAGGTACAAGAGGGATACAGATGTTAAAATCTAGTCACTATATATTGGCCTTGAAATTACGTACTCTTTACACGATATCGCGAGGTTTACCGACAGCACTTTAAACAAATTAAAAAAAACTATTGAAAAATTCAACTAATAATACTTCGGAAATCTCGAAGAAATGAAGAAATAATTCACAGCATATTTCCAAAAAATTCAAGATACACATCTTATATTTCATGTAAATATCTTTAATGTATAATATTTTAATACAAATTGTTAGAGCCATTTTTGAGAAATTAAAGACATTTCGGAAACTTTTCCATGTATAAGATAGTTGGGTGGATGTTTATTGAAAATGTTTCTGTGTCATCTTTGCAGGATACTGAGCTAAAATACCAAATTATATATTGATATAAAACCTCGTTTTAGAATTATATTGTTGACAGGCGCGCGCGCACACACACACATACACGCACGGAGCTTTGTCTAAGAATTCTTTTTTTTATTTTGTAGGTCTCAAAACATGTACTTCAAGTGAAACCGCGGTATCGATTTTTTGGGTGGAAAGCATTCTTCGTTGACAAATGTTTTGCATTTATATAAACGCGTTATTTTACTGCAGAAGGTTCTTCCTCGTAACTTCAAAGCAGTGATAAAACGTCTATACTAATATTATTGTATGTGTATTCTCAGAAATCAATCAATAAATTTTCATAGTTCTCCATTGAAAAGCACTTTACTTCCAGAAGGACATGGGATATAAAATATTGTCAAAGTTGTAAAACTGGAAGGATGGGGTTCATTCATATTCACGTCATCTAAATTCAATTCCGTTTCATTAAATATGAATATGAAGGTATTGCAAAGTGGCAAAATTTTAGGAGTTTCCGGCCCAATGGGGCAAATGAAAAAACTGGAAATATTTCAAAATTATATATTGACACATAATTATATATCGTGTTCATATTGCCAAATGTCCTTTGATTTCGCTAAACTTTATTATCAAGGAGTATTTTTGGTGTGTTTTTGACCAAATATGGCGTACTTGAGTTTCAGAATCTGGCAGAACTGATGCTACAACTTTCATTAACTTCCGTTATCCTTATTTTCAATACCTGTTTTCAACCTCTAACAAACAAATCAATACTGTTTTCCGTATTCAAACAAAACGTTGTACACTTATACTGTGAACCCAAAGAATATTACACTTACAATTCTTAAAATCTAACCCTACCCCATAATTTAACCTTTTATGTAGAACTGTGCCTATGTCAAAATTTTGTACAGTTATGCTATACGATCTGGCCAAAATCATAGTTTACCTTAAAACTTCCGAAACTACCTAAGCTTCATTTTCATTTACATACTACCTCCAATTTTTTTAAATACTAATCTTGTCCTTCATTTTCAATCCCTTGTAGACAAAACTATACTGCTTGGTCAAGCAGGGCGAGGACTTGGCAAAAACTATAGTATACCTTACAACTTCAAACAACTATCCCTACTCATATTTTCAATCCTTTATGTACAAATTAGCAACATTTGACCAATCTGGACTAAACCTCTTCTTTTTCCTTTACACAAATGACACATTATTGTGATACAAGGTTAAAAATAAATATAAAAATATAAATTAAAAAAATCTACCAAAATCAAACTGTATTTGCTCTATTAACTAGAGAAAGGTAAATAACAAGCACCTCAAAAAATCTGAATCCACGTTACAGACAGAACTTGAGTATATTGCAGCAAATAAGAGTTAAAAGTTATGGATATGAATATTTAACTTAAAAATATTCTAAAGACCCAGCTATAAGCTTGAGCATCGACTGCTGTTTGCACACAGAAAGATGTTTATAACTTGGACGGTGAATAATGTGGAAATCCACAGAATGTGATTCTGCACAGACAGTGACATTTGTTTTTAAAAGTCTTCCATATATTAGCGGTGTCCTTAGAGCTGACAAAGCGGTGCTCAGAAACCTTGGACGGTTATTCTTTGGGTGCGAGTGCAAATTATAGGCTGCGCATGACTTGACTTAAAAGGCCACCGCTATCCTTATATTCAAACCCATACACACGATTGCCTTCATGCAATATCGGGTGAGACAGCTGTCCAGTGTGACTGTTAATTTCTTTTTACGTCAATGTCACTTCACTTTACTAGTAAAACTTAGTTCAGTTTCTGTCACTTTACTTTACTGTGAAATACGTAATTCAGTCGGTGTTCGCTGTCAGCTCACTATGATTTGCGCGTAGCAGTGGAATAGATCACTCGCGAAGCAGCCTCCTCTTTCTTGTGCTTCTTTCGAATGGAATACTGGACTTCACTGATCAAACCCTCGAGCAGCACTCAATGTGCGTCACAATTATGAGAAAAGCACTTTGTATACCGCCTCCCGAACACGCTCGCTTATATACTATAGTCCATTCCAAACCAGAGTTCCCTCTGATGTAAACAAAAGCACGTGCTTCTGCTTGTCACGAACCTACGTATGCGTACGCCAATGAAAATAGTTCCTTAATAAATGTGTTCTATCGTGAAATATTGGGGCAGGGAAGGTATAGAACTGCGAATTTTATTGCGGTTATCATAAGAACTCATTGCTAAAGGTAATGGAAAAATACTAACTTTTAAGATATTACAAAATATGATTTTGTTGATGTCGTCTGCTATTGAGCTAACGCTGAGAGTATCGTGCTTGTTAATTACCAACAGTATGCTTGACTATCACTGACTTGCATATACAGAATTGCAGCAATGAATTCCCAGAGGTGCTATCTGAGTACGGGATAAACACAGGAAATATGATAAGCGATTAGTTAATCATAATATGCTAGCACACGTGTGCTCAGCTCAGGTCAAATCTTATGATTAGTCAGTTGGTATTTGAGTTTTCATGGCAGTGGAAGGTGCTTGTAGTGCAAATAAAGTGGCAGAGGCAAACGCCTAATTGTCACCCATATTGGCAGCGACAGTGGTTTCGTGGACGGTGGATTACTCATTTTCGAGTCTAAAAAAACAGGTGATTACCATTAGGAGATGAATGGCGATGTTTTCCGTAACTGGTTTGAACGTGTATTGCCGAAACTCGAACCCAATAGTTTAATAGTGATGGACAATGCACCCTACCATAGCGTTCAACTTTATCGTCGCCCGAACAGTTCTTGGCGTAAGCAAAATGTGATAGAGTGGTTGCAGGAAAAAGAAGTGTCCTTCGACGAAAATAGTGTAAAAGTTGAATTAGTGCACATAGCGCAGGAAATTTCTGACAAGGATGAAAGAAAATATGAGATAGACGATCTTGCATCTAAAGCTGGACATCGAGTGCTAAGATTACCTCCCTATCATAGCAATTTAAATCCAATCGAACTGGTTTGGGCATTTTTAAAAGACTATGTCGCTAGAAACAACAAAACATTCAAACTGGCTGAAGTGAAAGAGCACTTCAACACTGCAATCGCGTGACACCCGCTATGTGGCAGGCGGATATTAAGCACATAATAGAAGAGAAGAATAAAATGTGGGAACTCGATTTTATGTGCGACAGTGTTGTGGATAAGCTTGTAATCAACTTGGAGGATAGTTCTGATGCCTGTATGGTAGCTGAGTCATCTTCGGAAGATTTGGGTGTTGCACCTTTGCCTGAGGATTGTGATTAACGTAAGTAAAATGTACATTTCCGCATGTTTATAACACCAATTGCTATTTCAGTTGCATTTTGAACTATGATTTTCACGCAAGGCGCCTTTTTCTAGATTGAAACAATGCTCAGCTGTATGTGTTATTCAGCAAGCACATGCGAGAGGAAGAAGCGGCCATTAGGGGGCGGGGATTGCGAACTACTTTCGCGCGGATAATACAAAGAGTTTGTTGACAGTGAAAGGCACTCTGGTTTGGAATGGATAATAGTGTCGGCTAGTTCCAGAATGTTCGCAGGAGGCGAGGAAGAGAGCGTCCAGAAATATCTGACCGCGTCACGAAGGCCCTCCCAGTAGTTACGTCGGCGGGAGAGTGCCCCACTTCTTCACCTCTCTAAACAATCGCTGGCGAACACTGAAGGACACGTTGCCGTCTCCGGCTGGGCAAAGATGGATCAATAAAATAAACGGAACATATTGCAACATTTTTATCGAATGTATTGTTCAGCTTCTATGTCTCGCTGCTGCATATCTTAGAAATGACAATTGGCACATCACTGTACACAGGAACGATTCTAGAATAACTTTGTTATTTATATGAAGTACGTCCATCCATCTCTTCTCCGTTTTAGAGTAGAGATTCAACCAATGGCAGCTTAGCGAGTAGCCAGGGATTTTAAAATTATAACAAAGGCAGCATTTTGAACATTATTAGCGGATTCAAGGGAAAACATAACTTTTTCAATTACTTAAAGGGAAGCAGCCCAACGGTCAGTGTAGCACATCATATACGAGGCGTGTTTTTAAAGTAGGTACCGCTTTAATATTTTGCCGTTGCAGCGCTGCGTTCGCGATTTTGAGCATGTGCCATCACTTCCTCCATTTATTAGAAAGCCAGACGCAGCTGTGAGCGATCGTAACTTTGTGTTTTCCTGTTGTTAGAGCGTTTCGAAATATTCAAAACAATCGAAAGACTCGTCACTGTGAAGTCAGATCAGTGATTTGTTTTTGAATGCGAGAAGTGTTATCCCAGCAAACATTGATTCACCAGCTGTGTGAAGTTTATGGGGAAACAATAATGAGTGACAATGCCCGGCCACAGCCAACCAAACTCAAGATATGATCGCACCATTTGGTTGGGAACAATTCGACCACCCTTCCTACAGTCCATGCAATTTTCATCTGTTTCTTCATCTGATGAAATTCCTTGTCGAAAACATTTCTACGACGACGATGTTGTGAAATAGGAAGTGCAGACTTGGCTTTCATAACAGACGGCATCATTCTTTGACGAAGGCATATAAAACTGGTTTCCCGTTACGGCAAATTCTTGAATAATGGCGGTGACTATGAAGTAGTGTAAGGTGAAAGGTAATGAAACTGAGGAGGTAATGTCTGTGGACCGCATTCGGGAGGTCGTGGGTTCGATTCCCATGGCCAACCTTTCTGACCTATGGTTTTTTTTGAGTTTCCTCGAGTCGCCAGGCGAATGCTGGGAAGGACCATTACATCCCCCAATTTTCCTGTGCCTCTATTTCATATCCATTCTCATTTCACTTCAACTTTCATCTGCTTGCTCTCTTTCAGGGTTACAAGTGTCGACGAGAGTTCTCGGCGTGTGCATGGATGCTCTGAGGAAACCTTCGTCCCCTGACTTCGAGCGGTCTCTGGATCCGGATCCCCCAGGGAATGAGTAAGCCCACAGGGGTGAGGGGGGGGGCGGCTGCACCAGCCAGCACTCGGGGAGTCCAAATCTGTAGGAGCCCTGACCTAGCCTGTCGTGCCTCCTGGTCCGACGGCCTTCTGTCTCCTCTCACCTCATCCTTTTCTCCCGGGGGCGCCCCTTCAAGAACATAGGCACAAAAGATATAGGTTGAGGTGTTAAG
Source organism: Deroplatys truncata (assembly GCA_030765065.1). Taxonomy (NCBI): domain Eukaryota; kingdom Metazoa; phylum Arthropoda; class Insecta; order Mantodea; family Mantidae; genus Deroplatys; species Deroplatys truncata. The sequence continues at coordinate 145,378,331 of CM060978.1, read as the reverse complement.
TCTCCCCTCCGCGTCTAGTCCTATGCTGTCCTAAGGTAGTGAATGATAATAAAGTATTTGAAAAATAATGTTTTGTTTTATTTTTAAAAAAATGATCCGTACTTATTTTAAAAACAGACCTCGTAATTTGCGCCTTTTCGTCTGTGCCAATCTGTTTCTCGACTCCTACTTTCAGTCCAGTTTAATGTGTAGTCAGCATTATATTAATTAATCAACTTATTTGTTAGTATACAAAATGCTCGTAAGATAGCTAAACGTGCTTTCTAACAACATATTTAAAGACCAAATAACAGTGTCAGTGTACTTCGCAAAGTGTGTTACTTAGAAGACAAATATTTGTTCTTTCTGCTGCGAAACTAGCTTTCCAGTTTGCCTCACAAAGGACTGGCGCTTGAAAGGTAATGTGATACACTGAAAAAAATGCTGTTTTACGTACAAAAATACCAAAATGATAGCATCACTTGCCGGTGTTAAACCGTTTCAGAACCTACTAGGAATAGCATTGTGTTGGATGTATGAGAGTGTAAACTCTTAGAAAATGTTATTTCAGCAGGATGATCAATATCCTGCTTATCCTTGCAACACTAACATTATACATAAAATTGTTACGTCAACTGCTCCTACATGTGTGTATTAGAGATATTCATTTTCGGGTAGAAAACGTCCTGAACAAACATATCAACTGCTGATTCGTTTGTTGTTTCTTAGATTCTCGTGAAATCTGCACAATCGTTCTCAAAGATATGACAGCTTTCTTATATTTTCTGGAGTAGTAGTAGTAATAATAATAATAATAATAATAATAATAATTTCTTATATATTGGCAAGAGAAGGGGACTAATGATACATTTAATACATATTAATCAAGGCGTAAAGCAAGATTGACAGTTTCACCAGCTTTATTTTATATACATATTGACCAAGTTATAAATGAATGGCTACAGACTTTAGAAAATACTAAAATAAATAGCTATAGCTCAGATTCAATACCTTTTGCGGCGACAATGCCGTAACAAAAAGGAAAAAACAAAACAATGGCATTTATGGGGGAAAAATCGCATAACATATAAAGCAGTGCTCAGTACTAAAATCATAGAACAGGTTACCAGTTTTAATTATTTGGGCTGTAATATTTCATATGAACATAGGACATAGATACTGAACTAAATTAAATGAATTTCAAGGGATCAGAACATTAAAGAATAAAACAAAAAGAGCTACAAGTTAAAACCATACAAAATAACAATACCAGCCTTGTGTTACATAAGTGAAAACTGGACGTAAATAGACATAACATAAAAAGAAATGAAAGCTCAGAAATGAAATTCCCATACCATTGGCTGTTTATAAAGATAAAAGAGAAACTACAAATATACATTCTGAATGAGCATAGGTAAAAACATACCTGACCGGTATGAAAAAACTGACCGATAAAAACATATAATAAGAATACCTTAGTACAAGACATAAAATTTTTAGAGGATGTCACTTCTTCAGTAACCACTTTTTGGCCATGGCCAAAATAACATTATTAACTAGATAGAAGAGACTCAAAAACTTAATGCCTATAGAAAAGGAAAAATCAACTAAATTGAAAGTAAGCTTGTTAAAAGATACTTCGACTTCAGATCTCTACCAACAAAGATTAAATTCTTATTTAATAAACATACCCACACAAAATGTTGTCAACCAGGAATGGGAAAACATCAAATATTGTATAAATAAAGCAGCAGTAAAGCCATAGGAAAACAAATTAATTGAAAAAAAGGCTTAAAGTTTGGAATGAAGAAATTGAAGAAATAAGTAAAGAAAAACAAAGAATATATCAATGTTATCTGCAATCTCCTAATGAATAGACAAGAGAAAATTATAGACGAATAAGAAATAAAGCAAAATCAGTAATAAGAAAAGCCCAACAAGATAGCTGGGATACATTTGTAGCAGAGATAGAACATGATGTAAACGGGGGACAAGATTTCGCCTTTAAAATTGTAAGACATCTAAATAGAGGAGAGAAAGATGTAGCACAAATAAATGTAATAAACCAGGAACAATGGATAGAACATTACAAAAAACTTTGTTATAACCCTAACGCAAATAGTTATTATGGAAACATAAGCAAAAACAACATAGATTTAATTACTTTACAAGAAATAGAGGAGGTAATAAAAAAATCAACAAACAGAAATGTCTAGGACTGGACGGGATTAATATAGAGCTGATAAAACATGGAGGGTTACTGCTTAAGTTTAGAATTCTTTATCTGTTGGTTAAACAATACGATTCCAGAAGATTGGCTTAGAGCAAAAGTATTATCACTGTTTAAAATATCTGATGCGCTACACTCACATGACTTTTTCTACTCGTACAAACTATTTTTACAAACGCTTATTCCCCATATGCTTCATGTTAATCGAGATGTTAATCTTATTGCTAATTTTCTTGTAGATGCAAAGGAAATTGGTAGGCTTTAAGCGATAGTCAAATATTTTAAGAGCTGGTTGCTATGTGGCGTATTCCATTCTCTTAGCATTACCAGGACAAAGAAAATGAATAACGAATTTGAGAGAAAGTATAAGATTGGAAAATTTAAGGGAATAACAAGCAATAACTCGAAAATGGTTCACTCAACAAAAAAAAATGAATATGACATAAATGTTGTATTTTAACGCGATCTACATTTCCTGTGTAGTAAAAGTTTGTCTATCTCTTATGGTTTACCAGTTATGCAAAAGTCGTTCACAATGAAGAATAATGTTGGAGACATTCCCAGAAAATTCGAGATATACATTTCATTTGTCATAAAAATATATTAAACATAGACATTTTAACCAAAATCGTTAGAGCAGTTTTTGAGAAAATTAAAATTTTCGAAAAATATGCCATGCAAAGGGTAATCTGGGGTGGGGGATTTTCTTGAAAACCTTCATGTTGCATCCCTGGAAGATACTGAACCTAAATACCAAGTTTGGTGTTTATATATTCAGGTATATTAAACAGCACACTAAAGAATATTACAGGGGTGTGCTTTTAGAAGAATAAAGTGGTTTCAGAAGAGGAAGGTCATGTAGTGATAATATATTTAATGTGCGGCAAATAATAAAGAAAAGTAGAGAATTTAATTTACCTACCTACCTAGCTTTCATAGATTCGGAAAAAGCATTTGATAGGGTGGAAAGGGAGAAATTGTGGGAAATCATGAAAAAACGAGGATGCCCAAATCACCTAATAAATTGTATTAAGAGTCTGTATAATGGAACTTATGTAATATTAGACGACCCCAATTATAAAGAGGAAAATATATTAATAAACCAAGGTGTAAGACAAGGATGTACTTTATCGCCCACTCTTTTTAATATCTATATAGATGACGCTATCTGAAAATGGAGAGAAAGAGCACCAAAAAGAATATACGTAACCAAAAATAAATACATTAACGTACCTTATATGCTGACGAATATTGCATTGATTGCAAATTCTGAAAATGAACTACAAAAATCAAGCCATCTTTTAAATATAATTGGAAAGAATTATAATTTTAAGATATCAATAAATAAAATGAAGACAATGGCATTCCATGGGAAATACCCAGTAAGATATAAAATAGCAATTGAAAATTGGGTCTTGGATCAAGTTCAGCACTTTAACTATTTGGAAATTATTTTGCTTTTAACCAGGATAAGGACATAGGCATAAAATTACAGAAATATCAGAGTATCAGCGGTATTATAAGCAGAACATTAAAAATAACACGAAGAGAAACAAAAATCAAATTTTATAAGGTAATGGCTCTACCTATTCTATTATATGGCAGCGAATCCTGGGTGATAAGGAGAAAAGATTGTATTCATGTTCAGGCTGCAGAAATGAAATTTTTACGAACATTAAAGGTTGCACTAAATTGGACAGGATCCCTAATGAAGTAATTAGGCAAGAACTGAATATTTTTGCAGTGTGGGATAAACTAGAAGAACAAAAACAAAAATGGGAAAAAACATTTTCGAATGAATGCAAGAAAGGATTCCAAAGATGGCCTTACAATACAATTCTATAGGAAAGAGGAACATAGGAAGGCCAGTTAAAAGATGGAATTGAGGCCGGAACAGGTCGATAGGCCTAATCCTTGAAAGGCAGCAGAAGAATGCCAGATCGCAGATTTCCGAACATTATATTCAAGATTATAGATAGGCAGACCGTTTTAAGATGGCAAGTTTAATTTAACTTTCTTGAAATCAGAACAGACCAGATATTTCTATCCTTGTTGCAGAAGAAGATGACAATAATACAATAGAACCCTGTTTAAGTGAACTAAAGAGAACAAAGGTAAAAGTAACGGATGAGCGGAGGGCCGGGACCCGGCAGCCGGGTCAGAACACCGCAAGCAGGCCGCAACCACCTTTTTGCCTTTTCCGTGACCCTAGGGAGGGAGAGATGAGGGCAGAGAACCGAAGGGTGACGACCAGGTCCAGATGACGATGGGGTCATCATCACCCAAGCATGGACGGGGTCCTTAACGTTTCCAGATCCAACGCATCTACCGCCCGGGCTCACCCATAAGTCACGGAATCCCCAGCGGTCGCCCCCGAAAGGTCCATTCGAAGGAGTAACGCAACTGAACAGTCCTGCAACGACGCCAGGAAAGAAAACTCTACAGAGCGCACAGGCATTGCCCAGCCGCAACACCGTCGCCTAGACCTACAACCCTGAAACAAGATGAGTGTAGGAAATAAAGGGCAGGAAGGTTGTGGTAGAAGATGAACCAACCCAGCATTCGCCTGTCGAAATATACATGGTTCAGAGTGGGCGGTTCACCGAGGATCGAACCGGGACCTCCGTATGCGACTCTCACACGTTACCATCGTCACCTCGCTCGCTACTAAAGGGGGTGGTGCCGTTTCAAATAACGCATTTATCGGATAATATGGTAAGGATTTTATTCGAAATATTTCATAAAAGCTACTAATGTGTACACAAGTAATAACATATGCATTATACTAGTTATAAAGACTATAAGCTCAATAATTTTTTCTGAACCTTCTTTTCGTATATAAACGGATGTACCAATTTTGTATTGTATGCTAATTACGAAATTTGTTCCTGTTTGACATTCTCCAATTGGTACCAATTTTTACTTTCTCTACTAGTATCTCGATACCGAGATTTCACCGGAAATATATGTTTTGAGACCCCTGAATCCAAAAAAAGCATTTTTGGAAACATGTCCTTGTGTGTGTCTGTGTGTGTCTGTCTGTGTGTCTGTGAACATCATAACTCAGAAACGAAGGGTCGGATAAACACCAAACTTGGTATTTAGGTTCAGTATCTTCCAGAGATGCGACACGAAGGTTTTCAAGAAAATCCCCCCACCCCAGACTAACCTTTACATGGAACATTTTTCGAAAATATTAATTTTAATTAATAATGGCTCTAACGATTTTGATTAAAATATCATATGTTTAAGATATTTTCATGACAAATGAAATGTATATCTCGAATTTTCTGGGAATGACTCCAAAAGTGTTCTTCATTGTGAACGACTTTTGCATAACTGGTAAACCATAAGAGATAGACAAAATTTTACTACAAAACAAATGTAGATCGCGTTAAAATACACAATTTATGTCATATACATTTTTTTGTTGTTGAGTGAACCATTTTCGAGATATTGCTTGTTATTCCCTTAAATTTTCCAATACTTTTTCTCAAATGGGAATTCGTTATTCATTTTTTTTATGCTCTGGACATACAAAGAGATTAGAATACTTCACATAGCAACCAGCTGTTAAAATATTTCACTATCGCTTAAAGCCTACCATTTGCTCCTACAAGAAAATTAGCAATAAGATTAACTTCCCGATTAACAGGAAGCATATGGAGAATAAGCGTTTGTAAAAATAGTTTGTACAAGAGTAGAGAAAGCCATGTGAGTGTAACACATCAGATTTTTTTATATTGATAATGCAACAGCTTACATATCCTCTACGGTTAGTCAAGGCTAATAATAATAATAATAATAATAATAATAATAATAATAATAATAGGTATTATTAATTTCTTGGCTTCCCTTTTTATGTAACTATGTTTTGTGCTGAGAACCTTCTTTTAAAGGATTTTCTATCCAGATTATGGAAATTAATCGTGCGGTTTACTTGTAAGCTGCGCTCGTCACCCAAGTTTGCCTTGCGTAAACACAAACTAACAATGGAAGAAAGAGCAAATATTCCTTGCGCAGTATTATCCCACGTCTTAAGTTTGGATTTGTTCCAGATTGCTTGGAATCCCTCGTCCGCTGACATTCCGTCGCTAACGGTTCGAGTTTCTGTTCAGTGCTTATTACAACACCTTTCCTTTCCGTTGACTCTTAAACATAAATTAATGTCCCTCATTGAACAACCCCAACAGTAAAATAACAGTGGACCTCCTCATTGAAAGCGTGTACAGGCACTTGCTATAACGGTACAGTAAGTATATCTTGGAATATAGAGTAGGGGGTTAGGATTAATTGCATGTAATACTAAGTGCCTGTGTTGGAATTTACGTTGGGGTAAAGGGACATTGTCAATTATTGTCGCAGTAACGTTGCCAGTGCGAATTTCAGCATATCGAGTTTGTGCATTCCATCCTTCTTTCTTACTTTTTTACTTTTTTCCCTTCTGCTTTCGGTTAAGTGGGCTTTTACTATACGTATAGGAGTAGAACTGAAGGAGACACCTCGTGCACTGCAACCTATATAGTGCCTAACACCCACCAGTCGAGCAGCCTGCTGGTGTCCACGGGAAATACCCTTTCCAGTGCTCTTGCATCCGCGCCATCTGTCCGACACCGTCATACGCACGGATGTAGAAGCACACCTGAAAGATGAGAACGAAGTGGAATGAAAGGGAAATGACGGAAAGGAAATCATGATAGAGAAGAACCCCAGCATTCGCCTGTCGACCATGGGGAAACCACGAAGAACCCATCGGTCAGAGTGGGCTATCGTCGGGGCCTCTGGAATGCGAGTCACACACTTTTCCGCGGCGCGACCTTGTTCGGACGGGTTTTACTATAATAATAATAATAATAATAATAATAATAATAATAATAATAATAATAATAATAATAAAATAATAAAATAATAACAACAACAATAATAAATGGAATAGTCAAGTCAGTGTTGCCCTTGATTTCTTAAGCTTTGTCCCACAATGTCATAAAGCAGTTCTTTGGTCCTTCAAAATAATCGTGACTGAATTTATCCCTAAAGTCAAACTAAGTTTTCTGCACTATTCCACCGTCTTAATGGCGAGAGTTGTATATTTTGACTAGAAATATGATTTCGTTTCTTTCTGGAATAAGTCTTCCAATAATGTCAATAATAATAACATTATTATTATTATTATTATTATTATTATTATTATTATTATTATTATAATTATATAGACATATCCTAGTCTTAGGTCATCCTCATGGCGACCTAATACAGAGCGTAAGAAATAGGTATATCTCACAGAGAGAATTAAAATGTTGGCAAATAAATGTGCTGAGCATTAATTTCCATTTTGGAAATCAAATTTCACAACTATAATACTTAGGTTAGTTAAAAATCTAAACACTTTCTTTATTTGTCTGACAGATAATTATTTAAAAAACTAACCACAAAGAGCTTGTAGCGCGATAAAACACGTGAGAGCATAAAACAAAATGTTTAATGCCTTTGTTTATCAGCGAAACCAATAACCGCAAACTTAGCCACAAATGTGTGCAGTTTGTAACTTTCTCTAGCTGTATCTCCAACGATATGTATTCTTAACATCATACTAATTCTTTGTTTACCTGCGATTTCATGAAAAAACACACACACAAACACAATTTGTAACATTAAAGCACATAATCTACACTAATATTATAAAGAGAGGAAATTTACATGTTTACGCTCCTGCACGTTTATTTGTGTGTGTAATCCCGAAGGCGCTTCTTCCCATCGGAAATTGGCTGTAATTCATTTTACAATTTAAATTCCCAAATAATTAAAATATCAAAAACGATTTAAAAAGCCTATTTACTAGAATGCGAACATGGAGACACCTATCTTTCTGAACGGAGAAGATTCGACACCGATGGGATAATGTACCTATGCCCTACGAGGGGGCATCCTCAGGAGGAAGGATGAGGCGAGAGAAGACATCAGGCGGCCAGATTCAGGAGCAACGGTACAGCAATGACAACGTCCCTAAGTTTCCAGAAGTAGAGACTACAACAGATGGAGAGGCAAACGGGAAACCCCACCCCACACAGAGTGGATCCAATGCCCATCAAGGGGGTTCGGATAACCCGACAGCCAGCCGAAAGCCGAGGAACGTAGAGAGTTCACACAGAGTTCCCCTGCCCCGCTGCACCGAAACACCATCGCGGACACTTCCGACCATGTAAGAGACTAACAGGATGAAGATTGAATGATGAATGGAACATAATGAAGGGACAGAAAATTCGGGAGCTGAAAGAAATCACTCCAGATTCGTCTGACGACCCGGGAAAACCCGGAAAAAAAACTCATGTGTCAGTTGGCGGTCCCCAGGGATCGAATCCCGGATCCCCCAAATGCGGGCCATCGACGTTGCTGCCTGAGCCATCCGCTCGGTCCTTGGAGTTATAAAATAACATACTTGCGAGGAAGACTGATTTTTCGCTATTCTTCTTTTAGAATGCCATGGAGTAGAAAATAGCTTTTGTTATTCCACAAAAACTGTGTGTAGATTGCCTGTCGAGTTGAGTGGTCATCGTTTTGGCTTTCTCAACCCGACAATAAAACCCCGCTCTAATCTCGGTTGGGGTGGAAGAATTTTTATTTTACTAGAATATTCTTTATCCTCCGCAGATTCTGCAAGTATGAATGTGATTCGTGATAAAAAAAGAGTAAAACTAGCGCTAAACCTACATTAGCAATAACACCGTCTGTTTCTCAAGTCAAATCCTCCGATATTGTTATATGCTGGATAGAGCTCTAAAAGTTCACATGAAATTTAAATTAATTTTGAGTACCTAGCACGTACATTGAGGGGACTTATACTCACTTGATTGCGGAGGACCGAAGCGTGGTGTGGAGGTTAAGAGGAAGGCGTAGGTTTTCACTGTACAAAATCCATATCACAAATCTACTTAAATATTCCTAGATTTATTTCCCAACCATTTGGGGTTCCTACATTATTAAAATGAAAGGTGAGAGATGTCCACCGATCCAAAAGCTGGCTTACCCACGCGATCCGCTTCTCTCGGAATCCTAACTAAGATAACAGACGCTGTATTCCCCACCACTCATGATAGCAAAGGTACCAGCCAGGAGTGACGTAAGCAACAATGTGTCTAGTAATGTCAATGTAAAAATAATGGTATGTCTGGTAATTACAATGACAATATAAACCCCAAATGATTAATACGCCACAATATGACCCTCAAAGTTTAAGGGGTCTATATAGGTGATACGACTAGAAAACAAATTATGCTGTAAATAAGCTAAAACCGCAATATTTCACTCCAAGAAATAGACAAAGATGGTCACAATTTAGCAGTTGATAAAACAGAAGAAACAGCAAAACAATTACAATAAAAGCACCTTACAACGGAATGATATGTATGTGATGCTTATTCCAAAACCTTTAAATAAACTTATGTAAGAAAGTTTTGCTTTATTTCCTTGTATGATGTAATCGAGTTCATTATTGATAAATAATTACATAAAGAAAGAAACTAGTGTCCAGCGTAACATTATAACTGTAATTTGTAATTAAAAAACATGAAGATTATTTTTATAGGGTTTCTTAATTTTCTAGGTGAAATGATTTTTCACATTATTTCCAGAACACTCGGACAGATGTTAAATCGTAAATGTAACGTATGCCGATATTTCATATCCATTTCCTTGAAAATCGGGGCTATCAGGAATATCACGGGGCTCTACGAAATTAAAATTATGAGGCTTAAAGGGCAGAACTTTCCATAATAATGTTACAAATCAGTGCACAATAATTTCATACAGAATGAAAAGGAAGTTATATGAAATTAATTAAATCTGACTCGGGGTTTAAAATCCCACTCGTGCAACGTCGAGTAAGCTATTTGCGAATATTTTGGAAATACTTTATATTTAATACCGCAATATTTTTCTGTCGTATCCCGTGGTCTAGGGATACCATGCCAATCTCTAGTTCCCGAAGTCGCGGGTTCAATACTGGTGGACGGCGATGCATTTTTTTTCGGGCGTAAAAATCCTTAGCATGGCTTCCTTCGGAAGGGAAGTAAAGCCAGTGGTCCCGTGTCGTAGATCTATGACACGAAAAGGTACCTCAAGCCTGATAAAGAGGCCTCTCAGCAAACATTTTCGGTTTTCATGCCCAATATAGAATGGAACGCTGAGAACGAAGTAATTAAAGCGCGTCCATAAATAAAACTCAAAATAAATTTTTCACAACCCTTTCCTGGAAGATTAAAAGTTTTGTATAGTACGTAGTCTCCTAAGAATTAATTGTAACGCTTTGCAAATTGTTAAATAACAGTTATATGAATGCTTTTGGTGAACCCTATGTTTGCATGAAGACTAGCAGACAAGTTTCTTTTCTTGTAACTCTTCGATAAAGGTTTCATTGAGGTAAATAATGAGGAAATCTTCCAGACAAGTAACTTGTTCTTCAAATTTACGCAAACAAAATGTAAGGGTTGAATTAATATTAGATTGAAGAAGCGACTGCTGTTGTAAGATTTGTAAATCTTAAAGAAATGCAGTAGAAAATATTAATTTGTATTAAGGAGGAGCTTACTCTCGTAAAGAAAAAGGGAAACAGAGGGAAAATGAAAAACACATACTTTTTGTCAGGGCAAATAAATATGATTTAGGTCAGAAAGTACATGGAAAACTACTTCTCTAGCAGCCAACATGTATCAGCAGAAGGTCGCAACACTGGCCATGATGACTGAGACAGATTTAAAGGTCTCCTTAGCTCTTATATTGCCCTTCCCCGTAGCGTGAGGGCTAGAGCGTGGAGCTCTTGTTCTCGGCAACGGAATGCACCCGAGTTCGATCCCACTCATGGGGTAGCGGAGTTTATAAGGCCGGTGCCTACTCAGTGTCATAAGGAGCTGCTATAGGCAGTGATCCCGGCCATGGAGGCCAACATTCTGCGTGATACTGGCTTCCTCACCTTCCTGTAACTGTTGGATGATAGCCCACCTCTACCGTGCGTGAGGCAGGTCTAGGTTCGTCACGGGATTATTATTAGCTCCTATGTTAGATTTTGTAAAGTAAATTTCAGTACTTGCATATTACCAAAAGAAGAACTTCCGTATCGCCTTAAAAAGCAAATGCCGTGCAAAGTGCATGCCAATGGAAATAACAGAGCAGATGTGGGACAAATTGGGAAAATCTAATGGACCTACAATAACTGATCGCTGATTAATTAGTCACCAATTCACTGAGCTAACACCTGCAGCAAAACACGTCAAATTTTATATTTTAATGATGTATAAACCGAGTTTTTGCAGCAAGTGTCTGTTTCTTTCTTATTATTTCCCAGCTATATAAAGCTTTATAAGTTTACGGAACATTCAGGATATAACACTTAGTTGTTATGGTAATGGTTAAAAAGTTTTAAGTTAGCATCGTATGTACATTATTGAATTATTTGTAGTTATATATTTTTTCATCATTACATTTTTGTACTATGCTATTCATAGACTTTCACATAGGCACATATTGAACTTTCATTTGGCTTTTCCTGGTGTACAATAAAACAATAATTACATTTGCATAGAATTCTTGTTCTGAATGCTTTGTGTTATTGCCTAGGTTCTTACATTATTTTAGAATGCGTACATTTAACTCCACAATCAAGATTTCCTTGCAACTTCGTGTTCCTGTAAGGAAGCCATGACCCTGCAACATTACACAACAGAGATTGCGTAATTAACTAACTAAAAGGGGTAAAGCCAGATTGTAGTGCAAGGACTATTATAAAATACTCAAGGTCAATGATGATGGAATAAAATAAAAACCCGGCGGTTAGCTACAGGGGCAAACATACTATATTAATACGCATGTTGGTGACGTTGCATATTTTTATGATGAAATAAATCTTACAACCTAATAATTAAGAACCTCAGTCCCACGCCCTTCTGCTCACATCTTGCATATTGCTTACATAATAATAAAATATTGGTAATTACAATAGTAATAAAATCTGATGGTTGCATTTGCACGATTTTCTCTGCCCACTGTTGTTTATTTTAACACCTCTTCTACAAACTATTTTTACAAGCTTGTTTTTCTGTTTCATGTTAATAGAGATGGAAGTTTGCAGAAAACATTTCGCTGTACGGAGTAGAAGGATAGAGGAGGCTGAAGCGACAGTCAATTGTATAAAAATTTGGCTGTCATAAACTGGCTTTCAAATGCCATACTCTTTGCACGATGTTGCGATGAAAAAAAATGTAACCAAGAACTTAAAAAAATATAAATTATTATTGGCAAATCCAAACCAATAACAACGAAATGTCGGAAATGGTAATGCCAGGATCATTTATTTGACAAAAATTGTGTGTTTTATCCCTACTTTTTGTGCAGTAAGCTTGTGTATTTGCGTTATTATATACCGTCATACAAAATTAATTCAGAATGATGAGAACTTCACTGGCTCTTTGCAGAAAATTCAAGATCAATATATTATTATCATACAAATATCTTAAACATAAGTATTTTTAATGAATATTGTCTGAGCCGTTTAAGAGTAATTCAAACAAGAATAGTGTAATGTATCAGGAACAGGGTGCTGCAAGAAGCAAAGATTTATAAATGGCATCCCCATGCCACGTGTATTTGAAAGGTTACCCGGAAAGGTACCCCGGATATGAAAGGCACCAAATTCCTTCCCATGGGTGCCGTATCACACTTTTTACGCTATCCTCTTCGCCGTGGCATAGTGGGTTGGTTTTTCGTACCCAGGTACAGAATGCGTATGGGTTCCAGCCTACCCACAGAGGTGAGAATTTTTCGGGATATGATGCTGACCCATCATATCCCGATGGCTGGGTAATCACCTCTGCCATGCGCATGTGCGCGTGAGGTGGACAGTCGGATTGGTGGGACTAGGTCTACGAGGACTGAGTAACACAGATGACCACAGAATCCTCAGCTATCACAAGTCTCTCCCCTGTGTTGGGTCGCCTGTCTGAATGTCAAATCACAATTATACTAAGCGGACAGAGGTTTGTGCTGCGGGCGTAAACATTTAGTACTTTGCATGGCGACTGACTTACCATGAAGTGCTTTATGAGGAATAACCAGCCTTAGCGACACCTACGAACTTCAACAAAATTCCACAGTGGAAAATGACTACCTTCTAGTTTTACTTTCTCTACCACGAACCTTGCAGTTAGCGGAAGTATTCTGTTTCATACAAAAAATTGTATGTCGAGATTTACCGGAAATACATGTTTTGGGACATTATTAGACAAAAAAGGTCCATGTGTTTGTGTGTGTGTGTATGAATGAGACAAAAGGATATTCTAGAAAATCTTTCCCCAACCCATTTTATTTTTTAAAAAATGATTCTAATAATTTTGGTTCAAATAACTATTTAAGATACTTACATGATAAATAAAACGTTAATATACATTTTCTGGGAATAGCCTGTAAAGTTCTCTTCATTTGGAACGAATTTTGTATAGTTTTGTATAACGGGTAAATCCTAAGAGATACAGAGAAAGGAAGGGCACAAACACTGTAGAACTCTAGAATATATATTTTATTTCAAATACATTTTTTTGGGCATCACAAAATATCCGTTACTATTGGCTTAAATTTTTCAATACTTTTGTCATTTTTTATTTTCATCACCACGTACCTAGTGGTAGAAGAGAAGGTGTTGCATTCCACCCAACAATTAAATATCGATATTTCACCGGAAATGTATATTTTGAAGTTCTTGAATTTCAAGATATAGAAAAATGTTCGCGCGCGCGTGTGTCTGTGAGCGGCATAGTTCAAAAACAAAATGTTCAGTAAATATCGAAGTTGATATTTAAGTTCAGTATCCTCCAAAGATAGGATTTTCAAGAAAATTTTACCACCCAAAACTGACCCTTACAGGAAAGATGTTTCAAAATGTTTGATTTTCTCAAAAATGGCTGTAAATATTTGTATTAAAATCCCGCATGTTTAAGCCTTTAAGGTATTTACATGACAAATAGAATGTACGTTTTGAATTTTATGTGACTAGCCTGTCAAGTTCTCTTCATTGGGAAGAAATTTTGTATAGCTTAGTTCAACTGACAAACGCTAAGTGATAGACAAAAACGTACTTCACAAAAAGTAGATGTATTTAAAACAGTGTATTTATTTCAAATAATTTTTGTGGCATCAGCCAATTCCGAGATACCGTTATTATTGGTCTGAATTTTTGAATACCTTCAATTGTGTTTTAAAGTGCTGTGGCCACTCAGTTTTTGTCGCAATGTCATGGAAAGAGTATAAAATTTCGAGGCCAGCATGTAGCGACACGCTTTTGAATATCCACGATATATCTCGTATATTTATTCGGTTTCTTCTATACCTCTTACAACGAAATGTGTATTGAAACTATATATGTAAATATTTATATCGATTAACGTGAAGCATATATAAAATAAACAATGGTGGGTAGAGAAAGTCTCGTAAATGTAGATTTTTTTTTTCAATTCAAAATAAACGTGCATTAAATGTTAACACACAGTTAAGCTTTTGTTTAAAACCAAATTAGAAGCTATACATTGATGTTTGCTGTGTAAACATGTTTGAAAAGATAGCGATAATGTACATGTACACTTCTGTTGACCCAATGTATTGTTATTTTGATCATTATATTCATAACCATGGTAATCATAATCATCCTTTTTACTTTCTCTTTCACGTACCTACTAGGGAGAGGAAGTAGGTATTCACTTCACTAAAACATTCGATATCGAGATTTCACCAAAACTACATGTTTTGATGTCTCCTGAATCAAAATAAAAATGTAGTTTTTTAAAAAACTCCATATATAGATAATTCGTAAAATATTGTTTTATTGCGTTTTATGGGTTTAGTTGATGAACAATGGGTTGCCAAATTCTCTTCTGATCATTGCATTAAACGGGCTATCAAGGAATATAAAACATTCTATTAGGAAATAAACTTAAATACCTGTGCAACCTTTAGTTTTTACATTCTCTACTACGTATAATAAGTAGAGGAAGTGTTATATTCCACCCAAAAATTCGATACCAAGATTTCACCGGAAATACATGTTTTGAGACCCCCTGAATCCAAAAAGAAGCATTTTTGGAAACATGTCCGTGTGTGTGTCTGTGAACAGCATAACTCAGAAACGAACAGTTGGATAAACACCAAACTTTGTATTTAGGTTCAGTATCTTCCAGAGATGCGACACGAAGGTTTTCAAGAAAATTCCCCCATCCCAGGTTACCCTTTACAGGAACATTTTTCGCAAATTCTAATTGTCTCAAAAATCGCTCTAACGATTTTGATTAAAATATCATATGTTTAAGATATTTTCATGACAAATGAAATGTATATCTCGAATTTTCTGGGAATGTCTCCAAAATTATTCTTCATTGTGAACGACTTTTGCAAAACTGGTAAACCATAAGAGATTTACTTTTCTGAACCACAGCTCTGTGGGATAAAATTTACTTTCTTTTAGACAGTTTAGTAGGCTGATTACGAAGGTAGCAAACAAGCTGTATGGAAGTCCCAGGACAGCAGATGCAGAATAATGTATTGTTTAATAATACTTAGTCTTCCAAATGCATGTTTACTTAACATGTTGATGTTTGCACATACTTCATGTTGGATAGCAAACAACGAAACAGACAAGGAAAATGTACAATGTAAAGTACCAACATATCATCAGAAAAGACACTACCATACTTGAAAACTTCGAAACGAAATAGCATATTATTCACATTGTAATTCAAATTATTTTAATTGCATATTTGCATTGATAACATATCATTATCATTGACATAGCTTATAGTAAGGTAGATGTCGAGAACCTCCTAAAACTGTACGATTTTTAGAATTATTCCCACAAAATATTTCTAAAGAAACTACAATCCTGCATGAGCATTTTCGACAGAAAATGAAGGCATGTATGTATTTGCATATTATTTATGTAAACATTACTCATTTATACCAGGTATTTATAAGGCTATAGGACCTCCACTCCTGTAACATAAAAGTATAACAACATTGCTACAATTACGCAGATCCGAAAATGCTTTCGTTAGGGTATGATTTTAAGGTGAAATAGGAATAATATGTATGCTAGTATATGATTATAATGTAAGGTAAGCAAAATGTTTGTGTCAGGGTATGATTTTAACTTGCATAAGATTATAATTTTAATGTGAGAAGGGGATATTACTTTGTTAGTGTATTACTTTAACGTGAGATGGGAATATCATTTCGTTAGTGCATTATTTCAACGTGAGATGGGGATATTATTTTAGTTGATTGAGTTAATTTCTCAGCGGAATGTTTTATATACCTTGAAGCAGCACTTAATTTAATGATGACAATACAGTTTGCCAACTTGCTGGTCATAAATAAACCTTTAAAACGCAATAAAACAATATTTTAAGATTAGCTGCAGGCTTCAGTGTTAAACATCCTCCTTTTTGTTACAACCAAGAAACGGGCGTTTTTTTTAACGTGTTTAACGCCCGTTCTTATTACATACGTCATCACAGGCGGTGAACACTTATGATACATGAAATGACAATTGGGAAAGTAAATTTGGAAAGGAAATGTTCTAGTCCTAACAAAGGAACATCAATGAATGCTAAGAAAACTTGAAACCGATTTATACACCATTCGAAAGAGCACATTGAAATATATAAAAACACTCAAATATTACATCCTATTTTGTATATATACGAGTTACAGGGCGGTAAAGATGTACGGGTAAGGGTCGTCGGTGTCCAATCGGAGTGAAGTTCTCTTGAACTGCTGGCGCGATGTAATGAGAAGTGGGCGAGAGTGAGGGAGAGAGAAAGTGAGAAAGGGCACTGGCTATGATTGCAGTGATCCTTGTGAACGTTATACGTCTGTGAAACTACCTATTAATTTCTTTTAAATCGTAACGAAGTAATCACAAACTTGTAACTAGTTTACAGATGCTTTAAAGACACAATTAAATACTAACCTGCGATTGCAGTGTAATCGCATGCGGGATAAAGATATTCAAGCTAAACATTTAAACACTATATGTATGAGTATGTACTGATTAAACAATTAAGTACTCACCAATAATGTGGCAATGCTATTTAATCCCCTTCAACATATTCAATCTCCTGTGATTAATGGAAATTAAGAAAAAATGTTTTAAACAAATAGCTTCTTACGCCAGCTACATTTGGCTAAAGAAAACTGACCACAACTATTATTGTCCTCCATAAGTATTTCGCAAGTACTAATTCCTTTCCTAATGCAGCAGTCTGTGCTGTTTTCAAAAGTTTCATTCGTGCTAATCAGACCTGCTAATTTCCACCCATATCTCCGTGACAAACGGAAGCGCGGTGAACATTCTTGATTGTATCAATGACTTGCGTTTGAGAATATTGTTACGCTGTTGCAACTTCACATCAATATGATTTAACACAACGAAATCACAGATATGTCGGTGGTTTTTTAATTTAAAATTAAAATTAATTAACCAAACATTATTCCAGATTTTAAATATAAACTTTTAAAGTATTTAACAACTATACTACTGAGATGTATGTTAAACTTTTCAGCTAGATTGGCCGAAAACTGTTGATTTAGAACTTTCAGTGCTGCATCATACTTTCTTCTAGAGTCATCTTAGACACTGCATGCCATGATATCCAGGGATATACGATTATATCGTCGGTATACTGGAAAAACTTGCTAGCTTCCTGTGAAGAATATTCCACAAATTGCTTTACATATATATGCTGTCCGTATTACTTATTGCTAGATAAGAATTGTGCTGCACTACAGTAATGTTTGATAACGCTGGTTATTGCTAGAGACCAGAGAAATTTACGACTAGCAAATTCACGAAAAAAATGCATATAATTACCAAACGTTTCATAAAAAGCCTTTGAATGCGTTTCGTGATGTTTATTGTGCTGCTACGCGATTTTTATGCACGAAGAGTTACAACGCATACAGTGACTTCAGAAAGTATTTGTCTCTATTTTTAAAAATCTGATGTGCTACATTCATATGACTTTGCTACTCTCTATCGTTTATTATTAGGTATACAAATTATTCTTGCAAAGTTTATTTCTTAGATACTTCATTTTAATCGAAACAAAACATTTCCGGAAATAGCTACATTACACGTTGCGTTACAGATACAAAGGGAATAGCAATACTCAAATGTTTAAGAACTGGACACTGTATACCGGCTTAAAATTCCGTGCTGTTTTCGTGCAATCGCGAGAATCAACTGAAAATCGACTGGTCCTGAAAAGAATGGCTAAGTATTGAGCAATTCGAACCATTAATAACGGATATATCGGAAATGGTTGTTGCCACAAAAAAGTTATTTGAAATGTATTGTGTGTATTAAAGATATGAATGTATAAGTGTGTGTTGTTTTTTTGTAGTAGGTTTTCTTCTTTCGCTTAACGTTTACCAGTTATACAAGGTTATACAAAATTCCTTCTGAATGAAGAGGAGTTTACAGCTTATCCCTGCAAAATTCAAGATATACATTTTGTCATGTAAATCTTTGATATGAGGTGTTTTAATAAAAAATTGCAAAAATGTTCCATGTGAAGGCTAGTTGGGGTGGAGAATTTTTTTGAAAAATCTTCGTGTCACATCTTTGGAAGATACTGAACCTAAATACCAAGTTTGGTATCTGTTCCACATTTCGTTTTTGAATTATGCTGTTTACAGACACAGATACACCCACATACATTTTTTTTCTAAAAATGCGTCTTTTGGGATTCAGTGAGCCTGAAAACACGTATTTCCGGTGAAATCCCGGTATCAAATTTTTGGGTGGAATTCAATACCTTCGCACTACCTACTATGACGTGATAGAGAAAGTAAAAATGCTATCAGCCAAATTAATGGAAAGAAAATTCTAACTTTTAATACGCAAGAAGAACAAACAGGTTATGTTTCTAGCATTTTTTCCCAGATGTTTCATTCTAATAGTTTTATGTAATTTTTAATTACACAAGTTTTGAATAGTTTTATTTTTTAATTTTTTAGATGCATTCATTTAGTAGGGCAACTATTTTGGTATAATCCACGAAATTTCGGTTAAAATGGGTTTTGATTTGATGGAGGGAAAACACATAAAAGTCAGGAATTATCAACGTTTCTAGAAAACTTCCTCACCAGGGTCTTCCTCATCATATGCCGATGACATAGTCAGCTTTTCTGTAAAACAAATTGCTATACTAAGTGCATAAAAAATTAATGTTGTAAACACCACACTGAAAGAGCCTGACAAATCGGAATAATTTAAAAAAAAACATGTAAAATTTAATTAATTGCTCTTCCACACTAGCCATGTGTGTAGGACAAGGTTGGAAAGGTAGAAATCAATGAAATGAAAATCTGGAAACCGCTAGAACGCGTATATTGTAATATTGTTTATTCTTCCTGCATATTAAAAACGAGAATTTTCTTACTCTCCCTTGATTTGTTTGCTAGAATTTTTTAAAGTGGAGATGAATACTTTTAGGAATCACATATATTGTGGACGTAGTCTGGTACAAGATGTGCGTTATAAAATAACATGTTATTAGCAATTTCAATTTTGATACTGTGGTAGAATTTAAACAGTTTTCTTATTCTAGTAGCAGCTTATATCCGTTTTAATTAAAATAAGATCCAGAATTTTTCAATTTTACTCAAAAAATTCCTCATTTGGTCAAGAATTTTACACTTTTACTCACTATAGAGAGTGAAAAGTTTGAGAACAATGTATACAACTTAACGGGTTTCTGGTTATTGAACTTTCCTCCTTCTTTCAGAGGAACCTTCCGTTTTTGGCACCTAAGATGTGAATAAATTGACACTCCCAATCAATATATTTTTCCATAGGCTAGCGGTATTAGTATTACTGTTTAAATTTCACAGGAAGAAAAGCCCCCAATCCAGGTAGCTGATTCTACATTCTGTTTTTCATTCAGATTTGTTTCAAGTCATTTTCAACTCTCTGCATATAAGAATGTTTCCTATGGTTACGATGCTATTAAACAATGAAGAAATTTTATAGAACAGACGATTACTTTTATTTACACTTCAAAGGGCAATACTTGCCAAATCATAACAAAGATTGCTTCAAAACGTAATATAGTCCCTTGTAGCTATTGTAACTTTGGAAACTCCTTAGTAGTTCGGTCATGAGAGTTTGTCAAGTCCACGATAGGAAGAGTTTACATTTAATACTGAATGCTTATATTTTTTCTTTATAATTTGGTAGGTAAAACACGAAATGCTTTTATCTTAGACAAGGCAGTAAGTTTTAAGTGATTGAGAGTCAAGAGCAGGGAGCTAGAAATGCAGTAGGTACTACAGTGCTACAGAACTGCGGTTCCGGAACCTCGTCGGACATTTTCTCTCTCCTCAGCCGGTCGCAAGCACAGATTTGATGCATGCTAACTAATCCAATATCCCTCTCCATCAACATAAATAATTATGATAGTCCTATCATCAGTTATGTACACTGCAACTATTTGGTTTAAATAGTAGGTATGTATATTGTGTTAGCATAAAGGGCAGGTTCAAAAAGGAGCGATCTAGTTGCGTCACACTTTATTTTTCAGAACGTTACAGATGTTTGTTAAACAGAAGGAGATTAGAGAACAGTGGAGAAGTTTAGGATCCTTCTTCAAGGAACTTCCTGAAAGATGCTGCATGTTTCAGTTCAGGATCGTATTTCTGCACAATCTTGGTCCAGGAATCAGGCTCATTTTCGATGATATACTTAGTAACTTTTCTTATTTTCTGCTTCTCGCTCTCGGAACATTTGGAGCAGTGCGTGTTAAAGGCGTCCAGCAGCACATCTGTAAAACAGGTATAAGGAACACCAATTAGCAAACATTTTCGGCTGTACATCATTATTCTGGTTAAGAATTGTTCTTTCTTATTATCCGGTATAGACACTAAATTATAAAATAGATTCGCACATTAAAAATCCATTGCTATGGCCGAAACTCGAACTCCGAATCTTCGCCTTTCCGGAAAGACGAAGATCCGTGGCTCGAGTTCCGGCCCTTCTTTCAAGATTGGTTCAACTTTGCGCTGTTCCTCCGATTTATCAATAGAAATTTCACCATGCGAAGTTTACACTAGCATTGTGTACAAATGTATATAAAGAACTTATAAAAGCGGTAGTGAAAGGATTCAATTTTATAATAAATGCTACAGTTATTATACTTGACATTCAAGGCTTTACATATTTTTATAGTAAGGGTGATAGGATTTAGAAAATACAAGCATGTATAAGCGTACAGAAAATGTGACGTAAATTAATTTGTTCAACGAATCGCTGAAATGTTTAACCTACATAACACCACGTAGCAACATGTAACATGCAAATGAAAATCAAACCGAATGTCAAATAGAGGAGTGACGCAGTCAACCAAAATGAATATTATGTTGTTTTTAGTAACTGTACTCAAGAAAATGATGCGATAAGGATATAAATATGTCATCTCCTTGTTGCCAGTTTTCACACTAACCCATTAATTACCGTTTTCCCTCGTTTGCTTATTTTGACACATGTATGAAGTATGAATTTATTATTGAGCATTATTTGTTTATTTGCGATTCATAAATTATAATTGTTTAATGTGTCGTAACTCCACGTATGTCAATAAATAGAAATAAATATGTAAACATAATGCTGTATGCAGATGGTATAGTAATAATACAGAATACTGAAGATAGTTTACAAGGTTCGTGTATAAGTAAAGTCAAATTGGAAATGAATATAAGTTGATAATGTGTACAAGCGAAACGAAAGTTATGGCTCACTGATTTAAGTACCCTGTGCGCTCAAAAATAATAATATAAAATGAAACACGCAACAAGTAACTTATTTTATTTATCTTGGATGTAATATAAGCTATAATAGAGACAGAAATATTGAAAATAAATTGAATAAATTTATATTATTCAATTCAATTTAAATAGAACTCTTCAAAATTAAGCTCAAAGAGATACAAAATTAAAATTTTATAAGGTAATGGTTATACCAGTGTTAATGTTTGAAAGTAAAACTTGGATAACATATTATGAAAGACATAAACGTAAGATACAGTCAGCAGAAATGAAATTTCTCCTTAGAGTGAAAGGATATGCAAGAATGGATTTGATACGAAATGAAACTACACGAAAAGAATTAAGTATACATAACTTACGTTAAAAATAGAAAAGTCTAAAGCCAATTGGAGAACCCACCTATCTCGAATGAGTACTGAAAGAATCCTAGCCTTGGTGAATAGCTATCGGCCACAAAGTAGAAGATATGTTGGAAGTCCGAAGAAGAGATGGTCATAGCACTGTGATGTCGGAACAGGCAACAGTGCCTAATCCTTGCAAGGATGATGATGTGTCGTTTTACATTTATTCATTTAAATGACTGTACATTTTGAAGTTTATATACAGGTTCCCGATTCTCCGTTCACTTTGTTCGAATAGGCAACCCAAACGACAAATTCAGGGTGGCAAAATATCTCTGTTGTTTTGGCATTACATTATAGTTGCTTCTGTTTCAGTTATTTTATTTAAAAGCATTTTGGTATTGCTAACACTGGCACCGCATGCCCGCCTCTAGTTCCCGAGGTGGCGGGTTCAAACCCGGTGGAGGCCGATGCATTTTTTTTCGGGCATAAAAATCCTTAGCATGGCTTCCTTCGGAAAGGAAATGAAACCGAGGGTCCCGTGTTGTTGATTTAAGGCACGTAAAAGAACCTCAAACCTGATAAAGAGGCTTCTGAGAAAAATTATCGGTCTTTCACGCCCAATATACAATAGGGACCTGCGTTTTTCGTTTTATTATTTTGTGAAAATCGGGGTTATTTTTGGAGAATTTCGCGTTATTTTTTCAGAATTTCGCGTTATATTTTCCAACTTTTATTAAATTTTGGGATTTTAAAGGTAATTTTTCATGTAAATAAATTATAATAACAATGTGTAGTTTTATTTTAAAAAACCACACCTTTTTATCATTTAATTATCACTGAAGAAGGCATAGCATGAAAGAAAAATATATATTCCTTTTTGTAACTGGCAAACGAGAACATTATTGTTTTCCTGTTGCAACCAAGGTCGCTCAAAACTCTTGAGTAGCAAGAAAACAAAATTTCACAGTCAGCATTAGACACTAATACTGTAATGACTGAGTGTTAAGTCTCACTGAAATGGGAATAATACCATAAAAAGTACATTATGTTGTGTTTTCTAACTGTCGAAGGAAAACATTACCATAATGTTTGCATTTTGTTCTTTTATGTTGCAATGTAAGTCGCTCAAAACTCCCGAGTAGGAAGAAAAGAAACGTTCACAGTCAACACTAGCACATGGATACCACACTGACAGGAGCTCTGCACTAAACACAGGATGACTGTCAAGCAAACTACTCAGAACTTTCACAATATATATCGTATTTTTCCATCTCGCAACATAAATTGATTGGTTTCCTTTTGCAGTTCACTGTACCATTTTGTGATCACTGAATCATTCTCATTTTTAAAGAATGAAATAGACTTCACTTTTTTCACTAGTGAATCGATATTACTGTTAATGATGAATACTGGACTAAACACTACAACTTATTAGCAGGGTCTTCAAACATCAGTAACTGTGCGCTTCTGATGCAATTTAGCTTCTCTTCTGTTTCGTTATAAAAATTCTCTTCTTTTGCTACTTAGAAATTTTTCAATATTTTCCTGAGTTTTCCATAAAGTGTAGGACTTGTTGGGTATGAAGATCCTTCTAGTTCAATGATGCATTCACTAAATCATTGGCGTGTTCCTTGACGAATGTTGCCTCTGCTGAAATTATACTTACTTCATCATTCGTCAATTATTTCATGAAATCGATACCAGCATTGCTGACTGGGTCCAGATCTTCTAGCTGCACGAACTCATATTATATCACGAAGATGCTTCTCAACGTTGAAAACGGCCTCGAACCAAGTATTCCATCTTGTCAACACTGGTACTGGAAACAGTATAGGTTTCTCAAATGGATACTTTTCTTTGAGAAATCGTACATACAGATGCTTTCTCTTTCTCGTATTGAGAAACACAGCTTTAACCTTAGCCACAGCTGCATTAAGTTTCGTCAGTTCTGTCGTGATTATGCATTATTGTGCATATAAATTGATAAAACTGACACATTCGCGTTATTGTCTCATTTCGTTTTATTTCGCGAAATAAATCTGTCAAATTTTGGAATTATTAACAACGTTATGTATACGTAACTATTTACCAAGCGTTTTAGGGAATATTTTTAAAAAGTCGATGTTATCGCAAACGCGAAAAACGCAGGTCCCTACCAATATAGAATGAGACGATAAGAACCATAGCTGTTAAAGAGCACCCATAAAAAAAGTCCGCGTACGAGGGAAGAGTATTTTGGTATAGTAACACTTAGTTTTGATTGTTACATCAAATCTAACCAGTATGCTGTACGTATATTATTAAGTGTATACTTCGTATAGTATTGCAATGTTTATAATATAAGTTAGGACATATTCCATAATATTTAATAAAATTATTATTATTATTATTATTATTATTATTATTATTATTATTAATAATAATAAGTCCCGTCCGTCATGAGTCAGACATGAAGATTGCTTGTTAGGTATTACTTTGGCCTACAGTTATTCAAGAAAGTATTCGTCTGCATCTTAAAAGATTCTAGCAGCCAAACTAATGGAGGAAAAATTTAATTTGTTTAAGTAAAGATCAAATGTTAATACACTTTAAGTGTTCTGTTAGTTTTTTAGATCGTTCATTTTGTGAGTTATATACATTTTTGAAAAATATAACAAAATTGCAACATTTTTGTATGCGGTGTTTTCTACATTATCTTTCATGCATTGGGTAGAGCACTTTTATGTGCATACATCCACACGCTTTCAGCGACATGTGACTTAAACTGATGGAGAAATAAATTTGTGAAGTATAAAAAGTGAGCCGAATAAGGAATTAAGGCAAAAACTTCGAAAATTCCCTTCTTTGACAGTTTATTCTTTCGTCAAATAAAATAATATTTTCACCGCAAAATAGATTTGCTCTACTCAATGTATTCAAGATAATTTAAAATACCACGAATAAAAGAGTTGCAATTTTGGCATATTTTTCAAAAATTTACAAAACTGATAAAATAAACGTTCTGCAAAATTGGCAAAAAACGTAAAATGTATTGCCATTTGATTTTTATGTTAAAAAAATTAGATTTTTCCCTTCATTAATTTCTCTGCTAGAATTTTTTAAAGCGCAGACGAATATTTTCTTGAGTTGCGCTGCTTTGTGCACGAGTGATTAGGGTAGCAGGTGTCTAACGAGAATGTTATGAGTTCGAAATCCCGCTTCTATATGCAGGGATTTATGTATGTAATACATAATATACTTAAGAAATACACTAAGAAAAACTCCGAAAACAAAATTGGATAATATACTTTGGATGCATAAACGTTCTTGTTGGTAATCAGGACAATGAAATGACAGATATTGCAAAAGGAAGCAGTAACAGAACTAAAGCGTACGCAAGAAAACCTAAATCTTCAATTTTACTCAGATAAAAGAAGAAGCAAGTGGCAGAACGAATGGAACAACATACCAAAAGCAGTCACCTGTAAGAAATTCTTCCCATCTATTAGAGATAGAACGAAACTTAAAATTAATACGAGTATAACATCAGAGTTTACGGTAGTAGTAACCGGACACGGCAAAAACAAAATTCATCTTTATAGAAGAGGAATCATAAACAGCCCAACTGCCAATGTCGGAAAGCAACGCGTACTGTGGACCATCTCCTCTACGATTGCGAACAATCAGCAACAATCAAGTAGTGTTTTGAAAGAATGAATACGCAAAGAAGGAGCAACATGGCTAAGTGTCACAGAAAGACTCTATACAAAAGCACATAAAACATTTTATGAAACCCATAAGAACAATAGAATACGATAAGATGTAAGAAAAACGTGTAAAGTTCATTATTATGTGCACATATTGTAATGACGTTGGTGTATATTATGTAAATAGGTTAAGTAATGCCTGTAATATTACCATTGTAATGAAGCTGGAAAAAATGATAATAAAATAAAATAAAAATTCTGATATAATACATTCACATGACTTTCTCTACCCTCTATCGTTTATTAGAAGGTATACAAACATCTCACTAAAGCTTATTTTTCTATCTACTTCATTTTAATCTAAACAAACTTTTGCAGAAATAGCTACATTGCACGGTTCGTTCTAGATATAAAGGGAACAGCGCTAGTCAAATGTTTAATAAATGGACACTATATGCTAGTCTTAAAATTCCATACTGTTTCAATGGAATCGCGAGAAACAACTGAATATTGATAGATTTTAAAAGAATGGTTAAGCATTGAACAATTCGAACCATTTTTAACGGATATCTCGGAAATGACTGATGCCACAAAAAAGTTATTTGAAATAAATTGTGTATTTTAAAGAGATCTACATGTCTTGCGTATTACGTTTTTGTCTATCGCTTAACTTTACCAGTTATACAAGATTACATAAAATTCCTTCCGAATGAAGAGAGCTTCACGGGCTATTCCCACAAAAAGGGAAATTTAACTGTAATAACATTTTAGACTCATGCTTCATTAATTGGTAGTAAGGTATGCACAAAACATAAGACTGCAGCTTTAATATATTAAAAATCACTTTTGACACTTTTATCCTTCCCAATACTAACATACTAACTTTACGTCCCGGGTTTCATGGTTTAGCCTCTATTAGGTCAATTAGGTCTTCCACACAAGCACGGAACTTAAAGTACTTACGGCTTTGGAAGTTGCCATCCGAAAATAATTTGAGATCTCTTTGTGGTTCACCTGGAAAAATGTGAGTCAACTGCGGAATTTAATGTCCTGCCACATGTTATCATGATAGCTCAGATGGTTAGAGCAACCGGGAGGTTTATTGTTCAAATCCCGTCTATGACATTGAATTTTTTGGTCGCTTGATTCTCCTTTCTAACATAGTTTGTTTATTAATTCATTAATTACTTCTCTATTTATTATATATTTTAATTTGTTCCTTATTCGCTCATTTCTCCATCGCTTATTTATTCTAGAGCACATAACTCTATATTATATTATTTCTTGTATATTATTTAACGCTGTTAACTCCTTTATTTTATTTTCAGTGTGCTTGATGACAAGGCGGAATGAATAATTTGTGTAGTGATAAATGCTCATATGAACACAATATTAATATTTGATCAGTTTAATAAATGTGGCGATGAAAACATGAGTACAGGCTGATGCAGCATAATTATAATTATTCTTGTAAAGTATTAATCTATATTCAACTGTCGAAAATGAAGAGTATTCATCTTCTTTCAGCACTGTAAAACCTGCATAAGTTTGCGAAAGAAAATATTTAATTTTTATTAAATGAAGAAAATAATAATGAATTACTTAGCCTCGAATGACGCGCTAAATTAAACACAGTGTGTGTCATTGGAGAATTATTTACGAAATAGTATATTATATATTAAGGGAGAGAAACAGATGATTTTCCATGAGGTAGGGATTTATCTCGAGGGCTACAAATGTACTGAGGGGAAAACTGTTTGGATCCTGTGTGTATATACTATTTTTTCCACGACCTGATATAAATTGTCGTATTTTATTTATTTTTATTACTTTCATTGGAACCATTTCACTAAGGTGCTTTGAAATTATTGACAACGGATAAAGGGGCTTGGAATGACTGAAAAGATATGCGTAGTAACGTTGTTGTTGCTTATTTCAATTGCATTGTTTACATAAATGCAAAATCGATAATTTTCAAGAACCAAAAGACATGTATGCTGCTATTGAGGTAGTTGGTGGTTTCTTGCCGAAAATCTCCAGAAAATTATACGAAGGAGCGTACATTCGCCTTTATGGCTGCTAGTGAACTCACAGAATGCAATCTAATCTAATCTAATCTCGCTTTAAAAATGGTGTGTACTGAAGAATGTACAAATGTATTCAGAAAATGTCTTGTTGGCTTATTTCACGGAAACAGGGAGGGAATACAAGTCTTCTACGATATGGGTGGATGACGACCTGTATTTGTTGATTAACGTAGTTAGTATATTATTCATTAAGGCTAGGTCGCTGTAAAACATGTAGAAGTAGAGCTGTTAATATTTCTCTCCCTTTTTTGTTAATCTAGAAACCAACATTTAGCTCCGATCGTGGAAAAATAACTTAAGGGTGGTTGATCATACATCAAAAGTACATATTTCTTTAACGATTGTAGTTACATATATACTCCAATAAGATAAGTAACGATCGAGATTTATGGGATTGATATTTATTTTCTAATATTAATCTACATTAAACCAGCTATATTGATAAGAATATATTAATATGGATAATATAGTGCTATTAACCATGTAAAATAATAATTCATACTTTTATACATATAATTAAAGTTAATATGGTTTTATTTATTTTTACTTATTTAGTGTAAACGGTTCAAATTTAATAATTTTACAATCTTTGGAGAGAACAAAGTTTTCATCTTTGTAACGTTTGAAAAGACGTGAATTGAGTCCGGAGGATAATCATGTTTCAAATATTGATGTATGCGTTTTTGTGAGATATAATCAATAAGGGAATCTAAAATTCAAGCTTAGCGCAGTATTTCAAGGAAATAGGTGCTTTTGGTGAGCGATACAAATAATATTATGAATTAACCCATTATAAGGTTCAAAAATCAATACTGTGAACTTTATGGCTAGAATAATCGTAAATGAGTTCTTGAACTAAGCAGAAAGCTTAAAACAAAATAACGTGAGAAACACAACACGCAAGGGGGTCAAATTTTATCGAGATTATTTAGAACAATTTTTTTCGGGAAAAGCTACAAATGAAATAACTACAGCTATAGATATATCAGTGGTTAATTACCTTTTATTAGTTTTGCCTTGTCATCACACACCTCATCCACAATGCATGCGAGGAACTTGTTGATGCGCTCCGGGTCGTTGGTGAAAGCATCGACGTCCAGCTGGTCCACTTCTGGAGGATATGAGACGAATTCTGGAGCAGCCCAGGCGACACCCAGGACCAGCATCGACAGGAAGCAGACCTTGACCATCTCCATCTTTGTGTGCGCTTCTGGATGCAAGAGACAAGCGAGTGTACGTTCAGCTTCTTCCTGTCTTCATTTATACTCCAAGAAACAGTAGTCTTTTTGTGCAAATAATAAAACGACATAATGATTCACGGAAGTTAAGTGCTAACAGCGCTGACAAAGCATTCAAAGATACAAGTTTGTACCTCAAGGTTATATGTGGAACTTTACTTTTGTCTTTCATAAGTTAATTACTCTATCAGTGTTCAATTATTTTAAATTTGTCGCTAGGGTAAATTGAGGGAATGCCCAAGTACTTGAACTAGACCTCTTGTTCGATTTGTGCGAAACATGACGTGAGCAGATCCACTACACCTGTGCACTTCGCTAGAAGACACTCCCAAGTCCGAGGTTCAGCACTTGAGTGTTACAGGGATGAACAACTGGCGGTGGCCAAGTTTCTGGTTCATCCCTACATCTCATGCTGTATGAACTATGAAAATAGAGAAAATATCCTCAGTTTTACCTTATGACCAGTTCTTTGCATTCGCAATGAAAGGAATCCATAAGATCTAGATGAGTCACACATGACTAACGTGTAACATGCAGCTTAGGATTGTTCAACAAGTTAGATGGCTCAAAGTGTTGGACATTTGACATTACCGCAGTGGTTACCAAGGAATGTATTGGATTTGGGAGGTATAAAGGCCTCAGAGGCTACAGTAGTTTAATAAACAGCGACTGCGGAAGCCTACCGAGGCTACAGATTATACATTATACAGTTCAGCCATTACATATAAAAGAATGCGGTATACATCTCTGTTCTTATTTGCACACAAATGAACTTCCTAAAGTAACACTGAAATTTAACTAGTCATTTAAATGTAACGATTAATAAACTTTGTAATGAGTTTAAATTATGTCAAAAATTTTGAATGCGGTTACTTGGCTTTAAGCTATACTTAATATAAAAATACTTGAATAAAACTAGCGCTTTAAATTATGTTAAATGGTTATTTAACAGACATTTAAGTACAATTATTTTGGTAAATCCTGCCAACACCGTAGTAAACGTTTTAGAATATTATTGTCAACAAAATAACGCTGTGGGTGCCGTACAGCAGGCCGAAGTGTTTTCCCCAAAATATGTTAAGCTTTACAGTCTTGTGTAGCTCGTTCTTAATCGTTCTCCTAACTCATTCGCAAAGCAGATCAGGTATGGTCCCATAGAGGATTGAGAGCAAACATAATACTGTGCTTTTGCGTTAACGAGAGTTGACAACATATCGAATAATCAAAGCGCCTGTATGTGGTCTTTTCTTGAAATTATGCTTTAAATTTCCGCATGACTAACGTGTAACATTAGATTCATTTTGTAGGAGTTTTAGGACTGTATCTGTGCCGAGATGTGGTACGTATTTCTTATTTATTTATTTAAAATCCATCAAGCCAGTGTTTTTACCCACCTCTTAAGGTGCGAGTTGGGTGGTCTATTCAGAAACGCAAGGCAGCGATGATTGGCAATCACGTGTGAAAACCTGATGTGAGCTTTACATTTAGCTTTTATTCCGAAAAAGTGCTGACTTTATTCCTTTTCCACGAATAATATTAGAGGTGCAGCAGATTATAAGAAACGTGTTACACCAGTTCTATGGTGGTTAACCAGATGTTTGACTCTCTCTTTGCAGCTATCATTCTCTTCGTTGTGAACCCCGTTAAGATATGAAGCATGCTATACAGGATGTAACAAAAATGTACGCTACAAATTGCAGGCCACATTCCTCACACATAGACGAATAAATTATGTTATATAAACATGAGTCTGGAGACGCTTTGTTTCCATGTTACAACTCATTTTCTCCAACTCATTAATCATGGGAAACACACACGAACAGACCATTAGAATCATGGGGAACATGCACTCTTGGTTACGTCTGATTACGTTGTCATTAGGTACACCGCCAGTGTTTTGTTTTACATGTCCCTGTTGCCATGCTACTTACCTCATTGCTTGTTTACAGGTAACATCAACTGTTTCACTGAGCAGTACGAACTTGGCAAGCACACGGGTTATTACGTACTACTGGAGTTGATCACAGATTTGGCTCGTGCAATGGCAGTGTACACACATTCAGAGATGGCAGATGCCTATTTGATGTATGGATTAGCAGACGGCAATGGCACTTCTCAATGTTTGTACCGGGAGAGATTTCCAGGAGGAAGGTGTTCCGACAGGAAAGCGTTTGAAGCCATTGATTGTCGTCTTAGGGAACATGGGGCATTTCAGCCTGATACTCGTGACCGAAGCCTAGAAGGACGAGGATATCGCAACGGGAGGCGGCAATTCTTCAAGCAGTTGACGACGACCCTAGTGTCAGTACAAGACAATCAGCTGTAACAATGAATGTTGACCACATGAATGTCTGGCGAGTGTTACGCGAGGTCCAGCTGTGTCCATACCAATTTACAGCACCTGATTTTCCTGCACGGGTAAGCTTCTGCGAATGGTTTATGCAACAAAATGTCAACCCTAGTTTTGGTGCAACGGTGCTGTTCACAAATGAGGCATCGTTTCAACAAAATCAGCTTATAAATTATCACAATCGGCATGTATGGGCTGACGTCAATCCTCACGCAAATGTTGAAGCAAGTCATCAACAAGGATTTTCTGTCAATGTTAGGACTGTCATTTTTGGTGACTGTTTGGTAGGGCCTCACTTTCTTTCACCAAGTTACCATAATTTAATAGTGAATGTTCTACCTGATCTGTTGGCAGATGTGCCTTTAGCTGTGCGGCAAAAGCATGTACTTCATGCACAATGGAGCCCCTCCTCATTTTAGTGTTAATGTCCGCCGGCTTTTAATAACAGATTCGGTGCCAGATAGATAAGTAGATGTGGACCAATTGCCTGGTCTCCACGCTCCCCGGACCTAAACTCACTGGACTTTTATTTGT
Source organism: Deroplatys truncata (assembly GCA_030765065.1). Taxonomy (NCBI): domain Eukaryota; kingdom Metazoa; phylum Arthropoda; class Insecta; order Mantodea; family Mantidae; genus Deroplatys; species Deroplatys truncata. The sequence continues at coordinate 145,346,029 of CM060978.1, read as the reverse complement.
GGGGGCATTTAAAAGCTCTTGTGTATCAAACCACCAGTACCAGATGTTCAGAGTCTCCGTGCCCTTATTATGGAAGTCTGCGAAACCATACGCAATACTTCAGGGATATATCAGCGCATCCGAATTCACTACGACAACGGGTTGTATCAATGCTCACGGAAGGCGTATTGAACATCTCCTGTGAGAAAGAGTTGCATGTGGTATGCTGGCACGTTCTATTCTCGTGTGTTTACCATGATTAATGAGTTGGAGAAAATGAGTTGTAATATGGTAACAAAGCGTTTCCAGACCCATGTTCATATAACATAATTTCTTCGTCTACGTGTGAGGAATGTGTCCTGCAATTTGTGCCGTACATTTTTGTTACAGCCTGTATTAGCATTTTTAAGGATTGCCTTTATTGGCCCTATAAGTTTGTCCGTTATAATGCTGGTACATTAGGCAACCTGACTTACCCACATTACAGTAATCTAGTGAAAAGCCTTGTGTGGGCTTCTAGTAAAATTAAAATTAAATTTAGTTTTATTTATGGACGCTCTTTAACTGTTATGATCCTTAGCGTCCCATTCTATATTGGATGTGAAAGACCGTAAAGTTTTATCAGAGGCCCCTTTATCAGGCTTAAGGTTCGTTTACGAGCCTAAATCTACGACACGGGATCACCGGCTTTACCTCCCTTCCGGAGACTAAGGATTTTTACGCCGAAAAAGTTTATCGCCCTCCGCCGGGTTAGAACCCGCGACCTCGGGATCCAGACACCAGCATGTTACCCCTTGAACACGGAGGACAACGCAAGGTGGATGTGCGGTGCCGCATACTGCACCTGATCTACGGGAGACCCTGATGATCCAGAGGAGAGATTGCAACCAGTGAGGCTATTGCTTCCAGAGCGAGAGATGGTTCCGGCGCGGAATGAGAGAGTGGTGACGGCACACCGGAGAGATCCTTAACGAGGAGTATGATCCTGAATGGAGGAGGATCCCATATAAATGAGATTTACGCCGTGAGAGTACTGCTTCCGGCTCGGGGGACCATCCTGGTAAATGTCTTTATTGACACCGGCCGGGACCAAGAGTTGCTCACTGCGAATGTCCTGATGAATTGTGTACGACGCAAGCGGTCAGCTACACTAAGGGCTGGCCGAACAAGAAACAGGATAGTCATCTGTATAACCTTATCAAGCAAACGGCTAAAACTTTTCACCAGGCAAGAGGGAGCAGGTCCTTAACCTGCTCGTGGAATTCCAGGAAATATTCAGCCTGTCAGAAGATGATAGTGGAGATAGCGATAAAGTTATATCGTTGACACCGACAACGCTCGGCTATTCAGGCAACCGCTTCGCCCTGTCTCGCTAGCGAAGCGGAAGGAAACAGATGACTGGATAGTGGAATGAAGACTAGAGGCATAATAGAGGAATCCGATAGCCCATGGTTCTCGCCGGTAATAACAGTAAAAATAAAAATAAGAATTTGCGCTTCTGCGTTGATTACCGGAAGTTCAATAAAGTCACGGTTGTCAACATGTGGTGGCGGAAAGATTACTGACGACACTCTGTACACGTTAGCTAGGATCCACCCTGGGGTACTGGCAATGTCCTTCACTCCGGCGCAACGACAAGGAGAAGAGAGGGTTTTCTGTCCTCCTTCGTGGTTACCATGCTAGCCTCTAGTTCCCGAGGTGGCGGGTTCAAACCCGGCGAAGTGCGATTGATTTTTTTCGGGCTTTAACGTCCTTAGCATGGATTCCTTCGGAAGGGAAATAGAGGCGGTGAGCCCGTGTCGTAGATTTACGGCACCTAAAAGAACCTCTAGCCTGATAAACATACCTCCGAACAAAATTACTGGTCTTTCACGCCAAATATAGAATGGAGCGCTAAGGACAACAGCAGTTAAAGAGCTTCACAAATAAAACTCAATTTTGAGATGTTTTCTGCTTGACATGACTGTATCAGTTCACGGTAATGCCTTTGGACTTTGAAACGCTCCCGAAAAATTCCAGAGGCTAATGGAGACTCATCTACGACGATTACCGCCTAACTCTACCAGGTGATTTCTATGAACAACACATCCGAGGCGTAACTGACCAATCTGTGGTAGTGTTCAAAAGATTTTGCCAGGCCAACCTTACGCCAAATTTCAAGAAATATCATCTGTTTAGAAAGAAATGTACTACCTGGGAAACATTGTAAGCCTGTTGGAGTAGCTGCGGATTTCCAGAAGCCGTAGACCGTCAAGCAGTGGCACAGGCCAAAGAATAGATACCACCAGAAGCTGCAGACGGTGTCCTAGGCCAGGAAATAAATAAGAAATACCACGGTTCCTATGCCTGTCATATGCAGACCCTGAAAAACGCCCTGTGCAGGACCGTACGCGTGGTAAGAAGTTCATCGTGAACGCGGATATCAGCGAGGTCGGCATCGGGGTATCTTTTGCAAAAGTACGACGGGGAAGAGAGATTATTGGCTTACTTCACTAGTACTCTGTACAAGGCTGAACAAAATTCCCGTATAACATATTAGGAGCTGCTGGCTGTTGTAGAGAACCTAAAGCAGTTCCACCAGTACCTTTACGGACAAAATTTTCACCTGCGCTCTAATCTGGCTGTTGGGCTTTCGCAACTTGGAGACAGATGGCCCACTGGGCGTCTGCAGCAGTACAATTTTACCACTGAGTTCCGGCCGGGAAGACTTCATTCTATCGCAGACGCCCTTTCCCTAAGACCGTGCCCAGAAAACTGCAACTACTGTGTAAAGGTAGAAGCAAAGGAAAGTATTGCAGTCGTATGCGGTCACGGTGTAACTTGCAGTCAGTTGGGCCGAAGAGACACCTTAAGGAGGGAGAAACTGGAGGATCGAGATATAAGGTAGATCCTGACGGATAAACAATCTGGCGAACCACCTGCATGGGTAAATATCGCTCCCAGAGGCTCGACCTATGAACTATGCACAGTGGGACATCCTGACGGTCAGGAACGTGTGTTAAAGAGAGAATGTGAGTGTCCCCAGACTGGAAAACCAAAGTGGAATAGTTAGTACTTCCGAGGAGCAAGGTGAAGGACGTCTTCGAGGAGACCCATGACGGTGCTACCGCAGGGCATATGTGCGTAAATAGACATTGGAGAAGCTACGTCGGCGATTTTATTGGTTGCATCTTCGAAGCAACGCGGATAGGTGATGCCAGCATTTCGACATTGCGCGGCATGTCGTGGGCCCAAGACACGCAGTCGGGACCAAATGTAACATTACGGTGTCGAAGCATCTAATCGAAGCAACTGTATCGACGAGGCAGTCCCTTTCCAAAGGGAAATCGCTACCTTTTATTGGCTATGGAAAATTTCACCAAGTGCGGGACGTTAACGCTATTCCCAATCAAGAGGCTTCGACTGTGGCTAAGGCAGTAGTGAACAGCTTCTTCTGTCGGATCGGTGTCCTCCAGGAGCTCCACAGTGACCAAGGGACTAATTTGAATCCAGCCCTACGCGAGATTTGCTCCAGTGTCGCGGAATACAAAAGACCCATATCATTGTTGGATGAAATGGTGGTGCGCTATATCAAGACAGTGAGGATCACCTCTCGAAAGGCCATCGTTGCCAGCATGGCCTACCGAGCGTCAGTGCACGATTCCATTATCATGTTGGCGGCCAACATGATGTTAGGGAGCGAGTTATGACTAGCATCTGATTTGTTTGGCACGCTCCTGATGCTGACTACATGGCAAGATATATCGGGGTACCAACGGACAGGCTAACAGATATTCAGCATCTCGCCAGGGAGCAACTTGAAGCTGACAATCGACCGGATGATGGACGCTATGACCATTTTACAAACAGTGCCGGACTTAAGGAGGGTGACCTCCTGTGGCTTTATCGTCCAACGACACCGAAGTTGCAACATTTCTGGGAAGGCTCGAAACGATCAGCTGCGACGAGGAAGTTATGCGACACAGCTGTTGCGGACCGAGCTTGTCGCGTGCATGATGGTATCCTTCAGCGTCAGGCGACTGGTTGGTTGGAGGGAATAGGAAGGGCGGCGCTCTCACCCGGCGTAAATCCCAGAAGCACTATCAAGAAATAACGATACATTTCTGCATGTTTCTTCCCTCGCTTCCCGCGAACTCTCTAGAAGCTCCTGTGACTATATATCGGCGAGTGTGCTCGGAGTAGTGAGTTGGTTATTTTTATTATTGTAATGTACATTGGGTACTACTCAGCGTTCGATGGAACAGAAGTGTGTTTTCGAAAGTTAGCGAGCGACCGGAAGAGGGAATAGGTGTCTTGTGTGAGAGTAAGTGAGCATCTGGAAGAGGGGAGAGGATTCCTGTATTGTGCGTGATTCGTTAGCCCGCTACGCGCAAAGATATGAAAAGTAAAGTAGTGGAAACTAAAGTGTCACAGTATGTATGTATATATAGTTGATAACGAATATTATATGTTCATTATTTCGCTATATTCGCTAAAAATCAACCAAGATAATACTCTTATCAACTTGACATCATCGCTCTAGTTCGTATAACTGCCGAGATTTATGATAGGTTACATTATATTATAATCCATTTCACATCATACGCTGCAAGACTAATATTTGCTTCACACACGGGTATTCTAAAACAGGCGTGTTTTATACTTAGGTTTGGCCATCCCTTAGTTGTAACCGATAGGATGAGTGGTTTTATATTTATGTTATACAGTACTTTATGCTGACTGAGCAAATATTTTAACGATCGAGTTCGATGAGCTTTGGCCCATTCTTGAAACATTTGCATATCCCAGGAGCTAGGATTGCGTCGGTCACTTATTAGTTCACTTTAACGTTGCACAAGTGGGAACAAAATGAAAAATGTTTGTCGAATGTGTTATGTAAAAGTGATCTTTCAGAACTGTACGAGAAAACCCTCATAACTTAATAGCATATTGAGATCCATTAGCGATAAGAGCACCGTTGGAGAACGAGAAAGATTTTGAAAATACCAGACGAACGTATGTGTTTCTAAACTTTTTTCCACGATAGTGAATAATAGAAATATTACTTATGCGAAAGTATTAGTTACTAAAGGTTTTGCACGTGATGGTTCCAGAACAAGGTCACCAACGTTATCCGTGTTGGCGAGCTGGCAATCGATTATCCACTGTTGCATAAATTAAATCGCAAGTAAACATTAACAAAGGCCAGGTGAGATTTACATGTTAAGATTCAACTATTACATATGATGATATTTCATGTCTGCAATAATAAAAGCATCAACAGTTAGATGATTTAATATAGTTCATGCAAATACGCACAGTAAATAGACAAAACACACAGACAAATTAGTATATTAGCAATTAATACATTTGAGCAAAATGGTTCAGGGGTAACGTGTGAGGCTCCCATACAGGAGCTCTACGGATCAAATCCCACCAGGACCATCCCTCCTGACCGATGTTATTTCCAGCTTTCCTCAGTCCTCATAAACTTAGGACTGGAACGTTTGTTTTCCAAAAAATCCTTTCCCAATTATCATTTCTTGCATGTATCATCAGTATTAACCACCTGTTGTACCGTATGTAGAAAGACGGGCTTTAAACACTACCAACTACCAAAAATACTGAATACAGCAAAATTCGGCTTTCCACAATGATAGCATGAAAGGGATCGTCGAAAAAAGTTATTTTCGGTCTTAATTATTATCACATTTCTAGAACAAGTATATCACCTGAATCAGTTTTTTAACGGGACAAGGTAGTCTGAACATATAGAAATTACACCTTAAGTGTGTTAGATTACCACTGCTCTTAACATTTTTCATGAAATTTTTATGAATTACTCTATAAATCATGACAATTATTTCTAGTGGTTTGCATTGATATCTTATGTAATTGAGTCCATAAACATTATTTCATTCAGCAGAAAAATAATAAAATTTACTCTTAAAACATGTGCCATTTTATCTGATACTACTTGCAATGCAACTTTTGCATGTTGTTCTTAGTATAATAAGCCTCAATTATTTAGTTATGTATATCAGTTCAATAGAAGTTGAAAATAAATTAATTGCAAAGTAAAGCTGTGGAAAATTTGCAATGTTGTTGCTTTCCAACATCACTAATATACATTATAAAATTATGATTGTGGTTCAGAAAGTTTAACTATGTATTGTATACGTGTACTGAAAATTTCACCTTCCATACTTTCTGAGAAAAAGGTACATAAGTATTCAAATGTTGTTTTGAGAAAACTGAATTTAAAGTTTGAACGTTAAAATTCTGACACACTTCAGTATAATCATCTGCACCTTCATTCCTGGATTACTGCAGCTTTTTTGATTGCCTTCTCTTGGTCCTGACCTCTTTTGTTAATTGCTGACCTGCTCGCTGGGCATGATATAGTCGCTCGTTGTTGAAAGATGCAAAACTGTTCAAAAAAAGGGGCATTGCATGACAGCTTTAAAGGAATGAAGACTAGCGTTTAAATGTGCGATTCATTCCAGGATTCAATTACAATGAAATACATAAGAGTTACCTTCAATTACATATTTTTCCTTAGGTGCTTTAAAAGCTTTAGCTCATAATAAAAATTAAAAATGAGTAAAAACTAAATCTTTTGTATTTTTAAATCAATAATTTTTGGATTAATACAGTTTTCCACTGCTGGTTCAAACGGCTACAACATTTCTAGCCGAGATTTTCTATAATTCAATATTCCGCTCATCGCTACGCGTTCAGATTATGTCAAAATGACCTTTTAAAAAGCATGTCGGAACTTCTTTTCGTTTGTTAAACATTTAACAATTATCATTGCTATGTAGATAAGTAAGCATGTAAATTACAACAACCTTGTTCGGTCATCGTGAACAACTCGTATGCCGGTCTCACGCTCTGATGTGCACAGTTGGGCGATCATCCAATCGAACCGCAAAAATTTGCCGTCAGCACCATGCTTTCCTCAGTTGGTGTTGGTTTGCTACAGTCAAAGATCACTTCTCAAATTTCTGGCAATGCTGAGTGGGCACGGGTCTTATAAATTGGCCCAAAAATCCCATCCTTATACACATTTTATGGCAGAGAACTAGAGGACCACCCTCCAACTCACCTCACCACGGCTTACTGTTTTCATTTGGTACTGTAGAAAGAGATTTTGTAGAATCCTAATACCTGGCCTTAAAAATTCCGAAATACTTTTCTTCTTTGAAAAGTCGTAATATTCGTTGCATATTCTGCTCGCTGAAATTCTTGCTTTACTCTTGTTTCTGCATTTCGTGCTTCTTTGTTGTGACCTTTGATATAACAATCTTCACACAAAGTTCCCGCAATTAAGACAGTCACTAAGCGACAATTCATTGTCTTTGAGAATATTGCAAGCAGTTACATAAAATGATATATATCCGTAAGATTCACAAAAGCATTGTGACATTCTCACGAGTGTAAAATAACTTCAACAACATTTCCACTGTCAAAAACAAAGAATAAAAAGCGAATAAATCTACCACTTTATTCTGTAGTTCAAGTATACCTTGCTGGGTAGATGTGAATGCATTTTACAAACCCTAGTCGATACTCATAAATATTAACGATTTTATTACAAATATACAAACTCTTAAATAAGACCTTAAACTTTCTGCAGAAACTCCAAATTAAATTAATATGCAAAGCTGGTGACCTATAAAAGTTCTGCTGTGTAATAGTTTTTCTCTACCCTTAAATCTTTCACTGTGCTAAATGTATTGTGCGCACTACACAAAGAAATATTTTTTATTTTCTGCATCTTACATTAATCACTTAAGTGGTTTCTTAAATATGGACTCAGATTAGACAATATGGACTTAGCTACATGCAGAATGCTGAAACAATATCACATTGTTTATATGAGAGGTCAGCTTTTTACTTTCTCTACTACGTATAGTAAGTAGGGGAAGTATTGTATTCTACCCAAAAATTCGATACCGAGATTTCACCGGAAATATATGTTTTGAGACCCCCTGAACCCAAAATAAAAAGCATTTTTGCAAACATGTCCGTGTGTGTGTCTGTGTGTGTGTGTGTGTGTGTCTGTGTGTGCCTGTGCCTGTGTGTGTGTCTATGAACAGCATAACTCAGAAACGAACATTCGGATAAACACCAAACTTGGTATTTATGTTCAGTATCTTCCAGGACTGCGATACGAAGCTTTTCAAGAAACTCCCCCATCAAAGATTACCCTTTACATGGGACATTTTTCGAAAATTTTAATTTTCTGAAAAATGGCTCTAACGATTTTGATTAAAATGTCATATGTTTAAGATATTTTTATGACAAATAAAATGTATATCTTGAATTTTCTGGGAATGTCTCCAAAAGTATTCTTCATTATGAACGACTTTTGTGTAACTGGTAAACCATAAGAGATAGACAAAATTTTACTACACAAAAAATTTAGATCGCGTTAAAGTACAAAATTTATGTCGTATACATTTTTTTGTTGAGTGAACCATTTTCGAGATATTGTTTGTTATTCTCTTAAATTTTCCAATACTTTTACTTTTTCTCAAATGGGAATTCGTTATTCATTTTTTTTGTCTTGGATATGCAAAGAGTATTAATCTGTCGCAAAGAGAATGATGCTGCATATAGCAACCAGCTATTAAGAGATATATCTATGGTTAAAGACTACTGTATTTCTATATTGCCTTTGCAAATACAAAACAAGGGGAACATAGTAGGCCTTAAGCGATGGTCAAATGTTTTTAGAACTGGTCGCTATGTGTAAAATGTTATTCTCTTTGAATGTCAAAAGATCGTTTCTGCCAATGTTTATCTCGATTAATATGAAATAGATGGAGAATAAGAGTTAGTAAAAACAGTATGTACAAGAGTAGAGAAAGTCATGTGAGTGTAACACATCAGTTTTTTATAAACTAATAGTTTCCCGTGTACACAGAATTCAAATAAAATAAAAACTTAGTGCTTATTTATAGAAAATTGAAGACAAACATTATATTCATAAAGTCAATTTTTGAAACATATGATATTTTAGTCAGGGGCATTTTTGAGACAGTAAGGGATATCGGTATGTTTACCTTGTAAAACGTTGTTGACGGTGGAGAAACTTCTGTGAAAAGCTTCGCTTAAAATATGCAGATTTAAGTAAAAGGTTTTGATACTTATACAACCTTTACATCCCCCACATACCCATAGATACGTGCGGGTATTATTTCTAAAACTCTGATGTGTTACATTCACATGACTTTGTGTGCCCACTATCGTTGATTTTTATATAACTTCTATACACTACTCTTATGAAATCTTATTTTCCTAGTGTTTAATGTTATTCCAGATAAACATTTGTAGAAATACTTTCCCTGCACATTTCGTTGTAATTACGAGGAGGATAGAAGGAACTGTATCGATTGTCAGGTGTTTAATAGCGAACCACTATACCAGGTGACCCAACATCTTGTGTAAATATTCTCTTCGTGCGTTAAAAGAGTTGCAGAACTCAACGGGGCAAATCCAAGCAAACGCAGGTCAATGAGGAAACTGGCGCAATAACGTGAGCGACCTTCGTTCTACCCCTCTTGCTTATCAGCGAAGACGATTAGCGGATCGTAATTATTGAGAGGTAGTTCCAGGTTTGCACTAGAGTATACGGTCAGTGTATACAGACCTTAAAGGCTTTAGAATATTTCCCACTTCAGTTACAGAGACTTTATTTTCGGAAGAATAAATTCACTTTTTAAATTCATAAATAGTTCGAATTTCTTTATTTGATTTATCAGTATTAGTTCAAAGCTATTTTGTAAATCGTGTTTATACTGTTGTTTAACATTACGGACTATACGCATTGCAAAGTTAAATTAAAACTTTAAAACGACATAACAAAAACCACACAAATCGAGAACAGATATAGCACCGGTATTTATATCCCTATTATTATTGTTGTTGTTATTATTATTATTATTATTATTATTATTATTATTATTATTACCCACTTTACGCATAGTGGAGTTAAATCAGAGCATTAAAGTGACGTAACGAAAACCACGTGAACATGAGAGTACTAATGTATATTATTACATTTGTTCCACTATTATTATTATTATTATTATTATTATTATTATGCACTACACGCATAGTAGAGTAAATCAAAACATTGAAGCGCAAGTAATGAAAACCATGCAAAATGAGAGCACGTAATTGTATCAGTGGAATTTGTTCAGCTATAATAATTATTATTATTATAACTATTATTATTCTCATTATATTACGCATTATAAGCATAGTAGAATAAACCAAAACATTAAGGCAAACACGAGCGCACGTAATGTGCATCATTGGCATTTGTTAGTTTGTGAATATTATTATTATTACTATTATTATTATTATTATTATTATTATTATTATATTGCGCACTACACGCATACTGGAGTAAACGAAACATTAAAGCAACGTAAGGAAAGCCATTCAAACACGAGAGCACATAATGTGTATCACAGGCATTTGTTCGCTTGCTATTATTATTATTATTATTATTATTATTATTATTATTATTATTATTATTATTATTATTATTATTATTATTATTATTATTATTATATTGCGCACTACACGCATACTGGAGTAAACGAAACATTAAAGCAACGTAAGGAAAGCCATTCAAACACGAGAGCACATAATGTGTATCACAGGCATTTGTTCGCTTGCTATTATTATTATTATTATTATTATTATTATTATTATTATTACGCATAGTAGAGGAAATCAAAACATTAAAGCGACATAACTAAATCATGCAAATACAGGAGCATGTAATGTATATCACTGGCATTTGTTGGCTTGTTGTTGTTATTATTATTATTATTATTATTATTATTATTATGATTATTTTTATATTAACCCACTATACGCATTACTATGCGTTAAATCAAAACATTAAAATGATATAACGAAAACCATGCAAACATGAGAGCACGCAATGTGTATCATTGGCATTTGTTCCCCGGTTAATATTATTACGCACTATGCGCATAGTAGAGTAAATAAAAAATTAAAGCCCAGTAACGAAAGCTATGCAAACATGAGAGCACTTAAGGTGTATCACTGGCATTTGTTCCCCTATCAATATTATTATTATTATTATTATTATTATTATTATTATTATTATTACGCATAGTAGAGGAAATCAAAACATTAAAGCGACATAACTAAATCATGCAAATACAGGAGCATGTAATGTATATCACTGGCATTTGTTGGCTTGTTGTTGTTATTATTATTATTATTATGATTATTTTTATATTAACCCACTATACGCATTACTATGCGTTAAATCAAAACATTAAAATGATATAACGAAAACCATGCAAACATGAGAGCACGCAATGTGTATCATTGGCATTTGTTCCCCGGTTAATATTACGCACTATGCGCATAGTAGAGTAAATAAAAAATTAAAGCCCAGTAACGAAAGCTATGCAAACATGAGAGCACTTAAGGTGTATCATTGGCATTTGTTCCCCTATCAATATTATTATTATTATTATTATTATTATTATTATTATTATTATTATTATTATTATTACGCATAGTAGAGGAAATCAAAATATTAAAGCGACATAACTAAATCATGCAAATACAGGAGCATGTAATGTATATCACTGGCATTTGTTGGCTTGTTGTTGTTATTATTATTATTATTATTATTATGATTATTTTATATTAACCCACTATACGCATTACTATGCGTTAAATCAAAACATTAAAATGATATAACGAAAACCATGCAAACATGAGAGCACGCAATGTGTATCATTGGCATTTGTTCCCCGGTTAATATTACGCACTATGCGCATAGTAGAGTAAATAAAAAATTAAAGCCCAGTAACGAAAGCTATGCAAACATGAGAGCACTTAAGGTGTATCACTGGCATTTGTTCCCCTATCAATATTATTATTATTATTATTATTATTATTATTATTATTATTGACATTACGCTATTTACACTGTCTTGCCTATCATCACGGACTGCACACTCTAGTGCAAGCCTGGATACTGCCTGGCAATGAGCACGATCCGCTAATCGTGTTAGCTGATAAGCAAGAGTAGTAGAACGAAGGTCGCTCACGTTATTATGCCAGTTCCCCACTGACCTGCGTTTGTTTGGAATTGCCCCGTTGAGTTCTGCAGCTCTTTTAACGTACGAAGAGATATCTACACACGTGAGATACGCACGGTTGGGCCACCTGGTATGCAGATCTTGAAATTCCGTTCCTTTCCCACGATATTGCAAGAAACACTGAATAGCAACAGCACTTTAAAAATGACAAAGTATTAAAAAAATTAAACCAATAATAATGAAATATCTTTGAAGAGCTCATGTCAAAAATAAATTATTTGAATAAAACTGTGTGCCTTTAAGGAGTTCTACATTTTTGTGTACTTCATTCTTGTCTATCGCTTAAGGTTTACTAGTTAAACAAAATTGATTTTGAATGGAAATTACTTCGAGGCTATTACCAGAAAATTCAAGATATAAAATTTATTTGCCATGAAAGTATCTTAAATATATGGTATTTTAATCACAATTATTAGAGCAGTTTTTCATATAATCCAGAATTTTGAAAAATGTTCCATATAAAGAATAGCTTGGAGTGGGAAGATTTTTTTAAATATATTCCGACGTATATTTGGAAGACAGTGAACTTGTCTTATCTGACATTTCGTTATCGTGTTATGCTGTTCACACACGTATGTCTACACACACACACACACACACGCCGGCGCACACACACACACACACATACACACATACCACACACACAATCTTCGTCTAAAATTAATTTTTTTCATTGATTCATGGGCTTCATTGTATGTATTTCCGGTGAAATCTCCGTATTGAGTTTTTGGATGGAATCCAATGCTTCCTCCACTTGCTAATTTCGTATAAAAATGCTTTATCTGGGGTTAGAAGACTTGAAAAAGCGATGAAAACTCGTTGTCGAGTTTTGGGTTAAATACAGTACATCTTAGATAAGCAGTAAAGAATTGCAAGTTATAGCGATTGTGCTCTGTGTGGAAGAGAGAGGGGGTTAGATAGAGAAAGAGAGAGAGAGAGCCTTAGTAGAATAAAACAAAGTAAATCTATTCTCAACTACGGCCAGTTTAGCTTCATTGCTTATTTACCGTTACTTCCTGGATAGATAATTACGAAATCTGGCTAATAAATAATCAAAGATTTATCTTAATGCATGTAATATAAGATAAACCAGAACTGAATGCGATATCGGTATTGATTTTATGCATGTCCATAGAATATTTTGCTTTGTAAATGAATACGAGGGAACATTTTTTAAAGTAAGTGGGGGATGAATTGGGACAACTCAAGCAACACCCTGTTCTAGGTGATTATTTGCAATCTTCACGGCAATGCCAACATGCTGAACATCCAACAAGCGGCATTTAATGGTTTATTGTTTGCAACATCTCTAATTTTAACATCTGAATACAATATGCTTCGGCTGATTACAAATAGATCATTTCTCTCGTAAAATACGAAATTCACTTATGTTCTCTCAATATATCATGTCATTGTTATCATAGGCAATGGCAGTTTCCAAGCTTAATGTGAAGCGAATTAAACCGTCTTCCAGTATTTATCAAAAAACGGTGACAGACAGTTAAGTAACTCTACTTTTTATAAGTTGACAAGGATATCATTCTAACTCATCCTATTTATCATAAGTGCGATGGATATCATTCATGGAGATTTTATCAAATATTCTTAGTGTCTGGTGTTTCCTTAGAAATGATTTCTATTTTTTTATCGTAAGATAGCTATCAAAAATTATTTTCTAGTCGTTCTTGTTTTCTCGGATCTTCTGACATTTAGAATAGATCATTCGATTTCTGTAAGTAAAAAAAAAACCTAGAAAAACGTATGGAAATATTAGCAGCTGCTGAGTATTGTAATTAATCTAGAGCACGTTTAAAGGACAACATAATTAACAAGGGTAACAGAAGAAGAAAGAAGAAAACGAAGAACCAGATCTTAAGTACGCATAGATATCATTCGTGAGTGACGCACTTAGTTTTTGCTATTTATACTTTTATATTGAAACAAGTAATACAGTTTATAATTTCATTCTCTCTAGTATTTACACTCAGGGAACTTATGAGTCACAACATTTTATAAACCTAGTAACACTGGTATCTGTCGCTAAAGAGTTTTGAAGGAGATACGTAACTATCGTCACTCTGTAAATATTTAAAAACTTCGCTGTGCTGGATTTACCAAGCTTCCAATTTTGCTGAAGTCCGACTATAATGTACGCTAAAACTCTGACAAGAAAAGGGCTCCTTGTCTGAATGTTCATTTTTTAAAATTTGCACGTGGTAGATTTAAGTTTTGTTCTGTTTTCATAGACGTAGCTGAGAGTCACTGAAGTGTTTAGACGACTGTATATGAAGAAGATGAATTACTTACAAACTCTTAGTAAGATCCGTACAGTTCATCTCGCCTATGGAATATAAGTTTTTGAAGAACTAATTGTTCTTCCGACGAACATGTGTGTAGCACGAGGTTGGAAAGGAAAAATTACAAGACTGAAACTTTGAATGCCATAGCCGGCATTTGCACTACGGATCTCCCGGTTTTCGTCCGGTTGCTCTAATCACTGAGCTACATTGGCAACACGGCGGTACCCCTCAGGGGCTCACCTTATGTGAGTACGGGTTTTTGGCGCACCCGGGGGTTCCCGAGCCAATCATCGCCATCTTCATCATTTCACCCCCGTCCGGTCGAGGTGGGTTCGTTCTCGTGACCGGGGGACTCAAGGTAGGCTCTCGTGCGTTCTGTGCATATCATTACATCTCGCCCCTCGCCATCGCTTCTGTCTTCTCTTCTATTTATGCACATTTCGCCCCACGCCCATTCATTTACACGTCCCTTTTACTTCTTCGCCGGCCTACCTTGAGTGCGAAACGCCCACACACTTTTAGTTTCTTTTAACCTTTTATGTTAATCCTCCGTGGACACAGCCTGACGGATACCCGCGCACTGGTGCTCAGCTGGGTGAGTGGGTAATGGCGTCATCCCCACCACCCGGGGTCGTCATGTAGGGTATGTGTTCGTATCCGCTGTTCAACTGCAGTCCCGCGGGGGGGGGCCATTGCATTAGCTACTGACTTCTGACGGCGATTGGGTCCCTCTGTCTATGTTCTGGGAGGTGTGACCCTGGGGTGAGTCTGGTATAGATAGGCCACTCACCCAAGCCGGGGTAACGCCCGGGAAGTCAGAGCCCGAGGTCGGAGACGGTTGCAATGGTGGAGGATTTATTTCGCTATGGAGCACCCTTCCTCCATTAATACCAACAAGCGCCGAAAAGTTTATGTAACAGAAGTGACACCACCGACAACTGGTTGTTACTTGGTCATTTCACGAACCGAAGAAGGACAATGTTTTGAGAAGGTGAACCCTTTCATAATTCAAAAGGGCATTGATGCTATTGCTGGTGCGGTTCAGTCCTGCACTCGTCTACGGAATGGTTCCTTATTAGCCCAAACGAAATCCGATCAGCAAAGTAAGACCTTGTTGCGCGCTACGCTTCTCCACGGCTATCCCATCCGTGTGGAGAAGCACCGCACATTGAATTCCTGTCGGGGCGTCATTACCACCCATAGCCTCGATGGTATATCGGACGAGGACCTTGTAGAATATCTTGCAGACCAGAAGGTGACAGCGGTCCATCGAGTGCAGGCCAAACGCGACGGGTATTGGAACCCACTCGTACCCTGTTTCTAACATTTGATGGCGTCGATCTGCCCACGAGCATTTCCGCAGGGTACGAACGGATTTCTGTGAGGCCTTATATTCCTAGACCTCTGCGTTGTTTTAAATGCCAACGTTTTGGGCATACACAAGTCTCATGTAAGAGTGCCGTTAACATCTGTGCAACATGTAGCCAGCCCTCACACGAAGGTACCTGTTCAACAGCCCCCGTCTGCGTTAATTGTAAAGGGTTTCATTCTGCTTCGTTTGCCGACTGTCCGCGGTACTTGGACGAGAAGGCGATCCAGGAGATCCGGGTAAAGGAAAAACTCTCCTTCGCTGAAGCCCGGAGGCGTTATCATGCGCGCCAACCTTCACTCCTGCGATCTGGCACATTTAGTTCTGTTGTTGCCTCGCCAGTACCACGAGTAGATGCCGAAACTCAGACCTGGACCATGACTGGATTAACCGCCACTACCATCAGGCCGTCCATTAAAGCTACTGTTACCAAGCCCTATAAACTGGTCCAAAGTCAATGAAGTCGCAAGCCGCTGAGAAGAAACCCAAGCAGAAACTTCGTAGGGAAGATTTTTTGAAAGACCCTCCGCGTGCGCGCGGTAACAAAAGTTCACCTTCTCCTCCTCGGAGGTCGCTGTCCCAGGAAGGTCCTGGGACAAGCCGCGCTCAGCGGCACCCCTCACCCATCGCCACCCAGAACCGATTCACGGCGCTTGAATCGGTTTCTGGCACTGAGCGCGTGGGCCCTCCCTCCGAGGAAGCTATGGAGTCTGACCAACTCCATACAAAAAGTCCGAGCCCAAAGGTTAAACAAAAGGTAATTTTAAGCCGCCCTTCTAAATAGACAGTTTATCCCCTTTTTCTTCATGGCTATCCTGACCTGGAATGTACGTGGTGTACGATCGCAAAGGGCGGAACTGCAACTTTTATTGCGTTCCCATACGCCTATGGTTGTATGTTTGCAGGAGACTAAGCTTCGCCCTCACGATCCTTTTGATCTCCGAGGATATACTCCGGTTCGCTACGACCTTGAACCGGAGGAGGGTACTCCTGCTCATGGAGGTGTCATGTTGTTAGTGCGTAACGACGTTCATTTTAAACCTGTCACACTTACATTCGACTTGCAGGCTGTTGCCGTTCGCCTTCACTTACCCGGCTTTTTGTTTTCTGTTTGCACTGTGTATTCACCTCCATCGTCTTCCCTCGCTCCCGCGGACATTCGAGCTCTCCTGTCCGCTCTCCCAACACCATTTCTTCTGTTGGGAGATTTTAATGCCCATCACCCACTGTGGGGTTCGCCAAGGGCTTGTGCGAGGGCAACTCTTCTTTCCGACATTTTTTATCAGTTCAATTTTTCCATCCTCAATACAGGTGCACCTACCTTTATTTCTGATTCTTCTGGTACATTCTCTCACCTGGACCTTGCCATTTGCTCACTCCAGCTTGCTCATCGTCTTCAGTGGAACGTCGTCGCTGACACCTACTCCAGCGACCATTACCCCTGCATCGTTTCTCTTCTGTCGCACCACGTACAGCATTCCAGAGAACCTACCTGAATATTCCCAAAAGCCGACTGGAGCTTGTATTCCAGCCTCGTGCATTTTTACGATCAGCCCTTCGCCGACATTAACCAACTAGTGCAGCACCTTACGTCTACGATTTTCTCTGCCGCCGAACGCGCAATTCCCCGTTCATCCTCTCAACCTCAGCGGCCACCTGTTCCGTGGTGGAACGAGGATTGTCGGGACGCCGTTCGTGCCCGTAGGACTGCACTTAGGGTGTTTCGGCGACACCCTACACTTGATAATTTGGTGACTTTTAAACAATCGCGCGCCAGGGCTCGTCACATTATTCAGGATAGCAAGAAGGCGTCGTGGACTCGTTTTGTCGAGCCTTTTAATCGCTTTACGCCTTCATCTGTTGTTTGGGATAAACTTCGTCGCTTCTCAGGTAAAGTGTCGCATTGTACTGTTTCTGGCCTTCAGGTTTCCAATGCCACTATAGTGGATCCGGCTGCCATCGCTAACACTCTGGGTGCTGCCTTTGAGGCAGTATCCAGTTCAGACCATTATTCCGCCGGCTTTCGCTCTATCAAACACCGGCTAGATTCCGACACCTTTAATTTTCGGTCTGCTAATATTGAATGTTATAATGAACTTTTCACAATGAGGGAGCTGGAGCACGCTCTTCATTGCTCTCGGCACACCGCTCCTGGCCCGGACGGCATTCATGTCCTGATGTTAAAGCACCTTTCAGCCGACAGTAAACTCTTTCTCTTACAGGTCTAAAACCGTATTTGGCAAGACGGCGTTTTTCCTTCCGTTTGGCGCGAAGCCACCATTGTCCCTATACTTAAGCCTGGGAAGGATCGCCAACTACCTTTCAGCTACCGCCCTATCTCCCTCACCAGTTGCATTTGCAAGGTGATGGAGCGCATGATCAATGGGCGGTTGACATGGTGGCTTGAGTCTCAGAAACTTCTAGAGAACGCTCAGTGCGGATTTCGTCGCTATCGCTCTACCGTCGACCATCTGGTGTCCTTGTCAACGCATATTATGAATGGATTTCTGAGAAAGTGTCAAACCGTGGCTGTATTTTTTGACCTGGAGAAAGCTTATGACACTTGTTGGAGGGGCGGCATTTTACGTACACTTCACACATGGAATATCCGCGGTCGTCTTCCCATATTTCTTCGGGAGTTTATGACGGACCGCGTCTTTCGTGTACGTGTGGGCTCGGTTTTATCTAGTCGTTTTATTCAAGAGAACGGAGTACCGCAGGGCTCTGTACTCAGTGTCACACTTTTTGCGATTGCTATCAACCCCATTGTTGATTGTATTCCACCTGGCATTTCATCGTCCCTTTTTGTTGATGATTTTGCCATTTTTTGCAGTTCACGGCGGACCTGTCTACACGAACGCCGTCTCCAGAGCTGTATCGACCGTCTCTACGCCTGGAGTAACGCTAACGGCTTTAATTTCTCCGCCGAGAAATCCGTCTGCATCAACTTCTGGCGCCGGAAGGCTTTCCCTCCGCCCTCTCGCCATCTTGGGTCGGAGGTCCTTCCATTTGCAGACGAGGTGAAGTTTTTGGGGTTGATCTTTGACCGGAAGCTGAGCTGGACTTCTTACGTTTCCTTTTTAAAAGCAACGTGTGACCGTTCTCTTACTCTTTTACGTGTTTTAAGTAGCACATCCTGGGGAGCTGATCGGACCGTCCTTCTTCGTCTTTATCGCTCTTTGGTCCGATCCAAGCTTGATTACGGGTGTATTGTTTATTCGTCGGCACGTCCATCTGTGTTTCGTCGATTGAATGCCATTCACCATCGTGGCATAAGAGTCGCTACAGGGGCCTTTCCAACCAGCCCTGTTCTTAGCCTGTATGCTGAAGCTGCAGAGCCTCCGCTGTCCTTCAGGCGTGAGATGCTCTTGTGCAGCTATGCCTGTCGACTCTCCAGCTTGCCTGACCACCCGTCCTCCCCGACATTTTACGAGGATTCGCTTGATCGGCAATATGTAGTTAGCTCCTCTGCATTGCTCCCTCCAGGAGTTCGATTTCGACTGCTACTTCGGCATTTGGACGTTATGCCAGCGCCGGCCCTTACCCGAGGGGAAACGCGTTTTCCTCCATGGTCGCGCGCTGAGGCCCACATCCACCTTGGGCTAACGTCGATGCCGAAAAATGCGACCCCTGCTTCTGTTCTTAGATCCACCTTTTTAGAACTACAGGCGCAGTTCGGGGACTGTCATTTTATATATACTGATGGGTCTAAGACTGATGTTGGAGTAGGATGTGCCTTTGTTTTTGGTGTACAGAGTTTTACTTTTCGTTTACCTCGACAATGTTCAATTTTTACCGCCGAACTTTTTAGCATTTATCAATCCGTTTTATACATTCAGCGGCACGACTTACGGCACTGTTTTATTCGTACGGACTCTCTGAGTGCCCTTCAGAGTATTACTGCGCTGTACCATTACCTCCCACTCGTACAGCGCATACATGACCTGCTCCACTCGCTCGGTGTCTCTGGCATCAGCGTCTCCTTCATGTGGATTCCAGGTCATGTGGGCATCTCAGGTAATGAGTTTGCCGACGCCGCTGCGAAATCGGCGATTTTATTACCCAGATGTTTTACCTCTGTTGTTCCCTCGTCAGATTCGTGTGTTATTTTACGTCGCCGCATCCTCTCGCGCTGGCGCGATGAGTGGACGGCCCTCCGGGAGAACAAGTTGCGGGAGGTTAAGCCTTTCCCGTTGATCTGGGGTACCTCTTCTCGTTCGTGTCGTCGGGAAGAGGTAATTTTAGCTCGTTTACGGATTGGACATTGTGTTTTTGGTATATTTGCTCAGTGGTGACCCCGCACCACTCTGTGGGCAGTGTGATGTGCCCTTAACGGTGCGTCACATTTTAACAGAGTGTCAGGTTTTAGCTGCATTGCGTGCTCGTGTGGGTCTGCCTGTTGGCCTAGCCCACGTTTTGGCAGACGACACGCGTGCTGTAGAATGTGTTTTACGTTTTATTCATGACAGTGATTTTAATCTACGCATTTAATGCGTTGAGCGTCTTTTAGCTTAGTAATTTTATTCTGTCTGTTTTTATGGGGACTGTAATCACCAGTGGACAAAAGGCGCTCATGTCCCTCGCATTCTACAGTTCTTGACACGTTTTACTCTTTTATCGCTTATGCTTTTAGTGTGTTAGTTTTTGCGATTGTTGTCTTGTTGATTTTAGTTTTTGGACATAGCGGGGTTGTGTCCCGTTTTTTAATTATGCGGTTATTTTATATTTTTGACCTTCTATTTTATACATTGTAAGGGCGCTGATGACCTTAGTAGTTTAGCGCCCTAAAACCGCATCTCATCATCATCATCAACACGGCGGTAGTACACTCAGTTCTCCAGTTGACCCGCATTTCTCCTGGTAAACCACAAGAAGATCTCAAATTGTTTTGAATGACATACTCCAATGGCGACTTACAATGCTGTAAGTACTTTAAATCTCGGGCTTCATTCGTTTAGCCTCTATCATCATATTGGAACTCTGAAATTAATATCGTCCAAAATATAAGTGAGCCAATGAAACAGGCGATTTTCAGATGTATCGATACGTACGCTGCTCCCGGTAAGCAAAGATACACATGCTGGGAAACATCAACACCATAAGAGTTGCTATAATCCGTAGTCTTAAAAGCAATGGACGCACTTCATGGCTCACAGGA
Organism: Deroplatys truncata; assembly: GCA_030765065.1. Taxonomy (NCBI): domain Eukaryota; kingdom Metazoa; phylum Arthropoda; class Insecta; order Mantodea; family Mantidae; genus Deroplatys; species Deroplatys truncata. Next base: position 145,325,077 of record CM060978.1, on the reverse strand, counting down.
TCTTCAGACCTGACAGTATGAGACCTTTTTGAGTGGATTTTGACGAGTTTGGTGTTTGAAAATACACCTCCATAGAACATCGAATAACTGGAAGAAAATGCTTGCTAAAAGTTTCTGCATTTCCTATGTAGGCACATGTGTCGTGTTATGTGAATATAAGCGTTAGACTTGCAGAAGTGTGCAATGAAGTGAGTGTCAGCTGCAGAAAGTAGTGTTCAGAAAAGAGAATTTGATGAGCGATAAGTAAATGCTATTATGTATGCTGTACGTTTAAAGTGAAAGCTTTGTATGAAATTAATCAGTAAAGTAATTCCTAACGCTTTAAAATCGAACATTTAATTTGACTGCCGTTAATGAGCACTTTACAATGGGAAGCGAGTACTGCAGTTGCGATCTTTCTTCAACAATTGTGCAGCATGACGACGAATAATTACTGTATTGTCGATGTTTACTGTGGGTGTTGCGGAAGGAGGCGTACAGGTTACCGTTAATGGTTACACAAGCCTTCTTGCATTGCAGTGCTCCTTGGAGTAAGGAGAAGTGTGTCGAGCGGAATGACTCAGGCGGTAACTCCTGTAGTCCGCATTTGGGAGGTCCCGGGTTCAATCGCCCACTCTAACCCATGGGTTTTTTTCGGGTTTTTCCGGCTCGTCAGGCGAATGATGGAGTAGTTTCTTTCACTCCCCGAATTTCCTGCCCCTCATTTCGTTCCATGAACCATTTCATTCATCCTTCACCCCGTTTGGTCTATTTCAGGGTTGGAGGTGTCGACGATGGTGTTTCGGTGCAGCGTGGCAGTAGAAAAGGTTGCTCTGTGTTTTTTCTTCGTCCCTTGGCATTTGGCTGGTTGCCGGGGTATAAGGACAGCCCCACGGGAAGAGATTGGTCCCTGTGTGGGGCGGGGTCCCTGGTCTGGCTGTTCGACTGCCGGGGCATCTATATCTGGAGACTATAGAATCCTGTTATTGCTGTGCCATCAGTACTGATTCCCATCCGTCCCTCCCGGGGGCGCTCCATGTGGACTTTCGTTACAATATCCTCATTCCTGGATCCGTATAGAACTTACTCTGTTCAATCCAATCCAAGGAGAAGAGTTCGGCTCGATACTGCAGTATCTCTGAAATCCTTTTAGCATTTAGAATTTAATATATTTTATTTTCACATCACTTAGGTGTATTATTGCTTATACTTCCTACGACTATTAAAATGCAGAATTCTGTTAATTTAACCTCGAACACTATGAATACGGTCGTTTGCGCTTTACACTTCTCCACCTACTTGACTATGACTATGATAAGGTAACCGAGAGACACATCTCGTTCACCTCCACCCAAAGCGAATCTTTTGTGGTGACCAACCCCCATTAAGTAAAGGAACCGCAGGAGCTTATAGGCCGCAGGCAGACGAATGACAAGGCCCGTAGAGGTCTTTAACAATTACAATCTTGAAGTCCCAATAACACCTTTGGGCTGCTTAGGGTAGGATTTCCTTTGCAAGAGCCGGGAAGAACTCGACCCACCGTAGGTGCTAAAAGAAGGCTTCCATCTTGCAGGGACGAGAAGAACTTTCCAATGACCTGACACCTGCGCCATCTGTCCGGCAACGAACGACTATGCACAGCCTTGAAGCCCAACTGAAACATTAAAGACGAAATAAAATGAGGGGGAATTAGGGGCAAGAAATTCGTGGTAAAAGAGCAACTGCCCCAGAATTTGTCCACTGACCCGGGATAACCACGAAAAAACCCATAGTCAGAGTGGCCAAAACAATGGGAATCTACAGGATTCTCCCGAATACGAGCCTCACACTTTTCCGCGCCTTTCCACCTACTTACATTGTTATTTCAGCCCCTTGAACCCCTCTTTCCCGGAAACACACACGCTCAAGTTTTTCCCCCGATACAAGTGCCCAAGAAACTAACATCAATTGATTTCAAACCCTCGACATCCCAGAATATTTCCTAATAATTTCTTCAAATTATTGGAATTTTATTTCCTCCTCTAATCTATTATATTCTTATTGGTCAAAACGTAACCTTGACTACAGAATTGGTAAATTTCTGTGTTTAAAACTAATGCTCGAAAACTTCTCCGGTTTGGCGCTACGTCGTTAGTACTGCATTTGGGGAAATTTTGCTTAAGCGGTCTCTTGAGTATGATAGACTACTCGGAGCACTTTCAGAGCGGGTACATGTACTCCAACGGCCACTAAAACGCTGCAAGGGAAACTTATGGTCGACTTGGAAATGGAAATTACACAGCATAGAGTTTGGTTAAAGCAAAAAATACTGGAGAATTAAGAGCATTCGTCATAAATGTGTGAAGCTTTGTTGACCAGTAAATGCAATTCACAGCAGCAAACGCCGTAGCGATAAAAGTGTCTAACTTACATCCTAAGACCTCTCTCAAACGAGCAGACTCTTTAAGCATATATTTGTCGAAGTTCAAATCGTTTCCGTGGCCGGTTCACAATGGTGTCTCGAGACGCGTGCCTTTAGCTTCATTCTGTTTCATATTAAGTTCCAGATGCTAAATAAGTGCTGACACCGAGCAGTTATACGCACATATGTGGTAATGAGGCCTACCGAAGTTGGTATCCCGAGCATATTTTATTATATTATTTTGTGTTTTTTATGCAAAGCATTGTGCAACGCAATGTTTATTACGCACATTGCAATATAATCCCCAATTGATACGACTTTGATTTCTAAACATTTATCTCACACATTAAAACTGAAACACTCTCCTTTTCTTTTTCAAACTAGATATGAAATAAGTAAACATTCCTAAACCAAAAAGCAAATAAATTAGAAATTAACTTAGCATCAGATGTGTAAATCCTCTGCTTATATTACTGCCATCATTATACGGGGCATGGATGATATCAAATGATTAATCAGATTTTCATGAAAATATACTTCTTCCCATGTCGCGTATTTTATCCCACAAAATCTCTTTCGTCTTACGTTGTGTTGTAGACCAATTTAACTCCAAAACGTTCTTCACCCCTACCCACACATTTTCAATAAGATTCATTTCTGGTGAGCGAGGAGGACAATCAAACACCACCAGTTTGAAACCTGCTGACTTGTGTGGACAGGATGGTTATCCTGCTAGAATTCAATAATTCCATAATCTTTACAGAAGGAACCATGATGTTTTCGAGGATGGATTTATGCTGGTGGCTATTTAATGTGCCATAAAGCTGCCACAACAGACTTAGACTATCTTGTAACATTCAACCCCAACACGACACAGATACGGGACCTTGGCGATCCACTTGTGCCAGGAATTTTGCGTAGTAACGCTTTTCTCTGGGGTAGTAGACATTTAATTTCCCCGATTTGTAGATGGAAATGTCACCTCGTCTGTGAATATAAACCTATTCCAGTATGGTTGGCATTTTGTTCTGCAAATGCGAGGCAACATAATCGTGATCGTCCTGTAGGTGCTGCTTCTTAGCTGCCGGTCGAACAAAGAGCTCTGCTATAGTCCAACAGCTAAGGCTGTGCGGTTCTAATTGCCACATGCTGGAATGGATTGCTGTCTGTCTCTTTTAGAAATGCAGTAACCTGCAGAGGAGTGAACAAAGGTTTTTGATCCGAACCAGGTTAACGACGAAGAATCCCTTCCCTAGATAACCGCACCCACCTCGTAGATATAGGGACTTCAAGTGCTCTTGCAGCTCGAGACATAGAGTATGCAGCAGCTTCCACTAACGTAAGGGGAGATCTCTTTATAGCTTCATCTTTATGTGCGCGTTCAGTATTAGCAAATACAGTATGATTGCTAACATCTCATGCAGAACTTCAAGGCTATGAGGTGCGCACGCATGATCACTCCAGCGCCATTTATAGCTGACGAATGAGACGGAGATGTCCAACACACGGCTTGTGTGGAAGAACAATTCATTCCAATGAGACAGAGAGTTTGCACATCCAATATTAAGTCAATTAAATATTTGGTTTAGATTTTTGCTTTAGAATTCTTACTAATATGACATTTATTTTAAAAACGAAAAGAGTAATTTGTTTATGCTTAATGGATGAATGTGTATAAATTAAATATATACTATGCATGGAATGCATACGGCATTGGCACACATTTAATAAATTAAATTTTAAATAATAAAAAATATACACCAAATATTCTAATCTAGGCTGTTCCAATAATTACGAGACACATCTAGTTCTAGTTTGAGAAGGGGTGGGTTTTATGCCCAAGCACTGCGACCTTAAGATCTATTGCGCATCCCCTCTTTCATCAGTTAAGTAGTCTGTGGCTCGATATGAACTTAACCAGACTGCTAACTGAGGCTTTCGATAGTTCATCTATCTTTGGAAACTGACTGCCAAAAGTACTTGCTCTTTGATTCGCAAGAACAGGACAATCACATAGTAGATGAGTGACAGTCTCATCTCCTTCTAGACATCTACTACAGATAGGGTTGTTAAACAATCCCATTCTGTATAGATTATACTTTAGGGCACAGTGTCCTGTAATGAATCCTGTTGCCCATGCAAGTCTTCTTCTACTAAGACCGCGCAAGTATTTTGCCCGGCTGTTATCCAGGTCTGTAATAAACAACTTGGAATGTCTGCAACCCTCAATGGAGTTCCAGTAGTTCTTGTGTTCTGCTAGAGCCCAGCACTTAATAGCCTGTTTCACTGGTCTGTACGACACTCCCAGTACAGGCTCCGGACCAAAAATGGGATTTCACTGCCAATCTTGGCTGCTTCATCTGCTTTCTCATTGCCTGGTATACCTATGTGTCCTGGCACCCACATAAGTTGAACCTTATTGTGTTCAGCCAGTGTCATTAAGGATTCCCGGCATTCTGAGACGAACTTTGATTTTATTGATGGTGATTCAAGTGCTTTAAGAGCAGCTTGACTGTCTGAGAGGATAAGAACACTTCTATTCTTATATCTCCTTTTAATGCTTTCCATGATACTGGCTAGGATTGCATAAACCTCAGCCTGGAAAACTGTAGCTAAGGTACCAAGACTATAAGAAATCTTGGTACCATTACCGTAAAGCCCAGCCCCCGTTCCCGATTTGGTTCTAGAACCATCAGTATACCAGATTGGGTCTTTGTTATTATGAGGTTTTACCAGTCTTTCCCAATCACTTCGCTGTGGATAGGATCCGTAAATTTCAAATCAAACTTGAATCTTGTTTCAAGAATGTCAGTCCCCATGTTGAGTATCTGTTGTACATTCTTAACCCAAGGAAGCTTGAGATGATTAATATGTCCAGTACTAGACACTTTGGTTTGGCGACAAATACGGTGATACGCGATCATGGCTTCTGCCTTCATCCATATGTGGAGAGGTGTGAGCCCAATCAGCATCTCCATTGCCGCAGTTGGAGTAGTTTTGAAGACTCCCATAATTGAAATGCAGAAGGTCCTCTGTAATTTACAGAGTTCCTTTCTGCACACCTTTAAATTAACTCTAGTCCACCACATCAGTGCGGCATAAGAGAATATGGGTCTCACCATGGCAGTGTATATCCAATACACTATGCTAGGTTTCAGACCCCATGTCTTACCAAGCATACCTCTACATGTACAAAAGGCTGTAGGCTTTGGTAATACATAATTCCATGTGATGTTTCCAAGTTAATTTCTTGTCTAAAACAAGCCCAAGATATTTAACTTGTGTTGAATAGGGCACTACTTCACCAAAGAGAGAGAGAGAGAGTCTGGTTAAATCAGGCCCCCTTCTCCTGGTGAAGGGTACCACTACTGTTTTGTTTGGATTAACAGTTAGATTATTCATCTTGCACCAAGCTTCCACTTTCTCAAGCGCCATTTGTAGCACTTGAGAAACTGTGTGAGGAAATTTCCCTCTTCTGATTATTGCAATATCATCTGCAAAACCAACTGTGAAGTAACCATCACTATTGAGTGCGCAAAGAAGTGTGTCCACTACAAGGTTCCATAGCAGGGGTGATAAAACACCCCCTGCGGGCAGCCCCTCTCCGTGGACACATCCAGCGTCTCCCCACATAGATTCATGGTTATCTTCCTATGTTGTAAGACAAAACGTATCCACTCACAAAGAAGTGACGGTACATCGTGTCCATAGAGGGCGTTCGACACGACATCACAAGATGTCTGTCAAATACACCTTCAATATCAAGAAAAGCACCAATGGCTATTTCTCTGGTATTAAGCGCCTTCTCAATAGTCGAGACCATTTGATGAACTGCTGCTTCCGTTGATTTCTCTATTTGATAGGCAAATTGGTACTTGTTTAATGGATGTTCCATTAAAACATAATCCCTAATGTGCCTATCCACTAACCTCTCCAGAGTTTTAAGCATAAAAGAGGAGAGACTTATAGGGCGATAATCCTTGGCCTGGGCGTAACTAGGACGCCCTGGTTTAGGTATAAACACCACCTTTGTTTGTCTCCAAGCCATGGGTATATATCCATAGGCCAGGCAAACTCTAAAAATACCACAAAGTAGGGATTGAACTGAATCAATACCATATTGTAGAAATGCAGGAATGATTAAATCAGGGCCTGCCGATTTATATGGTCCAAACGACTTGACAGCCCATCGTATTTTAGTGACACTGACTACGCTCCTGATTAGGTTCCAATCCTCTCTGTCCAAAGAAAGATGGTCCAGATTTGGTTGCCCCTTCACAGAATTGCTGTCATTGTCTACCTTAAAGTCTGGAAAGTGAGCCCTCGCAAGTTGCAGGAGCGTCTCAGAACCAGACTGTGTGTACGTGCCATCAGGCAGTTTAATAGTGCTCACAATTTTTTTAACACCCTTTGCCATGTGTTTCATGAATCTACGAAACACATGCTTTGCACTGCTCAGCTACCATGAATACAATTCAACTGAAAGGCATCTTCCTACTCATCGCATAGCTTAGAAATGAACGCAGGGTGGTTTTAAGTCGTGTATTGTGAACGCAGCGTCTGCGAATGCTTCCGATGTTTTCCGAATTGAACACACTCTCTGGCTGTTGCTCATTTATTTTGTTTTAGGATGTACATGTTTCCCTTTCTTTGCCCAGGAGAGCATATAGTGAGTATAAGAAGAGAGACTTGTTTTGTAAAAGGTGGGCACTATGTGCAACACATCTTTTGAATAATACCTAAAGTACCCAAAAACCCATTGAAGAGCTATACCCTAAACCTTAATACAAAAGAAACCTTTAAGCATTTTTAAATGTTTTATTTTTCTAAGAATATATTTTACTTAAAATTATAGAAAATGCAATGTACGTTTAAAAAAACACGTCATTTTGTCTCTCACTCCTAGAATTAGGTCCACACTCTCCCTTCTGTATTAGAGAGCATAATAGAAGTCAGTGGCATAATCTGTTTATTCTCTATCTCTAAATTATAATTAGAAAAAATATTTCGAAGCATATAGCAACGTTGTTAAATGATCTATTTTTCGTTACTCAACACCTTGTGTACCCAAATGAATTTTATGAAACCAAATTATTTAATAAAATGTGTCAGGTTTTATTTATGAAATAATTCGAGCTAATTGTCTTACTCTAATGTTACAGAGAAGATGCAATTTCCGTGGTATTAAGACATTCAGATTGCACTGCTTCTCAAACTATACTACTGCTTAGCGGCCACATGTGTCCTCGTCCTGCTGGGGCGCAGTGAACCAATATTCATAGACAATTACAATAACCTTACATTATCTTAGACTGTATACATATACACCTGTAGTCAACAAAATCGTAGTTTTCATGATTAGTTGACGTTTAGCTTAGTTAACTTATAAGAAAAAATTAATTTCGGAAAGCACCTGTTTGCAAAAGCAAATAATAATTGATCCTGACGATCTAGGTTACCAAAGTGATTGGTAAAATATAAATGTACTGTATAAGTAACATCAAATAAGTATCACACTGAGAATGATTTTACGCTAATGGACTAGAACACTAAATCTCCGAAAAAACATTTGTTTTTTAAAATACGGAGCAGTATAACCGAGACACAGAACTTTCCGCCAACTCACCTTATTTTTTTTTGTTGATTTTGGAGAAAAGGATTAAGCTCTCGTCAGAGAATAGCTTGAGGATCAGATTTGAGTCTTTAAAGCCACTTTAAAGGAAGAAGGTGAGAAATGCAAAATATGCGATTAATATACAAATCACATAACTTAAGAAATAAAATAGAAAAAAAATTACGTGATACATTCACATGATTTTCTCTACCCTCTATCGTTTATTCGTGGATATATAAATTTTTTTATTCAAGCTTATTTTTCTATCTACTACATTCTAATCCAAATAAACCTTTGGAGAAATAGCTAAATTGCACATTTACTTTTAGAAACAAAGTGAACAGCGACAGTCAAATGTTTAATAAGGCGCTATATGCAGGACTTAAAATTCCATACTGTTTCCACGCAATCGCGAGGAACAACTGAACGCTAAAAGGACTTCAAGAGAATGACTAGGAAATGAACAACTCGAACCTTTAATAACGGACATCTCAGAAACAGATTACATTACAAAAAATTTAAACAACTTATGTGTTTTTAAGAGATCTTCATATTTTGTGTAGTAGGTTTTCGTCTATTGCTTAACGTTTAACAGTTATAAAAGATTATATAAAATTCTTCTGAATGAAGAGAACTTCAAAGGCTATTCCAAGATATACATTTTAATTGTCATGTAAATATCTTTAATATACTCGTGTGGCATTTTAATCAAAATCTTTAGAGCCATTTTTAGAAAATGAAGATTTTCGAAAATGGTTCCATGAAAAGGGTAATTGGGATGGGGGATTTTCTTGAAGATCTTCGTGTCACATCCTTGGGAGTACTGAATCTAAATACTAAGTTTGGTATTTATCCAACTTTTCATTTTTGATTATGCTCTTCACAGACACACATACACACAGACACTCTGACAGACAGATAGACACACACAAGGACCTTTTTCTAAAAATGCTTTTTTTATGTTTCAGGGGGCCTCAAAAGAAACAGAGTATTTCCGGTGAAATTTCTATATAGAATTTTTAGGTGGAATATAATACTTCCCTTACTTACTACCTATAAGTAGTAGAGAAAGTAAAAATACACTGTTTGAATTCACGGCGCCTCAAAACATGTATATCCGGTGAAATATCGATATGGAATTTTTTTGAGTAGAATGTGATACCTTATTTGCCTACTATGTACGTGGCAGAAAAAGTAAAATTCTGTTGTGTTACATTCACGTGACTTTCTCTACCCTCTAGAACTTATTAATGGGTATACAAGTTATTCTTACAAAAGTTCATTTTCTTATCTTCTTCAGTTTAATCGAGATATAACTTTCCGGAAATAGCTGTATTACACAGTTCTTAACAAATTAAGACCTATGTATAAAATTCCATACTCTTTGCAATTCGAAAAATAGCCGAATATCGAAAGGACTTGAATAAATTGGGTGTTTTAAAGAGATCTACATTTTTGTGCAGTACCTTTTGGTCCATCGCTTAGCGTTTACCTGTTATACAGGATTATACAAAATTTCTTCCGAATGAATTGGACTTCATTGGATATTTCCAGAAAATTCAAGACATATGTTGAACTTGTAATGTAAGCATCTTTAATATATGATATTTTAATAAAAAGCATTAGAGCCAAGTTTTAGAAATAAAAAAATTCGAAAAGTCTTCCATGTAAAGCATAGTATGGGGTGGGGGATTTTCATAAAAACCTTCGTGTCGTATCTTTGGGAGATGCTAAACCTAAATATAAAGTTTGGTATTTAACCGAGTTCTCGTTTCTGAATTATGCTGTTCACAGGCACACAGACAGACACATGGACACAAACACAGGACCTTCTTCTAAAAATGATTTTTTTCAGGGGCCTCAAACTATATTTCTGGTGAAATATCGATGTCGAATTTTTGGGTGAAATGCAATACCTTCTCTACCTACTACGTAAAATGAAATTGGGTTTTATATATGGACGTTATTTAACTGCTGTGGTCCTTAGCGTCCCATCATAAATGACATTTTTTTGACTAAATAATACGTATATATCGAAAGTGGCACCTAGAAAGTGTTGTTTCTTTTACACAATGGAACATACTAATAAAATTAAATACTTGGCTCCTTTCGACTCTATTTCTTTGTTTTGCATTAAGAAACCATTTAGGCTTTCCTGTGATCACCTGTTAGGTAACATCTAGCGTCAAGAACACGTGAAGCCACGGATTCATATGCTAACTACTAATTTGAGAACCTGCAATCTGGATAAGGCGGTGAATGAAGCACCAGCGCGACTAAACAGACTTATCATTTGCTGGATGACTAAGGACTATACTTGGGTTTTTTAGAATTGCTTTAAGACATTAATATCTTCCAGTACCACAGCTATCATTAGGGATAATAAACACAAAGCACGAGAAGAAGGATACCAAGCTAGAATGACTTCTAATATCAGATGATGACGTTCATGAAGGGCGGATTCATGTGAATCAATCCCAGTACCATGAGAAGTTATAGGGGCTATTTCGCTTTCTTCAGCTGCTTAAAACTAGTTTATCCAGCTCTTCAAATCCCTCTTTTCTATGTTTAAAATCTAGAATTGTGCATATTATCACAAAACATGAATCTTAAATGAGCCAGCCATCGACGTACCCAGGGAGGGGCGCTAGCCCACTCCCTTAATTACAGGAAAAAGATAGCACTTATTATATTTAAGGTTATGGTGTTGCTTTACTTTGGTAAAATTAAAATCAACTTTGAAGAGCAGAAGAGCATGTATTTGTTCACAATCAATGAGTAATCATATCATAGCGGTGGACAATATCACAAAACTCGAAAAGGGCGAAAGAAAGAAAGTCTCAGATAGGCCGAATCAAATGTGCTTTATGTTTACTATTAAATACTTCTGAACAAGAATTAAGCTCTCGAATAATTAGCATCAGTAACTTATAGTAATCAAGCATCTTAAATATTTTTAAAATGCATCTTTATTTAATAAGTCATAATATAAGTTTTCTCAAAATAAAAATTAATATTTATATTGGTATATTCATCATCAAATATCATCCACCTTCTTCAAGGATGCTAGAAAGTTCCTGTTCATCTGTGTTTTATCATTGAATTTCATAATTGAATTCATTCATTCACTGTTTAACCTCATCTTATGTAGGACTTACACCCCCAGGAATTACAGGCGGGTGCCCGTCGAGGAGCAGACACACTCATGGAGCAGACAGAATGTCCAGGATGGGTGATCAGCCTGATGCATGGAATGGGATGAAGGAAGTAGTTGAAACGAAATGATGGCGAAATGGATGAAAGGAAAGGTGATGATGGAGCAGTCGGTGGAATGAATGGCAGGAGAAACCGGAGAACCCGGAGAAAACCCTCCCAGGCGCCACTTTGTCCACCACAAATCCCACATGCGGGTCCCTGGGATTGAACCCGGGCCGCCTCGGTGAGAGGCGAGTGGTCTAACCACTCGACCACGGCGCCACCAATTTTTTTTTTTAATTTTAAATTATTTTGTTTGCCCCTTATTGATTTTGGGCACTCCATTTATGGAACTTAAGTTATTTTACATTTATGGTTTTAAGTTTCACTGCCATATATGCTATTTTAGAGTTTGGTTTCATCCACTTTGGTTTTTAAAATGCTATTTATATTGTAGAGAACATTTACATGAATTTCTGCAGTTGAAATTCAGCTGTACGTGTCTTTTAATCACAGAGTTTTAGTTTACTCTACAGATATTGTAAGACAACACTCATTTATAATATTTTAATTAATAAAGTGTTTTCTGCAAGAATGATTTCTTTTTCTTAACTGAAACGTACAGCTGTTTCATGAAACAATGACAAAAGCTCTTCAGTAGTACACTTTAGTGAGGAGGTCACACCTGGTGACCTGATCAGAAACAGAACTGTGAGGAAAGTTTGGTCTTTAACCTTAACGAGAACAAAATCATTTACTAAATGGAGGAAGTATTAAACTTCACCCAAAATTTCGATACCGAGATTTCACCGAAAATACAGTTTTGAAATTGCCTAAATTAAAAAATAACATTTTTAGTAAAAGGGTTTTGTGTGGGTGCGACATTGTCATTGTGTTAAGTGACAAAGTATTAAAAATTCAAACAATAACAACTCGAAATGCCTGATGCCACAAAAAAGTTATTCGAAGTAAATCTTATGCTTTAAAGAGATCCACATTTCTTGTGAAGTACGTTTATGGTTCAGAATTATACTAAATTATACAAAATTCTTTCCGAATGAAGAGACCTTTAAAGGCTATTCCCAGAAAATTCAAGATACGTATGCATTTTATTTGTCATTTATCTTAAACATATAGTATTTTAATCAAAATAATTAGTCATTTTGAGAAAATGGAACGTTTCAAAAATGTTCCATGTAAAGGGTAGTTTGGGGTGGGAGGATTTTGTTGAAAATCTTCGTGTCGCATTCATTGGAGTTTATGAACTTACCTTTCTAAAGTATTCAAGGTTGTATCGTATTACCTGGAAGTATTTTACGTATTACATCAAGGATTGCTGCATTTCAATAAAATAAATTGGTAAACTAATCTTTAGTTAAGGTGCGATAGTCAATTTTCTAATTATGAAGATGCATTGGTGTTTCTTCCACACAGGCCATGATTAGGCTAAAATTGTAAAGGTAGGATCAGACTGAAAAAATTGAATGTCATAGTCGGTATTTGAATCACGGATCTTGACTTCCAGTGGCATTGCTCTAGCCAACTGAATTGCCATGACAGCGTGCCGGTACGACATCAAATTCTCCAACTTTTAGAGCAACGGCACGGAAAGGCGAAATCCGTGGTTCAAAACCTGGTAATGACATTGAATTTTTCAGTCAGATTCTACGTTTCCAATTTTCTAACTAGATCGCGTTTTCAATAACAAGCAAAAAATATAAGCAATCCCTTTACGCAATTTTGTAACAACAAACTCATTCTAATGTTTTAAGGGGTACGACAAGTTAATTTGACGGTCATGAGAGTGAGTGTTGTTTAAAGTGCATGAAGGTCACAACAATTTTCAGCAAAACACAACCTAAGTACGGGGGGGAAAATAGTTAAAGCGTATCATCGCGCCGTATAATCGTCCTTCAGCTGCAGTATCTCGATGTTTTTATAGCAGTGGCACAACCAGAGTATATATACGTACTGAGTTCGGGGATGTGAGAACACAGAGCAACATGAGGAGTCGATGTGCGGTCGCCGTGTCCTTCCTCGTCGTTTGGGGGTTCCTACAGGTGCTCTGCGACAACGAGGGCGCTCATTTTGAGGCTATAAAGCCTTTATTAGAAAACAAAGTCTTTATGGATAGAGTATTAAATTGCATTAAAGACGACAACAGCTGTAGCCGCGTTGGCCGAGATATTAAAGGTTAGTTAAAATGTTATTTTTGAAGTAAAATGTAGGACCAGTGAAATAATTTTGTTTCAACTGAAAGTTTTTATTTTCAGCATTGCTAATGTATCGTCTTTCTCCTTATTAAAACTAAACATTCTTTTCAAGAAAAGGAGGTAAGCTTGTGCAGAAAAATATTATTAAAAATTTGTATTTGGGCTACAATTCAGTCAAACAATACAGAATAACTCGACTTTGTAACCCATAGTTTGGTACATTTAGCGTCCATTCTACTTATCAATATTATTAATTAGTATTTTTAAGCTCTAAGTATTTATAATTAGCTAATAACGTATTATAAAATGTCTCAGCTAAAGAAAAAGTTTCTCGGTACAGAAATTTATCTTCATATATATATATATGAATAATATATATAATAATATATATATATATCTATATATTTGTCTATTTATTTATTGAATGGAATTCATTATTCTTGCAAAAATTAATTAGGATACTTCAACATCTGTAACTTATTTAGTAGGTGGTAAACAGAACTTGTAAAATCTTAAATTTACGCACGTAACCAGTAAATATTGTGTAGGTGTTTATGATTAGGGACCATGTCATTGCTGTGCCGTCACTTCTGGTTCCGGCCGCCCGGTGTCTCCTCGCCTCCTCCAACCCGGGGGCTTCCGCTTGTGGGGCACATATCCTGGATCGGTGACGAGTCCCCTCCGATAACAAGAGTAATAAGCTGTTTGTGACACATTTATTTTGTTGCAAATATTATATTTGTTTCCCATTTTCAAATAGGAAGCTTTATACAAAGTGTGGCTATCCAGCTCTCATACACTTTACGAAATTCAAATTATAATAGACAGCTCGCCCATAGAATATTAATTCTGAATGCTACTCATATACTTCTTCTAATCTGTCCATTGCTTAATGCGATAATCGTTTTAATGGATGACGTTCATCTATATTTTTAAAGACAGAAGATGATCTATATCTACCAAATTATTTGTTATGCAGTTGAATAACCTTGCGCATTGTAGGAACAGCTTTTGTATAGCTTTTGAATAAAAAATTCTGATCTGTAACAACCACATGACTTTCTATACCCGTTATCATTTCAATGGCATTCTTAAATATTATACTAGTAAAATAAAAATCGATTCTTCTTATCGCTTTAAAAGTGAAATATGCTTGCCTGCAAAAAACGTATATCCTTAAATGCAAAATACAAGGACAACTCTCAAATGTCGCAAATCGATTTTTGTTTACAATGAACTCGTGAAACATATAACTATAACATTTTTAAAAATATTAAATAAATTCTACACCAAAATAAATTTCAAATTGGGATATGTTTCGGAAACAGCCAAGGCTATCAAAAGGTTATGCAATATCAATTGTATATTTTAATTACCTATATATTTCTTTCAGGGTAAGTTATTGTCTGTCTTATAGTGTGGCGAAACTAAAGGTGTGAAAATGTATGTTGCAAAACTCAGTAGTAGATAATGTGATCATATTTTGCTTATAAACCATGTCCAGAAATTCTTTGTTTACGCACTAGAACCTTCAAAACGGGAAGGGAGATGACTGTAAATAAATAAAGCGTAGATTCCGCGACAGCAGTAATCGTCGCATTCAGTTGTTAAGAGTGTTTACCATTGATAATGCATCAGCTGTTACGCGACGCACAGCAGTCCTTCACTATACCCATAGCCAACGGCAATTTTTTGCTGTGTTATTCTGTTTAGTATAGTTTTGAGTATTCATTGTGTGGCTAACTTCAAATGGGAATGAACATGGCGGCCTTGTACACAAATATAGAATACACCGAAATGATTCTAATCTACGGGAAAACCCGAAAGAATGCAAGAGAGGCTTCTCGGCTCTATCAACAACGTGAAGTGGTATACTTGTAATCTTATTTATTTTTGTTGAGCCCCACGTTTTGGAAGCCAATTTTGCGGTGGTATTGCTTATAATGTTTGTGTATGTGTGTTTACTCAACGTGGTGAAGCCATTTTGTGACGTGATTCTTTGTTAGGTTTGTAGCTCCATCTGGTGTTAACAATTTGCGGTAGTATTAGTGTTTGTTTGAAAGAATGCTACTGTTATTTTATTTAATTTTGTTTCACTGTCCTCCGGCTAGCTATGATCTTTTTTGGTCGAGCACATCTCTTTATACAGGTTGTGTAAACGGAAAGGAGTCTATTATCCAAAGATAACACTGATGAAAGAATTTGTTTTACACTTTTTATTGTCGAACACATTCACTATCACAATTTACACATTGATCTTGACACTCGCCAAACTGAAACTGTTATAATAACTTCTTACTGATCACTTTTAATTCACGTACTTCAACCTTTTGTATAATTAACTTTACAACACTTGAGAATTTTCCTAACTCTGCTACGCGTAACTTGCGAATCGATAGCCGACGTATACTTTACAAATATTTCTGACGGACTGAAGGCGACGTGTAGCATACAAATATTTTCGACGAACTGACTGGATCTAACTCTAACCTAGCCCTTTTTATACTCCTACACCCCGATATGCCTAAAGATTATAACTGAGCTGCTATTGGCTAATAAAACGCGCCAATATTAGCGTCTATTTTTATATCCAATGAAAATTATGAATACATATGCTCTAGGTATAATGTTCCAGCAAATTCAACAGAAAAACGCGCCAACATTACGTAACTTCCTCGTCTCTAATAATGATAAACAGCTCACCCCCTCGCTGCATTATTGCACGCTATTATTGTCAGTTTCAGTAAGGCAGTATAGACCCACTTCCCAACAATAATTACAATCAACAAACATCTCAAATCAATGTCACACAAAAATGCATATTCATAATATAATCATTCTTTACATTTAAGTAATTTATGATACAAATTACTGCATCATATGCCCCACTAGAAACATAATTATAAATATTTACAACTTGATTGGAAATTTTATAATTGGGTTTTTAGTCTCCTAAATCTTGGAACTCACACTATTTATCACTTTCACTTAACACTTCACACGCATTTAACACATGACATATGTTTTTCTTTATCTCGCCACTATTTACTGGCTCTGGTCTAATGTGTTTAGACATTAATCTGACATCACAATTTTTTTATAGCAAATACTGTACCCTGAATTATTTAGTTACTGTTACAAAATTGGTTTACTCTCTTATATTATTGAAAAAAATTGATGCAATCAAGAATTTTTGTAATTATTACACATATTTACCAAAATATTCACCCTCTACACAATTATATTTCGCATGTTATGTTTGCTACATAAATATTTGTTTTAATTATTTTTACCCCATTTTTGTTGTTTTGTACTGTATATTCATAATACTCTTGGAATTATATCTACGTACTTTACTTTAATATAACATCATGCTTTATTTCAAATGCTGTTACAGTTACTAATAAAATGTTATTTTCCTTTTAAGCATTTAGTTATGTCCAAAATTTATTTCTCCTTTCTTATGACATACATACATAATTAACCCTCTTACGTTCCAATACATTGCTCTGCATTTCGTCTTTAACTATCCAGTATTTACCTTTTATCATCTTTGTCTTCTGTTTCACCTTTATCGTCATTGTTGTATGGTTTCAGCATCTCAATATGGAACTTTCCAATGCTTTTTCGAGTTGTTGGGTTACATAACTCATATGTATTTGTTTCATATTCTTCAACAACTTCATATGGTCCATGGTATTTGAGAAACATTCGCCAATAAAGTTTATTCGCTTTATCCGACAATTTCTTGGTTTTAACCAAAACTAAATCTCCTATTTTGATCCTCCATTCCTTTCTTTTCTTTTCTTCATGTTTCATTTTTCTTTTTATGGCCTTTTTCTTCATCTTCTCGAATGCTTTTCGGAACATCTCTTCTTCTGTTTGTGGTATTAAGTGCGCATCTGGAATGGCTTCTGGAATTTTCTTACACATTGTATTAATCTTCTTTCCTAATTTAAGTTCACATGGTTTGTATCCAGTCACATTGTTTATTGTCTAATTTAATAGATTCTGAACGAAATTCACGTATCCATACCATTGGGTTTGTTTTCGATGACACAGCACCCTTAAATAATTTGAAATTTCCTTAATTTCCCTCTCAACTGGGTTGGAGTTCGGTCTGTATCTTGACGAAAAGTATTGTTTAATGCCATTTTCTTTAAGTCCCTCCATAAATTTTTTTCCTGTGAAGTACGAAGCATTATCGCTCAATACAGATTTGATCGGTCCTTCTTCTATCACATATGGCTTGAGTAGTCTATTCAAACATGCTACACCTGTAGGTTTTCTCAAAGGGTAAATTCTTACATATTTGCTGAATATATCATAACAGACAAATATATATTTGTTTCCAAATTGACTTGGAGGCATCGGACCATGAATATCGATACTAATTACACATCTCGGCTTATCCCTTATAACCGAAT
The DNA here is from genome assembly GCA_030765065.1 of Deroplatys truncata. Taxonomy (NCBI): domain Eukaryota; kingdom Metazoa; phylum Arthropoda; class Insecta; order Mantodea; family Mantidae; genus Deroplatys; species Deroplatys truncata. Next base: position 145,307,248 of record CM060978.1, on the reverse strand, counting down.
TAGTTTCAAATGCATATGCTGCATTTATTTACTTTGCCTTCTGACACAGGTTACAGCACGATATAAATTTCCGCACTTTCTGACGCAATTTGGATATGTATAAATTTTCTAAAATCATAGAAGTTGTCCGGTCCGTCCCTGAGTGTGCTAACCCTTCGTGAAAATTCTTAATTGGTTCCTTTTCCATGCTTTTCGGAACCATTACCTTCCAACTAGGCATTTCTTTTCCATGCTTATTGTATAATGTCCCATCCCGAATTGCTACAATTTCTTTCTTTGCCTCCTCAATTAATGGTGCATTTTCTTTAAGTTCAAATAATTTTGCGTCCTCATTTTGAATTTCCCCCATATTTTTCAATTTTCTTATCATTTCTTTGCCTAAAGGAATTTCAATTGTCAATATTTTGACTTCTTTCTAGGCCTTTCAATATTTTCGGGAATTTGTGGGTTGTAGTTCAATCTTGATAGCAAATCACTGAAGGTATTATTTTTGCCAGGAATGTGTATAATCTCAATATCAAATGCAGATATTGCATGAATGTATCTAGCAAGTTTTCCACTACATAATCTACACCGTTGTATGAAAGTTAAGCTGATGTGGTCTGAATATACTTTCACCTTTTGCTGATAAATATAGGTTTTAAAACGAATTAATGAGAAATATAGTGCTCCAATTTCTAGCTGAGTCACTGAAGAATTCCGCTCAATATTTGTAAGTCCTCTAGAAGCTGTACTAATGACGTGAAAGTCATTGTTGATGTCTCGCTGTCCTAAAATTCCGGCGTATCCTTGCATTGATGCGTCGACATAAATCTCATATTCCAAATCTTCTCTGGGCCTCTCGAGTAATATGGACTTAGCAAAGAGTTCCTTTACTCTCTCAAAACATTTTTGATGATCCTCTGTCCATCTCCACTTATTGTTCTTTCGGAGTAGCTGCCGCAGTGGTTCTATTTCAGCCGAATACCTTGGTACGAACTTACTCTGAAAGTTCAATACCCCTAAGAGACGTCTAATTTGCTTTACGTTCCTTGGTGGTGGAATTTTCATTATTGCTTCAATTCTCTTCTGGTCCGGTCTTATACCTCGTTCATCCACTACATAACCCATAAAATTTATTTCCTTGACACAAAATTTTGATTTTAGTATGTTCACAGTCATACCATGTTGTTGCAGTTTGTTTAACACATAATGGACATTATTCATGTGTTCTTCAAATGTTTGACTAATGATTAGGAAGTCGTCAATATACTTTATTAAAAAGTCATCTGCAGAATTTCCAAAGATACTGTGAATGGCTCTCAAAAATCCACTTCTTGAGTTTTTTAAACCAAAAGGATTTACACAAAAACGATACTGGATCCCCGAGTATTGAAATGAAGTGTAATCACGCACTTGTGGATCTAATTCCACTTGCCAATATGAAGCAGTGAGGTCAATGGATGTCAAAAATCTCCCTCTTGAAAGTTTCGTAATTAGTTGTTCAATTCCTTCACTTTGAAAATGATCTGGCTTGATATACTTGTTGACATATCTACCGTCTAATGTTAATCTCAAACTACCATCTCGTTTAATACTCCAACAGATTGAATTTATGTACTGAGAATTACTTTGCTCAATAATCCCATTTTCTAACATGCTATTTATTAGTTGTCTAGCTTTGTCCCGTTGACTTATAGGTAAATTGTCATACTTGTGTCTATATGGTGGAACGTCTTCTACTTGAAATGTATGCTGATATACATTACATCTGCCTGGGATATTACTAAATACTGAACTATTGTTCATCAAAACATCATGAAGGATTTGTTTTTGCGTTTTCGTAAGGTTATAAGCTTCTTCACACTTGTGTATTATTTCCTCATTTCTCTTCTCTTCCCAGCTGTTGTCTGTCTCGCTCACATGGTCGTCTTTTGTTTGGATTTTAAATTTCTCTACTTTCTCTGGCATTTCTATTAGCTGTTGAAAATATGGCGTGGTATTCCCTTCATATTCTGTGACTACCTGCTTTATCTGACTATTTCTATCAGTCTCTGTTATTTGCACAAAGAACTCTTGGTCACAAAGATTTTTCTCATCCTTTGTCATCTCAATTACAGAAACTTTCTCTTTTATAAATGGTACCTTTATTTCTCTATCGTCTTTTGTCATTTTTAACTCTTCATGTTTAAAATCTATACTTGCTTCATATTCATGTAGGAAGTCACATCCTATAATTATATCACAAATCAGATGGTTTACAATTAGAAACATAACCTCAAATTTCTCCCCGCCGATAAGTATGTTAAGTAGAGCTTGTGTTTTTATGACCTGTGTCGTTCTTCCGATTGCAACACGACAAAACTAAATTACTAGTGGGAAGAGCCATAATTTTGTTACCTTCATTAATCAAATTTATGTAAAATTTCTGTGAGCAAATTGAAGCTGACGAACCAGAATCTATAGTTGCAATGATGTCTTTCTTCGCAATTTCCATCCTAACATGAGGTGACTCGAAATTTTCTCCCTTATCTTTTGTTGCTGCAATCTTATTACAGGGTCTGTGTGTGTAGGCATATTATTTGTATTGGTAATGGATACTGAATTATTAAAGACGTCCTGAGAACCTACTGCACAGGAGTCTATTAACAGTTTTCCTGGTTACTTCCATGTTCACGTACGGGACTGCCATTCCTAACAGGAGCTAAATCTATCTCATTGTCGCTACCATTGTTTTGAGTTCCCCTTCCTCGAGTTCGAAATCCTCGATTTCTGAAATTATGTCCCCTTGGCACGTAATTTTCTTGCCGTTCCTCAGATCTTTTCCGGTTATTGTTTTCCCTCCAGTGAGTGAAATTTCCCCTTTGTCTAATGTACCGCCTTCCATAATTTTGCCCTCTTTCCGGCAATCTTTCTGTCCTGACATAATTTATTTGTTCCTGTCGACCTGGTCTCCCATCTATCCTCGATCTTTCAAATTGTGGAACGTATGATTGATACCGTTGTCTGGTATTATTCTCATGACGCCTGTCTTGTCCTATACTTTGCTGATAACTACCTTGGTAATTTCGTCTATCTCGCACATCTAAAAATCTATGCTCCCACTCTCGAGATATATCTTCTTCCTGTTGTTCCAAAGCTGTCATTAATTCTGTCATCTCATAGATGCTACGTGGTTTTGCAATTAATAAGTAATTTTGTATCCTTAAAGGATAATGCCTTGTGAGCAAACTCACAAAATCTTCCTCATTTATTGGAGGTGACAAGTTCCTAATCTGACTTGCATGTTTCAGTAAGTAATCAGTCATTGATATTCCCTCTCGTGGATCAAATTGACCATGACTAAGCATTGCTCGAATTCTGTGCTGTACCGTAACATTCCAAAATCTATTCATGACTAGCCTCTTAAAGGATTCATATGAAATTTCACCCCCTGATACCATTTGTAACCAATCTAAAGTTTTCTGGTCCAAACATCTTTTGACAACTATCATTTTTAATGCTTCAGGTATCTTTTTAATTTGAAAATACTCTGATAAGTCTGCAATAAACTGTACTGGACTGGAGTTTTCATTAAATTTTGGAAGTGGAAAATCACTTAAGATATGATTGTAATTTTGCAAATTCCCTACTCCCATATTTAAATTTTCTAGTGTTACTTGTGCACTCTGAGTTTCAGCATTAGCTATAGATGAAGCTGCTGCATCACTCACATTATTTGTCATACCTGAGGAACTACCTCTATCATTATTTTGTACATCAGATACATTCACATCACATATATTTACCCTTGAATTTAATTCTAACCTATTTACAGTACCTTGCAGATTTTCTATTGTCTGTTCCAATTTTTTATTATTCTCATTTTGAACAGCTTGGTGTTTGTTAATTTCAGAAGTTAGCTTTTGATTCAAATCTTTAGACAAATCTTTAACTTCTTCAGACAATTTATTTCTCTGTGTTTCTGACTCCTTCTGAATTTCAGATATTTCCCCTCTAAAATTAACTTGCACCTGAATTAAATCTGCATTTGTAGCCTCCATCATCTCTCTTAACTCACTTGAAATGCTACTCATTCGGCTACCTAACTCTGTACATTTTGCATCAACATGTTCTATTTTATTATTAACCTCACTTTTTTGGTTAGATATTTCCCTGCTCATGTCCAACATTTTATTTGAAACTTCCCCTATCTCATTTGCTATCATTTCCTGATTTTCATTTCTCATTCTAATCATACTACTATCTAGCTCGATGAATTTCTTTTCAATTTCTTCCCTATTTTGATCTAATTTATGCTCTAATTTCTCATTACTCTTACCAATTTCTTCCCTGAATTGATCTGATTTTTGCTCTAATTTCTCAATATTCTTTTCCATATCTTCCCTGTTTTGATCTATTTTCTTACTAATATCTTCCCTTAATTTCTCATTATTCTTTTGCATATTATCATTCATATTTCTCAGCATTTCCATCATCATACTAGCATCAAAATTAACATTTCCTGCTATTCTATTCTGACTTTCTGCACTAACATTTTCTCCCTCAAATCCTACATTGTTTGAGCTATTTTCTGTAACCTGTATTGAATTACAGCTAACTGTTACACTATCCCTTTCCATCATTGTTTCTTCTGTATTATTAGTGGAGAAAGTTTTCTTTATCCTACCGCTCCTAAGGTACATTTAAATTTTGACACTTGTTTTTAGAATTAAAATAACACTTTTCTAACCTCTCTGATGCTATCTGCTGATGTTCCTTTGATGTCCAGCTTTCTGCCCCTCTCTCCTAGATTATATGTTGCTTCTGCGTCGTATTATGATGAATCTACGTCGTTTTGGTGTCCTGTAGTTGAATTCCCCTGTTGCCTTGTAATCTTGGAATTACGATGTCCACTCATCCGCGTCGTCTGTCGTCCCTGTTGTTGTTTCTGGAATCTGCGTCTTGTAGTTCAGTTCACTTCTCCATTCGCTCCACGTCCTGGTTCCTTTGCTCCTTCCTGGTTATTCTGCTTCTTCCTGGTTATTCTGCTCCTTCCTGGTCACTCTGCCCCACGTTGGGCGCCAATTTGAAGGTGGTATTATTATTTATATTTATTTTCTTGAGCCCCACGTTGGGCACCAATTTGAAGTGGTATACTTGTAATCTTATTTATTTTTGTTGAGCCCCACGTTTTGGAAGCCAATTTTGCGGTGGTATTGCTTATAATGTTTGTGTATGTGTGTTTACTCAACGTGGTGAAGCCATTTTGTGACGTGATTCTTTGTTAGGTTTGTAGCTCCATCTGGTGTTAGCAATTTGCGGTAGTATTAGTGTTTGTTTGAAAGAATGCTACTGTTATTTTATTTAATTTTGTTTCACTGTCCTCCGGCTAGCTATGATCTTTTTGGTCGAGCACATCTCTTTATACAGGTTGTGTAAACGGAAAGGAGTCTTTTATCCAAAGATAACACTGATGAAAGAATTTGTTTTACACTTTTTATTGTCGAACACATTCACTATCACAATTTACACATTGATCTTGACACTCGCCAAACTGAAACTGTTATAATAACTTCTTACTGATCACTTTTAATTCACGTACTTCAACCTTTTGTATAATTAACTTTACAACACTTGAGAATTTTCCTAACTCTGCTACGCGTAACTTGCGAATCGATAGCCGACGTATACTTTACAAATATTTCTGACGGACTGAAGGCGACGTGTAGCATACAAATATTTTCGACGAACTGACGGGGTCTAACTCTAACCTAGCTCTTTTTATACTCCTACACCCCGATATGCCTAAAGATTATAACTGAGCTGCTATTGGCTAATAAAACGCGCCAACATTAGCGTCTATTTTTATATCCAATGAAAATTATGAATACATATGCTCTAGGTATAATGTTCCAGCAAATTCTACAGAAAAACGCGCCAACATTACGTAACTTCCTCGTCTCTAATAATGATAAACAGCTCACCCCCTCGCTGCATTATTGCACGCTATTATTGTCAGTTTCAGTAAGGCAGTATAGACCCACTTCTCAACAATAATTACAATCAACAAACATCTCAAATCAATGTCACACAAAAATGCATATTCATAATATAATCATTCTTTACATTTAAATAATTTATGATACAAATTACTGCATCAAACGTTACCCAAACAGGCGTCACCAAGCCTACACCATGTTTCCAAGATTGGAGAGGGTTTAAGTAAAACAGGAGCTTACGTCCTAACAAACATGCTTGCGAACGTGCACGGACAGACCGTACACCAGAGATGGAACTCCTTCCAAGAGTTCGATATCATATAACTAGTCGATGCATACAATGAATCGAAGCTGGCGGTAGCCATTTTGAGCACCTGTAGTTGATTAAAGCTCAATCTGTTTATTTACGGTATATCAAATTTTTTACTTCTCTTCTATCTTTTGTGCTCCACACTGCTTACCTCCTCTTAATATTTCAGACACCCTAGCAACTTAAACAGAGCGTTTTGGACATGACTTTATTAGCCAAATATGTTCATATATGTTCACGTTTACCTATCACTGAGTTTTATGTTTATTTAAACAGTTCGATTAGAATAAAGAGAACTTCACAGAATATTTACTGAAAATTAATGCGAATAAGCCATAATAATATTGTAAATAAAACTTTTAGTTATTTTTGAGAAAAAAAAGTGCCTGATCTGGGGAGAATTTCGTAAAAATTTTCCCCTTGTGGTTTAAAAGTTGCTTGATTTCGGTATGGATCCTCGTATTTCTCCTGTTTTCATTTCTGAGTTGTGCTGTTGCCCCTCTCTCACTTATACAAACACAAACAAATGAACATTTTGTTCTAAAATTTCGTTTTGTTTTTAATTAGAGAATTTAAAATATGTATTTTCGGTGAAACCTATACATTATAATTTTTACTTTCTTCAGTACTTGCTTACAGTGAGTAAAGCAAGCAATGTATTCCACCCAAAATTATATATTCGTATAATATTTCACCGAATATCACATATATTGAGGTCCTATGAAAAAAGAAGCATTTTCAGAGGGCGCATGTGCGCGAGCGTGTGTGTCCATGGGCAGCATTATTGAAAAAAAAAGCCTAATAAATACCAAGGATGTGACACAAAGATTTTGAAGCAAATCTCGCATTCCAAACTATCCTTTATATGGAAAGAAGTTTGTTGGTTTTATTTTTTTTTAATTCGATTAAAGATATGTTTAAGAAGTTTAGGTGACTAATATAATGTATATGCAGAGTTTTCTGCGAATAGTCTGTGAAGTCCCCTTTATTCTAAGTTAGGAGCCATTCACAAAGAAAATACATATAAGCCTACCCTAAGCATAGAAGCTTGTTTCATGTTATCTTAATGCTCGCGTTCACTTTGGCTGACATTGTCGTAAACATGGCCATAAACTTATAACGTCAACATTGAAGTTTGCAAACTCCAAGCTTTCATGATTATGTCTACGTCAAATTTTAGCCAATAGAAAACGATTCTCTATACAACTTATCACGTGATCATTCTGACAGCTCGCATCAAATTTTCTGACGTCATTCTGTTGACTCGCTGTGTAAGTTCGCAGGCCACGAATGTTTGGGATATCTATAAAAACTGTAGCAAAATAAACTTTGAGGGAAAGGTGCATTTTTGGTGAGTTTAATCAGGTAACTAGTGTTTGTTCATTTTGATACAAGCACATAAACTCTTTTGTCATGTGTACTGTCAGTGGTACCACATTAACTCAGGTCCTTCACCCTCTCTTGCGATTAGCTGCTTGCCATTACGAATCACAACATATCGTGTTAAGTTTATGCTTAATTTTTAGTTCTTATATTAATACTTAATTCTAATTGTGAATTACCCTTAACATTTGAATAGTGCCTTTCTTTCACACTGTGGTCAGTGTATGGCTGCTCGCGCACCGGACGCTACACCTCGGACTCCCGACAAAACAGTTATAATATTCCTTCTCTATTCATATTCTTAACATTTCATAGGCTTCTGTTGCATTTTTACCGAGTTTAAAGCAAAATTTGATGTTCTTTCTTTGTTCTTCGTAATCTAACATTTTTGCTACGCGGAAAAATCGCAGTACATGCAAAACACGTGTTCACTTCAGAGCGTCTAACTCGTCACTGCAAGGTCACAGAAAGTCACGTGACCTCTCATTTTTATCACGAAGGAACGCTGCATGTACAGTTTAGGTAAGAATTAAAGAAATCTCAGCATCAGCATTGTTGTGAAGCCATTCCGGAAACTTTTTGATCACACCTCGTATTCCGTCATAAAATAACAGATGCATAGAGAACCCCGATTTTCCATACGACATTCCCCTGCATGACGCGAAAATTGGTGTGATGTGAACAAACAATAAGGGCTGCACATTTGACTGTCAGTAATTCGCTTACCGTATGGTAAAGCTGCTCTCAGTCTGTGTTTATGTTCTGCTCTACCGCTGATGATTCTGTTTACAGTTCCAGCTTACCTGTAAAATAAAATAAATAAATTGAGTTTGATTTATTGACGTTCTTTAATGCTGTGGCCCTTAGAGTCCCATTCCATATTAGGGGCGAAAAACCGGTAATTTTTCTCAGAGGCCTCTTTATCAGGCTTGAGGTTCTTTTACGTGCCGTAAATCTACGAAACGGGACCACCGGCTTTACTTTCCTTCCGAAAGAAGCCATGCTAAGGATTTTTACGCCCGAAAAATTCCATCGCCCTCCACCGGGTTTGAACCCGCGATCTCGGGAACTAGAGGCTAGCATGGTAAGCACTACACCACGGAGGATGACAGGTTACCTATGAAACCCCTTTTCCCCGTCGCACTGTCGATACAAAGTCGCTGCGTGCACACACTGTATGCCAAAGAATATTTGTCTTAACTCTGATTATCACTTCACCATTTCAATCCCTTTCGTACCTACAACGAAATCTGTAATAAACGTTTATCTCGATTAACATTAAGCAGATAGCAAAATAAGCTTTTACTATAATAATTTGTAGAAGCCGTATAAAAATAAACCACAATGGCAAGAAAAGCCCACGTAAATGAAACACTTTACATTTTTACTTTCTCTACGTACGTATGTGGAGAAGGTATTGCGTTCTACCCAAAACTTAGATGCCGAGATTTCGCCTCGTTTCGAGGGCGCCTGGGACCAAAAAAGCATTTTTAGAAAATGGTACGTGTGTGTGTCTGTTGGCGTCTGTGTGTGTGTGTGTGTGTATGTGTGTGTGAGTGTGTGTATGTATGTCTGTGAACAGCATAACTCAAGAACGTAACGTCGGATAAACACCAAACCTGGTATTTAGGTTTAGTACCTTTCAAAGATCAACACGAAGATTTTCAAGAAAACCCCCTATAAACTACCCTTCACATGGAACATTTTTCGAAATTTTGGTTAAAATACATGTCAAAGATATTTACATGACAAATAAAGTGTATATCTTGAATTTTCTGGGAATTGCCTGTGAAGTTCACTTTATTCTAAAGGAATTTTGTATAATGTTGTATAACTGGTAAACGTCAAGCAATAGACGAAAACGTACTACACAAGAATTGTAGATGTCTTTCAAACACATAATTTATGTCAAAGTAACATGTTTTTAAGTGACATAAGTCATTTCTGAGATATCCGTTATTAATACTTCGAATTCTTCATACTTGCTCATTCTTTTAAAGTTCTGTCTACATTCAGTTGTTTCTCGTGATTGCATGGAAACAGTATGGAATTTTAAGGCATTTTTTTAGATTTTAATAGGGTGCAGTTCTTGAACATTTAACTATCGCTGTGTTCTTTGTATTTATATTGCAATGTGTGATGCAGCTATTTCTGTAAAGGTTTATATGGATTAAAATGTAGATAGAAAAGTAAGCTTTAGTATGATAAATTTGTATATCAACTGATAAATGATAGAGGGTAGAGAAAGTCATGTGAATGTGTCACATCAGATTTTTGGGATGGAATATAAAGTTTTCTCAATGTTATTTAGGTAGTAGGGAAATTAGAAATATTTGTTGCTGCAGGCACTCATCCTAGTTCACCTAGATAGCAACCTGAGTAAGAACTATGTTATTATTATTATTATTATTATTATTATTATTATTATTACTAGAAGTCATTAACATTTATTTGGAGTTGATTAGTAGGGTTTACAAACATATTTTTTAGGAGGGTGAAAGAAGAATTTAAAGAAAGCAAACGAACCATGTATTTCCATGCGTATTACGCATTCTTTATGTACCTACTTCCTGAACTCATTATCAGTACAATTAAAGTTGACTTTACTTATACGGTGATTGATATTAAAGTAAAACTGTGGCACAAGAACGTGTTTCAAATACATTCGAAGTCTAAGTCAGCGTAGGAAGCTGAGAAATCTGAAAAAAGAAAAGCTTTTTATAGTTATGCTCACTTCTCACATTTTTCAACATTACATGGAAGTTGATAGAAAATTGGAATTATTTTCCCAATATTTTTATTAATTTTAATAAACTATGTGACATAAACAGTGTTGACCTTGGCGAAAGTGGAGCTGTTTACGCTGTAAATATCTAATTAAATTATAGATGATAATAATAATAACAACAATAATCATCATAATAACTAGGGACTTAATTTAGCTATGTAAAGGGTTGAAGTTTGAGGCATCAGAACAGATATACCACTTAAGGAATTCGGTTAATCCGCGCAGGCTGTGTACGATGGCACAAATAAGAAATAATGGACAGATTATTATCATTTAAGCCTTTTCCGCAGAGTTTTGGTCCGTGAGCGACCGCAAACAAGGCAGTACAGTAAGGAACATAGGGCTCTAGTGGCTTGGAATAAAGTGTATATTATGCATATTATGTGATAGTAGTGTCATTTAACTAACGTTTCTTATTTATTTTAGTGTACAAAGAGTAATACTAAGATTAAGCGTATAACCTATAAATTGTCGCGGTAACTTCGTGTTATCCTTTTTGCTGAGCGCCTGTTATTGTTTTACTATTTTTAATTTTGGGTTCTTTATCCTCCGGCTAGCTATTATTATTATTCAGTCGAGCAAATCTCTTGAACAGGGTGTGTAAACGGAAAGGAGTTGTTTCTAAAAGATAACACTGATAAAAGAATTTGTTTTTACACTTTTATTGCCGTCACACTTCGTTAATTTCACAGATTTACTTTTGATACATGCCTGACTGAAACTGTTATATTTTCAGATGTAACTATAATAACTTATTTGCCGCACATTATTAATTCGCGTATTTCACATCTTTTAACTAACTTTACGACGCGAGAGATTTTGTGGAGCTGCGCGACGTTTAACGCGTGAATGATTCTGATGAACTGGGCGACGTGTAACTTCTGAATGATTCTGTTGGACTGAGTGACGTATAACCCGCGAATGATTCTGTTGGACTGAACGTTACCCGTCTCTGGCTTTAGCTTTTTATACTCCCTCACCCCGATATGCCTAAACATTATAACAGAGCTGATATTGGTTAATAAAACGCGCCAACATTAGCGTCTATTTTTATATCCAATCAAAATTTACAAACACAAATGCTCTAGGGAAGATATTCCCTCCATTTCTAAAGAAAGGCGCGCTAATCTGACGTCATTTGCTTGTCTCTTCTAATTAATAAACAACTCACCCCCTCGCTCATTGTTACCCGCTCCTATTGTCAGTTTCAGTGAGGCCGTGTAAACTTATTTCCTAACAATGCTTATAATTAACAAACATCTCAAATCATTGTCATACAATAATCCTAATTTACACTACAATAACTCTGGCATTTACAGTGTTGTGATATAAAATACTGCCACAAAATATGTGTTTCAAAAAGTATGAACACATGTATGTAGGACTATACTACATGTTATAGTGATTCTCATTGGGCTTATTCGATCAAACCACAGTCGCCACCACGCCTTAAACCGACACGGAAGGCACGCACTCCTGAACTGGAGCTGCGCGATTCAAATCCGTTCAGAACCGCCCACGGCCCTGAAACGGATTTTTACAGGTTTTCGTTAATTCGCATACCTGGTAAATGCTGGGGAGATCCCTTGAGCTTTGGCCTATGACGTTTTATTCCCAATCCTGCTTTGTCAATTGAATTTCTATTTATGTATTGCTATTGATGTATCTTATGTATCTGTGTGTACCTTGTGATGCTGTGTGTAGTAAGAACGGGCATTAAACTGTTCGAATGCTACTGATGATGGCGATGGTGATGAGGACGACCATGATGATGATAATGATGATGATAATAATAATAACCTCTATCACTAATTAAATGCACACCTATAAAAGTATTTAAAAGCAACATCGTAAATACACTTTTCTGAACCTGCATTCAAATTATTATTACTCTTTTTCAAAGAAGCTTTTAGAAGATAAAATATCAAGTGAATAATGGACGCCAGAACACTTGGTATATATTATTAAGACTAAACGTGTTTTGTGTGTAGTATTTATGCATTTATTTACTTAGTCCTGCGAATCTCGTATTTGGGCTTTTCTGTTTAGCTATCTTTCCAATTTTGTTGGAACGTTTAGCAATTCATTTTAATCAGTTTTACAATATTTTTCTAGCAATTGTTACTTATGGAATAGATGTTTACCAGTAGTTTAAAAATGATGCTCTTGGTGTATGTTGACAAAAAGTAAGATGTAAGGGGCTTAAACTTCCCTTGAAGGGTAAGTATTGCACAACACATGATTAATGTAGCTCGAGAATGAAAGAATATTTGCGCTGGCGTCAACAACACCCATACCTAGTAGGCCTAGGCTCTCATCTAAGAAACAATAGACATTCAGCAACTGATACTAGTAATCCATTATAAATACATTATACTCCACTACCACAAATTGATACAGATAACTTTCATTAACCCGTAGATATTCAAGCAGAGAATTTAAGGCAATTTCTCTGATACCATCTACACCATTTTTAAAACCATTAATTAAGGACAGATTTTATTTTATATTATGTGTTTCTACTTAAACTCTGTAGCAGTCATATGTCAACCATAAAAAAAAATAATTGTTTCTGTGGTTAAATTTTTATAATTACGCCATGTTGATCTTCAAATTTTGATGTAATGATGAATGCTGTTTTGCTGGGAACTTTTGCAACAACCATTTGTACTGCATCTTGTTAATAAATTGTTTCCCTCCTTGGTTTCATTTACCTTTGTTACTACAGTCTAGCTATAGTAAGATGGTAGACACCTTAGGCCAGTGGTGGCGAAAACGGGACGGGCGAAGCAATGTGACTTGCGGGCGACACTCCTTTTCTAGCTGTCTATTCATTTGTTTTCCATATGCTGCTGAGTGGTGTAGTGCGTGTTGCATTCTCGATGACTCGAGGAAGAAAGGCATTTTTGCCACCCTTGCCTTAGGCTATACACTGCCAATCTAAACTTATTTTGGCAAAAAGGCGACATCCATATATTTTTGGTGTTCGCTCATCATATACTTGTGTCAAATTAAAGCAGAATTTTATTTTATTATTTCAAGTTCTCGACATTATTGGAAGCCTTTGGAAAAGCAAATGTTTTTGCCACGTTTACCAATTAAACAAGATGAAATAACACAGTGGGGTTGGGGATAAACTTAATTTCAGTAACAACAGTAAATGGTAGGTCAATGTCGACCGCACGACCGCTGAACTTCTGCCTCCGTACATGCAGGATAGCATGGTCAGAGGGTAGTGATCAGGTTGCGTGTGGACAGAATATCGAGTCTATTACTCTTTGCAAAACAATCACTTAGGTATTTTGAGATATTATTAAATGTTTTCCTTTCTTTTCCAGACAAGGCGAGAACTGCCTACATCTCACGCTGTAAGAATTGTACAGAGCAAGAAAGGAGCATGGCCAAGAAGTTCTTCGTTTTCCTCAACGGCACTGGACAATGGGATACGCTGATGAAGGCTTTTGACCCGGAGGATACCTACAGAAAAGACTTTGAGACGTTCTTAGTGACTTAAGATGCAGTCCTTTACCAGCCGATTTGATTTCTGGGAAATTATGCAAAGAATGAAAGAAAGAGTTTGTGATTTTCGAATACAGTTAATATCTTTTGCGGAGCTGAAATTAAAAAAAATTAGTACTTTGAAAGCCGTTAAATCTTCACAGTACAAACTATGTCATTGCTGATGGTTCCGGAGGTTATTCATATTAAGCTGTGATTTAAACAAAATACAATACATATATGCCTGATTTTATTTGTTGTTACTGTCACAGAATTAAAATATGATTGAAAACACCTAGTGATTGCAACAGCTAAACAAAATGTAAACTTTAATAACAAATAGAATCGTACCATGTACAACTAACGTATTATTATACTGGTAGTTTTATTAATTTAAGTATAATGGTAAATAGTATATACTTATGAAACAAATATTTGATGTACTTATAACTTTTTAGATTGCTATACAATAGTATAAAGTAGGTAGGGGTGGCTAGAATGCCGAATCACAAAGCATGCAACTTGTATGACACCACCTAGCAGCATGTAAATAGTAAACGGACAGTAGACATAGAGGGAGGCAATGGGTGTCCAAATCACTCGCAAATTTGTGCATATACACATCTTATGCATAAGTTACCGTTAATTTGATAAATATGTTAATGTATATAATAACCGATTAGTTTACAAAGGATAGGATATGTTAGCATAGAACTAGGAGCGGAGGGAGACCTAGCACCTCGATCTACACAGACTTTTTTTGTACCCTGGCCCTTGATGGCACGCCCCCGGGAGGGAGGGATCAGATGAGATGAGATAGAGGGCGACCGGACCACGACAGGTAGAACGCAGGGTCCCTACCATTTAGAGATTTGAACTTCCCGGGTAGTGGCTGGTGCAGCCGGCTCCCCTCGACTCTGTGCACTTACACATCCCCTGGGAAGCCCGAAATCGGGCGCTCGCAGTCCAGGAACCGAAGGTTTTCTCAGAGCATCCTTTTCCCCTGTCATGCACACGCCGAGACCTCCCACCGACGCTTGCAATCCTGAAAGAAACCAAGCAGATGAAAGGTGAAGTGAAATGAGAATGGAGATGAAATGGAGCGACAGGAAATGTGGGGGATTTATGAGAAAAAACTGGTGCGCCAGGAAAGTCGGCCACGGGAATCGAATCCAAGACCTCTCGAATAAATGTTTTAATTTACATACGTTTACTTCTGAGCCATCCAGCTCGGTTTAGTTTACAAAAGATCTGTTGTGTTGCACTCACATGGCTTTCGCTACTAACTCCTTTATAAAGCATTTTTACCAAAGCTTGTTCTTCTATCTACTTCTTGTTAGTACACATAAACCTTCATTACTCTTGATTGTAGGTATAAGACGAAGTAAGCTAAAGCAATAGTCAAATCCTTTAAAAGCCGGCCGCTATATGATGGCTTTGAAACTCTGCTCTCTTTGAGAACAAAGAATATCTCGGAAACGATCATGCCAAAAATATGATTTAACATAAATTATGTGCTTTAACAAGATCTACTTTTCCGTGCAGTAAGATTTAGTCTATCCCTTAAGGTTTATCAGTTATACAAAAGTCAATCAGAATAAGGAGAATTTCATAGGCTAATTCCAGATATACATTTTAATGTCATGAAAATAGCTTAAACATATGTTATTTTAATCCATATCCTTAGAGCAGTTTTGAGAAAATAAGAAATAGCAAAAAGTGTTCCTGTAAAGGGGAATTGTCTTCAAAATCTTAGTGATGCTTCCTTATTATTTAATGTTTCCCTGTGACTGAAGTGAGTTCAAACTGGCATAAACGCATATTTAAATTTGTATAAACATGAAATTTATGACACTTACCAAAAGGTCTGAATATTATTCATAACAACACGTTAATGTTTTTAATTCTTGTATAAATGTAGGATTTATCACACTAACCAAAAGCGTCGTCCGTGGTGTAGTGGTTACCATGTTAGCCTCTAACTCCCGGTGGAGGGCGATTGATTTTTTCGGGCGTAAAAATTCTTAGCATGGCTTCCTTCGGAAGGGAAGCAAAGCTGGTGGTCCCGTGTCGTAGATTTACGGCACGTAAAACAACCTCAAGCCTGATGGAGAGACCTCTGAGCAAAATTACTGGTATTTCACGCCCAATATAGAATGAGACGCTAAGAACCATAGCAGTTAAAGAGCGTCCATAAATAAAACTCAATTCAATTCTAACCGAAAGCTACTGAGTATTATTCATAATAACATGTTAAGGTGATTGTCATATTCAGTGCTCTAGTGGTACCATGCTAGCCTCCAATTCCCAAGATTGCGAGCTCAAAACCGGTGGAGGACGAGAGATTTTATTCGGGCCTAAAAATCCTTAGCATAGCTTCCTTCGGAAGGAAAGTATAGCCGGTGGTCCCATGTCTTAGAGTTACTGCACATAAAAGAACCTCAAGCGTGTAAAGAGGCCTCTGAGCAAAATTTCCGGAATTTCACACCCAATATAGAACTGGATGCTAAGCACCATGGTTGAACAGCGTCCATAAATAAAACAAAATTTGTTAATATGATTAATTCATTCTTGTATAAATGTAAGATTTTATAACATTAACCAGATGCTGCTGAATATTATTCATAATAACACGTCAATGTGATTAATTCTTATATAAATGCAGGATTTATAACACTAACAATATGTTGCTGAATTTTATCTATAATAACAGGTTAATGTGATGAATGTAATTCTAATATACAGTTATTCAAAAAGAAGGAACGAATTTTAAATATTCATTTTTATGAACGACAATAGATAACAACACATACGACACTCATTGAATAGAGGAAAGTTCAAAGTTTTAAGCCCCCACCTATTAGTTTCATTCAGCGCTTACAGTGAAGTTAGGTTTGTTTACGAGAAAAACGCCACAGGAAAAGTAGTTTTGTGTGCTGCAGTATGCAAAGAGTGAATCCATTGTTTCATTACAGCGTGCATTTGTTGTAAGTTCAACAAACAGCTGTAAAAAATTTATAATTGATACAATAAATTCGTAGAAGATGATTGCGTATGCAAACGGAAAAGCACTGGTCGTCCTCGCATAACAAATGGTGCTCATTTTGAACACATAAAGTAAAATTTGAACTTTCCTCTATTAAGTGATGTGTCGCATGTGTCGCAATCTATTGTTATTAGAAATAAATATTTAAAGTCTGTTCCTTCTTTTTGAATAAATGTAGGATTTATAACACTAACCAGAGGATGCTGAATATTATTCATAATAACGTCGAGTGCACGGGATACGGCAAGTACGCGAGTAGGGAGGCGTTAGGAAAACTGTGCGTCATATTTCGGCTTTGTTCAAAATTATATTCTCAAACTGTGAGTAAATTTAGAAATTCAGAAAATATCTGATCGTGAGTGCAGAGACAGAGATATATAGAAAGACAGAAAGAAGATACATATTGAACAAGAGAACAATTTTAAACATATACATCAATATTTTAAAGCCAGAATTTAATTTCAAGCGGGGAGTAAAATTCTAAAGCCAGATTTATACTGTGCAAACTTTTAGTATGTTAAGAATGTATTTGTGGTGCTATCGAACTTTCAAAATGTTAAAGCATGTGTGATTTGTAAAGCTGCCGTTATCTGTTACAATAAGAAGCTTTATTTTTCTCGTGCTTGTTTAAAGTTGTTACAAGATTGTGGATTTTGTATCGAGTATGGTAAGGGAAATACACTAATAGTACCTCCGAAGAAGGAAAGGTTACAAGGCAAAGTTATTAATAGATACGTAACGTCAGGAAAATATTTGTATTAAATTACGAAACTCTTGTTGAGATTTGTAAATGCTAATTCCTGGTACTATCAGACAGATTCCGAACCTTTTACAGCACGTAGGCTACCTTTTGACATAGTTAAAGGTGAAAATAGGGAATTACCTTGTAATTTACGAGTAATGTTGAAGTACTGGATGTCATGTTACAAAATTTGATTTAATTAATTCTTGTATACATGTAGGATTTATCACACTAATGAAAAGGTAATTAATACTATTCATAATAACACCTTAATGTGATTAATTAACTCTAATATAAATGTAGGATGTATCACATTAACCAGAAGATGTTGAACATTATTCATAATAACACGTTAATGCGATTAATTCTTGTATAAATGTGGTATTTATAACAGTAACCAGAGGTACTGAATATTTTTCATAATAACACATTAATATGATTAATTGTTGTATAAATGTAGGATTTATAACACCAACCAGAGGTTGCTCAATATTAATCATAGTTAATGTGACTAATTAATTTTGTATAATGTAGCATTTATAACACTAACCGGATACTGAATATTATTCATAATAGCAGCTTAATATGATTAATTATTGTATAAATGTACGGTTAATGGTTCTAGCCAGAAATGCTAATTATTATGTATAATACCTACCAAGGGTTTGCGGTAATCATCCACATTTGTTAGTTTAAGTAACATGTATGTCAACCTCCCCGTGTAAGCTGAAATATATGTTGAATCTCTGCAACCCGCAGATTTTGTTGTTGCACTATTATGCTGTTTTGAAACAAAATTACGTTATACTGCAGCCATGATTCTTGTAGGGCTATTAATTTATTAATTTCTGAGGCTACCGATATTACACACTAACTCAAATACCCCGGCATTACCCGTGGTTTGACGGTTTATCCCAACAATATTTAGCATTTGGTTGCACTTACCCAGTAGCCTTGCGTTTCTTTGGAGGCATTTAACAATTATTACACAGGATACTTAAAGACTCAATTAAAACCCTCAGGAGGCTATAAAGCACAAATGAACTAAAGTCACTGAGAAAGATCTATGCAAAAGCACTGTTGAATCACAAATACCACAATTTATAACGATGGTTTATCGTGAATGCAGCTGAGTGTCTTTCAGGTTGTCACAGTCGGGCCGCCTCGATATTTATAGAGAAAACCTAAGTTGGAAAGAAATAACAGCAGTTGAAGTAATGTCAATATAACCTTGCTTATTCTCAGTAAGCATCATATATAAAACTACTAAGGAAACACAAGAAAGGCAAAACAAAAGAAAGTCAAAAATAAACGGAAGAACAAGAATTGGTACTTTGATTTCATGTATTCCTGTTATCTACTCCCACTATTATTTTTGTGTTACTCTGCTTTTGTTTTTATATTTATTAAAACATTACAAACTTCCTATAGAGAAACAAACTCGCAACGAACACGTAGGAACTTTATAATAAGTGAATATCGGAACATCTTGACTGTGTTATCACTCCATGATCACTGGCAGAGTGAAGATCAATGAATAATATGTGAACACGTTGTTCTTCGTTATTTTATGAGACCGTGAAAGTCTGAGTAACTATTACGATTATTGTTTAGACAGATAAGTAAAGATGGTTCTTGCGAGCTTTTCTAAGCGTAAGATAAAATTCAAGTAATTAATCTTGTAAAATGGGACGGAATTTCTAATTCTAAGCAAGACTAATTTTCGTCTTGTGTCAAAAAGTTATCGAAATCGGTGATATGGCGTAGAAGCCTATGAGGGACACACACACACACACACACACACACACACACACACACACTGACTTATCCAGGTGGCCCATCGCGCCGTATATGACCTGTGCAGATATCCCTTCTTGCGTAAAATAGTTGCAGATCTCATCGGGGCAATTTCAAGTAAATATGGCGGGGAACTGGCGCATTAGCGCCCTAAAATCCACTACTACTACTACTACTACTACTACTACTACTACTACTACTACTCCTCCTACACCATCGCTTATCAGAACCGTCCATATGGAATACGGGATCAATTGGGACATCCTATCAATTAACAGGGACAAAATTTGAATGCACATTCAACGAGCGAGGTCAGCATAACAGTGCCATCAGATGATGATGATGATGATGATAATAATAATAATCATAATAATAGTAACAATAAAATTTATAATAGCAAGCGAAAAATGGTAGTGAAACACTGCACGCTCTCATGTTTGTTAGTTATAGTTCGTAATGCTAGACAAGCACAGCTAAACACAATTTAAAAAATAGCTATGTACGGATACGTATAGGTCAAATAACGACATTTTAATTATTTGTCAGTCTAAAAATATTCACTCGAAAATAAAGACTGTGTAACTGAAGTGGAAAATATTATAAGACCTTTTCGGTCTATTTTGGTCCATCATCACTGACTGTACACTCTTTTGCAAGCCTGGAAAGTGCATCTCAATGAGCGCGATCTTCTGATCGTCTTTGCTGATAAATAGGGCCCGGTTTTTTTTAGTTGGAATAAACCTTCATTTTAGGTTTCTTATATACTTAAAATAGTTTTTTTTAGGTTTTTATTGATTAAAATAGTTTTTTGTGTTTTGCTTCGTAGAGCAATAGAGGTATCAATAATTTTGCTTTTCTGGTACTTAGTTGTAAGATTTATTTTTTGGCTTACTAGATAGTTACATGCATTCTCAAATTTTCTGGCGTAAACGATCTCCTTTTATCACGCAAGACATTCTTGTATGAAGGAAAGCTTCTTTTAACGGAACATGACGTCATTGGAGCGTAGAATATTGATACCAGTGCAGCAGGTTCTAGGCGTAATTATCCTGTATCCTTTACTCCCTGCAATACTGAATTGATGATTTTCATATCTTAAAAATCAGGATTTCGTTGAAGAATCTTCTGCAACTTCGAAGAACATGCAACTCCCACTGGTCTAGGTATTTCTTTACTGGAAACATTGCCGATGATATCTAGAACATCTTTCAGTGGCAAAGTTGTACTTTCCAGCCGGAGAATAGCTTCTCTATAAAAAAATGTCTTAATATACGTATGGGAAGCGGCAAGAGTGGGGCACGAGTGATTTCTTAGTCTTGGCAATGCAAGATGCTTCTGTTTCATCCAATTCATTGAAAACATTTTTAATGTCTTTTAAGTGCTCGGCATAGTAAATGGCAGCAGACAACCAAGTTCCCCAGCGGGTAAGTATCGCCCAGTAAGTAAGGGGTTGTTGGTACTTCTCTTTGAACAATTGTATATGTGTTGGGGCCTTTAAGAAAACCTTCTTGACCAAAGATATCCGGCTGCTCACATCGCTGAAGTGGCTTCTAACCACCTCTGCAAGGTGGTGCAGGCCGTGGGCCAAGCACGTAACATGTAGCATGGTCGGGTGGAAGGACTGTAGAATATCCCTCCCTCCGGCCTTCAACAAGTAGGCAGCACTGTGTGTCACTAACAAGTGAAGTGTGGATCTGCAGCAATCCACTTTTCCAATAAATGTGATTTGGGCATTGTTTCACTATACAACAATTACGCTCCTTCTGAGCCATCAGCTGCATCCAGGTGTTGCCACGTCACATGTCCTGCATTAAACTGTAGTAACTTGAACTATCTACTGGCTATAAGTGGTGCAAATAGTTTTACAATGAGTTTCAATCCGAAAATAACATTCATTTCGAAAAGGGAAAAACAGCTATTTAGGTTCTTTTAGGTTTTTTTAGGTGTAATGAAATTCGCATATTCTGCTCCAGGAAGTGTGAAACGAATATATATCTTGAAATGTGTTAATTAAATAGCGAGGAAAAATATAGGTTAAAACCTAAAAATCCGGGCCCTACTGATAAGTAAGAGGAGTAGAACGAAGCTCGGCCTGGTCCCCTAGCTCAGTCGGTAGAACACCTGCCTGCTGTGCGAGAATTCGATTCTCGATTGGGGGTTGGAACTTTTTTCCATCCGAGATTATTCCCTATCCTCACCAGAGTCTGGAAGTGTGAATGAGAGTGTAAACGTATGTTTGATCTAATGATTAAAGCCCAAAGTTTACTAGAAACCCAAAGACAAGCGAATACTAGTCAATATAATTGTCTACAGGCAATAATATGTTCCAAAGTAAAGGCCGTCGATAAAAAAATCACTAGTTGATGGCGGGGTATAAAAAAAATCTCGTCACGCTAATTCGGCAGTTCCCCACTGACCTGTGTTTACTTGGAATTACCCCCTTGAGTTCTGCAACTCTTTCAACGCACGAAGGGATAGCTACACACTTGAAATACGTCACGGTGGGCCACCTGGTATATTAAGATGATTCCTTTAGGCAATGTAAAGAGATTGCAGAGGGTTTAAAAAGCAGAGCTTAGAATTTATCTGAAATGATATAGAAATATCTTCTCGTATAATATTTAAGCAAAGTTACCTTATGGGTATGGTTTAACACTTCCTAACTCCACTGACAGATTTAATTGATGATGGTTAAACCTCGTATAATGAAAACACTGCTTATGGGTTTTAATATTTTACAACCTGGGCCGAAGAATTTAATCAATAGTAATTATTATCTTGAAAACATTAATGCAATGAACTGTTTTCAGTGCTGTAGCAAAATCTCGTTTTTAACGTTCTTTCTCAAATGCACTCAAGAATTTTAATTCTTTCTGATCTAACATAAAAATATAAGCCCCTACTCATAACTCATGTCCAGCTTTCATACAAGCGTATTAAAACAACTGATATGTTACATTCATAGACTTACTCTACCCACTGTCGTTTACTTTATATAGGTTCTACAAGCTATTCTTACGAAAGCATATTTTTCTATCTACTTCATATTATCGAGAAACATTTCATTAAACATTTCACTGTAGGTACTGAAGTGGTATACTTCTGTTATATTTAATTTGTTGTCTATTTGTTGAGCCCCACGTTTTGGAAGCCAATTTGCGGCGGTATACTTATAATGTTTACCGCTCGCCTCCCATCTAGGCGGCCCGGGTTCAATCCCAGGGACCTGCATGTGGGATTTGTGATGGACGAAGCGGCGTCTGGGCGGGTTTTCTCCGGGTTCTCCGGTTTCCCCCGCCATTCATTCCACCAACTGCTTCATCATCACCTTTCCTTTCATCCATTTCACCAACATTTCATCTACTTCCTTCATCCCATACCAGGCATCGGGCTGATCACCCATCCTGGATGCTCTGTCTGATCCATGAGTGTCTGCTCCGCGACGGGCCTCTGACCCCAGGCACCCGCTTGTAAGTCCTGGGGGGTGTAAGTCCTACATAAGAGGAGGGTAAACAGATAATGAATGAAAGCATACTTATAATGTTTGTGTATGTGTGTTTACTTCACGTGGTGAAGCCATTTTGTGATGTGATTCTTTGTTAGGTTTGTATCTCCATCTGGTGTTAGCAATTTGCGGTAGTATTAGTGTTTGTTTGAAAGAATGCGACTGTTATTTTATTTAATTTTTGTTTACTGTCCTCCGGCTAGCTATGATCTTTTTGGTCGAGCACATCTCTTTATACAGGTTGTGTAAACGGAAAGGAGTCTTTTATCCAAAGATAACACTGATGAAAGAATTTGTTTTACACTTTTATTGTCGAACACATTCACTATCACATTTACACATTGATCTAGACACTCGGCAAACTGAAACTGTTATAACAACTTCTTACTGATCACTTTTAATTCACGTACTTCAACCTTTTGTATAATTAACTTTACAACACTTGAGAATTTTCCTAACTCTGCTACGCGTAACTTGCGAATCGATAGCCGACGTATACTTTACAAATATTTCTGCTGGACTGAGGGCGACGTGTAGCATACAAATATTTTCGACGAACTGACGGACTGAAGGACTTTACCTCTAACCTAGCCCTTTTTATACTCCTACACCCCGATATGCCTAAAGATTATAACTGAGCTGCTATTGGCTAATAAAACGCGCCAACATTAGTGTCTATTTTTATATCTAATGAAAATTATGAATACATATGCTCTAGGGACAATGTTCCAGAAGATTCTAAGAAAAACGCGCCAACATTACGTAACTTCCTCGTCTCTAATAATGATAAACAGCTCACCCCCTCGCTGCATTATTGCATGCTATTATTGTCAGTTTCAGTAAGGCAGTATAGACCCACTTCTCAACAATAATTACAATCAACAAACATCTCAAATCAATGTCACACAAAAATGCATATTCATAATATAATCATTCTTTACATTTAAATAATTTATGATACAAATTACTGCATCAGTACAAGTACATAGAGAGGGGTAGTCAGATGTTTAAAAGCGAATGGCTATATGCTGCCATGAAATTCCACACCCTTTCCATTATATCTCGCGAAACAAATAAATAGGGACAGCACTTTAAAAATAACAAAGGATTGACAAATTCAAATCAATAATAATGTATATCTCGGAAATGGCTTGTGCTACAAAAAAGTTATTTAAAATAAATTGTGTGTTTTAAAGAGATATACACTTTTTGGATAGTACGCATTTGTCTCTTATGTTTACAAATTATCAAAAATAGTATAAAATTGCTCCCGAATGTAAAGAACTTCAAAGGCTTTTCCCAGAAAATTTAAGACATATCTACATTTTGTTTGTCATGTAAATATCTTAAAATGTATGGTATTTTAATCGTCATCACAAGAGCCATATTTGAGAAATTCAAATATCTCGAAAAATTTTCCATGTTAAGTATAGTTTTTGGTGTGGTTATTTTTTCAGAAAATTTGGCGTCGCATCTTTGGAAGATACTGAACTTAAATACCAAGTTTGGTATTTATTCTAGTTTTAAGTTAGGCTGTTCAGATACAACAAACACAAACACACATACGGACCTTATTCCAAAAATGCTTTTTTAATTCACAGGGCCTCAAAACATGTATTTCAGGTGAAATCTCGGTACAAATTTTTGGGTGGAAGGTAATAATTGGTAGAGAAAGAAAAACGTGCCGAAACATGTGAAGTTATTGTATAATAATCGAGCCCGCACTGACACATCGTGACTCTGAAGGAGGGCAAGTGATACCACTAATATTTTAATCAAAATCACTACGGCTGTTTATGAGAAAATAAATACATTTTTCTCACCCCTTTACAAACTTCTCCGTTGGATGTCATACTCACACTTGGGAAAGGCGCAAATTTGCAACGTGGAATCTTTTGGAAGCGACTATGATAACATTTAATTGAATAGTTGTGTATTCTTGTGAGATCTATATTTCCCTGCAGTATCCTTTTTACCTGTCTCTTATGGTTTCCTATAGTTTAAATTATACAGAATTAATCAAATAAAGGAAGTTCACGACTATTAAAGATTACAGTGTTTTCTTATGTTAGTATCTCAAATATAAGCGGTGTGGTGAATTAAATCTTAACGTCGCGTCTTTGGAAGATACTACTAAATGTGCTGTTAATCCGACTTCACGTTTTGGAGTTACGCTGCTCAAACATATACTCACACACTCACAGACCTTTTTATCAATGAAAGCGTTTTATCTTTTATTGGGACTTCAAAACCAATATTTCTAGTGAAGTATCGATTCCTAACTTTTGTGTACATTGCAATACTTCATCTATAGTTTATTGGTAGGTGGTGGAGAGAATAACAATTAATTGTCTACAACCTCAGAGTCGTGCTTAAGGACTATAACATACAAGTAAGGTTTCGAAGTGGTAATAAAATGTTCGCCTAGTAGAAAGCTAAATTAGAACTATTTAAAAGTCGTGGAGTATCAAGGATACTATACGACTATAGTATTTGTTTGAATTTTCCAATACTTACACTTCATTTTATCAAATGGGAATTCGTTATTTGGCTCTTTATTTTCTCTACTACGTATAGTAAGTAATGGAAGTAATGCATTGCACCCAAAAATTCTATACCGATATTTCACCTAAAATACATATCTTAAGGCTCCCTGAGTCCAAAAAAAGCACTTTTAGAAAAAGATCCGTATGTGTGTGTGTGTGTGTGTGTCTGTGAACAGCATAACTCAAAAACGAAAAGTCGGATAAATATCAAACAGATCTCTAAAACATTTCAATTATTAGAGGATGCATTTTTTTTCAGAGAACCTCGGATATAATTTCAGAACTATCTTGGCAAATTCAGGCATAGTTAACCAATATGTTTTGAAGCGTTCTGTGCTCCTTCTACCATTTTGAAATGATTTAGGTTCCTTTTATGCCATGCTTACCATTTTGTACCGTTAAGCATCAGTCTATGCTCTGTTACCATTTTGAAGCATTTATAATGTTGCACGCTCTGCGTACCATTTTGTAACAATATGTTATATTACTTGTTTGCTGCCCAGAGGAGATCTTTTTTTGCCCAATTTCCCTAATGGTAAATTGGAAAGGAAATGTTTAAGGATAAATCAGTATCTTTCAAAGATGCAACAGAAAAATTGTTAATAAAATCCCTCCATCCCAGACTACCCTTTACATGGAAAATTTCTCGAAAATTTTGATTTTCACAAAAATGGCTGTAACGATTTTGATTAAAATATCATATATTTAAGATATTTTCATGGAAAATAGAATTATATCTTGAATGTTTTGGGAATGTCCCCAAAAGTCCTCCTTCAGAAAGGCTTTTGCATAACTGGTAGACTGTAAGAGATAGACGAAATTTTTCTACGCAAAAGTGTAGAGAAGAATACTTTTTCTCAAATGATAATTCGTTATTGGTTTTGTTTTATGTTTTTGACGTGCAAAGAGAATGAAATGCTCCACATAGCAACCAGCTCTTAAAAGATTTGACTATCACTTAAAGTCTACCATAATCCCCTTGCATCTACAAGAAAATTAGCAATAAGATGGTTTCCGCAAACGTTTATCTCGATTAAAATGAATTATACGGAGAATAAGCGTTTGTAAAATAGTTTGTAAAAAAGTAAAGAAAGTCATGTGAGTGTAACACATAAGATTTTCAGAAAAAGGCCCTGTGTGTGTCTGTGTGTCAGTAAACAACATAACTTAAAAATGAAATATAAGATAAATACAAAACTTGGTATTTGGATTCAGTATCTTTCAAAGATGCGACACGAAGATTTTCAAGAAAATCCCCCCAACCCAGATTATCCTTTACATGGAACATTTTTTGAGAATTTTGGTTTACTCGAAATGATGCCGATTTTGATTAAAATATCATATGTTTAAGATATTTTCATGGCAAACGTAACGTATATCACGAATTTTCTGGGAATGTCCTCAAAAGTCCTTTTCATTCTAAATGACTTTTGCATGAGCGGTAAGAGACAGAACAAAATGTTACTACACAAAATATATAGATCCCGTTAAAACACACAATTTATGTCATATACATTTTTTTGTCGAGTGAACCATTTCCGAGAAATTCCTTATTATTTGTTTGCATTTTCTAATACTTATACTTTTTCTCAAATGGGAATTCGTTATTCGTTTTTTAAGTCCTGGACATGCAAAGAGAACGGAATGCACCATAGCAACCAGCTCTTAAACGAGTTGACTATCGCTTAAAGTCTACTGTACTTCCATATTACCCCTGCAGCTACAAGAAAATTAACAGTAAGGTGGTTTCTGCAAAGGTTTATCTGGATTAACATGAAGTAGATGGAAAATAAGCGTTTTTAAAAATAGTGGGTACAAAAGTAGAGAAAGTCATGTGAGTGCAACACATCATATTTTTAATCAAAAGGCACAAGCTATTATGTATGCTCTATCAAATGCACTAGGGCTAATTAATTAATGATAGAATTGCAATATTAGCATAATAACTTCAGTTTAACGTGACTGTACAGCATCCACTTTTGCTATAGGGATAGAGAGTACACAGAGGAGAGCTTCAATCAGTGGAGCATGTTGCATCCAAGCGGAACCATTGCATCTTACAGTGTCCTCCGGATGGAAAAGATGAATCGGAAGATTCGAAGGGCGAACAGATCCGGAAGGCGTCGAACTCACGTGAAGGAGATCCTTAGCGATTCCAGATTGTGCCTATCCGGAAGTTGGTGCTAGCTCACTGTGAAGGGGCATCTCCAGAAGAACACCCTTCAGGCGGTTCGACTAAACGGGCACCAGAGAGAACCCCTTTCCACAGAATAAATTCCACCACCTCGGTGCAGCGAAAACAAAATTGTCGGTGTTTCAGACCTAAAACAAAATGAAAAGGAGATGAAATAAAAGAAAACGGGTGACAGAAAATGTCATGGTAGTATACAGTCTATCATAGCAATCGCCTGCCGGCCGAATCCGTAAGTGTTACCTCTCGTTCACCTTGCTATTGATATGCCTCTGAATTTATTGTAGTGTACCACTTCTCTATTGTGGAATTTCTGCATTTTGTTTTTCGCTAACTTTCATATTGGATCCGTATAATAGGTGTTTCATTTATTTTGGGGTTTCAGAGGTACATAGCAAAATACGTTGTACAATAAGAGTTTATAAATCAGCTAGAAAAGTTGTTTATCTCCAGCGGAATGTTTCTGAGATGAAGTTCACCCTACAGAATCTCGTGTCTATTAAACACCTTTTTCATAAGTGTGGGAACTCATCTACCTGAAAGCGTAAAGGAGCTGGCAAATGTGTGACGAAGATGGGTATAAATCATTTAACAATTTACATAAAAAGGGGGGGGGGAAGAAGAGCTATGGTCAAGTAATTCACCAGTTATTCATGCAGAATTTGACAGAAAGTTAATGAAATATAAAAGAGATACAATAAGACAATAAGTACAGAAAAATTTATTACTATTTGATGATGGTAAACGGATAATATAAATAGGAAGAATTGTTTTCCAACCATTCTCCAAATCTTCGACGAGTCCTAATGACAGGGCAATCGATACCTAACAACACAGTGAAGCGATTAATTATTATCTAGTTAGTCAATCAGGTGGTTTTTATGTGCATTTGGTTATTTTTAATGAAGTGTATATATTGCAAAGAAATAATTAAACTGCGAGATATGATACTTTTGGCATATGATTAAAGAAATGAATATCCTGGTTGTAATATTACATACCTAACCCCTATCACATAATTATTATGATTGAAGATTAACCGTGGTTTAAATGAGCTTCACTTAGACAGCCACTCATCACGCTACATGCATTGTGATTTGTTAAGATGACCATCTGTGCGGGACACCTCCGCGTGTGCCTAGCGCTCGCTTTATCATTACAAGCCTGAAAATAAAATCAAGATCGTAAATGTATACATAACGTTACTTTTCAGGAGTGTTCGTAACATGTTTTAACTTGCGTTCTGATATTAAGTAGACCTTTTAGATCATTCTAAAAGCCGTACAAACCTTTAGCAGGTTCTCCATTTAAACTATTCCTAAATAATCGCTTAGCTTTTGTTAATGCTCTTCATTTTACACCTTCGTTTTCTCGTCATTTAAAAGATACCAACAAAACCCTTAACACTATATTGTGAACCTTTTAGATTCTCTAAGGCTTTATTTACTTTTAATGGTGGCTTTTGTGTTGTTTTAATTTGTGAAGATACTTTAAGATATGGCAAGACAAACTGTATTTCTGGGTGGATGTCCATGCACGTGAAATGGTTTAAGAGGTCTAATTTAATGGCAATAGATTTAAATTTAACGTTGTAGTTATGTCCTTCAGTCGAGGTGCAAATAAATAAAAATATGTTTAATCCATGGAAGGCTTGGTAAGGTGGATTAAACTTTATAGGGTATCGAAACAGCGTCTCTCGTGTAACAAACTCGAGCCACAAAGGATTACACCACAGAATAGCTTCGAATGCGAGTTAACAAGATTTGGACGACTGGATTCCATTCTGGTTTTATTCCGCTTTTAATGGTAATAAAAATAAAGGCAGCTTATTTCTTTATTTAATTCCTCACGCTCATTTGCAGCCAATTACATATATATATATATATATATATATATATATATATATATATATATATATATATAAATATTTCATTGCAGTATTACTACCAAAGTTTCAAAGTCTTTAGCTTCGGTTGGGAAATATTCAGCTGCAACCTATATTGGGAGGCTCTTTATCTTAACTGCCCTGTATTGTACTGATTTCAACAAAATTTGAAACGTAGCAACACATTTTATTCAAACTCTTGCGTATAAAATTTCAACTCCGTACGTGCAGCCGTTCGCCTAAAAATTAAACATTGTTCGACTAAACTTGAGGTAGTATTTTTAACATTTAAAGGCTTTCAGTCTAATTATATAATATATAAATTCAATAATAGCCCGCCTTAAAGCAACATGTGTATGTAACAATATATAAAAAATCTGCTGTGTTACACTCACATGACTTTCTCTACTCTTGTACAATCTATTTTTACAAACGCCTATTCTCCATATGCTTTATGTTAATCGAGATATCGAGATGTCAATCTTATTGCTAATTTTCTTGTAGATGCAAGGGGAATATGGTAGCTTTTAAGCGATGGTCAAATATTTTAACGCTGGTTGCTATGCGGCGCATTCCATTCTCTTTGCAAGTCCAGGACCTAAAAAAATGAATAACGAATTTGAGAAAAAGTATAAGTATTGGAAAATTTAAGGGAATAACAAGCAATATCTCGAAAACGGTTCACTCAACAAAAGAAATGTATATGACATAAGTTGTGTATTTTAACGAGATCTACATTTTTTTGTGTAGTAAAATTTTGTCTATCTCTTATGGTTTACCAGTTATGCAAAAGTCGTTCACAATGAAGAATACTTTTGGAGACATTCCCAGAAAATTCGAGATATACATTTCATTTCTCATCACATTATCTTAAACATATGATATTTTCATCAAAATCGCTAGAGCCAATTTTGAGAAAATTAAAATTTTCGAAAAATGTTCCATGTAAAGGGTAGTCTGGGGTGGGGGCATTTTCTTGAAAACCTTCGTGTCGCATCTCTGGAAGATACTGAACCTAAATACCAAGTTTGGTGTTTATCCGACTGTTCGTTTTTGAGTTATGCTGTTCACAGACACACACACGGACATGTTTCCAAAAATGCTTTTTTTGGATTCAGGAGGTCTCAAAACATGTATTTCCGGTGAAATCTCGGTATCGAATTTTTGGGTGGAATGCAATACTTCCCCTACTTACTATACGTAGTAGAGAAAGTAAAAATGTATATTACAGTCACTGTATACGTTTATATTATTATATACATGTGTAATAATATTATGTGAATGTATTACATAATTTAATAATGTAGGAGCTGTGAGAATAATAGGTTAAAAGTTGCTAACAATGAAGTAACAATGAGGTAACCTTGCGGCAATAATGAGTAAGAAAGTTTAATAATGCTACTAGTCATCACTGGAGTAACAATAATGTACATTTTGAGACTTTAATTAGCCAATCAGAAACTGAAATATAGAAAAATTTACAAATTCAGAGTTTATTTGCTTATAGACAGTGTTCCTAACCGGACGCGAGATGTGTCCTCGAGAAGTTTAATACGTATTCAGTATGAGACGAAAATAGTTTACGTGTTAAAAAGTGCAAGTAATTAACAAAAGAATCTCACAGCTCTCTATATCAGTGGTGTTATTTAAATCGTGTCAAGCATTAATAAAAGGAGTGAAGTAAAATTATAATCTGTGTAAGCCTACATTTTTCAGTCACACCACTCCCTGCTAAGACATCCATGTCTCTAAAAATAAATACTGACGCAGCCGAGACAAACATAAATATATAATATTTAAAAAAACAGTCAAATTACAAAGTTAATATTTTTAAACTTGGGGCAAAGGCCACCGGAAATTACATTTGGGACGAAGGCTACCGGAAATATTTTACCATACGTGCGGTTGCAACTACTTCAAGTTCGGATCTCCAACAGTCGAAATATAATACATCTTCTTCAAACTGGCTTTTCATACGGTAGCAGCAACAAAACTTCTTCAAATTGGCTCCCAAAGCGCGGGGCAAATAAAAATACAACAATATATCTTTTTCAAACTACCCTTGATTCCGTACCGATTTCAATGTAATATGTTGAAAAAGTGTCTTAAAACTTACGAAATAAAATCTCAACTTGATAGTTGCAGCAGTTGGCCGGTTGTTTTATACGAATGGGCGGACGGACGGGCAGAGGATACAGTGACGCTAATAGTGTTCTGCCATACCGTTTGATGCACTTAGAAAGCACGTACAGTGTCCCAAAAAGGGGTTTACACTTTTTAAACGTTAATATCAGAGAAATGATTACATATAGCCGATGGAACTTTTTGTATCTCAATCTGTCATGATTAGTTTGTTACAATATATGTGTTTTTCTTTGTACCATCGATTTTTTTTTTTTTAATTTATGTACGCTCTTTAACTGCTGTGGTCCTTAGCGTCCCTTTCTATATTGAGCGTGAAAGACCGTAAATTTTGCTCAGAGGTCTCTTTATCAGGCTTGAGGTTCTTTTACGTGTCGTAAATCTATGACACGGGACCACCGGCTTTACTTCCCTTCCGAAAGAACCCATGCTAAGGACTTTTACGCCCGAAAAAATCCATCACTCTCCGCCGGGTTTGAACCCGCGACCTCAGGAACTAGAGGCTAGCTTGTACCATTCCTGAATGAAACATTTGTTGAGAGGTAGATGGGCCGACGAGGAAGTGTCGAATATCCACAAATAATATCCCGATATAACGCCATTAGACTTCTTTCTGTGGGGAACTCTGAAGAACACTGTCTACGCCACAAGACCAAGTACGCTGGATGCATGAGAAAGGTGATTGTGACTTCCTGTAAATCTATTCCTATTTAAATCATATCACATGTTTGTAATAGCATATATTCCACAGCGTTCCAGACGATGTATTGCTGCCATTGGAAGACATTTTGAACATCGGAAAACATTATAAGATCATCAATAATATTTTAACGTATTTGTGTCTTAAAAATAATAGTTTTGCTAACTTTGTTCCAAGTTATTAAAGTTCAAAGAGTGTAAACCCCTTTGTGGGACACTCCGTATATGCTCCGAATTTTACTGTGTGTAAAACAAACAGATTGCATTGAATTTTGTAAATCAGCAATATTGATAATTACTATAATCTTTGAAACATACCACATTGCACAATACTTTTCTTTCTAAGGTTATGTTACATTTTAAAAACATTCCAAGGGTACAATATTTTCATTCGTGAATATGTTGTTTACAACGCAGTCTTATGAAAAACAATCAAAGCCCTTTGCAACGCTGTGCGTGCATGTTATTTATTTTATGGGTTATTACTTTCTCTACTACGTATAGTAAGTAGGGGAAGTATTGTATTCCACCCAAAAATTCGATACCGAGATTTCACCGGAAATACATGTTTTGAGACCTCCTGAATCCAAAAAAAGCATTTTTGGAAACATGTCCGTGTGTGTGTCTGTGTGTGTGTCTGTGTGTGTGTGTCTGTGTGTGTGTCTGTGAACAGCATAACTCAAAAACGAACAATCGGATAAACACCAAACTTGGTATTTAGTTTCAGTATCTTCCAGAGATGCGACACGAAGGTTTTCAAGAAAATCCCCCCACCCCAGACTACCCTTTACATGGAAGATTTTTCGAAAATTTTAATTTTCTCAAAAATGGCTCCAACGATTTTGATGAAAATATCATATGTTTAGGGTAATGTCATGAGAAATGAAATGTATATCTCGAATTTTCTGGGAATGTCTCCAAAAGTATTCTTCATTGTGAACGACTTTTGCATAACTGGTAAACCATAAGAGATAGACAAAATTTTACTACACAAAAAATGTAGATCGCGTTAAAATACACAACTTATGTCATACACATTTCTTTTGTTGAGTGAACCGTTTTCGAGATATTGCTTGTTATTTCCTTAAATTTTCCAATACTTATACTTTTTCTCAAATGCGTTATTCATTTTTTTTATGTCCTGGACATGCAAAGAGAATGGAATGCGTCACATAGCAACCAGCGTTAAAATATTTGACTATCGCTTAAAAGCTACCATATTTTCCTTGCATCTACAAGAAAATTACCAATAAGATTGACATCTCGATATCTCGATTAACATGAAGAATATGGAGAATAGGCGTTTGTAAAATTAGGTCGTACAAGAGTAGAGAAAGTTATGTGAGTGTAACACATCAGATTTTTTTCCAAAGATCCCGATTCATCACGAACTGGACAAGGAGTATTCTATCGCAGTTCGATTTAAAATTGTGCGATAACATTGCCTAAAAGCAAATATGTGTGTAATAAAGAGTTAGAATTTTCATTTGTAACAAAAATGAATAAGAATGTGATATTTGTTCTGAACTTTGTTGCTTGTGTTAAAGAAGTAAACCGGTAAACATCTTCAGCACAAGCAATAGACATCGCCCTAATAGTCAAGTAACTTCAAAACGCGGCTATGGTACTGCATTTTCCAGTTGTCTGATTCTACCTTTCCAACCTTGTTCTACACATGGCTTGTGTGAAATAACAATTAATTACCATTACTTTTACTTTGTCTAGTGCCTCCATAGTAGGAGAGGAAGTATTTTATTCTACCCAAAAATTCAATATCCAGATCTCACCAGAAATACATGCTTTAAGGTCTCTGAATCCAGAATAATTTTTAGAAAAATTCCCCATGAGAGTGTATGTGTATATAGCACAATCCACAAACGAAAAATACAACAAATACAAATTTCGTATTTGAGCCAGACATCTTTAAAGATACCTTATCAGGATTTTCAGGAAATTTCTTTCAAATCAAACAACAATTTTTCCTTATTTTCTCAAAAACGGCTCTAAATATTTGGGTTAAAATATCAAATGTTTTATATGGTGACAAGATGAAATATATTCCTTGAATTTTCTGTTCGTAGCTGCGAAATCCTCTTCGTTCTTACTAAATTTTATATAACTTGGAAATCATTAGAGGTAGACAAAACTTACCTTAGGAAAAACGTGGAGTTCGTTTAAATATAAGCCAATATCTTTAGCTATTTAGTTTGTTTGTTTTCGTTTTCTTGCGACAGAAGAAGTTTCTAAAACAATCACTGTAGTTTTAGCAATTACAAGTTATTCAAGAATTTAATTCTTCTTCTTTCAGTATGTTGAACTTTGTAAAAACACAAGTCTTTATTAGTGATATAAAGAATGTGAAAGAAAGAATTGAATCAATATATTTCAAATAAAAAGGGCTGAATCATTTACTAGAGACTGTATAAAATAACAATAGAAAGGGTTATACGTGACAATCGTAAAATGTACAGACATGAAACTGCACTACTAGAGTATTCCACCATGCTTGCAGTTTCCACCTAAATGTCTTGGGGGGGTGTAACTGTACTGTGTTACACTTCCTTATGTAAATGTGCATAATTTTTTCTCACTTCTGGCTAACGTCATCATGACTGCTAAATTCAATATTCAACCAAAATTTTTACTTTCGATGGATTGAACATATTGCAGACATTCTAATTCTGCGGCACAGATCAGCAGATCCTTGCAGGTTCTCTGGCCCTTAGCTACGAGACATACAACCAGCATTACGTTTTCTCATCTGATTCAAGTATTCCAGTAAACCTCCAAGGTGTTCTCAATTACTCTGAGATCTTTTACCTTACAGGTGACTTACATTGTCACAAGTATTGTTTAGCTTCTTGAATTTTCGGTTAAGCATACTCTTAGGTCTAATTTATGCGTGATGATTGTAGGTATCAAATAAAAAATATCATACATGTTTATATTTTTAGGATGTATCCATTTACTTATAAGAAACATATTATGGAGTTGTATGTAAACTTTCCTGAATATAGTTTTCTTTAACTATTCAAAACGGAGGATTGTAAACTTTTGTAATGCATTTGTACTTTCTCTACCACAAAGTACTTAGGTAGTGGAGGTATTGTATTCCACCCAAACTTCTATAATGATTAAACGGAAATATATGCTTTGAGAGCGTCTTGATCCCCAAAAAGTATAGATATTAGAGAAAGGTCGGTGTATGCGTGTGTGAATTGAACAGCATAGCTCAAAAACAAAATGTTGGATAAAAACCAAACTTGGTATTTAAGTTCAGCATATTCCAAGGAATGGCGAAAAGATGTTCGAGAAAATTTCCCACCCAAATACGTTTTACATGAATATTCTTTCCTTGTTTTTTATTTTATCAAAAATGATTTGTCCATAAATGATTAAAATACCATGCGTTTTAGGATATTTGTATGGCAAATAAAACGCA
Organism: Deroplatys truncata; assembly: GCA_030765065.1. Taxonomy (NCBI): domain Eukaryota; kingdom Metazoa; phylum Arthropoda; class Insecta; order Mantodea; family Mantidae; genus Deroplatys; species Deroplatys truncata. The sequence goes on along the minus strand of CM060978.1, from coordinate 145,271,314 downwards.
TACATTGCATTTTCTCTAACTTGTGAAACTCTGTTAATTCTGAATAAAGTTTGTATACTTCTGTATAAGTGATAAACTGTAAGAGATGGGTAGAAGCTAACTACTCAGAAAATGTGGATCTCGTTAAAACACAGTTTACCGCGAGGTCCAAAAGTCAGTCGACAAATACAATAATTTTCAGTGACGTAAAAATCTTAAATTAACCGTATTGCATGTGGTCTAGAAGTCAGTTGACAAACGACATGTGTTGCCAAGGGACAAATGTTGTTTGCAAGATTAGTTAAAATATTCACATCAATCATGCTCTCTCCGGAACAAAGAGTTGAAATTGTAACGCTTTGTAGTGACAACGGCAGAACTGTGTGTCATGTTGCAAATGAGTTTTACAGCCGGCACCCAGAAATTCCAAAACCACCATTTCAAGCTGTAAGTAAACTTTTAAATGCATTAAAAAGGACATTTTCTGTGCTGGATACAAAAGGAAGTGGCAGGCCAAAGACAGCTTCTGATGAATATAACGTGATTGCAAAGGTGATTGCGAGCCCTAAAACGTCAATTCGATATGTGTCTAGGCAGAGCGGAGTGAGCAGAGAATCTGTTAGGTGAATTGTAAAACCATAACATGTTCGCTCGTACGAGCTGCAGCATGTTCACACAATGCATGGCAGTAATCCTCCACATAAGCATACATTTTTCTGTTGGATCACCAGTTAGATGACAAATGATAATGACTTTATTAAACGTGTTCCTATATTCAGCGATGAGTGTTTATTTTACTTGGACTTCATGCCCACGGTACTGCTGTATGCAAAATTCAGCTTGGGTCGGGAGGCCAATGACCCAGGTGTTCCCAGAGTAATGGTGTGGTGTGCTCTTCTTGCTGATGTGTTGGGTCCACATTTCTTTGTAGCTAAGTGGACCAATATTCTTACATTGAGTGCAAGACTCTACTTTATTAAACTTTCTAGATGACCTGCCATTGAACCCCTCAGACAGCAAGGCAGCACTGCGGGCACTAACAACACGCCCTAGAAAGAGTGTCGTGAAGCCCTAGAAAGGTTAGGGGAATGCAATAGACTTACTCTAGCATGGGTCCCTGGCCACGCTGGGGTAATTGGAAATGAAAATACAGACAGGCTGCTAAAATGTGCACCATTGGGCTTTTCCCATACCCAAAGGTGTTAAATATTGTGGAAAGGACTATTGCGTAGGAGCTAGGAATTGAAAAGAATCGCCGGCACATATGTTAACAATTTATTATCAAGTTTTACATTTGTCAACAATTCCATCATCAGTTTGCTTTAACATTTTAGAAGTTATGTGATTTTCAAATAATATGCTCGGAGACGACAAAGTAATGTACTCTTTCACCTTCTTGTAATTTAAGTTGCCGTACAAATCAAGAATATCATCGAAACAGCGACTAATACAATGCAATGTTACACAAAGTGAAAAATATGAATGCTTCTCCTGTAAATGTGAATTTACAAACACCAAGAGTAAAAGGGTTAAATTTTGTAGTTTACCAAACGGTTGAAAATAATTCAGAAAAAGCCAAAAAGGTTACTCTTGGTGGTTTATGCCAAATCTCGCCGTCACAAACAGAATACAAGTTTGGATGCTAGCCACTCGGTCCCTGGCCGAAGAGTGCCTCTGCTGCCTGTCCAGGAGCTGCTGGAGTTTTCCACGAGCGTGATGGCGCGTGCGTCAGTGGGTGAAGCAAACCAGCCAATGGTAATTCTGCACGACGCTTTGAGTTGAGGAATGATGAATTACGTCATGCATTACATCTTTCTCGAAGCTTCGGATGATAACTGTTTCTCTCGATGACCCACGTCATCATTTACGAAGCATTGGGGCGTATTTGAGCTGGTTGCATAGGCCATAATCAAGGGGGAGGGGAAAACGGCACAAATGGTTGCGCAGACCCCATTTATAGGACCAGGACCGGTCTTAGGTATTACCAAACTAATAGTAAGGACGAATCTATTGTACTGGGTTCAAAGACAGCATATAGAATACTGGAAAATATTCAGGAACAAAGACACGGAAGTTAATGGTGCAACAGCCATGTCTTAGGAGGAGAACTGCAGGAAGCAGATGAGGCTCATGTTGGGTTGATGTCTGGTCATGGGAATTTTAAAACACACCTGCAGATAATGGGGCTTTCAGAAAACCCAAGATGCACGATGTGTGGCGTAAGGAGGAAACGCCTCGCATTTAATATTCCAGTGTGATGCATAGGAAGCAAATAGAAGCAATCAATTGGAACTGTTAATCCAAATGATATAGCATCTAATAAAAATCTAATCAATGGACTCCTGACACTTATTAAAGTTCAAGGAGGTGATGATTGGAAAAACAGGGAGGAAATGGTACAGCAAACCTAAGGTTTCAGTCCGGTAAGGAAATTAACGCTCTTTAACTACTATGGTCCTTAGCGTCCCATTCTATATTGGGCGTGAAAGACCGCTAATTTTACTCAGAGACCTCTATCAGGCTTGAGGTTCTTTTACGTGCCGTAAATCTACGACACGGGACCGCCGGCTTTTCTTCCCTTCCGAAGGAAGCCATGTTAAGGATTTTTACACTCGAAAAAATCCATCGCCCTCCGCCGGGTTTGAACCCGCGACCTTGGGAACTAGAGGCTAGTACGGTACCACTAATACACGGACGTTAGTTCCCTCCTGTTCATCTCCTTGTCAAACATCTAATCTAATTTGTCATTGAACAGACGACAGAGATTATGGTTTCAACTTCTCACAATGCTCTAACCGTTTGAGACAATTTGAATTATTGCAAGTTTGGACATCGATGGATTGTACGGGGCGGTCCAACACCTTGGCCTGCACGCTCAACTGATTTGACACCCCTAGACGTTTTTCTTTGGGGATATATAAAACAACTGTTTTCCAGAATCAGCCCACATTTTAGAAAGACTTGAAATTGCTAATCAATTATATTATTCATCATATTTCAACAGCTACACTTTCCAATGTGAGTGCTGAAGTCCAGGATCGAGTCGAGACATTGTCTTCTTATTGGTGGCAACCATAAGGTTGAAACTAGATGGGCCACTTGTTTACACAGCAACTCTCGAGAAAAAGTCACTAGTATTTGGTATTGTGGGATTTTTTGTATATCAAGAGATTGCAAAGTAATATTATACTTATTGTATGTATTACTAAGTAGATAATAAATTCATTCATTCTTATTTATGGACCTCACTTTGAACCAAAACCTCCTCATACCCATTGTACTAGTTCAATTCCTAATTTAGGAATAGCAGATAGTAAATTAGTAATTACTGTAGCAAACGTTTTGTTTAAACCCTTTTATTTAAACCCTTTACTTTAAGGGTTTAAATACCTCTTAATTGAAAATGAACAAGTATTCAAATTTGATCAATCTTAACATTTTAGATTACTGAAAATTATAGCATTTGTCAAACTACTTTTTGTGGCATTAACTATTTCCGAGGAATTTCTTATTATTAGTTTAAATTTTCAAATATACTTTTTCGAAGTAATAGGTAAGCCTACATTCTTTTTTCTTGCGAGTCATGTAAAAGCAATGTAATTTCAAAGCCAGCCTATAGCGACCCACTTTTTAAAGATTTTGCTATCGCTTCAGTCTCCTATATTTCCCTTGTATCTACAATAAAATGTGAAATAGTACAGCTTCTGCAAACTTTGCTTGTATTATAATGAAAGAAATAGAAAAATAAAACGGTATAGGAATAGTGTGTAGAAGAAATATCAAAGGTAAACGATGGTGAGTAGGGAAGGTCATGTGAATGCAATACATAGCATGTTTAATAATTAAGATTTATAGGAATTCAGAATCCATATAATTGATCATTGCTAATTTATTTGTGTAGAGCATTTAACACGGAAAGCAATGCCTGCAATAGTTTATTAGATGTTCACAGTAAGAAAGTCAAACTAATGATCCAATAATTACCTATCTTTATCACCTAAACTGCAGTGTTGTGCAGACGTAATACAAAGAAAAGATAATGATAATAGATCAAGGTAAACAAGCAGTGCAGGGTTAACATGAGAGATTACGTCAAAAAGTGTAGTAGTGGAATAATAAGGAAAATTGCTTCTTAGAACCTGGTTTTATTTTTGTTTATTTTATTGTCTGAAAGTATACAGAACTAGAATGAAGAGTACAATCCTAATCAAATAAAACTATATGGGGAGTAGATAATTCATAACAGGAAATTTTATTTCTTTGAATTCCTAATGACAGGAAAAACAGCTATTTCTCTCCAATTCTTCTTTCTGCGTTCTTTAAAAGGGGGTATATCTTCGAGAAGTTGCTATTTCTAGGCTTTTCAAACTGCAGCTGATCCGTTTAATTGCATGTTAAGCCATTTGACTCACCTTAATCATATGCAGTTTAATTTTATGCAGTTTTAAAAATCACTGACTTTGTACGAATCACTCTATATTTACGCAAGTTTTATGTATGTAAATTGGAAGTTATAACTTCAACTGGATCATTCATTTAATGGCCAAGTCTGTATTTGCATTTTATCCTTAAGCACTTTATTAAACATTGGTGTTCTTGAAGCAGTTTTATACTTCCCTTTTTGTCTATCTGGTCAGGCTTTTACACAGAATTAAAATATTTTTCAAGCTTAATTAAATTAAGGACAAAACATTGTAACAAAATTTAAAGAACAATTCCTCCCATGCACATATAATGTTCTGTTAAGTTTATAACTCCGCCGAAAAAGCTTATGTACCTCACGAGAATTTCTCTACGAGAATTTTAATAATTCACGCAATCCCTTATATATTATCTTATGCATACATAAAGCTGTTCTTATATTAGTTATATTAACCACTATCAGCTAGATGTTGCCTAGAAATGATTACAAATTAAGCATTATGGGCTCTAGGTACAAGCAAAACGTGGGATAAACATTCATATATTTCTTTCACTAACAAGAGCATGTGAAGGTAAAAAAGAAACGAAGAATCGATAGCACGTTTCGTCAGACGGCACACTTACGCTTCGAAACATTTAAACGCACAACATGGAATACTAAGAAAACAATTATTTAAGGACGTTGTGTTTTTTAATGAGCCCTGTATTTTTCCTGTAGTACTGCTTTACTTTCTTTAACGCCTACATACAGTAGGTAGAGGAAGCATTGCATTCCACCCAAAAATTCTATATCCATATTTGACTAGAAGTACATGTTTTGTGGCCCCTGAATAAAAAAGAATTTCTAGAAACAGCTCCGCGCGCGCGCGCGCGCGCGTGTGTGTGTGTTTATGTTCATCTGTGAACAGCTTGACTCAAAAAACGAAATGTCGGATACATACCAAAGTTTGTATTTAAGTTCAACATCTTTCAAGCATTCGACACGACATTTTCAAGAAAATCTCTCCTTTTTTGGAAGTATGAAAAATGACTATGACGATTTTGATTAAAACGTTTTGTTGATATATTTAAATGTATAATAAAATAAATAAAATTTTCTGCGAAAATTCTCAATTAATGTCGATAACTTTTACAGCTGGTAAGCCATAAGAAACTAACAGAACTTACTACATGAAAAACGTGGATCTCTTTAAAACACAAGGTTTATGTCAAATGAAGTTTTTGTCACATGAACCATTTCTGTGATAATATTTGCTGTTGGTTTGAATTTCTCAAAACTTTATAGTTTTTGAACTGTTATAGACACTATTGGCGGCGCCGTGGCCGAGTGGTTAGACCGCTCGCCTCCCACCAAAGCGGCCCGGGTTCAATCCCAGGGACCTGCATGTGGGATTTGTGGTGGACGAAGCGGCGTCTGAGCGGGTTTTCTCCGGGTTCTCCGGTTTCCCCCGCCATTCATTCCACCAACTGCTCCATCATCACCTTTCCTTTCATCCATTTCACCAACATTTCGTTTCATCTACTTCCTTCATCCCATACCAGGCATCGGGCTGATCACCCATCCTGGAAGTTCTGTCTGATCCATGAGTGTCTGCTCCTCGACGGGCCTCTGACCCCAGGCACCCGCTCTTAAGTCCGGGGGGGTGTAAGTCCTACATAAGAGGAGGGTAAACAGATAATGAATGAATATAGACACTATTCTTTGGTTTATTGTATGAAACTTCAAAGCCAGTAATAGCGACCCATTTTTTTTGCAAGAAAACTATTTCTATAAAAGTTTATCTCGTTTAACACGAAGTAGAAAAATAAACATAATGGTAGAGAAAGTGGTGATTTCTCTAATGGTGTTGCAGTTATACAAAATTATACACAATCAATTAAACCGAAGAGGCTATTTCTAGAAAATTCAAGATCTACATTTTATTTGTGTTAGTATCTCAAACATATGGTGTATCAAACACAATACCATCTCACTGCTACAAAATCACCACTACAATTACCTCTACTATGGCTGCTCTACTACCACCATTGATAGTATCATTACCATTTCCACTGACAGGACAATAAGCCCAAGGTTGAAGTGAATCCAGAGCAATGACGGAAATCAGTATCGAACAAGACAAGAGTAGACCATTTTCACTACCACCACCCTAACACTACTGCTGTTACTACTACTACTCGCAGTACTGTTGACAGTACTAAACCAACGCGACCAGTGCTACTGTCACCACCATCAGCACCACCACACTTGCTATAAGTATTCACTGTTTGATCCACTATACGGGAAAATTTCTGGATATTCTCTCATACTTTCGAGGCCTATTAAGCATTATTGTACGTATGTAATGATTTCAACAGCCTAACGTGCAGTAAGGAGCATAATCTGTGCACAAATTTAATTATACCAGATCGAAAATGTAAGAGTAATGTTTGGGTGCAAAATGATCTATGCTGTTGCCAAAAAAATTAATAAAATAAATAAATAAATTTCTATTAGAGAGGGCTCAACAAATGGTTATAAAATTTGTCATAAAGGCACGAAGTCAAAGAATCGAAATATATCGGTTGTTGAAACTTTTTTCTTAACTTGTTACATATCATAAGTTTATAAGCATGCTGCCTGTGCTAGGTTTTGTGTTTACAACATTTAGACAGGGTGAATATTTCAGATGTTATACAAATGTTTCATAATTTTCCCTTAAGCCAGTTACTGGAGAAACAAGTGCAATTCAGGTTGCATAACAAAAATGAGTAACAGTAAAGAAGTTTCTGTGTTATTGAGTCTTTTAGCGATATATTTTATTATTTACATCACTCCTAAAAGGTTTTCAAACATTATGCGTGATAAGATCTTTACTCCGAAAAGAAGAAAGAGGGAGAAACACAATAGAGGAGGTAACAGGGAGATTATGGAGAATAAAGAGAATGTTTGGAAGAGGGAAAGTAAGAGGGCTATTAAGGAGAATGTGACAGGAGGAAGGGTGAGAAGTTAAATGAGTTTTATTTATGGACGCTCTTTAACTGCTTGTTCCTTAGCGTCCCATTCTATATTGGGCGTGAAAGACCAGAAATTTTGCTCAGAGGCCCCTTTATCAGACTTGAGGTTATTTTGTGTGCCGTAAATCTGCGACACGGGACCACCGGCTTTACTTTCCTTCCGAAGGAAGCCATGCTAAGGATTTTTACATCCGAAAAATTTATCGCTCTCCGCGGGTTTGAACCCGCGACCTAGGGAACTAGAGGCTAGCAAGGGTGAAAAGAAACTCCACATTCAGGAGATTCAGCACAATAGTGCAAGCAGACTGCGGGTTGTGTTGAAATATAAAACTCAGAAACGTAGTTTTAACCGAAAGTTTTATTAACTTTTTATATTTTAATCTTAAATTATTCTTCACTAAAGCTCTTGGCTCGGACTTAATACTGTTTGAGAAGGTATGTGTATGTTTTAGTATTCCTTATGTTTACATATCAACAATTAAAAAAAAGAACAACGTTTGTTTATAGTGTTATATAAACAACTACTATTATTAAATTATTTCCATTTTGTGTTTATTAAAATTACTACTCGAAATCAGGATACTAAGTAGAAAGTAAGAATACAATATAGAACATAATTTCCTTAATATTGGCTATATAGCAAATGTTAAAGGATTACATGACTGTATAATCACTGTATAAACGATGAGCTACATGAGCCATCTAGTGGTCATTGATAAAACTATTTATACGTATATTGCAGCCACTGTGGTTCATTCTATTTCGCTGGCCATGTTTGGCAGTACGCTAGCGTATATAATAATATACGCAGTATGATGCTAACTTTCCTGGCGGAGCGCGGGTGGCTTTTGAAGCTTGGAATGGCGATTTAATTAATTGCATTTAACTCACACTATGCTTTATGAAACTATTGTGCAACGATCTAGCAGGCTTTTATGGCGAACCCTCCCCAATATACCTTAGAACCGATTTTTTTCTTTTCTTTCATAAAGTCTCCGTGGATACCTAATAATGGACTCAAAATTCTCTGATATTCACGGACATGTTCGTTGTTGTGTTTCTCACTTCCCAAACCTCATCTGAAAATGCTACATAGTCTGTAAGTAATTATGCTTTTGTGGTGAAAGAAGTGTTGGAATTTTGGAGCAATTTTAGATAAATCACATTAAATGAAAGTTTAAACTATTTTTCTTCCACTTAGATCCAATAGTTAATCAATAGCATAAGGACTCCGCATATTTCGCATTACACAGAAAACTCTGACATCAATATTTAATGAAATATGGCTAAAACTAATGAATATGAAGATTCACCACCCTCAGGACATCAATTTTAACATTTTGCAAATGGCACACAAGACTCCAGCTATCAAGAAAAGTAATCTACTCAGTTTTACTCATAAATATTGTTTGAATAGTCTATGGTATTATGCTGGACACAATTTTCTCTCTTTATATAATTATTTAGATGCTCTGGTAGTTAACTTGGTTGCAGCATACAAAGGAAACACAGAAAAGCTTTCTTACAAAAGTGAAGACTTTAGCATCTAGAAACATCATTATATAATAGTGGATATAGAATTAGTATAAACTTTACTCAAATAAGTTGATGTTAAATCCTGCATACACCCGCAGCATAAAATATCAATTAAAGAAATACGTCGCACACAAACACTCTGCAACAGGATGCGATTTTCATTTGTTTTACTGTGTCCTTTGTCTTATTTTTATATTACCTTCAATGAAGTAATAACTACAACCATTTTATATTCCATGGCATTTACAACGAAAAGTCAAGGCCTTCTTTGCAAATATGTGCTTTTATAACTCCAGTATGTTTGTATTCCAGTACACAGGGTTATTAGATATATTTTATTCCTTTAATCACTCAAGAAGTGAAATTATAAAGTGTCTTACATCCTGACGACTTATAAAAATCGGTTTTGTGATATTCGAGGTTACCCCATATCCACAACCACACCCACATTTTCTCTATTTAGAATACAAACAATTATATATTTTTATAACAATAGACATTAGCTACAATACATACGTTTAGTGCTCAGCCAATACTGTTTCTCATTACTTAGAATCTCAGGAATAATTACAATGCAGGCTGCTCCAGTGGGGCATTTCATAATCCATTGCATGTTCTTGCAGCATACAGTGTTATAATCTCTTCGTTATGGTCTAATTATACAAACTTATGTGTGCTTGTGTTCCCTGAAGAAAGGAATCAGTTTCACATCTCGCTTCAGAAACATTCATGGTGATGTTTTTAGGGCGGTTCACCCGGTGTATTCTTCACTGTCAAAACGAGTTTCACAAAAACCGGCATTTCTAAGGTGATCAGATGTGTAAAACAAAAAGAGCACTTTACTATCTTCCTCAACAAGAAAGAGACAAAAGAAAACAGCAAAATTTGGATACTTTAAAGGAATTCCTTTGTCATAGGCACTTCTGTTTGGAAACTAAAAATATGATAGGAGAAAACGTTGGCATATGTTTATTAAAATTGCTAGGTGCTTCAATGTACATGTATACGAAGTTTTAAAGTAATACGCCAACTGCAAACCGACATAAACTCGTCATATTTAAAGGGATAAATGTATTCAGTACTGAAGACCATGCAAATCTTCAAAAACATTTTACCTGGATTTACCTGGATTTTCACTATATTTGTTTACATTCAAAACTAAATGGAATCCACAAATTAGATGATAATACCGCGTGTTGAAAATGGAATATGTATGTTCTCTAGATTCTTTTCTTTTTCTCGAGGGCAACGGGCGGTTGCGAAACGTAGTACATGTTTTACTCTGTGGTTTTTGCTTTGAGTATAACATCGTTTTACTCTGTAAGCCTCGATGTCATTCTCTTCAATACATCTGTAAACCTGCTCATTAGAAATAGGATCTTATGAAAACATTTCATGTTCCCAGACATAAACATTTAAGTACCAGAACTGTATAGCTATTTCGAGGTATGAGCAATTTGAAATAATATGATTAAGGTTGCACTGAGATTTTTTTATTTATTCTTGGGAATATTGTACCTGTTCTACCGAAAAGAGTATATCATGTGCATTAAGTTTTAATCAAGGAAATAAAATGTTTGTCTCATACTATCTGGAATTTCATGTTTTTCCCCTCCAAACTAGTGCATCAAATTAAACTTTTTGTATAATTATTTTCCATACTCCAACAATAGTTATAACTGTTGGCCCTGCAACGAGTATATGAAACATATGCCTTCGCCCATGTCCAACATAATATGTAGTACAAGATTTAACCAATATATAGAGTATTTCGACATAGTTTGAAAGAAAATATTGAACGTAACTACAGAAAAGTGTTTTTTTTCTTTTCAGGGCTCGTTTAAATAAACATTTCACCATTCGTGAAAATACTTCTTATACAGTTACATAAATAACTATTACTATACGTAAATTATTCTCAGGAAAAGAACCACAATACAGACATTAACAGCTAACAACCAAATATATTATATATGCGTTTAAAGAATACTCAGAAAGAACATCATTGTTATTTTTATAATTGTTATTTTATTAAGACAGAGTACTCCAAACATGGCATGGCATATTTACAATAGATTTTGAATTACAGAAGCCGATTGTTTTCTTTAATGGTTCATAGCAATAAATTAAATGGCAATACACAGAAGAAATGTAGCTAAGGTATTTTTTCATTCCTGATCAATAATTCCTTTTTTGTTGCCCAAGCTACACTCTTAACCATTAGATCCTTTGATGTTCATGTTTACTGTAAGATGAAAAAGAAAACACTCCACATTATTGGATTATTGTCATTGTTAACACGTTTCTAATATAGACAAAGAGAGTTTAAAAGTATTTTATAGTCTTAAAAGTATGCATACTGAAAAACTGGGTGTCACAAGTGAAACTGTGCCATTTTCTGGAAAATCTGATGTCTTACATTCATATGACTTTCTCTAAACATTAAAGTTATTTTTATACACAATGCTTAAAAATAGAAGGCATAAATTCAGTTGTGCATACCCCATACGTAGAGAATAAAAGGTCCATTACAACATGTGTCCGGAAAAGCTTGGTTTCTGAGTTATGACCTTCAAAACAGTGATGTTCACCGGAACGCTTTTCTTGCCGCAGGTAGTTGCCGCGATATTAACAAGAAACACTAGCAATTCATTCCGAGGCGAAGGGTTGTGTTTGGCATTCGACTGAGCGACATACACTCAAATCAAGAGCTGGCAGAAATGCACTTATGTCGGTAAGGCGGATGACAATGCTCGTCGTTTGTACCAAGAGAGGTACCCACAGCGACGATGAGCAGATCGGAAGACATTTGAACGTGTCCATCGCAGGGAGGTTTACATACCTGGTTTGGGGAGGGAAAGACTAAGATCTACAACTCTAGTTGTAGAGGAGACTCTGGATTCTGTGCACACGACTTCTATCAGTACACGAAGCTTAACGTGAATGTTCCTCATACGACTGCCTGGAGACTGTTGCAAGAGCAACAGCTGTATACTCTTATCACTTGCAATGTGTACATGCCCTATCACCACCAGATTACCCTGCTCGATTTATGTTCTGCGAAGTTTCGTGCAGTAGTGGGCTAAAATCCGAACTTTCCTGCCATGTATTTATAAACAGACTCACGGCAGGCGTACAAAAACTTCCTGGAAAACTCCATACCTCAAGTGTATGTACCCCTCCACCGAGCATTCGTCAACAAGCTCACTTCTTGCATGATGGCACTCCTGCACACTTCAGTCGTACCGCTCGGCGGTACTGATCGAAGATTTCCTGTTCAATGGATAGGGAGAGGCGACCCAATTGCTTGGTCACCACGCTCACCTGGTTTGAACCCTGTCGATTTCTACTTGTGGGGCCGGCTCCGGGATCTAGCATGAAATCCCTTCAGAACCTAATTATGACAGGTTGTGAGGAAATACGCAATACTCCTGGAATTTGGGGTCGTGTTCACACGGCCATGAGACGTCGACGTGAGGCATGTATTTAAGTACAAGGTGAAAACTTTGAACATCTTTTGTTAAGAAAACTATTTGCGGTAAGAAATACGTTCCGGTGAATATTACTGTTTTGAAGGCCATAACTCAGAAGCCAAGCATTTCGAACACATGTAAATGAACCTTTTTTATTGTCTACATATGGGGAATGTATATCTGAAATTATGCCCTCTATTTTTAAAACATCCTGTATAACTTCTATAAACTTATTCTTACGAGGCTTATTTCTCTATCTACTTAATATTAATCGAGCTAAACTTTTGCAGATATAGCTCCATTACACCGAGCGAGGTGGCGCCTCGGTAATGTGTACGACTCGCATTCGAGAGGTTCTGGGTTCGATTCCTGGAGATGGCCCCACTCTGACCTATGGGTCTTTCGTGGCTTCCCCGGGTCGGCAGGCAAATGCTGGGGTGGTTTGTTCTCTAGTACGATTTCCTTTCCATCCTTTCGCTTTCGTTCCGTTTTCTTCTTACCTTTCAAGTGTGCCTCTAGGTTTCGTGGCGTATGACGGTGCCGGACAGATGACCATCTCCTGAGGTTCCTTCACTTCGTCCCTTCCTCCTGGAGGGTGGTAGCTGCAATAGATCTATGTAGGTCGCAGCGGGCGAGGTGTCCCCCTCCGTTGGATCACGTATACCTACATCCATAGCTTCACTACACATTTTGTTGGTAGATGGCAAATGCAGGAAATCGAATCGATAGTCAGGTGTTTAAAAGCTGGTCACTATAAGTTAACCTTGAAATAACATGTTCTTTCCATGACATCGCGAGAAACAAGTGAATAGAGATCACACATAAAAATTTACAACGTACTGAAAATTCAACACAATTTAACGGATATCTCGGAAATAGCTGATGCCACAAAACGGTTGTTTTGAGATAAATTGCTAGTTTTAAAGAGATCTACATTTCTGTGCAGTAGGTTTTTATCTATCTCCTATGGTTTATGCTTTATGCAAAATTATACAAAATTCCTTTAGAATGAAGAGGACAAGCTTTCCCAAAACATTCAAGATAAACTTTTTAATTGCCATATAAATGTCTCAAGTATAAGGTATTTTAATCAAAAGTGGATATTTTTAAGAAAATTAACAATTTTGAAATTTTTGCCATGCAAAGGGTAATTTTGGTGGGAGAATTTTGTTAAAAAGCCTCCATATTTGGAAGATATTGAACTTAAATACCAAGTTTGGTAATTATCTGATTTTTCATTTTTAAGTTATGCTGTTCACACACACATACCACAGGAGAGAGAGAAAGAGGGAGAGAGAAAGAGAGATAAAGAGACGTCCATGTATCTTTTTCTAAAACTGCTTTTTTTTTATTCAGGGGCCTCCAAACAAGTCTTTCTGTGAAATTTTGATATGAAATTTCTGGTGGAATGAAATACTTCCCCTACCAAGTACGTGACAGAAGAAGTAAAACTGACCATTGCTGCAGTGAAGGTTGTTGGGGCAGATAAGATGCAAAGAAACAGAAACACGAAAGGAGATTAAATTAGATGGTAATTCAAAGTTCTCATACCTGGAAGATATTAACTCCGGGACCTGTGTTTGCCAGTATTTTACTTTCTCTACTACGTACAGTAAGTAGGGGAAGTATTGCATTCCACTCAAAAATTCGATACCGAGATTTCACCGGAAATACATGTTTTGAGGTTCCCTGAGTTCATAAACATCATTTTTAGAAGAAAGTCGGTGTGTGTGTGTCTGTGTAGATGTGCGCCTGTGTGTCTGTGAACAACGTAAATCAAAAACGAAAAGTCGGATAAATACCAAACTTGGTATTTGGGTTTAGTATCTTTCCAATATGCGAGATGAAAATTTTCAAAAAATCCCCCCAACCCAGACTACCCTTTACATGAAAAATGTTTCGAAAACTTTTATTTTTTCAAAAATGGTTATAACGATTTTGATTAATATATCACGAGTTTAAGATATTTTTATGGCAAACGAAATGTTTATCATGAATTTTCTGGAAATGTCCGCAAAAGTCCTCTTCATTCTGAATGACTTTTGCAGAATTGGAAAACCGTAAGGGATACACAAACTTTTACGATACAAAGCATTTAGAGCTCGTTAAAACACGCTAGTTTTTGTCGAGTGAACCATTTCCGAGATATTCCTTGTTATTTGATTCCATTTTCTAATACTTTTCCTCAAATGGGAATTCATTATTCTTTTTATTATTTTTTTTAATATCGTGGACATGCAAAGAGAATGCTCCACATAGCAACCAGCTCTTAAAAGATTTTACTATCGCTTAAAGCCTACCATATTCCCCTTGCTCTACCAGAAAATTAGCAATACATTTTTTTCAAAGGTTTCTGAAAAGGTTTATCTGGATTAACATGAAGTAGGTGGAGAATAAATGTACAAAAGTAGGGAAAGTCATGTGAGTGCAACACATCAGATAATTTTCTTTGGTTTTACTTTGTCTACTACGTACGTAGTAGGTAGAGAGGGTAATTGCATTCCACCCAAAAATTCGATACCGAGATTTCACCGAAAATATATCTTTAGAGGCCTCCTGAATAAAAAAAAAAGGTTTAGAAAATGGTCGTCTGCATGTCTGTGTTTGTATATATGTGTATGTGTGTGTGTGTGTGTGTGTGTGTGTGTGTGTGTGTGTGTGTGTGTGTCTGTGAACAACATAACTCAAAAACCAAAGTCCTATAAATGGTATTTAAGTTCAGTACTTTCCAAAGATGTGACAGAAAGAGTTTCAAGAATATCATCGCACCCCAAACTACCCTTTACGTGGAACATTATTCGACTTTTCTTATTTTCTAAAAGATGGCTCAAACGATTTGGGTTAAAATACCATATAATGGAGATATTTACATGACAAATAAAACGTATATCTTGAATTTTCTGGAATAGCCTTTGAAGTCATCCTCATTCGGAAGAAATTCGGTATAGTCTTGTATAACTGGTAAACGTTAAACGGTAGAAGAAACGTAGTGCACAAAAAACGTAGATCTCTTTGAAACACGCAAATTCATTTCAAATAACTTTTTTTGTGGCATGAGCCGTTTTCGGGATATCCTTTATTAATGGTTTGAATTATTGAATACTTAGCCATTATTTTAAAGTCCTGTCGATTTTCAAGGGGTTCCGACCCCTTCAGTGCCGTGGTGCGAGCGCTGCGGACCCCTAGCACTCGTGGTACTTCTGACGTTACTAGAAGTACGCTGAGCCGAACATTCGAGTCCCTCCCGAAAGGGAGTTTTTCGTATTGGGTTGAACTCGACGGGGCAGCGGTTCCCAATACCCATGGGTGATTGGCTACATCTGGCTGATTTTTCCACCCAGGCGGGGTTGTGAGATACCTCGATGTTCTCCGGCACCAACCATGAGTGAGAGTTGGTAGACCGATTGCTAGATTGCTGTCGGCCTTGCGCGTTAGTGGCGTATCCACTTCCATTTCCCGCGAAAGCAGGGGGGGGGGCTTTTTAAGAAACAAGGTATTGGCGTCATGGGAAACCCCCACGGTTGGAGAGCCGCTCGGATGACGCTGACCCTGGGTTGTTAGGAGGGGGTTTGGGCTTCGGCTCTTGCCTGGGTAGACCTTCGCAGCAAATGTTTCTCGCGATGCCATAGAAAGAGTATGTAATTTAAGGACAGCATATGGTGTCCATTTCCAAAACATTTGACTGTCGGTAATCTTGTTGTATCTATAAAGAAATGTGTAATGCAGCTATTTCCGGAAAGGTTTATATCGAATAAAATGAAGTAGATAGGAAAATAAACTTTCGTAAGAATAATTTATATACCCACGAATAAACGATAGATGGTAGAGAAAGTCATGTAATGTAACGCATCAGATTTTTTAAGATTTCCTTCTGTGAGTACTACCACCTCTCACAACACTGCACATCCTTTTTAACACTTTGTATGTACTCGACGAAAAGAGCTTTGAAACAAAGAGCCCTTTGTGATTTCCACACCTATCTAATTAACTGATACCTTTCCTCCATTAAACAGAGAGAATACAAAAACAAGAAAACAAATAACTAATAATAATAAATAAAAATACTGCCTCATAGGTTATAAATCGTGATCCACAAGGCCATGGAATAAGCAGACCTCTACATTTACATTTCTGATAGGTCAACTGTAAGTAGTAGTAGCACTTAAGAAATGCATACAAACAAACAACTTGAGCTGTCGAGAACAAAAGGAGAAGTAATCCTGCTGAGAGGAAGTATGACACAGTACAGCTGAGCGTACAGTCAGGATGGAAAGTGATCCTACATTACCTTATAAATTATCTCTAATTGGGAGAAAATGATCACTTCTAATGGTGTAAAGCACAACCGAGGATACGGTTTAAGCGTTCTGGCGGTTTTCACTACTTTTCATTCTATGAGCTTTATAATTGTTTGAAATCTGTCCCAATTTGAGTACACTTTTATTTATTTTATTTTCAAAACAAACTTGTATATTTAGTTCTTTTCACAATACCTGACGGTTTGATAAAAATATGTTTTGATCTGATGTAGGAAGGAAAAATGAAGTGAATAATTAACCTTTTTGCTGAAATTCCTTATTAATGCCTCGATTATCACAGCTTCAAGAATTCATATATCCATCATTTTAAACGTTATTTAGATGCTATTTTCAGATATTATACAAATCTAAACATGTTCTAATAATGCATTTACGATAATTTTGAAAATGCAGTACATATAAAAGACAACACTTGGTACAGTCTTAAAAAAATTAAAACTCAAAAGATGAAAAATATTGTAAATCATCATAATGTGCAAGGTATTATCATTTCTTTATTTTGCATGTTACAAATTTAATTTTCTCTCCACCTGTCTGTCTGCTAAATCCTGTGAATTACAAGTTTTGTGTTCTGATTGTGCTACTTCTACTTAACATTTTTTATGTGCTCCTGTTTAGATCTAATCTCTTAAATAAATGAGCGAGGTAGCGCCATGGTAACGTGTCGCATTCGGGAGGTTGGCGTTCGATCCCCGACTCCCGCCCACTCTGACCCATGGATTTCTCGTGGTTTCTCGAGTCGGCAGCCGAATGCTGGGATGATTTCTTTCTCTACCACGATTTACTTTCTATCATTTCCCTTTCATTCCGTTTCCTTCTCATCTTGCAAGTCTTCCTCTAGGTTTCATGGCGTATGGCGATGCCGGACAGATATCGCAGGTGCGTCTAATGGAAAGAGTATTCCCCTTGGATACCAGAGTGTTGCTTGATTGGTAGGTCGTTCATTGCCCTCTCTAGGCGACTCCAGCAGTGGGACAGAGCTTGGAAATGTTAGGGATTTCCGCGCGTCTCCCTGGCCTGTCTGCCTATGGCCTTTAGCCTCCTGTGGTTCCTTTACCTCATCGCTTCCTCCTGCGCTGGACGCAGCGCGAGGTGTCCCCCTCCCAATCACCTATCTATACCTATGTGTATAACAGGGTTGTAGGGCGTAATAATGAAACCAGAGGTAGTCAAGCAATGGGTGAATTTTTCTAAAACGTTTGCTATGTGCGATGCTTTTCAACATTAACATATGGAGGATTTAAAGCCCTACAATTTATAATATCAACTTAAAGATATATTCTTTAGCTTCTGATCAAGATAACCTTATTCCAGCGATTACAAAGGAGTATATTGTAACATAACGCACAAGAGTCACAGAGGACAGGCATGGATCTTTTGGAATAACATAGGCAACTCTCACAGGCGGAATTTAGACAAAGTAGTGCCTGTAAAAGGCGGCGCCGTGGCCGAGTGGTTAGACCGATCGCCCCTCACTAAGGGATCAGTCTCAGGGATTGAATGCATGTGAGATTCGTGGTGGACAAAACGGTCTCTGGACGGATTTTCTCCGGATTCTCGTGTTCTCCCATATTTCATTCCACCGGTGCTCCATCATCACCTTTCCTATCAATCATCTCTCATCTGCAATCATCATTCACTTCCTCGCCGTCATCCCGGGCGTGTGGCTGATCACCTACCCTCTCTCACTCTATAAACCATAGCCCTCTGTCCCCTGCAAGCGTCTGTCCTGGGCGTTGTCATACGTCCTGGGGAGCGTGAGTCCTCGGATCGGGAGCGAGTTAAGGGGGAAGGCTCTGGACCAGTAGAGCTGTTTCTGCCTTGTAGTTAGCGTCTGTAACAACATTTGAACAAGCAACAATTTAAAACTGAAAACAATGTTCACAGGAGATTCGTGCCACTTTTATGTTCTGCGCTTCTTCCTTCATTCTACGTCTTTGTCGTTCAACCGTGGAATCAAAAGGACATGAGTTGTGTGTCTGACTAGCTTTCGCTTCCTTGTGAAATTATTATAAAACTAAACGGCTTCCCGACACTGCACGGATAGCTTTTTAAGCTCGAATGAATTAATTTCATTTACCTTCCCCGATCTTTATAAATTATTGTACAATATCTCTATAAGATTTTTATGGTTAATACTCCCCTTTACTCCTTATGATTGTAATTTTGTACAGCTCCAGGTATACCTAACAATGGATGAACAATTCCCTGATGTTCAGCAAAAGGATGTGAAACTTCGGCGGAACGTCTAACCTCATTAACCTTTCGACATTCTTCCAAGTTCGGGAAATTCTGATTAGCCTGTAAGTACCGTTGGCTGTGAAACAAACATCGATCTCGTTCGATATGACCTACCACCTTAAGAGGCGCTAAACTCAAATAAAGAAAAGAGAGAAAAGCATCGTTCAGAAGGTCAAATAACTTGTTAAATAATTACAGTAGGTGAAATTTTAAACCTTTGTACTTCTCTTTGGTCGTGCAGTTATTTATTATTATGTATTATTAATAACAGTTAGCATCAGTTTTCAAACAATACAGAAATCCTTCACGTATAAAACGAAATAAAGGTGTAGCGGTGAGTATGTGTTTGTGTTTGTGTGTGTGTGTGTGTGGATTTCGCCCTCCCAGGACGCCGAGTTAACCTCTTTGAAAAAGACGTATAGTCTCCGACCGTCGACAAAAATAATCTTTTCAGTCGTTAATTAAAAAATATCAGTTCATTGATTCCTGATGTTAGCAATTTTTCCTCTTTTTACTTTCACTACCATGTTCATAGGTACAGAAGCTACTGCATTCCACCCAAATATTTGGTACCGAGATTTCACCGGAAGTACACGTTTTGAAGTTCATTGAATAAAAAAAAGCATTTTTAGCAAAAGGCCTATGTGTGTGAACAGCATAACTTGAAAACAAAAAGTGAGATAAATACCAAAGATGCGATACTAAGATTTAAAAAAATATCCCCATCCTAAACTACCCTTTACATTGAACATTTTTAGATTTTTGATTTTCTAAAAAATGATTCTTGTGATTTTTATTTAAATACCATATATTAAACACATTTACATGACAAATAGTATGCTTATTTTGAATTTTCTGGGAATATCTTGTGAAGACCTGTTCTATCGGTAAGAATTGTGTATAATTTTGCATAACTGGTAAACCTTAAGCGATAGGCGAAAGCGTGTTACACAAAAAATATAGATCTATTTAAAACAGATAATTTATTTCAAATCACTTCTATTCTGGCATCAGCCATTTCCAAGGTATTCGTTATTAATGGTTGAATTTGTTCAATACTTTGTATTTCTTTATAAGTCCCGTCGATTTTCGATTGTTTCTGACGATATCATAGTAAGAGTATGGAATTTTAAGACCAGCATATTGTGACGTATGCAGAGATTGTCGTCGCATACGTCTCTCTGGTCACCGGGATTCGAGATGGCAGTTAGAGCTTGGGTGGGGGGAATTAGTAATTTTAGGTGGGGATAGGTTGTTTGGCGTCTCCGACGCTTTAGGAAGCGTGACTTGGGAGAAACAGTCAGTGAGTAGTAGTCAAGCAGTAAAGACGTGGAACTGCCATCTCCGCGCAGGCATGCATGGCGACCTCGCCCGACAGACATGGGAGCTAATAATGTGGGGTAACGTATATATCTTTATCTAATAAATTCTCTACCATCCATGTCCTTCCTGTATTATTTCTGATAGTATAAAGTTCCTTCCTTCCTTTTGAGCCATGTAGCGCCCCTTTTTGCCAGTGTTTGATAATATTTCTGTACTTTCTTTAGCTGCGTCCCTCGTCGTAGCCTCGCCATGTTATAAGTTTGTTAATTTTCCGGTACCCTTGCAAGCGAGTCGCCCATTTCATTTTGAGCATTAGTTAGAAGAGGCTACGACAATTGGTGTGAGGCGCCGAGTATTGGTGGAGGGCCGGGCATAATTCAATTTTTTTCTGAGATTTTAAGTGCAAAATTTTTTTTTCTCCTGTAAAATGTAACGGTTTTGGTCCTCCACGTGGTTGCTAAAAATGTAAATCTGTTTCTTGGCTTAAGGGTAAGGATTTCGGTGGTATAATTTGTGGTTTCTGTATTCTAAATTCTTGTTGCTTTGCTTTCTGAAAGTCCGGAGTCTGAATTTTAATTTTAAGTTCATTTTTATATTTTTTCCATTGTCTGTCGGCGTGACGCTAAACCTCCTGGCTCCATTTTTCCCCTTACTTTGGCTTCATTTCTACTTAATTCTATTACTGTGCTAAATTATTCGTGCTGATCATTTTTAAAGTATATATTTTTGTGAATTGTGAAAAATTGGGCGATATTTGTAACTTTGATAATACAGTTGCGTGTGTTAGCTGGTCTGCGTAACATTGCATTATTGGTTGCGTCATATTGTAGGTGTTAACGACTCGAAAGTGCAGCAAATATTTTACGTGTTGCGTGTTAAAACTTGCGTGTGTATAAAAAGTGTGGTGCATTTGTTTGAAATATTTAAAGTAATAAAATGAAAGAAGTCGAGTATATATATTGAAAATTTATTTGTGTGCATTGTACACTCGCGGTCAGAATAGTGGTAAAGATAATGATGATAATTTTGCTTCACCGTTGCCAAGTTTGGCTTATCTAGTTACGCAATGCATATTTTGGGGGAAAATGTTTCACTCATTTAAGTAAAAGTTTCAGGAGCTACTACCAACCTTGCCAGTATCTTCACCTAATTAGGTTTAATGTGCCTCTAATATGGACCAGTACGACGTGGATGTTGATGGGTCAGCTATATGTGTGTTACCAGATTTTGGAAAATTGCACTGGAATTTTGTGGTAAAAAGAATAAGAAAAAAAACATAACCTGTAAGTATGTGAACATTGTGTGTGCTAAAGTTTGGATGAATGAAACAGTTTTACAACTCACACAGGTATGCTAAATTTTTATTGTTTCACTGACTGATGCTTAATTAAGCTTTGCTTTTCAGGAATAATGTGCAATATGAATGTCTCTGCTAAATTAAAAGTATATTATTATTTGGTGTAACTTAAATTTTGAATTATGTTTTGGGCATTGCAAATCATTTGTTTTGTTATGTTATGCTGCAGGAATGTGTTTGATGTGTACCGTATGCTTGATTGAGCTTTGATTTTCAGGAATGTTATGTGACAGTATTGTTTTGAGTAATGATGTGATTTTATTCTGTTGCATTCGATTTGATTTGATTTGATTTTGGGTTTCATTATGATGCTGTGATCTTTTCTTTGCAGAAAATTGTTGCATAATAGTATGTGTATGTATGTGTATATTTGAGGTTATGTGATATATGTGAGATTTGCCTCGGTGGAAGTGCCTAAGTGTAACCCCGACGGTGTAGTGTGAGGTTATGTGAGAGATATGAGTTAATATTTGCCTCGGTGGAAGTGCGTAAGAGTAACCCCGACGGTGGTAAAGTGAGAGAAGAGATGAGATGAGTTGTCAGCCTCGGTGGAAGTGCGTAAGAGTAACCCCGATGGTGGTAATGTGAGAGATGAGAAGAGATGAGATGACAGCTTCGGTGGAAGTGCCAAAGTGTAACCCCGATAGTTGAAGTGTAAATGTGTTGATTTTTCAGGAGGGCTACATGTACCTGGAAAGTTGATTTGATGTGATGATTTGAGAGATTTTGCTTATTGGTGCTGCTGAAACGTGCCCAGTATAGCGTGTGTGATGTATTCACACGAGAGAGTACATGTATTGAAGTGAATACAATGAGAATAATTTTTTTTGTGTTTATGCAACAAGTTTAGTACCATCTTATATAGCAAATTTTAATACCACCTGTTTTTCCAGCTTAATTTTGATTCGGAGGATGTGGATGCAACAGTATAATGTCATGTTATTGGTGTCATTCCTGAAATGTTAATGTGATTTCTTTAAGGTTATGCCTATGTCAGATATTTTTGACTTTGCAGCATGTTGAATGAGACACATCAGTGAAGATGTTTTGTTTTCTCAGTAATTACTGTCCAAGAGAAAGTTGAAAGTTGAGATAAAGATGATGATGATGACTGAAATAATGATGATGATTGAAATAATGATGATGATGATGATTGAGATGATGAGGATAATAAAAAGATGGAGAAGATAGTAATGTAGAGGAGAATTTGTGTTAGTGACAGTAGAGTATGATTATTGTAGTTGAAAGAATGTAATGTGGTGTAGTTTGAATTTGTACTGTGGATTTATTTTTGAAGTTTGTAGTAATGCATACAGTAGTTTTGAGTAGCTAGTTAAGTGAGTGTTGTGTATAATTTGGGCCATGGTCAGTGTGAATGATTCCATTTCATTGTCATGTATGAATGTATTGTAAGTGCACTTATTTTCTGTTCATTAATAGTACCAGCTGGTTAAGAAATAATATTGGGATCCCAAATAAGTTTCTATTTTTCTGTCATGTTATTGTATGGAAACAATGAATGTCACTGATATAATGTTAATGTATTCTGGTTCTTTTGTGATTCTGTATTTGGATTTTAAAGCATTGTGTGTTAAATTTTGGATGGTAACTCCCTGTAAAATTTAGTTTTTATGTAAACATGTAGTCATTTTTTCTCTCTCTTTGCCCCATGTTAAAAGAATTTATTGAGTGCAAACCTTCTGAACATTTAAAATATTTTATTGTAAATGACATACTATTTCTTTTATGTGTGGTGATCTGATGGAGCACCCTTTCTATCGTTTTATGGTTTCTGTTGTAGTCACTTTGCTGATGGCTGAGCTCGAGGGGATAAGACGAGCACTCCCGCCTTTCACGCCAGAGGTTCCAGAGACACCACAGGAGAGCTGCCGTACAGCCACTACACTGCAGTGGCATAAGGAGCCACTATTTTTGGAGGCAGTCCAAGCCAGCGACTGCCCACCCCTTCTTCATCTTCAACGACCTGCAGCATTAAAAAGATTACAGCTAGGATATAATTCGTCGTTGTGGGTGATCTGCAAATCCCACCCACAAACAGTTACGTCGGAACATCAATCCAGGTGCAGTGTAGTGTGCATGTGACAGTGGCAGCATGGTGTGTGTGCGTGTGCGGGGTGCTCGAGCATCAGTGCTCTGAAGATACACAATCCGTTAACACTCTAGACTCATAAATATGCCAAGTAATATTGTTTTCATGTCTTCGTTTCGGTGCTCCATATACATTCATAAATATTTTTTTTCTGTAGTCATTTCATTGTTTTTTGTATGTCATGTTTTGCTCTTTCTTGTAATTGTTTTTTGTACAACATTTGCCTTGTGTCGACGGGGACGTCGATCTCGGTGGCCAGGGGGAGATGTGACGTATGCAGAGATTGTCGTCGCATACGTCTCTCTGGTCACCGGGATTCGAGATGGCAGTTAGAGCTTGGGCGGGGGGAATTAGTAATTTTAGGTGGGGATAGGTTGTTTGGCGTCTCCGACGCTTTAGGAAGCGTGACTTGGGAGAAACAGTCAGTGAGTAGTAGTCAAGCAGTAAAGACGTGGAACTGCCATCTCCGCGCAGGCATGCATGGCGACCTCGCCCGACAGACATGGGAGCTAATAATGTGGGGTAACGTATATATCTTTATCTAATAAATTCTCTACCATCCATGTCCTTCCTGTATTATTTCTGATAGTATAAAGTTCCTTCCTTCCTTTTGAGCCATGTAGCGCCCCTTTTTGCCAGTGTTTGATAATATTTCTGTACTTTCTTTAGCTGCGTCCCTCGTCGTAGCCTCGCCATGTTATAAGTTTGTTAATTTTCCGGTACCCTTGCAAGCGAGTCGCCCATTTCATTTTGAGCATTAGTTAAAAGAGGTATGGCGTCCAGTTCTTAAGCATTTGTGTATCCCTATTCCCTTTATATCTATAACGAATTATGTTATATAGCTATTTCTGCAAATGTTTATCTCGGTTAATATGAAGTAGATAGGAAAAAAAGCTTTCGTAAGTAAAATTGTATAGTCACTAATAAATGATTGCGGGTAGAGAAAGTATGTATCACATCAGAGTTTTACAATTACTTAGCATGCCCTGCTAGCGAAGTTAATTATACCTTAAATACAAAGCGTTGTTGGTATCGTAGCGTAATAAACATATTTGATTCTCTGATATTCTGTGGAGTAACAACTATCCTTTACTTCATGGCATTCTCAACTAAAAGTCAGACTTATTCTCTAGCATGTTTTTCTATAACTCTAACGTTTTCGTATTCAGGTGCAAGGGCTTCGTAAATCATTTTGAATCCTTTAGTAATTTATGAGACGATATTAGATGGTCTTTTTATACCCCATGTACGTCAGCAAGACTTGGGTTTTCAACGAGAAAGAATTATCAAAATTGGTTGAGTGGTTTTTGGGATTACCGCGCGCGCAGACACACACACACACACACACACACACACACACACACACACACAGATGCTAACCTGTAGTTCCGAGGTAGCGGGCTTAAACCCGGCGGAGGGTGATGAATTTTTTCGTTTGTAAAAATCCTTATTATGGCTAACTTCGGAAAGGGCGTAAAGCCGATGGTCCCGTGCCGTAGATTTACGGCACCTAAAGAAGTTCAAGGGGATAAAGAGGCCTCTGAGAAAAATTACCGTCTTTCACGCTCAATATAGAATGGGATGCTAAGGACCACAGCAGTTAAAGAGCGTCCATAAATAAAACTAAACTTTTACACACACATTTTCTCTTTATAATATTAATACAGATTGTAAAACAACTTTGACTCCCTGTTCAATTACAATACTTAATTTTAAACTAAAATAAAAGTAAAATATGAACAACTGTGCTTAAAACGAAATGCCAGATTTTAAAGAGCATACTTAAGCTTAAGACATGCCTGAATTAAAAGTGCACCAACGCCACTTTTACAATTTAGGTTAGTTACGAGTAGTTAGGAGACGAAGAAAGAACCGGTCATCTTCAAGAGCAGCTGCGATAAACTCGTAATGGTAAACAAACGCCACGCGCTTATGATAGCACATGCAGCAATAGTTGAAACAGCTAAATAAACTCAGTGTTGACATGCCACAGGTCATAATGACACAATTCTAACATACTGTAAAACCACAATATCCTATTCCTCGGTTTAACTATTTTCAGCATTTTTTCAACACAGGCTGAGGTTATTCATGTCTAAAAAACCGTCTTTCCTACAAAATTTCAAGCTTTATTTTTTGTTGTTTTATGAAACTAGGGTCCTTCCGTTTAAAATGTATAAGGTTTATTTAAACATTCCAATCTTAGGTGAACTAAAATTAATTTAAATGGTGCACTGCGCTCCCGGATTTCAGAAAGGCGGGCATGGCAGCGTATTTTGAGTTAATTTGCTCGTCGTTCCTGTGCTTTTTCTGAATCAAATCTCCCTCTTTCATGGCTTCTGTAAACATCCTCATGCTTTTTTCGAAGGCAATATGGACAACCCTTACTCTTGATTCCTCTAAAGACGTCCTCTATACAGTTATTGACCAAACTTTAGTTGATGTAGACCCAGATGCTTGGAAGCACCCATTACTATGGAGGAACTTCGACAGGCAATTTTTAAGGGGAGTAACAATTCTGCACCAGGACCAGATGGAATTAGCTATACCTTCTACAAAGCATTTTGGCCCATTATTAAAGACCGTATGTTACAGCTGATGAATGCCATTTTTGAAATGCGCGAAAACTTGTCGGGATTCAACGAAGGCATTGTGATCTTAATTCCAAAACGTATTCGGCTCCGATACTTTACCAGCTATAGGCCTACTACGCTGCTGAACACTGATTTTAAGATTTTTACGAAAATTTTGGCGAACAGATTGCGCCAAGTGCTGCCAGCATTGATTGGTCTTGAACAAACCTGTGGAATTCCGGGCAGAAAATTAACCCTTAACTTGGTATATATATATATATATATATATATATATATATATATATATATATATATATATATGGAGAAACATCCTGAGGAAGAGGCTGCTCTTTTGTCACTGAGCCTTGAGACGGCATTATATAATGTTGACCATGACTATTTGTTAGGTGTCTTACAGCGCATGCATATTCCTGACCGCCTCCTCACTGCCGTTAAATTAACATACACCTTTGCCTACTCCAGGTTACACATAAATGGATATTTCACTAGACCTATTCCTATTTTGAGTGGTATACGTCAAGGATGCCCCTGTCTATGCGGTTGTTTTCCATTTGCACTGAACCGTTGGTTAGAATGATGAAACATGTATATTCCACTGCTATGTCGACAGGTTTACTCACTATGAAGACTTTTGCCGATGATATGACCTTGTTCCTGCGTTATATAAACAGTTGTGTTTGCCCCCCACATATTACGGTTTTATGAGCAAGCATCTTCTGCGAAGATTAATTATCAGAAATTCTCATTACTAACTTTTGGGAGATGGCCTCGGATGTTAACTTTGGCGGACATACCCATCAAGGACCCCGTTACTGTTCTCAGCCTCCAAATTGTGTCGAATGTTACTGAAATGATAAGTTTAAACTGGACATCTTTACTCCATCAAATCCGCTACACTTTACACCGCCACAAAAGTAAAAATATTATTCAGAGAGTTTGGTTTATTAAACTGTTTGCATTGTCCAAGTTATGGTATCTGGCACAAGTACTACCCCTTCCAACAGCGATATCCCAACGCATCGAGTTAGCAGTGTCCTATTATTTGTGGAGTGGCCATATGTACAAGGTGGCGAAGTCTCAACTTTGGCGTCCCCTCACTAGTGGCAGTATCTGAAAAGTGTTCAGCGTTATTGATTAAAACTTTGTTCGATCTGGGACTCCTAAAGGACAATAGACATCTTCAGACCAATTGTGGGAATCTAATGCATCATGCCATTTTTCGCCGAACGGTAATATGCATTACCACTTTACCTCAGAGTTATTTCTCTGGGGGTCCCTCTCCTACTACCAAACAACTGTATCGTCATCTTCTATTCAGACGCACCTCTACTCCGACTATAGAGGACAAATATCCTAACATACAGTGGAAGAATATCTGGAGAGTTTTTCGATACACCGAGATTTCGACGGACTGGAAGGCCTCCGCCTACAAGATCCTATATGCCATAATACCCACAGCAATATCGACATAACATTTGCAATTCACCATATTGTACCCGTTGCCACAATATTGTACGAGGTCTCAAGACTTTTCTGACAGACCATCGGACCCGACTAAAACGGAAGAAACGAGAGACACTGTTGTTAATCGGCCCCAACTTAGATGTTCTCTCTGTTTAAGAAGGGACATTTGTAAAGAAGAATTTTAAATTTAACATTTACTTTCTTTGCGATTAAGTGTTCCTAATAAAGTCGAAAAAAACAGGAAACGGTGAAAGTGTAGTGCAGTGAACTTCAGAAACTTTGAATCAGTGCTTTGGTACACATAATCAATCGAACACCAGCTATAAACCAACAAAACAGACTTTTGGAAATTTATATACATTCAGAAGAGACAATTAACAATGCAAGAAACATGGCATTGTCAAAATAATATAAGAATTTGTACTTACTTTGTGAGATAAGTGTTATCAATTCTTTTTTTCAAATATTTGTATGAGCAAATGGGTTGTAGAGGAGATGGAATTTGTACACTATTGTATGAAAATTGTAGGCGTAAAATAAACAGAAAGAAAAGGGAAAAATGTTTTCAACAGATGAAACTAAGAGGAAATGCCATAGGGATTGGTTCTCAGGATTTTAAGGGTCTTTAACATACCACTCCTTGGAGATATAATTTACTTACAAAAAAATTTCAGGGCTGTTGGCGTTTTGTGATTAACTTTGAGTTAAGATGTGTAAAACACCCAATGTTCGTTCACAGAAGAGGACGTTTCATGCTGACAGACACACTAAACAGTGCAATGACATCAGTAAAAGTGTTCAGACAATGAATACAGATAAACAGACGGTGAATATTAACAAACACAATGCTTCTCATTCTAAGATTGAATGGGTTGACTGCTAATTCTTACAGTGATGGTATTAATATTTTAACAAAGAATGCCTGCAGCTACTTAAAATTTTCAAGTAAGCAGTTTGTCATACTGAATAACATCTTAATTTTAAAACTCGTTTTCTCAAAAAATGAAAATCTCTTCACTTTGCAATCTTCAAAGCAGCAAAACCTACGAGGTTAATCCAGAAAGTCCCAGAAGTTTTGAAATAAACAATTAACAAAATGCAAATATCAACGTTTATTATCTACATTTAAAAGGTACACTCTTAAGCTATTTTTCTGCATAATCGCCATTCAAATTGAGGTATTTATCATACCGTGTCACAAGTTTTTCAATAACCTCTCTGTAGAAATCTGCTGTCTGCGACATCACCTATGCGGCAGTATCTCCTGTCCGAAGTTGTTCTGCTTCATACTGTCCGTAGTTCGCGGCTTACCTTTCTGCAGCCTCCGCGTAGACTCTGGATGTTCGATGTGTGCTGATTCTCTGCATTTTTATCCTCGGCTAGTTGAAGTAATTTCTGAAATATGTAAGAGCATGCACTTTTCCTCGGTAAAGGAAACGTAGATCTCAGGTGTGGTAACGGAGAGAAAATAGACGTACTTCAGCTACGAAAAGACGACAGTGCTGTTTTCTTTATTTCGTTATTTCTGGTAGTTCACCACTGATATTGTCGCCGTTAAAACACTGTCCACTGCTGTTGAAACACGGCGCTGATATGACGCGAAGTTTATATACTTAACAAATCTCTTTACTTGTAGCGATTCTTATGTGTGTAGCGAAACCTGTCTTAATTCACTAACTTTGGCGCGACATCTCTTAAGTGTCCGGCAGCATCATTCTCTGCCTGTAGTTTTGAAGTAACTTCCCGATCTTTGGTCTTAACAGATCTATTTATAGTCGCGGGCTGAAAATAAATTTTTAAAAATGTTTTGCTATATATTTTCCTTAGTTAAACTTAGTTGCTTTTACTATAAACATTTCATAGACATCTTATCAAAACTGTAGAACTTCTTTCCAAAAGTGAATACATACCTTAATGAAAAACAACATAAATAATCACCAGGAATGCGTATTCGTCACAATACATAAAGCATTTTCAGTTTCCTTCCAGAAATAGTCGGTAACGCTAAGTAGTGTTAGGAGTTAGTAGTAGACAGACGGAGGGGCCTCCAGTAAATGGAGCACAGCACCACACATTGGCCATACTGGGCCCTTTGTGCTTCCAACGTGGCCTGAGAGGAAGGAATGAAGAGGAGATTAAAAGGGCAACCTGGGGGTTCCGGGTGTAGACGAGACTGCTTCCTGGAAGGCAGGAGGCCCGAACAGTCCTTCCAAACGCCAAGGAGATATATTCCCATAGCTCAAATTTCACCGTCCTGCTGCAACACACAAATCGCCGTCACCTGGTTCTACATCCCTAAAACAGGTGAGGTGAAGTAGATGAAAATGCCCGGTACAAGAGGTCGTTCTCCATGATCTAAGGATACAATGCTAGCCTCGAGCCGCCGAGGTCGCGGGTTCAAACCCTGCGGAGGGCGATGGACTTTTTCGCGCGTAAAAATATTTAGCATGGCTTCCTTCGGAAGGGAAGTAAATCCTAGGTCTCGTGTCGTAAGATTTAAGGCACGTAAAACAACCTCAAGTCTGATAGAATGGCTCTGAGCCAAATTTCCAGACTTTGACGCCTAATATGGAATGGGACGCTAAGAACCACTGTAGCTAAAGATCGTCCATAAATAAAATTAAATTCATTTGTGGTATAAGGGGAACCATCCCAGCATTCGCCTACCATTCCGGAGAAATAATGAAAAACTCCGTAATCAGAGTTGCCGGTCCTATGGGAATCAAATCCGGGACCTCCCAAAAGCGAGCCTCAGACGTTACCGCGGAGCCACCTCGCTCTATTGTTAATTAGTGTTACAATAATATTAGATGGCTTCAAGCGCCTAAATAAATCTAGTTATCAGTATATAGGCTGAGCCAAAAAACTACGAACCATCTGCGCGGTGTTTTTGCCTGTCCGCGTCCTCGGTGCTCGTTGCCGTCTGCCGCTGTCATAGAAAGGCGCGGATGAAACCATACAACAGTTTTAAAACTACTTTTAAAGACTTTACTTACCAACTTTATGAAAGGAGATGCTGAAACTGGCCACCCTCGTTGTCCATACATTTTTGGCACCTCTTTAGGAAAATACCCTTTACATGGAAAATTTTTCGAAACTGTTGATTTCTAAAAAATGGCTGTAACGATTTTGGTTAAAATACAATATATTAAAGACATTTACATCACAAATAAAATGTATATCTAGAATTTCCTGGGAATAGCTTGTGAAGTCCACTTCTGTTGGAAGAAATTTTCTATAGTCTTGTACAACTGCTAAACGTACGACAAAAACGTACTACATAGAAAATGTAGATCTCTTTAAAACACAATTTACCTCAAATAAGTTTTCTTGGGCATAAGCCATTTCTGAGATTTCCTTTATTAAAGATCCGAATTGTTCATTAAGATGTTAGTTTAAAGTTCATTTTAGCATTCAGTTGTTTCCCAGGATTACATGGAAAGAGTATGGAATTTTAAGGTCAGAGAATAGCGTCTAGTTCTTAAACATTTGACTATCGCTGTTCCCTTTGAATCTGTAATATGTGTAATGTAGCCATTTCTGCAAAGGTTTATTTGGATTAAAATGTAGAGATAGAAAAATAAGTTGAGTAACAATAATTTGTACAGCCACTAATAAAGATAGAGGGTAGAGAAAGTCATGTGAATGTATCACATCAGATTTTTGTTTGTTAGCATATTCAATGTACATTATATGTTGCAAATTTCTGGAACATTTCTATTAGTTAATATAGACCTACCATAGAGAAAACACTTACACGATGTCGTTAAGGCACGGATTCCTCAAGGAAAGTCTACGGTTCAAATCGCGCCAGGATGTCCTCCCTGAATGAACGAATTTTTTCCCCAGATTTTCCTCACTCCTCCTAACCAAATTACACTTTGTGCAAGCGTGGACGTCTTTTAAATTGGTTGTTGCTTGCCTATGTTGACATCACGGAGGCCATAGGTTCAAGGGTACTGTACTGTGAAAGGAAAGGGCGACCTGTTTATGCTGTGTCGGAGAACGAACGTACCGTTCATTTGTTAGGATTCGATTCCTGGCTATTCAGAATTGCATAAAATAAATAACAAGCATCTTGGTTTCAGTAATGTAGACAACAATGTTTATTTTAAGTATGCACTTGTAGCATTGTGCGATTTGACCGAACTTGCTCGCAGCACAAGCATATTTTTAGTGAAAAAGAAGGAATTTCACTTTGTCGTGCTTAAAAAATGCACATCGTAATATGTTGTAGTCCTCTATCAGGACGTGGACGCTCTAGCTGCGTGTTTGGATCTACCACTTGAAGTTCACAAAGGAGAACAGGATGCTTTTGCCTCAGTTAGCTCTACAGGTGACACGCTGATGAACTCGAGATGCGGAACGGGATCGTCAATTCGGTGTAAAGGTTGCAGCAGTGAAACCCTGGCCTTTAGCAGGCCCCGGAAGTCTGTATCGAGACACGCTGTCAGGAGTTACCCTGATGAGATCGAAGATGCCAATCGGGATCGTGAGCTTAGGACCGGGGTCACCCCATGCTCGAAGAAGGTTAAAGAGGGAGAATGAATAACTCGAGTTTACACTTACACTTGAGGGGGAAAATTGCGCGGTATAGCAGGAGACATGTTGCTTTGTCGAGTGTAGTGCACGGACTGGTTCTTGGTTTCTTTTCCAAGTAAAAGAAAAAACACAGTTACGTGCTAACCCCAATCCTGATTGGAATTCGGAGAGAGAGTATGTGGCTCGCTTGTAGATGGCAATACCACTAGAAACTCCTCCACCGGAAGGAAAAATAAGTAATTCGAGTGATGAATTGAAGCAGTACCGTTATTGCATCTGCGCATTCGGTGATCGGATATAGTGGCCGGTGCAATGAACCAAGCCAGGTGAAATGAGAGCCAGGACGAAAGCATGACCGAGGTTCTACCTAACACCCTAGGAAATTCGGGGCGAGGAATTGACGTGATGCGTCTCCGAATGGAGACGTCTTCCAACTGGTCACAATATTATTGGCATTGGTTTGCTGTCCTGAAACGTAAATGGGCATAGACATTAGCATCAGTATGTAAATGTTGAGTCGGTTAGCTGCTTAGACCTCAGTCAGTGTTAGAATAACATGCGTACCTGCCCTCTCCTAATAGAGGGGGTCGTCGTTTTATCTTAGATGTTGGTGTCTTGGGGTCTGGCGTCATCCTGAAACAATGAATTATTTAGGCATTATTATACTTTGCCTTTGGTATTAAATGTGCTTACCATAAAATATTTAGTTATCTTGGCGGTGGGCTGTATCAGTTGTTTAGAAATCATTTAGTGTTTACAATCATATCCATTGTTTTTGCCTTGGTCGAATTTTGAGTGCCCACCTACAAAAGCAGTCTACCGAATTGTGGCGCGGCTGCACTTAGACGTCACTCCCCCTGGGATCGCCTTGACTCCAAATAGTCAAGGGCCACTGTAGTCGATATAGATAGAGTGACCTTGCCATGGCTATTTTGTGGGTATTATGCTTAGTTACTTTCGTACTAGAGGATATAAGTTTTCTTGGGTTAATAATCTCCGGTTCCCCAGGACTTCTATCAAATAGCGATAATGTTCTTGCGTTTAGCTCTCTTGTTGTTGTGAGTGCCCTAATCACGAATAACGGGGTTACGATTTTTCGCCTTTTCTGGTTTTATGTTAAAGCTTTGAAACTGGATGAATTCTTCGATTGAGTGTAGTTTTAGCTCCTCGTGTACGAAATAAGCCGGATTAATCGATGGGAGCTTCGCTTTAATTCGAATTATTCTGTTCTGAAGGCTTGTATTTTGTATAGGAGTAACTTTGCAGCATAACCCCAAACTAGGGTCATTATAGGTCTTATTAAAGATTTGTATATAGTGAAGTCCATATTTAGTTTATTTGGCTCTTAATGTTAATAATTGGGTAGAGCTAGTTTAGTTGCCATTGGCCTTTTCCTATACGAAGTTAAGTGTTCCTTCCAGGTAAGACCTTGGTTAATAGTGACGCCTAGATAGATTATCTGGTTTTTCCATTCTGTTGTCTCGCCATTGTAATTCAGAGGCGATTGCGCATGCCTAGGTAGTTTGTGTTGTAGTCTTTTAGTAAAAATTATTGATTTGCGTTTGTTAGTGTTTACTTTAATTCCCATTTTCTGTACCATGGCTCTAGCTCATTTAGGGCGTTCTGTAGACGTAGGAGTAATATGCTGCGTTACTAGCGCTGTATCGTTAGCGTATATGTATTATTCCGTACGCATAAGTTCGGGCATGTCGTTTATGTAGAGATTGAAGCGTGTCGATCCAAGCATTCTTCCTTGTGGAACTCCCGACCTAATAGGCCTAAGGAAGGGGGCCAATCCTCTACTGTCGCTGGTACTGATGACCGCTAATGTAATCTTTAATAAGGGCGACCAAAGAGCTTGTGAATGAGGCCCACATGCCATACTTTATCAAAAGCGCGCTCAAAGTCTAAGAATATGGCGCCAATTGATCTATTCGTATTGTATTCTTTGTATTTCGGTTAATCGAACTAATAGTTGAAATGTTCTTGAGCTTTGTTACCTAAATCCAAACTGATCTGGGATTAAGATGTTTTATACAATGTGTGAATTTATACTGTTCAGAATTCCCTTCTCTACAATTGTGCTTAATAGACTAATTGGCCTGTAGCTGGTAAGTGATGAGATATTTTTCTTTGGTTTTGGGAGCGTTATTATTTTTGCCACTGTTCCATTTTGGTGGAAATCTACCTTCGTCAAGGGAGTAGTTGAATATTTTGACTAGGAGGAGTACCGCTCCACGCTCTTGGCTGATTTCCTCTCCCTTTTATACCCGAGCCTGTGGCTCATTAGTCCACTGTAATTAGCGCGGTGGCACCATCTCTGCTTTATTGATTTAACTATTTACATTAGCACCTTGAGTGGCGAGCTTATTAACTATCTACATGTGGTCAGGCGGACGTTTTCTAGAAATTTATTCCACTATTTATATTGTATCACAACATTATATATTGTAATGGAATACAGATTTTATCAGAATTATTTACCTGGATTGCAAATACCTGTGTGTAATTTGACTACCTCGTCTATTTTGTACATGGTGTTGTAAGTATGTGTAAGTAATATTGTAAGCATGTAAATAATCAAGGCACATATATCATATGACACCGGTAACGTATACAAACGTTGCATGTTTGTTCCGCCGATCTATACCAGCAATCAGCCATGTGCTGTCGATGGACTGTCCTTATCCTCTAGTAAATACAGCAACTCAATAAACGCACCAGTATCAGTCAACTCGCAGCGAACTGGGACAAAATGCCGTCCCTGCTTACAACTGCCGGCGAGACACCCTAAACTTAGGCTTGGAACATCTCCTTTCCAAAATTCCTTTTCCAAATAGAATTTCATTGGTTGTATCATATCAGTGCCCATCGCCTGTGGTGCCTTATGTAGTAAAAACGGGTGTTAAACACTACTAAACACAGAGAAAACAATATATATGTAATTTTGTGTAAACCATTATAAATTATTGAAAAAATGGTAATTATGAGGAGAATGAAACATTAGGTTATGCACGCAGAAAGTAGGTGCAAATGTTTTAGTATTGCACTTCGCCTAAGTGAATAACTCTTAACTTTCCGTTTCAGTGTGAATGCTCACTTTTGGTTACAAACTCATAACGACAAATTTTAGTATCTGGGGAACTATACACACACACACACATACACACACACACATTCTAGAATTTAATGGAGAACAATACATTTATAACCCGTGACAGTTCACCGATGTCTATACGTTACACTGGAGAAATATCTGTAAGGCAAAGCCTTATGCTAATTTTGCTTTGCAGTCATGTAAAGCATATCCAATTTGTTCAGACAGATATGAAGAATGACTCAGTGCCCCTAGCTTGTAACTTACAATGTGTTACACAATTACAGACTTCACATAACGGAAAGTAGTATAGATACACTGTTATATGCTGGAGAATAGATGCAACGAGGGATTGGGTACGCATATTTGTAAAGTGTATATATTTTTAACAGACTTGCCTAAGTAAAATTTATACGTCATTGAAAGTATTAAAACACATCTTAATTTATTCTTAGCAACTTATTTTCAAAATTAAATTAGAACTTTAAACTCAAGATTCATTTAGGGGTTCTTTAGAGAGTGATTCGTAGAAACCCACATAAATTCTTGTTTTCTCTTTCAAGTTTTAAAAACGTTTCAATATGAAAAAAAGGTTATTCTGATGATTTGGATTAAATGTCCAGGGCGTATACAGAAGTAACTTATGAGTAAACTAACGCATTATTCTCCATTAAATGTACAGTGTTTCCAATTTATTCACAACGAAATATACGGTAGCGTGAGAATAAACACAACTAAAAGCTTACCCAATCTAATGTAAACATTATTGTAACTTTAAATGGACAACTGTTTTATAGATTATGTCTTCTTGAATTAAAACATATTTATTTGTCATATGCTTTCTACAGACAATAATTATGTTATATAGCAAGCCATAATTAAGCAACATGGAAAATGGAAATGGAAATATTTTGGATCCCTATAAGCTCGAAAGCATGACACTTAGCCTGTGTTACTACTATGAGTGGAGTACACAGTATACATTTCAGAAAGTCTAGATAAATACTTCACCTCTGCAGCCTTTTAAGAACTACATAGGTTGAGCTTTGTACCTGTCGTTAGAAACTGCAGTTTAGTCTCCATTTTTAAACCTACCTTGGCAAATCGACAAAATGGTGATGATAAATCTGACATATCTTATTGCGCTAAACATAGCTGCCATTGTGACATTGAGAACTTGAAAGTCAGGGCTGAAAATGGAGAAATACTGGTTGGAATATTAGTAACTCTTATATAAGAAATTATGTTACCGAATATGAGAACAAAATATTGTGGCAACAAGATGTCTTTATCTTCTCTCCCTAGTTTTATTTTCCTACCACGTGCATAAAGGTAGAGAAGGTATTGCATTCCACCCAAAAACTCGATACCGATATTTCAGCGGAAATACATGTTTTGAGGCCCCTGAATAAAAAAACGCACTTTTAGAAAAAGTTCTGCATGTGTGTCTCTGTGTGCCTGTGAACAGCATAACTTGGATAAGTTGGATAAGCACCAAATGTCGTATTTGGGTGCAGTACCTTCTAAACGTGCGGCACGAAGATTTTTAAGAGAATTCTCCACAACAAACTACTGTTTAGATGGAACATTTATCGAAATTTTAGATTGTTTTAAAAATGGCTCTAACGATTTTGATTAAAATACCATATATTAATGATTTTAAACGAAAAATAAATGTATATCTTGAATTTTCTGGCAATATTCTATGATGTCTTCTTCATTAATAAATAATTTTGTATAATCGTATATAACTAAGCGATGGGCGAAATTTTACTACACGAGAAATGTAGTATCTTTAAAGCGCACAATTTATTTCAAATTAACTTGGTTTAGTGGAATAAGCCATTTCCGAAATATTCCTTATTAATGGTTCGAGTTATTCGATACTTGGCCATTCTCTTAAAAACCTGTCAATATTCAGTTAATTCATGCGATGGCATGGAAAGAACATGGAGTTTTAAGGCAGTGTATAGCGTCCACTTCTTAAACATGTAACTGCCGCTGTTGTCTTTGTATCTATAACGAAATGTGTAATGTAGCTATTTCTACGAAGGTTTATTTGGATTAAAATGAAGAGCATACAGAAAAATAAGGTTTTCATAAAAACAGTTTGTACGTTCAATAATAAACAGAGGTAGAGAAAGTCATGTGAATGTATAACATCAGATCTTTTGTGTTACGATAAGTACCAGCTACATTATATACAAACATTCTCTATGGATATTTCACCAGAAATTGTGACAGTATATTTTTTCATTGATAAATATTAAAAATACAAACAACTGCAACAATAATTAATACCACTAAGAATATGTAATAATCTGATATCAATACATGTATGATAGTATTAATAAGCCTAATTGTGGTCGTGTAATTTTAATGTATATGTTAGCTTTTAAGTTACCGAGAAGGATGGCTCAGGCGGTAACGTCTGTGGCCCGCATTCGGGAGTCGTCGGGGTTCGATTCCCGTGACCGACCTTCCTGATTCATGGTTTTTTTCGGGAGTATCCTCGGGTCACCAGACGAATGCTGGGAAGGATCATTACCTCCCCCGAATTTCCTGTCCCTCCATTTCATCTCCATTCTCATTTCATTTCACCCTTCATCTGCTTGGCCTCTTTCAGGGTTGCAAGTGTCGGTGGGAGGTTTCGGTGTGTGAATGACAGGGGAAAAGGATACTCTAGGTAAACCTTCGTCCTCCGGACTGTGAGCGGTCTCCGAGTCCCAGACCCCCAGGAGGTGTGTAAGCCTAAGGGGGAGGGGGCGGTTGCACCAGCCATCATCGGGGGAGTTGAAATCTGTAAATCGTAGGGACTCTGCCCTCTGCCTGTCGTGCTTCCTGGTCCGGCCGCCCTCTATCTCCTC
The DNA here is from genome assembly GCA_030765065.1 of Deroplatys truncata. Lineage (NCBI taxonomy): Eukaryota > Metazoa > Arthropoda > Insecta > Mantodea > Mantidae > Deroplatys > Deroplatys truncata. The sequence continues at coordinate 145,232,993 of CM060978.1, read as the reverse complement.
TCATTTCATCTTAACCTCCTTGGAGGCCCCCGTCAGGGGTCTAGGTACAAAAGATCTGCGTAGGTCGAGGTGCTAAGTCCCCTCCGCTTCTAGTCCTATCCTATCCTCTTATGTTTGTTATACGTTTCGTTGAGGAGTCTACAAAAATACACAAAGTTGCATTTTCAGTGCGAGGGTGCAAGAAACGAGGCTGCAGGAAGTAGAGTCACATAAAAGACTTGTCCTTGCTTTATGGTATGTTGTACTAGGGGGAGATAAGGGGATTTTCCACTGGCAAACAGACGAAGTTGCAGAAGTTGTTGCAAATACAAAATAAAGTTAGTCACGTGTTAGGTAGTAGGAAACGGCAGCTTGAGAGTTACATTTAAAAGGTTTCTAGCAGAGGCAAATTAGGGAATTTATGATTTAAATATACAGATTTTTAAAATGTTTGAATGTAGTAAGTAAGAAGTAGCGTACCCATGCTAAATTTATTTCTTCTGTACTCATCAGTCTGTGCAGATATAATTGCATCTGTTGATGATACCGAAGTGATTGTAACCGTAAAGGATGTAGAAATCACAGAAATGTTTGTTGTAATCATAACATTGTGAGTGCGCGGATAGTATTAATGTTCGTGTGTGAGCTATGTAATGTACAAAGTGTAAACCTAGAAATTTGCTCTTAGTAACACGGTAGTGTAACAAGTTAAATTCCACAGCTTCAACGAACAAAGTTATATTATACTCTTACAGAGCAACGAGTCTAAAATTGCTATATGTGCATTAAAATAGTGCATTCCTCGAAAATACTTTGTTTTAGATTGTTATGCAGAATCAATAATATACGATATGTAACAGATTGAATCATCATACCACAGAATAACGTTACAACATTTTGAAGCTCCGAACGTGGGACGTAACGTTACACGTTTGGCTTCCATACGTGAGACCGACAACCGCTATAAAATACACTAATGAGATTATCAGGATCTGAAAGACACAAAAAAGTCTGATGTGCCCGCAAGACTTTCTGTACCTATTACAAATTCACATATATTCCATAAGGGTTATTCGAACTTATAGAATGTGATTCATTTATCCAATTACATTATACATGTATGATAGTTGTTTGCCTAGAAATGATTTAAAATTAAGCAGTAGATGCTTGGTTGCACACATGTAGAAATAGCATCAAAATGGTAATACAGAAGCATGGAGTAATAAATTCATTTGACGTAGTAGCAAGTTCTTGTTTGTGAAGGAAACTTTTATTAATTGTTTATTGAAACACAGCTTCCTCTATATACAGCATACTTGACAATAAAAGTGAAATGAGAAAAACAAGGAACATATAAATGGATAACAAATAAGCCTGAATTTCAAAGTACAGATCAAAGCTATCAAATAAAAAAAGGAAAGAAAAATATTACTAATAATGATAATGATGAAGAGAAACAACAATAAGAAGAAACAAGGAATGGAAACAAATTTGTTATATTTCACATGTGCTAAATTAATTTGTGTACCAATGATTACGAAGTAAAGTTATTGATCCTCTATGGGCGGTGATTACAATATCCTTTATTTTGTTCTTCTTCAGCCGAACATATTCCAAGAGGCAAGGAAGAACTCCGTGGTCGTCCCACGGGCACTCACCATCAGCCTATTACCTCTATTTCTTGGATTCCGTATTTATCCAAGCAAAATGCTATTGTGGGATTGTATATATTTTTCTTCTCCGCGTTTACTTCTTCTGGCTGGTCCTTATACGTCTCCAATCTGACAGTTGGATCAATTATATATACCATTTTACTATTAGAAGGCATTTCTATCACATGGATCCTTCCAGTGCTGCCAGTTGAAGCGAGGCAGTGAACTTCCTCATGCACTTGGTAATTGGGTGATCTTAGTTCTTGTGCGATCATTGATCGAATCTTGTGATGGTGGGAGTTTCGAAGTAACTCTCAATAATAACAAGAACCCAAAATATGAGCAGGAGTTTCATCTTTTGAAACTCTTGAATTCAAGAATCGTAAACTTTCAAGCATGTTTCATCAGAAGACGCACCTACGCCTGGGAAACTTTATGTATTTTATGACCAGTTCTATATTTTTCTGCTTGTAAGGTTTTGTCTATATCTTATGGTTTCAGTTATAGGATACTATACAACATTTGATCAGAAAGAAGTGAACTACACAGAAAATTTCAAATATACATTTGATTATTCATATCAATGTATCAAAATACGATACCGTAATCATGTCATTGTAGCTTGTTTTACAAAATAAAAGATAACGCAGCCTTATCTGCATAAAAGGCAACTTGGTGGGTAGGAAAGTTTGTGTAAATCTTTATGCTGTATGCTTGAATATGACTTAAATGAAATTTTAGTATATGTCCAACTTTTTGTTTTTCAGTTTTTCTGTTCTCACACATACATACAAATACATGCACTAACACACACAGTCAGTCAGTCAAGCACACGGGTAATTTTCTAAAAATGTTCTTTTCAGAGTGGTTCACAGGAACTTCCGGTGAAATATCATTACGGAATTTTTGCACGGAGTATCTACCGTAGGTAGTTGGTAGAGAAAATAAAAATATTAACAAGCGATCCTTATATAAAAAGGAAAAGTACAGCAGTTTAAGCATATCAAAGTAATATTGCACACATTTTTACAGACGTGCATGTAATTAACACGTGTTGCAAAATACGTATATCAGTTGCTGAAGTAAAATATATGTCTTATGTGAAGTTACTGCAAGAATAGTTTATGTTACTAATAGTAAAATTGTATATAATTTTGTAGTCAACATGTTGTATAAATAGATTCATTCACACATTCATTCAGTCATATTTTACCGTATGTGTGCATTGTCGCGTCGGACACATTATTGCGTGTATAATATATTGCTGAAATAATTATTTCGTTTGTAGCTTTGAATTCTTGTCCAACAATTCCCTCCAATTTCTGGTCAGGGGGGTGTAGGCAATTGAAGGTACAGCCTCTTTGTTTGAGTGCTTGGCGTTACCAGTGGAGTCAGTCTAGTGTAGGTCTTCTGAGTGTGTGGTTTGTATGTAGCGTGCGTGTGTGCGTGGGGCATCTCCCCCAGTGTTTTTCTGTCGGGCACCTTGTTAATTATAATAAATCAGAGGTAAATGTGAATTTATGTATTTTTATGTTCTAAAGATTCCACGCCCGATTTAGCTTTCTGCAGCAATTTCTTGGTATCTTTCGCCGCCTCAGAGTCTACGTCCCGCAATGTTTTATGCCGGGGTAACTAAATTTAATATTTTAGCTGCAACCCTTTTGGCTTCACCCCGGTGTATAACAATATGTGAAGTTATTGTAGAGTAAATCATTTTGCAATGATAACAACATGTGAAGATTTAATTATTAATTAGGACATGTTCTGTTTTTCTCAGCTATGTGATTTGTATATATTAATTTTAACTATTTTTCTGTTTCTATTTAGTTAATAAATACTGACTTTTCCTATTTATTTCACATAACTTATTCTGCATCAGTAATTATTAATAAAACTGTACCTCATAAGATCCCAAATGAATGTTGGATCCTTCAGTTGCATCAAGAAATCTCTGCAATATTTCCAGTGTGTTGTAGAGGAAAAAAGAATACAAAATTTAGGACTTGGTACTCTCAATTATAATTGTACTTTCGTTATTTCTTAGGTTAAAATTGCACGCTCTTTATCTCTACTTTTATAAAGCATTATGATTAACGTATTCCACATTACTACCACAAGAGCACGTATTATTATCCAAACACATTATTAACAATCAGTTCCGTCCTTGTAGAGTAAGACACTTCCTTTTTGTTTGTAACTAACCAATTTCAGTTTCATAGAACTAGTCAGAAGGGTTTCTTGCGTGATTCATTTTCATGCATGCATATATTTTGCAGACCCTTCAATTAAAACACGATTTATAGCTTTTTCTTAATACCTAAGACTATTAAATGTTGTTTTTACAATATGTGCATCTAAGAGAGTGGCGCTGTGACGGATCGATTAGCTCGCAACATCACCAAGGTGACACAGCTGCGAAAGAATGGGACTGTAAATGAATGGAAGCTCGCAAATACTACGGACTAACCATCACGAGAGAGAAAGTCAACTTTTGCAAATTCCAATAAAACGAATAGTCCATAGATTCATACATAGGGGTAAAATAATAATACAACTATCTTGCACATTTAAGCCATCTCCGCGACCTTCTTGTAAAGTGCCAAGTGAGCCTAATTTTGCTATAACAAAACAAAATGAATATTTTATATAAACTATCATCAATTAGAAGCTTTGTATCTCATCATATGGAGAGAATGTATTGAAGTGTTTAAGTTTCTGCGGTGTATAACTTATTTTTTTAAACAAAATAATGGTTAGCACGTCTTTGCAATCATCCATTCAAAGCTGTAGATCCCCTTCTACTCGTTTTGACAAAAACATCCTCGTGTTTGTCCTCAGTTCGTATATTCATACCATCTAGCACTGCGCTTTGTGACTCAAAGTGCTCCATAAAGAGAGTGTTAAGCTCCTTTTGATTAATTTATAGCCCCTCACAAATTATCATTGTCTTAAACTCTCTGCTCTGATTAATAATATTACAACATCAAAGCCACCTTTATGAAAATTTATCTTTCATTCCGGGCTTAGAATAAGTTGGTATTATTATAGCAAGTTCTTACCACTCAGTACAGACTTGTAATGAAGCATAGTTTTGGCACCGTAGTATAAAATCAATTTAATCCATGAACTACATTAAAGTGAAATAATTCTGTACTGCAGGGAGAGAAAACGCCTTCCTTCCCCGAGTCTCGGGAATAAGGCAACCGATATTACACTAACAGCATTGCTATACAAGTGGACACTGCGGGGGTTGGCGTACTGAGGACAAGAACAGAGTCACCCTTTTGCCACGCCTACTTTATAGCACCACTATAGAATATGGCACATAAATCCCCCCCCAAAAGAGAGGAAACAAGGCTCATATTTCAGGCATCATCTTCGAATCCAATTTGAAAGTGTCCTCCTCGGAGTGGACAAATGCCATTAAGATGTCTGCCAAAATTTCAGCAGTACGATCTGTTCCTGGCGGTTCTTTGTCAGCAAACAGTGCCTCCAAACTGGTTGCAGTGAAGTGGATACTCTTGGGCATGACTTTGAGGCAGTATTTTAACACTTAAATGATAGTGTAATTATATAAAAAAATAACAGCCCGCCTTAAAGCAATATGTGTATAATATAATATATAAAGTGTATATTACAGTCATTATATTCTGTTTATTTTATTATGTACATGTATAATAATGTTATGTGAATGTATTACGTAGTTTAATAATGTAGGAGCTGTGAGAATAGAAGCAAGTTGCTTTCCGCAGCAAACAGAATTACCAAGTAGAAACCGAAAGTTCCTAACAATGAGGTGACTTTGAGACAACAATAGATTAGAAAGTTGAAATAGGCTACTTATAGTTCTTGGAACAATAATAATGTAATATTTAAAACAGTTTATAAATAGCCAATCAAAAACTAGAAAAGCTAAAAGTTAAATAAAGGTATTCTATTGGAGTAGGATTAGCCAATCAGACTTGAAATAGAGAAAATGTACAAATTCAAGCGGTAGACGCTACAAGAAAGCGTAACCAAGCAGTTCGGTACGGTACGGGTTCAGTGTGAGACATGAAAATTCATTGCGGTGAGAATAAAGTAAAGTTTATCTGTTAAAAGTGCAATTAACAATAATCTCACAGCTCTATAGTAAGATACATCAGTGAAAGGTTATTTAATCGTGTGAAGGATTAATAAAAATAAAAGTGGAGTACAATTATAATTTGTGTAAGACTTGTTCTTTAGCCGTACTAGCCCTGTTAAGAGATTACTAATGACGCAGCCAAGGTGTACATAAATAAACATTAAAATAAAAAAATCGTTCTTAAACGTGGGGCGAAGGCCAACGGAAAGTTTATACCGTACGTAGGGCGAACACTCCTAGAAACAATCTCCCCAAATTGGCATCCTTTACGTGCGTGATCTAAAACAGCTTCAAATTGATGCCCATACGTGGTGCAACAACCGCAACAAACAAATAAACCCCTTCACCTTAGGATACTAGAGCTATTAAAAAACACACGCCATCATAAAGCAAGAAGCTTCATTGCGACAGGTCTTCGAAGGCTGCAGTGGGAGCTGTACGAAGAGGTTCATTATTTTGGCAGAAGATGGGTCAACAAGAAGAGCAGATGTCATAGCCGTCGGCAGAAAAAGCAGACATGTCTCCTCCTGGATCTACTGGACAGAGAGCATGCAGTCGAAGTAAATAACGAAAAGACCTCAAGTTACAGCCCATGTATTCCTCACTTAAGTGAGAGATACAATATTGAAAATTATGCTTGGGAAGTAAAAGGTCTTCTTTTCGGGACCACGGGAACTGCTTTGACATTTACAAATTCGTTCTTTTGGGATTGGAATTTAAAAGTGAAGATATTAACAAAATATATTTTAAGATTTTGAGAGACTCTATGTATATAATATGACATAGTATGACATTTATATACTATGGCATAGTTGTTATAACCTGCATTAAGTTTTTCATTCTTTTACGTTGTTTGATTTGTTTTGATTTTTGCATTGTTTCTTTGTTTCGTTTTTAGTAGCATTGTAGTTTTTAGTTTCATTTATGTTCTGATACCTATAATTTTTTGCTTTTGCATATTATTTTCTCTATGATTGTGTTCTGGATACATGTGGTCAGCAGTAGATGTCAGTCAGATATTCCATAATTTTTGGAAATAAATAAAAAAAATTGTTGTATAAAAGAATGTGAAGAAATGCCTGTTTTCGCCGGATTATTTGTAGGGAATGGGAGTGGCAAGAAACAAGTAGCAGTAGTAGTAGTAGCAGTAGTAGTAGTAGTAGTAGTAGCAGTAGTAGTAGTAGTAGTATAGTAGTAGTAGTAGTATTAGTAGTAGAATACTAGTAGTAATGTTTATTATGTACTTAGTATTACATTGGTTGCGTAATACAGTCGCATGGGTCAAAAGACCGTACGTGCTATTTAGAAAAATACCTGATCTGGTAAACCTGACTTGCAGAACCAGAAACACCTATTTTATATTCACAATACTGTAAAACACACATAAAACGTAAAATATTCTGAATCACATACACACACATATAAATACTTAAGTGCCACTTTTTTAAAACAAAGGTTAATCAAAAACCTGATCTCTTAGTACACGTATTTCCATTAAGTAGTCGTCCTCTGGTTCCCGAGGTCCCGGGTTCAAACCCGATGGAGGGCGATGGATTTCTTCGCGCGTAAAAATCCTTAACATGGAATGGAAATAAAGCCGGTGGTCCCGTGTCGTAGATTTACGGCACGTAAAAGAACATCAAGTCTGATAAAGAGACCTCGGTCTTTCACGCCGAATATAGAATGCGGTCCTAAGAACCATAGTAATTAAAGAGCGTCATAAATAAAACTCATTTTTTCCCCATTAGGTATGTGCCCAAGCTTGGCCAGTTTTGGTTGTTAAGAATCAAGTCCCAGCACACTGTCCTCCGTTTGTTGGAAGCGTAAAGTAGTTCTAGTAATCATTTTTCCTAGCAACCTTCGTCTGCACGCCAAAATATGCCTCCGGTCTTCTTGTTCCCCACATAATGGGCATATCCTCCTACTAGCATCGTCAACAAGCTTACGAGCTTTCCACCCTCCCAACCTAAGCCATACTATTCCCTCTGTTTCGCACTCAATTTCAAAATATGTGTTTCCTTACCTCACCGAGGTTTTATTTCATTTTGTAGCTCCAATGTTGATCTTTGTCTACATATAGATTTATTTCCATCGCATCGTCGTCTTTAGACTTATTCACGGCATTGTAGATATTTTCATTACCCCTTTGTCAGATATTTTTAAGCCCATTTTCGATAATACCCGTTGTAGCTCTGCCACCTACCACTTTGAATGCTATAAATTATTCATTTGATGGCGATAACATAATTTCTCTCAGGGTTATTTGGTCACCTTTAACTATTCGCAGCCAGTATTTAATTACATTTATTTTAGCAAATGCACCATCTTCCCAGCATGCTATCCCACGAAGAACAACTCCGCAGTTTGAAGTATCCCTCTCCAGCCTTAGAATACGTTTCCGAAATTACATTGTATTTTATTTACATTATCTACCATCTCCCATCCCCATACCTCACTACCGTATAGTAATGATGACCTAACCATTCCCGCATATATGGTTTGTAAAGTTTTTATTGGCATATCTGGTACCCAGGTCAATATCGTCAGTACTTCAGAAAGTTGTCCAATCTCTTTGTATTTTATTATGTACTCCATGTTCGTGCTCCATTTTGCCACCCATGTCAACCCTTCTCTTAGGTAATCGAAATGTTTAACATTTTGAATTTATTCCTCACCATATACCCACTTTTCCTACTGACCGTATACATTCCATTTTTAAATGCAACTGCTTTAGTTTTAGGAATATTTATGTCAATGCCCTTGCGTACAGTATTGTCGAAATGCGTTTAAACCAAATTGCAAGCCTTTTATTGCTATATAAATAATCACAATGTCATCAGTGTACAAAAGAACTAGTATTTTTTGACCAGTGCATCTATGTCTTTCTCCGCCATCACGGCAACATCATGAATAAAATTAAAAAGTAACGGAGGCAATATACAATACTTTTTAACTCCTCTCTGTGCTAAGTTACATTCTGATGTATTGTACTGATCGGTTTTGATAACAAATTTGTACATTGTACATTGTCTTGAGTGCTCTAATCATTTTCCCCGAAAGGTCTTTACGTAAGACGTAGCCAGTAGAAGGGTTGGGTCTACCGCTTCACAGTTATCCTTCACACTACCTTCCAACTTGTACTCAGTGAACTAAATCAGATTAGAGACATTCTTCGCACCCTTAACCTCGGTGGTATATCAACACTAGCAGGTATTTAGGTCTTGGTTTACAAGGAATGTTTCAACATTAACAGTATTTATGGTCCCGGATTAGCCAATTGGATTAACGATAATCCTGCCGCTAGGAGCGCTAGTGTCGCTGTTAATCCGCGGATTAAGGCGGATTAAGAGCGGTAAGCGCCAAGAGCAGTAGGATTATCGTTAAACCAATTGGCTAAACCGGGACGAGAGTTGTGATGATAATGGATTCCGAGGTCGAGATAGAAGGGTTGGTTGGATATGTGGTGGTGAAAGAGGGTGAAGTTGAGGGTGATTGGAGTCACGTGATCGGCTGGATTAACGTTAAACCGAGGCCGAGATAAAGTTTGAGGTTAAGGGTTGGTTGGATATGTGTTGGTGAAGAGGGTGATGGGGTAGATTAAGGTCACGTGATCTGGAGAAGGGGATTAGCGATGTTTGTGTGAGAAGAGCCGGGAAGGGAAAGAGGGAATGATATACAAGTGAGTGGTAAAAAGGAGATGAGGAAGTGACGTTTGATGCTGTGATTGGTGCGAATAAGAAGTGATGTTATTGGTGGAAAGGAATAAATGAGAGATGGTGATTGGTGAGAATAAGAGACAATATGATTGGTGGAAAGAAAAAGAGGTGGGAGTGGGGGTATGTTGGAGGTGAGGGGAAAGGTATAAAAAGGGGAATGTTGTGGGTGGAAAGAAGTATATGGTAAAGATGATGATTGCGATAGTGATAGCGTTGGTGGTGGTAGGAGTTGCAGGCGCAGAGAGGAGTTGCGTTAGTTTTGGGAGGTGTGGGTTCGAGTTGAATGACGAGACGGGACATTTGGAAAATGCGACAAGATGCGAAAAGGATTACGAATTGTTGCCTAACTGTACGTGTGTATACCGGAAAGGTAGTGGGTGCAGGTTTGGGTCAGGGTTTATTAATTTTGGAAACCTTAAGAACGTGTACAATTGTTTAAAACCGATAACGAGGTGTGAGAGGGGTGGTAGATGTGGAGCGATGATGTATGGGGGTGTGAAGTTTGGGCAACTAGAATGTCCGGAGGGATACGTAGTAAATGGAAGATGCGAGTGTGTAAAGAGTAAGACGAGGGAGGAAAGAGGTTGTAAATTTTATAAAAAGCCGGTGAGTATGTATGCTATGGACAACAGTTCGATTCTTGTGGAGATGATAGATTGTAGGTTGTTGATGGATACGGTAGATTTGCCGGAGGGTTTGGAATTGGAATGGAAGTTGACTACAGAGGAAAGCGAACTTCTGATGGCTTATAGTGTGGTAAACGAGATGAATTCGTACTTTTCTGAAATTTTTTTATATATATTTGGAGGATGTGATAAGGGGGTGTGGGAATTAAACTTGGGAGGGGGTAGGAAAGTGAGTGGAAGGGTGAAGAGGGCATCCAGGTGGTCTGCGGAGGGGAGTTTGAAACTAAATTCGGAATGTAATGAAAATGGCGGAGAAGGGGGAAGGGTATCGGTGAACAGCATAAGAAAAGCGGCATCGGAGAGGTGTAAGAAGGGAATAAAATCGATGCAACAAAAGATGAAAAAGGAATGTGATAGCAAGATGAAGGAAGCAAAAAAAGGGGTTGAGTTGGTGAAGAAGGAGAAGCAAGAATGTGAAGGAAGGTTTGAACAAATGCGGGGGTTCATGGAAAGAATGAAAAAAGAGCTGGAAGAGAAAAAGCAGAATGTGACAAAGCAGCAGGAATTGGTGAACAGAATAAAAGGAAATATGGTTAAACTGGACGATGAATTTGCGGCATTAAAGCAGATGATTGGTAGATTGGAAAACGCATGCACTAGCGGGGTGGAGGAATTTGCAAATTATGAAGCAGGTTACGACGAAGACACGGAAGAGGGTGATGGTGTGGAGGAGGAAGGTGGAGGGGATGGTGAGGAAGAGGAAGGAGAGTTGGAATACGTGACAAAATAAAATGATAAGGTGACTGAAATGCAATACAATAATTATATACCAAAATGAGTTGTAACTTATTAAAACGAATTTGTAGTCTATTAAAAGTGGCAAGAAATAAATTACATTGAAATACAATAAAATTTAAAGATAGATATGTGCAAAAAATATGAACATAAAAAATTACATTGGTTTTTTTTTATGACGGCTAAGAAAAGAATACCGGGAGTGGGAAAGGAACCCTGTGAGGTTAAATATGAATAAGGTGAAATAAAAAATGCACACATTAAACAGAGAAAGTTGTGGGAATGTGGCGTGTATTAAAAATTCAATTAAACAAGTTACATACAATTACAATAAATAAATTAGAAAACAATGCGAGTATTTGAAGTGTGTCGTGAATTAAAAAATTCAATTAATCAAATTGCATTCAATTACACTAAATACATTATAAAACAACGAGAAGTGTGTAGTGAATTAAAAAAATTGCATACAATTACAATAAATACATTATTAAAAACAACGAGAAGTGTGTAGTGTATTAAAAATTGAATGCATACAATGACAATAAATACATTATAAAAACAATGAGAGTAGTTGAAGTGTGTAGTGTATTAAAAATGAATTAAAAAATTGCATACAATAAATGTGCAAAAAATGCAGTAGCAATACATTATAAAAACAATATGAGTAGTTGAAGTGTGTAGGGTGTTAAAAATTGAATTAAACAATCAATTACAAGCAAATGTGCAAATGAATGCAGTAGCAATACATTATAAAACAAAGTTGAAGATACATTAATGAAATTGTGCAGAGCATCGTGCACAAGAATATTGATGTGTGGTTTTCAAATGTTCGTAGCTAATAGCAATATTATTGATTGCGCAAGCACGACGTGCTTGGCATTCTAAACAATTAGGAAAGTATGAATGTGGTCCATTTGTGTTATACCACACGGTGTACACTTTATAATTTTGCATGATTAATTGTTTTTGTTTGTGATCGTACCTTGCTGCTTGGCAAGCATTACAGAATTTTGATACCATATTACAACAACAATTCATTTTTGAAGAGCGCTCGCACACACACACAGGGTGTTAAAAATTGAATTATACAATCAATTACAAGCAAATGTGCAAATGAATGCAGTAGCAATACATTATAAAACAAAGTTGAAGATACATTAATGAAATTGTGCAGAGCATCGTGCACAAGAATATTGATGTGTGGTTTTCAAATGTTCGTATCGAATAGCAATATTATTGATTGCGCAAGCACGACGTGCTTGGCATTCTAAACAATTAGGAAAGTATGAATGTGGTCCATTTGTGTTATACCACACGGTGTACACTTTATAATTTTGCATGATTAATTGTTTTTGTTTGTGATCGTACCTTGCTGCTTGGCAAGCATTACAGAATTTTGATACCTTATTACAACAACAATTCATTTTTGAAGAGCGCTCGCACACACACACACCACTCGTGATAAAACAAACTAGAGAATAAATGCCACTACTACAAAAAATGAAAGCAAGAATGGATGAATTAAAAAAATACACGAACACTTTTCTTGGTTATTCCCGACGGAACTTTTTATGACGAACCCGCGGCTCCGGCGACAAGGGCACCCTGGGAGCAATGGGGCGAAGCTTGCGCTTCGCTGCAGCGGTGACCGGCACGAGGTGCGGTATACCCAGACTGCTTACCTCGTGTTCCTGGTCGGCCTCTGGGATGGCGAAAAACAGGGCGTCGTAGGTGTCGTCCTCGCAACCAGTTGACATGCACCACCCGCTACTGTGCTGAAGTAGCAGTGTCGCTGATGATGGTGGTGGTGGAGGCGACGTCTGGAACTCTTTGAGCAGATTTCGCCTTCTGATAGGTTGGTTAAACTTCCCGGGCGTGCAGGATAGAAGTTCGATTAAGGAGCTGGAAGGTTCGTCTGCATCGCGAATGGTGGGAGAAATGTATCTCGCGGGAGAAATGGGGGTAAAAGTGGGAGGTGAAGAGGTGCGGGAAGGAGATGGAGACAAAGGTTTGACGCTAATGGCGTCCAGTTGAACGGGTTCGAGCCCACATATGTTGTTAAAGGGCGAAGACGTTGACGGAGAGGTGTGTGGTGGAGGTGAGCAAGGGAGAAGATTTCGGGTTTGGAAGCGGGGTGAAGGAGAAGTGGAAATTAATTCCAAGGTGGTACAAGATGATGAAGGAGAAACTGACGGCGGTGGGGATGGCGACGAAGGAAGTGCACTGTCGAACCGAGGACCGCAGCGCAAAGGAGTGGCAGGACCAGAACTTAAAAGAATGGTGGAGCACGAGGATGTAGGGGACACTGACGACGGGAGGAATATGTTGCCGAAGGAAGGGATAGACGCCGGCGTGGATGTGCGTGGAGGAGAAGGGAAAAGATGTGAAGTTTCGAAGCGAGGACCGCCGGGAGAAGTGGGAATGAAAGCTATGGAGGAGCAAGAAGATGAAGGCGAATCCGTCTGCAGAGGTGAACTGGCGAATCGAGGACCGCTGGGCGAAGGTGAAGCAGCGCAAGAAGATGGCGGGCGCGCTCTCGGCGAAAGTCCGCTGTCGAAATTCGACGTTATGTTCCGGCTGGAGTAAGCCGGGTTGACCGCAAGCGAAGACGCAAACGAAGCGGAAAATTCCTGGTCGTCGTCGTCGTCGCTTGGCGAGCGAGATTCGAACAGCGCCACTAGAGATTCCTGGTCTCCGTCGCTCGTGTCAGGCGAACGATGTTCGAAAGGCTGCAAAGCTGGCTGTTGAACAATACTGCTGTTTGGCGAAGCAGACTGCGAGGAATCTACGTCTGTATCGCTATGGTTGTTGTCGAAGCCGTAGCTGTAGCGCAGGGATGTTCTGACATAGCGCTGTAATAAACCGCTATTGAAGTAGAAGTAGTGTCTGCACACTGTTGTGAGTTCGATGCGTCTCTGCATCTTGCTTTTATTGATGAAGACTGACGAATGAAGCGTGCTGGAACACTGCAGTTTAACTAATGCCGGTTATCAGGTTGCAAACTCACGTGATCAACATGGCTGCCGCGATAAAAGTTGTTAAAGTGCGTGTGAACTTTAAAAATGGCTGTATCGAAAGCGGATGCTGCGGTGCCTGGGTGCTGTGACCGGAAGTACCTCGAAAAGAACCCGATTAAAATTTTGGAAGTTGCGGCGAGATAACCCGCCCGGACTTTTAATTAGGCCTTAAACGGAGCGCGCAGACGGAAACCGTGGTACAGATAACGTGGTTATAAAAGCACCGTGCGATAAGCTGCTTGAGAAAGTGCGAATTTGTTGAAAAGCGAATATTGTGTATTGCGTGGACTGTTTAGATTTTATTACAATTAGATTACATATACGCTCACTTCATATAAAAGAAATGCGAGTAAAAAGGAATTTGATTCGAGCAGTGGCCGCGGTCGATTATTTTAAAATATCTTAAAACACTACTTGTTTGACTTGCGGCGTATTTTTGAAATACTTTAAAAGAGCCGGCGAAAGAAGAGCATTTTGCAGGCTTGTAGCATAGGGCTAACAAGTACTTTCCTATATCATTACATTGTGTTAACCTAGCGTATTTTTATATAAAAGAAATGCGAGGAAAAGTAGTTTGATTCGCGCGGCGGTCGCGATCGATTATTTCAAAACACTATATGTTTGACTTGCGGCGTATTTTTTAAAGACTTTAAAAGAGCCGGCGAGCATTGTGCAGGCTTGCAGTGTAGGGCTAAGAAGTAAAGTTTTATACGCGTTGTTTCACGAAGCACATCTTAGCATAATGGATGCTGGAGATGAGAGCAGTATGGATTCTGGTGGTGAGGTAAGTCAAGACTTAGCCTTGCAGCCAAGGTTTGACATTATAGCGCATAGGGAGAGAACGATGAAGAGACTGTTTTCGGGTTTCACAGAAAGCGAAATAGTTGTGAACCCGGGGCACGTAGATGCAAACCCTGTGCAATGGGTGACTAAGCTATTTGACGACGTTGTGAATTTTGCTAAACGGGAATTACTGGACAACGAACCCGGCTACTTAGGAATATCGATATCGGACGACAGGGAACCCTCCAAAGCGTTCAATATGAGTGTTAGGCGCATTGATCAGGTGAATGCCGATGCGGTTGTAAAATCTATTGAAAAAGTGATGCAGAGCAATCAGCAGTTTTTGCTAGGAGGTCCCCTTAAAATTACTTTTGTATGGACCAAGGAGGTCTCGGGTTCGAGTTACCAGCCATGCAACGCCTGTAATGGAAATAAAGGCATCGTCGAAATTAACAATAAAGACAATTTGTGCTTACCGAGAGCCATCGCGGTATGCAAAGCTAAGGCGGATGGCGACGTAAATTACAAAACGATGACGCGTTCGGAATACTTGCAAAAGCAGAAGGCCGTAGCACTGTGCGAAAGCGTGGGTAAATTAAATGGAAAGTTCACCATAGATGACGTAAGGCATTTTGACACGGTATTAAAGGACTACAAGGTGACGGTGTTTGGCGATCATACGGGCAAGAACGTGCTATACGCATCGCAGAAACAGAGCGATAATTACATTGACGTCATGTTTCACGACGGGCACTTTAATGCTATAGTAGATTTACACAAGTGTTTTAAATGTAAATGGTATTGTCGCCATTGTCATTACCCGACGACGCATAAAAAAGAATTACATAGGTGCGACGACAATTGTTCAAAATGTCACCAGCATTGCAATAAGTCATACACATCGTACATACACTGTGCTGCATGTAACCGCGACTTTAAGGGGCCTACATGTTTTGCAAATCACGCCAACAAAGGCGGTTTTTATCCGAAGTCGATGTCCGTGTGCGACGTCGAGAAAGTGTGTGTTTCTTGCAATAAGCTTGTAAATTTAAGACACAGGAAAACAGCTCACCAGTGCGGTGAGACGTTTTGCAGCAATTGTAAGACACACGTTAACGATGGGCACATGTGCTTCATGCAACCGTACGTTACACAAAACAAAAGAAACCAGTACGTGTTTATGTTCATCGATCTTGAATGTACACAAAACACGCGTTATAGCGGTAAACAAGAAACGTACGAGCATGTGCCAAATTTGTGCGTGGTATACCAAGCCTGTCGGCTGTGCATTGACGAACAGCGCAAGACGGCGTATTGTTCCGAGTGCGGCGTGAAAGAATGGGTGTTTATGGACGACCCCGTAAAACAATTGTTTGAGCACGTGATGCAACCGAGGTTCGAAGCCTGGGACGTGATCGTGGTAGCCCATAACCTCAGAGCTTACGACGGACAATTTTTATTAAAGCATATGGTCGGTCATTTGAAATGGACGCCCGAGCTCGTTATGTATGGCAGCAAAATATACCGAATGAGGTACGGTGACGTCACATTTATCGACTCCCTGAACTTTATCCCCATGCCACTGTCTCGGTTCTCCAAGACCTTTGCATTGAAGGAATGCAAAGGCTACTTTCCATACTTGTTTAACACCGAGGAAAACCAGCACTACGTCGGCGCCATTCCCGACAAAAAGTATTACTGTCCGGAGGGCATGTCTGTACAGGTTCGAACAGCCTTCGAGCAGTGGCACGATGAAATGACAGCCTCCGAATACGTGTTCGACATGAAGTCCGAAATGGTGACCTATTGCAAAATGGACGTGTTTTTGCTGAGTCAGGGAGTTTGCAAGCTTAGAAGGGAATTCATGGACGAGAACGGCATAGACCCGTTTAGAGAATGCGTCACCATCGCGCAGGCGTGCATGTGCGTGTATAGAAAGCGTTTCATGCCGCCGAAAAAAATTGGTCTCTTACCTGTTGGCGGGTATCGACTAGCGGACAGGCAGTCTCGCATAGCGTGCATATGGCTGTCTTGGTTAGAGTTGCAAAACCGCGTTGTTATTCGGCATGCTATGAGAGGACGCGAAGTTAAAATTCTAGGCCACAAAGTGGATGGGTACAGAGAGGAAGGCCGTGAAAAATATGTATACTTCTTCCACGGCTGTTTCTACCACGGTTGCAGGCGATGCTTTCACAATCGCCATGCCGCGGTATACAGCACCGGGAACGAAACCATGGCCTCCAGATTGGAAAGCACCGAGAAGGTCGCCCGAAAGATGAGAGAGGCCGGCTATACCGTGGTGGAGATGTGGGAGTGCGAGTTCAACGCCGAAATGAAGGCGAACGAGGACTTGGCGCGCCATGCCAAGCACTTCCCCATACCGGAGCCGCTGAGGCCCAGAGATGCCTTCTATGGAGGTCGCACCAATTGCACCAAGACGTATTGCGAGGCAAAGGGGGACCGAAAGATATTCTATTACGACGTGTGTAGCCTTTACCCGTACGTGAACAAGACGAAGCCCTACCCCGTGGGCCACCCCAAGATCCACGTGGACAGGTTTCCGCGCTTAGAAGACGTGCGCGGCGGTCTGCTTAAATGCCGGGTTTTACCGCCGCAAAACCTGTACCACCCGGTGCTGCCGGCGCGCATCTGCGGTAAGCTCATGTTCCCGCTATGTGGCGCTTGTGCAGAGGCGGAGAACCAGGGCGAGTGCGATCACGGCGAGGACGAGAGAGCTCTAACGGGCACCTGGGTCATCGACGAGGTGAAGGTGGCCTTGGAGCAGGGGTACCGGCTGCTCAGGGTGTACGAGATTTGGGAGTACGACGTGGTGCAGTACGACCCGATCACCGGAGATAAGGGGCTGTTTCAGGACTACGTGAACCAGTTCCTGAAGATCAAGACGGAGGCCTCCGGTTGGCCCTCGGATTGCGAAACGCTCGAGGCAAAGCGGCGGTACGTGGAGCAATTTTACGAGCGCGAAGGCGTCTCCCTAGATGCTGAGGCAATCGCGCCAAACCCCGGCAGGCGGGAGCTGGCCAAGTTGATGCTAAACTCGTTCTGGGGAATACTGGGGCAACGCGATAACCTGTCCACTTGCGA
Organism: Deroplatys truncata; assembly: GCA_030765065.1. Lineage (NCBI taxonomy): Eukaryota > Metazoa > Arthropoda > Insecta > Mantodea > Mantidae > Deroplatys > Deroplatys truncata. The sequence goes on along the minus strand of CM060978.1, from coordinate 145,215,197 downwards.
GCTGGTGGACCGGTACGACCGCCTCCTTAGCTTGCTGAACGACCCGTGCGTGGAAGTGCAGGCTTACCTGCCGGCAACGGACGAGATCATGTACGTGGTATGGCGGTACTGCGAACAGAGCCCGAAGGTCAACCCCACCGCCAATGCCGTCCTTGCGGCTTACACCACGGCGCATGCCCGCCTAGTGCTATACTCCTATCTGAAGCGGCTGGGAGAGCGGGTGTGCTACTTCGACACCGATTCCGTCGTCGCCGCCGCCGCTCCGGGTGAGTGGTTGCCGCCCGTGGGACGCCTCCTGGGTGACATGACGGACGAGCTGACCGGTTACGAACGGGGTGCTTACATCTCCCGGTTTGCCTCCACGGGGCCCAAGAGCTACTGCATGGAAATAAAGAGTCCGGAGACGGGCGAGACCTTCTCGGTGCGCAAGGTGAAGGGAATCACCCTGAATTCGGGCAACCTGGAGCTGGTGAACGCCGAGGTGATCCGAGACATGGTGCTGAGGGGCAGAGACAGAACGGTGACGCTCGCGGGGACGCAGCTTTCGAGAAAACCGCTTTGGACTGTGGTCACCGAACCCTGCGCGAAGACCTTTAGAATGGTGGTGAACAAGCGCGTTTTGGCCGGCGACTTCGATTCGTATCCGTACGGTTACAAGGGAGCTCATAAATGAGACGCCGAGCGGATTTTGAAGTCATTTCGAACCCGGGTCCCCAGGACGACGCGATGAGGCGATTCGAATTTCCTAGCACCATGCTCGTGGCGGGTCCTTCGCGCTGCGGGAAATCCACCTTTGTGAAAAACCTGATACGTCACGCCCACCAGATGTTCGACGAGCGCCCCAGAAAAGTGTTGTGGTGCCATCCGCCAGAGTATTCGCCGAAACTGGAAACCCTGCCGCTGAAATGCCAGACCCATGCAGGCATTCCGGAACTGGCTTCGGTGGGCGAGAACTACCTCGTCGTCCTAGACGATTTGATGGTGGAAGGGGGCGGGACGGACGTGTCCAATTTCTTTACTAGAGACTCTCATCACAAGCGCTTCGGCATCGTGTACATTCTGCAGAACCTGTTTCCACAGGGTCGGAAATATCGAAACATCTCTCTCAATGCCAATTACATCGTCGTGTTCAAGAACAACAGAGACAAGATGCAGATCGACAGGCTGTGCCAACAGATCGAACCCAGGAACTCTAGGTTTCTCTTAGAGGCTTTCGAAAAAGCTACGCAAAACCCGCACGGGTATCTGGTGTTGGATTGCACGCAATATACGCCTAACCGATACAGGTATCGAACCGGCATGCTGCCGAACGAAACGCTGTCCTTTTTCGTGCCCAATTCCGACCGTAATTATTAAAAACATGGGCGAATTTTCCTCATGCAAGGGTTTCCGATGGGACGTGCGCGCGTGCGCGTGCGCACTTCGTCGGTCTTCTTTTTGACGGGTTTGGGGTTCGCGCCGGGTCCGTTGATTTTAAATAACGCGCCATTTTGGACGCCGTCGTCATTATCGCGCAAACATGGCTAGAGGGAGGTTAAGCATTGCCAAATTGAGCAGCCCGCTCATAGCGAGGCAGCACGGTAATTTGTCGGTTTTGGCCAAGGCGAAGGCGCCCCTGCGCAAGAAGCTGTTAAAAAATGCCGATGAGGATCTGATAAAGGCCATTTGCGAATGTATGCTCAACGTGTGCAGAGGTCGCGTGCACCTTCCGCGAAAGTGCTTGAGCCGCTTAAAGAAGCATAAAGCGTCTTGGAGGAAGCTGGTCGACAAACGAGTTCCGTTGAAGAAAAAGAAGAAAATCTTGGTTCAAAAAGGAGGGTTTTTGCCCGCGTTTTTGCTTCCCGTGCCAGCTTCGCTGGGTAGCGCCTTGGTGTCAAAATTTGTAGGATGAAATACGGCAGGCAGATCGTGGTTGCTCCGCAGCCAAAAACGGTGCAAAAGCTTCACGTCATCGACAAGACCATTTCCAGGCTGGCTAAAGAAATGCAGAACGTGCAGCATGCAAAGCTCTCTGCCGACGAAAAGTGGCGTCTGGTAAAATATAAATTGGGTCACTATCTCGATCTAGTGGCACAAGTGAGACGACCTTACCTTAGCGATGACAAAGACGACGACGACGACGATGACGACGACTATGAAGACCTGGTCCCGACTGTAAAGCAGGAAGTGCCGTCCAGAACCGTAAAGGTGAACCCTCTCTCGCCTCGTAAGAACAAAGGGCGAACCCTCTATCGCCCAAGAAAAAGGCGTCTAAATCGCCTTCTACGGGCTACCATTTTCGCGCGCGCCGTTGGCAACCGCTGTACAAATGAAGGATGAAGGAGTGGAAGACGTTAAGGCGGTACTACGCAAGACCGGAACACTATGCCGGCTTAGGCACCGTAAAGTCCCTTCGCAAGGCCACGGGCGCGTCAAAAACCGACATAGAGTCCTTCCTTCAAACCCAGGACAGTTACACTCTGCACAAGCCGGCGAGAAAGCGGTTTCCGACAAAATTCTATCACGTGACCAATATGGACGATCTTTGGGAGGCCGATTTAAACGTCATGAACAGCGTCAAAGAGCATAACAAGCCGTACGTGTACATTCTCACCGTGATCGACGTATTTTCCAAATATGCTTGGGCCGCACCTCTCAAATCGAAGCTGGGCTCCGAGGTTGCGCGAGCATTTCGCTCTATATTTTCTCGTCGCGTTCCCAGGGTCCTGCAAACCGACAAGGGGACGGAGTTTACCAACCAAACGTTTCGCAACTTTCTGAAGAAACACGACGTGCAACACTACACCACGAAAAATAATGTCAAAGCCAGCGTCGTAGAGCGCTTCAATCGCACCTTAAAAACTAAAATGTGGAGATATTTCACGCACAAAAACAGTTACAGATACGTGGAGGTGCTTCCGGCTCTACTCGACTCGTACAATAGCTCCCATCACAGGTCCATAAAAATGGCGCCAAAAGACGTCAACGAGTCCAACATTCTACAGGTCTACCGCAATTTATACGGAAACAGACGCTTGCCGCGCGCAAAAAATCCCGCATTTTCGGTCGGCGATCACGTGCGCATCTCCAAAGAAAAAATGAAATTCGACAAGGGGTACGAGCAGAATTGGACGGACGAAATATTTCAGATAGCGGAGGTGGTGCGCGGTAGACCCGTGGTATATAAGTTGAAGGATCTGTCCGGAGAAGCCATAGACGGCATATTTTACACCGAGGAGTTACAAAAGGTCGCGCTTCCCGAGACCTTCAAGATCGAACGCGTCTTACAGACCAAGGGGCGCGGACGCAACAAACAGCACTTAGTGAAGTGGAAGGGGTATCCGGTAAAATTTAACTCGTGGGTTCCGGCTTCGACCGTCGATTCGGCATGATTAAGACCAAACCGTTTTCGCTCACTCTAGTCAGCAATGCTTCCATGAACCACTTTACCGATAACACCACGTCCAGGTTTTCAAACATCTTGCCCGAGAGAATCGTTTTGCAGGGAGAATGGGAAGTGGCGCTGCAAAAGGTTCGGTATCCTGTAAAATTTTATAACGTTTCGGGAGACGATGCCCACATGGTGGGCACCAAGTACACCATGACGGTCCTCCCCACGCATTCCAAATTCAGCTTAGAAATACCGCAAGGTATCGTGCACAATCCCAAAGACCTGGTGAGCCTCGTCAACGCGGTCATCCAGGAGCATCTGCACGTGGAAAACTTTTTTCTGTTCGACGAGCGCAGGAAAACGGCAAGCGTGAACGCAGCCGTCACGCATCCTCAACCCTTGCCGGACATTCCGTTCGACGGGTACGTGGAAAATGTCGTGCGCACGGCAAAACCGTACACGATCACAGAATTGAGCGATGCGCCCCGCGGAAAACCGAAGCCGAAGCCGAAACCAAAACCTGCGGGGGTGCAAAGACCCGCTTCTCGCCCGCCGAAACCTTCCGGGGAGGGCGAAGCTTCGCAGCCCACGGGAGAGGAGGGTGCGGGTTCGAAAGAGGAGGAGGAGGGCGATCCGCTACATCGCATTCACAGCTTGCTCTTGACTCCCGCTATGGCCAAAATGCTAGGTTTCGAACCTTATACCAACATCATTGTTCAGAAAGGCCCTAAACACCCTGTAGATCCGTATATGGGGTTTCCTTACGAGATGTTCATCTATTGCAAACTAGTGGCTCCGCAAGTCGTGGGCGACGCCTTCGTGCAGGTCATAGAGAGCGTTGCGGTGGAATACGAGAGAAGCAACAACACTTACATGAGCGACGAAAAGACCTTCTTTCCCCAAAACTGGGTACCCTTGATTCGGCAAGACTTCAAAACTGTAAACATAGATTTAAGGAACGGTTATGGCGATCTGTTGCCATTCGCTGACGGATTTTCCTCTACTATAGTTCTTGCTTTCCGTCCAAAACTGCAATAATGGATGTGCACGTCGTCACGCAGTACTACCTCAATCAAGCAGGTGGCGCATTCGACGACCGCGATTTCATTCTCTACAGGAGTAAGCGTTACCAAAAAGGTAGCGGCCTCTTTTCCGCCCTCGGAGGACTCTTCAGAAGGCTGCTGCCATTTATAAAGAGCGGGGCAAAAGCAGTCGGAAAGGAGGCCTTAAAGGCGGGCGCTCACGTTCTGTCAGATGTGGCTACCGCCGGAGTAGCGCCGAAGGAGGCGCTTAAACGGAGGTTCAAGGAGTCTGGATACAATTTAAAGCGAAAGGCCAACGAAAAGCTCGATGCCATGCTCGGTTCGGGCATGAGGCGCCTCAAGAGAATAAAACCGACCAAACCTAAAAAGAGCAAGCAGTCGAAGGTTAAACGCGCTAGGTGTAAGGTGCGAGACGTATTTTCGTAATGGCAGACGCGACCGTCCACATGAGTTCCGAACTGGACCTCTTTAAAGACGTCCCCGTTCAGATGAACATCGAGGAGTCCCGGTTCATATATCTAAACCCGCAAAACACGCTCATGAAAAATGCCCCCATTACATTTCATTATTCCGGAAATGCAGACGATTACCTAGATTTGACCTACGTCGTACTCGAGCTCATGGTGCGCGTTGTAGATGACAAAGGAGAGGTCATAAAAGAGGACGATAATGCCACTCTGGTCAATAACGCCTTAAATTCCCTGTTTCAACAGGTCGAGGTGTCGCTGAACAACGTCATCGTTTCCATGCCTCAGGCAGGATACCCTTACAGAACGTACCTAGAAACACTTCTTAATTACTCCGAAGATGCCATGAGTAGCAAACTAGAATCCTCCCTCTGGAAAAAGGATACGGCTGGCATCATGGACGTTTTTATCGCTAATGCCGGATTTCAGTTGAACCAAGGCTTTACCAAAGGCAGCAACATCACTCAGCTGATTGGCCCTCTGTCCAATGCTCTGTTTAGACAGGAAAATCTGCTTTTGAACAACGTGAGCATGACCATTAAGCTCACTCCTTACTCTCCTCAGTTTTATTTGTTTTCCGACGTGCAGACCTTTAAAGGTTACGCCGAAATCACCTCCGCCACGCTGCGTTTAAAAGCGGTACGACCGTCGCCAACCATCAAGCTTGCGCATCAGGCGGTGCTTGTTAAGAGCAACGCCAAGTACCATCTCAAGGATGTTAGCTTTCACGCCCTCAGCATACCCAAAGAGTCCAGAGCAATGACGTTTAGCGACGTCTTCATAGGGCAAATTCCCAGAAGGGTGGTGGTAGCCATGGTCACCGACAGGGCTTATTCTGGCAATTTTAACACAAATCCGTACAATTTACAACATTTTCAAATGAACTCCTTTCAACTTTACGTCAACGGTCAACCTGTTCCCTCTCAACCCCTACAACCAGACTTTAAAAAGGGGCACTATTTGCAGTGCTTTCAAACCCTGCAGGACGGTCTAGGAATTCATTTCAAAGACGAGGGACACTCCATCTCTAGACAAACGTACCCGGTAGGCTATACCGTAATGGCTTTCGATCTCACTGCAGACATGAGCGCCAACGAATCTCACATCTCTGGCCAGCGTCACGGCAGCGTGTCTATAAGCATAGGTTTTGCCGATAAATTGACAGAACCCGTTATTCTTCTGGTGCTCGCGGAAATACATCGCACGCTCGAAATTGACGCCAACAGATCCATCCTGGTATCATGAACACCTTTCAGATTCAACGCTTTCTATCCACATGTCCCTCTACGCGAACTCACTTTTTAGGTGTCTACCCCTGCGATAGGTTACCCGCATTTCATGCCATTCAAAATCTTCCCTTCGCTATCGTGGTGAACACCGATCCCAGCACAAAACCGGGTAAACACTGGGTTTGCATCTTTGTGGGTAAAAACGGACGGGGAGAATATTTTGACAGTTACGGAATCGATCCTCTTTCGCCTTATCTTCTTCACTTCTTAAATTCCGTCTGCGGGACGCAATGGTCCACCAACTCCAGAAGGCTGCAAGGTTACGACAGCACCACTTGCGGTCATTACGTCATCGACTACCTCACCCACCGCTGCTCCGGTCTGCTTAAGCATAAATTCTTTTCCAAATTTCACGTCATCGATTACGCTCATAACGATGACGTCATTCGTAAAACCTACAAAAACGTATGCCTTGCAAAATGCTCTAACGCTCACCAGTCCTGTCAACCCATGCAGGTAAGCAGGTGTGTGTGTGTGCCATACCGTCTATCTATTTCTTTTTCTCGTGTTTTCATTCCCTTTTTTGCACGTGCTTTCAGAACTCGCTCCTGCTCGTATAAAATGCACTGTCACACCGTCGCCTTATTCAGTCAGCCATGCAGGACGATAGCGCAGCCACGCAGCACAGGTTGGTTCATGCTATTTGTAAATTTTGTGCTGTTGTTGCCGATTATGCATAACACTTACATTTGTTTTGCCTGTCTTGTTTCAGTGCCGCAGCAGATTCGGCAAAAAAGTCTCGTGCAAAAAGAAAACTTCGCTTCAATGAAGGTGATTTGGCCGAACAGTCCAACCAACCCAGCACCGTGGTGGGACCTCTTTCCGACATCTACTTTCTCAACGCCAAACAAACCAAATTTGCGTGTGTCGGATTTTCCCCCCTGTCGCCGCACCAGCTGGTGGTATCCATTGCAAAATGTGGACAACGCAACGCAGTAGTCATGTGTTCAACGGAGTGGCACAAATTCGTCGAAGCGATACCTATTATTCACCGTCGCTTCAACGACCCAGAGGGACGCCTACAAGAATATCAATTCAGCAACAGCGTCACCACCCTGTTTAAGAACGTGTTCGGGAAGCTAAAAATCGTCTTCAAAGACATGCAAGGCACGTCTGTCACGCTCAACAACGAAGAGTGGAACACGTTGCAAAACTTGCAGCGCATCATTACCGACATCATGTATCACAAGAAGAAAGAAGAAACGGACGTGCAACATCAAATCATGGCTTACTACAAGTACATGCTGCACAACCGCGCCTCCAGTGTTCCCTTCGAAACCATGAATTTTACCCAATTCACCAAGTACATACGGTGCGCCAATTTCAGAACATTCCTAGAGGCAGATCATTTTCTCAAAACTCATTTTTCTCTATCCATCGCGCAAAATACACCTTAGTGCGCATGTACCTCTGCTTCCGCTTCAGTCTCCTCTCGCCCTTCGGTATCGCAACAAGTGCTAGCATGGGTTACAAAAACTACTTGTCTGTATACTGCGAAGGAACTAAGGTGTTTAAAAACTACGAAGTGTTAGGACATCCACAAAAAAATGCACCTTATGCACTACGTTTCTTCGATGACACTTACGACGGAAAATCCATCTCCGTCAAAATTCACAGCTGCGAAAGCAAAATTCATTTTCTGTTATCCAACATGAGTTTCAACGATATCCATTTCAAAACAGACTTGATCGATGGCGACCAAACAGATCAATATTTCCAATTTGTTCCCGCAAGAGGGTTATACATCGTGTTTTACGAGCAGCAATACGTCTCCGCAGCCAAAATGCAACAAATGAGAAACGAAGATTACATGTGCTACGGTACGTGTTTGGCAGTGAATTTGGGCAACACCTCCACCTATATTATTCCCGATCATATTTACGGCGATTGGATGTTCAGCGCCGATGAAAACAGAGTTCTCATCCCACAGCAAACCAACACCGGAAATAATTTTAAAAGCAACGTTTGGTGGTAAAACCCACTCTCCAAGAAACTTTTCCCATCAGCCGGCGGATGCACTATTTCCTGTACAAGACCAACTCCCAACGGTCGTTTTTACAACAGTGTTTTCCTGCGGATGTTCTACTTCCTGTTCCCTACAATTAGTACTTCCTGCGGATGTGAACCACGGCTTTATATATGTACGCCCGAACGTTTTTTTGCATTCAGTCTGGGCTAAACCGCCGTCAGGAATGCCAGGTGCGACGTGTAAGGACTACCACTGCTCCTTCTGTTTTCACCGAACGTGCAGCTGTCAACTTCACAACCGTCTCACGCACTTATGCACATAGTGCCATCTGGGATTCTACGAAGACCTCGCTCAACTCAGTGCGCAAATTCAAGCATTTCTGCGTACGCACGCCGCATCAAACAGCGCATGACTTGCTACTGCTTCACCGTCCTCACACACTTTCTCGAAAACGGACGACGCATTCAGCTCCTGCTACCTGGAGAACGCCACCTGCTGCTGCAAAACCACGGCATCATCTTTAATCGCTATCCACCATCCGACGTCGACGTAGTGTGGAACAAACTTACCACGCAACAACAGGAAATCTGCGCCCCTTACCGCAGGTGCCAACTGCATTACAACTTGCCCTCACAATCCACTCATATCGACGGTTCTGCACCATTCATTAAACACTGCCATTTCTGCAACCATGGCACAGGACGCTCTTAGCCAACTCCAAGAATTATCACACACCTCAGACATACTCAGCGTGTCTTCTCTTGAAAAAAACGGACCATACCGCGTCATCGGTGTCAAACCTATCGACACCATACACGGCACAAAACTTGTTGCCAAACTAAACGACACGGAAGTTTTCCTGCCAACCAGATTTGGAAAAGCCTCTCCAGATCTCATCAGCAAACTCGACTCTACACCCTTCTGCATCACTTACGAGGGCGAGGAAAAACTCAAAAGTGGATTCAAAAGATTCATCGTCACATTTACACCCTATAAAGAACAGTAATGTCCTGCGAAACAGATCCTGTCAACGTAGGCAACAATCTCACCCTCAAACTCATATTCAATTCCCATCTATCCAGCAAAGGTGAACTCCCTTCACATATCAAAATTCTATCCTCCCACACCTCCTTCTTTGGCAATAACAAAAATGTCACAGTCAAACTTGACATCCAAGATGCCGACCTCGTTCACGTCCAATGTCTACCCACCAAAGTCTACCAGCATCAACAGGACGCAATCTGCAGAATATACCTTGGCAACAACAAAATTCCTGCCGTTTGCAACAAAGTAACACCGACAGGGTGCTTCTCCACCAGCTATAATAATGATGTCGTCATTCCCATATACATACCTACCTACGACGATGATCTTCATCAAAACTTTTCTCACCTTCTAGTCACCTGCGTCACAACACCCAGCAGCACCACACCCCTGTTTCGCATCAGCAGCGGTAGCAGCAGCAGCGAAGACGACGAACAACAACATTCATCTCAGTGTACAACACATTTCAAAATTATTCTAGTGCGAAAGTGAGGTTAAAAAACTATGGACCATTCAGTGCTCCAAATATATGTGTGGTTTTTGTATTTTATCATAGTTCCAGTGTATTTTATCATGGTTTATTGTTTTGGAGTTTTTTTTTCTAAAAACCGTGTGTTTCTTTGTGCTTATTTCCATATTTTATTATAGTTTTTAAGTCATTCAGTGCTCTGTACTTTATCATTGTTACCTCTTGTATAACTTCTTTGTTTGAACCATTCACTGTATTATCACAAAAGGTCCCGGATAATCCGGGACTAGTTTTTAAGTCAATATATAATATTGTATAACTTCAACATCACTGTATTATCAGAAAAATAAATAAAAAACATGGTCCCAGGATTGGCCTACAGGGTTAACGATAATCCTTCCGCTCTTGGCGCTACCGCTCTTAATCCGCCTTAATCCGCGGATTAACAGCGACACTAGCGCTCCTAGCGGCAGAATTATCGTTAATCCAATTGGCTAATCCGGGACCATAACTACTATTAACTTATTAAGAATCATGCTGTCATATTCCCTAGGTGATGAATGCTTTGGGACATCAACTGCACACTCGAGGTAAAATTCTCTGGTCTACATTCCAGATTTCGAACCCCACATTGATTCGGTCGTCGTCAAACCCCATGAAAAGCTTCTTCAGCTTACTCCCTAGGTATTTCGCAATTAGAAAGTTCTCTGTATATTCTACCAAGCACTCATTCGATCGGGCCTATGCTATGCATATGACATTTTCCAAACTTTCCAAAACCGATCTCCAATACACTGCGAGCCAACTTCATACAGATCTGGGACTGTACACTGTTGAACATGTCCTATGGTCTACTTCTATGATAGTAATTTAATCCTGCCGCTCAACTCTCTTCACAATTACTTACGCCAATAACGAACCTTCAAACGACTGAAAGTCATAATCTCTAAATAATCATCTATCTGGAAGCACCTTTTTGAGCAGTTTGTCGTGTTGCAATATTTTGTAGTATTGCACCCCGTATTTCATATTCCGTACATACCACGCAATGCAAGCACTAATTTCGCTCTTAGAATACATCTATTTCCTTGCATTAAATTTCAACTTTAGTCTGTTTTGGATATGTATATTCGTCTTGAAACTGTATTTATAGTTTTTTAGAAAAGTTGATGGAACACTCAAAGTTAAAATCAGATTTACAATAAAAAGTTTCTCTCTTAATTTTCTGATTCACAGCATATAAAAGACTCATGGAAATGTCAGTAATTTCCAGCAATTATTGAAGAATCCGACTGCTTCGGATAGAAGAAATTTATGAAGGCACTAAAATTCTCCATAAATTATGGTAGGTTTAAATCAACAAATGTGTCTTGCGTATCATAAATGAGAACATTTTAAAATAATTGAATTGATTTAAATGATACTTAAGGTGTAAACTGAAAAGGGTTAAGGCATGCCAGGCATTCTGTTATTTGACATCAGACGATTTTTAGATGTACCGAAAGTGTGTGGCTTCTATTAGATCATCTACAAATCTCAAGTAAACAAATAAACATCTCGTCCTTAATGTATGTTTTAAAACTTTTAAATAGCTTAGCATGAACAAAGTCTCGTAGACAAAACACTAATGTATGCTTTCTAGGTAATTCACATTAGGTGCAGATGTCACGTCTTGAAATCATAAAACCGATAGACTTAAATGATAATAATAAACGGGATAAAACACGTATGTTTAAATCATTACAAATTACATTGAGGAAGTGAGGAATTATCGTAAATCGCGCGGAGATTACCGTCAATATTGTAAATGTTCGTAGTCTCTATTAATCAGTGAGGAAAATAAAAAACGGACTTGTAAGCTACTACTACAGCTTGAATAGCTGTAATGTATATATTATGTTAAGGAAGAACTAAACATGCTAGGGAAAGGATCTCGCCTTATGCTGGTATAGGCAGGAAAATAGTCTTGGTTTGAAATATTAAACCACTGATAATTGGTTTTTCTACAACTTATCACATATATATATATATATATATATGTGTGTGTGTGTGTGTGTGTGTTTATTTAGTCATTCAAATATGTGATTTCCAAGAAGAAAGTTTACAAACCTTCATGTATATTAACAATTCTGTTTACGTGATTTTTAGAGTAACAGATGTAAAATGCAACACCATATTCTTGCAATGATGGCTCTTCGCCTTGTAGCTATAATCACAAGATTAGTGAAGTGCAACAGAGGTTATATCATTCGGCTCTAATAACAATTTTTAAAATGTTGAAACCTTAACAATTTTTCTTGTTTCACAATATTGTAAACTGGCCCATTTAATAATAACAAGTCTGTTTAAAACACTGTTTGCTTTCCTCTCCACTCACTGCCGTTACACAATTACAAACCTTTGATTTACTCACCAGAACATGTTGATATGGTAAATTGAAAAACGTCGAAAAATGACGGAACTTGGCATTGGGCTACTCCGACCGCATGTAACCACTATACCAGTGATTGGGCTTCTGCCTTCCTTCCTCGTATATACGCAAAACTGGACATTGTAGACACTACAGTGCTGCCAACACATAATTGCCAAACATCAGGCAATGTCGTGATTCAGCGACCACCTTTTCTCTGTCTTGATCATGAAAGTTGGACTGGAAGACGAAGGATGCTGCACACTAAGATCTTGCTAGCTCCTGTGAATCGTCTTAGAGAGGGAGGAGAAACTGGCTTAGGTTACATAGCTCACACGAGTGGAATAAATATTACTTTGAAACCATTGCAGTCAAATTGGTAATAAATAAAATCGCTGTAAAATATTCTTACTTAAGTGCAGTCATTAGCCGCGTTAGATGTCGTTATAATATAAAATTGTTTATAAAGGTGGCACTGTAAGCAGTGATTTTTAGTGCGGAACAACGTCGCTATTGTGGGCCTTCTGGCTTTCAAATCTTTCTCCTGTAGTATTCTTATAAATAAACATTCGTTGTATTTGCATATAATCGTTATAATGAGCATAGCGATTAACATTAGCTTTGATATGAAATAGATTTTGTTGCTTGAAATAAATCAAGTAGACATTACAGCGTATAAGTACAATTACTTCCAAAAGAAATTAAATTGAGTTTTATTTATGGACACTCTTTAACTACTGTGGCTCTCAGCGTCCCAATCTATATTGGGCGTGAAAGACCAAAACGTTTGCTCAGAGGCCCCTTATAGGGCTTAAAGTTCATTTACGTGCCGTAAATCTACGACACGGGACCACCGGCTTTATTTTCCTTCCGAAGGAAGCCATGCTAAGGACTTTTACGCCGAAAAAAATCCATCGCCCTCCTTTGGATTTGAATCCGCGACCTCGGAAACTGTAGACTAACATGGTACAATTAATTCCGATAACCTCCATTATAAACATATTACATTTATAAACTCTTACTGTTTTCGGCATTTTTATTTTGTGGTAACAGTTTTAGATTTTAAAGGTTGTGCATATATGCGAGATTAAACAATAAACAGTAAAGGCTTAACCAAGTTTTGCTGCTTGATGGTATAAATTACGGAAAACAACACAAATTGTTGTTGTTATGTATAGGGTCTTTCAACAAGAGAGTCCTATCTTTGAACTTAAATAAAAGACGTTCTATAAATGATAGAGGTTTATTTCTTTTTTACTTTCTCTACTACGTATAGTAAGTAGGGGAAGTATTGTATTACACCCAAAATTCAATACCGAGATTTCACCGGAAATATATGCTTTGAGACACCCTGAATCCAAAAAAAGCATTTTTGGAAACATATCCGTGTGTGTCTGCGTGAGTGTGTGTCTGTGAACAGCATAACTCAGAAACGAACAGTCGGATAAACACCAAACTTGGTATTTAGGTTCAGTATCTTCCAGAGATGCGACACAAAGGTTTTCAAGAAAATCCCCTACCTCAGATTACCCTTTACATGGAACATTTTTCGAAAATCTTAATCTTCTCAAAAATGGCTCTAACGATTTTGATTAAAATATCATATTTTTAAGATATTTTCAGACAAATGAAATGTATATCTCGAATTTTCTGGGAATGTCTCCAAAAGTATTCTTCACTGTGAACGACTTTTGCATAACTAGTAAACCATAAGAGATAGACAAAATTTTACTACACAAAATATGTAGATCGCGTTAAAATACACAATTTATGTCATATACATTTTTTTGTTGAGTGAACCATTTTCGAGATTATGCTTGTTATTCCCTTAAATTTTCTAATACTTTTTCTCAAATGGGAATTCGTTATTCATTTTTTTTTGTCTTGGATATGCAAAGAGTATTAATCTGTGGCAAAGAGAATGGTGTTGCACATAGCAACCAGCTATTAAGAGATATGCATTTGCTTAAAGGCTACTGTATTTGTATATTGCCCTTGTAAATACAAAACAACGGGTACATAGTAGCGATAGTCAATTATTTTTTATACTGAGAAATAAACGAACTGCTATGATTTTGTGAATGTTCTATCGGCTTTTGCTTCAAAGGAATGCTGATTTGAACCAATTTCGTAAGATCGCTTCATTTTGTTAATTCATATCTTATTGTTCGTTATAGTAGCATTTTAAATGTTCCTATTTTAGTTTATAGTTTTTGTTTCCACGGTTTAAGGGCTGTTTCATTTTATTCATTCATACATTATTTGTTTTAGTACCATTTTCAGGTTTTTCTGTTTTGGTTTCTGTTCTTTGTTTACTGGTTTACGTTTTAAGACTTTTCATAATACCTAGTAAGAAACGAACCAGTTTTAATTTTAATGTTAAGAAGTTGTTTTCCGTGAAAGTACCCAAAGTGTTTGCTGGCACCTTCAGCCAAAATAACGACATATTGGTGAGGTTAAAAACACACAGTGCACAAGCAACTTGGTGATGGCGTTATGTTTTTCAACTGAAATAAATATAGATGCTTGGATTTCTGAAGTAATTGATAAAATTCTTCATTTAGGCAATGATTTGCACTTAAAATTAACTTCAAATTATGATGTTGTTATGCCATATCCGCCTTACTTGTGCGCTAATGAGGTTTCGCTGCAGGATATTGTAATTGATGATGTAAAAGTAATTTGCAATGCAGTGACAAATAATTTTGCATTACAAGGGATCATACCTAGGGATTTAGGCAGTGTATTAAAAACATTTTTCCAGTGCTATCACTACGGTGTGTTTACTGCACAGTTAAAATCTATAGCTCTTATTTTTTTGTCCTGGTAATCCAAAGAGAATGGAAAACTCCACATAGCAACCAGCTCTTAAAATATTTAACTATCGCTTAAAGCCTACCAATTCCCCTTGCATCTACAAGAAAATTAGCAATAAGATTAACATCTCGATATCTCGATTAACATGAAGCATATGGAGAATAAGCGTTTGTAAAAATAATTTGTACAAGAGTAGAGAAAGTCATGTGAGTGTAACACATCAGATTTTTTATTTTGGAACATAATTAATGTCACTACGTGTGGAAGAGAACATCAGTTAAGTGACCGCCCGACTGCGTTGGGTTGCGCGTATACGGTTGACCCAATTTTCAATGACAGAAGAACGTAAATTACGTCCAACTGCACGAATAACACGCGTGATGTTATTCATAAGATCATTTACTGTTTCTGGCTTGTTGACATAAACTCGAGATTTAACATAACCCTACAAGAAGTAATCCAATGGCGTTAAATCGCATGACCTCCGGAGCCAGTTAACATCACCACCACGGGAAATGACGAAACCTCTGAACTTCTCCTTCAAAATATCGATTGTTTCGCGAGCAGTATGACATGTGGCACCATCTTGCTGGAACCAGATGTTTCTGAGATCCATACCATCCAATTGAGACCAAAAATAGTCCCTTATAAGAGCCCGGTATCTTTCTGCATTGACAGTTAGAGGTTCTCCATCTTCATCTTGGAAAAAATATGGACCAATGATTCCACCATACCAAAATCCACACCACACAGTAACCGTTTGGGGATAAAGTGGTCATTCTTGAATATGCATTGGATTGTGATTGCTCCAATAGCGGCAATTTTGTTTGTTAACACAACCATCCATCCAAGCTTCGTCGCTGAAGATGATTTTTCGACAAAAATCCGGGTCAGCTTCCAATTGCTCCATAGCCCAGAAAGCGAATACACGGCGCAACGTATGGCCGTTGGACTTTAGTTCTTGAGTTAACACCATGTTGTAAGCGTGAAAGTTCAAGTCCAGATGGAGAATTCCCCAAGTTGTGGTTGGCGAAAGCCCCAATTCTTGCGTACACTCTCACGAACGGCGCCTATGTTTTCGTTGGAGCGCTTACGTCGATCACGTAAGGCGTTCTTTGACCGCTGACAGAACCGCTTCCTTCAAATTTATCGATGAAACGCTAAATCGTTCTCTCGCAGCGATGATTATGCACACCGTAAACTTCACGCAATACACGGAAGGTTTGGCGAACAGATGATCCATTTTGATAATAAATTTTACAACTTGCTGAATGCTGTAATGTTCTATGGCTATTTGTCAATAACAACTGCAATCACATGAAAAAAAATGACTGATGTATCTCAATAACAACGGCAGATATCACATGTTATAGATAGGACACTCTTGTTGAAAGATCATTTATATAAATTATTTTACAATAGAAGCATAATAAAATATTTGGGTGTGTTTATGTTACAAGAATTTCAACGTATACAACCCTAAAAACAAACACAAAGACATATTTATGCCTGGTGCACAAAACCTGATGTTCAAAGATGATGACCTAAATTCATGACTGCATTAGGGTCTGATTGCGCATTTGAAGGTTGACTGAAGTGATACACAAGTTTATCCCTGCATAATAATTTTCGTAATTATTGTAACGTAATCCTTTGTAATATCATACCGCGTGCACTTGATCATGTTTTTAGTGTAATTATAAATAAAACCTAGCATGTAAATATTACTGGAGTAAGCAAATAGTATACAAAACAGGATGCAAGACAATCGCATGTCATACAAACACTATAGTTATCTTCAAACTAGAAAAAGAAATTCCACCAAGGACGCTATGGATTCAACAGCTATGAAGGGCAAGAGATGGAACGTAAAACTCCGGCAATGAACATGAAGACTATCTTTATATATCAATTTTATTTCTTGCAAAGACGTCACTCAATCGGAACAGTGACATTGTTTTAGGATCCCAGATTTACGGTTAATAAAGCTGAAATATATGATTATGCAGCATTTATATCCCACCAGTCGTTTCCATTGCGTTTTTGGTTAAGTGCATTGTACAAATGGCATAAACTCCGTTGTATTGTAAGAGACTAGCCCCTATAAAACTAATACGAGAGTGGCTCTAGAAATAAAGTATAGAATTACTTAATTTACACACATCTTGCTTCTTCAGTTCACTTATATCAATATCTTGCTGCGCAATGACTGCTTCCCAATGTTGTGGTAGTTGATGGATGATATTTAATTTTTCTTCGAAGCAGCAGAACCCTAGCTGTATAGGGTTGCAGTTGTTAATGATATAACACGCTAACCTCAAGTGGGTATTCTAGTTTGGATAAAAGTAATAATCACATGAATTCATATCCAAATTAGAACCTGGTTAAGAGAATGTTTCTCAATCGTAACTGGTCAATACAAGCTCTTTCAGCTCAACTACATACGGTCTTTTATTATCGTGGAAAAACAGCAGCCTTTCTCATTTGAAAATGTTTTATTAATATACAATGTTTCATGGTTTGTATGTATCACATTCAGACCTATTTCTTCAAAGGTCATGTCTCTGCCTTCTTCGGAACCTTGATAAAATGACCGCCACAGGAAAGTCTGTCTTTTGAGGCGTCGATTCCCTTCTGTAGTAATAAGACTTTCGCGAAAAGTTTGGTCCTCTGAAAAGTGGTTCTATGGTCTACTGTAGTCACTTTAGTCTACTGCAGTGTGTGTGTGTATGCGCATGCACACATTAAGGTTCATTTTATTTTAAGATCTTTTTTCTAAGGCAACTAATGTGATCTGGTTGCTTTTTCATCGTCCATTTAAAGAGCTTGTGGACAGAGAACTTATAATAATTGGATTAAAGTTGCACATATTTGTTCACGCTAATAATGCAATAAAGTAGCAAGTATGTATCCTTCCTAAAGCCAAATATGTGATGACTTTCATTGCCGTATTTCAAACAAACTGAAACGTGGGTTCCGAACTGTGGGGGACTCTTCAAATGCCTCTAGTAGACTGCTTCTGCAGAACTACCACGCTCCATACGTCAAAAAAAGTCCATGACTGACTACAGTTCTTTCAATGCTTGCCAAGATACAGGTTCTACTTCCCACATAACGGTTCTCTCCCGAATCTCGGTTTTAATGGGAACTTTACTGGTCGCAGAAAACCTGTGAAACGGCCTCCGCGGTGCCCAGACCTCACAAATTAGTTTATTTTGGACACCTTAAATCTGTTGAGTTCACAACACGCCCAAGTTCAACTGAAGATCTTAAAGATCTCTTGCTCCTAGTCACTTTATAACATCAACAATACCATCCAATGTACAAAGTTCATTTCATACTTGAGAGGGACATCAATTTGAACATTGTAATATTTTTCCTTTGTGATGCAAAGACTATCCACATAATCAGTTCGCATCAGCTGAAGATGTCGGGCTTTCCCTATGGATTTGACTTTTAGGACACTGTGTATGTAAGTATGTATGTATGTAAGTGTGTGTATGTGTGTACCAGGTGGCCCAAACAAGCCGTCCTTTGCAGTGTTATGTTTCTCGCATACTAAGGTGCAAAAGAAGTTGCGCATCACTACTGTTCAAAGGAACAGTGCAGTACTAAACCAAAGGTCACTGAGATAGTGCTGCTGTCTGTAGGTGTTTATATGGTAGTTTTGTACTGATAAGCTTTGCGTGGTCACCTGCATGCAATTTGAGCCAGGTCATTCAGACAAAAAGGTAACGCTCACCAATAACGCACATAAAATGTGGTTACGATATGTGCGGAGACTTACCAAAATGCAGCTAAGGCTCGAATGCTGTGTTCTGAACATTTTCAGACGCGGCAACTGTCTTATGCACACTCTTTTTTTACGTAAGAAATAATGTTAAGGAATGATGGATTATTCAAGGTAGAATGTGGGCCAGAGAGACCCTTACATTAATTCGTCCACCAAGGCGCGTATGCTTATTATGAATAGGCACAAATAGAAAATAATTTAATTCTAACGCACCATAAGGGTACATAAATATACCTAGGTAATAAAAACAGAATTTTGTTTAATCTTGCTAACTTTACGGCATCAATTGATGCCATATAGTTGTATTAATTGTGGATCAAGTGTCATCGAACTAAATTACTTTTCACGTATGCTCAGGTATGTGTCAGCGGCAATTCTGAATTCTTGTTAATGAGCGAATTGCTTTCTAAATAACCGATAACACCCCCACTCACACACACACACACACACACGTAGTACTTTCACGTTCAAAAGTTGTTCTCGTGGTTACCATGCTAGTTTCTAGATCTCGAGGTCGCCCAATATAGAATGGGACGCTAAGAACCACAGCAGTTAAAGAGCGTCCATAAATAAAACTCAATTTATTTGTTTTTCTCACATTCAAACATCAGACTCTGGGCATACCGTGAAATGTTTATGTTTAAAGACAACTTTCTGGAGCCCAGTGGGGAATCGAAGTCGGAAAACCTCATATGGCAGGGAGTTTACCGAATGGGCTCTGGACAAGTAATAGCAGTAACCAATAGGTGCTTATCGAAACATTCATTCAGAACAAGTAAAGAAAGAGGGTATTTTTATACAACATGTTAAGGAAATGCCATAAAACAAAATAGCTGATTTTATTTAGAATTTTAATAAAGAAATTTGAAAACTAAAATATCTTAATTTTATTTAAGCATTCAAAAGGAAATAAAAACCACGTAACGAAGGTATGCTCGCATGGTAAGCGAAAAGACGACAGATACTCTAGCAGACAGAGGAATGTATGTGGTGAGTAACTCAGTCACTCTGATGCAACGTCATAATTCCAGCATAAATTACTATTTTACAGAACTAAAGTATTAAAGAATTAAAGTTACGGCAAAACCGAGCGAGATGGTGTCGCGGTGACGTATTCGGGAGGTCCCGGCTTCGATCCCTGGCGACTGCCCACTCTGACCCAAGGGTTTTTCGTGGTTTCCCCGAGTCGGCAGGCGAATACTGGGATGGTTTCTTCACTACCACGATTTCCTTTCCATCTTTTCCTTTCATTTAGTTTGCTTCTCATCTTTTAGATGTGCTTCTAGGTTTCGTGGCGTAAGGCGATGTCGGAAAGATGGCGCGGATGCATACTCAATGGAAAGAGTATTCCCCATGGACACCAGAGGGCTGCTGGGTCGTTGGATCGTTCATCGCCCTCTCCAAGCAGCTCCAGCAGGGGGTCTTCGAGCTTGGAAATGTCAGGCACTTCCACGCATCTCTGTGACCTGTAGCCTCCTGTGGTTCCTTCACCTCATACCTTCCTTCTGGGGGAGGGGGTGGTAGCCTGATAGATCCATGCAGGCCGCAGTGTGCGAGGTGCCCCTCTCCGTTGAGTAACCTATACATATACCTACGAGTCTCTTAAGGAAGAAAGTGAAAATAATAATAAAAAAATGTAAATTAGTTATGCCCTATTATAGTATATCTTTATAGGGCTTCCGCTAGTCGTTCCATATTTGACAAATAATGCGACAAAAGTACAGTGAAACTATTTTTTTTTCTGCTGAAATAAGCGTTCGGAGACAAAAACGCAATTCAAATGTCTGCATAGGAAAATCTTTTGTGTATAGAATCACCTCCTAGGAGGATGACATCTACATCCCTTCAGTCCTATATACCAACACCACTGCGTACTCCACGTCCTTGTAATCACATACACAGACTATTTCCGTGCCTGAAGGAAACGTTGCAGCTTCTCCTATTTTGATTATGATGAACATTATCCTTCGTAGGAGGTTAACCAGATCTTGACCTAGATTTTAAATGTCGCTTTTAAGGAGGTCCAAGAGAGAGAGGAAAAGCTCAACACTTCAAATATGACCATCAAATAGGCTTGAGAAAAGAGTTTATAACCAACATATGTTTCGGTTACAACATGAGTTGAAAGTAGATACGTCGCAATTGTGGATATCTATTTGAACTGGGTGCATTTTTGTATGGATCCCGCATTAAACCGTTTTTCATCTGTTTTCACAGTTTCACTGATCAAGTCATTTATTTGAGGGATATTCCAGTATCCTTATAGTCTTTCTGTTCACAATTTACAAGTGGTTTAGTATTGTAGTTTCCCTCCTGTTTCACAAATGCGTTTTCAGCTACTTCTATAATCTTCTGCTTTATCCTTAAATGCACTGCATATCATGCAGTTCGGAAAAATACTGTAGAGATGTTTAGTCGAACTTACGTGTAGGTACATTATTGATACAGCAACAGGCTATAAGAGTAGTTCCAACATTCTCGGCAGACATGTACCCAAATAGGTATATGGGAATTTAAAGAATTTGATGTGTTTCATTCACATGTTTTTTTTTTCTACCCTCTATCGTTTATTAGTGAATATACAAACTATTCTTATTTTTCTATCCACGAACTTCATTGTAATCGAGATAAACCTTTGCACAAATACCTATAGTAGTTACATTATACATTTCGTTACAGATGAAAAAGAAATAGCGATAGTCTAATGTTTAAGAACTGGACGCTATATTATGGTGTCCTTAAAATTACACACTTTTTCCGTGCAAACCTGAGAAACAACTGAAAACCGACACGACTTGAAAAGAATGACTAAGTATTGATCAATTTGAACTATTAATAACGGATATCTCAGAAATGGCTTATGCCACGAAAAAGTTACCTATTTGAACTAAATTATGTGTTTTAAAGAGATCTATATTTTTTGTGTAGTGCGTTTTCGTCTATCGGTTAACGCAAGGGTGGCGAAAACAACTTCCTTCCGCGAGTCACCAAATATGCAACACGCATTGCATCACTAAGCAGCATATGAAAAACAAAGGGACGGTTGCAGAGAGGGAACGGCGCCTACGAGTCAAAATGACTCGCGAGTCATTTTCGCTACCTCTGGCTTAACGTATACCAGTTATACGAGATTATACAGAATTCCTTCGAAATAAACCGGACTTCATAGGCCACTTCCTGAAAATTCAAGATACACATTTTATCATGTAAATATTTTTAATATATGGTATTTTAATCAAAATTGTTAGAGCCATTTTTGAAAAAATAGAAGATTTCGAAAAGTGTTCGAGGTAATGGGTAGTTGCGGGTGGGGGCTTTTCTTAAAAACTACGTGTCATGTCTTTGGAAAATGCTGAACTTAAATACTGCGTTTGTTATGTACCAAACTTTTCGTTTTTGAGCTATGGTGTTCAAGGACATTTTTCTAAAAAGTGTTTTTTATTCAGGGGACCTCAAAACATGCGTTTCCGGTGAAATCTCGGTATCGAATTTTTGGGTGGAATGCAATACCTCCTCTGCCTACTATGTACATGGCAGAGAAAGTAAAAGTATATAAACATATTGTGGCTTTATGCTTTCCACTTTAGAATTTTGCGTAAATAATGAGGTGAACGACTTTTGCATCACTGGTAAACCATACGAGATAGACAAAATTTTACTACACAAAAAATATAGATCGCATTAAAATACACAATTTATATCATATACATTTTTTGTTGAGTGAATCATTTTCGAGATATTGCATGTTATTTTGCAATACTTATACTTTTTCTCAAATGGGAAATCGTTATTCATTTTTTTGTCCTGCTAACGCAAAGAGAATACTCCACATAGCAACCAGCTCTTAAAATATTTGACTATCGCTTAAAGCCCACCAATTCCCCTTGTATCTACTAGAAAATTAGCAATAAGATTAACATCTCGATATCTCGATGAACATGAACCATATGGAGAATAAGCGTTTGTAAAAATAGTTTGTACAAGAGTAGAGAAAGTCATGTGAGTGTAACACATCAGATTTTTTCACGTGTTTATACAATTATGGTGTTAACAAAACTGACGTGATGCCAGATCCATTCAAGGAAATGTTATGCAATTATTTGTAAACATACGTGTACCTTATGAAGACTTCTGATTTCATCGCTATGTTTATAAAAGTGTATGTTCAAGGAACTAAAGTTGTTTTATTTATCAGGTATTACGGAAATCCATTTCATGAGAGCTGCTCCAAAGGTCAAGTTTTGATTGCGTGCTCCAGGAAGAGTTCCTATGTAAAGGATTTCCAACTGATTTACTCTCCCTCTCCTTGGCTCGTCCTTGGAGGGACACTTGACCATCTATGCATCATAGAAGAGAACAGAGTTTGCGCAATGTTATTTTTGACGTTTTCGCGTCCATTAGCGAATGTTTGATGAGTGAAGGTATATAACCAACGTGCGGAGCATTTGCTATACCACAAGACAGTGCAAGATGAAGACTTCAACGACGTTAACCGTGGCGCTAGTTTTAGTGTTCCTGCTAGGAGTCATCTGCCACGCATTTCCTCAGGACAAATACACCAGCCGTTTCGATCATATTGATGTGGATGCCTTCCTGAAGAACGACCGCGCCCTCAACTCTGTAATCAAGTGTATCCTCGATCAAGGACGTTGTACCGCCGAGGGCAAGGAGGTCAAAGGTTAGACTCCACATACACCTTGTTTCTTCTTCTTTATCATCATCAGCTTCCATTCAGCTATTCTGTTTGTTTCTCTTCTCTTTATTTTGAATTCTATTAACCTTCTCTTGACTAAATGATTTGCTTCTTTCCTCACGATGTTTTCTTCTTCCTGTCATTCTTCTGCTGCTCCTTCTCCTCTTCCATGTCACGGTTTAGGCTAAGTGCCTAGTTTTTCTTTTTATCTTTTCACGGGTATTCCTAAGTTATTTCCTTCTTTTCGCCTGTATTTCTCAATATATGGCTTTAGAAACTCTTTTTGACTCTGTTCATTGCACATGTATTACCTTCAACTTTATCATTTGCTGAATGGAGATTAAACTCTCCTCCTAATACATTCATTGCATCTTGCGTATTATAGGTAGATTAATCGCCTTAAGTCAACTCTTAATGTATAAAAATCTATTAATATATTAAAATTCTACGTTTTCAAGGATTTAATCTCTCCTCCTCAGGGATCTGAAAGCTGACTAAAATATTTTAACTATGGAGAACAGCGGCCAAGAAATTTTATGTCATATAGCATTGCATATACGATTTAATTTTGTATGTTCCTTAATGCTGCTAAACCCTATTATTTTTATACTCCTTTGTAATTTTCTATTGCTTACTTCAATTTCGCTTCCATTATGTAGCTTTTATAAAACCTTAGGCTAGTGGATTGTTTTAATCTTATGAATGGTATTACACTCATTTGGAATTTGGACATATTTTATTTTTCTCTCCCTCTGTTTGTAGACTTTACTAAAAACATTCTAAATAACTCATATTTGATATCATCAACATCATCAGCTTCAAGGTCTGTTCCGCCTGCATAAAATTGATTGCCATTTCTTGGCCATCCAATTGATTTTTCCTTTTGGATTGCAGTTCACAGCCGTTTTATTTGCGCTGTTATCCTTGTGATTGGTATTCTTTTTACGCGATATTTCCAATTGTATTGATATTCTTTTATCATTTGTTGAATATTTTCTACTTTCAGTTCGTTTCTAATAGTTGCACTTCGTTTTTTATCCAATAGAGTATATCCAGCGACGAATCTGAGAAATTTAGTTTCTTCTGCCTCAATGCTTTTACTTGTTTCTTTGTTAGGATCTTGATTCGCAGCGGTATAACAAAATCGGTAGTGCCATCACTTTATACAACTTTGGTAAAGTTTTATTTCTTATCTTTTTCCTAATGTTCTTCGTAATGTTCCACATAAAGATCAACTTTGTTTAATTTTTTTCAATTTTACTTTTAGATTTGTATGTAATTAAACAACCCAAATATTTTAAGTGTATTAATTTGTTTCACTGTTTTATTTTCTATAATTAACTTAACTCTAATTGATTGCTGGCTTAAAGAATGCCATTGATTTGGTCTTATTTGCAGATGTTTTCTTGTAAAGGATAGAAGCTGTCTGCCTTAATTTAAAAGGCAACTTTTTGTAAGACATTTTAGCTTTCACTTATGATCTCTTGATATTTGGTTTATCCAGATTCTTATGACTTCGTCCATGTGTAGATTAAAAAGAGTCGATGACAAAGGATATCCTTGTTGTACCCCTTGTTTTATTTCTGCCATTTTATTACTACAGTTTATTTTCTAATGTTTGCTATAATATATTTGTATTTATCCTATCGAATGCTTAATCATAATCGATGGAAGCTGAGAATGTTGGTAAATTTATTTTTTCAATTATTTGTGTCATTGTTGAATATAACGTCGTACCACGATCTTTCTTTCCTAAACTGTTTTGGGTTTCTAAAACTAATGCTTCAATTGTTGGTATCAGTCTATTATTTATTATGTTTGTATATAATTTGCAGCAAGACTTAAAACAATTATACCTCTACAGTTTTTCGGGTTAGCTCTGTCTTCTTTTTTTTTTTAAATTGGCTATATTTGAGCTATATTCCATTCTTCTGGGACTTGTCCACTGTAGCAACACGTGTTAATAAAGTGGTGTGGTTTAGCTTCCATATTATATGATACATACTTTATTAATTCCACGTTTATTTTATCTGTTCCTGGTGGCTTTCTTATCTTTACTGCTTTTTTGTGGTTCTTCCATCGTTATGGGTTGGCTTATTATTTGTTTCCGGTAATGTAATTCCATTTTATTCTTTACCAATACAATGTTTACTAAAATAATTTAACCACTCTTCTTCTTTTGTTGGATTAGTATCAAATGCATCTTTGTTTAGATGCTTCGTTATTTTATATGACTGTTCCTTCTACCGTGTATATAGTGTTCTATTTAACTAATGTATCGTTCCCAATTGCTCCTTTTTAATTTGTGTTACTCTTGCTTGAAGTAGATATTTATTAGCTCCACGTATGGACGCCAATTTGAAAAGTAGGTGTTATGTTGTAGTTCGACTGTTGGGGAGCTGAACTTGAAATTCGTTGCAACCACACGTATAGTGCCCGCTTTCCGGTAGCCTTCGCCCCAAATGTACTTTCAGGTGGCCTTTGCCCCAAGTTTAAAAAAAATATTAACTTTGTAATTTGACTGTTTCTTTAAATATTATATATTTATGTTTGCCTCGGCTGCGTCAGTATTTATTTTAGAGACACGTTTCTCTTAGCAGGGTTGTGGTGTGACTAAGAATGTAGGCTTACACAAATTATAATTTTACTTCACTTCTTTTATTAATGCTTGATACGATTTAAATAACACTTCACTGTTAGAGAGAGAGAGAAAGAGAGAGAGCTGTGAGATGTTTGTATTAAATACTTGCACTTTTAACACGTAAACTATTTTTATCTCAAACAAAATAAGTATAAAATCTCTTGAGGACGCATCACGCATCCGGTTACAATCACTGTCTGCAGGCAACTGAATTGATTTCAACCCTCTAAACCTGTAAATTTCTGTATTTCGGGTCTCTGATTGGCTATTCCTAATTCAATAGAATACCTTCATTTAACTAAAGCTTCTTCTGGTTGTTGATTGGCTATTTTATAAACTGTCACTAAATTTACATTATTGTTGCTCCAATAATGACTAGTAGCATTATTACACATTCAAACTCATTATTGCCTCAAGGTTACCTCATTGTTAGCAACTTTTAACTTATTATTCTCACAGCTCTACATTATTAAATTAGGTAATGCATTCACATAACATTATTGAACATGTTTACAATAATATAAGCATATGCAATGACTGTTACATACATTTTACAAATTATTACATACACATATTACTTCAAGGCGGGCTGTTATTGAATTTATATTTTATATTATATATTTAGACTGAAATCATTTGTGTTAAAAATACTGCCTCATCCTTTTACTAGAGCAGACTTTATTTTATATTCAGTTTTTAGATTGATATCAGTTGGAGAATTTAATGTTTCTAAATACGCTGTCTTCTTACTTTCTATTAGTTTTTTATATCATTGTTTCATATTTTTAAGCCTTTGTTATGGTATTTATTTTTACCCGTACCAAGATATTTATTTCTGCCCCTATAATTTTGTCTTTTGTTAGCTCATTTTTCATTAATATTCTAACCATCTGGTTTGGTATTTATATAGTTATCTAAACATTTTTGGTGAAGTAGATGAATGCCTTCTTCTTCCAGTATATGAACATTGAATGTAATATGATTTGTGTCGTTCTTTTATTTCTAATCTTCGTGGCATGTATTTCCATATTTCTATACAGATGTTCTTGCTACTATTAGAAGTGATCTGATGAAACGGGGTCCTCTAAAAGCTCTTGTGTCCTGGAATAGCAGCCATGTTTCTTTATTTACCACTATATAATCGATTATTGTAGGTAATCCTCGTGCTGCGCATGTATATTTATGAATATTTTGTAATAATATACATTTTATATTCATTCTAAATCATCGGTTCTTAACCGGTGGTACGCATACTCCTGGAAGTATTAGATAAATAGTACAAATTCACTTTTGTCAAGAAATTAATTACGATTTTACGCGTTATTGCTATTTATAAGTCTACTTCCCCACCGTCCTTTACAGATTTGTGTTTGCTAGAATACTCTAAACATGAACTAAAAGAAAATAAGATGCAACTGAAGTAGCCGAATAAAATGGTTAATATTTTTCATTAAGGTTACATTAATTGCAAGAAAGAATTTAAACATTAAAATGTATTTTAAACGGAGCATCAAATAAATGAATCAAAAGTGAACATCCAAATTTATACAAAACTATTTACTATCAGCTGAAAGCATAATCACAGATTTCGTAAGAAGCCGTTAAAGGAACTAGTGAATCGCTTTTATTAGCTGTTTCATCTAAGTCTGGTCTCATAGAGATATTAAGAATTCAAAATTTATTGAAGTGCGTTAATGATATGAGTAAAAAAAAATCTCCGAATTCATATGACTTTCTCTGCCCTCTATCGTTTATTAGTGGGTGTACAAAGCTATTCTTACTGAAGCTTATTTTTCTATCCACTAAATTTTAATCTAAATATAGCTTTGCAGAAATAACTACATTAAACATGCTTAATGATGTTATTTATATATCAATAACGTGTTCCCTTTGTATTAATATTGTTATTGATACAAGGGGAACAGCGATAGTCAAATGTTTAACTACACGCTATATGCTGCCTTAAAATTCCGTACTGTTTCTACGTAATCGCGAGAATCAAGTGAATGTCGCTCAGATAGACGCTTCGGGACGACAACCATTATATCAATTTACGTAAGTCTACTAGCTGTGTTAACCGGCGTTGTACGTTTTTATATTTGAACGTGTATACGGAACTTTAAAAAAATAACGAACCTGCTGATAGAATAATCCCTAGTAATGGAGTTCTGTGAGAAAATAATTTAGAATAAGTTATTAAAATAGCATCTGTTAGTTTGAGATTTTTACGCTGCTCCTTGCTATATACAAGATGATATTATAACATACGATATATTTTAACCAGCGCTTAAAGTTAAGTCTCGTATACTACGTATAGCTATGGCGTACAAAATTTTAGTTTCCAAAATGTTATCTACATTGGTAAATTATTTCATAATTGAATATATGAGGTTGAAAACACTGAGAAGAGGTAGCTTTTAAAATTGCTAGTTTCCCCAAATCTTATGAAGCAAACATTCAGAGTTTTTTCTAGATGTGCCAAACGATGTAGAATTGTATATGGCTCTAAAATAAGGATATGGGGTATTTTTTCAAAATCATAAGAAACCTTATAGTTTTCCCGTTCCTATAGTATATGCATCCAGATCGGTCAAACAATTTGGAGTTGCATGTAAGGAGATGAAAATATATAGGCGTCATTCTTAAGGAATGTGAGATTGCCGATGTTTTCCTGGCTCCTAAAGGGTAAGTGATCTACGTTCTGTACAGGGCGGTCAGACAGTATAGCTTAGTGTGTGGGTTAGTTTTTGCAGACGGTGAGGTACCATTTTTACCGAATTACAAAGCATAAGTATACAAATTTGACCGGATACTGTCCAAGTCATAATTTCTGCCTCCTTTTCTTAGACACGAAAATTAAAATTTGAAATCCTTGAAGAATTTAGGCGTCAGTTGCACTGGAAATAATAAACAAAAATAGTTTCTACTCATACAAAATGTAAAAAAATAGCATGTGTACATATTGATGTATTGTGCATTTACATAAACGAATGAAACGTTGATTATTTGCCAAAGTCTCCTGATCTGGATACCTGATTGAAATCGCAGTTCAATGTTTAGTTCACTCAAAATAACTACAAGTATTTCTTCAAGTTTTATTGCTAAAGAGAACACAGATAAACAGGATTAACTGATGAAGTCATCAATAGTTCGCTTTGCGTGCATTTGAAGTTCAAAGAATGAATGGAAAAATGGAAGAGAAAGGTGAGGGAAAGAATTCAGCTATGAATTTATTTAAAAACTGTTTTCAGAGAATGTAAGAAAATACTCTTTGCTTCTTACAATCTTATATTGAATTAAGTGCAATGAGAGTTTTATTTTTTAAACGTTTCTAAATTAGATCATATTTAAAATCGTTCACAATTGTTAGTTGTCACAATTATTAATAAATGGTAGGAAATGTTAGATTTTTAGCAACACAATAGAAACTAAAAATCCTCGTTTTGGCATGATGTAAACTTTTGCTCCCATCTACAGGGAAATCCTAGTGTAACTCGTGGATGTATACTCAAACATGAGCTTCCAACACAGGCGGACCGTGCTTGGCCGCCATATTGGTATATTTAACCTTTTATCTCTGACCAAACTGAAGTTCTTACAATGTTTCATAGCGAATGATGCAACAAATGCCGGGAGAGGTAGAAAGTATACAAATATTTTAAAATTGCTGTTTTTCCGCGAAGTAATGCATCATAGATAGTATCTTAATTATTTAAAACTAATCGAGAAATATAATGCGTTACATTTACATGCGTTTCTCAATCCCTTTTTTATGTAGCTTCTACAAATTATTTTACAAAAGCTTATTATCCTTACCTACTTCATGTTAATCGAGGTAAACGTTTAAATAAATAGTTGCATTACACATTTCGTTGTAGGTATAAGCGGGGTTAGAAGAAACCGAATTGATAGCCAGACGGTTAAGAGAGGGTCGCGGTATTCTGGTCTTGAAATTCCATTATATTTCCATGATATCGCAGGAACAACTGAATAACGCGAGCACTTGAAAAACGCCAAACTTTAGAAAAATTAAACCGATAGTAATGTATATTTCGGAAATGGCTATTGCGCAAAACAGTATTTCAAACAAATTGTATATTTTAAAGACAACTACATTTTTCTTTCAGTAAATTAGATAATGGATACAATCTCTTATGCCAGCCAAACTAAGTTATATAAATTCTTTCCGAATGAATAGGACTTCACAAGCCATTCGTAGAAAATTTAGGATATATTTTTATATATCACATAAATATTTAATTTATTGGCATTTGGAGTCATTTCTGAGAAAATAAAAACACGTTCATCTAAAGGATCGTTTAGGATGGGGGCTTTGCTTGAAAATCTCCGTGTCGCATTCCCTCTCTGCGCTTTATTTTTAAATACTCTACTTCTTTACATTTACTCTTTTACAGCTTTATGAAATGAAAATCTGAATAAATACAATTTCATACATCTTTTATTGTGGATAAGTGGATGGCCTCTCAAATTTTGACCAGGTGATGACGAAATTTCTCCACTAAACCAGGCTGTAGGGTCATTCAGCAGCAGGACCGAAGGGAAAAACAAATATCGGCAAATGTTTGGAGGGTACTGAACTTAGATACAAAATTTTATGTTTATATAATATTTCGTTTTTGAGTTATGCTATTCCCAGACACATACACACAGGCGCATAAACGGACTTTATTTTTTTAAAATTGTCCTATTTAGATTCAAGGAAGCTCAAAATATATATTTCTGGCGAAACCTCGATATCGAATTTTTGGGTAGAATCCAATACTTCTTACAATACTATGTATCCACGTGTTAGAGAAAGCAATACTGGAAAACATCTTAGTGATATTACTATTCATATCGGTAGCCGTTAGAGTGTGCTTTTGTTTACTTTCATATGGCACGCCTGTTTTCCTACAGTTATCCTTATTTCGTAATAAGCATAGGTGTGCTTTACCGTATTATGTAAATTAGACCCATTTAAGAAACCAGTGGCGCAATGTTTGAAAAGTTACAGCTATAAAATATTCGTTCCTCCTTCAGCTTCCCGCTTGCGTGACTAACAATTCAAGTTTCCATGACCTACCTAGTGCGAGGAAAGTAAGAGTGGGCATCTCATCGTCAACATAACCAGCCATGCAGCTCTGCTCTGGACAAGGCCAGCATGCACTTCATGGTTCCCTTAAAACAATGGGAAGTTCATATAAGGATATTATTAATTAAAATTCCGACTGAGAAGTAAGGGGCCATTCACAATTAAGCATTAACATAAGACCTAAAGCTTAGACATAAACTCAAGGCGATGTCCTGGCATTACATCGACCAATGCAAGCTTAGCAGTAGCCAATTACAAGAAAGGGAACAGCTGAGTTAATATGGCGACCTGGGAAACGATCACCGTCAAAAGAGGTTATGTACCTGTATCAAAATGAAGAACAGCTAGTTACCCGGTTAAAGGACGTTAAACCTACAGAAAAAAGCATCACTGGCAACAACAATTTCTTTTGCTGCAATATCCCAGTGATCTTACACAGAAAGTGTTGGCGAGTCAACATATGGAGACGTAAAACTGATAGGAGATTAGCAGAATGATTATGTAATGAGAATCACTCTGTGATTGGCTGGTTTCTTATGTTTGACGTAGACATAAACTTAAAAGCATAGAGCTTGCAAGCTTCTCAGTTTACGTCTAATTCAATGTTTATTTTTCTGTTCACGTGATTCACTGCGAAAGAGGTCTACGCTATTCCCCTTGCACACAAAACTGAAACGAAACATGCGTATTTTCCCATGTAATAGGCTGTCGTCATTCAAGCTGAAAGCATCTGACCCAAATTTGACTTTCTTAAAGAGGAAGTAATATAGTGACCGTGACTTAAGTTATAATTCTCAGCGTGTACTAAATCAAGTGTTTTTCTATGTAATAGAGTCGTCATAACCGAGTTTTATCTATCGAGTTTTGAAGAAACCTTTTGTCTATTTCCTATTTTGTAAACCAAAAACGTTTCGCACAATTCACCGTTGAAACTTCTGCAGAATTGTAATTTCTGAGAACGCAGGGAATAGTGACCCGACGTGAACTTAGCCACCCGGCCAGTTAGTGATGGGTGTTGGTGTTCAAGCAGGTAACTTCAAGCAGAGTTGCACTAGTGAAAGAGTGCCGCATAAAAATGTCAGTTGCGAAAACTTTTGTAAATCGAGAAAGACTTTAGTATATACCTTCTTTACATATAAAAACAATATTTTGTGACTAAATGGAAGTCAGGTAACGAACAGTAAGTAGAGAAATCAGTACAGATTGAATGCGCTACAATAACAAGAAACAATGAAATATTTGCACACGAAGTCAGTAGATTTTAAATACAGAACGGCAACATGTTCGAATCCTCTATAATATTAAAAACAGATAGTTTGGAAGCCAATGAACAACTTCATACAAAAAAATGTTATATTCAAGTAAAATTGTCCATAGGGGCTGCAGTTTGGTACATATTAAGGATAAATTGCAACATAGACTTCCCTTAAACTGTAGATAACTGTAAATAGATGGCACTCTAGCTTAACTTTCATAGGATTCTCTGTCGAAAATGTTGCCTTTTATCTAATACAGTAAGGGAATACTGTAAGAAGTTTTGGAAATGGATTAGCTAATACATAACTGTCCTGATATGATCAGATGAGCTATTACTTTTTGTTCCTCAAACAAGATTTATAATTTGAGGTTTTCAGCATATATCAAAACCACTCCTCACTCAAACAATGCAGAAGTCAAATATAAATTATTGTAATTGCAAATATGGGCTTCACGTTTTCACGTAATTCATATTGTTACATGGCTAGAAATACGTGAAATCAGATTTGGATTTACAAGGGAGCACAGGGGCGTATTTCCCTTGGTACCCTCTAAATCAATATATTTATATAATTGAATTAAAACCGGTTATTAAAGGTATTTTTCTAACTCATGATGGATCCATTTATAAATAAGCATAAACTATTGTATTAATTTAAATCTATATTTATTTTTTATTATCTTTGTCTTCAGTTTTTGATGTCTCATATTAATTTGTCGATTACTTTAGTAAGAAACACAACTCCATTATGAAAGGTTTGCTGTGACCTTTCAAATGCTAATAAATCTTTTAAGTACACTTGAGTGAGGTGGTTACTATTTTTCAAGGAAGGATCATTCACCAAACTGGCAATAATGAATGTACTAAAATAAAGTGGTGTTTTTAAGACGAATAGTCTTTGAGAAACGGATTAACGCGTTGCATATGTAAAGTATATGGAAAAACAGATTCCATTGCTTTTGCTGAGTTTATGTTGTTATGCTCAATTAGCTATTGGTGAATTTGTGAAACTGGATAACCATCTACATTTTACATAGTATACTGTAAAAGAAAATAAATTTCATTTTTACTATTAGTAAGTCTGTTTGTCTGTCTGCCTATGTAAATAGTTTCTGAATATAAGGGCACTACTGAATTTTGAGTATACTCTTAGATCTAAATCCGGCTTGTATTCAAAGATTTCAGTACCTGTTTGTTAGGTTCCCATGTTACTCGTCCCATTTACGTTTGTCAAGTTTAATGGTAGCTTTGGAACACGTTGACATAATACATATTGGTCTCCTGAGTATGCAGGGCTCTGCCGTCAGAATATTGCAATACCTGTAACTAATGGTCTGCATGTTAAATGCTCCAGGGATGCAAATCCTTTGCTCACTTATGAAGCTGACATAGTAGATTTGTCAAAGTTGACAAACTAGAACTTTAAGGAGATTCTGAAGAAAAGCAGTATGGAGTGAAATCTTGGTGTGTACCAGATGGAAAATAATAATATTAATAATAATTTATTTCCATAGTTTAGCTATACAGCAGTATATTTCGCCACCTAGATTTCGATGCTAAATAACTTTTATATTTTTTTAAGAAATTCATTTACATGATAAAAAGGATTGTGTTTTAACCAATTACACAATCTGAGTTTAAACTCTCTTACAGGAACGGTTTGCATATGGTTTGGAAACTTATTTAAAAGATTTATGCCCAACATTTTGTAGTGGTTTTTAGTTTTTGTTAATCTATGATATGGGTAGTCCAAAAGCTATCTGCTTCTTCTTCCATATTATAATTTACACCTCTTAAATTAAATGCATCTTAGTGCAACTTCATATAAACTAACTTATTGCATATGTATATACTTTACTATTGTTCTGAATACCAGTCCTAATGAAATATGGTTTACAAGTTTCGTTTCATTGTTAATCTGTCATAACTTTTACTACTTTCCTTTGAATCGAAGATTTCTTTCACCTTACTTGCGTTGCACCACAGCCTCAAAGTGTATCTAAATATGCTTTGGAAACAAGCAAAATGTGCACTAAGAACATAATCATAAGAGATTTATTTGGCGAAATTTTTGTTAGGTAAGTTACACGAGACAGCTTTTTTTCAAATACATCTCACATAGTACTTCCAAGAAATCCATCCGTCCATCCGTCCGTCCATCCATCCACCCATCCATCTATATATATATATATATATATGTATACCTAGAAGTCTAACACTCTCCTCATTTTCAGTTTCCAAAATTTCCAGAGAGAAGGTAATTTTTTGTGTCTTATCATTAACAAAAACATTTACTCTGACCCATTTCTCACAATTTTGTAGTGTGAGATCGGTTAATGTTTCCAATTCCCTAAATAGCTGGCTGTTTGCATTAACGTTACTTGTGTCATCTTCATATAAAACTATTTTATAAGGGGGAGTTACATCATGAGCCACATCATTTGTCATATGTTAACTACAGAGGTCCCAATATTGAGTCCCGTGGACTCGAAAAGAAACCACAGCAGGTGAGAATCTAACATCTTCAACATCTACAGTTTGAACTCTAACTTCTAAGTAGGATCTAACTAATTCCTTTTCTTCTTATTCCGTAATATTCCAGTTTTGACAACAATATTTTATGGTCTGTAAAATAAAATGCCTTACTTAAATCACACAATAATGCTCTAGCATTTTCACCGTATTTATAGACTTGGTACAGAGTACTTAACATACACTCTGCTGCACTCATTGTATCTTTCCCTTTGCGCAAATCAAATTGCTGTTTGGCAAGCAAATTGTTGCTTTCAAGATAATTATACAACTGATGTTTATTAGTAATTGAGTTATTTTGCTAAAAATTGGCACTAAAGAAATTGTGCGATAACTGCCACGCACATCATTACTCACTCTTTCATATACTGGAATCACTTTGGTAACCTTTAACATATTAGAAAATACAGATTCTTGAAAACATAAGTTAATACAAAGCGTCAATGGTACAACAATATAATCAGCAAATAGCTTTACCAAATGTGATGATGATATATCATAATAATCCCTAGTGTTAGATAGAAGATGTAGCGATGGCGACGCCTTTTATCACCCACCATGTTTAACATTTACTTGGATTTGATAATGAGTTGCTTGCAGAACAAGGGAGATTTGGTAGTAAAAGGAAGAAGAATAAAATTAATAAGCGTTTCTTATAATATGCTACAGAAAGTCAATCTAAAAAGATAGGTGAAGAGTACGAAGGTACACGATGAAGATAAATGCAAAGAAAAAAGCAAAGGCTACGATCATTAGAAGGCAAACAAAGACTGTACGTTTGGAATTTCAGACAGATATTGGACGTAGTGCACCAGGCTATTGTCAAGAAATCAAAACATGCAATAGTAATGACAAAGGAATTTTAAAGTTACTTTCATTTCTTTTCTTTTTAATGGCCTTTTATGGAAACTTGAAGAAACAAGTAAGAAAGAGGTTAGTGTTTTGCATGGCGCTACATACTGTGGACATTTGAAAAGAAGAAACGAGAGCGATTGGAGGCACTTGAAACATGTACATAGGAACAATGGAGAATGTGAACTGGAAAAATAAAATGAGTGATGAAGTAGTTTTCGAAGTGATTGAAGGAAGAATAAGGCTGAAATGGATCACTAAGAGGAAATATGTTTTCTGGAACGCTGGACGAGAGGAAACAGATTACTAAAGGAACGAATGGGAAAAGGCAGAAAATAAGTAGATGGCACAAATGCTAACAAAGACTCTTATAAGCAGAAACCTTGAGAAAAGTGGAGAAAAAGGGGAATGATAACAACGGCTGGTTTTGCAATAAACGCATGCGCTTGTGCAAAACATTGTGACTGTTTAATTGATTGATTGACCAATTGACTGTAGTCGCATAAAGTTCTGCAGGCACATGTTTTGTTCGCCTGGATGTTCAGTACCCCAATGCCTCTTTTTTCTTGGGACCTGTCTTCGTGGGGTTTGGTGTTCTTTAGGGCTTTTATTTACCATTCCAGTTTATAATTTGCTGGAAGTTCTATTAAATAGTTAATGAAGATATATGTCTTTATTTTGACATTTTCAAACATAAACGTTTCATGGTCGTAGGAAACACACACTCTTGACCTTAGTAAAGATGATGTAATACGAACATATGCTCTGTTGCGAAACTGTTCTCAACTGAGTTCCATTGTGCAGTTCATTATCAGTGACAATTTTCGCTTAAATAATATTCACCTCTACTTTTTGTGTTTTATGTTATATTTTCTTTTTCCTCCCTTTCTTTCTTTTAAAGCAGCTCCTGCCTTTCAGTGAACTTGAAAATGGTAATTTATGTAACCTTGCCTTGCTTATTTGCTAATGTGTAGCAAAAACCTGTTTACCAAACGAGCTAATTTCGGTCAAAGTCGTCGTGCGGGTGAAAAACCTTGCAGCAAATTACTGTTTGCTTAAGAGTAACGCTTGCACTCAATGTGAATAAGCGCACCCATTAAGGATGACCTAAGATCCAACATTTAACTAAAACAACACATATAAACTGAGTTAGCCGAAGTGTACTTTTTGTGGAAAATACGCAATCTGTTATATCTTAAATGATGGAATGGTCAGAACTCATGTATTTGTCTTGGCAGCACTTCACTGCAAACGGCAATCATGCCTTCCAAAGGACTGAGCTCTCTATACGTGAATGAAGGCTAAAGAAACGTTTCGGGGTGTGAACAGGTTATTTACTGCATAGAAGGCGGTGTAGCAGTAAATAAACCTCTTACGAGATCACTACACATTAGCTGGAACTCAGTGCAAACAGTGCCGGAATCTATTATGAGCAGCAATATTGCTGTTCCAAGTCGGATAAAGGCCTTCTGCGAGTAATTATTTTATTATTTTATCCATTCTAAACTTCTCCCCTCATCACATATTTCATGAGCTATACAAACTAAACTTGGGTAACACAAGCCATGGAAAATTATATTAAACTAATCCGCATTAAATATATTTTCATAATCAATAACTTTAAGGAAAAACTATATATGATCAATGTTTACATTTATTCCCAATTTGTTCAAACAAAATATTGTATTAAGAGCTGCACAATTTTAATGGTTTTAACAGCTTGCTGAAGTAAGTTTATTCTTTCAAAATAAAACTTCTTAAAAGCAAAATATTACAGTTCCACATTAACTGATTAAGAGTAGATTCAGTATCGATAGGCCACCAAAAATGACGCGCTGATTGTACTGGGCCGAACATTCATAGAGTATCAATCTTGCCTTTGACATATTAATATCCAGTACAGGACACGAGCTTCTAATTTTCATAATTTCACCACGGCATCAAACATCACTGGCTTCTGGCAACTCTGACACCAGTTATTTCATTGTGAGTATATCGTCGCTTAAACAGCAACCCGCATAGTTAACACAATGCAGCGAAATACTGCGATTCAGTTACTAACGTACATATAATTTAAAATGATAATCTGATTCTCTTCTTTATAAATTAATTGAACTGAATAATTTTATATATATATACAAATTTTCAAGCCTCGTGTAAAACTTTTATCATTTCTTTGTTTCTTTCTGATTAGGAAGTATTGATACCCAAGTAACGACTTAGATTTTGTGGTATTGAATTTTTGAAACATTAATGTAAATTTAGAGTTGGAAAGATGAATTTTTATTATAATTAAATTTTTGTGCTTTCTGCAATTCGTACTCTGATTTGCAGCCAGAAAACTATCCAAAGGACAAAGTCCACCGTCCTCGGCTTTAGTGCATATGCAGAATGTTAAAGAAAAAGTATTCCATATTTTGAGAGATGGTAGTATGGACCAAAACAAAAAAACAATGTCCATTAAACATGGGTTCTAAAATGCATACCTAGAGTTATGAGCACTTGTTCATTTTCGCTACTGTGAAACATCACTTCTATTGCAAACTCTTTACTATTACGTATGACCTATAGAATGCAGTAAACAAATGAGGACACATTACTCAGTTACTGTGAAACAGCATAGCTTCTAATGAAATCTGCTTGCAATTACATACGAACTGTACTTTTTAACCATCGCTAAAAGGAGGTACCCAATATGGTGCCCATTCATACATGTATGCCATGCTTCTGTCCGACTTCTGAGGGAATCACGCACTCTCACACTCAGGTTGGTCACGGATGCTCTGGCAGGCATTAATGACGCCTTCCTGTAGGGTTTGTATATCATTAATGGGGGTTGCATATACCAAAGATTTAAAGATAAAACTGCAATGTAAAGGCATTTCATAAACTTATCAAAACACAAATTCACTCTATTAGAACCAATAAGAATATGCATTGCACTTACCTAGAACTGTGAATACGGTTTACAGCAACAGCACTAACAGATGTTTACAACATACTATATCCAGGGACAATAACAGAGTAATGTGTCTTCATTTGTTTACTCTTGCTATAATAGCAAAGCACTTGCAGTAGAAGAGATGTTTCACAGTAGCGAAGATGAACAAGTGCTCATAGCTCTTAAGGTATGCATTTTAGAGTCTATGTTTACTGTATATTGTTTTCTTGTTTTATTTCACACTACCACCTCTCAAAATATGGAATATACTTTTTAACACCTAGTATAACGGCTTCATAGAAATCCTATATGGATTGCCGATATACCTAGGCGTAAGACTAGTTCATTTAATCTGTGGGAGTTGAGTTGTTTTATTTATGTACGCTCTTTAACTGCTGTGGTCCTTAGCGTCGCATTCTATATTGGGCGTTAAACACCGGTAATTTTGCCCAGAGGCCTCTTCATCAAGCTTGAGGTTATTTACGTGCCGTAAATCTACGACACGGGACCACCGGCTTTACTTCCCTTGTGAAGGAAGCCATACTAAGGATTTTTACGCCCGAAAAAATCCATCGCCCTCCGCCGGGTTTGATCCCGCGACCTCGATTTAATCTGTCTTCAAGCTTTCACACGCAGGACATTTATACAAATACCCTCTTCAATGACATTGAAAATTGCGCAGGAGATAACATAAAATGTAATACACAAAAAGTAAAGTTAAATGAAAAAGAAAGCTAACATTAAAGTTAACACAGGGCTCTTTCTAACTGAGCTACGTTGCAAGTTGGTAGAGGGCTTGCTCATACACATACATACGAAACCTTTGCATGGTTTCTGTATACAATTTCTGCTCTACAAACGTTTTATTCCCGCCTAAGAAGGTTTTGCAAGTGCACTCGGTACGATATCTTGCGTAATATCAATCATCTTCGTTATGTGTAAAACA
Source organism: Deroplatys truncata (assembly GCA_030765065.1). Classification (NCBI taxonomy): domain Eukaryota; kingdom Metazoa; phylum Arthropoda; class Insecta; order Mantodea; family Mantidae; genus Deroplatys; species Deroplatys truncata. The sequence continues at coordinate 145,175,571 of CM060978.1, read as the reverse complement.
AAAGATATGAACATTGCAGTGTTTTGTGTATCACAAACAGTTTTCATAAACACAGTAAATAGGAAGCTACGGAGTAGTAAAAAGTAAAACTAATTAGGCGAATGACTAAGATAAATTAATTAAAAATTGCTAGTCAGCAGTATAAAATAAAAATGTAGCGATGAAAACCATCTAATAAAATATTAATGACTTGTAATTGACCTTGATGTCACTTACGTAAACAGCTTAATCTTTTGACATGTAAATCAATTACTTGACAAGGTTTTAAACTGTATGAGGTCGGCAGTTTTTATAATTATGCCATGCTGATTTTTATGCTGATTATAGAAGCCATTTAAGCTTGTTTCTATCAGCCACAGCTTTTCATTCAAGGACCGGAGATATAGATCCGATTTCTTATGGCTTGCTAGTTATATAAAATTCTTTCCGAATGAAGAGGACTTCAAGGGGATTTCCCAAAAATTTAAAAAATGCATTTTATTTATCATGTATCTTAAATTTATAGAATTTTTAACAAAATTGTTTGAGGGATTTGTTGAAAAAATCAGATATAGGGAAAAAGTGCACATGTAAAACTTTGTTTGGGCTGAGAGATTTTCTTGAAAATTCTTCGTGTCAGATATTTGGCAGTTACGGAACTTAAATAGAAAGTTTGGCATTTATTCGATATTTCTCTTTGGGGTTATAATGTTAACTGACAGACACACATACACATAGATGCGCGGGACCATTTCCTAAAAAGGTTTTTATTCAGGGGCTGAAAACATGTATTTTTAATGAAATCTCTATATCAAATTTTTGGATGCAATGCATACTTATAGGTAAGTGGTAGAAAAAAGCAACCCTTTTTGCAAGGATAGTTTGTAGAAACTATATAGAAATAAGTAATAAGTTGAGGCTGAGCCCCATTCCTTGTCTATCATGGTTACTCATTGTTTATCTCCCCCGTCTGCTATCTCTATGCGAGCATTCTGCGTGTCCATATTTATGTTTACCCCTTCCATTTTCCTGATCTGACTGATACTTATTTGTTTTCCACTCCTTACCAACATTAGCTAACCAACATTTACAGAAATGATTTTCCATGCAATTCCATTGTTTTTATCGCAAGAATATGATCAAAAATCAGTCGCTCTTACTTTTTGAAGTGTTGTCCGTCGCGTTCCTCGTTGAATGTTTGTTGTGACATTTCGGTTTTCCCGCGATGGTAGCCTTGACGTCCTAGAAGTTCTCTCATGTTCATGTCGTACCCCCTCTTCTGAAATCGATAGCTCGCTATCGTTGTCGGCAATCTCGAACTCGGGACATCTCCTTTTCTTCGTTGTCCTAAGTTTCCACTCTAGCCACACGTTGAGCGTCAGCTTTGAGACTGATCTCCGACAACCTCATCCAGATTTGACGTTTGAGGAGAACTTGGCTCTCTGTGCGTCTCTGGTTCGTGTTCGCTCGGGTCACAACAAATCTTAGTGTAGCTGCAGGCACAATAGAGGCAACGCCGCTATTGTGAAGTCACCGTACCTGTTTTAAGGTCCTCTCGTCGTGGCTCCTTCTTCTGCTGTTGCTGTATCCGCCGAATTATGATGTAACCGTGTTAATTTAGTTTAGTCTATGTCCCGGATAGTTTAGTTCACGGCTGGATACCTGGAATCTGCCTATCAGGAAAGGATAAGCTACGGCGATCTAGGTAGTGGGATAAAGGAATTTCAGGAGAATTAAAGAGGCACTGCAAAGTTCACTTAATTTAAATTCATTATCTCTTTCTTCATCGAAAACCATTAGATAGCATACCTGGTCACGCGGAACTTATAAATTTCTCACGTGTCACACGGCTCCTTGTCACTACGCTATGCGTCGGCAACACTTACTCTTCGATGCAATACAAAACCTACGCGCGACAAGCATATTCAATTAGTGCAATAATTAGTACCTTCGAGGTTCTGACGCAAAGTTTACCGGAATGTACTTCGGCACTTAGATGAAAATTAAATTCTTTCCGCAGACTAAACAATTTAATCATGGGCCCTTTTTGCGCGCCAACTTTTAATCTCGAGTAACGTAGACTTTGTATCCGTGACTTCATATCCACTGTGTGAATTTTAGGATGAACATGGAATATTTATGCAATACTATCCCCCACTCAATACTTACTTTGCTGCTTCACTATTGGAGAAACATTACGTCACTTATCTAAAATCTTATTGGCTATTTATTTACATAATGTAATATTTTGCTTGTGGAACTTTGTTATTTCCCGTTTTAAGTAAAAATCTAGTCACCCCACATGCCTTGAGATAAAACAGTTACACAAAACAAGTTTAACCCTCTTTCGAATATAGAAGGTTTCAACTTTCTCTGCGCTCGTAAACAGGATGCTTTCCGACAAAAATGCAGTGTTTAAGGTATCTAAAAACTAGTGAACCAGGAACATTATATACAGGAACATTATATATTAAAATGAATATTTACACATGATCCAGATTATGTACCTATATCATCCAAATATAATGTATCGGCAAAAAATGGCATAATACAAAATTGATTCGGGCGCGATAGCTAAATACCAACTTAAAGTGTACAGAAAGTCAAGTGAATGTAATGCATACGATTTTTTAAAGTTCTAAATAGCTGTTAATTGTTCCTCGTAGTCTTGCAAAGAAACGAATTTTATTTCAAAGCCAGCACACAACCATCCACCTTTTAAAGACTTGACTATCACCACAGGGTCCATGTAGAGGAGATTCCTTCCGCTGCCGTAGTGCGAGCGCTGCAGACCCCTATCACCCAAGGAAGTACGTCGCGGGCCGAACATCCGAGCCCGTATAGGAAGGAAGTTGTTCCGATTGGGTTGGATTCGGCGGCAGTAGTTCCCGAAACCCATGGGAGATTGGGTACGTCTGGGATAGGCGGGGTTGTGAGACGCCTTAACATTCTCCGGTACAAATCTGGAGAACTACTAGATGGTGGTTAAACATTGTTGACCCACCGAGGTTATTCGGTAGTCTTCCGCTTAAGAGTTGACGCGCGTGAGTGGCTTCCGCATTTCTGTTTCTGTGTAACCAGGGGGCTGTTTATAAAATACGTACAGCCCTAATGGAAAAACCACGAGGGAGAGCCACAGGTACATGCTTCCCTGGGCAGAGAAGCGGAGCTGGGTTGTCGGCTCTATCTTATCGTTATAGGCTCCTGTAACCTTTTGTAACTACAACAAAATGGAAAATAAAACAGTTTCTACATACGTTTATTTGGATTAATATGAAGCAGAGAGCGGAAAAAACTCGGCGGAGGGAAATGGATGTTTTCGGGCGTAAAAATCCTTAACATGACTTTCTTCGAAAAGGAAGTAAAGCCGGTGGTCCCGTGTCGTAGATTTACTGTACGGAAATGAAACTCAAGCCTAATAAAGAGGCCTCTGAGCAAAATTACCGGTTTTTCACGCCCAATATCGACTGGGACGCAGTTAAAGAGCGTCCATAAATAAATTCAAATTTTTATAGCGGAAAACGCTTTAGCATCTAAGTTTCAAAATTCTAGCCAATGATAACGAATATTTCGGATATTCCATATGAAAATTCTGTTTTAATACTTTAATTATATCTGGAACTTTGTGCAGTAAGTTTTGTTTATCTCTTACAGCTAATAAGTTAAACAGAATTATACAATGTTTTAACAATAACCTTACTTATCAGACTGTCTTCAGAAATTCAAAATATACTCTTTGTTGAGCATGTAAATATCTTAAACATATGAAAGGATAATCAAAATACTTAGAGCTAGGCTCGAAAGAATCAATAATAACATTTTTCTCATGCAAAGGTCAGTTTGGGGTGGGGGAATTGTCTTTAAAACCTTCGTGCCACGTCCTTGGAAGACGCTGAAATAAATAAGTGAACCAAGTATGGTATTCAACCAGCATTCCATTTTTACTTTCTCTACTACGTATAGTATTGCATTACACCCAAAAATTCAATACCGAGATTTCACCGTAAATACATGTTTTGAGGCACCTGAATTACAAAACAAGCATTTTTAGAAAAAGGTCGGTGTGTGTGTGTGTGTGTCTGTGTGCCTGTGAACAACATAACTCAAAAACGAAAAGTCGGATAAATACCAAACTTGGTATTTAGTTCAGTATCTTTCAAAGATGCGACACGAAGATTTGAAAGAAAATCCCGCTACTCCAACCTGCCCTTGACATGGAACATTTTTTTAAAAATTTTCATTTCTTAAAAATGTCACTAACGATTTTGATTAAAATGTCATATATTTATATATTTAAGATATTTTATGACAAATAAAATGTATTACTTGAATTTTCTGGGAATGTCCCCAAAAGCTCTCTTCATTCTGAATGTCTTTTGCATAACTGGTAAACCGTAAGAGATAGACAAAATTTTACTATCTACACAAAAAAGTAGATCTCGTTAAAACACACAATATATAATGTACATTTTTTCGCGAAGTGAACCATTTCCAAGATATTCCTTCTTATTTATTTGAATTTTCCAATACTTATATTTTTTTCTCAAATGGGAATTCCTTATTCGTTTTCTTTACATCCTGGACATACAAAGAGAATGGAATGCTCCACATAGCAACCAGCTCTTAAAAGATTTGACTATCGCTTAAAAGCTACCATATTCCCCTTGCACCTACAAGAAAATTAGCAATAAGATTAACATCTTATATCTCGATTAACATGAAATAAATGGAGAATAGGCGTTTACAAAACATTTTGTTTTAAAGTCCCCTAGTTTTACCCAGTTTATGATACTGTGTTTTACTGTTTTTCGTTACCGCAACACACATACACGCACAAACACCCATGCCGGTACTCAAACCGCGACCCTCAGCTTGGCGGAACGCCGGAGCTATACACTCCAGCGACCACGGCTACGAGAGCCGGCAAGTTTGTAACAGAAAGTCATGTGAGTGTAACACATCAGATCTTTTAATTATGCTATTCACAGTCAGATGGACAGACACATAGAGGGACAGGCGCGCACACATGCACTTCACACACACACACACACACACACACACACACACACACACACACACACACACAAAACTTTTTTTAAAAGTTTCAGGGAATCCCGAAGCATGTATTTGCGATGCAATCTCGATATCTACTTACTTTCCTTACTACGTATCGTAAGGAGGGGAGGTATTGCATTCCACCCAAAAATTTGATATCGAGATTTCATCGGAAATACATGTTTTGAGGTACCCTGAATTCAAATAAAGCACTTTTGGAAACATGTCCGTGTTTGTCAGTGTGTCTGTCTGGAAGAGCATAACTCAAAAACGAAAAGTCGGATAAATACCAAACTTAGTATTTGGGTTATCTTCCAAAAATGCGACACGAAGATTTTCAAGAAAATCTCCCCTCCCCAATCTACCCTTTACATCGAACATTTTTAGAAAATTTTGATTTTCTCAAAAATGGCTGTACATGGCTGATTTGATTAAAATATCATATTTTTATAATTTTTTCATGGAAAATGAAATGCATATATTGGTTTTCTGAGAAAATCTTTTAAGAGCTGGTTGCTATGTGGAGCTCTTAAAAGATTTTACTATCCATAAAGCCTACCATGTTCCCCTTACATTTACAAGAAAATTATCCATAAGAGAGTTTCTGAAAATATTTATCTAGATTAACATGATGTAGATGTAAAAATAGTTTGTACAAGAGAAAGTCGTATGAGTGCAACACAGATTTTTTTCGGTGGAACACAATACTTCCTCTACTTTCGAGAAATTGGCGCTTTAAATCTAGTAAGTTCTACCCGTTTTTTTTCTCTAAATTCTACTCTTCTATCTTGTTTATTCTGCTAACAGGATGCATCACAATGAAGGCAACTACTCTAATCTACATGGGATCTGTTACTAAGTCTCTGTACTTCAAATTAAAGTTTATAACACTATTAAAACACGGCCTTCGTACCATGGTACATAATACATATATCTATATTTGGGGCACTGTGCTTTCTAGTAATGTATATAATATACTGTTATCATAGAATTGTCTAGGCCTACAGCATATATACAAGTTACATAAAAGTCCAAAAACAAATGAATATCTTCTAAATCCTTGTACGTGATAACCCAAGAATTTTAAATGGAAAAAGAATATCTTTGCAAAATGGTACCAACTCTTTTATTTTAAATGAAGTGTATTCGTGCGTTGCTTTAAACTATTTTAAAACTATTCTGCAGATCAATAGATTATCATTGTTTAATGTATCTTGAAACGCTCATTAATTTGAAAATTTGTATCGGTTAGAACATAACTTCCGAGAAAAAAGTGATATAGTACATTCACATGACATTGTCTACCCACTATTCTGCAAACTAATGTTACAAAAGCTTATTCGCCTATCTACCTCATATTAAACGTTTGCAGAAATGCTTTTACCACACATTTCGTTTAAAGTTAAAAAGAGATACAGTAAGCTGAAGCGAATCATATTTCAAAAGCGGGTGGCTATGTCATAGCTTTGAAATTTTATGTTCCTTGCATGATCACAAGAAAAACTGAATAGCGAAACACATAGAAGACGTATAAATTACTTGAAAATGCAAACCAATAACAAAACATATGTCGAAAATAGTCAATGTCACGAATAAGTTTATTACACGCAAATTTTGTGTTTCAACGAAATATTCATTTTTTGTGTAGTAAGCTTTTATCTATCTCTTATGTTTTATCAGTTATACAAAATGATGTAATATTCATTGAGAATGAAGAAGTCTTCACTAAATATTAGCATAAAATTCAATATATAGACTTTATGAGCATATGGGCACACGCACTTACAAATACATATATAAGGACCTTTTTCTAAAACCTGTTTTTTTTTAAAATTCAGAGTACCTTAAAGTGTGTATTTCCAGTTAACAATGTGTGGAGTATAGTACTTTCTCTGCTTGCTAGCTAAATACTATTGAGGGTAAAAAATTATAAATAAATAAATAAATAAAACTGTTGTGATACACTCACACAAACTTCTCAATCAATGATAAACTCACATAATGTGTCCATTATATATTAGAGTATTAATATAAAAAGTGATTCTTCTATCCAAATTACCTTGTTCAGATATATCTATCTTTAGGAACTATTTTAAATTAAGCAGGACGTGATCAGTAACAACTTGCTGAAACGGTATTCAACTGTTTATTCGTGGTAGCAAACTTGCAATGGAAAGAAAAGAAGGGGGAGGAACAAGAATTTCAAACTTTCAAGCATGTCCGTTAGATGACGCTCAGCATGGAAAATTTCAATGTGGAATATTTGGGAAACGGCTAACACTACAGAAAGGTTTATTTGACACAAATTGTATACTTTAATGATCTGTACATTTTTCCTGCAGTAAGGTTTTGCTTAGTTTTTAGGTTTGGTTGTAAGCCAAACTTATGCAAACTGAAATCAAATAAAGGGGATTTCACAAGCTATGCGCAGAAAATTAAAGATATACATTTTATTAGTCACTTAAACATCTTAACATATGGTGCTTCAATCAAAATCGTTTGATTCATTTTTGAGAAAATAAAAAAAATAACGAAAATCCTTCCATGTAAACGGTAGTTTTGGTGCTGGGTTTTTCTTCAAAATATTTTAGTGGCATCCTTGGAAGATGGTGAATTAAATACCAAGTATAGTACTTGTCCAAGATTTCGTTTTTGTGTTATGCTGTTCGCAGACACAGACAGTCGCACACACGCACACACGAACAGGGAGCTTCTTATTTTATTTATTTTTGGATGGAATGCAATAAACCTCTACTTACTATAGATAACTAATAGAGAAGGTAGCTGTTATATTAGTTTTAAACGGTTTTGTGATTCAAGCTCTATTGACTTTTAAGAGAAAAACAAGCTCCTAAGATTATAGTTAATGCCGGAGTCTTTACAACTACAGTATTTTTAGAATGTATAGCGTGAAATAAGAGTTGAAGCTTTCCAGGCGACGAATATGCTCTAGACGTTCTCGGGCTTCAAGCCAGGTGAAGTGATATCCTGAAGATGGGAGAGATGTACGCTCCCGAAACGTTGATGTCTCCACATCACTTCACCTGGCTTGAAGCCCGAGAACGTCTATCTGCTTACTTATTCAGAAGGCTAAGTAGGAATCTCGGTTGAAATAAGGATTTATTTTCTTCATCTTGAAAGTACAAATGCAAGGTAACTCTCAGATCTTTTGACGCCGGGCTCATTTGAACAATTAATAATCTGCCTTTATCAATTACATCCAGGTGCACAATGCTTTAAACTAGGTTATGTGGCCTTTGGTAAATACGGCGGTATCTTCTGCGTGAAAATCAAACGACCTTATTTTTCTCTGACCAAGAATGACATTTTTAGAAAAATCAATCATTATTTCTCTATTGTATTCCGAACTTAAGCTAGGAGTTAGGAGGTTTGGCTGGTTGTTCCCTGCTTTTCAAATTGATATGATGTTTTATTGCCCGGGGCACTGATATTCCACCACTTGCTGAACGTTTGCTTTGAGAGGAAATGCACATGACCTAAATCTACACAGGGTTAGTGAGCCGAGCATCAAGAAAGTTGTATGTAATAGCAGGTATCCCTGGAGTAGATTGCTACAGCCTTCACTAATCACATTGGAAAGGCATTCCCAAAATTTTACTACCGTTGTTTGAATGTTCACAAAGAAGATTACTCTCTGTATTGTTATATTTTCTTTAAATAAATGCAACTTCTCTGTTCCTCGTATTTTGTAAAGACAGCTAAGGTTTATTTTCAGTTTCAAAATATTGGTATATATAGAGATTTAGTTGCAACAGCACTTATACTATAATGTTGCTGATAAGGATATTATTATGGGCAGTGTTGCTATTATTACATCAAAATAATAGGCTTTATTTGTTTTTATAGAGAATCTACCCGACGCCTTGAAGACGAACTGCACCAGGTGCACAGACGCCCAGAAGAGGATAATGAGGAGGGCTTCCAGATTTCTGCAGGAAAATCGCAGCGCAGACTGGAAGAAAATTGTCGATAAATATGATCCAGAAAGAATGTACGAACAAGAGTTCAGAAAATTCCTCGCTGAGGAGTAGGGAACTCTGATTCTTTAACTTTAATTGTTGTTAACATATTAATAAAATATTTTGAAAAAAACTAGGTTACTGTTTTCTTAACAAATCACAAGGAATGGTCTTATAAAGAGAGGATTATTTCTTAAAATATCCTTTGCATTATTGCTTTCCTTTTATCCCCAACCTTAAAGCTGGTTTGAATGAGAAACAATAATTAACTCTGGAAAGGTAGAGTCAGACTGAAAAACTCAGTACCGTAGCCAGGACTTGAACCACGAACTTCGGCTTTCTTTGCTGTTGCTCTAACCAACTGAGCTACCAGGGCAACATGCCGTAGGACATTAAGTTCCCCAGCGTTTCTCAGTTGGTTAGAGCAACGGCACGGAAATCCGAAGATCCGTGGTTGAAATCCCGGGAATGGTATTAAATGTTCAGTGTGATGCTATCTTTCCAACTTAAGCCTACACACAGCGTGTGTAGAATAATCATCAATAAATCAACTCTGCTGAAATACGGAAAACATAGGGGAATAACCCGAATATAGAATGTAATAGAAGGTCACCAAATAACTGGGGAATGGTGAACACACAGGGACGCTAATTGCTTGTTAAGGAACAATTTGGTATCTCCCTTATGGCTATGTACCCTGACTGTCAAATTTCTGGCTATCTTTTTATTTCACAAATAAAAGTACATTAATTATTCTGAAAATTAATTATAAGGATGTTAAAAATGTACGACCTGAGAATTGCTTTCATATTGAAGTACTCGCTTTTAAGAACGAGGCATCCCTCGAGTAGTCACCTATATCTAATCTGAACTACCTTACGAGGTAGAAGAACTTTTCGCTGTAATATTGCGCAGTGTTCTAGAAGTGTGATTACCACATTAATAATATTGTAAAATTCTGTATAGTTAAAGTCACGTGTCCATTGTGAGACAGCATAAAATGCACCTATGACCAAACGTTCTTTCTGCAGCGTCACTCTCCGAGATTAACTAATGGGCTCTCATTATTTTTTATTTCCATCCTACAATTTAGCAGAAACAAAACCAGTTAAACAACAGATGAAGTATTAATTAGCTTGCCGGGGATTTCCTCTCTCTTACACGTATGTTTGGTTACATTAGCTTTAACAACAATCGTAGTTCATTGTCAAGGCTACAGTAAACCTTGTATTCATTATCGTCCTCGAGATCTTCGGTTGGCTTTTTATGTTACATATATTGTGAGTGAAGTACAGTAAAACCTCGCACATGGCCTTGTAGTCTCTGCAGGTTGTAAGCTATGACGCACATGGTTTGGTAATTACTTATATCCTTATTTCTGACCTTTATTCACCTAGCAGGATAGCCATGTTCATTTATAGCCAACCATGACCTGTTTGCTACCCGCTGAGTAGCAAACTGCGTGTCGGCTTTCTTTTTTATTTATTTTTCGGAAGAACGCTGTTGACTTTATTACATGTACATAACTTTATTTTCAAGGATAAAATCTGTGAAACTGTGTATAAGGAACATAGTACTTGCTATGTCATCAGACATTTCCGCTGACCACTGCTTTCTGTACATCCACTATTTTAGAAGTTTCACATACATGTAGCATTTTGTTTTCTTACATGCAAACCTGTATCTTTCGATATTTCGGTATTCCACATAAGTACAACATACACTATTTCAGTGCTTCGTTTGACACAGAGCAATGAATTGGCGTATCATGTCTGCCTCTTCCAGTCCATTCCTGGCTCCTTAATTGTACCATGTTATATTGAGAATATTAAAAGCTCATACCGTGGACAGCAACATGATACGTTGGACGATTAATAACCATGTAGATCAAATTCCTAAACAAGAGTTTAAAAATCTTGAATTTATATTTAAAAATTCAAACAATATCATTGGTTTTCAAACTTTAATTTCACTTTTTAATGTATATGTGAGGTCTAAGTTGCAGTATCCTTCACCCATCTGGAGTTCTTACTTTCAAATTTATCTAAAGACAATAGAGAAAGTCCAGAAGAAATTTCTTGGATGTTTGTATTTTAAAATCACCAATATTTCAGCATTCTATCTGGACATTCACCATAAGCATTTACTTACCAAATTTAAATTAATTAATCTGAGTACCAGAAGAGATCTGCACAACAAACTTTATTATATAGGTTAATAAATAATCCTGTAGATAATCCAACATGCTTTCTTCAATACCTGAATTTGAACATAAATAAATCTGCTTTACGAGTACGACCAAACCAGTTGCTACTCGTACTCGTACGAGTAGCAACCTTTCATATGTCAAAATGAAAGGTTGCTAGCTTTCAAGAGTGTTATTAAGATTGTGGTTTACGTATAATTAAATGTCGATTAAATTCAACCACTTGCGCTTCTTCCTTCGCTTCTGTGCATTTAAAATGCAGCTTCATAAAGCTCTTGTCTAATTATTCATACTTTAGTTTGTGTGGGTGCGTGTGTTTCTGTATGTGTACGTATGTACTAGGTGCGTAGATATCCCTTCCTACGTTAAAGGAGTTGCAGAACTGAACGGAGTAATTTCAAGTAAACACAGGCCAGTGGGAAACTGGCTAGCTGGCGTGAGTGAGCTTCGCTTTTTTTATACCCCGCCTTTAACTACAATGATCTTATCGGCAGCCTTTCTTTGGAACTTATTATTGCCTATAGACTGTGGAGTTAACTCGTATTCGCTTGTCATTGGATTTCTGATAAACTTTGAGCTTCAACCATTAGGTTACACCCACATTCACATGCCATTCATATTTACAGACTCTTGGAAAGATAGGGAATAATCTTAGCTAGAGACAAATTCCCACCACCAGGTGGAAATCGAACCACGGATCCCATGTACAGCAGAAGTGCTCTACCGACTGAGCTACGGGACCAGCCGAGATCGTTCTACTCCTCTTGTTTATTAGTATGGACGATGAGCGGATCGCGCTCATTAAGAGGTACTTGACTTACAATGGAGTGTGCAGTTCATGATGATAGACAACAACAGACCCTTGCACTAGAGTGTACTGTCCGTGATGATAGACAAAAATAGACAGAAAAGGTGTTAGAATATTTTTCACTTCAGTTACACAGGCTTTATTTTCGAGGGAATAAAGTCATTTTTTAGACTGGCAAATAATTAAAATGTCTTTATTTGACCTATTCGTATCCGCCCATAGCCATTCTTTTAATTGTATTTACGCTGTCTAACATTACAAACTATAAGCAACAAACATGGGAGCACGCAGTGTTTCACTAACCTTTGTTTGCTTGCTATTGTTAATATTATTGTTACTATTACTATCATTATCATCATCACTATCATCAAATAACGGCACTGTTATGCTTACTTAGCTCATTGAATAGGTGTTCGAACGTTTGCTCCGTTGGTTGATAGGATGTTTCAACCATCTATATGCTTTATACTTTAAAATTCCATAGTCTTTCCATGGTATAGCAAGAAACAACTGAATAGTGACAGCTCTTCAAAAACGGAAGAACTATTGGAAAATTAAGACCAACAACGAATATCCGAAAGGGACTCATGCATAAAAGAAATCTGTATGAAATAACTTGTTTTAAAGAAACCTACATTTTTGTGTAATAAGTATTTCTTTCTCTCTTGTGGTTTATCACTTAAATAAAAGTTAAAAAAAGTTAATTCCGAATGAAAAGGGCTTTACAGAGAGATGTCAGCTTCGCAGGAATACAGTTCTCTTTTCGTGACAGGACTGTTTCCGCATCGTCATCGCTTCGCCGATCTATACACAATGGGCCGACGCAGAAAGAACATCTAGGCCACGGGAAACGCCACCAACGCACCGGCAATTGCCGCATCTTCACCGCCAATATCAGGAGAGCTGCCGCACCAGCAGGCCTCGCCCTCCTTCCCGAGCTGGACCAATCAACAACGCCGCTATCCACCAGCCCGAATCCTCAGCCGGAGCGAGGCAACTCTTCGCTGAAGAAGGCCTCCCAGCCTCCTTCACAGTCAAAGCCGGCATCTCCTGCACAGCAGATCGCTTTCAATGAAAATCGAGCACACAGACGCCGCCAGCAGCAAACACAGCCTCTCCATTGGAATCGGGCACTCAACCAACTATCGCCGCCTCTGCTTCTGTACGGAAGCCGAGGCCACCTACGCTGCCAGCCGCCTGCCCAGCACCTCCGATGGACCTGGAACGGCAACCGACACCGGCACAAACACAGATGGATGGGCGTCACCGCACTTTGTGGAAGCAGCACTTCCGCACTGGCGCTCAGCAATACGGGCCTCACGCTTCACTTCTGCTAGAGGTCCAACTTTGCTGGTCCGCCTGCACATGGGCCCCGTATCGGACGTGTCACCGGCCATAGCCTTAGGCCTGCCTCTACTTGAGAGGAGCCTGCGTGTCGAGGCAACCAGAGGAGAACTTCCGGTGCCCTGCCGCCGCTGCTGTGGCTTCGGCCACTCAACAGAGGCCTGCTGCGCAGCGCCCAGTTGCTGCTGCTGTAAGTCAGACTCCCTCACGGCAGCCTGACCCAGCAAGACCTCCATCAACGCCGCGCTTCTGCGTCACTTGCTCCGGGAACACACATTTTACAGGGCAGGCGCAATCCCCCCTGTATCCCTGGAGCAGACAGCAACAACCACGACCCAAGACGACACCAAACACCACAACCAGTGACTCGACGCAGCCCTCAGAAAGGGTCAAGCACACGACCAGTGGCATCGCAAAGACAGCTCACCAAAAACTTCAAGACACCCTGTCAACAATTCAGGCAGGAATCAAGGACCTCTCCTCATAGCTGCTGAGTTACGTCGCACAAATTTCACAGGTCTTTCCTCTGTGGAAACCAAGCATCGCACCCCAGCTAGGGTCATAACTGCACTCTCCAACAAGATCTCCGAGCTACAAGACGAAGATGGGGTTCTCGCGTCTGCCCAACGTAAGCTGGAACGCATCGAGTGCCATCTCGTCGAACCCTACATCGACGGCAGCGACGACCGATCTATGCGACTGGGCGCCCTTGGAGTCTCAGTTGTGCCGATTCGAAAGCTCCAAACGACCACCAACAACTCTATCGGCCAGAATTTCAAAGAACTCAACGAACACTACAACCACCTTCAGGAATGCTGCACCCTAATCCGGAACTTCCTTAAATCATATGTGATGCCACATACTCCTCAATCCTCTTCCTACCCACATAACTCTAACCGAAAACTACAGCGCCATTAATCCTACACTACCATCTGGAATTCCTACTATCCTCACCCTAACTTCGCTGAGGGGGCAGGTTGGGCCCTGGCCAAATCTGTCTCCCAGCACTCAGTCCTTACTCCCCTGGTGACCGCACTGCTGCTCAGTCACACCATCACCTTGAAATGCGCGGGTGCTTTAAGCGGTACCGCTGCAAATCTTCTCCTTTCTTACTCCGGTGTAGGAGTTTTTAGTGGGTATGCCAATTCATTGCTGAGTCCCACAGTCCCAGTTCAGACTCCCATTGGGGCTGGGGTTTGTGATTAAGTCATTTTATCCTCCACTCGAAAAAAAGACTTTACAGGGAATTTACAGATAATCATATTTTATTAGTCGTATAAATATCTTAAACATATATAGTGTTTTAATAAATATGTTTAGAACCACTTTTGTGAAGGTAAAATATAACGAAATGATTTTCAATTTGAAAGATAGTTTAGAATGAAGGATTTACTTGAAAATTTTCGTGTCGCATCCTTGGAAAATGCTGAACCTAAATACAAAGCTTTGTATTTTCCGAGCTTTCGCTTTTTAGTTTCGCTGTTCACACACTCGGAGCCTTTTTTCTAAAAATATTTTATTTAAGGGACCGTAAAATATGCATTCCCGATGTCAACACACCAGCAATTATTAATATAAAATCATAAAGGTTGTTTATAATTCACGGTGCCATTTACATTATGAAAGGTAGATTTATCAATGGCGTCTTCAACAACTTCTTTAAGAACAACAGTACTCTATTTCAAAAGTATGACATTGCGCAAACTGAGACGAACTCGAAAAGGTGGGGTACTTTCATTATTACTGAACACATTAATTGAAGACCACTAAGTTTAAAGTTTGAATCCCAAAATTTAATAATAATAATAATAATAATAATAATAATAATAATAATAATAATAATAATAATTACAAACCGATTGAAAAATAATGAAATATTTCAGAAACAGAAAACCCAAATTCAGAAAAAAATATTCAGATTGACTAGTGGTCTTTAAAAGTCCTTCAGAAGCATATCTATGCTAATATTACGTAAGGAGAGAAAATAAGTGTGTTTTTGTGTGTAGGGTATCTCAAAGGCCACTCTACCGATTTCGATAATTCTTCTACCTTTCTCGCGAATATGTGGCTATGAAACAGCTCCTAATTTCCTTTCATAAGTTACTTAAAGATTATAAATGGTTTACAGGGTCCTTGTAATGAATACGAAAACACTGGAGTTATAAAAGTACATGCATTTTCTCTGTGGTCTGGTGCTTAGCTTGCTTACCTTCCAAATCCGAGGTCTCGTGTTCGATTGCGCCTGAAGGATGGCAATGTTTCTTTAACCAGCATTATTCCCCATCCTCCTTAGAGTCTGAAAGTGTGAGTGAGAGGGTAAGTGCGTATGTATGGGTGTGTGTTTGTGAATTTAATAGAAATATGACATCCTGATTGCTAAGTGTTCCTTGACCCCCTAAAAGAGCACATTTGCGAAGAAGGGCTTGACTTTTAGTTGTGAATGCCATGAAGTCGAAAATAGTTGTTATTCCACGGAATATAAATAGTTACTGCATTCCGCAGAGTATAAGAATAAAAGCTGGTTACATTTAATTCCAAGGTTTATACCTTGATGGCGATGATGTGACACTTCAGCAAACAGAAGACAGAGTTCAAAAAACCACATTTCATATCATTTATCAAATGCAACAGAAGTGTCTATAATGAAATAGTGTCGAAACCTCTAAATAATACCTTTATTCTGCTCCTATAGATGCGTGCACTGAAGTTTCTGGATGGCAAAATCTTCTAACAAATCATGTAAGAAAGTTGTTCATTATCTCCTTTGTATTTATGTTGTAATCAAGTTCGTTAGCAGGGCGTGCTAATCTATACCAATATTACAAACAGAGAAAATTTGTGTGCTTGTGTGTTTGTGTATGTAGGGTAATCTTAAAAAACGCTCATAAATTACTAAACCATTAAAAGGGATTTGCCAAGCCCTTGTAGCTGAATACGGACACATTGGGGCTATACAAGAGCATGCTTACAAAGAAGGCCTTGACTTTTAGTTGAGAATTCATGGAGTTGAAAAATAGTTGTTACTCCACAGAATATAAATAGTTACTTATCTCCGCAGAGTATAAAAATAAAAGCCAGTTACATTTTATTGCACATGTCCATGATGTTACACTTCAACAAACAGAAGACAGAAATTAAAAAGCTTCAATCAATCATATATTACATTTGTTTTTAGTTGCCATTATATCACGTACTGCAGATGTGTGTGTAATGAAACTGTCAAACCTCTGAAAAACCTGAATTCCAATTCTAAAGACATATGCACTGATTATGAAGTTTCTGGATGCCAAAGTCTTCTGTGTTAAGGCCCAGCCTAGGTAGAGAGGTCCGGTGAGGTCCCCTGTGCCTCTTGATGTGCGTGTGGTGGCCCACTAGTAATGGCAGTGGGGGTGGCATTATAGGTGTAGATAAGGTGATCGTATTGGCAGCAGCGTCGGCATGGTAAAGGGCGAACACTGCGGCTAGCCTCGAGAGGAGTTTGCCCTAGTAAGGGCAGTGTTGCTGCCTTGTCCTGCCGTCGAGCACTTCTCCAAGAACTTCTATTCGACCGCGGCTTGGGTCCCCATTGATTGTAGATCCGGGTAGATCCGGATGCTGAGAGCCAGAGCTGCTAGCGGTGCGGAGGATTAGAATGCCCGAAAGCTGACGATGAACTCCCCGGATCACAGCGAAGATTCCGGAAGCAGATGTGTTGATTGGCTTGCGGCGCTGATGAGCAAGGCAAGCTACTGGCTTCAATGTTGGGCAGTAGTTGAGTCTCGGCGAGCGAGGTGTTCACTGGGTTGAACCCGTCCTTATTCTCGGAGGGAAGAATTTTGCGGCTGCAGCTTTTGCTAACCTGTTTTGCGTATGTGCGTAGGAACTTTCTTTTGAGTGGAGGAGAAAATGCATTTCCGCACTTCTGCCCCGATGGGAGTTCGGGCAGGGAGGGTGGGACTCCCCGATAGAGGCCTACCCACTAAAAACTCCTCCACCGGAAGCAATTCAGGAGGTATAGTGCGGTGGTACCGCTGTTGCACCAGCGTATTCAAGGTAAGGATATAATGGCCAGCCACGAGGGCCTAAGCCAGGTAAAGGTAAGTTGTCAGGACGCAAGCATGACCGAGGCCCTACTTGCGCCCTTGGGAATTCAGGGTGACTCGGTATAGGAAGTGTTGTGTGATTGAATGTTAGGATTGAAGAGTGGTTATCTGTGCCTCCGACGTCCTCGATGATGAGTAGTCGGAGCTTCCTGTGTGGGCCCCACAAGGGGCTCGTGGTTCTCTGGAAGCTCTTGGTCAGAAGACCATCCAGGTCGTCTGGAGGGCTGCTATCTCCTCCTTGATGAGCTTACTGACGCTCAAGTAATGATCGTCGAAGTAGGTTGGCAGTTTTAACGCGCTAGGAAGTTTTGGTATTAAATGTACAGCGATGAGTATGGTATCGCGGTCCTCGTAAAGTTCAGTCAGTATTTCCTCCAGGAGGTCCAATTTAGTGGTGATGTTCAGTAGCCCCGCCTTCACATCCTCCAGTTTCTGCAGGATATCAGGCGAGGGTTCCGTTGAGATACTGTTGCTTGCGACGGCTTCCGGCGTGTCTTCTACTATCGGAGGCCCATTCTGCTCGACGCGGTCATACTGCAGTAATAACTGCTGCTGCCGTGCAGGCATATTGGTCTTCTGCTGCGACGGTGTGGAGCGGCTGTGTGGTTGCAGCGGACAACAAACTTGTCCGCTGAAGTTGTCATGTCTGCAGCAGGGTACGTGGAAGCGGCTGCGACGCGTTAAATCGTGCTGCTGGCAGACAGACGGCAAGTTTGGTGCCGCACAGTAGTGGCACCGTGGTTGATCAGTGCGCCCGTAAAGGCAGCAGCTTTGCCAGAGTGGCGTCCAGGTTGAGTGGCTTGGTTCGACCTTTAGGCATTTGCCTAAAGCTGCAGGCCATCAGAGAGGGCAGCATCGTAATGAGGCTTGTCCCTAAAGACTAGTCGCACGAGAGGTGTAGGGTGCTTCCGTGACTGGATTCTAGTAGTCTTCAGTACTGAAAGCCAATGTTGTTGACATAATATGCTGCGTCGGCAGCTGCTGGTGAACGCCCATAACAACAGCGCTGAAATGATTTCATCGCTGGGTTTGAAGTGGTGTCGAGAGATGCTCTGCTGTCAGGTACCTCAGAGTGAGGCGTGGAGTCTAGACCCGAATATAAGTATTTTCCGGTGGCGGAAAATCAGGCGTTGGCGGGGCTGGCTGTACCAGCTGCGACGGTGTGCTTTTGCCGGATCGGCTTCGTCGGCGGAAGTCTCTGCTGCTGCAGCTCTGCGTTGCTTTCTTCTAGCCATGGTGAGAAGAGCTCCTATCTGCTCGAAAGCTCGAAGCGAAGTCCGTGTAGGACCTATGATCAATCTCCTTTTATATCAGAGTGGGGCCTTCTCAAAGTTTCAATTGTAAAATGAGAGGAATTCTGAATATTTATAACTATGTCCTGATAGGAGTTCCGGACAGTTCGGAAACTGAGAAGATTACCCTCCCTCTCTCCAACACGCCAGTCGGCGATGAGACCACGGATGCGGCGCATGAAGTCGGAGGTGATTGCTACAGTATCTTGAGGAAGGCAATGGAATCGTGACTGACTAAAGGTATAACAATAATAAGAATAATAATAAGAAGAATAAAACACACCAGCCGTATGCGTAATAAAGAGACAAATGGACATTTAGATTAAGACAGTGGAACGTTGTCTATGGTGGAACTGTGGAACCAAAAAATTATAACGTAATAGAATCTTGCATCACCTTGTCAGTGCAGAGTGGGTAACTCCTCAGGTAGATATATACGTCATCACTGGCCTCGAATAATGCGAAGCTAGAGCATGTGTCACTGTGTAGGTTTTGATTGCGTCTGCTGTAACATAGTATACGCGGTTTACTCATGTGTCTTTATTTATAGGTACTTGTTAATATTCAACAGCATACAAACTTTAAGACCAGTTATGTGTATTTTTAGTGTTTTAAACTCTTATACAGTAAATCACTAATTTAAGATACATTGGATGCATTATTTTAATCTTTTTAGAAAGCAGCGTTTGTGCAACTTTGTTTACCGCAAATAGCATGTTTTTTTAGTGACGAAACGCCTGAAAGAAATAATCATTATTGCTTTGAAATTCCACCACTGACATTTACGATTCTTTAACAAACACTAAGTGGTTATGTCAATCTCATAATATGCATGCAGGTTAGACATTTCTGCAGTGTAAAAACAGTGCATTTATATTTCCACTGAGGTTAGACATTTCTGCAGTGTAAAAACAGTGCATTTATATTTCCACTGGGTCCAAGTATTAACGAAGGACTGCCTCTGTCGTCTGGTGGTTATCACACTAACTTCCATATATAGAACACCTGGATTCAATTCCCGGCTAGGGGGTGGGAATTTTTCTTTATTCAGAATTATTCCTCCATCCTCCATAGAGTCTGTAGGTATGAATGAGAGTGTGAATGTGTGTGTAAATTTAATTCAATAACCAAGAGTAATACTGACCCAAAGATTAACACCACTGTAAGCGTGAACATTAATGTCGATGAGCAATTGTTCAAAGGTAAAAAGCCGCCGATATGACCTCAGATGTAAAAACGGATCATTATGTACAATGGAATGCTTACTAGGAAGAAATAGGTTATGTTATTGCAGGAAGTTAGATATGTAACTACTTGTATAGCTTATATACACAAATACACGTTTAATCATAAGATTAACCGCGTACAGGAGAAAAAAGTTAGGAGCTAGAGCATATTAAAAAATAATCCTACCGCACCATTCTCAGCATAGAGCCTCCATTCTGTGGCGAACAAAATTGTTTACATTCACAATGACCTCGACCACTGCACTATTTCATGCTTTTAAGTTAAGCTCGTTATAACATTTTACAAATTTATCGGATATTAGATATATTTATCAGTATATACCAGGTGACCTAACCGCGCCGTATTTCAAGTGTGTAGATATCCCCTCCTGCGTTAAAAGAGTTGCAGAACTCAACGGGGTAATTCCAAGTAAACATAGGTCAGTAGGGAAGTGCCGACTTATCGTGAGCGAGTTTCGATATCTTTTTTTTTAAGTTCCATTTGTACCCCACCTTTAACTAAATGGTCTTATCGCAGCCTTTCCTTTGGAACATATTATTGCCTATAGGCAATGGTGTTAACTTGTATTCGCACACACATTCGTAGTCTCATTCGTACATTCACACTCTGGGGAGGATACGGAATAATCTTGGCTAGAGAAACATTCCCACCCTCAACCCGGGATTCGAAACCGGAACTCCTTAAACAGCAAGCAGGTGCTGTGCCGACTGAGCTACAGGGCCAGCCGAGCTTCGTTCTACGACTCTTGCTTATCAGCAAAGACGATGAGCGGATCGCGGTCATTGAGAGGCACTTCCCAGGCTTGCGGTAGAGTGTACAATCCGTGATGATGGACAAAAATAACCGAAAAGGTCTTATAATATTTTTCACTTTAGTTACACAGCCTTTATTTTCAGGAAATAGACTCACGTTTTAGACAAATAATTAAAATGTTTTATTTGACCTATCCGTATCCGCCCATAGCTAATCCTTTAATTGTGTTTGCGCTGTCTAACATTGCGGACTATAAGCAAAAACGTGCGAGTTTCACTACCATTTGTTCGCTTGCTATTATAATTGTTATTATTATTATTATTATTATTATTATAATCATCAAATAACGGTACTGTTATGCTGACTTAACTCATTGAATAGGTGCTCAAAAGTTTGCTCCTGTTGATTAATAGGATGTTCCAACCTTCTCCGTGTATCAATATGGACGTTTCTGAAAACCTCTGGTGTAGTGGCAGCAGTAGTAGTAGTAGTAGTAGTAGTAGTAGTAGTAGTAAACAGGAATATTAGTAATAGAAGTAGAGTAGTAGTGGATTTTTAGAGTAGTGCGCCAGTTCCCCACTGACCTGTGTTTACTTGCAATTGCCATTTTGAGTTCTGCAACTTTTTTAGGGTTATCTGCACACGTCATATACGGTGAGGTTGGGCCACCTGATATATACGTATTTCTAATCCACGAAGCATATATGTTTAATCCATGTTATTTTAGGCTTATGCACGGATTGTTAATATAGCAATCATACAGGTTGTTTATAATTTGCGGCGTCATTTACTTGCGTATTACACTGTTAAAGAAAGACTTATCGATGGCAAAAACAATTTCTTTAAGAAACAACACTATTCTGTTTTAAAAGTATTACATTGTGGACATTGGAATGAAATCGAAAAAAGTGGATTATTTCCATTATTAGTGAACACATGTATTGAAGACCTTTAAGTTTAATGTATTGAAGATCCAAGTTTAAATAATAATAATAATAATAATAATAATAATAATAATAATAATAATGAAGCGATTGAAAAAATGAAATATTGCAAAAAACATAAATCTTAAATTGAGAATAAAATAATGTGCTGACTGTGTGCTGTTTCTAAAAGGCGTCGTTAAGAGACACATAGAATGTAATTTGAAAACTCGCATTTTACTCATCCATTATATAAAGACCTTGAGGAATGTACTTATCGTTATTTATATTTTTAAGAGAAAGAGTTGAAAGGTTAGCTTATTTTTTCAGGGAATGGAAGCGTGGGAAAGGAAAGCGCTTTATGCGTAATATTGAAAGTAGAATGAAATGTGAAGGATTTATAAAATTCTGCATAAGCACCTGCATTAAGCTCGTATGCTGCTTTCCATTGGAAGGGAGCGGGTGGAGTATGGATTCTGGGTTGCAGTCATGGCCGAAGCCTTGGCTGCAGCCCAGAGGGTTGTTATGAAACTGGAAGTGGGTAATAGGTGGGTAAGGCATTATTTGGATATTAGTCGGAAGACATCGTCGTTCGTGCAAGCAAGTTAAGCATACCTGCTGTATATGATGAGATGAATGTGTGATTCAGTGGTATGGTGATAGTGATTTTCTGGTTGTGCTTCTCAATATGGTATGACTTGTCGTCCAGAACCCTGAGATTGACGTCTATGTTTCGGGCTGCTGCTGGCATGATGCTGTGAATTTGTTGAGCTGCTGATGAGGACCTTGATGCCCTAGACTGCTGAAGACTATGGAGTGGTGTCTGTGATACTCAAATGGTGGAAATGAGTCAGAGTTTCGTTCCCAAAGCAAGTCTTCCAGAACTTAGAGCCGCGTCGTGATATTCAGAAGCTTCGAGTGGAGGTCTTGAACTGAATCCTAGGCCAACTGAAGTTTCCTGGGGTACTATTATCGGCAGTGTCGCGGTTAACGATGACCTGTTGCTGCGCTGATTGTGGTGAGCGTAGTGGGAGCGGGTAATACAGGCCTGTGCCTGACCAGTGACCTTACGCAGCAGCCGCGACGGCGGAGAAAATCATGTTGGGTGTAACTGAGAGTAGCAGTAGCAGCGCCACAGGAATAGCACTTTGAGGGTCCTGCGCAGCCCGCCTCACTGTGACCATGACAAGAAGCTTGATACTCCTGTCGGCTGGCCTCGATTCGTAACAGCCGCCCTAACAAGGGCGGGTGGACATCGAGGCAGCCTCCAGGTCCCTCTGACTAGCGAGCTCCAGCCAAACGAGGGTCTAGATCTCCAAGGAGATGAGATGTGGGTGGCCCTCAAATCAGAGGGCCAATACTGCTGCACAGTAGCCAGCACGAGTCGTGCTCTTGATTTCTGTATTGCAGCTGTGTCGGTTGCTGATCTGCAGATGCTGAGACTCTGGAAATATCTTTAACTGAATTTGACGCTGCGGTGGCTGAATCCTGCTTTTTAGCAGTCTTCCGATTTGGCCATTCCATGTCGCTGCGCTCCGGGGTTTATTTCCAGTCATTTTTCTATCGGCCATGGCTTTTTGGGAGAAAATAGTAAGAGAGTGGGTAATGGAAAACAGTGGCTTATTTCGCCAGGGAAGGGGTATGAGAGTGAAGGTATTATCGAAAGCTAGGATGATAGGGAACTAAGAGTGGGGATTTTTACAGTCCAGCATGAGTACTTACGTTAATTTTGATCGGGCAGTCTTCCATTGGAAGGGAGCGGGTGAAGTATGGATTGTGGGTTTCAGTTATGACCGATTTTCTGGCTGTAACCCAGAGCATTTGAGTAGAATTTGGGAGAAGAGTTTAGAAGGGAAAGTCTTTATTTGTTTTTTAGTAGTCAGTAGGAAGAGGTTTCGTTTGCGAAAGTCTGCCACGAACCTCTGCTGCGTGAGTGCGATGAATGCCTGGCGTGTTAGTTTGTGAGGGTGATCTTATTGATGTGCCTTTTGTTCTAATATGTTGCCGTTTAGACTTCAGAGAGTGGTGTCTGCTGTGTCCAGCTATTATTGACATGATGCTGTGAACATGCTGAGTTGCTTGGTGAAGATAGATGAGTTGGCTGGATGTCCTGGACTGCTGCATCTATGGCGTGGAGACTGCGATAGTCGTATGTTGAAAATGGAGCCGGGCGTTGTTCCCATAGCAGTACCTCAGGCCGCCAGCCGTGCCGTGAATTTCAGAACTACCGAATGGAGATCCTGAAATGGATCCCGAATCGCCTGCAGTTTCCGGTTGCTGCTGTTGTCGGTGGTGCTCTGGCTTATGGTGATTTGTTGAAGTGGCGTTGCTGCTGGTTGTGGTGATTTTGTGACTGTCGTGGACGTGGGTGCAGCGGGAATTGCGCCTGACCAGTGAAGTGTCTAGTACTACAGCAGGTGACGCAGTAGCAGCGGCGGTGGAGGTCATGCTCGGTGTGGCTGGTCATAGTGGTGCCAGAGCCACAGTAGTGGCACTTTGGTGATGCGGCGCAGTCCGTCTCACTATGCCCTAAGCACAACAACGGTGACATGTAACATGGCGTTCCTAATGGCTGGCCTCGTCCGAAGCAGCCGTCTCAATTAGGGTAGGCTGGACGTCAAAGGAACCCCCAGGTCCACTTGGCTGGCGAGCTCCAGTTTAACGAGGGGCTGCTGCGCAGTAGCCTCCATGAAACGCATTGAAAACTCTCGAGGCATGCAGCAAATAACCACGCTGAGGTGTTCGATGGCTGAAGTGTCCATGTGGCGGTAAAGGCGAAGCGGCGGCCTGTGGTTGGCTCGCCTCCGGCGGTTATCTTCTAACTGTGGAGCTTCTCCATTTCTGGGCGTTCAGCCATCGAGGAGCAAATCTTGCAACCTTCTTTTACCCCCTCTACATCTTACAAACTCTGTCTATAAAGTGGTTAAGTCCTATCCAGACAGGTACACTTATAACAACCTTCGGGCTGCCCTCAGCCTGTCAATGTCGTCGATGCCTCGACGTTGGCGGCTAATTAGCAGATGCAGAGATTCCGGTAATTTCTTCAGCTGAAATTAACGTTGCGATGATTGAATTCTGCTGTTTGGCTACCTTCCGTTTTCCTTGACTCATGTCGCGTTATCTCCCGGTCATAAATGTTGTGCCCTATAAGGGAGAGGCAGAAGCATGTATCTCTCTTGTTTTTGTTTGTGTGGAAAAAAGTTACATGCAAAGGGTAGTTTGGGATGGAGGATTTCTTGATCGCATCCTTGGGATATGCTGAACTTAAATGCCAAGTTTGGTATTTAACCGATGTTTCGTTTTATATATACATACATATACACTCATGGACCTATCTAAAATGCTTTGTTTTAATCGGGGAGTCTCAAGAAGTGTATTTCTGGTGAAATCTGGGTATCGAATTCTTGGGTGGGATACAATACTGCCTTTACTTACTATAAGTAAGCAGTAAAAATGTAAAAGTACTAGTCTCCTTCGGCTTCTGTTCGAGCATGCACTGAGAAGTGCGGTTGGGTGGCGCTGCCCAGGCCTTCTACCGTCCGACATTCATCTCTTCTATGAATAGGGTGAATGAATTCTATGAATTGGAATCAGTGTGGTATATATTTCCTGAAATTTCATGTATTGAAAACGGGGTAAAATCTGCAGTTTATATCTATTTTTTGTTATAGCATTTTTGTTCGCCTAAATCATTACATATTTTGTAAACATTAGAGTTACTTTTTGATCCTCCTTCATCGTAAGTATTAAACATGCTAATTTCAGTTGTTTACAAACTTATGTAACGACCATTTGGTATGCTTAATGTTGAGCACTTAAATATTCCTTTTATCACTTCTATTATTAGCTAAGTAATTTCTTTTTGTACAGTAATTGTCCATAATTGGTTGCCTTTCACCTCGTCGAAGGCGCTTCAATAAATTGGACAATCAATCATACTAGTACGCCAGCAGCATGGAATAATGTATGAAGTAATAAATAAGAGATGATAGAAAAAAAGATGTGTTAAATTCAAATGACTTTCTCTAACCATTACTTCAGCAAACTGTTCTTACAAAAGCTTAATCTTCTATCTACGAGGCATGTGTTTAAAGGGAGTTCCGATAACTTTTTAAAAAATAACGGAATATTAATTTCCAAATATTTTATTAGCATTCATTACCTTACACCTTATTGTACTTTTCTACATATTCACCGTCGTTATTCAGGCACTTTTAGCAACAGGAAACCCGTATGTATGCCTTCCTCACAGAATAATACAGCCTGTGATGAAAGCCAAATCTGTAGTTTCTGTCTCACATCATCATCGTTGTTGAAATATTTTCCATCAAGGAATTTCTTCAGATGAAGAAACACATGAAAATCGCTTGGTGCCAAATCTGGACGGTAGGGAGGGAGGTGGAATTGCACCTAACCAAATGATGCGCTCAGATCTTGGATTTGTCCCTCATTTTTTCTTCTCTACAAACCTCACACAATTGACGATGAATGTTTACTAGCGTAAAATTTCCTACATTCAAAACCATTGGTCTGATTTCACAGTAGTAGGGTCGTCCGAAACGATTTAACAACAGGAAAACACAAAGTGACGATTGCTTCCTCTTGGATGGAAGAAATGATCGCACATGCTCAAAATCACGACTGCAGCGCTGTGGCGGCAAAATATTAAAACGGTACTTACTTTAAAAACACACCTCGTAGTTGATGTAATTTGCGATAAACATTTTTAGAAATGATTGTATTACATACGAGTGATTTACCTGACGTTGCACGGTTATCTTTTTAAACTCCAATGAGGAATTAATTTCATTTATGTACCTCTTCTTCGTAAAATTATTTTACAACGATTTAGAGGACTGTTATAGTTGAGGCGGGAACCCTATTGTTACCTTTGGAGTAGGATACGTTGAAGAAATGGGCTGGCTTGGCACGTCGGAGTCTCCGGTATTGAAATTCCCCCTTTTGGGAAGTGGCTTCTACTTCCGCAGCCAATTCCCATCGTATTAGTTTGTTATCGTGAAGTAAAGGTTCGCCAGGGTTAGGTTTCTCTCAGGGTAGAGACATAGATCCTTGCTAACGGTAAGCTAGCGGTAACGAAGATCTAGGATCACTGGATAAGATATTAAACACATGGAATTTTGTTGAATTTAAACTGTAATTAAACTCTTCATAAATCCGCGTAACATTCCCTTCCTTAAGTTTTCATAGAATATGTGCCACTGTTACAATATTCATTGTGAACTTTATACTTTATATCACGCAACTAACTCTCACATCATTAGTTCTCGCGTAACTTTCTGGTTTACACAAAATTACAAATTTCAATACAAAGTGTGATCAGCACTTTCGCGGAATTAACACTAATCTCGCCAGAATATTAGCATCGGCACTTTCTTTGTCCGCGGAATAATTGCACGCGAATTTTCTTACTTGTTAGCGCGGATTCGACGTGGTTTACATGTCGAGACTGGAGGACTGACGAATATTTCTTGCTGTATTTACACTAAGCTACCCCACACTTGGAGCATAACTAAACTAATTTCTTACTGATCACCATTTCGCACCGATGGTAGCGTCAGTCTTCAATGGCGTAATTTTACCCTCTTCTTATTGGCTTAAGTGCTCAACCACGTGACTATTTACATTATGTAACCTGGGACTTTCCTTGTTTCCCTCAACATTTCGCCTTCTATCGCCTACTCTACCTTCTCAGATGTGAATAATTTAAGAATAGACTTTTACCGCTCGCTTAAATACAAAAGACGTGCAAGCTAGCTACGCTATAAAGTTTCATTTCTACGCTCACAAGACACGTTTTTAAGACAGCCTAACTCGAAAAACCGGAAAAATTTTAACATGGGCGATATTTACAATGAGAAAAATTAACAAATATTGCTGTTCCTTTAACCATAACCTATTGCATGTGTATAGATGTATAAATGGTCCTTATAATATAATACATAATATAAAATTTATTATGGTGGCAAAATACGGTCTCATATTGACTCCTCCCCTTTGCCCCTAACAATTATGATTTTATACAGCCCCAATTATTCAAATAAGAGATGAAAACTCTCCCGCAATTTATGCAAAAAGGTGTGAAACATCGGTGGAACATCTGGTTACCTTATTCTCTCCGCGGCAGTCTTCCAAGTTCTGAAAACACTGCATAGCATGTAAGTATCCTATGGCGGTGAGATCTTACTATCCGATGGAAGATAAACGAAAATAAACCGACAGAAGTGCATAAGAGAAAATGCAACATCTATGAGCCAATCGGGCTATGCTAAGGCAAAAAATATCAATTAACTTCAATCCAAGTTGTTGAAGTCATGATAGGAGCTAGAGGAACTATTTCAAGTTTGTTTGTGCATCTGCAGAAAATAACATTTAAAACATGCACTTATCAAAACAGTGATTCATACTATGGTCAAGGGTCACTTATCATTTTAAAAATCATTTAACGTCGTTTAATATCTCAACCCTTTGAACAATTTTATGTCTACCTATAGGAATTACTGTTGCAATTTTAAATCCGTTGTTTATGAATTCAGTTGTGTGTCAGAATTATCCAACAATTTTATATCGCATATGATATTTATACATATTTGAATCTTATTTATTTAAATTATTTATGTCTGCATTTGTTATTTTAATATTTTGCACCATGGTAAGCATTGCGTACAACAGTCTATAAAGAGGCCTCTGAGCAAAATTACCGGTCTTTCACGCCCAATATAGAATGGGACGTTAAGGACCACAGCAGTTAAAGAACATCCTTAAATAAAAACTCAGTATTATTTAATTTGTACAGCAGGCTTCAGTTGAAGTATGCAGGTAGTCAAATATTTGGGTCACTGAAATTAAATTAAATTGAGTTTTATTTATGGACACTCTTTAACTGCTGTGATCCTTAGCGTCCCATTATATATTGGGCGTGAAAAACCGGTAATTTTGCTCAGAGGCCTCTTTATCAGGCTTGAGGATCTTTTACGTGCCGTAAATCTACGACATGGGACCACCGGCTTTACTTCTCTTCCGAAGGAAGCCACGCTAAGGACTTTTACGCCCGAAAAAAATCCTTCGCCCTCCGCCGGGTTTTGAAACCGCGACCTCGGGAACCAGAGGCTAGCATGGTAACCACTACACCACGGAAGACGATGTCTGGTCACTGTGTGATGCTTTTGGCTTTGAATTCCGTTCTGTTTGCATAACCACGAGTAAAAAAAAGGCTGATGTGTTGCATTCACATGACTTTCTCTACACATTATGGTTTATTTTTATATAGCTTTTATAAACTATTCTTATGTGAGATTATTTTCTACTTCCCTCACTTTAATCCAGATTAATATTTACAGGTATAGTTTCATATCTCATTTCGGTGCACGTACAACGTCGGTACAAGAGCATAAAGGAAACTGAATTGATAGTCAGGTGTTTAAAAGGGCTCGCTAAGGATTTAAAATTCCATACTCTATTCATGACAAGTGAAACACAAGAAACAAGTGAATGGGGACAGTACTGAACAACACTGAACACGTGCTGAACAATTGAAAAAAATACTAACAGAAATATGGGATATTTGTTGACACCCCAAAAGTTTTTTGAAATATATTATGTATTTTAAAGAGATCTACATTTTTTATGCAGTATGATTTTATCTCTCTCTTACGTTTTTCAGTTATATGAAATTATACAAAATTGCTTCCGAATGTGGAAGACTTCAGGCTATTCCAGAAAATACAAGATTTGCATTCTATTTGTAATTTAAATATCTTAAATATGTGGTATTGTAATCAAAATCATTAGAGCCAGTTTTGAGAAAATAAAATAATATCGAAAAAAATGTTCAGGGTGAGTGAGTTTCCTTGGAAATATTCGTATTCCATCTTTGGAGATACTTAACTTAAATACCAAATTTGGTATTATCCGGCTTTTCGCTTTTGAATAATGCTATTCACACATACAAACAGACTCACACATGCACGCACACACATATACCTTTTTCTAAAAATGATTTTCTTCGGATACAGGGGACCCCTAAAACACACATTTTCATCGAAATCTCGACATGAAATTTTTGGGGTAATACAATACTTCCTCTTACCTACTATAGGTTGGTGAAGAGAAGGTAAAAATATTAAAATGTAGAAACCTATTTCAAGTTAACCTCTCTGCTTGTAATTTGAAAATCCTAAACTATTAAACGAGTTAATTTTGATACATAAGCACATACATATATTCCAATTTCCGAAATCCCTTGTTGGATTTTGAACAAATTCAATGGAAAGGGGTTTTCGGAGGACGAGAAATTCATCTATATAGGTTTTGTTTCTAGGAATGCGAATTTTAAGAGACATGTTTTAAATAAATACTATAACTGGAAACAACTGCTCATCAGAAAAGTGGAAGCCGGAAATATATAAATGTTAAAGGTGGCTATAAATGGAAGAAATAAAAAAATTATCATGACAATACATATGTTGTACAAAACAAAGATCGTATGTAATTTATGTAGACTGCTTAAGAAAATTATTCTGCAATTATTTTATAAATCCATAATTACTCTCAAGTGCAGCTTAAACTGAAGGTATGAAATTGTAGAACATTGTTTTATCCCATACTGCATAAATGATTTAACCTAGTATATAGAATCTAAGTAGAATCAAGAAGGTCAAGTAAATCATTGTTTGAGCTTTAAGATTTTCCATAAAAATAAAGTTTATTGCGAATAATGTACATTATAACTGTAAACTATAATACTGTTGTATTTCTGATATTCTATACCGTTAATGTACATTCAATAGGCTGCGTTTCATTGAAAGTGGTAGGAGAATGTGCCCCATTTGCGAGGAGGAAGATGCATATCTTCGCAACCTCGAATGTAGAGTTAAGGGCATGTTGGGCGCTACTGGTAAACAGGGAAGACATGGAGGTGATAGGTTAATTTCTATTAGGGAAAGATAGCTGAGATTTGAGATGGCTGATGGTGGAGAACTGGGGGGTGTAAAAAGAGTTAAACGTCGGTGTTAGTGCTTTATTTTTGCACCTATTGTTAGTATATTGTGTATATTCTCTTAACTGTTCTTTGTTTACTATAAGAGAGCATTATAATGCATCGAAATATGTTACCGCTGTTTGTGTGTTATTTATATTTAAGATGCTATATTTGAACATGGTTTACTTTTTTTCGTACAATGGTGTTTTCTTGTGGCGTTTTTTTCTCCTTTCGTTCTGTTTGTTGTCGTATTATTATTATTATTATTATTATTATTATTATTATTAATAATATTGCTCATTATTCTGCGTATTGTAACAGCACGTACTGGCTGCGGACCCTTGCAATTGATAGGGATCTATGTACAGCCTAAGACAAACTAAATGAACAACAGCCAGAGAGCAAGTTCGTTTCGAAAAACATCGGAAGCATTCGTTGACGCTACGTCACAATACACGAATGATACCACCCTGTGTTCATTTCAAAGCGATGCGATAAGTAGGAAGATGTCCGTCAGTTTGATTGTATCTGTGGTGGCCGAGCGGTGAAATGCATGTGTCTCGTAATTATTGGAACAAGCTGGACTTAAATCTTTGGTGTATATGTTTTTTATTATTTAAATTTTAATTTGTTAAATATATGGCAATAAGTATGTTTTCCATACATAAATATCAACAATTTTAAGAAATTCATGTATAAAAACATAAATTACCCTTTTCGTTTTCAAAATAAATGCCATATTATATGAATTCGTAAGTGAAAATATGAACCAAATATTTAAATGACTTAATATTGGATATCAAACTCTCTGTCTCATTCTTCAGCTATGGATGGCAATGGCGTGATCATTCGCACACCGCATAGCTTTGGAGTATGTATGATATGTCAGTAATCATATTACTTTGCTATGGCTGAGCGCACACATAACGAAGCTATGACATCTCTCTTTAAGTTAGCGATTTTGCTGGACACTCTGTGTCTCAGACTGCAAGAGCATTTCAAGTCCCAATATCTACGGCTACAGGTGGGTGCAGTTATCCATGGAAGAATTATTCGTCGTCGACCTGGTCGAAAACGTTTGTTCACTCCTCAGCATGACACTGCACTTCTAAAAGAGGCAGACATAATCCCTTCTAGCATGTATTTAGAATTAAAAGTAACTCTAATTTCCCTGGGTCCAACCGCAAAGCTTTGCCCCGTTTGACTAGAGCAGGGCTCGTTACTCGATCGGTAGCTAAGAAGCAGCGTCTAACCGACGATCACGGATTATGTCGCCTCGCATTGCAGATGCCAATCATAACTGGAATAAGGTTATATTCACGGACGAGGTGACGTTTTCATCTGCAAATGGAGAAAATTAATTGTCTACTACCCCGAGGAAAACATTATTAGTAAAATGCATGGCACAAATGGATCGCCAAGAT
The DNA here is from genome assembly GCA_030765065.1 of Deroplatys truncata. NCBI lineage: Eukaryota > Metazoa > Arthropoda > Insecta > Mantodea > Mantidae > Deroplatys > Deroplatys truncata. The sequence goes on along the minus strand of CM060978.1, from coordinate 145,143,479 downwards.
CGCGCATCTGTGTCGTTTTGGGGTTGGATGTCCACGAGATTGTCTAAGAGTGTTGTGGCAGCTTGATGGCACATTAAATAGCCACTAGTATAAAGACATCCTCGAAAACATCATGGTTCCTTGTGTAAGGACTATATATCCCAATGGAATTAATGAATTCCAGTAGGATAACACCCCATCTACACATGTCAGCAAGTTTCAAACTGGTTCTCGCATACACAAGGCAGCACAGTGGCCTCCTTGCTCATCAGATTTGAATCCTATTGAAAATGTGTGGGCAGAGATGAAAAAGGTTTTGGAGTTAGATTGGTCTGCAAGACAATTTGACAAAAGACGTTTTGTGGGATCGAATACAGAATGCTTGGGAATTTGACTAGTCATTTGTTATCATCCATGTCCGGTAGAATGAGGCAGTTAAAGAGGCAGAGGATTTGCACACCCGATATTAAGTTAATTTCTATTTTTGTCCTTTTTCGATTAGGAATGATTTTACTCATTTCTATTTAGTTTAGAAAAGAAAGGGAGACTGCTTCAGTCTTTATGTTTTTAACTTTTTATGTTTTAAAATCTTATCAATTGGAAAGTATATTACAATATATGTAATAAGCATTGAGTTGCACAATACTTTGCACATCGATAGTGTAATACCTGGTATTTTGAGAAAGTGTGTTGTTACTGTTTCATTGTTTGTGGTCACTAATGTTAGCTCCCTTGTTCTGTAGTTTACGTTAGCCCTGAATTCAGATAGCAGGTCGCTCCCAATTATTAATTGTGTAACTAAATGTGGAACTACTAGAAAAATATACTCAAAGTCTATCTCTTGAATGTTAAATGGTATCATTACTTGTTGTTGGATTCGGGTTTTCTTTCTCCCTATTGCTAAGATAGCGTAAACACTTTTAACAGGCAATGTTTGCAGTTTTATTCCACGCGATATGATCGTTTTATAAAATTCCATGCTGCATAAAGAAGCCATTGCTCCGGAGTCCACGATAGCCTGGTATGCTTCGCCTGCTATTTGTATTGACACTTGTGGTGAGTCTATAATATCGCCTTATCTTTCTTCATTAATGGAGTTGTTATTCCCTGTGTTGCAAAGAGCTGGGGGTTCTAGAGACGGGAATTGATCCTGACCCCGTTTTAGTTTTCCGTCGTCTCGTTGGTACCGAATGCGCCACCGCGCCTATCATCCTGCTGTGTCGGTACCTGGTTGTCGCGGTTGAACCATGTTTGCTTTTTATGGTCCCTGTGTGTTTTGTTTGTGTGTTGTCATTTCGTAGGTGATTTGACCGTGGGTTATATTCTATATTTTCCCGTCGGTTTTCCTGAGGCCATGATAGTGCGTCTACGTTTTGTCCTGGGCGGCTGCGTTCATTGAAAGTTTTATTCGGGCTGTGGCGTCCATCTTGCCGTGTTTCATATTCGCGGGGTTCCAGTGTGTTTGTGCCCCATGAGTTATGTCTCCGGCTCCCATTTACTCTTACATAGTTTATGTACCTTCTCCCGTTGTCTCGCGGTGGGTTCCTTTGAAAATGGTTGTCGCCTCTGTGTCTCATAAACTGGTTGCCCCTGTCATCGTATCGGTTTTGTTGAGGGTATGGACCTCGTCTTTGTTGATAGGTGGGGTGTGCCCTTAACCCACTGAAATTTTGGGTCGGTGCTCTATTTTCCGAGCTACCGCTCTGGTGTCCTTGTAGCGCCGTCAACAGTTCTAGTGTGTCGGCAATGGTTGTCGCCCTAACTACAATTAAATGATTTCGGATATTATCCGGGAAATGCCTCACGATCAGTTTTACAAATTCATCTTCTTGCATGGGTGGGTCTAGTAATTGACTCTGTTGTGCCAGATCTAGGAAGTAATCGATGAGTTGTTGCCCCTGTCCTGGTGTATATTTGCCATTATTTATTCGGATTCTCACCGCGTATTGGGTGGTAGTATTCCAATATTTGGTTAGGAATAAGTGTTTGAAGTCAGAGTATGTGGTGTGGTCGCCGATCGCTAACCGAAACCAAGAGAGTGCCCTGCCTTGTAACCCTTTCTTTATAATTAATAATTTCAAGGTTTCTGGAATTTGTTTTAACTCGAAATAAGCGTCCAAATCCACAATGTATCGTTTCGCATTGTCTCGCAAGTCATTAAACTGTGGTACAGCTATCTCATTTAATAAATTAAAATGTAGAGGGTACGCATGCACATTCATATAACTAGGCTCCTCATGAGCTAAACTAGAACTTGGTGTTTGCGGTGACGCAAGTGGCACATGAATTGCAGGTTGCGTTTCCGCAGTGATATTTTCGCGAGAGGTGGCATGATTGTTAGCGTTTTGATTTGACACATTTCGCTGTCTTTCTATAGTTGCTCTAACCTGTGCCAACTCACGCGAATTTTTGTCAATTTGTGCTAATGCCGCGTTGTGTTCTGCATCTGCTTGGTTTGTCGAAGTGGTGATAAGTTCTTTCATAGTTGTTAATTCTGTATTTATATTTTCCTTAATATTTGCACATTAGTACATTTGCACATTGGCACAATTCAGCTGTTCCTGGTTTACGTGGTCAGCAGACATTTGTGTGACCCTTCCCTTTAAAGATTTTAATTCTGAGTATGCTTCTAGAACATCTGTTCTAATGCTAATGACCTCCAATCGTAAAGAAACTTGCCCTGCATTCATCTCCGTCACCTGGTTTGCTTGTCGGTTTACCTGCTCCTCTATTTGTGTTTGGTGTTCTGAGAATTTTGTGTTCAGTTTCTCTAAAATTTTTGCCTCGAGCTTCTCCCCTTGGGCAACTAATTGTGTGTGTACCTGGGTCATCAGTCTCTGTTCTAATTGTTTTAGGGTTTCCTCCTGTGCAGTTAGTTTTGCGTTTAGTGTCTCTCCTTGTGTTTGAATTTGTGAGTAGCGTTTCACCTTGTGCAATTATTTGAGAATTCAGTGTCTCACCTTGTGCGGTGATTTGAGGGTTAAGAGAGATAAGTGTCTCACCTTGTGTTTGAATTTGTGAGTGCAGTGTTTCACCTTGTGCAGTGATTTGAGAATTCAGTGTCTCACCTTGTGCAGTGATTTGAGAATTCAGTGTCTCACCTTGTGCGGTGATTTGAGAGGTAAGTTGCTGGAATTGAATAAACATTTGTTGGATTACTGCCTCTAGTGTGTATGGATGTTCCGAAAGTTCCTGTTGATTTGTTGCTGCTGTTGTCTGTTCCTCCGTAAGGGCGTTCTCCATGGTGATTTTTGTTGTTTTGCCGTTACGGAGTAACATTCACTTTTCCCTTGGTGTAAGAAATGTTGGTTGTACTTACTCGGTGCTGCTGTTGTGCTGGTGTTGGTCTGGTGATGCTTGCTGGTTCCTTGGCGGCGTTCTCCGTTGTGTTGGTGTGAGTGTGTTGGTTTGGTAGGGTGCTAGGCGTGGGTGTAAGACACGTTGGGTGCCATTTTGTAGCGGGGGTTTGGAAAATAAGGAACGTTTTCTGGTGGATATGGTCTTGGTTTAGGGTTTCGGGTACGAAAGATTATTGCCGGCTACTCAGGTAGAGGATGAGTGGTTGTGAGACTCTAATCTCAGGGATTGTGTGGATGGGAGGTGAATTATACTCACAACTCCTCTCAATGGCCCATTTATTATGAAGATCCACACTTGTACTGAAGACCCTTTACACAAGACGCGTTCCTATCTGTTTTCCCCGTTACAGTTTCCGTGCTTCTACCCTTGATTTTATTCTATTTCTTAGTTATTCACAATATGACTTTTGTCATCCCTAGCTACCCTATCTTTTACTTCACCAAGTATTTCATCTTGTTCTCCCTGACCCTTCACGAAGTTTTACGTCCTCAGCCTAGCTCTTCCCGACACAAAGTCCTAACATCCTCTTCCTATCTCTTCACGACACAAAATGTTACGTCCTCTTCCTATCTCGTCACGACACAGAGTGTTCCATGTTTCGCGTGTCGAAAACTCGCTCCTGCTCCTAGACAAAAATCTATTTCACGCCTCTTTTCTAGTTTCGATCCCTGGCGTTACTATTCACGTGACTTTTGTTGTTCCTTATTGGTTCTTTAGCTACTTTGCACTTTTTTTCCCATTGGTTCAATTTCAACAACCTTATGCACTGCGAGCGTCTCTACTGTTTCACGTTATTAACGGCTGATTTGATTTTCTGTCCGCATGAATGCCTAGCGCATCCGTTTCATTGTTCCGCTTTCCGGCGAGTCGTCGTCGATTTCAATAGAACTTAACTGTTTCTCCTGCTAGCCTTTCCTGTATTTATTAAAGGGGTTTTGCCCTCTGGCATATTTTCTTGTTTCTGTTTCCTTTCACATTCTTTTACTTTCTGATTTATTTATACGTGTCTCTACTTTATTTTATTTCATCCGTAATAATGTTTATTCCCCCCTTTTCTTAATCTTTAATATTCTCTTTTATCTCCTTCTTATTTTGTTTTATTAGCGGATTAGTCTTAAACTTTTATTCTGGTTGTGATTATTATTGTTCCCGCGGATCTTATCACTTCAGTAGGCACCATTACTACATACATACCTGCTTATAGCCGTTCGACTGTCAGCACATATTCAGCAGCTGGGACTCAATGTGAAAGGTGACAATGGAATGAAGCTAAAGGCATACGTCCCGAGACACCATTGTGAACCGACCGCGGAAACGATTTGGACTTCGACAAATATACGTTTCGAGAGTGTGCTTTTTTGTTTGTTTGTTTGTCTTAGGGTGTTGGTAAATAAATACACTCATCATTCATTCATACTTTTTTGCAGAATATATTGTATACTCATATATGTACCTGGTTTGCTTTTCTGTGAACAGTGTGCTTGCTTTATTGACGTATTATATGCAATAAATTCGACAAACAAGGTATGAATGCTCAAGTTTATCAACAGTAACAGCTGTCCTGTTGGGAATACTATAGCAGCACTGGCCACAGATTACTATTCTTAAACAAATTCGCCCGTTACAATTAGCAACTAGTATCACTATCAGTGCTTCAGCTGTTAATTCACAACAAAATCAACAATTGCAACGATAAAGTGTAATGTACGATTAATTACTGAAGAATTCTAACAATAAAAGCTAATTTCACATACCCACAGAATCATAAAACATGTGTAGATTCAGCTGCACATCGGAGATTCAGTATTCACAATTTATGTGATTTTAATCTAAGCTCTGATTCTAAGTTACTCAATGAGTTATAGCGTAAATTTGTTTCAATTAATAATATGTACATACAATCACCCACAGACCTTTATGTACCTTCTTTTAAATCCTAATTCATATATTTACTAATTACACAATCATCCTAATTATTCGTAGCGCCATGAATAAAACATACGCAATTATATGCATTATGTGAATATATATATATATATATATATATATATATATATATATATGGGCGAGCGAGATGGCTCCGCGGTGAAGTGTAAAGCTCGCATTTGGGAGGTCCTGAGTTCGATTCCCTTCTACCGCCCACTCTGACCTTGACCTTTTTGTAGTTTTCCCTGGTTTTCCTTGAATTTTGGGGTGGTTTCTCATTTACCACGATTTCCTTTCCATCATTTCCCTTTCATTCTGTTTCCTTATCATCTTCCAGTTGTAATTATAGGTTTCGTGGTGTATGACGGCAACGGACAGATGACGCGGATGACTGCTCATAGGGAAGAGTATTCCCCGAGGACACTAGAGGGCTGCTTGGTTGGACGGGCCATTTGTCGCCTTCTTTGGGAAGCTCCAGTAGTGGGACGGATCTTCGAGCCAGGAACTGTTAGGAACTTCCGCGCGTCCCTGTGGCATGTCTGGTTGTGGCTTGTAGCCCCTGTGTCACTTCATCCCTTCCTCCTCAGAGGGTGTAGCCGCAATAGATCTCTCGTATGTCGCAGTGCGTGGGGTTGTATACCCTATACTTTAAAAAACCTATAGTTTTGGTAGCTCATTTGAGATACATGAGCACCTGTCGATAGACGATATATATTCAGAATCAGTAATAGACTTTCACCTATATAGGATTGGGCATATGGCGTTTACAGAAAAGTCCGTTTTAATCTAATGTTTCACACTGTACAGAGGGAGACCTTCATCTCCCAGCTATTACGTACTTTTAGCAAGGTAGAAGAATAACATTTTAGGATGCTCATTAGTTTTTGAGAAAGGTAAACAACTTTCAGACTGGCATAAAATTAACCACCGGAAACACCTTGTATCCGATAAGAAACTTGATCTGCGAACGACGAATGAAAATGAGAAAAGCAGAAATAACAATGGAAAACTCTCGCCATTACCAATTCGCAGGTACCTATACTGTTCATATAAAAATGCAATTCTTCTATCCACCTTACGTTAATAACAATTATGCATTGGTCAACGCTTGAAAGTTTATATCAAAATGTTTATTTTCACATATGTTACATAGATGATAACCAAACTAAACTTCAGTCTGAGAAACTTTAAAATGCATCAGTTAATATTTCGGAAGTGATTAATATTCTAAAACACTGTTACCTCCTTCAACAGGAGGTGGCAATGTCACATATAAAATGTTTTACTCAGAAATTCAAAAAATTAATAGCTGGGCTGCTGCTTTGTTAAATGGATATTGTTGCTAAAGAAGGAGACGTAAAATTCTGCAGAAGCTTGAACATTCCAGGGGTAACTACAACTCTGTGGCATGCATCCTAACATCGATTGAAGTAGGGAGAATCGAGATGAGACTTCTTCACCCATCAATGTTTACAGATGCTGCATATAAATCACACAGGGTGACTCAGCTCATTCTGCTGACTGGTAAATCGACAACCATATTTACATTATATATTACATATAATGTGTGAGTGAAAGATGAAAATATTTCGGCACTTGTTAAGCCCGTATTATCCAAGAATAATGGGAACACATGTTGCAGAATATATCCCTTGTCACGCTGAACGCGAATGCTTTCGAGGTGATGGCTTATTGGAATTTAAAATGGTAATGAAAATTCCAAGGTAACAGATTTATAAATAATTCAGAAAAGATACGAGATGTGACTTGGTATCATTATAAGTTTTGGTTACCAACCGCGTGATTGTGACACTCCACAGCAGTGGGATGAAACAAATTCAGCAAATAGTGTAAATGTAAAATATACTAAAAAACTCAATTTGCGTTGCTTAACAAACGAATTCCATAATTCCTTAAGTATGTGTTAAGCATAAAGAGCGGCTCCGGTTATTTTTGGCGTATTTAATATCGTATTAAATCCTAGATCATATCGCAATGGCATCTGTAGACTCCTTGGTACTCGTGAATCCATGTCTCCTAGAGAGATTCCTGTGTCATTTGCTGGGCAGTTTATTAGTATATGGCCTCACTTGTATTGCTTGTGTTTTTTCTTAATTTTCTTTTGGTTTAATTGGAAATCGATTTTAAGGAATTGTGGTTCCGTGTATTTTTGGAGCACTTATTTTTATGCAGGACAAATGGACTTCGTTACTTAATCGCCTTCCTGTAACACCTTATTCTACTTATCTTAATCTAATTTGGGTAGTATTGAAACATGCTGGCGACGGAAGAAAACCACGAAGAAAACATTAGAATGACCTCTATGGGATTTGAGTCCACGTTGTTTGGAATGTGAGCTAACGATAGGCTACATTATTGTAATGTAAACAGTGTAAACGTGGTTTTAACTTAAGCTTAAAGCTTATATAATGTTATTTATTTACTCTTCATCCTCTCTAAAGTCCGGAAGTATGAATGAGAGAGTAAATGTGTGTGTAAAATTAATGTTTAAATAGAGGAAAAAAGGAAAATAAAGTAAAAGTATCCAAAGGTTAACACCATAGTAAAACGAGTGAACATCATTGCCGATGAGTAATTGTTCCAAAGGCAAAGCCGCAGATGTGACCTTAGTTTTAAAGCTGGCATATAAATGGAACAAATTAAAGGAAAGTTGTTTATATCACGAGAAAGAGAAACAGGAGCAGAACACTTCTTGAAACGGAACACGACAATCTGTAGATCAGCAGCTCAGCTGGACAGCACTTAAGGTATTGCATAACTTCTGTATTTTCAGAATGGATGGATTCGCCCGGTATACTGAACACTGAATACATACAGGCCCGATGTAGTATTTTATTTCTCTCCATCTACAAACCAATAGGGTAAACAAGCAAGAAGTCCTTAGAAAAGATGGAGTGACTAGCTAAACACTGAGACGAAATCCTTGGAGACATGTTCAGTGATGATCAAAGACAAGAAATCAGCCATTTTATTGGCTCATTTCTCTATGTTAGTCTGCAACCTCTACAAAAAAGATTTAATTCCGTATAACGTGATGAACTGTGGTGCGGCTGTAGGAGGTCTAGATTTTGATTTCGCAATAACCGGTGACACTTGATGCCGCTCAGGTCTGGGTCACTGTGTTCAAGAGCAAAACCGCCGCTTGCATGTGGAGAATAACTCTCCGTGCAGGGGTACAAGGACAGGAACTGACCAGGAAAATGCCTATCACGGTGCCCTCCCCTCTCCCCAACTTCTGTGAACCATCAGAAGAGCCAACCTATAAACCAACACCTATGTAACCTTGCTTCGCAGAGGCAATTAGACACTAGTTTTATTTTTTAGTTTTGTTTCCCGGTGACTTTAGTTATGTCTAGCGCTACACGGGGTGGGGGGTAATATTCCTGTGGACGAACGGTCTATAAAAGAACCGCTTCCACCAATAGCGATATTGTATTCTTTACGAGCAAGCTCCACCATGTCGGCGATCAAGGTATTCTGCGTGCTGGCGATAGCTTTCACACTGGCTGTCGTTCTAGAGGCTTTACCCCAGAAGGACCTTTCGGCGAAATATGAAAATGTGGATGTGGATGCCATCCTTCAGAACAAACGAACTCTTAACAGCTACATCAAATGTCTCCTAGACCAGGGACCATGCACGCCAGAAGGTCGTGACCTCAAAGGTATGTGTTGTTTGCTTAACAAGCAAATCCCGATTAACATTAATAAATTCTTATGGCTCCTATAAAGTGCGTTGGAAAGTATGTGCTATTCCATTAAGCGAATAAAAGTAATTCCATTGTTCTAGAAAGTTAAGTGAAACCATTTAAAAAGGATTAACCTACATAACTCACTGTATAAGCTTTACATGACATTTCGACTAAACAAAATACTTAACTATCAGGGAAAAGTGTAACCAGAATAACTAGTTCATAATCTCTGAATGATCTGTAAATAATACGTAGATGAATCAAAGAAATCAGTGTGCATAATTTTCCAATGTTCATTGACCTTCTATTATTTGTATCTCATAAATAATTGAATATGACGCATATTAAATATCAAGTTATTTAATTTAGCATTATCAAAACTATGTAATGTAATATTTAAGTTGCAATTGATAACGGAGAATAATTACAAACGAAACCAACGTTATAAGTTAGGATGTAATTATTCGAACAGTACAACTATTAGAATTATTGAGTTAGTTTTGAACACTATTATTTATCCCAAATAATTAATACTATGGTAACGATTCGAGTTATTTGAATTATATGAATCCCGAACTGCTCGAATATTTCTAGCATTTAAATGTTGCATGAATCTGAATTCATATTATTCCAACTATTGTGCCATTAAAGTTGTTTTATCAGTACCTCTGAGATTTTGGGTAATATTGTAAACATACTTATTAAATAGGACACGTTAGCAAGTCCATTACCCAGCTGCTTTGGGATGTATGTATGGCTATACGTCACAAAGCAGCTGGGATATACATATAATTATGTAGCTTATCTCACGAACTTAATATTTTTTAAAATGGGAATCTACAATTAAATTCAAATTAAATGATCCTAAAATTACAACCACAATGCCCTCCAAATAAAACACGACTAATGCATTTACTTTTCCCCATAATACCAAGCAACTTTTATTCAAATTATTTCTTTCTACAATGTTTAGTTTTGGAGATACTGTACACTCTCAACTTAAATGCTCCACCCTGTTTACTGCCAACGTGAGATCTAAGAAAATAGGAAATTTAACTAAAATTAAAATATTGTTTTGAAAGCTTCGTTCCAGAATTTAACCGGTAAGAGGTGCAGTCACTGTCTCTGGCTTGAATACCCCGATTAGGACGTTAGGAGCTGTGCTTGCAATTATTCCCAGCGCTCCTCAATAGTATTCTGCAAATGCTAAAAACTTCGCATAGCTCTCCGCAAAACGCCAACAAAGATTTCTGAGATTCTTGTTAGACAAACTGGAATACATTTTTTACGGTAAATTCAAGGTCTCTTTTGTAAGCTTACCATCCAAAATCTCTTCTCTCCTCATGTCCGCAATAGGGTTTCGCCATTTTATGAGATTAAAAGGCACTAGTTGATTTGCAGTTAACAACACACCGACTTAAAATGTGAACGCAATATTATTATCTGTTGACAATCACAATATTCTCACTTCAAAGTGAGTTACAGATAGCAGCACCCACATTTGAAAATACAGTGAAATATTATTATTTGAAAAATAATATCAAACAGAAACAAAATGTGTGGCTTTCAAAACATCTGAACATCCATGGTATAAAACATTTAACAACAAAATAATAAAAACTCTTATGTGATACATTCACATGACTTTCTCTCCCTATATCTTTACTAGTGGGTATAGAAACTATTCTTACTAAAGCTTATTTTTCTATCTACTACGTTTTAAACCAAATAAATATTTGCATAAATAGCTACATTGCACATTTCGTTATAGATACAAAGAGAACAGCGATAGTCAAATGTTTAAGAACTGGACGCTATACGTTGGCCTTAAAATTCCATACTGTTCCATGTAATCGCGAGAAACAACTGAATGTTGACAGCACTTCAAAAATAATGATCAAGTAATGAACAATTCGAACCATTAATAACGGATATCTCAGAAATAGCTTATGCCACAAAAATAATTTATTCGAAGTAAATTGTGTGTTTTAAAGAGATCTACATTTTTTGTGTAGCACTTTTCGTCTATCGCTTAACGCTTACAAGTTGTATACAAGATTGCACAAAATTCCTTCCGAAAGAAGAGGACTTCATACGCTATTTCCAGAAAGATCCAGATATATAGTTTATTCATCATGCAAATATCTTTAACATATGGTATTTTAATCAAAATCGTTAGAGCCATTTTTTAGAAAATAAAAGATTTCGAAAACTGTTGCATGTAAAGGGTAGTTTAGGGTGGGAGATTTTATTGAAAATCTTCCTGTTGCATCTTTGGAAGATACCGAACCTAAATACCAAGATTGGTATTTATCAAACTTTTTATTTTTAAGTTATACTGTTCATAGACTCACTTACAGAAAGACAGATGGACAGACACACACATACACATGGACATTTTTCCAAAAATTCCTTAAAACATGTATATCCGATATAATCTCGAAATGAATTTTTTGGGTGGAGTGGAATACTTTCTTTCTACTATGTACGTGATAGAGAGAGAGGGAGAGCAAAAATGTAACACCGTTGACTTGTCTGCTACAGTCCAAAGAATGCCCCAGTTCCTAAGCTTAAAGAACGTTTCCAAAGAATGTTAAATAGTATGTTAAGAAGTGCATCCATAATGTTAAGAAACATTGTGTACGGGTTTAATTTTTATCAGAAAAATAATACAACACAATATACATTAACACAATTACTTATCAAAGTATTAGGCGGTGCTTAGTAGAGCAAAAATAATTAATTTTTGACGATGTTACTAGTAATAAGAGTGGACATAGTATTAACCAATCAATTGAATTAACAATTTAAATCTTGTTTGCTAAATGCACTGTATTGTCACAAGTTAACTACGAACGTTGATAGACCTGAAAATCTATCTATATAATGCATAAAGGACAAAGTTAAATAATTAATTAACAATATCTATATTATTTAATGCTTACTATCTGCACACTTAAGAAAAGAGAATTTATGATTAAACACTAGGCTACTGTCAATGTACACCTTTGCTGAGGCATACATTGTCTTAATAACGACTGTTATTTAGTAACACTAAGTTCCATAAACTAACGCTGAAGTGCATAAATATGCTTCATAAATCTTGAAGAGTTGTAGTGCAAAACTATAACTTTTGTTACATCATTGTGCTATTTCTCACTTTATGGCTTTGGCATAAGGTAACGCAAGAGAAAACTTGCCTATTTTATTTATTCCAAGCCTATTACTTTCTTTACTACGTAGAGTAGGGGAAGTATTGTATTTCATCCAAAATTTCGATACCGAGATTTCACCGGAAATACATGTTTTGAAGCCCCCCTGAATCCAAGAAAAAATTTTTAGAAAAAGATCCTAGTGTGTGTGTGTTTGTGAACAGCATAAATCAAAAACGAAAAGTCGGATAGATATTAAACTTGGCTTTAGGTTCAGTACCTTCCAAAGATGCGACACGAAGATTTTCAAGAAAGTCCCCATCCCAGACTACCCTTTACACGCAACATTTTTCGAAACTATTTATTTTCTAAAAATTTTGATTTTGATTAAAGCAATGCATTAAAGATATTTACACCACAAATAAAATGTATACCTTAAACTTTCTGGGAATAGCCTGTGAAGTCCACTTCATTTGGAAAACAATTTGTATAATCTTGTATAAGTGGTAAACGTTAAACGATAGACGAAAACGTACTACACAAAAATGTAGATCCCTTTAAAACACAGTTTATTTCAAATAAGTTCTTTTTTGTGGATTTAGCCATTTCTGAGATATCTGTTATTAAAGGTTCGAATTGTTCATTTCTTGATCATTTTCTTAAAGCCCTGTCAACATTCAGTTGCTTCCCGTGATTACATGGGAACAATATGAAATATAAGGCCAGCGTACAGCGTCCAGTTCTAAAACATTTGACTTTCTTTGTTCTCGTTGTATCTATAACGAAATATGTAATACAGCTATTTCTACATCCTTTATTTGGTTTAATGTAGCAGACAGAAAAATAAGCTTTAGTAAGAATAGTTTGTATATCCACTAATAAACGATATAGGCTAGAGAAAGTTATGTGAATGTAACATCAGATGTTTTACTTCAATCGTAGTTTGCGTTACTATAATTATGCTTTTTGAGATGCTTAGATCAAATAATTCTCCTTTTTGAAGGAATTACAATTTATGTTTAAATGTTTTTATCAAGTGACTAGTAAAATATGATATAGACTTTTTAAATTCATGGTTTAACTTTTTTACTTTCTTAAATTCAACCTTTAACTGTTAGGATATAATTTGTGGTATTAGATATTAGGTGGGAAAAATTGAACCAAAACAACAGCAAAAATTGGAAAGCGTTTATTTATTGAGTGTAGGTATAACAGAGTATGAGATTACGCCGATATAATTCAAGTTTTAAGAGCAGATCTTTGAAAAACTCAATTTGCATATTAAAAGATATTGCTTAGCAGTTTTGTAAGAATTCATAAAATATGTCCAAAGTTTGAAGATCGGAAGTGCAACCATTACATAAAGAAATCCAATGTGCTACATTCACACGGGTTTTTCTACCCATGTTCATGTATACCTTTATGCTTATGCTACTGGTATAAAAAGTTACATTCACGTCACCATATTCAGAATAAATCTTTGGCTAGAAATTATTTCTAGCTAAGCAATACGGCAAAATGAAGTAGCAACATTCCATCATTCATATCTTAAGTGGTAGTAACGAAATAATACGAAGGAAAAAAAAAAGAATAAAAGCTGTCAAAAATGTTCCATCAGATGACATCTACATTGAAGAATGTAAATGAACTGGGAATATTTGGGAAAGTTCTAACGCTGCTAAAATAATTATTTGATACAAATTGTGTATTTTGATGAGCTCTACATCTTTTTTCCTGGCAAATTGTTATCTATATCTTATGGTTTCCAGCTTCTATAAAATTCTGAGAAAACCTTCGCTTATTGAAATCCGAAGTGGATCCTGAATGTATTTCAAACCTGACGTAACATCCATGTTTGTGCATACGAAAATAGATGACGTATAAGGAAAAAGTGTACATTTGAAGGTAGGCGGGGTAAGATTGGCCAATGAGCGGCAACAATGCATTGCTTTGTGCAGCTTTCAACAACATAAATCAACGTTTATGTATTATACAGCATTAGAAAGGAGGGATAAATAACCAGTTGAGATGAAAGGCAGAAAAGATTACATACATGTGAAGGCAGTTGTTACCCATTCGTGATTAGGAGCATTTCTACATACAGAGACAAACGAAGAATTATGTTACCATTTTAGTTTTTATACATTAATTTCAGTAAGAAAAGAAACTTTTTACGCACTCCTATGCAACGATTAAGGCAACTCCCATTGAAGTATATGATAAAAAAATAATTTACCTACTTTGTTATTTTCACCTTCTTTACTTTAACCCTCAAGTGGTAACATAAATTATAGGTAATATCGGTCTCTCAGATCTTGTAATTTTTATTTGATTTTAATTGCACATTTTCACTACAGTATTGAATTTAGTTCTTATACATAATTATACGTTTCATGTCTTTAATATAATAAAACAGTCTTTAAACAACAAATTACAATTAAATAACAAAAATACTTATTAGAAAATTATGAAGCTTGTGTGAACCATCAGCTGACTTCGGCGTGATACGTTTACATTCGGGTTCTCTTTCGACATTTTCATTCAAACGGAAATAAAAACATGGATATGCCACTTAACGGTGATTGTTTACTAAGAGAGTGACCTTATTACTTGTAATATACTAGAAAACAACGACGACCATTTTTGTAAAATGTACGCAAAATATACTTATGTTAACACTAACACCGGTCTACGAAGCCTTCGTGATAAACTTGTAACAATGGGTAGCAAATTACAAAGCCACTTTTTACATCAAACACTAACGTTCATGTGACACATAGTTCGGCATTCAAGGTTGCGACATAATCAGCATAGGCAATATTGAGGCATATTATTAATTTTATCATTACCAGAAGCACTGTTGTGTTGAATTGTGGCTACCAGACGTGGCATTATTGTGATTCATTCTTGAACAATTCCAAGAATTGGAGTTAAAGCTGATGCTATTCCAGGACGATTAAACCAAGCAACATTTTGGTTTAATCGTCCTGGAGTATTTTATGGTCAATGCTCTGAAATTTTGGGTCTCTTTAGTTATATTTCGGCTTATTCGCTCTCTCCTTTTGGCGCGGACCACGTCAAAGGGAGTGATATGTTTAAATATGTTGGTGTGACATCAGCCCTGTCTGGCTTTAGCTAGACACGGTTGGTGGGGGCAAGATTGCGTCACTCGAGAGTAAGTGGTCGTTGGGTCAAGACGCGAGTGTAGCCGGCTTCGACTCGAGGCCTACCCCTCCATCCTGCTTCCTTTGCGCATTATGTAGACAAGCCAAACGTTCTTAATAATTAAATCCCAGGTAATGTGTGTTATACAATGTTTTTGTATAATATAAAACCCACGTCTTTCCCTTAATTAGACACCAAGGTCTTGAACTTCTAGCTGCTAGCGAGTTGCGCCCCACCCCCATGTTCGTGTTGGGGTGATCTAAATTGATAATTTTCTGGTAACCTTTTCGGCCTTCACCGCAACATGCAACAATTTCACAGAAAAATACAGCGCTATGGTCTGGGAGACCAATGTTACCACTTAAGGGTTAAATACCTCGTATCGCTGCATTTTAATATTTTTGTTTTATTATGTTGTAAGCCTAAGTTGAAATCCAAAATTTCGCTAAGATCCTAAGCGGATCATGAAGAGCCGGCGTATACTGTAACTTTATTATACACACCATTTAACGGGGACTCAAAATCGGCAGATAGCGAAAGGTTAGGTTCGGATTGCACAGTCATTTCATAAATTACCGCTGCAGAACGTGTACTTTCACATTGTTTCGGTATACGGCGGCTTTTCATGGCCTGCCTAGGATCTTCCCGAAATGTTGGGTTTCAGCAAAAGTCTGCGACATTTATAGGGTTGTCTCATAAGTTCGTTCGCTTTTCGTTACGTTTCAATCACTAAGAGCGCCTGGGAACACATCTCACCCGCAGCATAGCTACGACAGCGTAGTTGCCGAACTTTCCGTAAACAAACTTTAAACACAAGGTAGTTCAGAAGATAAATAACTACGGTAGTTAGAGGCGGCGCCGTGGTCGAGGGATCTGCATGTGGGAATTGTGGTGGACGAAGCGGCGTCTGGGCGGGTTTTCTCCGGGTTCTCCGCTATTCATTCCACCAACTACTCCATCATCACCTTTCCTTTCATCCCTTTCACCAACATTTCATTTCATCTACTTCCTTCATCACCAGACATCGGGCTGATCACCCATCCTGGATGCTCTGTCTGATCCATGAGTGTCTGCTCCTCGACGGGCCTCTGACCCCATGCACCCGCTTGTAATTCCTGGGGGGTGTAAGTCCTACATAATGAATGAATGAATAACTTCAGTAGTTAGGTTTTGGAAACAAACTATTTATTTCCTGCAGTATACACCATTATTGCCGACAATATATTGCCAAGTTCCTGGCTACAGTAGCACGAGATAAATTGAACTCTAATGCCAACACCCAAGTTGTAATTCGTGGATTGTTGACAATCGTTTCATGAATTCTTTCCACGTCGTAACCATTGGCCGTCCAAGCCAAGGTTTGTCTTTTAGGGAGAAATTCCCAGCTCGAAATCGACTAAACCACTTTTGACATGCTTGCTTCGTTACTGCATCTTCCCCGTAGGCAGCACAAATTTTCTGGCAGCATTGTGAGGCGGTTTTACCCTTACGATAGTAAAACAGCATAAGGTGTTGGAAATGTTCCTTTTTGCTTTCCATAGTTTGTAAACACAAGTTCACGCTGTTCTATCCAACGTCAGTCACAAATTCACACTGACATATCCAATAGTGAGTCTGGTTGTTCTCTAAGTCGTAGGGGTGGTTAGGCAACTAGGATAACTTGAGTGTACAGAGGGTTCAGGGTTTTCAGGCGCAATAGATGGAACCTGCGAGCAAAACGAACAAACTTATGAGAGAACCTAATAGCTACTGCAAAAGTGGCCTGAAGAACTGACCCCTCACATGCCATAGACAAGATGGTATTGCGCTATGAATAGGTTACCAACATTGTATGTCATTTAATTAGAGGTTTAAACAACAATAAGACAGCTTAGTTGTTAAGTCTTGGTTATTAAGCGTTGGAATAAAGGAATTTATTTTATTTGTTTTAATTAACTTACACTCCTAAATAAAATTATCAAAACTTTTATTTGTGCTCATGAAAGATTGGGAAGCACGCGAACGTGCCTGTAACTGGTAGCGGTTCACTACGTAATTATTATTATTATTATTATTATTATTATTATTATTATTATTGTTTACATAAGTACTAATGAGAAAACGTTTAAATTAAAACAATTACTTTCTTTCGCTCTTTCATTCAAAGTTAAACAAAGCGTATCTGGGCTTTAGTGCTTTCATTAAATATTTTGCTACAAATTCACGAGGAAACTATCCTGGGATTTAAATACAACTAACCGAGCGACGGTTACGTGTGAGGCTCGCATTCGAGAGGTCCCTGGTTCGATTCTTGGTGGCCGCCCACTCTGACCATGGGTTTTTAGTGGTTTTCCCCGATTGACAAAGGCGAATGCTGGAGTGGTGTATTCTACCATACATTTCCTCTCTCCCTATTTCCTCTCATTTCATTTTCCTTCCAAGTTTCAAGTTGACTCTGGGGCTGAGGTAGGGTCGGTGTCGAGCAGATGGCGCAGAGACTTGCAATTTGGAGCTTCTTCTCAGTCCCGCTAGAGGGAAGCCTGCAGAGCCCTCACTGGTGGGTCGTGTTTCTCCGATCTCGCTAGAGGGATGTCTCTAAGCCACCCTGCGTGGCCGGGTGGTCAAGTATGGAACTATTAGGGAACTTTGCGCGACTCTGTCGACTTGCGCTGGCAAACTATGCAGTCCATACGTCTCCTGTGGTTCCCTCACCTCATCCGTATCTCCCGGGGTTGTACACACAAAAGCTCCATTGCGGGTCGAGTTGTTAGGTGTCCCCTCCACTAGCTAGACCTATCATAATCTAAATACAACCAAAAGGGATAATAGCATAATGCAGTAATGTATTCGCGGCAGATTTTGGAAACTTAGCCTGGATTCTAGCCGTGGCCTCTCCCGAGTACAAATTGTCTTATGCGGGAAAGTACGCGGTTGCCAAACGCTTATTTTTTAAACACTTTTCTACAAATCTATGAAAGATGGGCTCAAAGTTTTTTATCGAACCCATCGAGACCTCTCCTTGCTTTAAAGAATAACCCCTTCCACTTGGTGCATCTAATGCAAAACATGTCAAAAAGACTCTCTAAGCCTTTAAGCGCTAATGCTATGAACTTTCCAATGACAGATTTGTGAATTTCGGCCGGTGGAAATAGCTCCACGTATACTTTTATTTAATTTGACTTTACTGCGTGGAGATTGTACTTACGTTCATGATTATTTTTGCGATTATGGTGCCAATTTTCTTTTTCTACTTGCATATATGCTAATGTTTAAGTGCCTGGACATTGGATACTATTCCCAGAAAAATTTACAGCATTAAAGTTTAAAGCACTAAGTAGATCAAGTTCTGAATACCAATTGAGAAATTTCTATCCATATCCTGGTAAATTCTGGTACCCTTGGGGCGGTTTGAAGACCGCTGATTCTTACAGTTGGGCATTGCTAAAATTTAAGGGCAACTAGCACATATGAAGTGATTTTGCGGATTTCAATAATTTTCCTTCGGCTTTTAGAGGGTACTAATAATATTTCCTATTGCATTCTAATATTAATTTATAAATAATAAACTAGTTTAGTCGGTAAGATTTATAGCTTTCCAGAGCAATGCCTAAATTTTGAAATACAGATCTGTGGGATAACTTTTCTCAATCTGTATTCCATCAGCTGACTATTATGAAAATACTAGATATGTGTTTTAAATTCCATATTCTGAATATAGTTTAATTACGTCTTTATTGAGAATTTCATGTTAGATGCACAATTAGTGTCAACATGCGATCATAATTTTATAAGAGCAACAAAATATACTCTGTAAATAATTTCTATTACTATATAGAATTTTCTCATAAATAATTATCCTGTATATGATATTTGGTATGCTAAAAATGATATTTTGAAAACTTATTTTACGCTTTTGTAAAATATGCATAAGTTATGTTGTACCTGAGATTAAGTATCAAAATTCACCATTAAAAGTTTACATAATCACATGTTGTGTTTGACTAACATCGTAAAGAGTTAATTTTGGCGCAAAAAACTGTAAATTAGTAATTTTTGTGGTTTTGGCTAGAACTTAGATTCTATGTTCACAATCGAATCTTCATTGAAGTGGGGTAGATGGCTTGTAATTTACTAACAATAGTATTCTAGATCATCTTCATGATATGCCAAAAGTATTATAGGTTAATGTGAAATACAAGAATGGCAGAAATATAGTATAATAGTTTAGGTTATCAAGAAAACTTTGGCTCAACCGTCTCACAATACGCAGCAATTTAAATTATTCTGCATAGCTGGAAAGATAAAAATATAACGCGTCTAATGAATGTTGTAACTTTACAGATAAATCCATTGCCTAACAACTCTAGCAAGTTTATATCGTTACGTTCATTATAGCCGTATAGACACAAGTCCTACAAACGAGGTAACCTCATAGCGTCTGTTAGACAGTATTTTCTTTCCTCTTCTCCACTCCTTGATTTTAATTCACATAATCACTTTATATGTAATGCACATAATTCATTACAAATTTTTTTCAATTTTTTCATGTAATTGCCTGTTTTCTTACATTCTAGCAAGCAACGAACCATTAATTCCTTCTCATATATTAATTTATGCAGCTTCCATAATAAACATGATGTACCAATTCTGTATCCTGCGCCAACACAAACACATCCACTTAGTGGTATTTACCAGTTGAAACTTTGCCGGGCCTTCTGAAATGGCATCCGTTATAGATGGAAGTACACTATAGTTTTTGGTGCTTATCTTTCACTTAAGTGCGCGTAAAATATGTTATTTCTTTAACTCTAGGAATCCACGTTTTTAAATTGGCAGATGAAATTGAATCGGTGAAGTATGTGTAATTAAAAATAATGAAGTTGGGCAATGAACGCTATCTGGCCGTTACCTTTGCAATCTGGTACTGAAAACATCATATCTTAATGAAGCTTTCTCTGGTTGTGGAACTGCATTTTAGTTGTAGATAACAAACTTTCAGTCTGCTAGGAAAATTAATTCTTAAAAGGTGATGTATAAATGATGTGGCATAACTGACAGGAAATACTCCAGTCGTTTAAAACTGGGATTACTTTCGGTTTGCAAGTTCACTGCTTGAGATGCTCCACTCAGAAATCGAAACGTCTTCAGTCCGTACTGACATTTAGGGCCGTTCTGATCGTTGAAGTTTCTAAAAGCCTGTTTTGTCTTCAGCGCATGAGCCCCTCAGCGGAGTGTTTAGTCTTTCCTTTTTGTTTCGTCGACTTCTCCCGTTCTTAGTTTCCCTCCACGCGTCAAGCACACATTCAACCGCTCAGAATCAACATTCCCAAACGGCTCTAAATACCGCTTTAGGCCGAAACCGTCAGTTTCTGAGAAGCAGATAAATTCAGCCAGCTAACCTGGTACAATATGGTACAATAAGGAATACTTTTAAAAATAAAACTACAAGCAACCATCAAAGGTACTGTAAATATACTGTGCTTATATTAAGACTTTAACAATGTCTGAGAAAAAGAAAATTAGAGAGTATGCTTCATGAGAGTATTATCCGCATACTTAACACATTATAAAGAATGGAGGGTATTAGATATAAGCTACAAGTATCAACTTGAGTAAAAAGATATATTAACATAACTACTTATACAATATCAGAAGATTCAAGACTATTGATTGGGTGATCTGGCACGCTTTTCATGGGGAGTTGAACGGTTCACTAGGCGCTGATGAATTTTTATTTAAAAATGTAATGTCATCTGGAGGTACCGAAATTACATTCCCTATTTTCTATTTCTTTTGTATAAATTCAGATGATGTTTGTTAAAAACAGCAAGGATGAGTCCAACTATACCCTAGAACAATTTCTGTTGCCACGAAAATTTAGCCTATGAATGACCTAACACGGTAGCGCTATTGGAACTTTTGGAATCTATTGCAGTAGGATGGAGCACCAAAGCTTTGCCTCAGTAGACGAAACAGAATGCTTTGGTGCGTTAAAAACATATGCACTCGAAGAATTCCTTGCAACCTTTAAACCACCAATGGTAAAGTCTCCATCTGATACATTACCATAAAACATTGTGCCGACATATTAAACTCAAAGTTGGCGAAAGTCATTATAGTATAACACAGAAACTTAAAGAAGCCACTCGGAATATAATTCATTCTATCATAGAACGTTAAATCCTGAATGCAGCCTGAGATTGGCCGTGATTCCTTGTATTCAAAACGATAAAGTGCTCCAGGATTAAGTTCCATTCGTCAAACTGAATTATTAGTACCACATGAAACAAGAAAAACTAGATGGCAAAGAGTTAAGGTGTTACTGAGACTTGGTACTATAATATATACATATCCATTTAACAGAGGTTTCGAAATTGAAATAAATATATACTTCTTACATAACTAAAGATTCTAAAATATTTGTTTACAATTGTGAAATTACATTTATTAAAAACAAAAATGAAGCACATTTAAATATCTCAAATTAAGTTTTCTGATCTATATGTTGTGAACTTTACAAAAATGTAGTAAATTTAAAGCCTCATTAAAAATTTACAAAGCTTTAAAATTTCATACTGTGCATAAAATTATGTGTCGTACCTGTTTTAAAAACACGAAAAAGTAATGTTTTATTTAAACAATTTAATTTTATTTTAGATGATTTCAAATGGAATAGCCCATAGGGACTAAATAGATTCCACTATTACCTGCATCTATCCCTTTCAATGGGCACATTTTAAAATTCTATAGGCATATATAATCTATTTAGTATAATATAACGGTATGTTTTCCTTGTTTTAAATACAAAATTACAAATTTCTTAATTCTTCTCTATAAAGAATTAAATGTTGTGTAAATAATTATCAAATAAAGGGTGTATAAAATAGTACAGTATTTATTAAATATCGAAATCTCTTATTTTTACATCTCATTAATTTCAGGTTTTTAGTTCTAAAAAATCTCAATTTTGCCACAACTCCTGTTGTGCTTGGGAGTTTTCTGTTATAAGCCCAGTAACAGGCATGATTTATTCAGTCCCCGCTTTCCGGAACTTCAGATTTTCAGCACTTAATTTCTGTATTGATAAAAGTTATGGAGAAATTTGATCCAGCATTTTGTGGGTGTAATAAAGAGTGTTGTTACATTGATGTATCCTGTTTATCATGTTAACTACATCACAAAGTTTTAAAATCTGTTTAATAAAATTACTATAATTTTTATCAGGAACGAACAAGACATTATGTAGAATTTGAACTAAATGTATGACGAAACTATTGCAGATTTATTTACTTGCCTTTGCTATCATAATAACTTTCATAAATCATTTATTTATCTAAATAGGCTGTAAAAAACTGAAAAGCTTATAAAGTAAAGGGTTCAAATTACAGAAATGGATAATATTATTGTATAGTTTGAAGCAGATACTAATATTTTCAGAAACGTTGGATTGCAATTTTAGAACATAGAAATGTTATCGATCCATCACCTCAAACCGGCCATAGCTTTTCAAAGAGTTCAGATGCAATTCAGAAAGAAATGTTGCTCAGATGTAAAAGATGCAATCAACAGTTCGGATTCCCTTTCTACTTATCTGAATAACATTATGAATGCTTTTTTTTCTTTCTTCAGAAAACATCAACAAGAACCTGGAAACCAAATGCGCGCAATGTACTGTCCGACAGAAGCAAATTGTAAGGAAGGCCACCAGATTCGTGATCAAGAACAATCCTGGGGACTGGCAGAAGATTGTTAAACACTATGATCCTGACAACAAATACATCGAGGGATTTACCGAATTCGTCAACCGGGATGATTAGTTAACATCCTCCATTCAGAACCATTATTTTCGTCATAATTTACAGTTTTTTCATGTACCACAGCTCATTTATTGCTTTCATAATAAACAACTTCCATTAGAAATCCCATCTTGTTCACAAACCTGTTTCCTAACAGGTTCAGAAAGTAGAGTTATCATTTATAGGTTTTAATATTTATCTGTGTTTGACTATTTGGATTTTATTTTTCTTTAACATACTCAATGAATAAATTTATGACAAGTGTTATAATTATCTGTACCTGAAAAATTAAGATAAATTGTCATCAAGTGCGGTTCTTGTTTCTGTGATAATAAAATAGGAATTAAGTTGTAAGATTTCAAAGAGCTTCATTTAATAACACCGTCCAAGCATTTCACAATTAGTATACAGTTAGATGAATTCACTGTTGTTAGAACGCTGATGGTTAATCTTAACGCAGTCATTTTAATGCGATTGGTGTTTAATATGAAAATGAAATAAAGTCAGACTATTTGTACATTTGTATGTAATTTTTCATTGAAAATATACTTATGCAGTAGTGTGCAGAGGGTTGTTCGCAATATATGGTAACAAACTTAAGGTGGAAGCGTGGCTCTTCCTAAGGTAAGGGGTACCTTAGGAAGAGCCACCTTTCCACCAGCATGATGTTCTATCTGGCAGCCTTTAGCTTGAGCTATCAATCTGCAGCACAGCTTCCACTGGAGCAAATTGCTACGAAATACAGGGATGTCCAGTTTATTCCATTCCTCCTGGCAATTCCAGAGACCATCCAAAGTTATGCTTCCAAGGGCTCTTTTCAATAACCCAAATACATAAAACTCCATCAGTGATGCATCAAATGACTTTGTATTCCATCCAAAAATTCGATACCGAGATTTCGCCGGAAATATATGTTTTGAGACCCCCTGAATCCAAAAAAAAGCATTTTTGGAAACATGTCCGTGTGTGTCTGTGCCTGTGTGTGTGTGTGTGTGTGTCTGTGAACAGCATAACTCAGAAACGAACAGTCGGATAAACACCAACTTGGTATTTAGGTTCAGTATCTTCCAGAGATGCGACACGAAGGTTTTCAAGAAAATCCCCCACCCCAGATTATCCTCTATATGGAACATTTTTCGAAAGTTTTAATTTTCTCAAAACGACTCTAACGATTTTGATTAAAATATCATATGTTTAAGATATTTTCATGACAAATAAAATGTATATCTTGAATTTTCTGGGAATGTCCCCAAAAGTATTCTTCATTGTGAACGACTTTTGCATAACTGGTAAACCATAAGAGATAGACAAAATTTTACTACACAAAAAATGTAGACCGCGTTAAAATACACAATTTATGTCATATACATTTTTTTCTTGAGTGAACCATTTTCGAGATATTGCTTGTTATTCCCTTAAATTTTTCAATACTTATTTTCTCAAATGGGAAATCGTTATTCATTTTTTTGTCTTGGATATGCAAAGAGTATTAATCTGTGGCAAAGAGAATGGTGCTGACATAGCAACCAGCTATTAAGAGATATGTCTATGCTTAAAGGCTACTGTATTTCTATATTGCCCTCGCAAATACAAAACAAGGGGAACATGGTACGCCTTAAGCGATAGTCAAATATTTTTGTGTAAAATGTAATTCTCTTTGCATGTCAAAAGATTGTTTCTGCAAAATTTTATCTCGATTAATATGAAACAGATGGAAAGTAAGAGTTTGTAAAAATAGTTTGTACAAGAGTAGGGAAAGTCATGTGAGTGTAACACATCAGATTTTTATATAACGACGAATGGTTAATATGCCATTGCAACTGTACCTTGCTATTACCATGAAGTCATTGGGGAAATTTTTGTTAGTTTCGTTATATCACATTTCAAATTTCTTTTCTCCCCTTGGACGGTAATATATAGCCCAGGTAAAAAGATTTTTGTTGCAGTCGCTTAGATAAACATATGCTTCATCCAAAAAGACAACAAACATCCACATTTATCCAGCTAGGTATCGTTCATACAGCTTTCTGCTGTTAGTGACACGTTTTGCAATGTGTTTAGGCAACAGTTTATATCTTATGGCACTTTTCTAGATTCAAATCCTGGTTGATTATGGTGTTCATAGTAGTAACAGGGATCCCTAATTACAGTCCAACGGACCTCTGAGTTGCAGGATTTGGTCCAGAGGCATGGGACTTCAACTCTCAAATTATCTCCGGAGTGCGACTGGTGTCCGGTCGTGGATTTCCCTGTTTCTTGCCCTTTGGAATAAGTCCTGATGTGGACTTAACGTTTTTGTTGAGTGCACATGAGATCAGTTTCTTGGATATGGTAACCCCACGCCTCTTGCACTGCTTAATAATCTTAGAATACAAGTATTTTGCATTGGAAAGGGCAATAATGTACCCTTATCAGAATGGTTCTATTTTTGATGCCATTTGATGTAGCAAGATCAAGAGCACACAAATGAGCAAACAGTGATATGCTCATACTGCTTAACTTTTATTCGGTTCCACATGCTTCAGCGTGGAGCTATTGTGCTCGTCTGATATTGTTACCATAGATCGTGAACAACCCTCCGTAGTTAACGATCTTCCAAGGTAAGAATAGTGATTTTACCTTCTAAACCTTGCTATAGTTATATTATAGTTTCAACTCCTCATCTGACTTACCTAAAGTAACTCACAGGAAACGAAGGTTAAGCACTGAGCAAGTATAATGAAAGTAAACAGTAACATGGCAGGTTTGTTACGAGTGATGTGTATGAGGAGGACGTTGGCGCAATTTGAGCACCTACTATGGATGAAGCTACAGTGAAATTATGCACATTTGCAAAGTCTCGTGGCCAACTAAACATGTTTCCAAACATGAAGCTTGTTTCATTAATGTTATTATGTGGAGGTATCTAATTTTTAGGTATGAAAGTACGATGTGATACACACAATTCTTTATCTAAAACCACAAATTTCACATATATGTGTGATATATCCATGTTGCCTTACTCACGATATAGTTTTACTACTAATGATGTCATATTCAGCAAGAATGTTTCAAAATGCAGACACGTTATTCAAATGTTTATTCGTAGTAACAAACTCTTGCGATTGAAAGAACCGAAAGAGCAGGGTGGATGGGAACAAGAATTGCTAAGTTTCAAGCATGTCCATTAGATGACGCTTAAAATGGAATATTCTGGAATACTTCCGAATCTATTGGATACAAATACAATTTTTACATAAAGCGTTGGTTGGGGTGAAGGATTTTATTGAAAATCTTCATGTCGCATCCTTGAAATGAGCTGAGCTTAAACACAAAGTTTAGTATTTATGTACTATGCGTTATGCTTTTCAAAGAGAGAGACTCATGGACGGGCACGGACACACACACACACACACACACACACACACACACACCCACACACACACACATACACACACATACACACAAAGCCATACATAATACGGATCTTTTTCTAAAAATACCTTTTTGGGGTTTAGGGGATCCCAAAACTTGTATCCAAATATGAAATTTTTGGGCTGAAATACAATTCTTTCTCTTATTTATTTTATGTAGGCAGAGAAGTTAAAAATGACGTCGTAAAGTTTACTGTGTTTTTCAGAAGTAACACCAAGTCTCTCTCTTTTAAATGGAACACTACTTTTTTACACATTCGAATGCCAGGAATCAACAATCTGTACTTAAAAAACGCTTAACGCATTTTTAGCGCATTAGACAGACAGCAATATGCAGGAATAATTTATGCATTCAGATAAATGGATGACAGTTTGAACATCTAAACCAAGTTTGTTCACATTCCGTATGCATTCAAATAAGGAACGTTTTAAAACCAACTCGCAGCAACACTTACGGTGCAGAGCACCTAAATGACAAGTATGAAGATTATATAATAAATGATATTTCATTAAATCTATTTATTTATTCGGTTTTAATATTTGTATTATAAATAGTATTTTCAATTATTAGACCAAATTTAATTAGAATTTTATTGGGTTGAGAATAATTACTAATAATATTTTATTTGAATAAAAAATATTTCATTTGAAGCAATTCTAGTCGTTTTGTCATATACGGTAAGAGAGACATTTGTACCGTCTATATCACCCCTGAAACGTAAATGAAGCTGGCGGAAAAATTGTGTATCGAAAAGAATTTCATCCCCAAAGTTATTGGTATGGTGTTACGGCGTTGGCGCTGTTCCCATCGTATGTAACAGCTCGTGGGTAAAGGGCGGCTTCAATGTTTATCTATACAGTGTTTAACCCTTCTTTGTCAACTTGTGAGTGTGTGAGGGAGGACCTTCCTTAAGCGGCGCTTAATGCAGCTAATCATTCCTTCTCACCATCATCCCCACCAATTTAAGATGCCTGTGAGGCAACAAACTTTTAAGTAAAGCCTTGAAGTGCTGGATGTAGGTGGGTGGTGTCGGTGTGCAAGAGCACATTCCATATTTCCGTTAGCTCACGATTTGCTATATGAAGGATTGGTGATATCCCCGAGGACGGGGTAACCATTACCTCCGGCGAACCTCCTTGCTGGCATTAGGAACTTTTCCGCCGTAACATTCACACTCAGAACGAAGTGAAGGGCCCATATCATAGAGCATACGAAGAGTGCAGTGAAGGATTTCTATAAGTTGCTCCTTATCCTCACATATTAAAGGTTCTGCAACGTCAATGCCTGTTAGTGCCAATGCATTTGAAAGCACAATCCAATTCGAATTCAGCACAAAGGCAGGATAAGTGTATTCTTTTAATAGACTTTAAACCTACAGACAGCATCTACAGATTGTACGAGACGGCTCATTTTAACGATTGATGGCACTACATCATGTCCTCATAAGTTTAATTTTTTATAAAATCAAACTTCTTCCGTACATATCATTACTCAGACCTTAAACGACTTACACTTCTAAATCTAGGGGACAGCGGATTCTTGCAAAACTGAATTCCTCATTTCGTTCACCTGTCTTTTCTGTTGGACACATTTCGATCATGTCCATATAACACCAATAAAATTCTTGTAAAGGCAAGGTTCCAAGAGAGATGGTACTTGTACCAACAATGTTCATAACTCCGCCATATAAATAGTAAATAAGTAAAAACGGTCCAGTAAGCGATGTACAGGGATGGGCTATAGAGGTCCTGGGAGATTGCGTTTCTTCACAGAGGGAGCGGTAGTCCCTCCCAGAAGCGTAGCTGGTCGTTCAAACAATATGCAGAGGTGCGTCACGGATGTTGATATTATGTTAAGCAGGCACAGATGGCACTGTATCGTTATTATCATTCAACCACACAGATTCAGAAAGCTGCACGTCTGACAAAATGGCTTCCTCAGGGGTCAGTCACGGACAGACAATATTGCAACCGACAGTATGCGCGGCGTGATATTCCTTCCTGCTTTAAACATGTTGGATTATTACCAGAATGAGAAGGGAGAACGTATTTATAACTGTTTTTAACATGTTTTACATATCTCACTGTGCTGCATTCAACACACTCTTACTCAATTCTACTGTCTTCTACCAGAGGGCACTAGGGGTCTGCCTCTAACTTCAGCCCATAGTTGGCGCAGGCTGCGTCTCCTGGTCCTTCAGCATTTTGCTGTTGATATAATAACTAATTCTTCTATCAAGCTTACCCTTTTTATAATTGTTATAATCTAGACAGTGTGAACTTGATTACATGAGGAATGTGACGCCTATGACTTTGTATCAAAATGCAACTGTTATGTAAGACAGTACGTTCTACGTAGTTAGAAATATAAAATGATAGCCATAATAATGTGAAAGTAAATATTAGTAACAGTAGGAATAATATTATTAAATAAGACCGGAAAATAAACATTACTTGTAAAGGGTTCAAGAAACAGTGCAAGCAGCAGGCAGAAAACGAGGGTAAGTTTTACCCCTTTGTAACCGAGTAATGACAGAAGACGCTTTTGTTCAAGTACTGTTAGGTATTCTGAAAAACAGGTGCGTAGAAACGAAGGTCAGTGCTCTGATAACCGCAGGCATACGAGTTCATGTGGGAACTTAAAATAAAAACAACCAATAAGAAAGAAGGTAGAAATCACGTGATAGCGAAATAGGGGATAAAAATTCAAAATAAAGAAACAGGAGAGTTGAATATCACTTCTTGGTATTCCCTTGGAGATTGTTCTAAAAATACACAAATGTTGGTGCAGTTCAAAGCAAATTGATAGAAATGTGTCGGCAGGTAGGCGCGGTAGTTTGAAGTACAGCAGTAAATGCGGCGCAGAAAGAAATGCGTGTGTGTGTGTGTGGTGAGGCTCTATTAGGAATACCATTTAAAAAGTGACGGAAAATAAACGGGCAGAAAAACGAAACAGTCGTGTTATGCACCACACCTTAAATCCAAGATCCGTGCAACAACCTGAGCTAGCATCGAACCCTGGACCATTTCTACAAATCCTGTGCCGCCAAATTGGCACACATCACCTCCCTACCGCATACTCTCTCAAATTGGCGCCCAACGTGGGGCCCGAATTTAAACTGTCTTGGGTTCGAATAAAAAAAACGACTGCATGGGCAACAGAACTTGCTCGAGGACGAGAATGTGACCCCCCAGGATATCACCAGGCCAGAATCCAGCCAACGGCTGGAGACAGCAGGAGGAGAGCAGTGAATTCGCCCAGGTTATCACCTACGCAACTGTGGGATTACTGGAGGAAAGGTAACGCCGGCAACATCAGTGCAACGAAAAGTAACAAATTATACAACAGTTCAGCTAGACGACGAAGGAAGAAGAAAAGAAAATAGAACAGTTTAAAGTAAAAAAATTGAAGTAAAGAGTATAAAAGCCACATGATATGGAGAAATCAAAGAGTAGTATACCAATGTAAAATAAAAAGCAAAATGTAACAATAGATAGAAAATAGAAAGTGTAAGAGTAGAAACAATAGAAAATTTAGGTAATCAAATCGAAAATGAACCAAATCAGGAATAGCAGTGTAACAAGCCTCCTACAGCAGATGTTAGCAAAATTTCAAGCATTAGACCAAAAACTAGATGATCAAGAGAAAAAATTGGACCAGAAGCTTATAACACTAGCAGAACGGCAGAAAGAGTTAGAAAATAAGGTTATGAGTGAGGTTAGGACAGTGTTAGACGAAATTAGCGCAGGGCAGAACTATATGAGTGAGGAGTTTGTAGTAGTTAGGACAGCAGTGCAAGAGACACATAGTGAAATAGAGAAAATAATGAATCAGGTAGAAAATTTAAATTGTAAAATGAGAGTGTGCATGAAAGAATATGTGATGATTTCCCAAATAACTGCGCGAGCATTGAATTAAAGCAGAAGAAAATGGAAAATGGTGTAAGTTATGAATTTGCGGCTATAAAGAAAGCGATTGAAAATCAGAATGTAAGTAAAGCAAAAGAAACAGAAGTACTGAAAGAATACCTTATGCA
Organism: Deroplatys truncata; assembly: GCA_030765065.1. NCBI lineage: Eukaryota > Metazoa > Arthropoda > Insecta > Mantodea > Mantidae > Deroplatys > Deroplatys truncata. The sequence goes on along the minus strand of CM060978.1, from coordinate 145,112,962 downwards.
GATTATCGGAAATCAACATGAAACCTGTAGGGATTTGGAAGAAACACGTAAGGTCATAAAATGAAAGAAATTCGAGTAATCCGAGCGCAACGCCTGCCATCTCCACAGGTTTCCGATTGTAATGGGACGGCAGATCGTTTCCCTTGGGTGCGATTTCGCAACCTCTTCCAAATAGCAATAATGATGTTTAAGTTATGATTATGTGTGTGATTTTAATGTGTTTAGGGGCGCTCAACTGCTAGGTCATTAGCGCCCTTGTAAAACGGACCATGGTAATGGCCAGAGATAAATTTCAGTACAAAATATCGTAGCAAAGGCCAGAAATAAACATGAATATAAAATCATAACAAAAGCCAAAGATAAACATAAATAAAGAAATCACAGCTGAAATCAGCAATAAATATGAATATATAAAACTAAATCGAGAGGTATGAAACACTTGCTATCAACATGACTAAATCAGCATTTGTAAATTAACACAGTTTGACAGAAAATTAACAATTCCATCAACCGCTAAAATCTCTGCAAGACTGGCCGGCAGTTGCAGAGCGTCCCGAAGATGTGCTAGAGCAATACACTCTAGCAACACGTGACGGACCGACAGACCTTCACTACAAAGCGGACAAATAGGACCAGGCTCACCCTTAAAAAGACAACCGTGCGTAAAATTGCAGTAGCCAAAATTACCTCCGCATGACAAGATACACGAGAGGAAGTTACCCAGTTTATCGGAATGTTCTTCACTAGTTTAAATTATTTCCGCGGAGAGCTAACTACTCTTGACAGCACCGCCCTCCGCACAACAAGCCTAAAGTCTTCCGACGTTACCCAAGGTGTTGTAACACTGAGTTCTGTGGTTGCCACCTTAGCTGCCAAATCCGCAAGTTCATTCCCCGGCAAGACAATATGACGAGGTATCCAATCACACTCCACATTAACGCCAGGAGCGTATAAAACATAGAAGGCATTCTGGATTGGCTGAACAATGGGTGGTAGTTGTACAAGGCTCTGAAGTGCACTAAGGGAACGACTCAAAATGAGACGACCAATTTTCGACGGCTCACATACAAAATCGCTCGGCATACGGCATATAGCTCTATACTGTAAATGGATGTGTTTTCTGAAAACCGAAAGTGTAGGGTTCAGTTCCATTAACATACGCACATCCAACACCGTTGGTGCACTTATATCCATCGGCGTAGATCAAAATTCGCTCACTGTAACCGGACAGAAGTTCTAAAATACAGGTGCAGAGACTAAATACAGGCATCGTAGACTTCCGGTATACCATCATCCCAAGATTTACGTGAGATGTCGCACGTAACTAAGCGGGGGGACATGCTAGGTATTTCAATGTCGTGCTTTATAAGAAGCTCCCGGAAACGAACGCCTGCAGGACTTCGATGAGTGGAGATATTCCTATAACGTTCGTCCAGCGTAGTACGAACAAGGAGGCAAACGTTTGATATTTTGGCACACATTTAAATGAACAGACATAATTTCATAAGAGGACATCACGCCGATATCGCAGAGGAGGTTCTGCGGATTCGGCGTAATGACTCATAACTGGGCTAGTAGGAAAAGCACCAATAGCCACCCGAGTGCCCTTATTAAGGACTATGTCTAATCTCCTTAGCACAGATGGTCGTGGTGAGAGCTAAATGATACACCCATAGTCTATTTTTGATCGGACCAATGCGCGATACAGTCGAAACAAAATTGTCCGATCCGCTCCCCAGGATTTGCCATTTAATACCCGCAATATTTCAGATAACGGTCACATCGTGCTTTCAATTATGCTATATTCGATGACCAGGTAAGTTTCCTATCAAAGGCCAACCCCAGGAATCTCGTCGAATTTGCGAATGGTAGTAAAGCTGGACCGAATCGGAGCGAAGGTAATAATCATTTCCTACGGCGCCTGAAGTTCACGCAGATTGACTTCTTAGTTGAGAAACGAAAGCCGTTTTTAGAACTTCATTCTTGAAGATTAGCTAAACATTGCTGCATATGGCGTTCCAAAAGAGACATACGCTGAGAAGTACAATAAACGGAAAGTTCGGCTACGAATAAACATGACGATACCCCTGGTTGAACACATTTCGAGATAGAATCAATTTCTATAGCATACAGTGTAAGTTTAGTACCGATCCCTGAGGTATTCCGTTCTCCTGAATAAAACGGTTCCAAAAAAGCGAACCGACCCTTACTCGGAAAACGCGGTCCTTCATAAACTCCTGAATTAAAAGTGGCAAGCGTCCACGTATGTTCCAAGCGTGTAAGGAATATAATATCCCTGCTCGCCAACACGTATCATAAGCCTTCTCAAGGCGAAAAAATATCGCAACACTTTGACAATTCTTCATGAATCCGTCCATAATCTGTGTTGATAAGGACACAAGGTGGTTCACTGTTGAACGGCGTCTTCGAAAGCCGCACTTGGTGTGGCTCAGCAGGTTGTGAGTTCCCAACCACCATATCAACCGTCCACTGTTCATGCGTTCTATCACTTTGCAAACGCAACTGGTGAAATAAATAGGACGGTAGCTGGACGGGAGATGACGGTCCTTTCCAGCTTTCAAAATGGGTATCACAGTGGCCTCCCGCCACTGTGATACCCATTTATGGAAAAGTGGCATCAACCCAAACACGATTATAAACGTTGAGTAGGAAAGCCTTACTTTCAGGAGAGAGATATTGCAACAGTTGTACATGGATACGTTCTGGTCCTATAGTCGCGAAGATGAAAGAGCGTGTTCTAACTCCACCATGGTGAAAAGGCGATTGTAATCTTCAGGATTTCCTGAACGAAACCAGAAACCTTGGGATTCCACCTGAGTCTTAACAGGAAGGAACTCGGGCGAATAGTTATCCGAGCTAGACACTTAAGCGAAAGCACGGCCAAATGTATTAGCCACGTGAAATGTATCAACAGTTCCTGCAGCTGTTTTAAGAGGCAATTGGCATGTGAGAGAAAAGTGTATGTCGATTAAATGAAGTTACAAACTTGCTCCATTATGTTTTTTGCTACCCTCAATAATTTGTGCAGACTTGACATGCATTTTCTTGTACTGTCAGAATATCCAGTGTAGGGTGACGCTGGAAAATGCTAAATGCACGCCTACGGTCACGAATGGCCTTTCGACATTCATCGGCTCATCAAGGGACCGGAAATCGACGGGGCTGAGCAGTCGACCGAGGAATAGATTGATCAGCAGCACAAAGAATTTTCTTTCTCAGATATTCAATAAAAACATCCCCAAAGTAGTGCTCATTGGAATTAAACACAGCCAACTGGGAGTAAAGGTTCCAGTTGGCTTGATCCAAGCGCCATCTAGGCAAACGTGTGGAACATCTAACTTGTGTTAAGAGACTAAAAAGACATGGAAATAAGTCACTAGAGTGTAAATTAGAGATGGCAATCCAGTGCAAGGTAACTGCTAACTGTGGTGAACAAACTGCAATATCAAGGTGTGAAAAAGTGTTGAAGGAGTCTAAGAAAAATGTAGACTCTGCGGTGTTCAGAAGAGCTAAGTTATAATTGTTAAAAAAATCGGCAATTAATTTCTCTCGCACATGCTCGAGGTGAGCCCCATAAAGGGCGATTGGCATTAACGCTGCCACCAACAGAAAAGGCGTTGGTAACTGGGAAACTAGGACCCCTAAATCCGTGAGCGAGAGGTCATCAAATGGAGGCAGATAAATGTTACAAGTGGTAAATCGGAGGAACGGCAGTTTAAGCCTTATAGCCACTGACTGGAAGTCAGACTGTATGGACACAGATTCCACAAATATATCATCGCTGATGAGCTTCATAGAAGCCCGTTTGCAGAAATACCATCTTCGGGTGTAACATTACATCGTACTGGGGTATACCACCTGATTTGAAAGCTATCTTGCGGACGGAGCTTAGTCTCTTGCAAACATACGACCAAAGGGTTATTCTCATTGAGCAAAAGTTCAAACTCTGGTCGATGTGTTCTAATTCCATGTATGCTCCATTGAAGGATAGCCATAGTATTTATAATGGGATAAGTTTATAATTCAAAGAGTCCACTAGTTTGAGGACGATGGTGGTCGAATCAATTTGCCGTTTTTCTGTGACGGATTAGCAACTTTAGCGGAGGAAGAATTCCTGGCATTACGGGCAGAAAAATCCTGCTCCAACTCCTCCAGGGACTGATTGTTTTAACAAGATATACATTTTTTGTGTAGTAAAATTTTCTCTTACCGTTTTCCAGTTATGCAAAAGTCTTTCAGAATGAGGAGAAATTTAGGGGGCATTTCCAGAAAATTCATGATATACATTTCCTTTGTCATAACAATATCTTAAACATATGTTATTTAAATAAAAATCATTACAACCAATTTTGAGAAAATCATAATATTCGAGAAAATGTAAAGGATAGTCTGGGATGGTGCTTTTTTATTGAAAACCTTCGTGTCGCATCTTTGATAGGTACTGAACCCAAATACCAAGTTTGGTATTTATACGACTTTCATTTTTGAGTTATGCTGTTCACAGATACACATCCACACAGACACACACACACACATACTTTTCTCTAAAAAAATGATTTTTTTGGATTCAGCGGGCCTTAAAACATGTACTTCCTTTGAAATCTTGGTATCGAATTTTTGGGTGGAGTACAATACTACCCCTACTTACCATACGTAGTAGAGAGAGGAAAAAACCAAACAAACCCAAGGAGTATTTAAGGCGAAACGAACAGCTACTATTTCAATTATATGAAAATGTAGACTGCAAAGTAGCCTAAGAAGTGAATCAATTTCAACCAAGTAACGAGCCGTTAGGCTCATGCAAGGCCATCACTACTCCTGAGTAAACGTGCACTGTAATGCCGGAGTAATTCTTTATAACAAAAATCTGTTGTGTTACACTCACATTACTTTCTCTACTTCTGTACAAACTACTTTCTCTTCTAAGACATGGCTGTTACATTATTAATTTTCCATTTCTGTGTTCCTGGATTTGTTTCCAGTATTCTATATGCTGTCTTTGAATCCAGTCTAATAGATTTGTCCTTACCATTAATTGGTAATACCCAAGACCAGTTCTGGTCCTATAAATGGGGCCTGCGTCCCATTTTACCGAGCCTGTCTGCATTTTCATTTCCAATTACCCCAGTGTGGCCAGGGAGTAAGTCTATTGCATTCCCCTAACCTTTCTATGCCTTCTTGAAATTCCCTAACGATCTTTTATCTCGTGAAGTGTGCTGTTAATGTTGTAGTGCCGCCTGTCTGTCTGAGTATATCCAGATGCTAAAATTCCTGTAGAACCTGTCCTATCTCTCCGCCACACAAACCCTGATGGCATACAATTCTGCTTGGAATATCGCGGTCTATGCTCCCAATAGATTCTACTTCTCCAGCTTGGGCTATTTTCCATATATACCAGGTTCCGTTCCATCTTTTGTTTTGGATCCGTCAGTGAACCACACAATGTCCCCTGTTCGGTGTTGGTGATTAGCTTCCCAATGTTTTCTACCTTCAGCAGAGAGGACTTTTTGCAGCAGAGGGACGGTTTCATCAAGTCTTCTGGCATTTCTGCAACTGGATTTACCTCCATGTCTCCAATATTCTGGTATGATGTCCCAGATATCCCGTTTGTTTCCAGTTGTCCCAATCTTTAATCTATATGCTCCAACCATTGGCTCCATTTTAACCAATAGGTACAACGGAGTCAAACTAAGCATAGTTTCCATTCCGGATGTAGGTTTGTTGTCAGTTTCACGGTTATGACTAGACAGGCTAATCTCTGTACCTTCTCAATTTCCTTGACAGTCCCTGCCTGCTCAGGGCCATAGCTATGGGCCTCTCTACGGTGGTATAAATGCCAAGGATGCATCTGGAAGCTTCTACTACAGGCTCTTTTGGTACTCATTAGTGCCATTTTAGCTTTGCGGCACATAGCTTTAAGGTGAGGATTTCAAGTGAGTAGTATTATTTCCGCCCTAAAAGTACAAGGGAAAATACCGAGCGGGGTAGCGCAGGCGGTAGCACGAGTGACTCGCATTTGGGAGGTCGTGGGTTCGATTCCCGCGGTCGACCTTCCTAACCCATGGGTTTTTCGGGAGTTTCTCCGGATCGCTAGGCGAATGCGGGAAGATTCATTACATACCCCTAATTGCTTGTACCTCCATTTCACCTCCTTTCTCATTTCACTTCACCTTTCATCTGCTTGGTCTGTTTCAGGGTTGCAAGTGTAGGCAGATTTTAGCATTGCATGGCAGGGACAAGGATGCTCTCTCTAACACTTCGTCCCCGGAACGGAAGCGGTCTCTGAGTCCTGGCCTAATAGTGGGATGTGTAAGTCTGCAGGGATAGGGGAGCCGGCCGTACCAGCTGCCATGGGGAGTTTCAACTTGGAAAATGTAGGAATCCTGCCCTCTGTTCAGTGTGCCTCTTGAACCGGCCGTCCTCTGTCTCTTCTTGCCTCTCTCCCGGGGGCGCAACGTTAGGGGCCTAGACACAAATGGGCTCCTTAAGTCGAGTTGCTATGTCCCCTCCGCTCCTGGTCATACGTTATAGAAGACAAAATGACAAACTGTTCAGTTCAACATAAAATACCTGTTTCTTTTCATAGTTTCTTTTCTAAGTTGAAAACTTTAAAATTCGTGAACAACGGGACTTACACCCTTGGATACAAGCATAGCTACTGATCTGAATAATAGTGCTAGAACCTTAGTATAACTATCTCTACTAAGTACTTAAATAAGTAAAATATTGTATTCCACCGAAAAATTCTATACTAAATTTCACCAGAAATACATGTTTTGAGGCGCCTTGAACTCCAAATAAGCATTTTTAGAAAAAAGGTCCGTGTGTATGTTTGTGTGCGTGTGTGTAAACGGCACAACTCAAACCCAAAAGCTCGTTAAATATCACACGTGGCAATTAAGTTCAGCATTTTCTAAGGATGCGACAAGATTTTCAAGAAAATCCCCTGCCCCAAACTATGCAATACAAGAAAAAGTTTTCGAATATTTTTATTTTCTGAAAAAATGCTCTAACAATTTTGATTAAAATACCAAAGTTTTAGTTATCTTCATGACAAATGTAATATATACCTTGAATTTTCTGGGGATAGCATTCTGAGTGAGATTTGCATAAGCGGTAAACCGTAAGAGATAGACGTAATCGTATTACATAAGAAAAGACTAGACAAGATCTCCTTAAAGCACACAATTTATGCGAAGCAAAATTTAAATATTTCTGAAACATTCCTTGTTATTGCTTAACATTTTCAAATGCTTATACTTTTCTCAAGAGATAAATCGCTATTCGTTATTACTTTCTCTACTACGTATAGTAAATAGGGGAAGTATTGTATTTCACCAAAAATTCTATGCCTAGATTTCACCGGAAATATATATTTTGAGGCCCCTTGAATCCAAAATGGCACTTTTAGAAAAACGTCAATGTGTGTGTGTGTGTGTGTGTAGTGTATGTGAACAGCATAACTAAAAATGGAAAGTCGATTAAATATCAAACTTGGAATTTAAGTTCATTATCTTCCAAAGATGCGACACTAACATATTCAATAAAATTCTTTGACCGCCAACCTCCCTTTAGATGGAAGATTTTTCGAATATTTTATTTTCTAAAAGGTGGTTCCAACCATTTTGATTAAAGTACCATATATTTACATAACAAATAATATATATATCTGAAGTTTTCTGGAATAGTCTGTGAAGTACTCCTCATTCGGAAGCAATTTTGTAAAATCTTGTATACTGGTAAACGTTAAAACGAAAACGCACTATAAAAATATTCATCTGTTTAAAACACATAATTTATTGCAAACTACTTTTTATGAAATAAGCCATTTCTGAGATATCCTTTATATATGGTTCGAATTGTTCATGACTTTGTCATTCTTTTAAAATCCTGTCGGTTTTCTCGTGATTGCATGGAAATAAATAGTATGGAATTTTAAGGCCAGCATATAACATCCAGTTCTTAAAAAATTGACTATCGCTGTTCCCTTTGTATTTATAAAGAAATGTGTAATACAGCTATATCTACAAAGGTATCTCGATTAAAATGAAGTAGATAGAAAAATAGGGTTTAATAAGAATAGTTTGTATACTCATTAATAAACGATAGAGAAAGAAAGAGAAAGTCATGTGAATGTAACACATCCTAACACATCCTACGTTTTGCTTGTCATCATGTCAGGAGAACAGAATTTCAAAGCCATCATATATAGCGACCCGCTTTTAGAAGATTTGACTATTGCTTAAAGCCTACTGCATTTATCTAATCTCCTTGTACATACAAGGAAATATGCAAAAGACAATTTCTGCGAACGTTTATCTGGATTAACATAAAGTAGAATTAGCTTCTGCAGTAAGTGTTTGTTGAAAAACGGGTAGAAAATATCATGTGAATGTAACACACCCAATATTTTGTTTTCCAAAGTTAACTGCTAATTCATGACAAACACATTATATCAAACCGTTATAAAGTAAGACATTAAAATATACGGCAACTAATCAGTAGCAACCTTGCTGAAACTTCAAAATCCCTTATTGAAACATTTATAATTTTATTCTTCTTGGAGGATTATAAACCCACCTTTGAAGGAAATAATTATGATGTTTAACTTATAATTTTTCTAGAATTCCAACTCGTGATATGTTCGGAATTCACTCGGTGCAGTCGCCACAGTTGTAATGGACATACGTGAATTTTCTTTTTAATTTATGAAATTATTTTATATACCTATATTAATATCGGTAATTTGGAAGCAGAAAACTTTTGAAAAACCTTTAAGCTTAAACATTGTTGCAAGTATAAGTATTTTTGCATTAAATTGCACGAGAATTTAATTATTTCTAAGTTCACTCTTGCTTGTATCAAACTAAATTATTCTTACAATTTGTATTATTTCTGATTGTTATTTGTGTTTAAAAAGTGTCTACTTTTCTGGGGTGAATTAAAAAATCTTCTGTAACAGCTTTTGACAAAAAATTATGGCCAACAGATAAAAAAAGTTGTTATTTATGGCATAATTTCTATACTGCTACCCTTAATTCGTGGCTAAATAAATATTAGGAATAGAAAAAAATATCTGCTCATTCTGTGACAGTCAAGGATCGCTCATTATTTTATCGTGTAAAGATTACAACGAGTCAAATAAAAATCTCATGTGTTGCACACACATGATTTTCTCTACTCTTGTACAAACTCTTATTCTCCATTTACTTCAGGTTAATCGAGATAAACATTTGCAGAAACCATTGCTAATTTTCTTGTAGGTGCAAGGAGAATATGGTAGACTTTAAGCTATAGCCAAATCTTTTAAGAGTTGGTTGCTATGTGGAGCATTGCATTACTCTTTGCATGTCCAGAACATAAAAAAAACAATAATGAATTCCCATTTGAGAAAAAGTATAAGTATTGGAAAATTCAAACAAACAACAAGGAATATCTCGGAAATTATTTACTCGGCAAAAAAAGAAAAAAAAACATATATGACATAAATTGTGTGTTTTAATGAAATCTACAATTTTTGTGTAGTAAAAATTTGTCTATCTCTTACGATTTACCTACCAGTTATGCAAAGGTCATTCAGAATGAAGAGGACTTTTGGGGACATTCCCAAAAAATTCAGGATATACATTTCATTTGCCATGAAAATATCTTAAACATATGATATTTTAATCAAAATCGTTAGAGCCAGTTTTGAGAAAATAAAAGTTTTTAAAATCATTCCATGTAAAGGGCAGTCTAGGGTAGGGGAATTTTATTGAAAATCTTCGTGTCGCATTCTTGGAAGATACTAAACTCAAATACGAAGTTTGGTATTTATCCGACTTTTCGTTTTTGAGTTATACTGATTTCAGACAGACAGACACACACCCGGACATGCTTCCAAAAATGCTTTATTTGGATTCATGGCACCTCAAAATATGTTTTTCCGGTGAAAACTCGGTATTGAGCTTTTGGGTGGAATGCAATACTTCCCCTACTTCCCCTACCTACCAGAGAGCACATCACATAACACTGCATCACCAGAAAATAACGATGAATCTAATACGTAAATCAGTTTATGATGTTATAGGTATTCCAAATTTTTGGTTAGGATCACAATCGGGATAAAATTCAGAAATCCATTCAAACCTAGATTCAATTTTCCAACATGAGCTTTACGTATGTACGAAAAACTTATTACATCATGCGCAGCCATTCGAGTTTATAGTGTCATAAAGGAATCAGCATTAAAGTCACTACATGCATTCATATTTTAAGAAAAAAATAGGACTGATTATTCATTACTGCAGAATAAAGGCATACTAATAATTCAAAATCTGCATATACGCACAATATACGCGTGTAAATGGAGCCTATCGAGTACATATAACTCCAGGGGTACTTTTGTAGTAATAAGTAATTATAATAAAATGTTAAATATTTCCTGTAAGCCAGGTCTCATGTACTGACCCCAGGTATTTTAAATCTGAATAAATAAACCTTGAACCTTGTAGTAATAAAATTAATTTATTACTCTGCTGCGCACAGCAAGTTTACAATCACATCAACAGATAGCGCTGTCTGTTACTCTGCTCCTTCTACTGTCACGTCGATTCAAAGCTTCGTCGGCAGATAGCTTTGGATGTGCTCTGTGTTACTATAAAAGTCTTCATGTGCCTAAAAGTTAATAGATCTAATTTCGGTTATATCTGACAAAGTTGTCATCTGAATCCAGGTTCCAAGAAGTCTGAAAAAATCTTATTGAGGATTTTAAAGACAAGCTATGTTTATGGTTGTGATCTGCATTTGATTTACATATATAAAAAACAAATTACTCCGAACATCAATACTGGGGTTAATCGGAGTTGCTCGGATAGCTTTTTAAAAGTCTTGAAGCCATTTAACTAATTTCATTTATTCCAACATTTACGAAATTGTTGTGCAATGACCTAGAAGATTTTACAGTTAGTTCTTCAGATTATCGCTTAGAACTGTAATAATTTCACAGATTGCATGCGATATTCTAAATAACAGACCAAAACTTCAATGATATTCAAGAAAATGGGTATAAAATATCGATTGATATGTATTTATTATTTTCTTAACCTAGCCCCGATAGTCTTTCAAGTTCTGAAAATGCTGTACAGTCGATTAGAAAAAAAGCGTTGAAAGAGTTATATTATATTTTGGTTAGTAAGATAAATATGAGTGAATCTGAGGCTCAGGGACCCCGGATTTCAATTGAACATTTTTTCATTTGAAAGTGTACGAAATTGCAATATTAAAAAATCTATTAGGTGTATACATTCCATTAATATACTCTTAATGAGACAGTAGTCTAAACGCGTAATTTGTGGAGTAGCACTAGACACAACAAATAGTTTATGAGGTGGGGAAAAGAATTTTGAAGGTGCTTCATAGGAAGCCAGTTTTTATTGTTTAAAAGCTAATGCAAATACTCCTTCATTTTGAGTGAGTTTTATATAAGTATGAAACCACAGGAGATAGACGCTTATTTACAACAAATTGAGTATTCTAAAACATTCAATAAATTACTCTTTTGCAGCGTTAGCCGTTTATGAGATACTTTCTATTATGCATAAGCTTATAAACAGGAAGCGATTGCCTTTCGTTTTTCTGTGTCTTCTGTTTTCTTAATTAATAAATCATAACGGGATATATACAGTGTATTGGCTGGAAAGAAATATGCGGGGCTTTTATTTTATTACTGTAGAACAACTATTTTCAACTCCTGGGTATTGAAGTCATTTTCGAAGTATGTTTCTTTAGGACATCAATATGTTTCGTAATCTAGTAATCAGGTCTTGCAAATACGTTTTAGTCTTTAATTATATTTTAATTGAAATTATAAGCTTCCATATAGCCTACGTCGGGAAGAGCAGTGATTTTAAATAGTGAAACAATTATCGAATTCGACTTAGTGTTTTTTCTTGGGTTCAAAGATTCTCTATATAATATTAATATAGATAGATTACCAAGCGCGATAATTCAGGTGGCAGCGTCTATGGCCCGCATTCGGGAGGCCGTGGGTTTGATTCCCGCCGCCGACCTTCCTGATCCATGTCTCTTTTCGGGGGTTTCTCCGGATCGATGGCGAATGCTAGACTGATTACATCCCCCCGAATTTCCTGTCACTCCATTTCACTTCACATTTCATCTGCTTGGTCTGTTTCAAGGTTGAAAATGTCGGCGAAAGTCTCAGGTTATGGCAAGAGAAAAGGATGCTCTATGTAACTCTTCGTCCCCGGAATGGGGGCGGTCTCCGTGTTCCGCCCCCCAGTGATATGTGCAGGCCTGCAGGAGGTAGGCGAGCCGGTTGCACCAGCTGCCATTCGGGGTTTCAATCTGCAATAGGTGGGGACCCTGCCTCTGCCTTGTACCTCCTAGTCTGGCCGCCTTCAGTTTCCTCTGACCTCACCCCTCCCTACCGGTCACACCCCGCCTGTGGCTTAGGCACAAAATATCTTGTAGGCCGAGGTGCTAAGTCCTCCTGGACAGATTGCCTCTGGTCACCCAGTATCGTTTGCGTGCTATAAAGGGTCAATTATACACAGTTTACCACCATAACATCTTATAATGCTAGGGAAATATTGTTTTGACATGTTCCCTATTAGATAATTTAGAACTTTGTTAAAACATTCCAAACTTTTTAGCCTTCTAGCATATTTAGTTGTCATGCTAAGAAATAGTATATCGAGCATTTAATGGCTTTTACATGCATGATACCCAAATAATTAATAAAATATAAATTCTAAAATAACGAAAGGCGGTACAGCACTCATATTCTTCCTTTTCGTCTTGAGGTATTTCTCAAATCACAACAGCTAATCAGAACTTAAGCCTAAATAGCAGAAGCTTGAATTTTAAGACTGTTATACCAATCTCGCTGCTTTGGTAGATTTTCACCTGCAAGCAGTCATTAGCCCTTGTGACTCATACGATTACCGGTAAACTGTCTCCTGTGAGAGCCAAACATCGAGTAATAGAGAACCGTACATCTTAACGCAGCATCTAATAAAGATACTGCCTGTAGACATGAGAAGAAGCCTACTGTAGTAAATTAACTGAAATGTGGACATGCCTGAAGTAGGTAAGTGGTTTATAATTTGTACGACAACAACCTCATGTGCATAGTGCAGATGTTGCATGAAAAAGTTGTTAACTCTATCACTTCTACGTGTAATACACTTTCTTAGCATAGTTTTCCAATTTGCTGTTTTACTTTCTCTACATCGTAAAATGGACCCAAAAACTCGATATCGAGATTTCACCGGAAATACATGTTTTTAGGCCACCTGAATAAAGAAAAACATTTCTAGAAAAAGGTTTGTGTGTGTGTGTGTGTGTGTGTGTGAACAGCATAACTAAAAAGCAAACAGTCGGATAAGTAAGTACCAAACCTGGTAGTTACTTTACAAAGATGCAACACGAAGATGTTCAAGATAATACTCCCACCCCAAGCTACCCTTTAAATTGAATTTTTTACGAATTTTTTTATTTTCTAAACACTTTAATAAAATACCATATGTTAAAGATATGCACGTGATAAATAAAATATATATTTTGAATTTTATTGGAATAGCCTGTAAAGTACTCTTCATTCTGAAGGAATTTTGTATAATCTTGTAAACTGGTAAACGCTAAGCCATAGACAAAACGTACTGCACAAAAAATGTAGATCTCTTTAAAACCCACAATTTATTTCAAATAACTTTTTTTGTGCCGTCGGCCTTTTTCGAGATGTCTAGTAATGGTTCGAGTTGTTCGATACTTTACCATTTTTAAGTTCTGTCGATTTTCAGTTGCTCCTCGTGATGTCATGGAAACAGTATGGAATGTTAAGGCCAGCGTATAGCGTCCAGTTCTTAAACATTTGACTATCGCTGTTCCGTATGTATCTGTAACGAAATGTGTAATGCAGCTATTTTCGTAAAGGTTATCTGGATTACAATGAAGTATATACGAAAATAAACATTCGTAATAATATTTTGTATTCCCACTAATAAGCGAAAGAGAGTAGAGAAAGTCATGTGAAAGTAACACATAAGGTTTTTGTTTGAGGATTACAGATATTTGTGAAACTTAAATTTTACCAGGTGAAACGGTTAGGGCTGGTATCTGCATGATTCGAATACCTTAGGTCATTAATAACGCTAAACAGAAGGCCATAATTCCACGCATTTTCTATTTGAACCTTCTAGCTCAATGTGCCTTAAATTAAAATCTACGACATGCAGCGTTAACTGGAAAGCTTCGTGTTTATAATAAAGTGTAGTTCAGATACTGAGTATCTGTTAGTTATTTTAACTTTAAGTGATACAATTTATTAGCTTTTTCTCAATTGTCACTCTAAAGGAGCAAAGGTGGCCTCTTACACCCTGGTGATCGTCCGGCATGCAAGGACGTACAAACTGCATCGTCTCCCTCGTACAGAAGTGGTAAAATTTGTTATTTATGATAATTAGATAGGGAGTTTTAGTAAATAAACCGTCAAGTTAGAAACTCACCAAGGCCTAAGGGTTGGTGGTGGGAGAAGGTGGAAGCGCTTGTGACCTTGCAGTGTTCTCTGTAAACAAACATGATGAACAGTTTGAGAACTTAGTCCTACTTCAATGGCAGGTAGCCCAGAATTAAGGAGTATTGGAAGGAAAGGGTGGACAATGTATGCTTAGCGCTATTGATTGCATGCAATAAAGCTACCCCATGATTTAATTAAGGCATTGATATACAGAAATCTGTTACACTGTCTTTTCTTTTACATCGAAACATGTAAATGTTTTTCAATCAATATCCGCTCTTATTAGCATATGACACAGGTCCTCGAAAAATTCTGGTCCATAGTTTGGAGTTGAGGAAATTGAAAGTTCCCTTTCCTCATTGTTCCTTACTTATAATGTCAGATGTTCCTTGTGTTTCGTTGAATTAAGGTTGTTCAACAGGATGTTTTAAACTTCCTTTGAGCTCTAATGTTACATTTTTGTTTCGCAATATGTGCTGGTGTTCAATGCTAAATGAAGCTACAAATGATGCTTATTGTGATGATTTTCCTAATGTGTGAACTCTACTTTACTTTATACATATTGCCACAGGCCTCCACAGGTCTATATATGCATCGAATAAAAGGAACGTTCGCAACGAAAGCGTCTGTTGTTCGAAGAGGAGAGTATCCGTCACAATGGGCTCCGTGCGAACAGCAAGGGTTGCGCTCTGGCGGCAATGCCGTGCATCTGCTTACGGGAGTCATGCTTAAATGTGTGACTCCACCTCGTGCCGACGGAGGGGCTTCGCTTTGCGTTCTTTTCGGGGGATGTCTGACTCAGCGCCGACGCACCACAGCTCACTGTTGCGAACTCGATGGATTTCACCTCGACTTCTTCAACCCGCCACCAACATTGAACCGCGACGAGGAAAAAGAAAGAACTAGACGGGAATCACCGCTCAAAAACCGGCGAGGGCCTCGCTTCCGCCGTCACCTCCTGCTGAGGAGACAGCTGCCGCTGGCCCCGCTCGGTTGCCCGAGCCGGACCAATCCACGCCACAGCGTAGTTATCTCTGGAGTGCCGAGAGATTTTACAGGTCACTTTGTACTGGAAGCTGCAAGACACCACTGGCGCCCAGCAATACGGGCCTCAGGATCACGTCTGCTCGAGAGTCAACGTCGCTGGTTCGCCTATACCTGGGCGCCGCATCGGATGCGCAAATGGCCTTGATGTCCAGCCTGCCACTACTTGGGCAGCACTTGCTCATTGACCAGGAGGAGTGAACAGCCGTTGCCCTGCCGCCGTTACTGTGCTTTCGAGCATTCAGCGGAGGCCTGCAGCGCAGCACCCAGATGCCAGGACTGTGGGGCAGGCTGACTCACAGCAGAATGCACCAATCATGACCTTAGCCGACGTCGGCGTTTCTGGCACACACGCAGGCGCAATGCCCCCTGTATTCCCGGAGCAGACAATAACCCCGACCTACGCCACCGCCAGCTACTACTCAGCAGTCAGCCAGTAAACCGACGCCGCCCTGTAGAATGGTTAAACCACATCAGACAATTACTAACATCACAACATCTACACAACAAGGACTACAGGACACACTGATTACAATACTGGCAGAAACCAAGGACTTCGCCTCCCAGCTGGCTGGACTACGCCGTGCAACCAACACACGCTTTGCGGCAATGGAGGTCAAGCAGCGAACCTCAGCCAGAGCAATCAGCGCCCTCTCCAGACAGACCTCCAATCTCCAAGACGACGACGGGATACTCGCATTAGTCCAGCGCAAGCTGGAACGCATCTCGCCAACCCGACGAACCAGCAGAGGGCAGCGACGACCAACCCACGCAGCAGGGTGCACCTGAGGCCTCAGTCGTGGGGATACGAGAGAGCCAAGCACAAGCCAGCGTTACCCAGCGGACTTCAGACATACCTCCTCCGTCTTCAAGAAGCTACCCGCTGATACGTAACTTCATGGTATCACACGTGACACCACACTCATCTCAATCCGTTTCCAGACACCACCACAATCCAACCTAGAAAATCTTATCGCCATTAAACCCCTATCCCTTGCTCCAGGAATTCCTTTCAACCTTCCGCTAGGGGACAGGCTGGGCCTGGTCAAGCGTGTCTTCTAACACCCAATCCTTACTCCGCTGGCGACCGCACTGCGGGCCAGTGTACACCATCGCCTTAGAATGCGAGGTTGCTTAAGGCGGTACCGCTGCAAACGTTCTACTTCCAAATCCGATGGAGAAGTTTTTAGTGGATATGGTCATTTTCGGATGGCGAGTCCCACACTCAGTCTCCGACTCCGACGTAACTGTGTTTTTCTTCTCTACTCGAAATAAAATATGTATGCAGTAGTAAGGGACGAATGTTTAACTTAAGATGGGTAAGGTTGGTGACTATGGTTCTACTAAGAGTAACAATAAATTATTTTGTCGTTGATTGTAATTTTACAAATAAAAGCTGTTTCCAGTATGCAAATAGACTGATAACCGACCTCAGAAGGGACACAACTGATAGAAAACCGTGAACTCCAACAAAACATTTACATGCCTGTAGTCGGTATTTCATTAAAGAAACACCTACGAGAGACCTGATAGTCCAGATTATATACCAAGATTACACATGACCCCAAAATCATACATGTTGCAGGAAGCAGTAGATAGTGTTACGATGAGGCACAAGAGAAGAAAGGTCAGGCATAGGAAATGCGAAATTCAAGAGAATGTCAACATTGCAGAATTTCCTTCCTGCGCGTCAACAGGCGATAAAGGCACAAAAACAGAATTTCCTTATTTAAATTGTGGTTGCGTTAATATGAACATATTGTTTTATACTTTAAAAAGGAACTGTGATGCAGAAGTTCACACAAATCTGCAGTTACCTCGATTGGACAGACAAAGCCTGTCAGATTGTTGTTTAAATCGTGATCGTAGTGTTCAAGTTAATTTGACAGATTTTAATTCATTTAATGGTTTAAATCGATACGAAATAATGAAGGAAAGCTCCTATGCATACCAGGTGTAAAATTAAATGTGTTTCACTTTTTACTATCACTGATACCATGTGTTAATTCCAGGTGTACATTAAGCAAAGAAGATACCCTTCTTCCCTTTCTCATAACAATGAAACCAGGAACAGTTTTGCTTTAATTGCGGTGATTTTTAACTGTCACAGAACAGCTGTTTCCGCTAGTTTCAAATTTATTCTCTACTATTTGAGCAAAAAGAACTACGGAATGGGTGTTTTGGTTCCAGAGATCTACTATAAGAAAACTATGCGAAATTCACTTAAAAAGCATTTTGAAAACTGTTGTTGTAATGTAGACTGCATTTAGGTTAAGTTTAAGAGACCTTCAAGTGTGCGACAAGCATTTTAAGGTTTTCTCATTACAAAAATGCTTTCACTGTTATTTACTTGTTGCCATTACACCATCAGGGTTTATATGTTTTATTTCAAAATGTTACGGTGGAAGCGCTACTGATACCTATATTACTGTTGATTGTGGTTTACTTGTCTATATTCAAGCAGACGATCTCGTGATGAGTGATAAAGTAATGATGATTCCACCGTTCACATTTAATCCTCAGTTTTCTGCAGAAAAAGTAGCATCTGTGCGTATTCATGTAGAAAGAGCAATTCTGAGAATAAAAATATATAAAATTTTAAGCAACAAAGTCCCTATTGATTTATTATCACATATTGATAAGATAGAAGTTCACATTGTTGGAGCCTTAGTTAACTTTGCTTCGCCAGTTATTAAGGTACATGAATAAATCACATTATACTGTAGTAATCAAAGTGTTTGATAAATGTTATTGAAATACCTGAAAATGTAAGTTATAAATGCAGTTTTCTTGTGAAGCTGTTCTTACCTATTGTGTTGACTGTAGGTGAATTACAGAAAGAAAATGCAAGAAACTTATTTTTTCTACTGGGGGAATGATGTCAGAAAAGAAGTCTTATTTTTAACTACATTGACTTTTACAGATCTTAGGGGAGTAAACAAAAGTCATACGACTTGATATTTAATGCATACAAATATACTTGTATTTGTGTGAAAGAAATGTGAATTTCTACAATTCGTATTTCATCTTCACTAGATAAATGAAGGCAAGGGACGTTGATAATGTTTTCTTGCATTGTTGGCTTTTCTCGACAAGAGAAAGGACATTTAATTTCCAGCAGAGTACAATCATTAGAAGTTAATGCTATCTTATCTGGAAGGTCTTCTATAATGCACACTCCACACACATAATTACGCTACAATTATATGATACGCAATTCTGGCTCACCGCTACGTTAGTCCTGCCATATCTAACAGCAGGAGAATTGATCTGTTTATTTTGAAGGAATGGTTTTGCCAGTAGGTCATATTCACCATTTTGCAATGTTTTAATTATATGAGCTTGCTGACTGGCAGATATTCTTATTTTCCTTTCCTGGAACCGTGCAGGGCACCATGACTGCTTCCTTGTCTGAAATACAATATCACATTTCTGGCTTGCTGTCGCTTTTACATTTGCATTATAAAATTCCTGCACCCCTCAGACTGCATAATTTCGAAAAAAACTGGTATTATCTAAATTTCAAATTATATAAATTAGTAATTGAATGACATCTGTGCATTTTATAAGCACACGGGCTTTCAATTGTGTGATAACAGTTCATAAAATTAATTATTATTTCACTTTGTACAACTGCTTCGGTTATCAATTGTTCCACAATCGAACTTGAACTTATGGAAGATATATTTTCGCATTCTTCCTTTAGTATACGAGAGAAAGCAGAGTCAGTGTCTTTTATTTTTTGTGAAAACTCCTTCCTAGGTTCCTTTCCAGTTTCCGTCGAGTAAATTGTTCGTTTAAGTGTTCTATCTTGAAACATTTCTTGGGCACTTTCGCCTTTTGAATATAGGTTGTAGCAGGAATTTCTTGAGCTTTTCTATTGTTGGATAATGGTTGTTTTTGAAGAAACTCTTTCACTATTAATGCAAGAGCACAATGCAACAATATGTTTACAGCGTTCTGATAGACCTACTTGACGTTCACATTCAGCTTTTAAGACGCATCTGAAAATATCATGCATATGCAAAATACTACATAATGGCATATGAGTAAAGCATATGTATTATTATAAACCTCAATAACGATCGCATACACGCTGGTAATTAAACATGTTGAAACATTTATATAAACAACAAGAACTCTTACTTTGATTTTAACAGAATAATGTTGCTGATTGACACTTGTTTCCGGAAAACACATTCCGGATATTTTTGCCCCTAATCTTTCTTTTCCGTCAAATACATGTCGACTAATTTGAAGATTTGTATCTTTTTTCAAAGTGAAAGGCCTAATTATCATGAGTCTCATTTTATTTTCCGAAACCCAACGCATACTATATTTGATCGTAAATTAATTCCAGAAGCCATATCCCAATTTTGTGCAATCTCTGCTTAGAAAGAACGAATACCAGTCTGTAAAATGCGCGCGGTTTGTGCACACAGTTGCTGTACTCTCCCGGAAATACTTTTCCGTTCTTTCCGCAAGAGGCGCTTATAATAGAAATCGCTGCAGTAGCACGAACCGTATATCTGTAACACGATTGCTCTGTTTAATAACTAAAATCCCCTGGCCCGATGGTAATAGACATAATGTTCTAGTTTACATCACACGTAAAATATTATTATAGTAATAAATTTATTTAAATTCTTATATGTAATAAATTTATTTAAATTCTTCTATGTAACGTGGCATTCAATATTCATTTTAGGTTTAGACTATCCCCCAAGTCGTCTTAGCTTACCTCTTCTCCAAAACATACCATCACTACTTTTTGCTTCCTCAACCGGCTAGGTAACTATTGCAGGACAAGTAATACATTCAACCCAAGCATTCGAAATTGTTGCTTAGACAAATGTTTAAATGCATCTATTGTCAAGCAAGTGTGGTAGCAAAAGGTGGCAGCTTCTTCGTGGCTTTGTTTTGATTTGTATGTGCTGTTTCCTAGTGCTGTCATTGTGTTTCCTTGTCGTCTTCCGTGTTCTAGGAGTACCATAGGTACCTCCATGTAGGGGTATTTCTGGTTTCCGAGTTCGCGGGTTAAAACCCGGCTGTGGGCGGTGGACTTTTTCGGGCATAAAAATACTTAGTATGGCTTCCTACCGAAGGGAACTAAAGCCAGTGTTCCAGTGTCATAGAATTACGGCATGTAAAGGAACCTCAAGCCTCATAAAAGACCACTGAGCAAAATTCCCGGTCCTTCACGCCTGATATAGAATGGGACACTAAGAACCATAGTGGTTATGGAGCGTTTAATTCAATTTGATGTTAATGTGAACAATGAGCCTGCTTCTGGCGGCAGAGCTTGTCAACGTCCGGTGTCACAGAAGTTAGTTGAAGACGTAATTCATCTTTTGCTTCCAAACAAGCTAATCTGGCTCATTGTCTCGTTTCCGTACCTCATGGTAAACTTCTACCTCTGCTGCTGATAGCACGCCTAAGGTTAAAGCCAGAGTACCTAAAAGTGGGCTGTTCCGTTATGGTTGCTGTCTGCTGCATTCTCATTTTTGTTTATGCATCATACATATAAAGTGCCCTCATAAAATTGTGCAACGTACAATCTCCGGATAAGTTTTGTCTCCTTGCGCAGAGTCAACTCACTTTGGAAGTCAGCATCACTCTTCTGCAGCAGGTCAGCTCACAGTGTGTAACTAGTTGTTTGGGATATAATGTGGAACACGATACCAATTTTATTAGCCGGGGTGGAAAACCATTTCCAATATGAAAATGTACCATGCAATCTACACAATTTCCGAGGTACAAGCGTTGTCATTGGAAATGTTACTCTCCTCAATAATATGCACCATAGGGTGACAGGCACCAGAAACTTTTGCACAGGATACGACTTCCCTATTCTCTAACACTCCTCAACCTCTTAGAAGACAATTTAATCCAGTTTTATCTGCAAAGGCCCATAATTATCCTGTCCGGTTTTAGAGCAGATTATCCCTAGTCTTCAGAAGTAAGATACTTAGAAAGTGCTGCACCTGGATCGGCCGCTTTATACTTAGCGTCACCATTCAACCAGAGCTACGCTTGATCGCTTTTACATCAATCAGCATTTTCTCCCGAGCGGATTTGACATTTTTCCTTCTGAAGTCGCTGATCACTTGTCTCAGTTCAGGTGCCTGTAGCTTTGCAGATTTACGGCCGTAGCTATAGTAAGCTGAATATCCGTCTTTTATGTGATTTGGAAGACTGTACAGTGTTTGAAAGGCGATGGCGCTGCTGGATTTACCAACAAAGACTTGATACTTCTAAATCGAAATGGTAGACCATAGTTAAAATTAAGATTCAGCGATTCTTCAAAGTTAAAACCATTTCTTAACCAGGTGGTCTATTTGGAAGAGTTGCATGTTACGAGTATCCAGACGAAAACTTGTACTCCCTTTTTCTACTGGCGGTCTCAGTGCTATTCATTCGCACCTAAAGGCTGACTGTGCGTGAAAAACAACTTGAAAAAGCAAGAGTATAACGGCGATCCCTATAGTCGTAAATTTCAGACCTCACTATTGCGGGCACTTCGTACACAGAATCCACCAGATCTTGAAAGCTTGACGTCTAAGCGCTACAGCTGAAAAAGCTCCGGAGCTGGCTGTTAAGATTCCCCTTTTTTCTCCATTTTGGATATATTTTTCCCCTGTTTTGTTCTTTATAGTTTGAAAATTTAATCCGATAACTAATTATAAAATTCGTTCTGTGCAAACCTTTGAAAACATCACGGGGAACGCTTCAGAATAATTAGATAATATATAAGTTAAAAGTAACACGAGGTTGTTTGCACGGATTATGGGACGCCAGATTCAGAAAGTGATGTTTATTCGGTTATCCTTTCTGGAATTGACCCGGAGGTGTTTGTTAATCGTCCCAACATTTCTGAATAAGAGACATTGATACCATATATTTCAGAATGTGGGAAGGACAACCTGACAAACTACTTCCTCCGCCATTGTTTACCACAAACGCAACTTTCCACCATTGGTTGAGCAAGCTGCAGGCCCTTCGGTTCCCAAGGTCGCTGTTATAAATGTAAACAAGTTGAACATTATGTAAAGGTTTGTGTAGATTTACGAAATGCATCCAGTGACTTCACAAAATTAGTTCGCGATAAAAGACTCTGTAATCGTCCTGTTACTGGGTGCGTGTGCGTGCCTACCATCTTCACGTAGTGTCATTGGCGTATCGTTCCTGCCTAAACCGCTTGTTCAAATAGACACTGGATAGTCGCTAGCGTTACTTAACTCAGATGGCTCACTATCTTCAATTGACGAGCAGTACTTTTACCAAATGTTGGCTAAATGTTATCTCAGAGGACTAAGTGCTTGGTGCAGTGTGTAACGTCGAACGGAAATGTATTTCCTGTAACAACCAAAGTATTGCTGTCTATCCGTTTTTGTAAAGCCGGTGGTCGTGTCGATGATTTACAGCACGTAAAAGAATCTCAACCCTGATAAAGAGGCCTCTGAGCAAATTTTCCGGTATTTCACCCCTAGTACAGAATGAGACGCTAAGGACCACAGCAGTTAAATAGTATCCATAAATAAAACTCAATTTAATTACTGCCCATTTTCCTAGATTTACATGGAAACATTGTTGTATTTGGTTCCTAATTTGCCTCATTCAATTGGTTTAAGTACTGATTTTATGACACGCTCTGTTCTTGCTTAGGACTTCAATATGCAAGCGGGTTTCGCGTTTGTTCCATATGTTAAAATCCCTTTTAAATGGGAGTCGAAGCCTCGGTCTTCCTCGTTATAACACGGTGATGTACAATTTTGTGAAGGAGAAAATGGTTTCAGGAATCTTGCTCATTTATCTTCGCAACAAGCTTCAGCTGTTGAAAAACTCGTTGAAAAGTTCCCGGCTATTTTCAGATAAATTAGGAGTCACAAATGTATCATAATATAACACACAATTGCCTGATAACACACCAGTAAAGTGTTCCCCGAATCGCTTCAGAGTTCCAAAAATGGCCATTCTCAAGACTAAAATATAGGAGATATTGCATAAGGGAATGATTCGTTCTTCAGTTTTTAATTATAATTCCCAAGAGGGACGACGATTTCCGTCCAGTCATTGATCACTAGCGTTTAAATAAAAAGGCTAAGCTGAAATCACCTCATTGGGTAACCTCCACAACATTTCTCAAATGCGCACGTGTTTAATACACTTGATCTGAATAGTGCCTGTTTTAAATGCCCTTGGCTGAACTGAGTAAACACATAATCGTTTTTGTCACACCACGGCCGTTATATAAATTCAAAAGCGATCCCTTTGGTCTCTCGACTGGAACACAAGTTTTGTCTCGGTTGCTAGATAACATTTTTTCCGGCATAAAATTTAATTTTCTGTTAACATTAGCTTGATGATTTGATAATTTACTCCTCAGACTCTGAAAATTTCTCATTCGACATCTCCGTGAAGTATTTTGCCATCTTCTGACCGTGGACGTTAAACCAGCCAAGGTGAAGTTTGCGACTTCTCAGATTTCGTTTTTGGTCCATTTGGTATTGCCCGCCGTATTACCTACTATAGACCCGGAGAGAACTCGAGCTGTTAGATATTTCCTTGCTCCAAGAAATTTGCATGTACTCAATCGTTTTGTTTGCATGATCAAAGTTTATTCTTAATTTTTCCACCAGAGTGGACATTAAATCTTTTATGTAGGTAAGGGATTCCATTTGTGTGGTCCACTGACCAGCAAGCGGCTTTTGAAGATCTCAAGGCTGCTATTACCAATCCTCCTGTCCTGACCTTCTCCAATTTTAAACGGAGGTTTCTTCTCTAAAACGACGCCAGTAAAGGTTCTGTGGTCACTAGACTTTTGCGGATTTCCGTGGTGGCCGTCGGCCGATTTATTACTGTTGCTGGATGTTATCTCTGCAGAGCGCAGGTTATCTGTGTATGAACTGGAGACCTCATCGGTTTTATTTGGACTGGAAAAATGTAAGCAATGTCTAGAACATATCCAGTTCACTTTGGAATGCAATAATCAGGCATTGACCTGGGCGTTAGCGACTCCGAGATCTACAGGAAGATTAGTACGTGGAGCATTCGTATTGGAGCATTTCGGAGAAAGTTGTGCCTGACGCATTAACGCACATATTTACTGAAAGCCCTGATGACCAACCAGCTTCTCCTGAGTGTCTTGAGTGTGATGATGGCACTGTATTTCCGGAAATATTTACCAGCGTTGACGAGCATCATCGTTGTGATTTGGATTTAGCACCGATTATCGAATAACTAGAAGGTAGTTCGCATGTCCCGCCCCACCGAATGCATAATGGGATTTTAAACATCCGTGTGCGATTCGATGAAAAATTCAAGATTGTTATGCCATGCGCACTTCTTCCTTATATAATAAATAAATATATTAATGATATACTATCATACTATATATACATGGTCTCATTTTGGCTTTCATCTGGGAAAGGCAAAGACGCTTTACAAAATCTGCCAGCAGTTCATCTGTCATGACACTGCAACTAGGATCAAGTCGTGCCAGGTTTGTGCTTTGGCAAAACTTGCCCAACTTATGGCTTGGGGTGAGGTGGCTTCTAGGCCCCTGGAGAATGTTTTATAGATTTTATAGGCCCATTTCCAGGATCCGTCCGGTGTAACACTTATGCTCTCGTTATCGTTGACGCGTTTTCGAAATTTGTTTGGTTGTCGCCGATCTCTATAGCTACTCTCCATTTAGCTACCAAACTGTTAACACTGTTTTCGTGTCTTTCGGCGCGCCGTGGTATTGGGTTTCTAATAATGCAACCCAGTTCACATCGCGTTGGTTTAGTGCTTTATATTTTGATTTGGGTGTGTCACATACCACCACAACTCCATATCGCCCTAATGCTTCCCATGAAGAGAGGATGAACGTAATTATAATCGGCTCATTTAACCTATCATCATGACCAACACAATAATTGGAATGCAATTTTAGGGAAGTTGCAGTTTGCGATGAATTCTGCCAGTCATGAGGCCCATCATTCTGTACCGTTTAAATTTAATGTTTGCATATTCGCCCAGCTCACCTTTGACTAATTAGTGAACCTTAGATTGTCTATTGCAGAACAATTTTCTTCAGTTACAATCCAGAATAACAATATTGGAAAACAGCCTTCACTAGTCTTAAATGAGCACATGGGATCACTAAGAAACGCTATGATGAATCTAGGAGAAAATCTCCGCACGTGGTTGGCCAGAGTGTTATGTGCGGTAATTATCTTATGATTTCCAAGAGAGATGCTTATGCGACAAAGTTAGCAACAAGACATGTAGGCGCGTATAAAATAACTCCATGTATAAATGTGCAGCTGCAGGAAACGCACAGGCAGATTAGACATGTTCACGTGTCTCACTTAAAACCGTGTTTGAAGTGCTATTTCAGTGGAACGGTTCTCAAGTTTTTCAAGTCGCTGAGCCCGTTTTGAAGCAAAAGTTTTTTGCGGAGTCCCAAGAAAAGTTTACAGGAAGCAATAGAGAAAAATAACTGCAGATACTATTATTTATAATATAAATTTACAAGATGATATAACAACTAGTTAAGATATTTGAAAAATGTTACAATGTTACATGTACACCCGATGTTAATGCGGTAAAATATTTAATGTGGCTTCCTTCGGAAGGGAAGTATAGCCCGTGGTCCTGTGTCATAAATTTACGGCATGTAAAGGAACCTCAAATTTGATAAAGGCGCCTTTGTATAAAATTTCCGATCTTTCGCGCCTAATATAGAATGGGACGCTAAGAACCATAGTAGTTAAAGAGCGTCCATAAATAAAACTCAGTTTAATTTAATTTGATGTTAATGTGAACAATGAGACTACTTCTTGCAGCAGAGCTTGTCAACGTCCGATGTCACAGAATTCGGATGAAGACATAATTCATCTTCTGCAGACGTTTTAGCTGACGTGTACCTCGAAAAGACCGTTCCACAGAGGTACACATATGTAGTACCAAAAGGCAGTAGAAGGAATTTAGCTTTTAAACTTAATATCCAAAAATCCTCCACTAACTGAGCCCAACATTATGGAAGTGGTTTGCTTTTAAATGACAATGCCTATCCGAAACCATGTTTATAAGGATCTCATATTCTGCCGCAGTGAGGGCCACTGGTTTTGACGTCACTGAAAATGGATTTACAGTCCACTCAGAATTCTTTTGAATCCATTTTTAAGTCTCCCTTCGAAAGCATGAATTCAAATTGTTGAAGTAAAATTTTAAGGTGTTTTTGTATTATTGTTGGCAATGATTCATCCATTGTCAAGTTATGTTCTTCTAAAACGTCAATGAGAAACATATCAGATCTTTGTCCTCGACGCTTTCCATGTAAAATGCTACTTTTTCTTCAGCGTGGCAAATTTGTCATTAGCACCAAATATTGTCTGCTGTTTCCCTTATAAGGATGTGCTGAATTCGTTCATTTTCGAAAAAATGTCTGCCAAGTAACAATTTGCAGAGCCATCCCTCCATCCCTTCCGTTTGAAGTTGAAGTAGACGAGACAATGCTTTACCACGCAACGCTTCTGTGTGGAATAACATTGACTAGTGTATACTTCCCATATTTTCGCACAGTATTTTGAGTAACCTACACTGCAAAGGCCATGCCTTAACAAAGTTGATAACTTTGACGCCGTTTTATAGTACTTGCTTTAATAACATTGGAATTTTTTTCATTGCAAGGGTGTGTCAGTGTAGTACACAATGACCTTGTGAGTTTTTTGTATCCTTCTTGATTCTTGTATCAACGGCAGCAACATGACCTTTGCACCATCTGTGCACACGTCAATGCAACTTCCCCATGATATTGAGTTTTCAATGAAGAAGGCATTAAGCAAGGAAAACATTTTACTACCACTTGTGGAGGACGGAAGTGGCTTGCAGAACAGAATATCTTCACGAAAATAACCTGAAAATGCATAGCGCAGAAACGCCATTAATACAGCTAATCCGACAAAGTCCGTGGATTATTCCAGTTGTAGGGAAAATTTCGTTCGACTGATACGGAAAATTTGGTATCTTTAACATCGTTTGATAGATCCTGGATTCGATTATGCTTAGGACTGTTTGATAAGGGCATACAGATCAAGTTTGCAGCTTTTACGTCCATAATGCACTTCACTAGCTTTACTAATAATGATTTTATGAGCGTT
Source organism: Deroplatys truncata (assembly GCA_030765065.1). Lineage (NCBI taxonomy): Eukaryota > Metazoa > Arthropoda > Insecta > Mantodea > Mantidae > Deroplatys > Deroplatys truncata. The sequence continues at coordinate 145,085,230 of CM060978.1, read as the reverse complement.
TCAGCATAGGTGTGAGGTTTACCAACAAAGCCAGATCATAACTAACCAAGTATGGTGCTTTCAGTGATTTCTCATTACTTTTCTTTACATGAGATACAAATTGTGTCTGAATTACTTGCAGTTCATCACTTTTCCTTTTGAAATAGTCTGCAGTTTTATTTGTGAAGTCAGGATGACTTTTGAAATGCTTGGCAGGGAACATAGAGCTATTGGGCAAAAGTTTGTTACTGTGGACGTCCATCAGTAAACTCAGTGAATCCGGTGTCGAAATATGAATCACAATATTTTCGTTTTTTTTACTTCCTTTCGGTATTAATATCTCGTCACTATGCATCAAAGACGATTAAGCATGATCGTTTGGAACATATTCCAAATCAAGCGCAAAGATTTTCACTGTCTTCTTCGAAAGTAAGGTTATTCCCCTTCGATTGAGCAATCCTAGTTCATGGATGACGACTCAGGTTTTATGGAGCCCATCCTAAGCCACAGTTAAATTTCTACCGAAGTTTAGGAGCTAAATCATATTGTGAACCTAGCCTAAATGTATATTTATACTATTAATAGATTATCACAATAAATTATCACAATAAACAACCTTCCCAAGGGTGGGACATTGCAGGTTTGGATTTTGTTTCAGGTTTGTCCAAAGTGCATCCTTACTTACGCTACCAACAAATTTGTAAGTGGACGCCCGGTGGAGTTATCGAAGTGTCTAGATTTGCCCGCCCGGCATTTAGTCTGGCATATTGGTAATCTGTACGTGGAAGAAGTTCCAGTTCCAGTTGCTGCCCATCGGTCGCGTCTTTCATCGTTCCGGCTCAAATAATCGTCAATGTGTCCCAATGTAACCTTCCTTCAGGCGGCTGTGAGTGACGTACGTATGTGAATTTGCAATCTTCTGGTGAAGTGAAAATGTTAACGGTGCCAGTGATCGCTACCTCCCCCTCTACAGTGTTATGTGCTCATTTCTCACACCTCGGGTGTTAGTGGACGCATGATGGTACGTGACCTTTTATCCTATGTTTCCCTATCTTTTTGGCTTACGATAAGAGGTGTGTGTGTGTGTGTGTGTGTGCGTGCGCGGATATTCTTAATTCGCCACATGTTTTGTTTTTCCTGTGTACTTCGAAATACTCTTACTGTTAATTGGCCGTTTCGCCGCCGAGAGTCGGTCGTACTGTTCCTGCCTATCGTTTGTTCGTGGGTGGGAGCAGCAGCACCATGGCTCCTGCGTTCGGGTCGCTTTGTCCGAATAATCAGGCATTGAGTGTCGTGTGTATGTACGTCGGGCGCGGTGCGCTATCTGATAAGTACCCCCACATCTTTCATTTTGTTCGCGTAATTTAACCTGCTTTGACCTTCGTGTTTCTGACCGTGTTCTTTGTTCCTGCTCGATTCAAGTGTCAACTCTATTTGTGATGTTTTAACATTTAGCCGAAACTTCAATGTAATTCAGAATTACCAGTTTAGCCTTACATTTATGGCTTTTAATCTCTCTAGTTCCCGAGGTTGTGGGTTTAATCACGGCGGTGGGCGATGGATTTTTTTTCAGGCGTAAAATTCTTAGCATGGCTTCCTTTGGAAGGGAAGTAAAACCGGTGGTTTCGTGTGTAGGTTTACGACATGTAAAAAATCTCAAGCCTGATAAAGAGGCCTCTGAGCAAAATTACCGGTCTTTTACGCCCAATATAGAATGAGACGCGAAGGACCACTGCAGTTAAAGAGCGTCCATAAATAAAACTAAATTAATTATGGTTTTTGATCTTTAGCCGTTGGGGTGTAATAATGCTTATCACTCTAAGGATTTATGAAAGTGAAACGATGTATGGCCAGTTGTGTAATACTCATTCCTACCCTTGAGTGTGTAATTGTGGCAGACTAAAAACTTAAAGAATGATCATAAATGTTCAGAAATGTGCTATAAAATTAACTTTGTGAATCTTATAACTGTATTTATGTTGGCTTCATACGCATTTGCAATGAGGTGGAAATATATATTTTTCTAAATTATATTTTCCGTGTTTTTGTGACGTCCTCTGGTTGACCTTTCCCCTCCTTGAAGCTGTTAGATGTAATGTGGAGGGCGGAGTACATGAAATCATGAGAAACATAACAATAAGCACTCAAAATATAGTGTCAAATGGCACAGAGAGTAGTTTGAAGGTGGTTAAGGCCGTAATATAATATGAGTATTTGCGGTAAGGTTTAGTAATATGGGGTTTTTGGATTTGCGTTATAAAACTGATTATAATTGATTTGCTGCTTACTTATGATATCAATAACCAAATAAATAAAAATTAAAATAATTATCAAAAGATATTTTAAGAAGCTCTGCATTCTTCTTAAGATAAGGTTTCTACAACTTTCACGATATACCATTTATAGAAAATTTAATATGAATGATAAGGACCTCAAAAACCATTTAACAAAATTAGATATATAGTTCATTTGTTATGTCAATATCTAAAGCAGTTAACGGTTTAATCAAAATCGTTACAACTATTTTTTGAGAATGTAAAACATAGGATGAAATTTCTATATAACAATTGGCGAATTTTTTTGAAAACTTTCACGTAGTATCTTTAAAAATTTGATGTGTTGCATTCACATGTCTTTTCTACTCACTCTTCTATAAACAGTTTTTACACAAGATTATCCTTTTATTCACTTCTTGTTAATACAGATAAACTTTCATTATCATTTCGCCGTAAATATTAAAATAATTCAGTAAACCAAGTGAGCTTTTTGAAACCAATGAACACGTAATGGCTTTGAAACTCTGTTCTCTTTGAACAAACACGAAAAGAAAGGGGAAAAGAAAAGCATATCAGTTTACAGTTGAGAGAAGTATAAAGTATTTGAAAATTCAAACCAATAATAAGGAATACCTTGAAAGTGATTACTGTATGAAATATGAGGTGAAGCTTCCCTGGCGTTGTGAGTACTCTTAGATTTTTTGTAGGTGTAGTGTTGGTTAGAAACTGACGTTTCGGGAACGTACGTCGTTCCGACCTTCAGGGTAGCTGAATGATGCAAAATTAGATTTCCTAATAACCTGGTAATGTAGCCTTCCCGTAAAGGAAACTGAAATATGAGCTGTAGCTTTCCTGGCGTTATGAATACTGTCAGGAAGAAAAGCCTTAAAATGCATGAAAACCAGCACAGAAACAGAAATTGTGAGCTTTAACGAGATCTACATTTTTGATGTAGTAAAACTCACGGTTTAGTAGTTATGCCAAAGTCATTCAGAATGTAGAGGACTTCAGAGGTTATTACCAGAAAATTCAAGATATACAAATTTATTTTTTATTAAAACTCTTAAATGTATGGTCATTTAATCGAAATCGTTAGGGTCGTAATTGAGAAATTAACATTTTTTGAAAAATTGTACACGTAAAGGGTAATTTGGATTAAGGGATTTTCTTGAGAATCTTCGTGTCGTATTCTGGGAAGACAATGAACATAAATACCAAGTTTGGTATTTAACCGCCGCTTTGTTTTGGAGTCACGAAGTTCACACACACACACACGCGCGCGCGCGCGCGCATTTTTGGGGGACTCAAGCGGTCCAAAATCACTTCCGATGAAATCTTGATATCGAAGTTTTGGGTGGAATACAAGACTACTTCTACTTACTGTATTACGCAATAGGGAAAGTAAAAATATCCTGATTTAAGTATAAAATTAGACACTTTTTCGACTATTTTCCCTGAGAAAGCACACACACAAACAAACACGTAGTTGCTCTATTTCGTTATGGTCATTTTTGGATGAAATAGAGTGCTTTACCAAATGCAAGTAGTAAGGAAAATATTTATAGTTTCACACCGCACAGGATGTTCATTCAGGATCATTATTTAACCTTTGACATGTTAAGCAATGCCCAAATTATTCTTTTGGGAGGTGTAATTAATTTATGTTTTAATTAGTATATTCAGACGTTAATGCTCGGAATGCCCTTGCAGAAAGACAGAAATCCCGAGCTTGGCAGCACGGAATAATTAAAGGGTCCACACATTTACGTAATTAAAGATAGGATCTTCTAGGATTTTCCTTTAGAAATGGCTATGATATAAGTCAAGTTATCCCTAACATCTTTATGGCCGAAGAATCACAGCGATATAAAAGAAGGTTCTCCTTTTCGGTAACATTAATCAACAAACACTACCACAATGGTAACCAAGTACAAGACTTATTTCTTGCTAGTTCTGATGGGATTGCTACTAGCAGAAGCATTTCCCGGCGAGAAGCGTAAATATGACGATCTGGACATTGACAGTATATGTAAAAACAAACGCCTGCTGTCAAATTACATCAAGTGTTTTCTGGACAAAGGACCATGTACCGCTGAAGGACGAGATTTCAAAGGTATGCTATCCAGAATAATGTGAAACTTTAGACCTTATTTGATTGAAAGGGTAGTCCATTTACTAGTTTTATTTCCTTTTCATGAATATGAGTAACGTTACATACTTTATAAATAAGGCCTACTTAACTCAGTAAAAAACAACTCATGTGTTACATTCAAATGACATTCTCTACCCTGTATCATTTATTAATGGGTATAAAAAACCATTTTACAAAAGCTTATTTTTCTGTTTACTTCTTTTTAATCGAGATAAACCAATGCAGAAATAGCTGGATTACACATTTCGTTATGAATGCAAAGGGGAATGGCGACAGTCAAAATTTTCAGAACTGGGGCTATACGCAGACCTGTACATTCTTTCTATGCATTCGCGAAAAACAATTGATTATCGACAGAAATTTAAAATAATGACAAAGTACTGAACAATTTGAAACATTAATGACGGATATCTCAAAACTGGCTTATGCCACAAAAAAGTTATTTGAAATAAATTGCGTGTTTTAACAAGACCTAAATTTGTTCCCAGTGCATTTTCGTCTGTTGCTTAACGTTAACCAGTTACATAAGATTATGGAAACTTCCTTCCGAATGAAGAAGACTTCACAGGCTGTTCCCAGAAAATTCAAGATATACATTTTATTTGTCATGTAAATATCTTTGGGGTATGGCATTTTAACAAAAATGCTACTCATTTTTGAGAAAATTAAAATGTCAAAAAATGTTCCTAGTAAAGGATAGTTGGGGATTTTCTCAAAAAATTTTAATCGCATCTCTGGAAGGTACTGAACTTAAATACCATATTTTGTACTTATCCGAGCTATGCTGTTCACAGAGAGACAGACACATACACTTACGGACGTTTTTCTAAAAATGCTATATTTGGATTCAGAGGGTCTCAAAACATGTATTTCCGTTGAAATTTCAGTATAGAAGTTTTGGATGGAACCCAAAACTTCTATACTGCTATGTACATGATAGAGAAAGTAAAAAGGACCCAGAACAGACAACTGAAGAACTCTATATGTTATTGATTTAAGTGAAGATCTCTTATCGTCCACTTCCACAATTTGCATTGCCTTTTTTATTTATTCAGGTGACCTCAAAACATGCATTTCCAGTGAAATATCGGTATAGAATATTTGGATGGAATAAAATGCTTCGGCTTCTTACGTGGTAGAGAAAGCAATAAAGGATAAGATAAAAGAACTCTGAAAACATATACACACATGAGTATTATAAAGACAGAAAATGAATACTCGGGCATGTAGGAATCGATCCTGGGACGTCTAGTTTAAGAAGCCAGGAGCTAACCACTCGATCGCAGAGGCAGCCGAAACGACATTATATCGGTTATGCTGTGTTTTTTAAATTTACGAGAAAACAAGCGTATGTACCAAATTAACAACGTTAACGAATTATAACCCCTCTAACCATTTTGATAATTCCTTTATTAATGAAAAGCACTGTTCTTCCTTATGGATAAAGACTAGAAAATGTTTCCGGCATTTTTAAAACTCAGGATTTTAAAAACAGCTCATATTTATGTCAGTCCCCACTTTTTTGAACACGAATGTTTTGACACCTTATTGCGAACATGACAGATTTTTAATGACTTCCAGCTCAAAGGGGCAAATGGAAAGGATTAAAATATTATCAGATTTAGTTATTGGAGAGTGAAGTTTCATATAGTGTTAATAACACCAAATTTCATTAGAACCTTTTTATCAAGGACAAGTTTGGTATGATTTTGGCAAAGCTTATGCATATGGAAAACATTATAAGCTACCGTACAACTTTCAAAACCTTCCACTAGGTCTAGTAATAGGAGCGGGTGGGGACTTAGCATATCGACCTGCGAAAACGTTTTGTGCCTAAGCCTCAGACGGGCCCCCTCCGGGAGGGAGAGTGAGAGGAGACAGTGAGCGGCCGGACCAGGAGGCACGACAGGGCAGAGGGTAGGGTCCCTAACTTTTCCAAATTGAAACTCCCCGAATGACAACTAGTATAACCGGCTCCCCTCCTTCCCTACAGGCTTACACATCCCACTGGGAGGACTGGGACTCGGAGACCGTTACCATTCTGGGGGAGTGTTACATAGAGCATCTTTTCCCCCTGCCATGTAACGCCGAGACTCCCGCCGACACTTGCAACTCTGAAATGACCAAGTAGAGGAAAGTGAAGTGAAATGAAAATGGAGGTGAAATGGAGGGACAGGAAATTTGGAGGATGTAATGAACCTTCCAAGCAGTCTACTAGTGACGGGGAAAACCCCGAAAACACCCATGGATGAGGAGGTCGGCCGCGGGAATCGAACGCACGACTTCCCGAATGCAGGCCACAGACATTACTGACTGAGCCATCCCTCTCGGTTCAACTATTAACTACTCGTAAAAACCAACCCTCTGGCCTATTCAGACATTTTGTATACTTATAATACAGGAAAAGGAAAATTATGGTTTACCTTACTTCTCTATAACTAACCTACCACATTTTCGACCCCTCAGGTAAAAATCTGCATTGTTTAACTCATTTGGTCAAAATGTTGTATAACTATACCATAGGACCTGGCTACACAACCTTTATTACTTTCTGTATACTACGTACTTACAGTGAGTAGAGGGAGTATTGTATTCCTCCCTTCAGTGTAGTGATTTTCCCAGAAATACATGTTTTGAGACCCCTGAACCCAAGAAAGCATTTTTATAAAAATGTCCATGTGTGTCTATGTATGAACAACATAACCCCAAAACTAAAATTTTGCGGCACGAAGTGTTTGAAGAAAATTCTCTACCTCAAACTACGCTTTAAATGGAACATTTTCCGAAATTGTTTATTTTATCAACGATTAAAATGCCATATATATTTAAACTACGTTCATAAGATGTAAAATGCATATTTGAATTTTTTGAGAATAGACTGTGAAGTCCTCTTTATTTCGGATGATGTTTGTGTAGTTAGCAAACCGTAAAATATATTAAAAACCTTGCTGCACAAAAAGTGTAGATCTCGTTAAAACACACAACTTATGTTCAACTTTGTTATGGCATTAATCTAAAGATAATCCTTGTTATTAGTTTGAATTTTCAAATACTGTATACTTCTTTGTTTTTCCTGTAATGCAAAGAGAAGAGAATTTCAAAGACATCACCTAACAACTGTCTTTGAAGGGATTTAACTAGAGTATTAGTCTATTGTTTTCCTCTAATACCTACGACGAAATAGTAAATGAGCAATGATAGTTTATCCGTATTAATAAGATGTACATAGATGAATAAACTATTGTATTGGATTGTCTCATAAGTTCATTCGTTTTGCTCCTAAGTTCCATCTATAGTGCCTGAAAACCCTGAACCCTCTATACACTCAAGTTATCATAGTTGCCTAACCATCCCTACGACTTATAGAACAACCAGACTCACTATTGGATATGTCAGTGTGTATTTGCGACTGACGTTGGATAGAACAGCGTGAACTTGTGTTTACAAACTATGGAAAGCAAAAAGGAACACTTCCGATATCTTATGCTGTTTTACTATCGTAAGGGTAAAACTGCCTCACAATACCAGCAGAAAATTTGTGCTGCCTACGGGGAAGATGCAGTAACGAAGCGAGGATGTCAAAAGTGGTTTAGTCGATTTCGAGCTGGAAATTACTCCCTAAAAGACAAACCAGGATCTGCACGGCCAATGGTTACGACGTGGAAAGAATTCATGAAACGATAGCCAACAATCCACGAATTACAACTCGGGTGTTGGTATTGGAGCTCAATTTAGCTCGTAATACTGTAGCCAGGAACTTAGCAATATATTGTCGACAATAATGGTGTATAGTGCAGGAAATAAATATTTTGTTTACAAAGTCTAACTGCAATAGTTATTTATCCTTTGATCTACCTTGTGTTTAAAGTTTGTAAACGGAAAGTTCGGCAACTACGCTGTCGTAGCTATGCTGCGGGTAGGTTCCCAGGCGAAATGTAACTAAAAGCGAACGAACTTATGAGACAACCCTACAGTAATAATTTAGAATGAACATAGAATTTCATGTGAATGCAACATCTCAGATTTATTTAAAATCGCTTTAAAACTATTCTCAACTTTATTTTCAAGCTTGCACACAAAGCCACACTGCTTGGCTATTCAGGACACAAATTTGTGCACTTAAACTGTAAGACGTGCAAAACTACTCCTAATCATATTTTAAACCTCTTTATACAGATTATGCATGGTTTGACCAAACCTGAATAAAGCTTTAGACACTTATGCTTTAATTTCCAATGGAAACTACATACCACCCATGACCACTCCTATCCTTATTTTCAACCTCTTGCATATAGAATACATCATGCAATGCCGGGTAAGACAGTAGGTTTACATGTAAAAGTTCGACGAAAATTTGTCCGGATGTTTCAGATTCGATACAAAATTAAGGCTAACTTTTCACGAAGAGGCTACTATTTTTGTTTATTCCAACATATCTGCAAAGTTACAATCTGCTCAATAATTGAACAGTGAGTAATAATCATAACATTGCAAGTTATTGTTATAAACTTGTCTTGTAAAAGTTGGGAAACAGTATTTGGATCTTTATGAACTGAAAGAAAGCTGTGACATCTGCAAACGTTGCTAAGGTCGTGTTTGAGTTTGTTGGTAGTTCAGAAGTGTACAAGGTATATAGAATTGGTCCTAAGACACTACCTTGCGGCATGCCTGACTTTATAAGATAAAGCATTATAATGCTTTCTTGAAACCTGGGAATCAGTGAAGATAAATGAGGTTTCAGTTTAATCAGAAGTAATTTCTCAAATACTTTAGTGAGTGCTGGAAGCACGCTAGTTGGCCGGTAAGATTTTATTTCATTTGGAGGTTCTTCTGGCTTTAAGATGACTATTATTTATGCTATTTTCGAAGCTACGGGGAAGTAACTAGTTCTTATACTGCATTAAAATGGAAGTAATGAATATTACTGCTTTGAATGGTAACTCTTGAAGTATTTGTCCAGTGAAGGTAACATGGTAAAATAGTAAGATTTTTAAAAATTCGATCGCTATGAGATGGCCTTAAAATTGCATGTTCATTGCATAACCATCATAACGAATACCGACTTACTACTTGAAAAAAGTGTGAGTGTTTGAAAATTCTACCCATTAAGAAGGCATATGTCGGAAATGACGAAGTCACAAACATTTTTATATAACATAATTGTGTACTTTAAAAAAATCTACATCTTACGGTTTACCTGCCACACCTACAAAAGTCATTTAGAATGACGAGGACTTCACAGACAGTTTAGGATATGCATTTAATTTGCCAAGCAAATATCTCAAATCTATGGTATTTTAATAAAAATCATTCGAAAAGCTTTTGAGAAAACCAATAACAACTGAAATATTTGGATGTAAAAAGCTAGTTTGGAGTGGAGGATTTTCTTTAAAATCTTCGTGTGGCATTTCTCGTAAACGCTGAACGTAAATGCCAAATTTGGTGTTTAACAGACTTTTAGTTTTTGAGTTAAGCTATTCACAGGCAGTCCGATACATAAATCACACACAAAGATATTTTTTTAAAATCTGATGCGTTGCATTGTCATGACTTACTCTACCCTCTATCGTTTATTATTGGGCATACAAATTATTCTTACTTAAACCTATTCTTCTATCTATTAAATTTTAATCCAGATAAATCTTTACAGAAATAGCTATATTACACATTTCTTTATAGCTACAAAGGAAACAGCGCCAGTCAACGTTCAAGAGAGGGTACTACACGCTGGCCTTAAAATCCAATGCTATTTCCTTGCAATCGCGAGAAACAACTGAATTTTAACAGAATTTTAAGAGAATAACCAAGAAATGAGGAATTCGAACCTTTAGCAACGGATATCTCAGAAACAGATTGTTTCACAAAAAAACTTATTTTAAATAAATTGTGTGTTTTAAAGAGATCTACATTAATTGTGTAGTGGTTTTCGTCTATCACTTAACGATTACCAGCTATACAGGATTATACAAAGTTGCTTCCTAACGAAGAGAACTTTACATGCCATTCTCAGAAAATGCAAGATATACATTTTATTTGTCACGTAAATATCTTTCATAGATGGTATTTTAATAAAATCTTTTACAGCCATTTTTTTGGAAAATCAAAAATTTCAAAAGTTTTCCATGTAAACGGTAGTTTAGGTTGGAGGGATTTTGTTGAAAATCTTTGTGTCGCATCCTTGGAAAACATTAAACCTAAATAGCAAGTTTGATATTTATCGATTTTTCGTTTCTGAGTTATGCTGTTCACAGACACATAGAGAGCCAACCAGCCAGAAACACAAGACACACAGAAGGACATGTTTCCAGAAATGGTTATTTGGTTTCAAGGGGCCTCAAAACATAATTTCGGGTGAAATTTCGTATGAAATTTTGGGTGGAATGCAATACTTCCCCTACTAACTATACGTAGTAGAGAAAGTAAAAATCCTTCTATTTGGATTCAGGGAGTTCCAAATCCTGTAATTCAGGTGAAATCTTTATACCGAATTTTTGCAACACTTCGTGTACCACTAGAGGCGAGTAGTAGAGAAAGTAAATATGTATAATCTAAATAGATTTAATATCCTCTCTTTACATTTGTACTTTCTACAGCACCCATTTCACCGAAAATATATGTTTTTAGCTGTGTGTGTGTGTGTGTGTGTGTGTGTGTGTGTGTGTGTGTGTGTGTGTGTGAAAACGTGATTCGAAAACGAAAATTCGGATAAATTCCAAACCTGGTATACAAGTTTAGCATCTTCCAAGTATGCGACACGAAGACTTTCAAGAGAACCACTCATCCCAAAATACTCTTTCCTTTGAAAAAACAGTCGTTATTTATGTTTTTCGTAAAAACATGGTTCTAACGATTTTGATTGAAGTGATATATGATTAAGATATATGCATGAAAAATAAGCTGTATATCTTGAATTTTCTGCGAATATTTTGTGAGATCCTCTTGGATGTTGCATAATTCTGTGTAACTGATAAACTATAAGAGATAGATAATAGCTTACTGCACGAAAAATGTAAACGTTGTTAAATTACACAATAACAATTTTCAGATGCTCATTATTGGTTTGAATTTTCCAATACCTTGTACAATTTTTTGAAATGTTGTCACCATTTACTTTTTCCTCGCAATACCGTGTAAAGAGTATGGAATTTCCAAGCCCGCTTGTAGCGACCATATTTTAAAGATTTGGCTGTCTCTTCAGTCTCCTGTAACCCTGTTTTACCTATAATTATATGTGTAACAAAATCATTTCTGTAAACGTATATCTTGCATAACATTAGGTAGATGTAAAAATAAGCCTTCGTTAAAATAGTTGGTAGAAATCGTATAAAAATAGCAATAATGGTGGTGAAAGTTATACATATGTAGCATAAAAGATTTTTCACTTTGTTGGAAATTGATACTTTTTAAATTCAGTCTAAACATTATATACGCTATTACAAGTAACTAATGAAAACATTTTTGTTTTTATTTGCAGAAAGTATTCCAAGTGCTCTGGAGAACAATTGCAGCAATTGTGAAGAAGCTGATAAGGAAAGCGTGATAAAAGGAGCAAATTGTATTCGCTGCACATATCCAGAGGATTGGGACGCTATGGTGGAACACTATGATCCAGACAAGAAGCACCGTGAAAGTGGTGCTGAATTCTTTGGAGAGAAAAGGTAACAAACGCTTGCTTTTTACGAGTGGAGGAGAAAAACCAGTTACATGCTAATCTCAGCTCCGATGGGAGTTGGAGACAGAGTATGGACTCGCCATCCGAGGATGGCCATACCCACTAAAACTCCTCTAACGATTAGGAAAGGAGAGGGTTTGCTGCGGTACCGCCTTCAGTACCCGCACCTTCCGAGGCGAGGTATGTACTGGGCCTCAGTGCGGTCACCAGGGGAGTAAAGATTGGGTGCTGGGAGACAGTTTGACCAAGGCCCTGCCCCTAGCGAAGTTTAGGTAAGGGTAAGAAGGAATTCATGGTGGTAAGGGGTAGGGATTAATGGCGATAAAATTTCCTAAGGTTGGTTTGTGGCGGCGGTGGTCTGGAAGTGGATTGAGGTGAGAGTGGCATCGCATGGGATTCCATGAAGTTACTTATGAGCTTTCTTGGATCAGAGTAAGTATGTCTGAAGTTGCTGGAAGTTCTGGGAATGGTGTTGTTGACTTGTGCTTGGAGCTCTCGTATGCATACAACTGAGGCCTCAAGGGTGCCTAGCCGCGTAGGTAGATCGTTGCTACCGTCTGTTGGCTCATCCGATTAGACGAGATGGCACTAGATGCGCACTGATGCGAGTATTCCGTCGTTTGGAGATCTGCCTTGAGAGGGCGCTGATTACTCTCGCTGAGATTCCCTGCTTGGCCTCCACTGCCTCAAGGCGCGTGTTAGTTTCACGGCGTAACCCAACCAACTGAGAGGCGAAGTCCTTAATGTCTACCTGTATTGTAGACAGAGTGTCGTGTTGTCCTTCAAGTGTTGTGACGTCAGCAACCATCTGAAGAAGCGTAGCCCTTCCACAGAGAAGCGTCGGCTTTATGGGTGGCTGCTGGGTGGTAACTGGTGTTGGCGTTGGTCCGGATGGTTGTCTGCTCCGGGGCTATAGGAGACATTGCGCCTGTCCTGTAAAGTGAGTGTGCTCAGAGCAGGTGGCGCAGAAGCGGCGACGACGGCGGAGGTCATGATTTGTGAAGTTTGCTGTGAGCTAGCCCGCCTCACAATGTTAGCATCTAGGCGCTACGCTGCAGGCCTTCACTAAGTGCCCAAAAGCACAGAAGCGGCGGCAGGACAGCGGCCGTTCACTCCTGCTGGCCTCAATACACAAGCTCTGCCCAAGCAGTGGCAGGCTTGCCATCAAGGCCGCTCGCGTATCCGATGCGGCGCCCAGGTGTAAACGAACCAGCGACGTTGACTCTCGAGCAGACGTGATCCTGAGGTCCATATTGCTGAGCGCCAATGAAGTCTTGCAGCTTCCAGCACAAAGTGGGATCTCTGGGCAGCCCACAGATGACTACGCTGTGGCAACCATCCATTAGAGGTTGCGCCGGTGTCGGTGTGGGCGAAAGCTCATCTCCGGAGGTTGAGCTGGGCAGGTGTTGGGCGGTGGCGACGGAGAGCCCGGCACAGAAGCAGCTGGGATCATGGCGGCGGCACTGGAAGGTCCAGCGTTTGCTGTGTATAAGACCTCCTGGCCTTTTGTGGTTAAGTAGTGCTGCGTTACTGCTTGGAATTAGGGCTGGTGGCTGGCTACAGCGCTGGTTGGTCCGGCTCGGCAACTGGTTGGAGCCAGCGGCTGCTGCCTGCACACCCATTCTCTTCACCAAGCGCCACTTTCCCGCAATCTTCCCCACATTCAGCTATCTCGGAAGAAGGATAGAATGGACAAATGCCATCACTTACCTGGGGGTTAAGTTAGATAAGGGCCTAACTTTTCGGGGACACGTCGGGGACGTCGCGCGTCGGGGGCATGGGGCTGCGGCTTCATTGTACCCGATGCTGAAGTCTGAGATGCCTGTTCCTTTAAAGTTACACCTTTTTCAAGCGCTGATAATGCCCTTCCTGCTTTATGCCTGCGAGATCTGGGGCATGGCCGCAGATTCCAGCCTGCTGCTCCTGCAACGGGTACAGAATAGGTGCCTTCGGGCTATCTATTCTGTAAACCGCTCCTTTCCCGTGAGACTGCTTCACGAAGCCTCATCTCTTCCTTACGTGGAGGATGAAATTAGGCGCCGGGCCGCAAAATTTTACGACCAGTTGCCATACCATCAGAGCGCCCTAGTTAGGTCTCTTGGGGATTATAACCCCAGAACACGCCGCTTGAGGCATCACCGGCTTCCCCGCATGGCTTGCGGGCATATCCGGTAACAGCGGAGTAATTCCAACAGCAGCTAAAGCTGAACTCCAATACAATCCCTTCAAGAGTAGCTTGGACTTCAAAATTAAAATCCCAACATGTTTAAAATTACAAAATTCATATCATCAGCGGTGCACAAGGGCAGTTGCACCATGACCGGCTACCGTTGAGGAACAAGCTTTGTTACCTCCTTTCTCTCCCCTACCTAAAGAACAACCGCCATCCTGTAACCCCCATATCCCGTCACTACGTGGTAAAGCCCTAATTAGGGAAGGTACACGCCTAAACACACATCGGGTTGCCCTCAACCTGCCATCTGACGCACGCACGCACCCGGAGGTGGCGGGGTTGGTGTGTTGACGGTAACTCCCGCCCGGTTCTTACTTTTTACTCGTCCCATTTCAGAGGTGGTGTCGGCGTTGAAAAAGTCGAGATGAAATACGCATCAATTTAGGTGCAGAAGGATATAGTACGTTGGCACTGAATACGACATCCCTCGAAGGGAGCGCGAAGCAAAGCCAGAGACAAACGCTACAATTTAAGACGGTAATTTCTGAAAACAGGCAACGGTTTTAAACGCATAATTTATTTTATGCTCTCAAATTCATCCCAAAAAATGAGTAGGAAGGGAAGTATTAATTTAATTACCAAGGGTTGTTTTTATTAATTGAGCATAGTGTTTCCAAAAGCAACCAAAAACCAGAGAGCATGAATATAATTCTTCGTCTTCTTCATCCAAAAATTAGGCTATCTGCCTATTCCCCGTCACAGTGAACCCATCAATTTCATTCATGGTCTGCGCACCTTTCTTCACAACCCGCGTCTCCTCTTTCTCTCGCCCCAATAGGTTTATATTTGAATATAATTTTTTTTTTATTTTTTGCTCTTCCATTATTTGTACAAGTTAATACTCTTTATTTTATCTCTGTTTTAGTATCTTAATTTACTAATTTTACATTACTTTCTCTTCTGCAATGCTACAGTGGTTAAATTAGCAATCTTGCATAGTCACCACTATAGCAATGCAGTTCGCTTGCGGTGACGATCCGCACCAGGAGCCCAGCCAAACGTATAGGGAAGGCCTGACGAGTGCCATGGTGATCTTGCTATACCTCTTAGCAAATTAACAGTTATCCTGAAGTTTATAAGAAAGAAAAGTATAACTAAGGCGCACAGGAACTTAGAGCGCATAACAATAAATAGAAGATAGACAACAAATGACTATTTTGCCCAACATAAGAGCGTAAGAGTTTTTAAGGCTACAAAAATTAAAATGGCTAACAATAACATTCCTAAAATAACCCAGAACCTCTGATAAGAAAAGGAAAAAATAATTAAAGACACAAAATTTGCAAGTAGAACATACAACGAAAGATTAATATAAGAATCTAAATAGTTAACACAAGCAAAATGAAAGAATACAGGGTAACCGTACGTGCATCAGAGTACTACTATATTATTAAGAATACTATACGGTCTGTCACTCAAAAGTGAAATGACTAATGCCTGGCATGAATACTGAAGGTAAAATTTAAATTAAAAAACATTTGGTTCTGAGCACAAGAATTGAAATTTTATTATACTTGGCAAATCATTTTGAATGCAGAGTACTAAATTATTAAAAATGTAAAGTAAAAAAAGTGAAAAAACATCCATACCAAAAAAAAGGCTTCGCAATAACCAAAACATCTAAGTGGAAAACGATGGCAAAATTACAGTTTGTTGCAAGGACCAAGGTGAACTAAGAAAGAAAAAATGAAACAACACCAATTGTTTCATGTTTAAATCCTTTTAAGAAACCAGGATAAGAAATTCCTTAATAGGAATAAATTAATTCTAACTATATAATAAAGCAAACTGTTAAACAATTGTAGCTAAGAAAAGGGAACATTTTAATTGGCTATTTATCCTTATTACAATTTATGCAAGTTACGGCCTGTATTACGATCTCCGGTTAAGGTTTGGGGTAAGATTTATCTGAGAGTTACGTACTGCGACTGTATTACAATCTTTGGTTAAGGGCTACCCGGGAGTTATTTTTGGAGGTAAACTAACCACCACCTCAAGTGGTGGATAAAGATGATACCTTGGAGTTAACTCGTATTTCCGAATGAAACATGGCGTACCACCGGCAGAGATTGATTATTGAGAGTGATTCAGAATATATTTTCAAGTTTTTGGAAATGTTATCTATACATTAGAATAGTTCACTCCAACACCCAGTCTTAAATATTACTGTCAGGGCGTAAGGAACTAACCATTGTGCTTGGATTGTTTTTGGAAGGCCAAACATTTTAGGTTAAATGACAAGCAGTGTGGGCAAAGGTAAACGTATTTTGCGTGTTAGTTTATATTTAGGTTGGTTTTTAAAATTGTCGAATGGCTTTCCACGTTAGTTTTAAGTGATATTCATGAAATGTTTGCGTCAAAAGACTATGGTTTTCGGTTATTAAAGTGATATTCGTAAAACTTTTACGTCAAAACTCTTAACACTATTTTGACGAAACTTTGAAGTGTGGCATAGTTTTCCAAATAGAATAACCAAGGAACGGTATTAGAAAGATGCAACAAACTTAAGAATATTGTGTTGAACTTAAATGTCAGGCAACATGTGTAAATCCGAATCAACATTAGAACCATCGATGTTGCTTTTCTATAAATATAATAGCTTTCGCGAACGGAAAAGCTAATAAAAAGGTAACTATAACTATTGTTTACGGTATCCTATTGTAGCTCAGTAATCCAATAACGTACTAGAACCGCATCTTGTATGCTCAATGACATGTATATAAATTACATTTTAAGTTATGTTTATGTCAAAATTCTCTAAAAATATCTCCAAAACCGTTCACAATCTATAATAGTCTATCCGCTCGCCTTGTTACTAATGACCAATAATGACGCTATAATGTTGCAGGTTACCACGAGATAGCGTTGTATAAACAGTGAAATCACTCAGAAAACTATTGCCAAGGAGAAATACACATCTCTTTGGTGTTGCCAACTTCTCGCCCAGCATCATAAACCTTAGGGTTACTAACCATCGGTTGATATGCGTTTGTAATACGCGGCAATGCACCTAACCTTCAGGTAGCGATAACTGATAGGTTACAAACCATGACTTTTAACCGCAGATCGTAATACAGGCCGTTAGAGAGCTTAATGGTTAGCACAGGATGAATTAATTTGGAACCAAATGGTGAACTAGTATAGTACAGTATATATAAAAATATAAAAAGTAAAAAAAAAAACTTCAGCTGATTATAACCTGTAAGCAAACCGAGTATTAAAAAAATAAACGTTAATTACCAAGAGCAAACAAAAGAATGTCTATGAATGGAATGTTGGCTGACCTATGCAAATAATTCAGAGTAAATCAGTAATCTATCCAAAAAGGTAAACAAGTACAAAATTACACATCGCAGCCCTGAATCAGATAACTGTTTCATTAACTATATCACAGCCAAAGTGAAAAGAATATTAGCGCATGCCCTGAAACTGAATCTATTCACTGCATCATAGCCAAAGTGAAAACTATATTAGCACATGCCCGGAAATTAAATCCAGGGTTATTACGAATTGTGGACCCGTTCATAAATAAAACTTAATTTAATTTAATAGTTTTTGACATTGTGGTCTTCATCTACTAACAGTATGGTGTTCCACCACAATTCCATCACAATGTTAGTGAATTCTTAAACAGGAGATTGAGAACCTGATGATTCGGTCGTGGTGGGGTGATGATCAGCAATTGCTGTCATGGCCTCCATGCATTCTCCACTTAACCCCATGCTATTGTTTGTGAGGTTATGTGAAAGATTCAGTGTCTCATCCCTGTCTACCAACAAACTAACCAGAAATGCGAGCTAGCATCCACAGTGCTGAACAGATTGATAGGGACATGTGCACCGAGTATGGGAAGAACTTGATTATCAACTTCATACCTGCAGAATCAAATATGGAGCACTTGTAATATGTCAAAAAGAAAACTTTTTGAGTTTTTCTGTATGTCTGCAAAGTGTGTGACAATATGTGAAATTATATAGCTACAGCAAATCATTTTAATAACCCTGTATATTGATTGTATCGCAACCAAAGTGTATAGTATATTAGTACATGCCCTAAAGTTAAACCTATTCACCACATCACAGGCAAAGTGAAAGGTATATTACCACCTAATAAAAAAGTTTATCTTTTGTGACACATACGGTAATATATATATATATACATATATAGCAATTATAAGCAATTAGCGATTAACAATTATTATACCACGAAGCACTTAGCACAAACAATTAGTATATTCTCAGTTGATGTTTCAACTAAACATTCTACACGACTTGAAGCTCTCTGTGCAAGTTTACATATCAAACTGTCTTTCGCTTAGAAGCACAAAATCTCTGAGGCCAGTAGACAACAACAAAAATATACGAAAAAGGAATTATCTACAATCCTGCACTATATGTCAGCAATGCGGATGGAAGTGGAAATACGAATTGAAAGTCACATGTTTAAAAGCGAGTCGCTATATGCTGGACTTGAAATTACTTGAAATATAATTCATTTTATCTGATGATCCGAGGGGACTCGACGCTGCTCCAGTCAGCAGCATCTATGCTCCACAAAAGGACGCCCCGCAAAGCAGGAGGAAGTGAGAGATGCCGGTCGCCGAAACCAGGAATGACGGCACAGCAAATGACAGGGTTCTTATAGTTTCCAGATTGAGACGCCCCGACAGTCGGACAGGCAAACCGTAGACCCCGCTCCACACAGGGAGCCCAACAAAGGGACGGTCCGTTTATCTTTGTAACCAGCCGAAAGCTGAGGGACAGAGAAATGCAGGGACAGGAAATTGGGGCTGAACGAAACCACTCCAGCATTCACCTGACGACCCGAGAAACCACTCCAAAAACCCATGGGTCAGAGTAGGCGACGTCCGAATCGAACCCGGACCTTCCGAATGCGAGTTGCACGCCTTATCACGGTGTCACCTCCTCGGTTAAAATATCATTACTATCATTACTTATTGCATTCACATGATTTCCTCTACCTACGAAATGTTCATACAAAAGTTTATGCTTCTCTCTACTTTTGTTAATTGAGATAAACGTTTGCATAAATGTTTTAATATGCATTTCATTAGGTATAAGAGGGATATAGTAGGCAGTCAAATCCTAAAACAAAGCGGTTCGCTGTGATAAAAAATTTCAATTCGCAAGGATATGTTGTTGAAAATGGAAGTAGTGTAGTTATGTCATGTTCTGATAGCACTGGGAACTTTCCTTTCACTATAACTAAAAAATGAATTAATGATTCTACTCTAAATTTGAGATTCACGTTTCCATCATCCTTAAGTTCTACCAACTATTCTGCCTCTTCTACTAGTAATTGTTTTGTTTCCTCAAAAGTAACGCCAATTGGGGTTTGGGCATTCATTCAGATTAAGGAAAGGAACACACACCGTTGACAAATTCATGTTGCTTTCGCTAGCTATGATAACAAATATCCCGTTTACGACTTTCGCGGAATTTCGATATCGAACAAACAAAACACAGAGCGAAAGAGGTTTTGATAGAACACATACCGTACAGACCTCCGTCTGTTGCTACGATCTAGAAGGAACGAAGTATTGTTAGGCTGAACGCCCTGCTTGCTAGGCAACTTCTCCGTCATATGAGTAATAAGCACTTGCGGGAGTACTAGGCGGGAGAAGACAAGTGACGTCATACAGCATGTCATGTCACATTTTGAAATGAACACCCAGTATATTTATTTTAGCTTTATAATAAGACTATCAACTGCAAAGATTTTGTACTACATATAAGCCTCACCGTTTCTGATTAGTGAACTGCAGATTATTGTTGATTGATTTATGTAAGCCCCGTTAAGGTTCGGGAGAGATCAACGCGTTTCTAGAGCGTTCCAGTGGTTCGTGTATCTTTCCTTAGGATTCTTAATCTTTCAAGACTCCTCCAAAGTGTTCCGATATTCCTCTAAAACATTTATGGTTGCTTTTGCATTAGGGATGTACCACTATATTCGGCACGCGAATCAGTGCGCCGCGAACCAAAAGTTTGAGAACCCCTGCTCTAGATAATTCACGTTAGCTGACCATAAAACCGCAATGAACCTTTTGGCATGTCTGTCTCTCTATCTCTCACTCTTTCTCTCTTACTTATTCACACACACACACACACACACACACACACACACACACACATACAGAAGTTTGGTAGCTCCCTACAGCTTTGTGACACATCTATTTTACATCCACAGTGTTTGTCAGCTTTCAGTCTTACAGTATAACATCTGCAAACGTAAACAAAACTCCTCTTAATTATGTATGGTCAAGGACTAAGTGGTGCAGAACCCATTGTGGGACGTGGAATGGAGAATAATATTAATGAATAATATATACATTCGATACTCATGTATATAATAATGCAAATTTGTTTAAAATATCTGAGCAGTTGACGACAGAAATTCACAAATTTGAAGCGGTGTAGTAACGCGAAATGTTTAATATTATAACTAAACCTTTAATTCATAAAAATATGCAAAAGTTTTCTGGCGTAAACTTAGAAATTAAAAACAGAAATAATAAGGCATTTATGTAAATAAAGAGGTTACAGAACATATATTCAGTATTTCTTATATTGATTTAAGTACATAAATTATATATTTGCATGACTAAAGTGCATTTATCCACTATTCTTAGCACAGTTAGCGAGATATTAACTGTAGAAACAAGTCTCAAGTCTGATCTAAGATTTTCGTCACAATTTATTTTCAATCCCTTGTGTTCAAATCTACGTAGCTTTTACACATCCGGATAAAGCTTAGGACACTTACACTTTACGATGTATTATTGTAGCTAGAGACAATCTTATAATTTTCAAAATATAAGAAAACTTATACTCGGTGCTTCTAAAACCCTATTCAGATCGTAAGTTGTTTTTCGCAGTTGTGCACGGTGCGCCGGTAATGTTGGTTGTATATCGCAGGTGTTTCAGAGGTAGTAAAAATTTCAAACATTTGAGTCGTGACTCTGTACATAAATGTATACATAAAGTATAGTATGTATTAAAGATATAAAACTCTACATACTAGAGCGAGATTCGAAGCCGGAACATCTTTGATAGGAGCGCGACGCCCTAATCACTAGTGGACAAAGCACAGCTGTGGAAATGTAAGTCAAAGAAGCTCCCTAACAGGTAATCTTCAGATATCTGATTCATGACGGACGGATATATTGTTATTATTATAACGGAATATTACATTAGTATTCATATTATAAGTATTATACTTCTAAAATGAGTATAGAGATACAAAGGAACAAACAGTATGTCAGTTAGATCGATATATCAATCAAATCTAAATATTAGTACGCCAAATACACTTGCCTCGTACGCCGTGGCGAAGTTAACAAATAAAATAACTGAAACAGAAGCAAGCAGTCCTACATAATGTCATGCTAAAACAATAGAGATATTTCACTATCCCTGATGTTATTTGGTTTCCTATTCGAACAAAGGAACGACGATTCTGGTACTCCATGTAATTGTAGGAGTAGGAGTAGCATTAGGTACCTCGATCTACAGATCTTTTGTGCCTAAATCCCAGACAGGATGCCTCCGGGAAGCAGGGGTGAGGTGAGAGGAGGCACGACAGGGCAGAGGGCAGGGTCCTTACCTCTTTACAGATTGAAACTCCTCGAATGGCAGCTGATACAACCGGCTTCCGGCTTTACATCCCACAGGGGAGCCCGGAACTCGGAGACCGCCCTCATTCCGGGGGACGAAGGGTTGCATAGAGCATCGTTTTTCGCTGCGATGCAACGCCGAGATTCCCGCTCAACCCCGAAGCAGACTAAGCAGATGAAAGATGAAGTGAAATGAGAATGGATGTGAAATGGCGGGACAGGAATCCGGCGGATGTAATGAACCTTCCCAGCATTCGCCTAGCGACCCGGAGAAACCCCCAAATAAGCCCATGGGTCAGGAAAGTTAGCCGCGGAAATCGAACCCACGACCTCCCGAATACGGCGACAAACGTTACCGCCTGAGCCATCTCGCTCGGTTTGTAATTATAAATGTGCACCATTTTATAGAGCTGGACAAAACGTTGGCCCGGAATAAAAGTACGCGGGTAGCTATTTGCTGGTCCTGAAATTCCATAACATTGCGAGAAAAACGTAAGTGATAGCAGCTCTTCAAAAATGACAATGTATTAAATAATTCACGAAGTGACCAATACCACAAAAAATGTTACTTGAAATCAATTGTATTTTCAAGAGCTCTACATTTATTGTGCAGTAAGTTTCTGTCTCCTACGGTTGTATTTTTAATTATTGCACTTTTTGTATATAAGCCATTACTTTAAGGAAATACATAACATTCCATTTCCTACAACGTTTTAATGCTTTGCTCAGGGTTTTATTATATTATTCCTCTCCTACTTAAGCTCGACCTTCAACCTGCACTCAGAAACTGTTTTTACTAAATCATCTATTTAGTGGTTTCGCACATATTGGGCCCTCGGAGCAAACGTCACTAACTTCCTTCTCCGGAAAGTGTCACAAACTCGTTTTTTTTCTCCCGAACTCGTGTTCAATTGAAGCACAATTGTTATTTTAACCCTACGTTAGGTTTTATTTTGAATGACATAACGTTTTCAAACCCTGAAAATTCCGAATTACAGAGCTCTACAAGTCGCCTCTGGAAACTTTTGCAGACCTTCGCAACAAATATGGCCTTCAGCATTTTTCACAATAGTAGGGGATTTCCGTTTCACGTAGTAAATTCCTTTACAGTAATAACTTGCTCCTCTGGAAGATGCTGTTCTCATCACAATAAAGCAGGAATGTTGAAAAATATTCTAAATGAAAAGCTATCAAAATAACAATATTTCACAAATATAACCATTAATCCACAGTTTACCTCCTTGTATCATAAACAGCAATACTTCTGCACCGTTCTAGATTGTGTTTCTTTTTCCTCGCTGATTGAAAGGAATGTCTAGACCGAAGCAAACCATTGCGTCTTCCTAAGTTGGAGGTGGAATTATCTATTTGTATTTTAATAATGTTTTCTATATGAATCTCGTTTCATGGATATGTACAGTATAATTTCTTAAAAGTGGTATTCAATTAAAACAACAATAATATAAATATAACAATAATATTCAATAAATAAGGTTAGAAGGTACCGTGAAAAAAAATCATATTAAAAACTTTCTAGTACATTAATAGTCCATACTGTTTTACCAAAATAACCTGCTTTTGAATAATTTGTATAGCTTTAAATTTCAGGTGAGTCAGTTTTGTGGCGGAGTAATGCCATTGCTAAAACGTATTATTTCGGGACTTAGCTCTCCATAAAATTGCATTAAACGAATGGATCATTCTTTAACAAGGTATAAAATGAATGCCCAATGAGCTCCTGGGATTGAAGGAAAGTTCCAATAGAAGCCCTAATAAGCAGAATTACTCAAATGAAATACGAACCCGGGTCCACAACATACGAAGCGAGAACGTTGCCTTTTCACCATTACGGTGTCTAAAAACCATACTGCCTCCTGTGAGATTTGAACTCACGACCCCTGGTTTACGAGACCAGTGCTCTGCCACTGAGCTAAAGAGGCGAATGGTTTGATTCACCTATTTTAGTGTTTACAGCCCAAAGCAACAGGAGATTTCATATGAAAGTTTTAGAATATTAAGAGCGAGTATGGTTATGAATTTTGCATTTATTGGCTGCTTTTAACACCAACGATCTGCAGCAGAATTTTCTAGAATGATGACTAAATTAATCGGGTGCACATAAACTGCGTTAAATGCAATATCAGATCCTTGAAGCTGTTTTCATGGAGGTTTAGTGCTCTAGTAATCCTTCAGGCAGACAACTTTCCTGTGGAGTATTACCGCGCCCATGGCAAATGACGAAGTAGACTTAGGTTCCGGTATAAGGAGGGACGACTTTATCCATTGTTGCCGCTCCGTAATGTCATTTCAGGTATTATAATTTAACAAAATAAATATTCCAGGGATTGATATAGTTCATACGATTCCCAAGGGAATCGACCCCAATTCCAATTGACCACGGTCCCTGTTACTGTGCAGCTGTCAATTTATTGCACTTAATACTCCATTTCTGCATCTTCTGTCATCTTATTTCAATTATTTGTAATTTATAAATAAACTATATTAAGGAAAGGTAGTTCCTATGTATAAAATTTAAATAAGTAATGACATTAAAATGAACAGGAACAAAGAGTCAGCGTTAAGGCTGAAAATTTAAACATTTATTTTTCATATTCCGGGCCTAACTTTAATGTCTGTTTATATTCAGTTTGTTCGACAATTTCAATGGATTTAGTGATGTATATCTTAGAAGATGATAAAGCTTAAAAGCTGACATTCTTGCATCTAACGTAACTTCAATTGCAAAGGAAGGAAATGGATTCTCAAAAACTTGTGTCTTGGAGGGGAAAAAAGAAACAAAAGTGTGTGCAATAAAACGTTTTGAATTCTGTTATAAAATTTCAAGAAATTATGTTAATTTCTTGAACGAATTAGGCAACTTCTTTATTTCTCTAGAATGGTAAAAAATGTTGTGTTTATTTTTGCAAGCATGTTGTTCACATTTTTACAATACTTTTAGTTTTTATTTTATTTAATTCCAAAAATACAGGATTTATATACATGCACAAAGTTCTTCCGGTGAGTGACAATTTTTTTACAAATATAATGGAAAATTCTAACTAATTTTAGTAATGACAACATAAACACAACATCGAATATTACAGTGTTACATTTACAGTTACACTTTTGTCATTGACCATTGCATTTAAGTAATTAGGTTATTTAAAATGTTTTGTACGGTATGACATAATAGTTTATTCATATTCTATGCAGTCTATTTGCAAGAGTTTTGGTTTTTAAAACCTTTAGGTTACTGGGTGGAAAGTTTAGGATCCTTGCTCCTTGATTATGGTGGTTTCACTCAAATCTTATTTTTCTACGGCAAGGTATTTATTTATATTAGTAAAACACACTTGAGAAGACTATTCATATGGGCTATGCAGAGTATAATGTAGGCACAATTGTAGCAAGATTCTAAGATAGCGAAATTCATATCAGTTACAGTCTAATTTCAATAATAACATAAACAAACATAAAACAGTATTGTCAGTACATAACACAGATGCAGAATGCAATTATATTTTACGTATAAATATCACAGAATATAATATTAGCTTAACCACTAATAAGCATCTAAACATTAAATTAGAAAACATTATACGAAAAATTTATAGCTAGTAGTTTTATTTATTATTAGAAACTATACATAGTTTTAATTTCCTTTGGTAAAAAGTTATACAAGGTTATAGCTGGAGCTGGATGTAATATACTGTTAATTCCATATGTTGCAGTATTTATGTGCACATTGATTTGGAGGGGGGGGTATGCTGGGAGACACTAGCGTCAGAGTTCACATAACCTTACCTCTGTGTTGGTGACTATTTACTGATATATTTCTCATTTCTTTATGTTCCTTCTGCTAAAGCGAAATCTTAGTATAATAACCACTCAACCGATTTTGATAATGCTTTCACCACTGAAAAGTCTAAGTCTTTGTGACGGAAATGGACTATGAAATACCTTAAAATTTAAATTCATAAATTGCTAAAATATTAATAAGAGTTAGTAAAGCCTGTGTAGTAGAACACGAACACATTGGAGCTATAAACGAATATACTTGCAAGGACTGTCAGAGGGAGCTTAAGGAAATCAAACGTTCCTCTTGCGTAAAATTGGGATTTTTCATCCATTATTAGAAATATCCGGGCTGTGCGAAATACAATATAAGTGGTAAATGGGACGATTAAGCATAAAATCCTCTAGATGATTGTACAGTGATTTCATAAAGAACGGCAGGAGGCACCTATATGAAATTAATTAAAAGTCTTTCGAGTTTAAAAAGCTACCCGTGAAACATCGGGTAAGCCAGCTGATGTTTTATAAAAGCAAGCTTATAAATTTTGTCTTCGTCCAATGTTTGAAAATGATTTTATGTCTCTCTTATGACTTTAGGCTTTCTCCGGTTATGCAGAAACATGATTATTTGCTCATCGTTGTCCGATAAATACAATTCTACCGTTATTATTATTATTATTATTATTATTATTATTATTACTATCACTATTACTATTATTGTTGCTAGTAAAATAATAAAAACCTTTGTTTGTCGGATAATGGACGTATCGGCTACTGCAACTAGCCGAAAACTTATCAACGAAGATATTTTACGAGTAGTGGTATTGAAGATTGTAGAATATCAATCATAATAGTTTTATCAACAATTTATCGGCAGATTGTAGAACCGGCCCTAAACCTGGAAACCTTAAACATAGCAATCCAAGTAAGTTCGTAGAGGTACACAGAGGAGGATGAGAAACTCACAAAATACTTAAAGTGCCAGTATAATAATTACAAATTATAATGATACGTCCTGTTCATTCGTTCTCAAAGCCATGCTTTATTATTTACCTCACTTCGCTACCCACAAACCACTTCTGAGTGTTTAAGTCCATCCCGGAAACTGTTTTAGCAATTGAGTAGTGCAAATATATCGCTAAAGACTACTCTAAACTATAGGTGATAAAACTGTAACATATTATTAAATATCACTTTTTCTTTCATTCATTTTTCTCCAAGCTTTGAAACCAAATGTTATTTATTTGTTTATTTATGTTCAAATTATATTTCACATAAACTCTAACTCTAGTTATAAGTCTACAAGGAAAATGTAATTAGTTTGAAACATAAGTCTGTCATGAATTCTGAAATAGACATAGTACATAGTTTTGGATTCCGTGAACCATGAACTGTCTCCCTTCGTTTACGTCATTAAATATGAACATTAACTTGTGGAGGACATCGCCTTGAACACAAATACTGTTACTAAGCACTAAGTACACCTTTACGCATTGAGCACATCCAGAGTTTGTTAAGTTAGCAACCCGAATCCCACAAGTACATTGTCTTCACGTACAGGTTCAGCTGAACAGCTATAAGCACGACAGATTTAAAAATATATCTCCGAAATTACTGAGCTTTATAAGCTTTAAAAATGAGAAACAGTTACATCCTGAAAAAAGATGATCCGATTTCGTGACAGTCACACCATATTTTTCACCAATTATCATTTCACATTATTAGAATGCTCGAGTAAAAAATTTAGTGCGAGACGACCAAAAGACTAGCTTTTTATAGCTATTCTACAAAATAATCTAGAAAACGTATTTTTGTGCCTGCTTTCTTCTAATCATGGTGAATATTCGAAGATACACAGGCAAATACAGGACGTTGCATATTGTTTGTGTGCGCTCATGAGAAACAAAAGAAGAATCACATTAACATTTCGAATCGTATTAATATAACAAACTTATAATGAACAATGGCCAATAATTTGGAAATTATTAAATTACAAATATTTTAATACAACATAAGTTGTACAGTTTCACTATACATTTTTTATACTTATTTAAAATTCAGTGAGATTAAGAGAACTTCAAAGAATATGCATTTTTTATGCCATTACATCAAATATGTGACGTTTTAATAAAATTAGTTGCAATTATTTTTGTAGGAAATAAAAACTAAATATATTTCCAATCTCAAAAAGCACGTTATAATGTCAGCATGGATATTCTTTTTCTTCGCTTGAAGAATCAGCACCGTCTTACATAGTTTCTTTTGCAATCTTTAATTCTATTTCTATTGATAATCTCAATATGACAAACAAACATGCAAACAAACACGCAATCGAACAAAATATATATAAGAATATAAAAGTGATTCGCGGATTTCTTTCAGCATCACAATATTAGAAATTATTTGTTTTAATGAGGTGTTATAATTGGTTTTTGGAACCTTCCCGTGTTATTAGAAGAATCTAAACCTATAAGGGTCTCTTTCAGTGAATACACGAGTGAGTAATTGACATGTAGCTTTCTTTCCTTTTTAAAACTCCCTTCTCATGCACTTCCCTTTAATTTTCTCTTATACACCTTTCCGAAAATACATCATTTCTTCCGAATGTAATTGACAAATTGGAAGGCAAGTTCACAAACATGAGTGACAATTTTGCGAATTATTATTTGTCACGAGGCGATAAATATAGATATTATATTAACCAATACAGCCCTAAGGGAATTAAGTTTTCGTGTTACAAAAGCAACTAGCAACGCATGTATGTTTGAAATGCAAAAAAGGTGCAGCAGACAATTTTTATTGAGCCGGTATTAAACGCGGGGGATTAGGTACGGACCAACATATCACCTCAAATTTTCTCAAATGACCTGTTGAATCTCGCCATATCCACGCTTCTAACTCAGAGAAGATCAGAGGATAGAGATTGACACGGCTATCATCTCAAGGAAGGAGCGAGAGCTCGTGTTTGAGCCTAGCATAAGCGGATTGTGTGGATCGAATTATTCAGAGTTTTACCGCCTAATTGAGAGAATTTGGTAGCTAATGAAAAGCAAAAGAAGCACCCTCACCAACCGCCAATCCTACTACTTTGCACGTTATTCCGAAACAATGCACGAAAGTACATACATTTACGACTTTAACTTACACACTGCATGTACAATTATTATCACTGATTGATCTAACATGGTTAACTAAGAAGCCCGGCACTTAAAAGTGCTTACGGTATTATAAGTCGCCATTGGGATTGTTGTTTCAAAATGCACTTAAGAACGCCTTGTGTTTAACCGGAAAAAATGCGAGTCTGTTGTAGAATTTAATGTTGTACCGGCATGTTGCCGAGGTAGCTCAGTTGGTTAGAGCAGCGGCATGGAAAGTCGAAGATACGTGGTTCAAATATCGGCTACGTGATTTTTTCTGTCTGATTCCACCTTTCCAACGTTAGCCACACAAGGCACGTGGGGATGAACAATTAATTATCAAGACAAAAATAGGTGAAATTTTCGCATGCTTTGTATTCGTTCTCAGGTTGAAAACAGGTTGAGTGCACGTCGTTAAACATCGCTATGTGGAACCTTTAAAGCACCGGAAGTAGCTGTTCGCGGACCAAACAGGAGAGCACACTCCATACCATGTTTCAGCCAATTAAAGAGCCTGTTTGTATCTGTTTCTTTCGTTGCTTTTATACCTATAATGCAGTATGAGTCTAATTTTATAATGCATTAAGTTTCACTTAATCTTTTATGTGAATTACAGCACATGACCACAGTGGTGGATGAAGGGTCACACGCCAAAATATGAAATGCAGTTTTGGAATCAGTATAGTGCCATGATAAACGATGAGCGTGGGTAACAATTTTTCAAGGCGCCATAAAAATTGCCTACGAGTACATTCCGCAACACATGCTGATTTTTACTGATGGCTCAATGTACAATGGTAAAACTGGCTGTGCCGTAATCTACACAGATCATAGTATGCTATTCATACTACCTGATTTCTACATTTTTTTTCAAGTGAGCTTTATGCAATTAATCAAGTTGCGTTGTACATCCTGGAAACCGATTCTCCAAAGTCATTCTTGATCTTTTACGACTACAAAAGTTCAGTTCTTGCAATTCACAATTTATCATCATTCGATATTCTCGCAAAGGAAATTCAGCTGCTTCTTCACAAAATTAACAATGAAGGTATCCCCTTTTACCCACCCAATTCATTTCCTTTCAGAAATTTTGAGAACTTTGTTGATTTTTCATGCTGGAGGCCTCTAATTAATATATGTATACAATAATTATATTTTAACATATTATTTCCGATTTTATTTATTTGGAAACATTGGCAGTAAGAATGAACATTTTAAAAAAAAACTTGCTTTAATACAGAATTTATTTAATTTATGAAATTTTACCAAAAGAACTGATGAATTTCTCTGCATAAATTGTTAAAAACATTGTATTTTTAAATTAAATTGAGTTATTTTTACGGTAAAATAAAACGCAGGAATTACACTATGACATTGAAAATGAAATTATGACATTCATCAAGTATAAATATTATCTTAAATACATGTTATACAACTGTAACATTATAACAGTCCATGGTATTGGGGAAACAATGAAGGTGTATATTTCTTATACATCCATAACACTGCAGGCAAGTATTGCTCTTGCACACTACACATATCCTTGTTTGGAACAATGACTATCAATATTTTTAATTTAGCTCGGCATTTTTGCCTTAGGGGCTGATCTAGTAAGTGCTCCTGGTTGAATTTTCAGCAGGGACACGGTTACTTCTCTCCTAAACTCCAGAAGTTCTTTAGTTTTCTTGCCATGTAGTTCACGTAGGATTTGCCATGCACCAACACTGCCATGTTCAAATAATTTGCAAAGAGATTCCACCACCACTTCTTGCGGACAATAGTTTTATAAGAGGCGTTATAGAACATCTGTACCACCCACTGTAATTCCTCAGAATATTTGACTCTGGAACATCAATCCTCTTTTTAGATTTTATTGAAAATCGTTTTATATTTCCCACCGGCATATGGGCTTGCTGGTTTGAGGTCAGAATAACTACAGAATTATCATTTCACCTGCACATGTATACAACACCATCACATTGGTAGTAAAAAACACCCCTCTCCTCCTTCTTCAGGACATCTCATTGAGTCATAGGACATTTTCTGATCCTTCCATCTAGTAAAGTCCCTGTGGCTCTGAAATTATTCTCTTTTAATTCCTCTGGTAAGTCACATGATGTGAAGAAATTATCAAAGTATATTTCAACTTGTGAAGCATCAGGCACAACAGAAATTAAATTCATAATAACTCGAGAACCCAGAGGAGAGCTACTATCAGAATCACTCTTTCCTCCATAAATTTCCATGTTATAAGAATATCCGTACTCGAACATAGTATCAATACACTGAAACCAAAACGTGCCGGTTTCCCCCCAAAAAACATTTTGCTCGAATGACGGCCATAATACAGTACCGCGGACTCATCGATACTAAGCTTCTTATGAGAAACTGCATGTTGCAAATTTTTGTTGAGTTCATCATACAATGGAGTGAATTTCCCCAACATATCTCTATTCTTTAACTTTGTGGTATCCATCAAATTAAAATATTGTTTTAAATTTCTGATATGTTGCCTGCTCAACTCAGAAGGAACAATGCCAACCTCAATATCGTCTGATGTGCTCCAGGACATGTCTTCAGTTGGTACTGAATGGTAACCACTTAGTAGGAGAATTCCAAAGAACTGTACATTGACTTCTTTTGATACTACAAACTGCTCTCCTTTCAGAGCCGTATATAATTGTGTCATGGTTGCTAGAAATTCTAAATAAGTTTTAGGCAAAATTTTATAAAATAAATCCATTGGCTCTAGTGGAATAAGTTCTGGGTGTTGGTCTGATAGAACAATTATGATTTTAACTTTTTGGAAACTATTTTTCAAATTAGAGGACTTTTTCCAGGATGGATTTTGTGCTTACCTCCTTTACTCTTCTTAGATGCACTTGGACCAAAACCCGTAGAAGTCTCTGGAAGCTCTCTTATATTAGCAGTAACCTCCACCTGGCTGCAGACATCTACTAGTACCACCTTATCTGACACGTCCACTATGTCTTCATCAGTGACGTATTCATTATCATCAGGAGGCAGCTGATTGATTTGAATTTCATCATCAGTAAGAAAGTCTTCATCTCGCAATTGATTATGATACTCCACTCTTTCTTCTACTGTGAAAAACTACTTAGATGTCATTACTCTTTGAAGACAGGATTAAAAGTAACAGTAATCTTGAAATTGGGTTTACTGAAGGCAGAAGTACAAGAATGCGCTCATTGTTGCACAATGTTTGTAGTTGTACAGTCAAGGGTTCATGATTGAGTATTTTAACTGTGAGTATGTTGTGGAAGATAAGAATTACAAACAAGTATTCCATTTAGATATTTCTTAACGCCATGTTCCCATTAGGAACACAACAATATATGTAGCTCTCCAATGTTTAACATAAAATTATTTATTTGCTAAAGGATTTATTATGTTTAGTATGAAGGTATTAAACAGAACATCCATGGTACAGTGATTATTTAATTGGGATATAACGCTGTTATATGTAAGAGGGTGCAATTCTTCCAATTTAACATATTTAAAATTACTATATGTGATGTATTTTTCAAATTCAGGAGCTTTAAAATGCGTTAAAAGTAACTTGGGATCTTCATAAAACAGCAATCAAGTTATAATATGTTTTAAATTGTTACACTACATATTTATAAACATTTTATTCCCTGTCCCCAAATGGAACATTGGGAACATTGCCGAGTAAAAGGTGTTTTGGGTACTCATTCCGGACTTGAGAGTAACGAATCGGCTGACCAGGCAACAAAACAAGCTACGAAAATCCCCTTAAGCGAACCAACAATTACTACCGTGATGCTTGAAGAGTGGAAGACGAGATGGCTCAATACTCGCAATACAAAATGCGAAATATAATGTGCACTGTAATCCAACTGCCTGTGAAGAATCTGTCTAGACAGGATCAAGTTTTAATATCCCGAATAGGAATAGATTACTCCAAGATTACAGCTAACTTCTAAAACACGCCCAACCTCCGGTCTGCCAACAGTGTAGCGTACAACTGACCATCAAGCACCACCGAGTGCCAACTTCTCAACCGATGGTGACAACACAACCAAATACCCAGTGAAATTCAATCAGCGCTTAACTCCTCCTCTAACTGCTTCATTAATTCAATTTTTCAGAAGTTCAAAGATGTATAAAAATATACTTTCTGAAATGAAAAGTAATCCTAAAATGTTTATATGTTGCAGTAAATTGTAATATCGTATTTTGTGTTTCTCTTTATGATTCGGCAAATGCATCATTCGGAAAAACAGAAAAAAAGAAATATAGTAATTGTAAATATGAATTCGGGAAATTTAATTATGTAATATATCTGTACATTACGTTTCATTACTTATTATTTAGAGTATATAGAGTAACAGCTGGATTCTGGTGCCACATAGTAAATAGTAAAAGCTAAGGCTCGTTATGTACAGTTAGCAAGTATTTTATATACAGTTTTTCTGAAAAGTTCACGGCCATTCCTATGAAAGCTGTAAGGAGCTTTTCCCAGACAATCTTCCCGAAGATTAACGCACTTGTCCGGCGTGCTACAACACAATGTACCCTATGGTAGATCTCTTTCTCTGTGTTTAAGACTCCACTGGTTCATTCACGATGGTTTTTGATTTGAAAAATTCAATTTGCAGTTTCAGAATAGAACAGAGATTGGGTTTAAGCAAGAGTGGGGAATACTATTCTTTCTTCTTACGGTAACTAAATTTATATTTTTCGTTAATATATCTTTTCTATAATCGCATATCATTCTTCTTCTTCTTTGCTTCACAGTAAAGTACTTCATTAACACATCTTTCTTAAAAGAATACCTTTTTACCTAGTAATATTTCTAGACCCTTTTGAATAAAACTTAATATTTTCGAAGGTTTTACATACATTATATAGAGTCATTACTTTGAGTCCTCAGCCTGTATCGAGCTGCTCACCGTTTCGATGCCGGTACCTTATGTGAACTCGTGGGGATCAAAAGTTTGATTGAGCTGTTTGAGCCGATACATGTTGTAACAATAAGCTATGGCGAGACTTTCACATCAGATTCCTCACACGTAGAAGAAGAAAATGTTTTAAATGGTGATGCAGTAATTTGTATCACAAATTATTTAAATGTGAAGAATGATTATAGTGTGAATATGCATTTTTATGTGACATTGATTTGAGATGTTTGTTGATTGTAATTATTGTTGAGAAGTAAGTTTATACGGCCTTACTGAAACTGACAATAATAGCGTGCAATAATGCAGCGAGGGGGTGAGCTGTTTATCATTATTAGAGACGAGGAAGTTACGTAATGTTGGCGCGTTTTTCTTTAGAATTTGCTGGAACATTTTCCTTAGAGCCTATGTATTCATAATTTTCATTGGATATAAAAATAGACGCTAATTTTGGCGCGTTTTATTAGCCAATAGCAGCTCAGTTATAATCTTTAGGCATATCGGGGTGTAGGAGTATAAAAAAGGGCTAGGTTAGAGGTAGACCCCGTCAGTTCGTCGAGAACATTTGTACGTTACACGTCGCCTTCAGTCCAGCAGAAATATTTGTACAGTACACGTCGGCTATCAATTTGCATGTTACGCGTAGCAGAGTTATGAAAAATCTCAAGTGTTGTAAAGTTAATTATACAAAAGTTGAAGTACGCGAATTAAGAATTATCAGTAATGAAGTTATTATAACAGTTTCAGTTTGGCGAGTATCAAGATCAATGTGTAAATGTGATAGTGAATGTGTTCGACAATAAAAGTGTAAAACAAATTCTTTCATCAGTGTTATCTTTGGATAAGAGACTCCTTTCCGTTTACACAACCTGTATAAAGAAAAGTGCTCGAGCAAAAAGATCATAGCTAGCCGGAGGACAGTGAACCAAAATTAAATAAAGTAACAGTAGCATTCTTTTAAACAAACACTAATACTGCCGCAAATTGCTAACACCAGATGGAGCTAACAAACCTAACAAAGAATCACGTCACAAGATGGCTTCACCACGTGGAGTAAACATAAATACACAAATAACATTAATAACACCACCGCAATGGGTGTGGGTCCGGAAACCTTTTATTTGCATGTTAAAACTCATTTTTACAATTCTTCATAGCACATTAATCATGGGAAACACACAAGTAGGCATACTTTTTCTGTCTTTATAAAATTAGTATAGACTGGGTTATATTAAATAAAGGTATATTAGTTGAAATTCAGTTTATAGTCATTAATATTAAAACTAATGTTTATGTTAGAAAGTAAAATCCGCACGTAAAGTTTTAGTTTAGCAGTATAAAGCGATAACATTTGCCAATTTTTTAAGCATTATAAGCGTCTGAAATATGTATAATTATGCTATTTCAGTTTAATGCAAATACATTGAGACCAGATATGTTCTTTTATCGGTTAAACTGTTGTGACTCTGTCATACGCTTTTTCATGATTTTAAGAATATAAAAATTGCAACAAAGGACGTATTACTTGTTAGCACACACGGTCTAAGATGTTTTTCACATCAGGTTTTGCTATAGCCAGGCGGTTCATTTACAATTTAAAAGGTTTCCCTTTCCTGCAGATATTGCTGTATAATAAGATCATACATTTCTTCACTATCTGCTTGTTAGAACATTATTCTATTCGTATGCATAACCTCAGTGGTTACTGCGGTACGCATAGTTAATTCAATCCATAAATAGAAATATGGTAAACGTGGTACAAACTTCTACTTTTACTATTAAAACTAAAAACCGTTCCCATAGGTTATTACGGATTACGAAATATTGTGACTGTCCGGTTTTCACTGTCACTTCATTAGTGGTATTGAGTTCAGTTTTCACTCTCACTTCACTTTCCCTCGCTCGTAGCGTCGTAATGAACTTCACTTCTCTATTCCGCTTTACTCGCTGATGCGTCTAACACAAAACTCCTCTAATCTCTTATCATAGCAGCTCTCACTATATTTCACAGCTGTCATCGCATCCAAGTAAGGAGAACGCACTGAGTAACTTATGTTATATCAAGAACAACTCAGTATCTCATTCACCGACTGTCGCGAGCACACTCGGCGATATATATATATATATATATATATATATATATATATATATATCCGGTGGGGTTTCGAGGGAATTCTCGGTAGGTGGGGCAAGAACCATTCAGGAAAATCTCGGTATCTCTAACGCTCCTCCGTCGCTTTCTCTCTTCAACCGCCAATCGGTCGGTCGCCTTCCTTGCAATAAGCAGCTGTCAGAATATAAAGGCTAGCTAGATGCTCACGCGTTGCTGAATGTGACTGCATTGTTTATCGGTAAAAAGAAGAAAGAATGTTTTTCGTGGTTATAAATGTTCATAATCTCTTTAGCGCTACTCGTTTCAATTTATTATTAACATATGATACAAATATTCGCGTAAATTAATACTGTTGTGTATGATAATGAATGTTTAAAAACTGATCGTAAAATTTATGGACGAGAGCTACAAGCTAAACGAAGTGTAATAGTCCCAGTAAACAAGACTCCTTGAATTAATCGTTTACGAGATAATCCATGTAATACTTAGAGCCGCCAATGAACCAAGCACATAGATACTATCTGAGGGTAATTTCAACGAAAGCTGACGTAATTGTATAATTTATAACTAAGTAGACAATAAAGTTCAGAATTGTGACTTGAACAGCGCAGAAATATGTTTCAATATAGAGAAACTTATGTTTGAAGAACAGCAAAATGTGTGCTAATGTACTACACTAATAGACATCAAGTGAAGACTTTTAAAACAGTTGTTCGAAATGCTGAGCGTTTTTAATACAACCTGACCAATGCTGACGAATGAATACACCCCATCTCCGCAAAGATTTGCAAATGCCCTCAGGCAATATTTAGTCATTCTTCAATTATATTTTGTAATTATTCAGGTGTGATGATGTCCGTTGTGCAAACTAGGCTTTTTGCCTAACCCCGTACACAAAACTATAACGAACAATGACAATCTGGTAGGATCTGGCAGACCACCTTGTTTACTTAGCAACCGTTCACCATAAGGAAATGTCCTGGTGCATCATCGTGCTTAAACCACATCAGCTGATATTGTTCCAATTTGGAAATTAAAACGACTATCGCGGATGAACCGAGTTTCGTCCGTAAACAAAATAGGTTTAAAAACTAGGGGTCAAGGGCTCTTTATTCTATCTACTGGCAGAATATCGCTCCGCGAGAGAACCAGGTGTTTTTGAGCCATCGAAAGATTGTGTACAGTAATTCTCTTTGCAAGATGCACCACACATTTACATTTATTCGCTTTTGCATAGCAAACCTGCATGTCGAAATTGCTACATTTACATCCTCTCGTACTAATACTCTTTCTCTACATGCAGTGCTATGTTTCCTGGCTATCTGGTTATCCTTGTTTGCAAATATTACATTTCCACGAAAGCTTTGATGTATCTTAGTGAGTGTTCGGCTACCAGGCTGCCCTTATTTGCGAAATGTTTTGCATACAAACGCAAGCCATCAGTGCATTGCCGTCGGCTTTGTCACACATAACGTGCATTATCGCGTATTCGTTGCTGTATTTCCTTGCATGTTTTCATAAAATCACGATAGGCACATCACCTTCATTCGGATGTACCGAAGAAAGACTAATTGAGGTTTGGTAATCAGTATTGCCAAAATAATAAAGGGAAGAATGGGGGAGAATGCGTCATGAATACGAAGCATCAATGTTGCTTGTTTACAGCATTCCAGGTGGTCGGTGCAGTAGCGACCCCAATAAACTAAAAGTAACTCTCATCTATAAACAATTAATTTCCGAACCCATCTTTACTGGAACTTTTTTGTTTCTTTTAGCGCGTACTTCTCACCCGAAAAATTTTTACCATAATTTATTAAACATAAACAACACAAACACAAAACTACACTCTTATATAGGTATATAATGAGCGTAGTTTTGTATTTCGAAATGTAATCGAGCAGAGTCGTTTTGAAAATACAAGACATGTAGATTATTTATATTGTGTGATAATCGCATGCCATATAAATTATAAGTAGTGAATGCTCACTATATGTAAGTCTTCACTGAGATCGTAAGTCTATTGCTATACCATTTCCATGCACAACCATTTTATCTTATCTAATAAAGATAAAACATAAAATAAGTATGTTGTAATTAAAAGAGAAATTGGTATCTGAATTTGAAAATGGCAGCAACAATAAATTACTACTGGCATCATTTCGAAAACAAATTTGCTCAATACTCGTATTTGTCACATGGAGATGCAATCATTCGCCCTCGCAGATAATTTATCTTCTTCTTTAAGGGATTACTCTGCTCTTTGTAGGAGCTACACCCCCAAGGACTTACAAGCCAAAGCCTTGGATCAGTAGCCTGTTGAGGAACAAGCAAACTCTGGATCTTAGCATATCCAAGATAGGTGGTCAGCCCAATGCTGGTATGGCGATGAAGAAAGAAATGAAATGTAGTTATGAAAGGGATGATAGGAAAATTTGCGGATCAAATTATACAACCCAGTATTTGCCTAGCGACGAAGAAAACCGCGAAAAAAAACTTCAATCACATGTCTACCTCGAAGGTTTGAGCCCGAAATCTCCCGAATGCGGACTGCAGACGTTACCGCCTGAGCCATCCCAGCAAATAATTTACAAGTTATTATAATATGTGCGTAGTAATTATATAAGAAGTTTAACAACTTTATGCCATCCTCATATTTTATTTGTCTCTAGAGGATAAAAGGGCAAAAAAACACAATCTGGTAATATCAGAGTACAAGAAGAATTCCACATTAATGAGCATTTATTTATAAAGAAAGTTACTTTCAGTGCAGAGCTGTTATAAGAGTTATATCCTTCATGAATTTAGTTGTGTTTATATTTATTATTAAAACACCTTTGAAATACAATGAATTGTTTCTGAAAAGGGTGTAAATGTACTAATTTGTGATGTTAATGACCTTGATTTACAGCAAAGCTGTCAGTAGTTAGATTGTAATTCAAATGTTCTTTCTCCAGCTGTTAATTGAACGGAGCGTCAGGCAGGCATCAATGCAACAAGGCGTCATTTGAGACACAATGCAAGCAAGAGCACTTCACTCAGAATACATCAGCACAGAAGAATCTATAAGAAACGGAGCTCGCTGTGAACTGCTTACTGATAAATGTGGAGAGACACTGACAGAAAGGATACTAGTTTGAAACTCAAATCCTAAACCTTAGAACCATTTTTGGGATAAATAACATCATGTTAAAAGGATTTTAGCAATATGCTTGTGGAGGAGTTCATTTTTATGCTTTTAATATTATGTAGTAAAAAACGAAACTTTAGATGAAACTTCTTTTAAAATTGTGATAGCTGTCTTTCAAAGCCTTTCTGTATAGTGAATTACATTAAAATCTTTTATTTCAATTTTATTAGCAGTAGTACTCACTGTAACAAGAGAAATTACAGTTATATTCCTTGTATGTGTAATATCAAGAAAGCAACAGAAATTTCATTGTATAGAGCAACAACAAACTATGTTATACTTGAAATATTTTCACAACCAACAGATTGCTTCTTATATGACTTCCTATATCCAAATGTAAGATTTTAGTTCATTGACAGCAACTTAATGTACTTCTATTCTTTACAGTATTGTAACTGCAATGCCATTTATAGTTTTAGATAGTATTTTAAAATAAAGGCGTAATAATACTTGCACATCCACGTTTACTGCTGTTTTTTACCTATTGTTGTTCCAAGAGCCATTATAAAAACTAAAATGTATATATTATGTGACAGTTTATGGCACCAAATTATAAATCACACTGTATTCTTTATGAGAATTTAACAACTTCCTTTCGCTTTCATAAAATAAATAACAGTGAGTATTTTTATGTTATGGAGCTAATAAATATCCCAAGAGTGATACTTAACAATCAAAAACCTACCTCTGACCAACTGGGTATATCTATTGTCACGAGAATGGATGCTGACACGAAGGGCCTAAGATCCGTGGTTAGAGTCCCGATCGTGGCATTGAATTTTTCAAATCTGATTAAATCTTCAACATACTTACACTCTAATGGAGTGAAACAACTATCATCAGACAACAATCAAGAGAAGATGATGCCTATTACGGCAATTACAGGAAACTCAAGGAATTCTCTTTTACTCAATTTGTAATATTAAGCATAATTTGACTAGAAGAACTAGGACTAGCAGCGGAGCAGGACTTAGCACCTAGACTTATGAAGATCTTTTGTGCTTAAACCCCTGACGGGGCGACCCCGAGATGGAGGGTGAGGTGAGGTGAGAGGAGACAGAAGGCGGCTGGGCCAGGAGGCACGGCAGGGCAGAGGGCAGGTTCTCTAACGTTTTCCATATTGAAACTCCCCGGACGGCAGCTAGTATAACTGGCTCCCCTCCCCTCCAGGCTTGCACATCCCACTGGGGGGCTCGGGACTCCCGTTTTGGGGGACAAAGTGTTACATACAGCATCCTTTTCCCCTGTCATGCAACGCCGAGACTTCCGCCGACACTTGCAACCCTGGAACAGCCAAGCAATAAAAGGGGAAGTGAAATTAGAATGGAGGTGAAATGGAGGGACAGGAAATTCGTGGGATTTAATTAACCTTCCCAGCATTCGCCTAGCAACACGGTGAAACCCCCAAAAAATCCGTAGGTCAGGAAGGTCGGTCGCGGAAATCGAACCCAGGACCTCCCGAATGCGGGCCACAACGCTTCCACATGAGCCATTTCGCTCGGTTAATTTTAACTAACTATAATTTTCAGTATTAAGTAGGAATTGTCACAAAATAACTGCAAAGCTGAATTCAGCTGTGTAAGGAATGCAAAATTCCTAGATAAAGTCTTGTTCTATTAGTAAACAGAAAATACGCAGAGGAAATTCTCCAGTAGTGTCTGTAGCCTGCATTCGGGAGATCCCGAAATTGAATTACAATTCAATTTATAACGCAAACTTTAATAATTTTATATCAACTATCCGATTGGCTTCATATTTATTTTAATTATTTAATTTATAGCAGACCTTATTTCATTTAGTTTCAATAAATTCACAAGTATTACAATATTGTCCTATAAATCAATTTATATTTTGAAATATAATCGTAGTTGTAATCCTTTTAACATGAACTGGGACGCTAGGTTGGTCACCTTGTCTTTGGGTCTCTTCGTGGCTTTCCATAGTGGTAAGCGAATACTGGGAATTCATGTTCCAAAAATTTTCCTGTCCATTTCTTTCGTTTGTTACCTCTCAGGATTGTAGGGCGGCTTGGGGTACTCTTCTATGCGCTCCATTATTTTAAAGGCTGGCCCACAACATCCCGAGAACGGTAGGTAATCAAAACAAATACGAGAGGGGAAGCAATGCAGCATACTGGATTTTGATTCATAACATCCCGGTAATGAGAACGACGGGAATGCATATCGATGATCATATCGATCACAAAGTGAAAAGTCGGTTTTGCGCATTGGGATTTCGCCTGCTTTTTTTAACTGATCAATTATATTTTGCTCACCTGCTTCCAATTCAGTCAAAATCATGCGGGTTAGCCAACGTAAAAATTCCATAGAATAAACGTTATCTATATGCATATCCGTTACATTTCCGATTCGTCTAGTCGTACCAAGTTTTCGTTCCATTATTTATTGGCATGAAAGCTTGGTACGGCATAATGACATAAATTAAAGTTGTTTATTATTCTTTATTAATTTCTACCGGTTTTGTTGTCCTTTTTAGATTTTACCATTGTTTTTTAGACAATAATCGGTTTTGAGTTTCATGTAAACAAACTACTGATAAGCTTTTCATTAGAATAACCAACCCTCAGTAGATCTGCGGGTGTCAGGATCTGAGGTTAGGAAGCACATAATATGCTACTAGTATCATCCAGTTTCATATTTCCATATTGCGGCTATAGATAGCACTCAGCTGTTTAATGTCACGGCCACCTAGAATGACCTCTACGTGAAGAGCCTAATATGCACAATATGGATCTAATATGCCGCGCCTGAGAACGAGTACGTTAAAATATGGCCAAGCCTTCTTTCCTGTTCCTAGGCCCGGGAAAGCTTCCCGTGAATTGTGAACGCTCCCATTATAAAACATGCATTTAAACTTTGTCGTTCTCGTACTAATTACCGATCTCGGTTGTGAATCAGCCCTTATCTTAAAACACCAGATTATAGAAACACAGATTTCCTGCTATGCATTGCTGATTGCTTTGCTTCTGTCAATTCTATGAGTCTCTCTAATAGATATTATTTATACAAAGTAATATTTCAGTATTTACTGTTTTGCAAGAGAGAGTGATAATATTAGGTGATTCGAGCTACGTACCAAAATCTGAATACCCTACGAAAATATTTAAGTTGTATTGGTGGGTGAAGCAGTAGGAGAACTAGCATTAAAATGAATACAGATAAGAAGCTATAGGTATCTTTATTTGTATTTCAGTAAAGGAGGAAAACACACTGTAATAAAGCAAACGTGAGGGAAACCAGTTCTAGTTAGCGCAACACGCAAGAGATGAGGAAAAACTGTTAAAACAAAAACTTCAGCTGTAAGTCGAGGAAGACAACAGGAAAGAGTATAATGTATTTTCCCTACGGGTAACATGGGAACAGCATTCTTCTTGGAGGATCGTAAAACCTTGAGAAAAATGCAGTAGGACATTGTGTCGCAAGTTGGTGCTAGGTAGCGATCTGCACTTGCATCACTTACCTCAAGACCCACTAGCCTTGGAAAGCATAGACAACACAGTTTCGCTCACCCATTTGCAGGTCACTCAACTCTGAGTGCACACCTTCCAAACATGTTGAAAATGAGAGGTGTAAGTGCATATTATGACCTCGTTCATTCCTGAAATACAATCATTTGCCGTCATTAATACTTTTGGTTTCTTCCTTAGTATGAAATTAACACGTCCATTTACGTATAGTCTTCAAGAGATATCTTTGTGTAATCCAAGCCTTGAGGTATAAAGCAGAAAACTGGATTTCGCCAATCGAAGGGTCCATTTGATTTGGTGCAATAATTCTTACCGGCATAGGCATCCTTAAACAATTGGCTTCACGTTATCTACATTCTAGTAGTAACTATGTAGTACTATAAATATTTTGCACTTATATGCTTCCAAACTATGGTTTATAGTTTCACGAAATAGTATTATTTACTAAGCACAGTATTTCGAAAAACTTCATATAAAGCTAAAGAGAGAGCGCTATGAACCTGAATGGCTAATGCTCTTCTTCAAAGGATCGATATGGGTGGCACTGCTGGTTGATTTTTACTTTCCATACCTCGTACGTAGGAGGTAGAGAAGATATTGCACTCCACCCAAAAGCTCGACATGGGATTTCGCCATAAATATATGTTTTGAGGTCCCCTGAATCCAAATAAAGCATTTTTAATAAAACGTCTGTGTGTGTCTGCCTGTGTGTCTATAAACAGTATAACTCAGACACGAAAAGTCGGATAAATACCAAACTTGGTATTTAGGTTCACTACCTTCCAAACATGCGACAAGAAGCTTTTTAATAAAATCCCTTGACCTTAAACTATTCTTTATATGGAACATGCTTCGAAATTTTTTACTTTCTAAAAAATGGCTCTTAACGATTTTGATTA
The DNA here is from genome assembly GCA_030765065.1 of Deroplatys truncata. Classification (NCBI taxonomy): domain Eukaryota; kingdom Metazoa; phylum Arthropoda; class Insecta; order Mantodea; family Mantidae; genus Deroplatys; species Deroplatys truncata. Next base: position 145,041,724 of record CM060978.1, on the reverse strand, counting down.
AAATCCAATATATTTAAGATATTTACAATGAGAAATGAGGTATGATTAATAAAACGCATATCTTTTGTGTGAATAGCCTGTGAAGTCCTCTTCATTCGGAAGGAATTTTGTGTTATCTTGTATAACTGGTAAACGTTAAGCGATAGACGAAAACGTACTACACAAAATTTCTCTTTAAAATCCGCAAATTATTTCAAATGATTTGTTTTGCGCATTAAGCCTTTTCTAAGATATCCGTTATTAAAGGTTTGAATTGTTCATTTCTTGGTCATTCTCTTTAAGTTCCGTCAATATTCAGCTGTTTCTCGGGATTGCATGGAAACAGTATGGTACTTCAAGGCCAGCGTATAGCATCTAGTTGTCAAACATCTGACTACCACCATTGTCTTTGTATCTATAACGAAATGCGTAATGTAGCTATTTCTGCGACGGTTTATTTGCATTAAAATGTATTAGATAGCAAAATAAGCTTTAGTAAGAATAGCCTTTATACTCACTAATAACGGTAGAGGGTACGGTAGAGGGTAGAGGGATAGTTATGTAAATGTATTACATCCGATGTTTCATGTAGCGTTTAGCGCCCATTTTTATTGCATACGGCAGCACAGGCGCTGAACTCTGATGATGAAATTATATTATAATTGGGAAAGAAGATTTTGGAAGGAGACGTTCCAGACCTAAGTTTAGGACACCTCCCTGGCATTTGCTAGTTATGAGGGCTAAGGAAAACGTGAGGAAAACCTCGGTCAGGTAAGACAGTCCTGACGGGATTTGAGCCGCAGACCTCCCTTTCACGAGTCCGTGTCTTAACGACTTCGGCTACCCGTACACTGCTGCTGGTTGAGCAATGGTTTTCTGTACCCAAAGTTGTGGGTGCGGTTCTAGCCCAGTACTTAGGTGCTATTATATCAATAGTTCTACCGGCATGTAAAAGAACTGTTGATTCGATACACAGCGAAACTCATACAACCCTGACAATAATGGAGAAGTTGCTCGTTAAACAACCGTTAATACCACTCCGTTGAGCACGTGATACAGCTATTTGATATAGTTATTCCCCGGATATCCCTTAGAAAGCATTCAACATGATGCAACTGCATGAAATGCGAAAATGTAATCCAAAGAAAGGGATGACAATTTGGGAACCATATAGTGTGTATGTGTGTATGCGGGCGCGCGCGTGCCCGGTCATGAAGGCCGCAGTCAGCGACTACGGATCTACTCTGTAGATACCAAGTGCAGTTTGGCAAAATGTTGGGATCTTCGAGAACCAGTAGACCACAGCCTTCAATCTCATATATTTCCTATCTTCTTGCTAGTGTCCCACAAAGCTTATGGAGATATTATTCCTTCTGTTAATGTTTTGCCACTTATATGTGTAAAGTCATCACACCACTACGACATATTTATGCAGTTTGTATCCTGTCATTTCTGAAGAAAGAAAAGGGGGGGAGAACGCTTCGAAAATAACATAGGTGTTAGACTTAGATACTTTGTATTACAATTCACGTTCTGAATTCTTAAAATGCTTCTCTTCCCTGGTCTGGAATGGAACGGAATGTGTAGCGGAGGGGACTCGGCACAGATCCAGTGAATGAAGATATTGCGCCTGTGCCCCTCGAGGGGGTTCCCCGGGAGGGAGGGACAAGGTGAGAGACACCGGGCGGCCGAACTAGGGATGACAGCACAGCAATGATAGAGTCCCTACAGTTTCCAGATTAAGACGTCCCAACAGTCGGGCAGGTAAACCGGGACCCCGCCCCACACAGAGGGTCCAACGCTTCCAAGGGCAGACCGTATACCACGGCAATCAGCCGAAGACCCAGAGGTGGATAAGGTTCCACAGAGAGTATCTTTTTTCCCTGCCACGCGCACCGGAACCCATCGCCGACACTTTCATCACTGGAACATACCTAACGGGGTTAAGGATGAATAAAATGAGTAATGGAACGATATAATGGGACAGGAAATTCGTGGGCTGAGAGAAACCACTCCAGCATTCGCCCGACGATCCGGGAAAACCCCCGAAAAAGCCCATGGGTCAGAGTGGCGTTCGCGGGAAAGCGAACCAGGAACCTCCCGAATGCGAGCCGCACACGTTACCGCGGCGCCACCTGAACGGAAACTGGAAGATCCGCAGTTCAAATCTCGACTATGACATTGAATTTTGCAGTCTGATTCTGCCTTTCCAACCTTGTCCTACACACGGCTTGTGTGAAAGAACAATTAATTACTTCTTGTTAATTGAGATAAACTCTGATTACACTCTTACAAATTTCGTTGTAAGTATAAGCAGGTAAAACGATAGTCAAGATTTTATGTGATACCTTTGAAATTCGACGCTCTTTGTATTACAGCGAGAAAAATCTAATGTGTTGCATTCACATAACTTTCTCTTCTCACCATTCTACAAATTATTTTTACTAAATCTTATTTTTCAATCTAATTCTTGATAATCCAGATAAACTTCCAATTCTCATTTAATCCATCTCTCATCTCTATGGTGTATGTCCCAAGTTCGAATCTCGATTAGGGTGAATTCCTAGATAAAGTTTTTTTTTCCGGGGTTTTCCCTTATCCTGAGAAGATTAATGTCAGGTAACTATAGGCTCTAGAGACCTCGGGCGCATTTGAGCATAATTTTAACCATTTCGTTTCTTCGCCGTCCGTAATGACCTACCCGGTTAAAGGACATTGATTAAATACCAAAAGAAAAAGTTCACATTTACATATTTCGTTGTAGGATACGTAAATAACGCGATAGTCACATTTTCAGAAATCATGTCAAAACGTGAAGCTTTGAAATGCCATGCTGTTCGTATGACCGCGACAAAAACAAAACGAATAGCGACTTCCTAGTTACAAAATGTATTCAGACCAATAGCAAAATATATCTGTGAAATAGTTAATTTCATAAAGTATATGTATCACAAACTGCGTGCTTTAATGTGGTCTGCATTTCTTGTATAGCAAAACTTAGTCCATCTTTTACAATTTACCAATTATGCAAAAGTCATTCAGAATGAAAATAGATTTGTAAATCTCTTCTCAGAAATGTTATGAAATTATCTTAAACAGAGAGTATTTCAATCAAAATCGATGGAGTCATTTTTAAGAAAATAACAAATTTCGAAAACTATTCCATGTAAGGCGTTGTTCAGGGTGGGGGGATATTCTTGAAAATCTTCGTGTCACATCTTTGAAAGCTGCTGAAGTTAAATATCAAGCTTGTTATTTGACCGACTTTTCGTTTTGGAGCATATTGTTCACTGACACGCAGGCATACGGAATTTTTTCTGTAAAATATGTGTTGCATTCATATGATTTTCTCTACTCACTCTTCTACAAATTATTCTTACAAAGCTTATTCTTGCATCTATTTCTGCTAATACAGAAAAACCTTTATTACTTATTTACAGGTATAAGTAGAACATATTAAGCTAAAGTGATAGCCAAGCCCCCCAAAGCTGATTGCTATGTGTTAGCTTTGGATTGGACTGGCTACGGAGGGGAACTCGGCACTGATCCACATAGAGGATATTGTGTCTATGTCCCACGAGGAGGCGAGGAAGGATGAGGCAAGAGGAGACACCGGACGGCTGGAACCAGGAGTGACGGCACAGGAATGGCAAGATCCCTACGTTTCCAGATGGAGGCTCCCCGGCAGAAGGACAGGCAGACCGCGGAGCCCACCCCGCACGGAGGGGTTCTACGCCCCTAAGGGGTTTTGGATATCCCCGGCAGCCAGCCGAAAGCCGAAGAACGGAGACAGTCACAAAGAATATCCTTTTCCCTGCACACTGCACTGAAACACCATCGCCGACACTTTCAACCCAGAAAGGTACCTACGGTTGAAAGATAATGGAGAGACAGGAAATTCGGGGATGTGAGAATCCTTTCCAGCATTCGCCTGGCGATCCGGGAAAAACCACCGATAAAACCCTAGGTCAGGAAGGTCGGTAATGGGATTCGAACCTACGACCTCCCGAATGTGGGCCATAGAAGTGATAGCTTTGAAATTCTGTTCTCTTTGTATGAACACGGAAAAGAAAGAAAGAAAGAAAGAAAAAGAATAGCAATTTACAGTTGAGAGCAGTATAAGTAAAGTACTTAAAAATTCGAACTAACAACAAAGAATATTTCAGAATAGGTTATCACTATAAAAATTTTAATTGACATAAATTTCGTGCTTTAACAAGATCTACATTTGTTGTCCAGCAGGAGTTTTTCTGTCTCTTACCGTTTACTAATTATCAAAAGTCATTCACAATAAAGGTGAATTTACAGATCATTCCTAGAAAATTAAAGATATACGTATTATTTATCATGAAAATAGCTTAAACACATGTATTTTAATCCAAATCGTTAGAGAAATATTTAAAAAAATAAAAAACTTCCAAAAATGTCCAATGTAATCTGTAGTTTGAAATGGGAGATTTTCTTCAAAAATCTTCGTGTCGATCCTTGGAAGATGTTGAACTTAAACACTAAGTTTGGTTTTCAACTGAGTTTATGTTTTTGAGTTATGCTGTTCACGGATCCACACACATACACACACACACATGCACATACTTGAATCTTTTTCTAAAATACATTTTTTTTTTTGGGATTCAAAGAGTCGCAAACATGATTTCTGGTGAAATTACATTGAATTTTGGGTGGAATACAATAATCCGTCTACTTATTTTAAATGCGTATAGAGAAAGTAAAAAATTTTTGTTTGTATTTAGGGGGTCTCAAAACGTGTATTTCCGGTGAATCTTATTGAGTTTCTTGGTGGAATACAACACTTCCTCTACTTATTGTAACTATGTAGTAAGTATGCTTTTCTTTGGATTCAGGGGATCTCAAGGCGCGTATTTCCAGTGAATTACGTTATTGAATTTTTTTGGTGGAATACAATACTTCGTCTACTTACTGTAAGTGTGTGGTTGAGAAAGTAAAAATACTTTCTTTTGATTCAAGTGTCTCAAAACTGTGTTTCCAGTGAATCTCGTTATTGAATTTTTGGGTTGAGTACAATACTTCGTCTATTTACTGTTGAGTAGTAGAGAAAATAAAACTGCTTTCTTTGTATTCAGGGGGTCTCAAAGCGTGTATTTCCGGTGAACCTCGTGATTGAATTTTTGAGCGGAAAACAATACTTCCGCTACTTACTGTAAGTGCGTAGTAGGGAAAGTAAAAATGCTTTCTTTGGATTCAGGGGGTCTGAAAACGTGTATTTCACGTGAATATTGTTATTGAATTTTTGAGTGGAACACAATACTTTCTCTACCTATTATAGATAAGTATAGAAACAGAAAAAATAAGAGTTGTGGTATAGAGAAGCGGCTGTTTGTCGTTACGGCATCTTACATGCAACCAAATAGGGAAAGGTTTAACTTAGACTGTAATTTGAAATAGTTTCTGGCCTAAATTGTTGTAAAGGGCACGAAAAATCATACTTTATAAGGATATTATGATAAATTAAGACCATGTTAGTTGATAGTGAGTGAATAGTGAATATTGAAAACCAAACCATTTTGTTTTAACACTTGCTTATAATACAATGGTATGATGCCTCTAATTCTAAACAAATAGTTTGTAAGCTGCTTAAGTCGCTGTACTGTAATGTTATTGCTGTTTTTTTCGCAGTTATTACTTTCTTACAGACAAGTCTAAGAGAAATGTGTTAGAATGATATTTTCTTTGGCACTATTACATCCCCTCACCATAGAGCAGGTATTAACTAAGGCACCTGACATAACCTCTCGATAAGATGCCGCGTGGTTACAAACATGTGGCACGGAAAACATTTGGAGCCGTCTGTATAACACAAAAAATGTAGATTTCTTTAAAACACACAATTTATTTCAAATAGGTTTTTTTGTAGCATAAGCCATTTCTGAGATATCGTTTATAATGTTTGAATTGTTTATTTGTTGGTCATTCTCTTAAAGTGCTGTCAACATTCAGTTGTTTCTCGCGATTGCATGGAAAGAATATTGAATTGGAACTGTTTGAGGCATATAACGTCCAGTTCTAAAATATTTGACTATCGTTGTTCCCTTTGTATCTGTGACGAAATGTGAAATTTAACTATTTCTGTAAAGGTTTATTTCAATTTAAATGTAATATGTAGAAAAATAAGCTTTAGTAAGAATAGTATTTATACCCAATAAACGAATGATAGAGGGTAGTGAAGGTCATGTGAATGTATCACAGCATATTTTCAGAGAAATAATCGATTCGCTGTATGCGTTCGTGCTTAATGTTTTAGATTTCATGCTTTGTAACCAGGATTTACTGTACAGCAACATAACTTCAAGCTGTGAAGGAAAATGTAATTAAAAGCATGACGAAACTTGCAAGGATGCGCTGCTGAATGCAGTGAAAGTGGATAACTGTTTACTGAAATGAGAATCCTGTTTATTAATTGGACAGAGAAGTTGAAGCGTTCCATATTTATCTTTCGAACTATTACATAATTGAGCTGAGCATTCCTCATTTAGTGCGAGCCGGTTTTCAAAATCTTAAAATACATTCCATAGTAATGGGCGTTAGAGACTGCATTGTAATGTGGGGTATCATTATATTTATATTGATATTAAGTATTGTAATTTATCGTATAATAGTACAAGATTATAAAGTTATCAAATAAGGAGCAAGCCGAGAATCATAATATGAAATTGTTCAAAATGTTTTTAAAAAAATCTGATGTGTTACACTTACATGACTTTCTCTACTCTTGTACAAACTATCTTTACAAACGCTTATTCTCCATATGCTTCATGTGAATCGAGATGTTAATCTTATTGCTAATTTTCTTGTAGATGCAAGGGGAATATGGTAGGTTTTAAGCGATAGTCAAATCTTTTAACCGCTGGTTGCTATGTGGCGCATCCCATTCTCTTTGCATGTCTAGGACATAAAAAATGAATAACGAATTCGAGAAAAAGTGTTAAGTATTGGAAAATTTAAGGGAATAACAAGCAATATCTCGAAAATGGTTCACTCAACAAAAAAACTGTATATGTCATAAATTGTGTATTTTAACCCGGTATACATTTTTTGTGTAGTAAACTTTTGTCTATCTCTTATGGTTTACCAGTTATGCAAAAGTCGTTCACAATGAAGAATACTTTTGAGACATTCCCAGAAAATTCAAGATATACATTTGATTTGTCATGAAAGTATCTTAAATATATGATATTTTAATCAAAATCGTTAGAGAAAATTAAAATTTTCGAAAAATGTTCCACGTAAAGGGTAATCTGGGGTGGGGGTATTTTCTTGAAAACCTTCGTGTCACATCTCTGGAAGATACTGAACCTAAATACCAAGTTTGGTGTTTATCTGACTGTTCCTTTCTGAGTTATGCTGTTCACAGACACACAGACACACACACACACACGGACATGTTTCTAAAAATGCTTTTTTTGGATTTAGGGAGTCTCAAAACATATATTTCCAGTGGAATCTCGGTATCGAATTTTTGGATGGAATGCAATACTTCCCCTACTTAGTTTACATAGTAGAGAAAGTAAAAAATCCATAGGTGACATGAACTTTAATTTCTGTGTTAATTTCTAAAATAATTTTGATTTATCATGATTGATGTATACGAAATGCTGAATCTGATGTTGAAGTGGCTTCAAATACTGTAGAATCATTAATAGCGCTAAATCTTGTGAATGGTACGAACGAGAGTACAAACATTTTGAAGATTTTTGTGTTAGGAATTTACAACGTATATCAGCTACATCTATGACTGCATACTTCTCCTTGAAAGTGGAAAGAGAAATACGGAGTTAATTTTGCCTTTGAATTCATATATCGTATCACTTAACAAAAATGGATAAAAGGAATTTATGAATAATATTTCCATAATTTTCATCTGGTTGAAGGAATAATTAATTATCCCTAGAAAAACATTACCAGATTATATCTTTTACATGATCTTATGTACCTTGACTTTATAGAGTAAGGGCATATATTGTGGAAGTGAATTTTACAATTCTGTAGAAAACTCATGTTTGCCAAATTTCGCAAAGATGCTTAGTATGCCATTATTTGTAGGCATTTTAACCTAAGAGTGAATAGCAAAAGTTACTAAAATATTACATTGTTGGTTTTTGGTGCAGTTTTATTGGAATTGCTTCTTTTATAATTTGATACATGTTTTACGATTGTAGGCATGATACTTATATTTTAAATATAAGCTTTTCCCAGCATTTGCTTTGAGGTGAAAGTTAATTTTGTTATATTTTACGTATAGGAAAACAGATTTAAGAAGCGAAGACAGAGTGTTGGCACCGGCTGTAGCATGTCGTGTTACCCAGGGGCTAAACCCAGCGGTAAGATTTTATACCGAAGATTCTGTACTTACATCGTGCCAGTCCAGATCTCGGTTCTCATTTTTGCTATCATTATCATCGTTAACAGCATCTGCATAGAGCTGAGGAGAAACTTTACTACAGTTTTCTGATTCACTGTCAGTGTCACTGTCACTACTTTCATCTCCTTCACTAAATGAAAAATGACTATACAAATCATGTTCTATCAATGGTGCTTCAGTTTCCTCATCAGTCCTAAATTTTCTGTACTATTGTGTCACGTTGTGATACACAATATGCTAAACTGAAAAAATGCAGTAAATTAATCCAATACACAAAACATTACCACATGCTGCTCTGTTCAACACGCACTGTTGCGAGTGTATCTTCAAATGGCTATGTGTGACAATCTCAAAAAGAAAAGCAAACATAATATATGTATACACAAAGTGCTGATTCTTTCAGAGAGAAAATGTCAGCAACATACAATTTAGTTACTGTTAATCACCAAGAAGTCAACACTAGTGTCTGTTGCAAACTCTCAAAGTTAGTTGTGGGAAAACCGACCTCTGCACATAAGATTTCATCAGATCTCATCAGTTTAGTTAGGTGCATATAGTGATCTCATCAGATCTTGTCAGATTAAAGGTTAAATATCTAGATGCATGCATAAGATCTAGCAGTAGTGGTCACAAAATATGTATCAAAATTGAGTTTGTACCTGTAATACTAGTTTTCTTTTCAGCATTTAAAAAGCTTTAGCCGTTTTAAAAAAAATTATTACATCTGCTATTTTATACCGTTAATTTTGCACCGCTTCACAGCAAAAAAAATCAGAAATCCTACACCTTGTAGTAGAGAGGTAAACTTTAGTCCATCTTTTAGGGGAAGTGTTGCTTACAAATTGGTATTACTGTTACGTATGGGAGCTTCTGTAAGTTTAATCAATGTAGTTTCTTTATTTTTAAATATAATGTGAGTTGGTCTTCTCCATTTTTAATCTGAGCGCCTTTTTCAGTGAATGACATATATGACCCATTTTCTCAGAAATTATTGAAGATAGCCAAATTAAATTTTAGGACGATAAAAGCAACCTCTAAGTGGTTTTGTAGATGTAATTTGGAGTTAATACCATGTTTGGTGACTTAAAAACAATAATTGCATATGAATTTCAATCAAAATATGGTATATATGGTGGACCCCGGTCTGCCGTCCTCCGAGCGTTTAGATCTGAAAACTTAGGGACCCTGTCTTGCTGTGCCGTCACTACTGGTTCCGGCGGCCCAGTGTCTCCCTTCACCTCATTCCTACCTCCCGGGGCGCCCCTTCTTGGGGGCGTAGGCACAATATCTGGATTCTCTGGATCGGCGCCGAATCCCTCCGCTTCACAATAGCTTTATAGCAATGTGATTTCCATCAATAAAATATAAAGCTGTTGGGAAATTTATTTACTTATTTATTTATTATATCCATTCTGACAATTGTGTTGCACAGAATATCGGAGCATAAAAGTGATGTTTGCGGTAAGCAGAAAAATCCGCTGTTGCAAACATGTCATTTCGTTAGAGGAGCATAATGTGTCATATGAGAAACCAGGGCTTATTTCCACAATAGGTAATTTCCTTACCAGATCTTACATAAACAGCCATAGAACATAAATAGAAATAGAAGAGCCTCAAATTGAACCATACCTGGATTCCCGCATTAGCCATTCACACTGCGCGGCGACCAGTTGAGTACTGGTCAGTACCTTTCTCCACACACAACTTCTCCCTCACGCACAACTGCGGCACCCTTTAACAATCTTGAAGTTTCCAAAAGTATGATCTATATATCTCACTGTGGGTAATCCCACGGCAGCACCCAGTTCCTTTGAACATGGAATATGTCCACCAAAGTGTTGGAGAATCATATTTTCTAAAAAAATTTAATTTAACTTAACACTTTAATATATACATATATATTAAATAATAATTAAAAAATTTAAATAAAATAAGAATCAAATTTTAACATCCTTAAATTAATAACAAATTCTAAATTAAATGAAAACCAATGCCATGCTCATTTTTTATCAAAGGCATCAAAGCCCGAAAGAGTATATTTTAATACATTCCTGAAGCCCTGCCTAGAACTATACCAGAAGGTCTAATGGAAGCACGATCGAATCAAAGTATTTGACAATATTGCTCATCGAAAACCAGAAGTTGACGTTGTCAGCCTCGACGTTCGGGTGCTAAGTTGTAGTATGGGAAAGAAAAAAAAAACCTTGTTACGTTGCATTTACATGAATTTCTCTATTCTCTCTTCTACAAATTATTAATATAAAAACTATTTCTTCTGCCTACTTCTTGTGGTAATGTGTGTGTGAAAATCCCAAAATGCACAGTTCTCTTCTGATTGCTTTGACTTTTTTACCATATACTTAGAGCTAAAACATGATGTTACGTTGCAGGGATTAGATTTATTTTGTAGCATTGTTCTTGCGCTCAGTAGCGTGAGATAATAATTGCACCACAAAAATTTAAAAAGGCTGACACGCGGAATGTCTGTCCAAGCATTCGTTCGTGTTAGGCGCCGAATCAGCTCACATAAGTCGAATTACTCTTGCTGATTCGGATTAGGGCATTCGTCCAAGAGGTGAAGGACTGCTGAGGTAGCAGTAGTGCACCTTTAAAAACCCCTGGTTTTTGCTACTGGGAGGAAAGTCCAGGGGTGACACGAACCTGTGTCAGTCTGATTATTACAAAGCTAAAGTACCTAACAACGAGATGGCACTATGCATCCGGCAACACCACCAATTCAAACATGTCATCATAGGGTTAATCTCTTTGCAACCCTCGTAGGCGGCCTCGAGTCATGTTGTAATAACTCTATATTTTTATAGATTTTTGGGTCACCGTGTAACTGTTTAGGACCGTACTGGTCATACTGACACCTTCCCCTTGGTCATCTACCCATTTAGATGCTAGGAACCCCTCAGTCCCGGACTGAGCTTCCCTTCAGTCGGGGACTTCCTTCTTGTGCGAGTCACTCTAACCAGTGGTTTGAGACGCGCGGGTCTCACTATGAAGTAGTCACCCCTCTTGAGGTCCGCCTGATCTACCCCTCCCTTATCCTTGGCATGTGTGGGATTTTAACGATCTATGTCAAACCGCTGTAAAGATATTATTCCTTTTATTCGTAATTAATCACCTTTTGATACCGTAATATGAAATGCTCATTGGGTCCTACAGTTTAACGAATTGCTCCCATATTTTTAGCTTTAGTTTAGAAATTTAAAGCAATTGTTGTTCAGGATTTTCTGAATTTAAATTTCTTTAAAATACCATTATTTTTGTGTACATGTTATTGACTTCTTTCAACTTTTTCATGTAGGTAATTAATTTCATCTGAATCATTTAGTATTTTTACTTTCTCTCTCACGTATCTAGTAGGTAGAGAAGGTATTGATTCCACCCAACAATTCGATATCAAAATTTCACCGGAAATAAATGTTTTGAGGCACCCTAAATCCAAATACAACATTTTTAGAAAAAGGTCCGCGCGCGCGTATGTGCATGTGTGTGTGTGTGTGTGTGTTTGTGTCTCTGTGTATGTCTTCTGTGAACAGTATAACTCAAAAACGAAAAGTCAGATAAATACCAAACTTGATATTCCAAAGATGCGACAAGAGGATTTTCAAGAAAACTACCTTTTTCTTGGAACCTTTTTCTAAAAAAACCTGATGTGCTACACTCACATGACTTTCTCTACTCTTGTACAAACTAATTTTACAAACGCTTATTCTCCATATGCTTCATGTTAATCGAGATATCGAGATGTCAATCTTATTGCTAATTTTCTTGTAGATGCAAGGGGAATATGGTAGGTTATAAGCGATAGTCAAATATTTTAAGCTTTGGATGCTCTGTGGCGCATTCTATTCTCTTTGCATGTCCAGGACATAAAAAAATGAATAACGTTCATTCATTCATTATCTGTTTATCCTCCTCTTATGTAGGACTTACACCCCCAGGGCTTACAAGCGGGTGCCTGGGGTCCGAGGCCCGTCGAGGAGCAGACACTCATGGATCAGGCAGAGCATCCAGGATGGGTGATCAGCCCGATGCCTGGTATAGGATGAAGGAAGTAGATGAAACGAAATGTTGGTGAAATGGATGAAAGTAAATGTGATGATGGAATGAATGGCGGGGGAAACGGAGAACCCGGAGAAAACCCGCCCAGACGCTTCGTCCACCACAAATCCCACATGCAGGTCCCTGGGATTGGACCCGGGCCGCCTCGGTGGGAGGCGAGCGGTCTAACCACTCGGCCACGGCGCCGCCAAATAACGAATTTGAGAAAAAAGTATAAGTATTGGAAAATTTAAGGGAATAACAAGCAATACCTTGAAAATTGTTCACTCTACAAAAACAATCTATACGACATAAATTGTGTATTTTAACGCCATCTACATGTTTTGTGCAGTAAGATTTTGTCTATCTTTTATGGTTTACCAGTTATGCAAAAGTCGTTCACAATGAAGAACACTTTTGGAGACATCCCAGAAAATTCGAGATATACATTTCATTTGTCATGAAAATATCTTAAACATATGATATTTTAATCAAAATCGTTAGAGCCATTTTTGAGAAAATTATAATTTTCGAAAAATTTTCCATGTAAAGTGTAGTCTGGGGTGGGGGTATTTTCTTAAAAGCCTTCGTGTCGCATCTCTGGAAGATACTGAACCTAAATACCAAGTTTGGTGTTTATCCGACTGTTCGTTTCTGAGTTATGCTGTTCACAGACAGACAGACAGACAGACACACACACACACACACACACGCGCGCGCGGACATGTTTCCAAAAATGCCTTTTTTGGATTCAGGGGGTCTTAAAACATGTATTTCCGGTGAAATCTCGGTATCGAATTTTTGGGTGGAATACAATACTTCCCCTGCTTACTATACGTAGTAGAGAAAGTAAAAATGGCTCTAACGATTTTGATTAAAATACCAATTATGAAAGATGTTTACATGACAAATAAAAAATGTATGTCTTGAATTTTCTGGAAATAGCCTATAAATTTCTCTTCATTCTGAAGGAATTTTTTATAATGGTTTAACCTGTAAACCTTATCCGATATACGAAAAGGTAGTGTACAAAAAGTTTAGATCTCTTTAAAACACACAATTTATTTCAAATATATTTTTTATGACATACGCTATTTCTGAGACATGGTTCGATTTGTGCATTTATTGGTCATTTTTTAAATTCCTTTCAACATTCAGTTGTTTCTCGCATTTTAAGGCCAGCATATAGCGTCCAGTTCTTACAATTTTGATATCGTTGTTTTCTGTGTATCTATAACCGAATGTGTAATGTAGCTATAAACTTACAGTACACATTTACGCATTCGATGTAGGCATTAGGAAGGGTGCAGTAGACTAAAGTGATAGATTTTTAAAAAGCGGACCACCATGTGATGGCTTTGAAATTCCATATTCTTTGAATGACCACGAGTAAAAACAAATACCACTTGAAAAATGGATAGTATTTTAAAAATTGAAACCAACAACAAAGAATGCCCCAAAAATGGTTAACGCCATAAAAAATTATTTGGCAATAATTGTGTGCTAGGACAGTATAGGACTAGAAGCGGAGGGGAAATTAGTACCTCAATCTATGCGGATCTTTTGTACCTAGGCCCCAGACGATCGCCCCCGAGAGGGAGGGATGTGGTGAGAACAGACAGAAGGCGGACGGGCCAGGCAGGGGGAAGGATCCTTTCCATTTACAGATTTGAACTCCTCGGATGGTGGCTGGTGCAGCCGACTCCCCTCCCCCCTGTGGGCTTCCACATACCCTGGGAGGGGTCCCGAGACCCGGAATCCTCTCGCAGTCCGGGGGACAAAGGTTTACTCAGAACATCCTTTTCCCCTGCCATGCGCACGCCGAGATCTCCCGCCGACACTTGCAATTCTGAAAGAAACCAAGCAGATGAGAGGTGAAGTGAAATGATAATGGTGATGAAATGGAGAGACAGGAAATTCAGGGAATGTAATAATACTTCCCAGCATTCGTCTGGCGACCGGGGAAACCCCAGAAAAATGCTATAGGTCAAGAAGGTCGGCAATGTGAATCGAACCCACGACTTAACTAATGCTGGCCACAGACGTAACCGCCTTAGTCATCCCGGTCGATCATTGTGTGCTGTAACAAGATCCATATTTTTTGTATATTAAGATTTTGTTTGTCTCTCATGATGCACCAGTTGTACAAAAGTCCTTCAGAATGAAGAGGACTTCAAAGGTTATTTCCATAAAATTCAACATATACATTATATTCGTCGTGCAAATTTCTTTAACATATGGCATTTTAATCAAAATCGTTAGAGTTATTTTTGAGAAAGTAAAAAACAACGAACATTTATCAATGTAAAAGGAGTTTGGAACGGGGGAGTTTTCTTGAACATTGTCATATTACGTACTTGGAAGAAGCTGAACTTAAATACCAAGTTTGGTATTTAACCGGCTTTTGGTTTTTGAGTTATGGTGTTCACAGACAACACATACCATACACACTCAGATATTTTCTGGATTCAGGAGTCAAAAAAAAAAACCGGGTATTTCCAGTAATATATCGGCATGGAATTTATGGTGGAACGCAATACTTCCTATACTTACCTTAGGTAAATTGTGGAAAGGTAATAAACTAATACAAAGAATAGACGATCGTAAAGGATAAACTTTATGCAAACGTTCAGGAACTTCCATCCTCAAAGATTATTCTGTTATGCAATGTTTATATACTTAAGATAATAAATGGTAGTTCATTGTCCAAAGAAAAGGCACTTATTAAGAGCTAATGTCCCTTTTTTCCCTCCTGGTTTTGTGTAATGATTGCGTAAGGCAAATACACAGAGTTGTAATTATGGCAATGGCGAGAACAATTTTCTTATGTAATATTTAACTTCAACCCAATTAGACACCGTGTAAGTATCAAAAGCATGCTAAACGACAAACTGGTCTTTTTCTGTAGTTCCCTAGTGCTTGGCGAAAATTGCTATGTACATGTCCTTTGGCCGTAAAAACAGTTCTGCGAAGCGAAGCAATATCAAGAACCTTCTTTTCGTGCTGGAATGATATTCTACTCTATTATACGTACTATATTACACCACCTTCTTCTTCTTCTTCTTCACCAAGCATTAAACCTTTCCTAAGGCTTGTTGCGCGCTCCAAATGTTTAATTTATTGATTTATCTATCGTTTCCTGGGTCTTCCGACATTTCGTTTTCCTTTAGGTATATAGTAGAATATTTTATTTGGGTTACGTTCCTCATTCATTCTCTCGACGTGTTCTAGCCACTTTTGTCTGTTCTGCTCTATTTCTTCATTTAGGTTAAAAATCCTTAATTGTTTTCTTATGTTATTATTCTTTCTTCTGGCTCTTCTAGTGACTCCTAATACTTTTCTTAAAAATTTCATTTCCGCTGCCTGTAATCTGCTTTTATCTCTATTTGTCATTGTCCAGGTTTCGCTACCATATAAAGCAACTGGAATTGTCATGGTTTTATAGAACTTCATCGTCGTATCCTTTCTCACTTTATTTTTTAAAGTTCTTTTAATTGTTCCACATATTTTTGAAAAACTTTCTATTTTAGCTCCGATATCTGCTTCTTTAATATTATATACTGAAGATCCTAAAAATTTAAATGTGTTAACTTCTGCAATTATATTATTATCTAATATAAGTTTACATCTCAACGGATGTGTTCCGTGAAAAGCCATGGATTTAATTATGTTTTATATATCTAAATTATAATTAAAAGCTATTTTATGTAGTTCAAATAGTGTTCTTTGTAGCGTATCTTCATTATCAGAAATGATTACTTGGTCATCAGCATATAGGAGTGTCATTACAATATTATACCTTGTACTGTGTTACATTAATCACATGTTAAAGGTACAACTCTGGAAGCTTTTTTCGAGAGCGAACTTCTTTGGACAAATTCCAGTCTGCACTAGAAATACTTCAACATGAGGGAAATTACCTGGTTAAGTTCGAATTGGGTGGTAGATAGTTATTAGAACTGTTTTGTAGTAATTCATAGCAAAAATTTCCTCCCCTTTTTTCATGTCTCCATATTTTATAGCTTATAGCCCCAATAAGCAAAATAACAACGGTTTTATAAATTGAGGTAGCTGATGCGTCATTTAGATCTCTAGATATACGTTTTACTCCTGCGATTGATATGGTACGTAATGAGACTTGCTCGTTTCTTGGAGCCCAAATCGTTCGAAAAGCAGCAACGAATATACCGAACTATGGCTGAACTTGTGCTTCATATGCACTCTCGTGAGAAATGAACAATTCCTCGTTCGACAGTTCACATTATGGACTTGCTGTCAGGCATATTTATTCAGTGTATAAGCCAAATAAATGACAATGTTATATGCCAGGTTTGTATTTTCGGCTTTGTTTCTACCTACTGTTACGGACAGAACCTTTTTTTACTTCATTATGATAGACAAATTTCATTTTGTTACGTTTTCTTCTGTCATTACCTCTAAGCAAAATATATATTAAGATGCGTTCCAAAATAAACATCATATAAATCTTATATACAACTACATTCAGAATTTCTATGAAAGGAAACACAATTCAGACCCATGAGTATAAATAAATAATTATTTGTTTAAATAAACATTATAAGTTATATATAACACAATAAATTAAATAATGTTTATTCTTTAAACTCAAGAAACGTTTAACACAAATTAAGATTATTTAACTCAAAAGTTTTTTTTGCATTAATGCAACATACAATTACGTTCGCTATTGAAAAAGGTTTGTTGTACTTGAAATTTTATTTTGTTTTAACGAGGTACAAATGAGCAAACATGAAAATAAATTCGGTAAAGACAAAAACTTCTAATGGAGAACCCCGATACATGAGAGCACCGTAATGTTATAATAGGTTAAAGAAATCCCTAAGATTATAAAAATAAAACCAAATAGAGTTTTCTTAAAACACATCTAAGAATACTTCAACATTTCTTAATATTAAGAGGATATTTTATTATAAGCTTTCTCGACAATAATTCAGAAGCGCTCACATACATCGCTTCTTCTGCTTTTATATTCTAATTGAAGAATTCCGTAACTTATTTTTAAGAAAAGTTTTTCAGTTGTATGTATCACTCGACTCCATACCGGAATATTACGCGAAATTAGGCTGTACATAAGGCGTGGTGCGGCAACAACGACAGAAGGAAACAGACTAAAGGACCATTCACATAGAAGCACGAACATTAACGTGAGACATAAATGTATAACATGAATACAAAATTCGCTTTGCCATTTACAATGTCAACAGCGTCAAAACAAGACTATTGGAAATGTGAAAGCTGTCTAAAATTGAGGCTGCGATGATTGAAGATGATGCAACAGTGCATTTTATATTGCTACAAACTGCATTAACTTGTGTTAGCATTATACTATATTTTTCCACACACGAAATAAAACATAACAGTTTACAACTTATAAAGCTTAACCGACGTCAAAAGACACCATAGTAATAACAATAATTAAAACCTCTTCAGAAGATTCGCAATCTGATTCCAAATATTTCGTTTTAACAAATTATATTTGTGAGATTCACACTTTTTGTCATAAAGACAACCATTATTTTCATATAAAACAATTAACTACTCATCAAATGACTCCCTTATTTCTCTTTTCTGTTTCTGTGCAATGCGATAGTGTTAATTTTTCTCTCGAATCCCATTAATGTGAACATGAAAGCTTGGAGATTGCACGGTTTGAAGTTAGCTATATTTCTCATGCTCAAGTAAATGAAAATCATTGTGAATGATTTATTAATCTGGCTACAAGCTTTTGTGTTCACGTTGCATTTGCGTTAATGTTTCTATGCGAATGGACTCCGGGTGTTACCTTTATGTCTGGTTCACACTGGGCGTTCCAGTAGGAAATATTACACCAACTTATTAAACGGAATGGAATGAGAGCGGGACCCCACTCGGACTCCAGTATAACCAACTGCTCCGTATGCACGAATTCATTTATGTTCGTACAAATTACTGACAAAACTCCTTCGATGGGCAGCCCTAATGTCATTACGAGAAATTCCATTGGCAATAGATGGGTAGCCAGAACTCCGAACAGTGATGTATGTAAACGGTAAAGTTATCCGTAAAGAATTTTTCGAGCAAAGGCGCGCAGTAGTTACCGTGGGAGTTGAAATGTGAAACCGAATTCCCTTTTACACTATCAACCTTTCAGGAACGCGTTTCAGGAAGATAGGACTAGGACTAACTGCGGAGGGGGAATTAGTACCTCGAACTACAAGATTTTTGTACCTGAAGCCCCTGATGGGGTGACAGCCCCGGAAGGGAGGGGTGAGATGAGAGGAGACAGAGGACGGACGAACCAGGAGGCATGACAGAGCAGAAAGCAAGGTCCCTACATTTTATAGATTGAAACCCTCCGGATGGCAGCTGACACAACCGGCTACCCTGCGGGCTTGCACATCCCCTGGGGGCCCGGGACCACCCCCATACCGAGGGACAAAGGGTTATATATATAGAACATCCTTTTCCCCTGCCATGCAATGCCAAGACTCCCACCCACACTTTCAACCCTGAAACAGACCAAGCAGATGAAAGGTGAAGTGAAATGAAAGTGTAGGCGAAATGGGGGCGTAGGAAATTCGGAGGATGTAATGAATCTTCCCAGCATTCGCTGAAAGCGACCCATGGAAACTCCCGAAAAAACTCATAGGTCAGGAAGGTCGACCGCGGGAATCGAACCCACGACCCCCTGAATGCGGGCCACAGCCGATACCGCCTGAGCCATCCCGCTCGGTTTCAGGAAGATAAGTGACATAGCTTTTATCCCCACCCCTGCAAGGTCATATCACTATACCTTCAATTTTGGTAGCCCACACTAACTTTACTCACTCCCGCGATATTTGATTCGCTAACTCTAGTGATAACGGGTCATATTGCATATCCATCGTCTAGTTTGCATGCTGAGAAACCAACAAGTATGCACACCTATATAGCGAATATTGCACCAGGGGTTATACTGGAGTGCAAACTCCGACTGTATCATTAAGAAGTCCAATAGTAACCAAGAGAGAAACTAATGTTATACGATAGATGGCATGGTTGGCTCTCCCTTTCCTCATAGATGTGTTTAATATTTACTACTATTCCCATCATAGACATTTTTGCCTGTTTTGAGATTTCATGCCAAAAAAAACCTATCAATATTGTTACATGCTGGGGTGAGGGCCGAAAGGTTCCCAGCAAAATACTAAATTTTGATCACCCCAACACGCACATGGCGGAGCGTAGCTTACAAATGGCAAGAGGACCAGGTCTTGGTGTCTACATTCAGATGAAGGCGCGAGGTTTTCTTGACAAAATACACAAATATCACATCACACACATTGCCTGTAATTTATTGATAAAACACTTGGCGGCTCTTCATTACACTTAGGGAAACAAAGGATGAGGGAAGATGCCTCGCAGTCGAGAACTGGCCACACGCGACCTGTTCCTTACCTCTCACACACAACGCTAACTATATGTCCCCCTCTCGAACCCTGTCTAGGCAAACTAGCTAGCCAGGGCTCTGGCGTCATACCGGGCGAGATTCAAACAAAGCCTTCTCTCTCTGGCGTCGACAATGTGACACAATAATGCGTCTGGTACGACAATGCTTACTGATACGCCACAATATAAATTTTCATTGCGTGAGTCATTTATATATACATGTATATTAGAATCAAAGTGACGGACTTGTAATAGTGCACATTAATTTAATTTTAATACGGCAGACCCACAGAAGAGAAGTGTGCAGTTGGCTCTGTTTAGCCGGTATAGTAGTCACGTTTAATTCTAAGAATCATAACCACTAATAATAATCTAAACAATCAACTTTTGCTGAGTTAGTTTTACAACTGCTGTTCATTGTAATTATGTGTTTATTACAGGAAAATATGCTACTCTTCTGTAGTGTAATAAAAAGCTTTAAGTGTATGTCTTGCATTCCAAAATACAGTGTGTTTGCAAATATGATTTATCATTCTTTATCAGCATAAAATGAACAATTTCCCATTTAAATACATTGCTATATGCATTATAATACCAAATAACAGCAGCAGTTACCTAGCGGGATGGCTCAGGCGGCAACGTCTGTGGCCCGCATTTGCGAGGTCCCGTGTTCGATTCCCAGCCAGCGCCCACTCCGACCATGGGGTTCTTCGTGGTTTTTCGCTGGTCCCTAGGCGATGCCGGGGTGGTGTATTTTACCACGATTTCTCTTTTGTTCCATTTCCTCTCATTTCATCTCTCCCTTTCACCTTTGAGGTGTGTCTTCGGGTCCAGCGGTGCTGGCGGTGTCGGGCAGATGGCGTAGTTGCTTGCGCTTTGGAAAGATTTATACCCGTTAATTCCAGGGTGGTTATCCCACACGTTAGGGTCGCTGCGTCTCCCTCTATCGGGATTCTTCACCTCTCTGGTGCGCAGGTGTTCAAAATGAAAATATTAGGGACTTCTGCGAGTCTCTGTGGACCGGACTGCCTGCAGACCTACGACCTCCTACGTCTCCTTCCCCTGCCTCCCTGGAGGTGTAGCCACAGTAGATCAAGCTGGTCGCAGTGGCGAGGTATCCAACACATCCTACATACTAAGAGTAGTGATTTATATGCAGTCCAATTTAATGTAAATATACCGAGCGAGGTGGAGCCATGGTAACGTGTGTGCGACATTCAGGAGGTCCGAGATTCGATCCCCGGCGACCACCCACTTTGATCCATTAGTTTTTCTTGGTTCGAATAGGCAAGGGAGTACTTCTCTTTCACCCAGTCAAAGATGTGTGGTTAACCCTTTAATGCCTCAATTAAATTCCACTTGAAGGAACAATCTTAGGTCTAGATTATAAGCTTATTTGGCCATAAATAACGTCAAAAGTAATAAATTTGGTTTGTCGAATGGCATATGTTATCTATAATAACCTTAGTTTTTGCTTAACCATTTGGTTTTTGAGTTTTATTATTTCGTTTATGGAGTGTAAATGACCATTTCGCTCGTTTTGATTACAATATGGGCTATAGGTTTATTTGTATCGCTACACCAGGTGTGTCAAAATGTCTTTCTTCGTTCCTTTGAGTCACGACATGTGCAACCTGTACTACCCACTGTGCAGCATATGAAAAGCAAATGGACAGCCAGGCATCACTTGTGAATCCAAATGACTCGTGATTCCTATTTTCGCCAACTCTGCCCTATACATTAATTTATAGCCCTCCACGACAACTTTCAGATGCTGTGTCCCTTAGCTTTCTTGTTATATCCTTTCCTTCCTTATGATTCAGGATTTAAATTAACTTTTGTTCTTACAAAATCTGTGCCAGTCATTTCTGGGGTTCTATTGTGCATATCCCCCTAATCAAATTGATATGATGTGAATTTGTAACTTTAGGCATTAAGGCGTTAATTATAAGGAAACGCCTAAACTTAAAACACGCAGTTATGCAACCAGCAAACACTGGTAACGTGTCAAAACTTTGGAACTTCATAATTTAACAGCAAAGCGGCCAACACGTGCTGGAAATCCCCAAGTTAAAGTGACCACGTGACTGTAACAAATCAACAAAATTAACTCAAGGTGGTAGGTACCCTTTTAACCTTCAATGACGCACAACTAAGCTGAAGGAACATTTCTCCTGTGTTATTATTTTTCTGGGCAACGCATTGCAATACACAGTTTCATATACCTTTTACTTTGCACAACCTGCGATACCTCTTTATTTTAAGTGATCAAAATTAATTTCCAAACCTCAATTCTTCTTCTTTAACGGATTACTGTCCTTTTTTGAGGACTTACAAGCCAATGCCTTGGGTCAGTAGGCTGTCGAGGAGCAAGCAAATTTTAGATCATGACACATCCAGGATGAGTGATAAACCCAATGCCTGGTATGGCGGTGAAGGAGGAAATGAAATATAGTATGAAAGGGGTTTAAGGAAAATTTATGGATCAAATCATCGACCCAGAATTCGACTAACAACCGAGGAAAACCGCGAAGAAACCTTTAATCAGCTTGGTCGGTCCCGGGGGTTTGAACCCGGAACCTCTTGAACGCGCGTTACCGTCGCGCCACCTCGCTCGGTCTCAAACCTCACTTCACGTAATAAAAATGCAAAGAGAAAATTATTGTGGTGTTTTACTTTCAAATTGTCCGTCTGAGAATCAGAGCCTGGGTTGCATACCAAATATCTCCAACATGTTTGAGAAACGTAGGCATTACATTTTTTAGTAATTCCTATAAACATTCACTTTTTCAACCACTTACCTATTGTAGGTGTAGGAAGTGCCGTATTCCACCAAAAAATGGTATATCAACATTTCGCCGAAAGTCTCTGTGTTCGAGTGGTCAGCATTTTGGCTTCTAAGCGCAGATCCCGCATTCGATTTCCGTCTGGGTAGGGGAATTTTTCTTTAATTAGAATCTTTCCCTATCATATACAGAATGTGGGAGTGTGAATGTAGGTGCGTTTCATGTTAGAATTGATTAAAGCCCAAAAGTTAAATAACCTACGGTCAACGAGTTCTTTCTCAAGCCAAAGCCCCATATGACCATACAAGAAGCTAAAGGTGGCTATATAAATTAAAAAAAAAAACAGAAAAGAAAGAAAAAGAAAAAAGGAAAATGCCGGAAATAGATGTTAGGTTCCCTGGATCAAAAACAAATTGTATTTAGAAAGATGTCCCTGTGTGAGTTTGTGTATGTGCGCGCATGCGTATTTTTCTGTCCATTCGTCTATCTGCACTCAGATTCAAAAACCAAAAGTCGAATAAATACCAAAGTTCATACTTGAATCAGACATTGTAAGCGTACTAGACGAAGACTTTCAAGAAAATTCCTCCACTCAAACTATCCTTTATGTGGAAATTGTTTTTTATTTTTATTTTCTCAAAACGGCAATAATAATTTTTACTAAAACACGATATATATATATATATATATATATATATATATATATAGGGAGAGCCAAGAAACTACCAACCGCCTGCGCGGTGTTCTTTCCTGTCCGCGTCCTCGGCGCTCGTTGCCGTCTGCCGCGGATGAAACCATACAACATTTTTAAAACTACTTTTAAAGGCTTTACTTACCAACTTTATGAAAGGAAATGCTGAAACTGGCCACCGTCGTTGTTCATACATTTTTGGCACCTCTTTAGGAAACTATCCATCACTATCCATCTAGGCATAACGAAAGAAATTATAAGTTATATATAAGTTATTTAAGTTAAATAAAGCATATTTTGATATTAATAACAAATTTACAATTCAAATTGTTTCTTTAACATTTTTATATTATGATTTCTCGTTTGCTAGTATTTTTATTTCATATTATTTTTATTTCATATTATGTTTAAAATATTGCAAATGCAGTATTTTTCGTTAATTCCTGTTAACATATTTTCCCTTTTTACGTTATTCGTTTTTCGTTTCTTTTGTCCTTTTTACATAACATAATTTTAAACGAATTTTTCATAATATAAGCATTATTTGCAAATATTCATTTTTATGATATTTTCCAACAATCTTAATTTATAATTTTAACACAATGTACTCATAACAATGATATACCTGTCAAGTATTGTCCATCTCTTTGAATTTGCAACTCCAATATGGCTTTAATTCATTTAATACAAATGTTGCTTTCATCTCCTTTAAACACTGCGTTAAAATACCAAGCAATAGAATTGGTTGTAAACATTGTTGTCCTCAAAGTCATTTTTAAATGTATCCGTTACTAAGAACAACCCAGTATAATAACCTTTTGGGTTGTGGCCTTTTGAAACACGATTAAAACTTGAGCTCCCATACCAGTATAAAAAACATACACTGAATACAAAACGAAATCCACAACAATATCATAACTTAACACCCTGAATATTTGATAAAATATATCTAATTAACAAAATAATAAACGAAATTGTTTTATTTTAAATTATGAAGCGTTTGTCATTCAAACAAAATATACCTAACACTTTTTTTTCCTGTATTAATAAGTTTAAATGTTTATCTGAAGGTTCACCGCTGGTAAAGATATGTTAATAGGTTTTCATAAATGGGAAATGTTTCACAAGGATAATGGTAAAGGTGTTTCTTGGTATCTTTGATTTTTTTTCATTACTAGCAAGTTTTTCTGTTTAATATGGGTAAGAGCGCAAGCTTGGTTTTCCTCCAGGTTTTCGCAATCTAACAAAATACTTGCATCACTCCTGTAAAGAATCCTAACTATTGCGAGAAGCTTATAACTACATCCAAATTCTCAATTTTGAGAACACCTGTATTATTTTATGGATCTTTAATTGTTGAATCCTCAGGTGCAATTTGAAGAATACTGCGTCATATTTCTGACCTATCTGTGGTGCTAAAGTTAATATGTTTACGCAGATACATTCCCTCCATCGATACGCAATTCAGTGCCGTAAATGTACTGGTGTTTTGGGAGATTATTTTCAACACCTCATTTAGTACGGTTGTGTGTGGTTATCAATTTATCAGTTTTAAAAGCAATTAAATGCTTTTAAATGCGTTTTATGCTTCCGTGAAAAGCCTTGCTTTATGTGCTCTCTTTCTTCACAGCTTCTGCCACCTAGGTCCTCCAACGCGCTGCCGCACTTCTACGGCCCGCAACCCGAATAATCTATAACTTAAACTAAAATCTATAACTAATTCTAAACAGATAATTAGGCCTGGAACGTTTCCTTCTCAATTTTATTTTCCCAAATATCATTTTTCATTTCATGTGTCATCAGTATACACTGCGTGTTTTGCCGTATGTAGTAAGAACGGGCGTTCAACATTAATCAAAAAATAAATATATAAATACGGATATTTTTTTAAAAAGTAACAGAACTTTTATTTTCCAAATACTTTATTATCATTCATTACGTTACATCTTAAACTACTTCATCACCGCCGTTATTCAGGCACTTGTCGCAACGGAAAACCAGATTTTGTGTGCCTTCGTCAAAGAATGACGCCACCTGTGGTGAAAATCAAGTCTACACTTCTTGTTTCACATCATCACCATCGACGTTAAAATGTTTTCCACAAAGGAATTTCTTCAGATGAAGAAACAGATGAAAATAGCTTGGTGCCAAATCCGGACTGTAGGGAGGGTGGTAGAATTGTTCCCAACCAAACGATGCGATTAGATCTTTAGTTTGTTTGGCTGTGTGTGTGTGAAATGCCCCTCATTATTGTTTTCCCATAAACCTCACACAATTGGCGATGAATGTTTGCTGGCGCAACATTTCTTGCATTCAAATTGATCTGACTTCACGTCGGCTGTTGGTTCGTATATTTTGAAATTTCTAAGCGCTCAAACAACAGGAAAACACAAAGTGACGATCGCTCACAGCTGCGTCTGGCTTCCTAAGAATGGAGGAAGTGATCGCGCATGCTCAAAATCGCGACTGCAGATACAAAATATTAAAGCGATGCCTACTTTAAAAACACGCCTCGTAATAAAATAAAATAGACACCGTGTAAACAGATGTGCTGTGTTTTGCTTAAGATTCAGGGATTTTATTAGCTGTTTTTTGCTTGTCCGTAGAGGCTAGAGCTAAACATAACACTGCCATTGAATATGTGTCTATTTCACGGCTGTGCTCAGTTAACAGTTCTGAGCCTCTATGTGTGACACATGACTGTCTACCCATCATAAGTCTATGTATACCCCTTAAATACAATACTAGTAAATAAAATGAATGTTCTATCCAGTTACGCTTTGTTTGCTAGAAGCTATTTTAAATTAGGTAACATGTACTTAATTACATATGATATATGGAAACATCATTCTTGCTCTATATCATATGTCCCACTAACGAGTAGGAAAAGAAATTAGCAGAGTTTAGGTAGCACATCAACATTTTATGGTATAACTAGCCATAAGTTCTGTGTCAAGTAAATGAACATCGTCCGTGTTCATATGTCGCATTAGTGCTGAGATGAAACTGTCTTGGAAATTCAAAGGTAGAACACTGAATATTTCTGAAACATTTATATCAAACTAAAGTTATTTGAATGGGTTTTATATTTCAATAGACTCAAAATTTTACCCTTAGTAACTTTTCTCTTATTTTTCATGGTTTACCGATTATACGAAATTATATTACAAAAATCAGAATGAAGATAGATTGCAGGCTATTCACAAAAAAATAAATTCAGGACATAGGAGTTATACATTATGGCAAAATCTTAAGCATATATTTTTATCCAAATCATTAGAACCGTTTTGGAAAAACAGAAAATAAGGAGGTATTTTCCATGTAAAGGCTTCTATTACGGTGGAATTCTTTTCGTGAAATGTTCACGTTGAATATTCATTCATTCATTCATTCATTATCTGTTTACCCTCCTCTTATGTAGGACTTACACCCCCCAGGACTTACAAGCGGGTGCCTGGGGTCAGAGGCCCGTCGAGGAGCAGACACTCATGGATCGGACAGAGCAGCCAGGATGGGTGATCAGCCCAATGCCCGGTATGGGATGAAGGAAGTAGATGAAACGAAATGTCGGTGAAATGGATGAAAGGAAAGGTGATGATGGAGCAGTTGGTGGAATGAATGGCGGGGGAAACCGGAGAACCCGGAGAAAACCCGCCCAGACGCCGCTTCGTCCACCGCAAATCCCACATGCAGGTCCCTGGGATTGAACCCGGGCTGCCACGGCGCCGCCCACGTTGAATATTCACTTAATTTAAATACGAAGTTTTTTTATACCTACACACAAACTCTCTCTCTTTCTCTCTCTCTCTCTCTCTCTCTCTCTATCTCTGTCTATGACGTTTTTCTAAAAATGTTTTTTGTTAAATTTTCACATTGCAAGAAACATGCTTAATTTAATTACCAAGTGTTTTATACATACACACAAACTCTCTCTCCCCCTCCCTCTCTCTCTCTCTCTCTCTCTCTATATATATATATATATATATATATCTGTCTATGACATTTTTCTAAAAATGCTTTTTGTTAAATTTTCACATTGCAAGAAAGATGCTTAATTTAATTACCAAGTGTTTTAAACATACACACAAACTCTTTTTCTCTCCCTCTCCCTCTGCCTATGACGGTTTTGTAAAACTGCTTTAACAATTCGGTGGTCTCAAAACATGCGTTTTTCAGTGTTTTAATTCTGAATATGAAATTTCTGTAGTTATCTTCGAAACCAAAGCCATTCTTTGCCACTATTTTACCACACATAGAGTAATCGTAAAGTTCGTAAGAAGTGGAGCAGTACTACTTGAATGGATAGAAAAGTAGAACAAATCAAAGACACATATTAAAATAGCAAATGCATTTCTAAAAATCCACAAGTTCAGTTGAATTTTCGGGGAATAGCCTATGAAGAGGAGATCAAACTGACAGGTTTATGTTTGTAAAAGTTAAATTATTGTATTGAAACTGTTGTTGATGAGAAGTGCACAGAGGTATACAATAGAAAGTATCTGATTTGAACCGTTTATATTAAAAATAAAACTGTAAAAGACAAACACCTCCTGTAAATCACTGGATAGACGGACGTTCAAACGCTTTATGGTACTTGAAGTTATATTATGCATTTAACAGAAACATGCCGTTTCACGAAAGCATCAACAACATTTCATTTCTTACACCATATTAATTATTCCCCAGGTATGGAAATTGTTACTGCAAAAATGACTACATATTGCATTTAAGCAATGGACTCGCAGCATACTGAAGTGCATAAATCATATTTCCTGTTCTCAAGATTAGCACTGATTATGCCAAAAATGGAAGTTTTGAGCCTCCTTTTAAAAATTTTGGACCTTTGTGAAGCGATTTTTAAAATACGTTTCTGCCTTTGTTTAAAACACAAATCTGGAGTATGCTTCTTCTTTCGAGTATTCCTATACTTTCGCAACAAAGGAAGGTGGTAAAAAGTTATTATCCCATTAATTAGTGCTATTTACAGCTTATATTACCCTTGTTTTGTTCTTAAATGCTAAACTATTCAGTTTTTATAGAACGTTTTGCATGTAGTAAATAAGACTTGTATTATTTTAGTGCTATAAATAATGTTTGCTGTGGGAAACAGCTTAATTCCTCTCACTAGACGTAACAAATGCATGTGTTTCTTCCGCCTCTGCCATTCTAGTTCTCATGACCTATGTATTATATCAAGGACAAGACATTTCAACTCATTTCGCTTAATTTATTTGTTGTTTCCATTGTATCTCACATCAGTAGGAAATGGTGTCAACATTGCTTTATGTATCCCTATCAAAAATGAGGAAATCCAAATTTCAATTTTAAAAAAAAATTATGATGTGATACGTGTTTTTCAGGTTACCTTATTTCACCCGGTTTATGAGTACTGTGTTTCTTTACTGCCTATTACCGCAATTACGCACACAAACACACACACATGCCCCGGTGGGACTCGAACCCGCGACCCTCAGCTTGGCGGAGCGGCGAAGCTATACACTTCACCGACCACGGCTACGAAGGCCGGCATATATTTGTATGACTCTCTCTACTCTTTAACCTTTACTAGTGTGTGCATAAGTTACTCTACTCAAGCTTATTTTTCTATCTACCAAATTTTAATCCAAATAAACATTTGTAGAAAGAGATGCATTACACATTTTATAGATAAAAAGGGAACAGCGACAGTCAAATTTTAAGAACTGGACGCTATATGCCCTCCTTAAAATTCCATGCTGTTTCTATGCAATCGCGAGAAGAAACTGAATGTTAAAAGGACTTTAAGAGAATGACCAAGATATGAATAATTCGAACCTTTAATAACAGATATCTCTGAAACGTCTTATGCCACAAAAAACTTATTGGATATAAATTGTGTGACCTACATTTCTTGTTTAGTACGTTTTCGTCTATTGCTTAACGTTTACCAGTTATACAAGATAATACAAAATTTCCACCGAATGAAAAGGACTTCATAGGCTATTCCCCGAAACTTCAAGATATGCGTTTTACTTTTCATGTAAATATCTTTAATATATGGTATTTTAATCAAAATCGTAAGTCATTTTTTAGAAAATCAAAAATTTCAAAATGTGTTCCATATTAATGGTAGTTTGAGGAAGGGATTTTGTTTAAAATCTTTGTGTCGCACCTTTGGAAGATACTGGACCTAAATACCAAGTTTGGTATTTATCCGACTTTTCGTTTTTGAGTTATGCAAAACTCGTATTTGAGTTGGCATGTTTCCAAAAATGCTTTATTTGGATTCAGGGCGCCTCAAAATATGTATTTCCGGTGAAATATCGGTATCGAATTATTGGGTGGAATGCAATACTATACGTAGTAGAGAAAGTAATATATAATTTCAACCTAGAACAATAGGTCCAACGGACGAATCGGTTCAAGTATTATACGTCCTGCACTTGGCTTTCTAATCTGAATTCCTCTGTCATTTTCCTTTTCTAGGGGAGAATAACTGGAAAGTACATAGAAAAATGAACTCAGTTTTGTTTTAACTCTATTGCCTTGCAATGGATTAGATGAGGAGTAGGGCGCTATTTATCCGTTATCCCATCACCATGTATGTTCAGGGCACACAACACTTGTAAGGATACACCCTCTTGGACAATACTCCCCCCCTCTATACTTTTGCAATGAAAACAGTATTAACACCGGAAGGAACTGGCCAAAGAAAGTAGTTTTTAAAGTTTCTCTGAGAGAAACTGTGGAATTATTATTATCCTTTTTTGTTACCTTTTAACTCACATGGTATTCTCAGCCCTACACATTTAAACGTATCATAGTAATGCAGCTGAACGGAGTAACTTTCTCATGACATCGTGTTCTTCATAGCTTCCAGTTAATTTTCCTTGGATGTTTTAATCTACGATTATCCTATTAAAGCATATTCTTAACTTTCTTTCTTCGCTTCTAAGAGAGGAAATATACAAACAACATTCAACAGGCCTTATTCGTAGAATACATATAAAACTGAAATGAGAGCTTCGATATTGTGTGGCACTTGATGTATACTACCGATGTACACTTGGTCGTGTTTCATTAGGTATAATCATAATCACGATAATAAAAATATAACTACCCTAACTTAACGATCCTATAAGTATGTTCATTTCCCCCCCTAAATCCCATAAAATTGGGTCGCGTAGTGAGCTCAGGCAACCCGCTCTAATACTTCAGTCTGATAGGCAAAGTTATGTCTAAACACTAACGAAAGAAATAAACATAAAATGTACAGTCGAGTGCATTAAATCGTTCTGATACAATGTGCAGTAGTTTATGTTGATAATACTAAACCAACTCTGCCACTCCCCTTACCTGGTTCTAGCACTCCAGTTAATGTTTTCTCGTTTTCCCCTTTTCCTTAACTCCTGAGCCTAAAAGCGACCTGTGTTCATAGGTTAATGCTTGAGTGCCAGACATTTGACACCATACCAATACGAGACGGACTGATACAGAGACTGGTGCGGACCGTCGTTGCGAAGAAGCCTTCCAGTCACATAGGTGAAACATTTCCTAGAGTGGTGTGGAACACAGATAATGAGTTTCTGGCAACATTAAATAAAGAAAAAAACACTCGGAAACCAAAATCGACAGCTTCCGTGTACTCACTGTACCACTTTCCAGTACAGTCTTGATGAAGATTTATATTTTTATGGAACAGTTTGTCCTAACTCAATGCATATGTACACAATACGCTTTACATTCGTTAACAACCGCATTTTCTTCCTATTAATTAATAGCTTTCACCCGCCGCTTCGCGCTCATGGATAGCCACATCTCCTGTGACTGATTTTTACGTTTAGCACAAACCTATTCTTATCGCAAAGATGGTTTTAGAGGCAAAGCTGATCAGCATTTGAAATAAAGTAAAATTGTAAAACCTATAGTTCTGTGTTTGTTTCTGTGAATTAACTACCAATTAAGTGGTAGTTTTATTTGCCTTTGAATTAAAAAACTAGGCACAACGTTGGAATCACGAATTCATTTGCAACGAACGACATCAATTAAAATGATGTGTAGTGTTTGCTAACATGAGACTTGAAATGAACTGATAATAATACATGGACATCGCCTGTCAATATGTCTTGGGGTGGGACCGGGAATTCCAATGAGTCTTGAAGGTATTTTACCCGAGGGACACGATAATCCGTTTGGCTCGCCACTCCATCTTTTGCTTTACGTTTCAAGCAATTTTTTACAGCAGCGATTAGTGAGATAGCCCTTTCCTAGTTCTCTCCTCAAGCGTCCTATCAAAGATTTCTTTGTGTTCTGCATTAGGCTGTGTTCTTCCTAAGTCTTGCTTCTGTAGCATAATCATAGCTGCTTGACGGCTCCTGAGTCAGGGCCTAATTTCTTCAGTTCTAAGTAATTTAGCTGTCAGAGTTGCAATTTTGCTATAACCTTATAGGTCTATAATGCCAAAAAAAGGGGGGAATCCATCAGTAAGATGAATATGCTCAACCTTGAGACCCGAGAATCAGTACGCAGATAGCCTTATCAACAATATTTTAAAATTGAACACTCAATTTGCAATCTCAAAGTGGGGAGGCGAACATCTATCATCTTAAAGATCGAACTCGTTTGTTTATATTGATCGCCTTTATATAGGCATCTTAATCAACTCGAGTAAATCGTGCTTTACAACACTAAAAAAGCTCAGAAAGATCAAGACGGTGGAAACTGAGTGTTCAAAACCCTGTACAGATATCATGTTAATACTGAATTTTAGTTTTCATAAATTAAATATTTCTTAAATGAATAGTCTGTATCAGTCACAAGTATTTAAGCTGTCCACAACTGAATAAGTGTTGAAATCGAGTAGTTCCCGTTTCTAGTCTTACTTCAAGCCCCTTATAAAAAGATTATTTTGCACTTGGTATTTTCTATATTTCCAGTAACAGTTCATGCTACTACTTAATGGTGTAGAGAAAAGATTGTTAAACCAACTGCTGGTTCTAGATGGGCAATTATAGTATCTAAAGCTGCTCTTTTACTCTACTACTTTATCTCGGATTCTTAAGTGCATATTATTCTCCTGTTAATCATAATATATGTATATATATATACTTTTTGCATATATCTTCTTACCATGCTCCTCATATGCCATTCATCTCCGTTAGCTTTTCTTAGAAACCCCCTCTTCTAATGGCAGTCATATAATCAACAAATCCTCGCAATTATTTTGGTTCTTTCGCCTACTGCCCCTTCCTTATTCTGGAAACAGTTCTTCGTCAACCTATCCAAGAAAATGGTCAATTGGATGCGCGATAGGGGTATGCCTCTCCCATTCTGAATCTGAACAGTTCCGTTACTTAGAAAATATTTATAAGCCCTTCTGTTTCAGTTTTCGCCAATATTTTCAGTATCTACTTACATTTCTTCCAATCTGCTGGGCCAAACGCCCTTTATAGATCCAGGAATGTTACACGCGCGTTTTTTTAAGTAGCCTTCGTCGATTTTTATAGTACTCCAGTGCTTTTTATAGTACTTCAGCGGCGGCTTTATTGTTTCTGAAATTGAACTGTTCTTCTTCTAATTAATTAGAATGCATGCACAGAGTCATTGTTTTAAATATAATCTTTGCGGAATGAGATATCAGGTACTATTCCAAATCATCACAATCTTTGCAATAATCAGTGAGTTAGGTGTTTTGATACATGCCTCGAAGACTCTTCATTTCTGTAGCATCTTAAGTTTACAATTTTCAGTTTAAACTCATGAATACAAATATTGGCATTTGCTTACATTTTTCTTGAAGTGCATTTTATAAACGTTCCATGAAATATAAGGCTGGACCCTGTAGCTTCTTTATAAGATTACCTATTTCAGTTTACATCATCGTCAACAAAATAGGAGATAATTCATTTCATTTTCTCATTATGTGCACAATAATATATTTTACTGTCAGTAGCACTTCCTGTAAGTTACACCACTTAAATGTTTACTGTGTAAGGCACTCGTACTCCTCAACCACTGAGAAAGAAGCTTAGGGAGACTGATATGTGGTTTTCGTTCTTTATCTTAATTTAATGAATCAAACTATGTCCTTTGGAGGTACAGCACTAAATCACTTAGCTTGTCAATTTCCCTAGCATTAACATAAGACGCAACAATACTCAGTACAAAATTCCTTGGTAGCTTTCAAGTCCCTTGATGCAACACAGCTCGTCTCAACGTTTTATTCGGTAATAAAGAGCGAGGCTTAGGCCCGGTTTCACAGTTTCAGCTTAAGCTTCAAATCGGGCTTAAGCGGAGGCTTAAGCCACAATGGAGTTTTACAATACGTAGTTCAAGCGATAAGTTGAGCTTATATGTGGCTTGGCTTAAACCTTCCTGAACCGTGGTTTAAGTTAAGGAGTCGCCATGCTATCTGAATAAGACTATATCGATATTAGTGATGAGGAAATGCGAACTATTTAAACCCAGATGCACAACAAAAGACGATCTAGAATGTGTCCAAACCATTTTCACGTATGGAATAACCGAAAACTACGAGAGATTTCGATTAAGTAGTCGGAAATGATGGTACCAGAAACTAGTGTTGATACAATTAAATATAAAGCCGACTGGTAAAAAGCAAAACTGAATTTGGAATGTCTTTAATTCTTATCGTCAGAAACAATACTTATCTTAACACTCAGGTTATATGTAAGTGAAAGCATGCTAATTACAGCTGGATATTTTTCCGGCATCTCAAAGCTTACAGCATGCAGAACTGTTAAAATTATTGTTTCACAACATTCTAATCCACCCTTTTATCCCAATTTTTTCCCACATTTGGTTTTTTTGCTCCATAGTAATTTATCCTATTGCTCACTCTATGAGTTTGACACTCATTTCTCGGTCATAACCTAAAAAGGTTATTTTAGCAACAGCATCGCCATAAATAAACGATGTGAATTCACTAGACGCGCATGCGCAAGCATTACCAATTTTACTGTTCAGCTCAGCTCAGCTCAGTAAAGCCGAACTTGGTTGCCCTACTGTGACACTCACAAACCTTAAACCAAAGCTTAAGCCTTGCTTAAGTGGCATCCGCAGTTTACTAAAGCTTAAACTGTGAAACCGACCCTTGGTAGGAGGCTTTCAAATGCGCATGCGTCTTGTGCTCGCAGAAAGCGAGTGTCTTTCACAGCAGGTTCCCCTTAAATCGTTTGATGGTGAAGGTGACGGCAGATCTGTAGAGGCTCGCGCCCCTTAGTACTAGAAACTTAAAGAGTTCTTGTTCATTAAATTAAAGATGTGAAGGAATTATTAAATATACAACTACAATGTTGTTTGAAAATACTGAAACACCCTGAAGCTCCCAGGTAACTTTTTGTCTACCTGGGCATTTCTCTTCGTTTTTACTACTGCGTAGATGTCAATTGTGCTCTTAAGAGCCAAATTCAGCAATCTGGTTGGTTACAAAATATGTGTTATTAAAGAAGTCGTTATCAATCACATGAGGAAATTACCTTTCAGAAATCTCACGGAAATCTTTTCTAAGATACTAGTTATTCTTTAAGCTTGTGTTAGTGAAGAGTGAATTCTGTCTGCTAGGTTATTAGCTTAATTTTATTTCTTTCTTTGTTTATTTACCTCATTTTTTTCTTTTTCATAACTCGTTTGTCCACATAAACGAATGCTGAACTACAAGTGAATGCAATAAAGGAGATTTGCATTTTCCTAACGGAGATAGAGCACACAGGGAAGGCTGGAACAAGGGGAATGCATGTAGGTCATAATCGGGCTCTTTGTGGTTTACCGATTTCCAGGAGGAACATACAACCCTCTCTAATCTGAGTTAGGAAGCACAATTCCAAATCTGCCTATTTTTACGCTAACTGCTAGACAATCAACAAGTACCTCTTACCGCAAACCAGATACCAGGAAGAAATATTTACTTCGGGACCATGCACGATACCGCGGAGGTATCTTGCTAGGTTCATAATTGCCTAGCGTTAACTTTATGCGTAAAACTCTGTTGCAAAATACAATTTCTACAACAATAACAAGAACATGTTGTTACCCTTTTGTCATTTAAAATATTTATTTCATATCATATTTTACTTCTTACCTACTGTTCCACCTACCTATAGTAAGTAAGAAGGTTTTGCAATCCCCAAAACTTTCGATGTCGATGTTTCATCAAAAATACATGTTTTGAAGTCCCCTGAGACCAAAGAAAGCATTTCTAGAAAAATTCCCTTGTGGGTGTATTTCTGTGAACAGTATAACCCAAAAACGAAAAGTCGGTTAAATACCAAACTTGGTAATTAAGTTCAGTTTCTTCCAAGAATCGACACTAAGATTTTCAAGAAAATCCGCCACTCAAACTGCCTTTTACATAGAAACTCTTTTGGAAAATTTTTATTTTCTCTAAAATGGCTATAGTGATTTTAATTAAAATACCACATGTTTAAGATATTTTCATGACAAATGAAATGCACAACTTGAATTTTCTGAAAATAGCCTGTGAAGTCCACTTAATTTTGAAAGGCTTTTACATAATCCCTGAACCGCAAGGGATAGACAAAATCTTACTACAAAAAATGTACATCTGGTTAAAGCACACAATTCATGCCATATAAATGTTTTTGTGGAGTTAACCATTTCAGAGACCTTCCTTATTTTTGGTTTGAATTTTCAAATGCTTATACTTTTCTCAAGTGGAAAATCACTATTCATCTTTTTCTCGTGCAAAGAGAACTTAATTTCATCACAACTCATTCCGATCTGCTCTTAAAAGATATGCTTAAGCCTACTGTAATACCTGAATCCTTGTGTACCTGCAAGGTGATATGTAATAAAACTATTTTTACAAATATTTATATGGATTAATATAAGGTAGATAGAAGAATAAACTTTTCTAAGAACAGTTTGTTTAAGAATTAACAGAGAAAATCATATGAATGTAACACATCAGATTTTTGTAGTTATACTTCGCCACTGTGGTAGCACAGTAGTTTGTAACAAAGTAAGAAGGGTTGGCAAACATAGGCTTGAATTAATGACTTTATTGTTTTCTTTCTTGGTTTAATATGGATATCCATTTTACTTTCTCTATTAGTTACTAATAGTAAGCATAGGAAGTGTAGCAATCCACTCAAAGGTTCGATATCGAATTTGCAAAGGAAATACACGTTTTGAGGCTCCTGTATCAAAGAAATAAGGATTCATAGGAAAAGCTGTATATGTGTGTGTGTGTGTGTGTGTGTGTGTGTGTGTGTGTGTGAACATTACAACGCAGAAATGAAATGCCGAATAAATTCCAAACTTAGTGTTTAAGTTTATAAAGATGCGACACGAAGGTTTTCAAGAAAATCCCCCATCCTAAACTGCTCTTTGTGTGGGAAAATGTTCGATATCTTTTATTATCTCAAAAATAGCTATAGCCATTTTGACTAAAATATCCTATGTTTAGGATGTTTGCATGAAAACTAATGTTGATTCTTTTTCGAATAGCCTCGAAGTCCTCTTCATTCTGAGTAAGATTTACAAAAGTTTATATAATCGGTAAACCATAAGAAAAATTAAATTGAGTTTTATTTATGGACACTCTTTAACTGCTGTGGTCCTTAGCCTCCCATTCTATATTGGGCGTGAAATACCAGTAATTTTGCTCAGAGGCCTCTTTATCAGGCTTGAGGTTCTTTTACGTGCCATAAATCTACGACACGGGACCACCAACTTTACTTCCCTTCCGAAGGAAGCTTTACCCCCGAAAAAATCCATCACCCTCCGCCGGGTTTGAACCGGCGACCTCGAGAACAGAGGCTAGCTTGGTAACCACTACACCACGGAGGAAAAAGTTTAGTACTCAAAAAATGCAGAACTCATTAAACAAACAATTTATGTGAAGTAAAGTTTTGTGGTAATAACGATTTCTGATACATTCATTGTTATTGTTAGCATTTTCAAATACGAAGTGATATGTCGTTATTCGCTTTTTTCTCGTGGTCATGCAAAGAGTGGAATTTCAAAGCCCTTATATAGCGACCGCTTTTTAAAGATCTGACTATCGCTTTAATCTCTTCAATCGTCCTTGTGCCTTAAACGAAATGTGTAATAAACTATTTTCGCAAGGGTTTATCTCGATTAACAAGGAGTAGATAAAAGAGTAAGGTTTTGTAAGAATAGTTTGTAGAAGGCTAAGTAGAGAAAGTAATGTGAATGTAATCATCAGATATTCTTTTATAAGTAATAGCAGAATCCTCTCTACATTTCACTCATCGCGTTAATGAGCAGATTCTTCTCGCTGTGTTCCTCTCACTTTCGCTCCCATTCTCTCTCCCTCTCTGGCCTTAAAGTCTATCTCTCTCAACCTCCCCCTCATCTCTCTTTCTCTTTGTAACATACAACAAATGTTTTGAAAACAGACAAGTCTGTTCAATAAACATTAAAGCATAAATAAATGTAACCATAGGAACTTGTGTCCTTTCAGGCTATAATGCTTTCCGTGTTAACCAGAAAAAGACTACAGGAATAATTATAGTATACCAAATGGTTTAGGTAAACAAGAGAGAATTTGGCATAACTCTTTAAATGATTATCCTACTCAAGTTTTAGTAAATAGCAAACCTTATCGGAACTCTTATGCCTATATACTTTGTTATGTAAATATTTTACAGATCGAAATAATGAATTAGTTTTAAACTTCTTGGCCCCTCCTTTGGGGAAGTAATGAAGTTGTGTTACATAGCACGTTTTATAGCAATATGTACAGTCATTTTTAATGAAAAATTAAATATATGTAATTTAAATTCGAAGTTAGGCTATATTGTAGCCCATACGCAGCTAAAATCAGTTTTTAAATCCAAAATATAGGATTATCAGAAAGATCTTTAGTTTGTTGGAGTTTTATTATGTAGATGTGGTTAAATAAGCGAAACTTACACAGTTTGTAGAGTTGAGATAATTACAGGTTATCAGAAAATGTTTTCTGTGTAAGAGGATCATATTACGGAGGAAGATCATGAGATAAATGTGATATGCATGTACTAAAATCTCGATTTTGCGCAAGTTGCAAACCTCGCAACAAAGGCACTCTTCCTTCTGTCCTTGAAAGAATGAGTAAGTAGGAAACAAGTTTTCACTTTACGGTCGACTCCACAGCCGGAGTTCCCGCCCGATAGCAAGGTATATAAAGCAATAGGGTTCCATCCCGACGTCGTCACTATGTCTCTCAGCGGGGTCTGGTGCCTATTGCTGCTAGCGGTCGTCGCATGGGCGGCGCCCCAGCGGAGGTACTCGTCAAAATACGACTATATCAACCCCGATTCCATCATCAACAACAACAGGGTGCTCACCAAGTTCATCCAGTGCCTGCTGGGCGAAGGGGTGTGCACTCCAGAGGGTCGAGACCTCAAAGGTGCGTTGCACTTCACCTTTAAAAACATTGCAATATATTAAACGTTCTTTGTTATTATCTTCTTTATATTTTATAACTAAGTACTATTTATTACTTTGTAACCTATGATGCACGCCATGTACACAATTGGTAATTTTCCGTTTTTGACAGATTATATTTGAGAAGCAATATTGAATCCCTCAATATTCCCCTCCCCAACATGTACAGAAATTTGCCTTCATATGATATTCATTTTCAAGTGAAGTTCTGTTATAATTTTAGCACTTCATCTCCTTTTCCTCTTTTTATCCAATTTCTTTAGATTGGGCTCAATAGTAGGTAACTATAACTTATATGCTCCCAGAGAAGTGAATATGCACATGTCCATATTGTGTCCAAATTTAGTTTTTTTTCTAACTCACTTTTAGGTTCCAGCATTTATTTCCATAGATACTAGGTTTTCCAACATTTAGTGACTCCAAAAAAGCATCATCTCTACTTTAAAAAAAATTCTAGCAGTCGTTTTAACAGGTAGAAAGAACGAAAGAATTCACAGTTACTGATCAATCTGGCGCTTTGAAAGATTTTTCATTTTATTACTTTTTATAATTTTTGAAAAATTATACTGATTTTCAATCAATGTGGACTTTAGCATAATACCTACAATTGTGGTGTAATCGATGCTAAAACATGAGTCAAAGTCAGAAATGAGCAACGTTTTGCTGAACTTCCTCATTAACGTCCCAGATTAACTTCCAAGATTTATTTCTCCGTCAGCTCAAAGCATATGTCGATGACATTGTGAGGTATTATATTAAAAAATCCTAAATGAATAAAAAAATAACTTTGGAAACACCACGTTTTAAAAATTTTAAAAATTGATGTTTTCAAAATAAAATTATAAACTCATTAAAATGAAGAATCTTGCAAAATTCCAGAACTCGTAAACTATACCACTTGTTTCTGCGTATTAAAATAGGAAAATAGGAATTTTCTTCCCGTTAATTTAGTGCTAAAATTTTGCGGAGAACTTGGTGACAGAAACTTTTGCCTGGCATAATCCAGAAGTGACGAAAACGGGACTCGCGAGTCATTTGGACTAGCATGCGCTGCTTCCATTTTTGTTGGCGGTCCATTTGCTTTTCATGTACTGTCGAGTGGTGTAGCGCGAGTTGCATAGTCTGGTAACTAGCAGAAGGAAAGGTTATTGTCACCCCTGACGCAATTCAATTATCAAAGTATAAATACTTACTTATAAACCTAATTACTAGAAAACAAATCTGTACAATATAGTTGTTTATATAATGCAATGCATAGCTACGTATATTTTCAACAAAAATTCCAGTGTTTAATAAATTAATGTAATTTATAGTTAATTTGAATAAAATACATGCATATGCAGCTATCAACAAAGTGCAATGTCTTAACTAATATCGAAATTCAACCACGCTATGGCCGGCTCTTAGACATTTACCTAAGGAAAAGCGTAACTCATTTAATCATTGCGTATCTGACTTTGAAATTTGAATTCCAATAGTCTCAATTCAACCCATGTTGGTATAATATAACTGCTATTTTAAAAGTCGATATTGTTTTATGCTATTTTGTTTATTGTCTTTTAGTTTACTTTAATAATTTTGTACAAGGGATTCTAGGTCAGTGGACCAAAGTTTTAAAATTTTGAATACAATTTTTATTTGTGTACGAATAATTAAAGAGGAGCCACAAATCTAGTGATATGAATATTCATTTGATCCAAAGAAAATGATTGTAAATTAGATTTTACAAAAATGAAAAGCCCCGTTTGCGAAACTTAGATAATTTATAAACTAATTCTGCTTACTGAATATTTAAAATCTCATTCTCTTCTTTATAAATACTGCTTAGGTAAGTTTATTTAACTTGCTAGAAACTGTTAGGCCATACTTCACTAGTGGCAGAAAATTTACTGACAGGATAGGTACTGCAATATTTAGGCATACATAAATGCGATTCAACCCTTAACTTTGAACACAAAAATCAGCGCTCAACGGAAAGTAAGTGCCACCCGATGTAAACTAAAATTTTGAAAAGCTGCTCAATGACAATGGAATACAATTCTAATAAAGAACCATTTAATATGCATCAAACTCTGTAGAAATGTACAAGGTACCTAGGACTTCTTCACAATTTAATGTGCCTAACCTATTTCATTAAGTTTTTAATTACCACATAGCGTTTCACAATGCTGAAAAAATTAACAATGAAGGAATTATCCAAAACACTTTAATAATTTACAAATTAAGTACAATAGTGGATAAGTACAGGAAGTATTGTATTTCACCCACAAATTAGGTGTCTAGATTTCACCAGAAATACACGTTTTAGGACACCCGAACAAAACGTTTATAAAAACATCTCTGAGAGAGGGGGAGAGAGAGAGACAGAGAAAGAACAGCATAACTCAAGAACTAAAAGTCGGTTAAATACGAAACTTGGAATTTAAATTCAGGATCTTCCAAGAATGCGATACGAAAATTTTTAACAAAATTCCTCCACTCAAAAATGTACGTTAATTTTTATTTTCTAAAAAGTGGCTCTAACGAGTTTTATAAAATTACCATATGTGTAAGCTATTTTAATGACAAAATGTATGTAAATCTTCAATTTTCTGGGAATGCCTCTGAAATCCTTTTTATTCTGAATGACTTGCATCATTGGTAAACTGTAAGAGTCATGCAGAATGTTACTGGCATAAAAATGCAGATCTCGTTAAAGCACATTTTATATAAAATAAATTGTTTGTGGCATTATCCATTTCCGAAGTATTCATTGTTATTGGTTTTAATTTTCTGATACTTTATACATAGTATAAAGGTTCCACTTATAAAAGCTGTCTCCCAACCTACACTACGTGATCAAAGATATCCGGACACCTGGCTGAAAATGACGTACAGGTTCGTGGCGCCCTACATCGGTAATGCTGGAAGTCAATATGGTGTTGGCCCACCCCTAGCCTTGATGACAGCGTTTACTCTCGCAGGTATACTTTCAATCAGGTGCTGGAAAGTTGGGGAATGACAGCCCATTCTTCACGGAGTGCGGAACTGAGGAGAGGTATCGATGTAGGTCGGTGAGGCCTGGCACGAAGTCGGCGTTCCAAAACATCCCTAAGGTGTTCTATACGATTCAAGTCCGGACTCTGTGCAGCCAGTGCATTACAGGGATGTTATTGTCGTGTAACCACTCCGCCACAGCCTGTGCAGTATGAACAGCTGCTCGATCGTGTTGAAAGATGCAATCGCCTTCCCCGAATTGCTCAACAGTGGGAAGCAAGAAGGTGCTTAAAATACCAATGTCTGCGCTGTGATCGTGCCACGCAAGACAACAAGAGGTGCAAGCCCCCTCCACGACCACACCATAACACCACCACCACCTCCGAATTTCGATGTTGGCACTACACACGCTGGCAGATGACGTTCACCGGGCATTCGCCATACCCACACCCTGCCATCGGATCGCCACATTGTGTACCGTGATTCGTCACTCCACACAACGTTTTGCCACTGTTCAATCGTGTAATGTTGACGCTCTTTACACCAAGCGAGGCGTCCTTTGGCATTTTCCTGCGTGAAGTGTGGCTTAGGAGCAGCCACTCGACCATGGAATCCAAGGTTTCTCACCTCACGCCTAACTGTCAAGGTACTTGGAGCAGATCCTGATACAGTTTGGAATTCCTGTGTGATGGTCTGGATAGATGTCTGCCTATTACTCTTTACGACCCTCTTCAAATGTCGGCGTTCTCTGTCAGTTAACAGACAGGATCGGTCTGTACGCCTTTGTGCTGTACATGTCCCTTCACGTTTCCACTTCACTATCACATCAGAAACAGTTGACCTAGGAATGTTTAGGAGTGTGGAAATCTCGCGTACAGACTTCTGACGCAAGTGACACCCAATCACCCGACCACGTTCGAAGTGCGTGACTACTGAGGTCGCGGATAATGAGTACCAGGCTGTAGGTGGCAGCACAATGCACCTAAGATGAAAAACGTATGTATGTGGGGGTGTCCGGATACTTTTGATCACATAGTGTATATTCCACTGCGTCCATAACATTACTGAATGCTTTTGTGTTAAGAGCATTGCGAATAAAAGCATCCGTAATAACTCTTGGTTATTATGAATGAACTGGAGCATTTTTTGTTAAAAATGTTAAACTCAGAACTTTGAATATTAGTAAATATTCCGAGCAGTTTTACTTGGTTTTGTGAACTACACAAAGCATGTTTTGGTCTGTCTTTAGCTAACAATAATTTAGTGCTGTGTGAGCAGTTTTGGATGCTGAAGCTCCGATTGTTGTTTTGAGACACTCGTGACTTGGGCCGCGAATGCAGACTGAATGGTAAACACTGATATAAAAATATTTACTGCAGCAATTCCAACATTTTGAATATAAATAAAATAGGTAATTTCTGTAAATATAGCCTGTACTTATTATAAAGGAGGCGATTTAATAAATTCAACTATCATATCCTTCTGTGCGGAAAGTATCAAGTCTATGCTATGATGGTCTTTTCATTACGTAAGATGTTCTTTTGAACGAATGAAAACCTGCTTTTCAATAATTAACTGAAGCTGAGTGATATATTATAGCAAGAAATAACTGTTAATTTCCTTGGAATATGTCTTTGTTCCCTGTGAAAGGTGGAGGTAATATATTTGCAATATAAATTAGTGGTTCTTATGAAGGTGTAGCTTGCTGCATTTTAGAGTCTTCGTGCCACAATTTAGGAAAGACATTTCGTAACGGGATCTTAATATTCTGTGGAATTTAAACTGTAGAATCTGAATTTGCAGCCATTTTAAGCAATTTTATTAAGATTTTAACTACACATTTTAGTACAACTACAGCACAACTGGAGTGTACAAAATTAAAACGCACACCAGAGCATAAAAAAGCATACGTAAAGCACGATGCTTTCACGTACGACACTGTATTTCGACCTTCTTCCTAATAGGTCACTTTATATGGAACGATAACCCCACAGAACTCGTTCACTTTAATTTACGAAGGAATCTGGTTTTTACGTAATTTCCACATGACATAGCGCGCATTTTCCTCCCGGCAGCCATTCATGAAAGTGATTCTAGACAAGGACAGGGTCCGGAGTACGTGAGAACTTCTCGCCAGCCTCCCATGCACCACAATAGGAATTATAATTTTCTCTCCATCAGGAATAAAACCTCTTGATTTTAGAAAGTAAGAGTATGTCGCTTATACGGTAGGAATTAATGTTTACAGTATACTGTCCGGCAAGTATGTCTCTTCATCTATAGAGAAATGACTTTGCTTGCAAGTACTGCTCGAGCAAACAAGTTCATCAAGTTTATGTTTCTCTTCAGTACATTACTGTGCCAACATTATCCTTCTTCGTCCGCTTGAAGTATGTGCTATTAGTTTACAAGCGGTACATTTTGTGTACATCATGTGTCTTGTGTCACTTTCTCGATTCATTAGCATTACTAGACATGCCTGTACAGCACATGCATAATAATATTCACTTTAGGAAAGGTAGAATCAGACACAAACATTCAAAGCCATAGCCAGGATTTAAACATGAATCTTCGGCTTTCCGTGTCGCGCTCTAACCAACTGAGCTACCGTGGGAAGAGGCCGGCACGACGTTAAATTCCTCAACTGACTGGCATTTTTTCCGGTAAACCACAAGACGTTCTCAAATTCATTTTGAGATAACCTACTTTAATGACAATTTACAAATATTGTGAGTACTTTAAGTCCTGGGTGTTATAGTTAACCTCTATTAGATCAATCCTCGTTAATTGTCCTTCCACACGTAGTTCAAATTCCTACTGTGGCGTTGAATTTTTCGGTCTGATTCTATCTTTCCAACTCTCCAAAGGTTTGTGTGTAAGAACAATTAATTATTAATATTCACTTTAGTTGAGAAAATTTCTTTAAAATATTGTGACTTTCTCCAGTTTTTCCAACTGTCAATCTTTTCTCAGTTGTCGCTGTCAATGTTTTATTTTTCAATGTCACTATTTCGTTACTATGTAGTTCACCTTCACGGGAGTTCACTTCAGTAATGTCACTTCACTTCGGTGAACTAGTTTAATCCTCCATCACTTCATTTCCTTTGTGACGCAGCCTCTTCACGCCGGACGGTTCACTTTACTCGGGAGTCAAACACAAGTTCTCCACAACCGTCGCTCCGCGGTAGCACTCGCTGCACGTCACCAACTCCCTCGGAGAATCGCTCCTGATGTCGCATCAGAAACGCAGTCG
Source organism: Deroplatys truncata (assembly GCA_030765065.1). Lineage (NCBI taxonomy): Eukaryota > Metazoa > Arthropoda > Insecta > Mantodea > Mantidae > Deroplatys > Deroplatys truncata. The sequence continues at coordinate 144,996,728 of CM060978.1, read as the reverse complement.
CTAACTCGCTCGCACATTGCTGACTTCTTACCCCGCATTGACTGACTGCGCGCGAGAGCGCTCGCTTATATTGACAGTGGAATCTTCCATAGAAGGTTCTCGAACCTTCTAGAACTATTTTGACACACTTTCTGGAGGAGGGGAGATAAAGCTTGCAGAAAGCTTAGTTATCTCCCGATAGTGCGCCCTTTGTTTACGCTGGCAAGCGGGTTATCGCTGTTTACTCGGACCGCTCGGCGCCGACCTCCCGATAACCTTGGGCTATAGCCGCTGCGCCACAATATCTTCGAAGTTTGAATTTCTAACCATGGTTCGTATTTCACTGCTGCGGTGATGCTGATTGTTAGTTTTTTCAGCTCTTTCAGACTGAAATTGCATCAAAGAACGTGCGAAATGGAAACACAACGGGGGCAGGGGTGTGTAAAGAAGTGAGCTGATGAATTCGTACTATCACTCATTCTTGGGATGCCTCATGTCTAAGAATGTCGTTGACAGCAAAACGAATGTCTTCCAACAACTTCGGCATTTGTGTTGCGATGGGGAATTGCCCATAAAGTATAGTGGATAATTTTTCACAAAATCTTGCATTCTCTTTGGTTAATGTTTCTCCTCCGTCACTAAGTACAGCATTAACCTCCGTTCTGATCTACTGCTAGCGTATAGTGAACGTATTACCAATTCTAAACGTCATATATTCATTCTATGCGCGTTTAACATAAAAGAGACAGAACTTTTGAACTCCTCGGCCTCCAAATATCGATCTTTCACAATGAGTATCCTTGAAAAACTTCCATTGCCTACACGAATTTTCTACAAAGTTAGAAAAAACTGGATAAAAACAATATAATCTTGCTAGCTTTCAGCAAAATTAGCTCAGATATATATATATATATATATATATATATATATATATATACAACCGATACAGCAAAGAGTGGGCTTTGCAGCAGAGGTTGGCTCTTAGTGAATAACTTCAGAAAATATAGGTAGATACGTTTAGTTACACTGACACACTTTCCGAGCATTTCTCTACGTAAGAAATGCTGCTGTAAACTTGGGCATCATAAGACCCTGGTTCTCTGGTATCATCACCATGACACATTTAATTCATTGTATGAAAGACCTCTAGTGATAAATTGGATAAAAGGAGAACAAGTGGGTGGAACTATATAGTAATAACTCTTTCCCATTATTATATTGAACACTGTCGAATGCCGAAAGGAGAATAAGAAGTTAAAGTTTATTCAGAGTTAAATGAAGGTTTATTCCTTTATTTACCATAGCTGTATGTTCTCCAGAGAATACCCTGGGGAGTTAAAAGCTCACATAGAGACTCACGTGATAAATAATAGAAGTACCACCTGATCTCTCCTACTATGAAACTCTCAGCTCTTTCTCTAAATTATTTTACATTTTGAATGACATCTCTGGTGCACAGCTACTTTTCAGCGAACTTAATTAAGGTTATACAGAGGGCTAAATGCAGAGAAACTGCTGCAAAATTTCGAAGTAGATAGCCCGCCAAGACAAACCACCATACCTGAGAACATCGTAAAGGTGCTAGAAGTGTGCTATAATTCCTCTAATTTGTTAAGGATAAAAGTAAAACCACTTTCATTAAACCTAATACGTACTTAACACTGTCATTTCACCCGAAGCATATGATTCTTGGCGGAGTGCTGCCATTTATGCAGTTTTCTTCGGCGCTTTCTTTTACATTCTATAGGTTATGTAAAAATAATTACCGTAAGATAATTGACCGCAGGCATGGACCAGTAATAATAAGTAAAATTAATGTGGTCAATAATGTGTCTAAAAGCCAGGTGAAGAAGGAATGTCACCGTAATTTAATAACATATTTTAAAAAATATTTGAAATTCATTAAAATAATATTTTTTTAATTTCACAAATTATAAGTTTTCTACATTTTTGGAGACCAGAATCAAAGAAGATCTAGGTATTTTAGGACAGCTAATCAGGAAGATAATTAAAAATAAAGTATTGAGGAATAGATGTCGCCCAAACGAAAGACACTATTTCTGGAAATAAGAAACGCAAATTATGCAAGATGTAAACATTCTGTTTGAAAAATATAAATCTTTAAAAGGTACTACGAGTCTAGAAGAATGTTTTAGACCATTTTCCAAGAATACTTTGAAGTAGTACGTGAAGAACAAAGAAGATATTAGGGAAATGCAAAGAAGTCATTAGAGGCATTAAGTACAGCCAAGAGAGCCGATTTGTACTGATTATGAAGCACAATGATCCTGTTTAAGTACATTGGGAATAAGCGACACAAGAAATTTCTCAACGAGTTAAAGTAGCGATATTGGCCAATCTCCTCTACGAATACAAGTAGGTTTGGTATTTATTGTATAATTAGAAATCACCATTTTGTGTTCTAGAATTTAGGGCTAAAATGTATTAATCACAATGATTAAGAAACCTGATTTTATACAGAAATGATATTCATTTCTTTATTCTATCCATCTTGAGTAAATAAAACCAGCTATTGGATTTAAAAGAGTATAAAAAATTAGACCTATTTAATCAAAATTAACTTCCCCTACAGCACATGTTATGTTAATGTAAAACTCTCTACATCATTTTCGCTTACAGAGGTGAGCTTTAATCTCAGCATTTAATAGCGCATCAGTACGGCTAAGACTCTTGTTAAAGAGTGAAAGCAAATCCGAAACGGTCACATTCATTGTTAGAGAATCTCTTTGTGGTTCATACTGCACTGAATGTTGTTGTTTTCTTTTCCCTAAAACGTACCGGAACGTGCTTAGCGATACTTCATGACATCCACTTTTGAATAACAGAGCCAATAATAGGTCGTTATTAGAGCATGACGTGTTTCTTGAATCAGGAGTATGTTACGCTTCGCCGGCAACAGCGCAAGTGTTCGGCAATGTTCTAAAGAACTTAACGCTGAAGAAATCCCAGAATATCAAAACATCAAGTTCTATTAACCTAAAGAAGACTTCGTTTGAGGAATATCGTTTAATATTAATGCGTTTTTAATAGCTGTATAGTGCCATACATAAAAATATGGAGTTAATTGGATTCTTAGATTGACATTTATCGCAAGATTATTTTAGAAATTATACATACATATTTTGTTCTGCGAGTATAATGCACCATAATGAAAGCATTTTTCGATAACTGTGTCATCAAGTCTTATTATTTTTGCTATTAAAGTATAAATGGTTATCAAATACAGATATTGCGTGTCATTTGGCAAGCTCAGTTTGGGCCAGATTAATAAATAGAAACTATTTCACAATCAACATACACTTAAAATAAGGATCCCTTGCACAATGAGGCTTTAGGATTCGCAAATTTCACTTTCTCTGTCCCCCTCTCCAACGATATTCAATAACCTGTTAAGATTTAACATGTTTATAATTATATTCCATGCTCTTGTATAGATTCTTGAAGTTATTCTCTTATGAACACAGTACGTTGCGAGTTCTATTATTGCGTGTCGCTGGTGTCAAGACTTAAGAGTCGCCAAGTATCTTATACGGCGTACCCGACGGCAGAGATGTGAACCACCAACTTACGTTGGTAATGCAACTCTTTCCAACAGGTTAAATCGCATGTGGCGAAAATACCTTCATTCCGCGAGTCATCAAATCTGCAACACGCATTACATCACTCTGTAGCATGTGAAATTCAAATAGAATAGGCAATCAAAGAGCGAGCGGCGCCTGGGAGTTCAGTTTTTGCCATCTCTGGGCTAAATTAAGTGTTGGATGACAGCGGGCGGTTAGTCTCGTCATTACTGAAGGCGTTTTCTTCCTCTATTGTTTGTCAAGTTACGCTTAACCTAGACCCTTCCAGTTTTCTGTTACTAGATCAAATATTGGGTTGCTCTATTGCCGTTAATAATAATAATAATAATAATAATAATAATAATAATTAAAAAATAATAATGTCGTCCTCCGTGTACTAGTGGTACCGTGCTAGCCTCTAGTTCCCAAAATCGCAGGTTCAAACCCGGCGGAGGGCGATGGATTTTTTCGGGCGTAGAAATCCTTAGCATGGCTTCCTTCAGAAGGGAAGTAAAACCGGTGGTCCCGTGTCGTAGATTTACGGCACGTAAAAGAACCTCAAGCCTGATAAGAAGCCTCTGAGCAAAATTTCCGGTCTTTCACGCCCAATATAGAATGGGACGCCAAGGACCATAGTAGTTAAAGAGCGTCCATAAATAAAAAAATTCAAAATAATAATCATAATAATAGTAATAATAATAATAATAATAATAATAGGCTTTAGGTCTATCTTCATCACCAGATTATACAAATGTCAAACAAACTCAAAAGGAATGAGGTTAGACAGTATGGCTTGCCTATTTCCATTAAATATTATGTTATGATTAGAAACATTACTGTGTTATAAATATTATTGATACGGTTAACAAATCATACTATGTTTGTTTCTCCAAGAAACTCAGGTAATGGCGGAAGCAATACATTTCTTGGACAGCAGCCAATCCATGATACCAACGCTGTTAACTGAAGCTTATTTGTTATATTGCCTTAATGTTATACAGGGTTTCCGTGAATGAATGGTGGGGTTTTACGAGTTCACCCTGAACTAAGTATTATGTATAATTGATTGAATTAAACCAGTAACTGAAACAGTTTACGTTCACATGCATTTTTTCTGTCATTGCTTTCGTCATCATAATAAACTCATTGTTGCAAAATTTAAGACTTTTGCATTGCATGTTATTACATAAACACATTCTGCATACAAATGGTCTGTGTAGATCTTTTCCAAATTGTTTTCTTTGTATTAAACTGTTATTTTAAACTTTTATAGACTGTTATAGAAGGGCTCCTTGCTTTCTTCAAGCTGTTTTCTTTGTGTTTTCGTGAAATGTTTACTGTACAAGAAAACTTCTCGTGTGCCTTATGGTTGGCGAATCACAAATACGTGATTGTGATACAGCGGTAATTCAGACGTGAGTACAACAAAGATCTTCCACATGTGAATAATATCAGACGATGGCACAAACAGTTTGAGAAGACCGGCAGTTTACAAGAAGGAAAATCAACAGGAAGGCCTAGAACATCAGAAGATGATGCCGAAAGAATCCGACAATCCTGTGTTTAGAGTCCTCAGAAGTATGCTCTACGCCGTAGTCTACAGTTAGGTCTTCCGAAGTCAACAGTGCATAATGTCATGCGGAAGAGATTGAAATTGTGTGGCCATAAAATTCAACTCTTGCATACAATAAAACCACAGGTCAAATTGCTCAGGACTGAATTCGCTGATACCGTGCTACAAATAATTGAGAATATCATCTTCTCCAATGAGACCACGCTACATGTAAATGGTTGTGTTAATCGGCACGATTTCCGAATTTGGGCCTTCGAAATTCCACGTATGATACACGAACACGTTCGAGATTCTCCTAAGGTGAAGTTTTACACAACAAGATTTTTGGTCCATTCTTTTTTGTTGAAAAAAAACAACTCCGTTGCATACATGGACATGCTACAGAATTTCCTATTTCCTCAAATCGAGCAAATGGAATGTAGCACCGTGCCATTTCGCAAACTATGTCCGAGAAGAGTTAAATAATCGATTTCCAGACCGATGGATTGGCAGAAATGAACCAGTCTCATGGCCAGCTAGAAGTCCAGATCTTACTCCATTAGACTTCTAACTTTGGGGCTATGTCAAGAATGAGGCATACAGTGAAAGAATTGAGAATATGGACCATCTAAAATAAAGAATCAGACAAGCAATTGCAAGCATTACGCCAGATGTTCTTGTCAGAGTGTGGGCTGAAGTTGCCTTTCGCTCAGACTGCATGTAGCGAATGGCGCCCATATTGTTTCGAAACTGTTTGAGTTGTAAAACCTCACCATTCATTCTCGGAAAACTGTATAGTAACGTATTAAAAGATGAGGACTTTCACAGGCTATTCGCAGAAAATTCAAGATATACATTTTATTATTCATACAAAGATCTTAAACATGGTTATTTTAATTAAAATAATTGCAGCCATTTGTGAGAGAATAAAAATATTATCGAAAAAGTACTACTTAAGGGCTAATTTGGATGAACTTTTTTTAAACCTCTCGTCGCAAATTTGGCATTTATCCGAATTTCCGTTAAGTTATATATATTATTTTAGGTCATATCGGACGATGAACGAACGAAATGGTTTAAATGATGCTCAAATGGACCAGGGGTCTCTAGACTGCCCGACAACCACGGAAAAGACTTATCCAGGAACTAACCCAATCTCGGGTCCTCTTGAATGTGAGGCAGACACACAACCCCCACACCACGGAGATGGACTAAGTTGTACTGCTCACACAAATCTTTCCAAATACTTTTTTTAGATTGAGGTACTTAAAATTGTATTTCCGGTGAAATCTCGATATCGAATTTTTGGTTGGAATACAATACTCCCTCTACCTACTATAGGCAGGTGGTAGAGAAAGCAAAACTAAAGAAGGACAGCTGCTTCACTCCAGCCAACATTTCCGGTTTTAGTCCAGATTTAAAGTAGCAGTATTTGCCAGATGTAAAGGTATTCAGTTCGATTGCTCTATGGCCTTGCACACAGAACTCCGTTAACACTCCTGCTAAGTTCGCAGCACGTGACGCAGTTACTACGATCAAGTTTCATGACACGGAAACACTTTATGCAGATTTGTGTCTCCTTTGTTTTAAGATGCTGTTGTCTATTTGTTAACTACCGATCACAGACCTTGAGTTAGAGGACATACATTTACTAAAACGACTACTCAAAAAAGCTGCTCTAAATCATTTAAGAATTAAATAGTCCGAAAGTTTATCATACATGATAATAACGGTCTACCTCGAAAAGAGAAACAGCTTATTAAGCTAAGTAAATCGTTTAAAATTGTTGTATTAAATAACCGATTAGCTATTATTAATGCGCTTTAGGCAAAATTGAAATGCGGTTGAAGCCCTGTAAATCTCGGCTATACTTATACGAAAAATTATCTCCAATAATAAATACTTTGACAGGAAGCTGTTGAACGGAAATACAATGGCCAAGAGCAGTTCATTTTCCTGTCCTTCAAATGCATTGCTTTATGATACTACCAATGTTTTGACCTTCAGATTATAAAGTGAAGCCTATTTCTTTACTTCCTTTTCAACTTACCGAGGTAAAATATTGCATTGGACCGAAAATTCGGTGTCGAGGAGGCACTCTTTCAGATAGTTTGATTTCTAACGTTACAATACGTTCTAACCATTACCTATCAATAGATATTCATTAAATCACTACATAGACTATTTATATAAAAATCTGAGCTAGATGGCTCCGCGGATTATGCGAGGCTCGTATTCTGGGGGTCCTGAGTTCGATTCCTGTGGCCGACCAGGTTGACCATGGGCTTTTTGTGCTTTTCCCTGGTGAGCAAGGCGAATGCTAGGCTGGTTTCTCCTCTACCGTGAATTTCCTTTCCCTCATTTCCTATCATTTCTCTTCCCCTTTCATGTTTCAGATGGGCTTAGAGACTGTGTAGTGTCGGTCGGTGCCGGGTAGATGGCGCAGATGATTAATAGAAAGCTCTACTCCGCTCTGCAGAATGTGGCTTCTCTGAGCCGCCTCAGGTGACTCGAGTTCTCTCCGGTTCCACCACAGGGAAGCCTTCTCCGAGCAGCGCGCCGGTGCAACCGGGTCATCAAGCTCGGAAAGGTTAGGAACATCTGCGCGTCTGTCGGCCGGCCTATGACCTCTTGCGGCTTCTTCACCACATCCGTTCCTCCTGGGGGCGATAAGCGCAAGAGATATGCGTTGGGTAGAAGTGCGAGATGTTTTCTCTGTTCCCTTGTCATTCGTCTCTCAGCCAGCCTACAATCTCCTGCGGCTTCTTCACCTCATCCGTTCCTCCTGGGGACGGAAAGTACAAAAGATATGCATTGGGTCGAGGTGCGAGATGTTCCCTGGCCATACGGCTCCGTCGGTCGGCCTACAGCCTTCTGCGGTTTCTTCACCTCATCCGTTCCTCCTGGGGACGGTAAGTACAAAAGATATGCATTGGGTCGAGGTGCGAGATGTTCCCTGGCCATACGGCTCTGTCGGCCGGCCTATGACCTCTTGCGGCTTCTTCACCACATCCGTTCCTCCTAGGGGCGATAAGCGCAAGAGATATGCGTTGGGTCGAAGTGCGAGATGTTTTCTCTGTTCCCTTGTCATTCGTCTCTCAGCCAGCCTACAATCTCCTGCGGCTTCTTCACCTCATCCGTTCCTCCTGGGGACGGTAAGTACAAAAGATATGCATTGGGTCGAGGTGCGAGATGTTCCCTGGCCATACGGCTCTGTCGGTCGGCCTACAGCCTTCTGCGGTTTGTTCACCTCATCCGTTCCTCTTGGGGGCGATAAGCACAAAAATATGCTTTGGGTCGAGGTGCGAGATGTTCCCTTTGTTTCCTAGTCATTCGTCTCTGTCAGCCGGCCTACAACCTCCTGCGGCTTCTTCACCTCATCCATTCCTCCTGGGGGCGGTAAGCACAAAGGATATGCGTTGGGTCGAGGTGCGAGATGCTCCCTCTTTTCCCTGGCCATTCATCTCTGTCAGCCGGCCTACAAACTTCTGCGGTTTCTTCACCTCATCCGTTCCTCCTGGGGGGGTAACCACAAAAACGGAGTAAGCGCGTTGGGTCGAGGTGCGAGGGTCCCCTCCTCCCCCATAAGGGGGGATTCCGACCCCTTCAGCTGCCGTGGTGCGGGCGCTGCGGACTCTGAGCACTGAGCACCAGTGGTACTTCTGACGTTACTAGAAGTACGCTGGGCCAAACGTCCAAGCCCCAAACGTAGTGGTGTCGTTTGGATTGTGTTGGACTCGACGGAGCAGTGATTCCTGATACCCATGGGAGACTGAGGACGTCTAGGCGGTTTTCCGACCAGGCGGGGTTGTGAAACGCCTCAAAGTCTTCCGGTACCTCCCGGAATAGGCAGTAGACAGTTGCTAGATTGCTGTCGCCCCCCCGAGGTTCTTCGGTAGTCTTCCCCTTTTGGGGTTGACGCGAGTAAGTGGCATATCCACTTCCGCCCAGTAAGGTCGGGGGCGGATTAAAATTTTCAGGTTCCGGCTCAAAGGAAAAGCTCTCGGGGTGGGAGTGTCACTCGGATGACGCCTTCCTCCCAGGGTTACGTGGGGTCCTAGCCCCCTGGTGCTTCGCGTCCCCTCCACCCCTGGTCATAATCATAGCTATTTGTACCAAAATTCATGGTGTTTTAAGTTAATCTGATACATCTTTCTGTAAGTAAATGTTTGGTTATGTACAAGATTCGGGGAAAACAAAAAAAAGTCTGATATGATATGTTCACATAACCTTCTCTACCCTTTATCTTTATTAGTGAATATACAAACTAGTCTTGATAAAGCTTATTTTTCTGCCTACTACATCTTAATCAAAATAAACTTTTGTAGAAATAGCTAATTTACTCATTTCACTATACCTACAAAGAGAACAGCGATAGTCAAATGTTTAAGATCTGGACAGTATATGCTGGCCTTAAAATTCCATACTGTTTCCATGCAATCGTGAGAAACAATTGGATACTGACAGTACTTAGAAGAATGACCAAGTAATGAACAATTCGAACCATTAATGACGGATATCTCGGAAATAGCTTATGCCACAAAAAAGTCATTCGAAATAAATTGTGTGTTTTAAACAGATCTGCATTTCTTATGTACTCGTTTGTTATTTTCGTTGATAACTTATCCTCTAATGACAAATTGTTAACTTGATAGTAGCTCCTTTCCTAGTGTCGCTGTATTACTTATCCACATTCCATGCCCATTTTTAGCTATGCTTATTATTTACGAAGTACCTACTAGGACAATTTGCCTCACTATTTCTCTGTATGTACGAACAGTTCATACATAACAGCTATTATATGGGAGATCCTGTGTTCTTTGATGAATCACTGCAGTTGAAGTTGAATTCTTACAAATAAAGCTTTGATACAACTTGCTTCTTCTACAACACTTTTTTCTGTTTCAACCACTTTAAAGCTTACTCTCGTATACATTTGTGAACACAGAAGATGGCCTATATCTACTAAAATATTTGTTGCATTGTGAATCTCAAACTTTATTAACCTTCTAATTTGAATCCATCTGTACATTTTGACTTAATGGACAACATATATGACATTAGCTCGAATTTGGCTGAAGCTTCCAGAGATAACATTTCTGAAAATGGGTCTCACAAGCCTCTTATCACCATTGCGGTTTCTTGCCTTGATAATTCAGTTAGGCATGCTGAAGTCATTCTTTTAGTGCTGAGTAATACCAGCAGCGCCAAACAAAGAAGAAAATAAAGATTATTTATGCAGAATCGTTTTCAACATATTTCTTTTGTTACAGGAGGATATGGTAAGAAACGGAGTCTTCATCTTGTTATTTTTTTGTAAAGAATCATTCAAGCGAAAGTATTTTGAAGAATCACTTTCTAAACTCTGCTATAAAGCAACAGTTGGGGCCTGACTTTTGAATCTAGCTGCAGTAGAAGTAAGTTCAAGAAATCGGTGATACTTCTAACTGCAGTAATAAAATATATGGAAAATAGTTATGACAAGATTGTAAGGTAGTGATCTTTTTATCAAGGTGTGTTGCTTCACAAAAGTATATTGAGTAAAATGGACCTTTACGAATGATTTTCATATATTTTCCTACGGTAGTTCACAGTTTATATTAAGGGGAGGGATCGGTGAAAATTGGAAAGAATGGTCAAAAATTACAATTAAACATTTTAACTTATTATTAAATCTGATTCTCTTAAACATTTTCATGTAAATACGTTTCATTTGGAGTGCAGATTAGTGACTTCAGACGATTTAAATAACTCTTAAGCGGAGAGTATGGTATTGCACTTGAGGCTTTCTTTAATATCTCTTACATTTTTTCCCAAAATTTCTTGAAGTGCTTTGCAACATTTGGTACTACACTATGTAATCAAAAATATTCGGACACCCCACAAACATACGTTTTTCATCTTAGGTGCATTGTGCTACCACCTACTGCCTGGTACTCATTATTCGCGACCTCAGTAGTCATTAGACATCGCGAAACAGCAGAATGGGACGCTCCCTGGAACTCAGGGACTTTGAACGTGGTCAGGTGATAGGGTGTCACTTGTGTCAGAAGTCTGTACGCGAGATTTCCACAACCTAAACATCCCTACGTCCACTGTTTCTGATTCGATAGTGAAGTGGAAACGTGAAGGTACATGTACAGCACAAAAGCGTACAGGCGACCTCGTCTGTTGACTGACAGAGACCGCCGACATTTGAGAGGATCGTAAAGAGTAAAAGACAGACATCTATCCAGACCCTCACACAGGAATTCCAAACTGCATCAGGATCCACTTCAAGTACTATGACAGGCGTGAAGTGAGAATCCTTGGATTCCATGGTCGAGCGGCTGCTAATAAGCCACACATCACGCAGGAAAACGCCAAACGACGCCTCGCTTGGTGTAAGGAGCGTCAATATTACACGATTGAACAGTGGCCAAACGTTGTGTGGAGTGATGAATCACGGTACACAATGTGGCGATCCTATGGCAGGGTGTGGGTATGGTGAACGTCATCTGCCAGCGTGTGTAGTGCCAACAGTGAAATTCGGAGGTGGTGGTGTTATGGTGTGGTTGTGTTTTTCCTGGAGGGGGCTTGCACCCCTTGTTGTTTTGGGTGGCAGGATCACAGCGCAGGCCTACATTGATATTTTAAGCACCTTCTTGCTTCCCATTGTTGAACAGCAATTCGGGGATGGTGATTGCATCTTTCAACACGATCGAGCACCCGTTCGTACTGCACGGGTGGTTACACGACAATAACATCCCTGTAATGGATTTCCCTGCACAGAGTTCTGACTTGAATCCTATAGAACACCTTTGGGATGTTTCGGAACGCCGACTTCGTGCCAGGCCTCACCGACCTAAATCGATACCTCTCCTCAGTTCCGCACTCCGTGAAGAATGGGCTGCCATTCCGCAAGAAACCTTCCAGCACCTGATTGAAAGTATGCCTGCGAGAGTGAATGCTGTCATCAAGGCTAAGGGTGGGCCAACACCATATTGACTTCCAGCATTACCGATGGAGGGCGCCACGAACTTGTATGTCATTTTCAGCCAGGTGTCCGGATACTTTTGATCACGTAGTTTATATGCTAATCACTTTTCAAATTATGGATTTTAAGCAAAAATGTACATTATCGTATGAAAAATATATAAGCAGAATTTCAGATCAATTAATAAGAGCTAGTTTTTCAATAGTTTTCCTCAATTGTAATATTATTTTAGACACTTTTCAGCATTTAAAATGTTCCCTGCGGTACAATTTTTAGGCCATCAGAGCTAAACTTCAGAAATAGTTTCCCCGATACGATACTACCTAACAAAAACTCGCTATGTAGTTAGTGTGAGGGAAAATGGTTACGCCACCAAGCTCACCAAAGTTTGATAAATACTTTGCAAAAGGCGAAATTCCTATTTGAACAAAAATTAATTTGAAAGCAAATTTCCTAGCGAACTTATTTTCTACCTGAATAAGAAACAAAAATCTGAAATTTTGTTTAAAATTATGAAAATTTCATCGTAAAGATCTTTTTTTTATAAAACAGCTTTAATTTGTGTTTTAAAAATGCATAATCTGGAAATTACCTAATATATATGTATTAAACTTTGCAGCGATCACGCATATTTATACCGACACAAGATTTGGTATAAGGATAAAAAATGTTGGGGCAGAAACGTTCTCGCGGAGGGAAGGAGAGAGAGCGATGCAGAAGGTGGATGGGTGGAATGATGAATATGTTGTCTTAGGTGGTGTTTTCCGATCGATGCCCGATAAAGATGCCGTTTATGGCTGAATTTTTTCACAAGCACTTTATTGTTTCTTTAGCTCCATTTCCGCGGTACGATCCTGACCACACAAACATCTTCACGTCGGAGGTCGATTTCGTGAAGTGTTTGTAGTAAATATCCTTTACTGTAACATAAGACGCTTCAGTTCACCGGACAACGTAACATGGCGTACTTCCAAATTGCAAGTGCTTTACATCTCCGCCTCAGAAAACATTCCATGTCCGTCACGGCGTACCTTTAGATTGCAAGTGATCTCAGCATGTATTTCCTGTGTTTCTCCTACCAAGTGACGTACATCTTCATTTAATATTCTTCGTTGTCAGAATTTCCTTAAAATAGTGTAATTTTCATTGGTGGATAAATATTACAGAATATCCCACACATAGATTTCTAACATGAAGGTTTTAAACGTTCCCATGGGAACTGATTCAATCTCAAGATAAAGCATGCTTTTGCCAAAACCTTTACTTTAACATATACTCCTAGGTTCCATTGTACTTGACACGGGACACCCCTGCTGTAATACTTCTAGCTGCCGACATGCTGGCACCCTAGAGAAAGCTTGTCCATTGTATTTCCAAAATGGTCTGGTTTTCACCTGAAAGCATATTTCCGTCTGCTTCAGATGTTATAGATGCCTCTAAAATTAATATTAAATCTACATGGAATACATATCATTATTATTATTATTAATGTCAATCATGTATTTCTGTACATTACTGTGCAGTTTCAAGCTCAGCAGAGTACTTTGAATTTTGTAAAATTCACAGATTGGCCCCCTTATATAAATATTTAAAGATAAAGGGGTTAAATACCGCCATCCAAACCGTCTACCATCACTGAGATTACTTCACGCATTTGTTTGCGCACACTTACTTGTTCTGTGAACCATGTTCAAAAGCTTCACGAACATGAAGTACACTTCACGCACTATCGTAGAAAGATAATATTAGGTTCATAAAATAAAACCGAGTTACAATATGAAATTCTGATAAGATCTTGGAGTTGATGAAAAGCATTTAACATGATTACAACTAACACGCTGATTGCCGTTTATCTCATGCAAGAAAAACGTTACTGAAGAGTAATGCATGAAAAATGCGTGCACTTTTCTTTTAACCAGCATATAAAAATTATGTAATAAAGTTTGTTTTGAATACTACTGCACCAAATCCGATATTATCATTCTATTAATTCCGAATTCATGCAGTGTAACATATGTATATTTTAATTCAAGGTATTAAGATACGCTTAAACCTTACTTTGCGTGTAACGTTTTACAGATGGTTACGTAAGTTACAGTATAGCACACGGTCACCCAACAAAGATAAATCAAAGAACCGGAATCTGGGTCCGCCTGGCCCACCGCTATAATGGCATTGTGAAATTCAACGCGCCTGGGAGGGTTAAAAGTCAAATACATTGCAAGTTACACACACATGTAATAGACATATTTATTGCCAGAGAGGAATGTGGCTTATTTACACATGAAATTACTTTTTCTTGTTTACCTGCAGGAGTGTTCCAAAAAGTATATACGTAATGCCTGTAAGTTGGACTCGTACTTCATTGAACAAAGAAAGTTTTCCTCTGACACTGCATTGAACTCTGGTTAGTGGAAGCATAACACATGCAAACCTTTAGCTCGTATGTTGTATTACATAATCTTCTATTATTATTATCATCATCCTCGACACTTCGTGAACCCTTCGAACTTCTTGAGATTCTTCCTTGTATTGACTACAACGCCCACATGAAAGTCCCGCATGTTCACACAAGAAATATGAAGTGGAAGTTGCACCTGTAAAAGTGGTTAACTTTCGGTATATGCCAAGGGTATTTTATCATAATTATGTAAATAATATGATGCAGAAACTTTCTAAGGCTATGACATACGCGAACGGTTGTACACGTCCAGAAATTCCTAACTTATTATGAGTTTTAAAATTCCTTACAGGTTTTATGTCTGCTTCCAATAAGATCCTAATCACAGTGACTGAAATCAAGCTACTCTTACATCTTTAGAGACACTGATTAGATTAAATGTATTACGGAACAATAATTATTGAAAAACAAACACGTTTCCGTGGCTTAAGAACATAAGAAATAAAGATTTTCTTGTAGTGCTATTATTTAAAACTTAAAGTAGGGTTACATGACTGCACAAATTTTGCGTAATTACCAGGGGCGCACTAATTAGAGAGAATAGGTGGAAGATAGATTCTCCTTCCGCAGCTATGAGACTTTATCGTTTGTAAAGAATGTAAACTCTCTCCCACTCCTCAGGGGAGGTGAGAACAGAAGACGTATTTTGGCTTCTGACGTAGGCATACGGCTGTCCACAACTTTTAAATACTTGAGCTATATGGAGAATGAAATTAATGAAATACTCTTCTCATAGTTTCCAGTGTTTGAACAGTGCCAACTTCTGCGCAAATGTGCGCGTTGTGTGTGTGAGTACGACAATTTCTTTGGGGATTTCCCATAACCAACGCATTTTCTTGCTTGTTGAAATAACAATATTGGATTAATTCTTTTATTTTGTGAATGTTTCTTTATTTTTTCTATGTTTATTATTTTACGTCGCTTTAACTACGTAGTCATATCGCGACGGATCTGTTAGGAGATATATCGTAGATCGGTGTGTGGCGAACAGTTATCCTTCTAGGTCTCATTGCTGTACCATACCATCTTGCTTCGTCACATGTCTACTGAGGTATGTGTACAGTAATACCTCTCTCTGTGACGGGCAGGTGACAGCCTCGATACATGTCCACAGAAGCATGTGTATAGCAACTGTGCAATAATGCCGGGTAGATGGCATTAGATTGCCGTCCATTCTACCTGCTTTCATTACCTATGTATAGATGCTAGAACATTTGTTTTACCATATATTTTTCCTGTTTTACTATTGTTTCACACTTAAGGTGGAGCTTTGGGTCACATTATTAAATATCCAATCCAATACTTATCTTGGTACGGGATTTGGACCCGGGACCTCCCGAATGCGGGCCACAGACGTTACTACCTGAGCCATCCTGCTCGGTGTTTCTTTATTGTCTCTTTAAGCTTTATGGTAATATACCAACGTTCTTAGGCATTTGTTCAAATGTACTTGTGGCAAGTATTTCGCTTATGCCAAAAATGTCCTTGAAGTTGCCTAATATATCATGTTTTATTTATATTAATAGTGACAGCCTTATATGTTTCTACTGTACTGTTTCCCTTGGGTTATTGTCTCTTTACTGCCATGTGGATTTCGAGCACCATGGAAATTGATTACCAGCCGGCATTCAAACCACTAAAGAAAACTAGAGAAACGTTAGGTTAACGAAAATAAGGAATTTAGTTTAAATTCATCCTGAATGGGAGCCTGATTTTTAGCAATAGCAATTTTGCTGGTTTACTTTGGGTTTAAATTTTCCAAAGCCCACAATATGGAACAAATATCAATTATACAAGATGTTATAAAATGTTAATATTCGCACAAATTCTTTGTTAGATGTTATGCCCACACTTAATTCCATTGTCCCATTGGAAAAAGTTTGTAAGTGTATCTGTTTCTACATTAGTGAATATGTGTACACATATAGATAAGGATCTAGTGTTATTTACACTTCTCTAGAGCAGCAGAATCTTGCAACAAGTGGTGGTCAACAGACAGTAACCACCTGTAGACTACTTTTTGCTGTATTTATGCTACCAACTTTTCCTATTAGACAGATATGTTATACATTTGTGGTTATCTTTTTAACGATTCAAGAATATAAACATGAAGCCACGAATATCAAACCTGGGTTGTACCTAATTAGTCAAAAGCTCAAGTTTACGTGAAATTGAAGATGAAAATAAAAGTCATAACTCTGCTGTTCAAGTCAGAAAGGTATTCTTAGTGGTCCCTGGCAAGAGAGAACAACTAAATGTACAGAGGTTATGATTAAGAAATAAGGAGAAAATATAATACTACTGTAATAACAGATACTGATATTATGTTCAAGTTTTATAGTAAAAAGTCAGATATTAGATGCCATAGTCTATTGACAGAAATTCGCGTATTATCTATCACTACGATTATTATTGTCATTATTATTATTATTATTATTGTTATTATTATTATTATTATTATTATTACCATCATCACCACAATCATCGCTACTTTCTTCGCCAGTGAACTTTTATGCATAAGTTTTTATTATGCAAGATAGCAACATAATTGCAAATAGGTCTTCATTGTGTTTTATATTACAGGGCATACTGATTCTGACGAATTTAATTCATTAATAATTACAAAAGCGTAAGAGACAGTAACTTGCTGGTTTATTTATTGCATTTGTGTACTCAAAAACTTTCATTCATTTGTCGTTTCTATGTTTTGTTTGTTATTCAATAAAATGAAGTTGCAACACAAATCTGTGCGTAGTTTAGTATATTAAGATGCAATCAGTAATACAAACACAAAGAAACCTCAGAACGACTTACCAGTGGAACCCACCATCATCACACAGCGTTAAGACTTGGTACAACAATTTTATGGAGAACGGTAATGTTCATGATAAAAAAGTGGATGTTCTGGGATAAGGGCGAAAATATCGAAAGAGTTCACGTAAAATTTCAGCGAAGTCCACAGAACTCGATTCGAACAACATCTAGAGACTTGTATATTATGCCACCAGCTGCAGTTCATAAGGTGTTAAGTAAGAAACTTCAGCTCTATCTGTATAATCTCCAGTTGTTGCAACATCTGAAACCTGATAAGCCGAAAATATTTAATTTTTCTGAGAACATTATCTGGATCGCATTGTTTACTCAAACGAGTCAACATTTCATTTTTTCGGGAAGGTTAATAGATGTACTACATTCATAATCATTTGAAGAGAACAAAATCGCAGTGAAACACTACGTGCTCTCAGGTTTGCATGGTTTACGGCACGGCGCTTCAATGTTTCGATTTAGTTCTACAATGCGTATAGTCTAAAATGTTCCACAAAAACAGCGTAAACGCAATTAAAAATAACCATGGGCGCATATTAATAGTTCCAATAAAGAGTTCTTAATTATTTGTAAATCTAAAAAGTGAGTTTATTCCCTTGAAAATAAGGCCTCTCTAACTGAAATGGAAAACAATCTAAAACATTTTCGATCTGCTTACATTGTTCTATATGATCACGGATTGGGCATTCTTATGCAAGACTGGGAACTGACTCTCAATGAGCGCGATCCGCTCATCGTTTTCGCCAGTAAGAAAGAGGAGTAGAACGAAGATAGCTCATGTTGATGCGCAGGTTTCCCACTGGCCTCTGCTTGCAATTGTCCCGTTTAGTTCTGAGACGCCTTTAACGCACGGAGGGATATCTGCACACATGAAATATGCTGTTAGACCGCTTGGTGTACACATTATGAAGAGTATTAATGAAGATACAGCTGCAAACTCCATATGAAACAAGTAATCAGAGTCAGAATGGGATAACACATAATAGGGATGATTATGCTTATTAGAAGTGCAACAAGGATACGCTTGCGAATTTGAGGGAAATTCGTAGAGCAACTGGAGAGGTTTAGATAATTGATATGTGCCACAAATAGTAACATAAGTTGTTGTAAAGAAGTCAAACAGAAGACAGTGATGACAAAAGAAACTTCTATCAGGATGTTCTTTGGAACTTTTAATAGAAAACAACTAGAGAAAAGTCAATGAAGTGATTTGAACATACTGTGGCGCTGTATAGTGCAGGGATTTTTAGGTCACGACGAATTGAGGAAAAGCCACATCGATGTTTTGAAATGTGGAATTGGAGATGAATGTAAAGGTCTTTCAATAAGAGTGTCCTATCTTTAACACGTGATAGCTGCCGTTGTTGTTGAGTTACAGCAGTCTTTTTTTTCATGTGGTTACAGTTGTTATTGACAAATACCCATGGAACGTTACAGCATTCAGCAACGTGAAAATTTATTATCAAAATGAATCACCTGTTCGCCAAACCTTCCGTGTTTATGGTGTGCATAATCGTCCCTGCGAGAGAACGATTAGGCGTTTGCTCGATAAATTTGAAAGAAGTGGTTCTGTCAGCAATCAAAGAACGCCTGTACGTAATCGGCGTAGGCGCTCCAACGAAAACTTAGGCGCCGTTCGTGAGAGTGTACGCGAGAACGGAAACAAATCAATTGTTCGTCGAGCGCAAGGATTGGGGCTTTCGCCGACCACAACTTGGCGAATTCTGCATCTGGACTTGAAGTTTCACGCTTACAAACTGGTGTTAATTCAAGAACTAAAGCCCAACGACCATAGGTTGTGCCGGGTATTCGCCGACTGGACTATGGAGCAATTAGTAGTTGACCCGGAGTTTTGTCGAAAAATCATCTTCAGCGATGAAGCTCACTTTTGGATGGATGGTTGTGTTAACAAACAAAATTTCCGCTATTGCAGCAATTACAATCCAATGCAGATTCAAGAACGCCCACTTCATCCCCAAAAGGTTACTGTGAGGTGAGGATTTTGGTATGGTGGAATCATTGGTCCATATTTTTTCCAAGATGAAGATGGAGAAGCTTTAACTGTCAATGGAGAAAGATACCGGGTTCTTATAAGGGACTATTTTTGACCTCAATTGGATGGTATGGGTCTTAGAAACATCTGGTTTCAGCAAGATGGTGCCACATGTCATACTGCTCTCGAAACAATCGATCTTTTGAAGGAGAAGTTCAGAGGTTTCATCATTTCCCGTGGTGGTGGTGATGTTAACTGGCCCCAAAGTCATGTGATTTAACGCCGTTGGATTACTTCTTGTGGGATTACGTTAAATCTCGAGTTTATGTCAACAAGCCAGAAACAGTAAATGATCTTATGAATAACATCACGCGTGTTATTCGTGAATTTTGACCTAATTTACGTTCTTCTGTCATTGAAAATTGGGTCAATGGTATACGCGCAATCCAACGAAGTCGCAGCGGTCACTTAACTGATGTTCTCTTCCACGCGTAATGACATTAATTATGTTCCAAAATAAAAAATATATAAACCTCTATCATTTATAGAGCGTGTTTTATTTAAGTTCAAAGATAGGACACTCTTGTTGAAAGACCCTATACGTTACGGAATCGATAGAGAAATAAGTATATATTTATTTCAGAAACAGTTAGTAACGGAGTTTAGAGACTTAGAAACTTATAGGGGAGAGAAATAAAAATTGATTGGGACATTAATGAGAAACGATATAGTGCTAAGAGATGTATTGGAACGAGAAAAACCTTCAGAGTAGACGAAAATACAAGTTCATATGGTTTATATACGGAGACAAAGGGAAACTTGAAAAGGAAGGAGGAGTGTTCAGGTGGGATTTGAAGTGAAGGATTCTACCCTTGGGCAAATGTTCCGATTGCTGTTGACGATTGATAGTCACAAACGTCAAATAAACATGCCATACTATCGTGATCCCAAGAAAAAACATAGTGATAACATCCATGCGGCTGAAAACCGTGCTTTGTTGTGGCACTCCCGCTGATGCAGTAAAGAACGATTTTCGTTGTTGAATGTTAGAAAGGCATGAGCCTCTGTTCATATACAATATCAAAAGGGAATATTTTGGTAGTCGTACTGTAAAGCCCCTCAACGATCTGTGGCCAATGTTTCGTTTTAATTTTGGGAAACATATATATTAGTTTATTTATTCAGAAAAAAAATTGGTTTTGACCTTTAAAGAAACTTCAGCAGAATTACAAAATATCGTTTGTTAAAATAAAGTTAAGCATAAGAAAGAAGTAATATCATGTATCCTAAATAATAAAGTAAAACCTGGGACGTGACCACCTGTCATGCTCCTGAGCTTTTCGCTCCACAACTTTTGGCTTATGGGACTCCAGGTTCGATTCCTCCAAGCAATGGTGTTTATGTATGTGCGCTAACGCGCCTTTTGTACCTATTGGGAAAACTTACATAACTGCATTAAATAGAAAGGAATCGAAAAAGGGGGAAGGGCTCTCTATCGAAAAATTACGACAATTGGTACACGAAAGCGATTACACAACTAAGATTCCCTCTCTGCCATTCGGTACCCAATATTTTATTTCTATTTATTCAAGTTTGTACCTGGAACTTGGGTCACAATAGTGAAATATATATACTTTGGTATTTACTGGCGACTGAGCAGAAACAGAAACAAAAAGAAATTAAATTAGCTTGTTTATGGGATATGAACCGATACTCTTCTACTGAGCTCGACACTACAGACTTAGCCGTCTCGATCGGTTCTGCTCTTCTGCCTATAAACATGTAAGCATTAGCTTGCGCAATACTTTTGCTACTTCTTTTTTTGCCCATTTCTGTATATTATGGGCCAACATTCATTCTTCGCTTACTCGGTTTTCAATATTTTAATAGTTGTCTTAGTTCAATACATTTTAGCACATGTTAAAATCCAGAACTGCCTAAATGTTCGTCTACAATGAAAGTTCAACCGTACTCTTCTTATAAGTATTTCGTTCAAAACTTGAAATGCTCCTATTTGGTTTATTCATTATATTACTTTGCTTTCGTTTTTGGTTTGTTATGTTTCGCTTACAAAGCTACAAAATAAAACCATCAGGGTTTAGTTTTTTTTCGGTAGTTAGCGTTCTGCATCTAAGTCTGCAGATTTACTATTGAATTTTTAATTATTTTAAATAACCCTTACACCTCTTCACAGCCCAAGAAAAGATGAAAACAGCTCCTAGACGATCCGGCCTACAAAAACTTCCGAAAGGACCCTACCATGTCCATAGAACGACGAACCACACAACTCATCAAGTGATCCAGTCTTGCTTTAGAAACTAAGCAGTTTCTGTCACCTTCAGGTTCTAGGCCTCCAAGAAGGGATGGACTCCCCAAAATCCACAGATCGGATGTCCCGTTGCGACTCATTGTGGACGATAGCCCCAAATACTGTCTAGCATGCCACCTCGTTATCCTGTTGCAACCTCAAGTATGGAGTTGCCCACACCACGTGAGCAAATCCGCATATTTTGTCCATTCACTCAATAATATCACCATCTCGCCATCTGATGTCCTCGTTAGCTTTGACGTAGAATCTGTTTTTACAAGGGTCCGATATAAGAAACCGTCTCCTCACAGAGCACATTCCGGCCGACATCACTGAGCTATTCCGGCACACCCTGTCTTGTAATTTTTTCTTGAAAATGGCACATTTTACGAACAAGTAGACGGCGTAGCAATGGGCTACCGAGCAATAGCAAATTTATATATGGAACACCTAGAGCACTAAATCCTTGTTACTTCTACACTCAAGCCGTCCTATTTCTTCAGATACGTGGACGACACTTTCTTCAGATGGCCACATTGACTAGACACGCTGCCAAGCTTCCTTACATACCTCAATAGCTTCCGACCTCAGATCCAGTTCACTATGGAAGTGCAGAAGGACGAGTACTGCCATTCTCATAAACATTCGTATTTGCAAAAGCAGTAACGGTACACGCAGGCATGCGGTTTACTGGAAACTAACAGATACCGATATCTACTTGAAGGAGAACAGTTTCCACCACAAATCAGAATGAATCAATCTACTCAACCCTCTGGCTCGTAGAGCAGTCTGTATCTCCGATCCAAGCCACCTGACACTAGAAATGCAACACTTGAAATACACCTTCCGCCGAAACGGCTACTCTGAATACGACGTCACAGCAGCACTCACTATAACCAAAAGGGGAAACCTCTCACACAGCAATTATAAGAAAAGCCTACCGCTATAGCCTGCATCCGATATACCGACAACCTATCCGGCAGTATCGGCAGAATACTGGCCAAACACATCAGGACCTGTCACAAACTGCCTCCGAAGATGAAGAACCTAGTGAGAACCATGATAGGCTAGCTAGATCTCAGTGTACTGGCTGCGTGCCGCATTCCCTGTGAGTGTGGTGCTGATTATATAGGACAAACCGGCAGGACCATAACCACAAGCCTCAAGGAGCATGAGAGGACCATCCGTTTGATACAGCCTGAAAAGACTGAACTAGCAGAACACTGTTTTGAAAGAGACATGAAGCCAACTTCCGCGACACAACCATTGTGGCCAAATATGGCAGATAATAGGAGCGTAGAGTCAAGGAGGCGCTGGCCATCTCCTCCGAGAGGGGCACGCTGAAACTGGACGCTGAGCTGCAATTCAATCCCGCATGGAAACCGGCCATCAAGTTGACCAGCTCAGAAAACACAAAAACAGATATCCTAAACCGCAGCCAGAGTAGGTGAGTTATCTAAGTCCACCACAGCGAACTCGGACAGGAACTTCTTCCGCTTTCTACGAGGTCCGTGCTAAACACTGCGGGGACATTATATATAACCTAGCAGAGCTGCTGCAACTTCGCTTCGCACTCTCTTCGAGAGATGTCACTGTCTACGCCGACGCACTTTAGCTCCCTTTAGAGCAAACCATGAAGATATCACTCAGCTTTAGTTACACCGTCATCAAACCTGAAATGGGAAAAGGAAAGTGAAAGACCCGGCCGTCAGGAAACGCCGCGAACACGTCGGCAAGAGACTCGCATTCGCCGCCACCTCCGGAGGAGGGGCCAGCTTCCTGAACCGGACCAACCAGCGCCGGCAAAAGTCGCCAGCCTTACTCCCAGGTCGGAGCAGGGCACTTCATTGCCGCGGAAGCCAAAGCGGTCTGCTTCACCGTCGGTGCTGGACCATCCAGGTTAGCACCATTGAACGCCACCAGATAATCTCCTTCACCGGAGAAAGGGCCACTGCCGCTGTCGCCAGCCACCTACCCAGTTCCAGCACTGGAGCCGAGCCCTCAGCCTATGCCAACGCTCACGGTGGCGCAACCTCAAATGGAAGGTCGCTACAGCGTGGTCACCTGTGGGGTCCCAAGGGACCTTGCAGCACACATTGTGCTGGAAGCAGCAAGACAGCTCTGGCGGTCAGGAATAAGGGTCACGCGGATCACGTCTGCTCGATGCCCAAACTCAATGTTTCGTCTACACCTGGCGCCACATCGGAACCGAGATCGGCTTTGAATTCAACCCTGCCACATCTTGAACAGAGCTTTGGGTTTCAAGCCAGCAGAAGCGAACGGCCGGTGCCCTGCCCCTCTGTTGTACTTTTAGGCACTCAGCCTAGGCCTGCAGCGCAGCACCCAAATGTCATTACGGCGGGGAAGCTACCTCACAGCAACCTGCACCAACCACGTCGACATAGGCACATGCTCCGGCCACGCGCACTTTACAGGACAATTCCAGTGTACCCTGTGCCCCCGGAGCAGAAAACAACCCAGATCCTCACCACCAGCTAAAACACAGTAACCGTCGCAAGGTGCCTGGTGCAATGTCCGGGTCTCTTCACACATCTACTGACATCACAGAAACAACGCTCCAGGGACCACACAGCACCCGCTAGACATTACAGACAGGTATTAATGACCTTGCCTCAGCTGGCTAATTTGCACCGAGTAACCTTCACACGTCTTTCGGCAGTTGAGGCCAAGTAGTGAACCTCAGCTTGGATAATCAGCACCTTCTCCAGAGAGATCTCCGGACTACAGGACGACGACAGTGTGCTCTCGTCTACCCAGCGTAAGCTGGAATGGATTAAGTGCCACCACGTCGAACCCTACGACCCAACAGACATCACCGACGACCAACCGACGCGACTGGGTGCTCTAGTGTCTCAAACGTGGAGATTCGAGAGCTCCAAGCGCACGCCAACAACTGCATCGCCAAACTTCCAGGAACTTCACAAGTAGGCTACACCCTCATTTGAAACTTCCCCGAAACCTACGTGATGCCACACTCCCTTCAATCTTCTACCAGACAATCCCTACCGTCATTAATCCTTTCCGCTATCACCAGGAATTTCCTCTAACCTTCACCTAAACTCGCTGGGGTCAGGCCGTACCTTGATCAAGACTGCCTCCCAGCACTTAATCCTACATCCCTGGCTACCTCACTGAGGCCCAGTTTATACCACCACTTCGACATGCGGGGGTGCTTAGGCCGGTACCGCTGAAAATCTTCTTCTTTCCTAATCCGGTAGCGGAGTTTTTAGTGAGTATAGCCATCTATGGATGGCGAGTCCCACACTCACCGTCTTCGACTGCAATTGGGACGGTGGTTAGCACGTAACTCTGCTTTTCTCCCTTATTCGAAAAAACTGCAGTGCACTTCACCTGGAGTTTTGAGAGCGACACTATCTCATCATGGGTAAGTAGAAGTCTACTAGATCGCAGCCTCCTACCGCCGCAGCTTCATCCCCTAACCGGGAACTATAGGAGAAGAAGTCGCCGCTGACCAAACCTGGCCGGTTCCCCTCTCGGAAGCTACCCAGCCATTCGTCAACCCTCTGTCAGCGCCTCCGCCGTCTCATTGCAACCGCGTCATTGCAGTAATGTGTAGCATTCCACGGGGACCTGCCAACACGCTTTGTCATTGAGAGCGCACTGGGCCGGAATTAGCCGCCGCGGATTCTGTGCCACATGCGGTAGTACCTCACATTTCACAGGCCAGGCCCAGCGGTCCCTACGACCGAGGAACATGCAAAACATACCGCCGTCCACAAGCTTTGAGCCGATGGCCAAGCCAGCAGCACCAGCAATCTCAAATAAGACGGCGACGCGGAAAGACTTCAAGATCTCCATGTGGAGGAACTAAACTTGGAAAACCGCTTGGCCACCATGGAAGAGACACTTGCCGCCATCACCGAGAAGCCCCAGGATCTCCAAGCTACCATCACCGCCGCCAACAATCTCCATCAGACCGTCGCTGCAGAACTCCCAGGTAAACAGGGCAAAATACATAGCCACCTGATGCCCCTGGACTCAAGTCGAGAACAGCTCACATACCATCTGATGACAGACCAGTGCACCACCACACCAACAGCAGTCATCAACACAACTACCACCAGACAGTCGGCGCCTCCTAGAGAGTGCATGTGCAAACCAGAACAAGCAAAGACGACGCTACTGATGCCCCCAACACGTTCATCCTAAACCTTCCTGAACTATCACCTTCGAACATCTAAGCTGCAGGTTTCATGGCTGTAGCTAGTACTTACCCTTCACCCGCTTCCGCCCATAGAGCGGCAGCATAGCAGCTTCTACATACTAACGAGGGTGCTACTCGAGACCGCGCCCTATACCTTTAACGCCATCCTTTTCTTCTTCCTTTTTCCCTCAACTGAAGCAGAATTAGTGGGTATGGACGACTATTGGCATGTACCACACTCTCAGTCCCGAAATCCCATTGGGGCTGAAAGTAATGCCTCACAGCATTTTCTCCTCCACTCGAAAAAAGAACTGTGTTGGTCTTTTTTCTGGTGGGATTGTACGAAGGATGCAACGCGCCTTCTTCGCCAACAGGCCTGCCGAAGGGTCTGCAACTAGGAACCACCATCCTCCGCCTCACCATCTGTAAATCAAGCCTGACTCACCATTTTTCGTTTTGGTGCGCAAATGAGCGCGGGGCTTGAACAATCCAGAACATGCTCCCAGTACCACCTGCTGTTCTCTGCTACAACCGTCGTATTGGCGACACTGCCCGGCCAGTCCTTTGGAATCAGCCAACAGCAACAATGACCGCCAACGCCGCTTCACCACACCGGCGACCACTGCTGGTGCTACCAATGCCCGCTCAACTCAGCTGCTGGTTACTGCCGGCAGGGCGAGCGCCGACGCCACAATGGACACCACCGCTGCTTTAGTCCTTCGCCACCAGCAGTCAGCGCCCCTGCACCGGCACTATTGAGCGCCAGGGCCGCTTCACCGGCACCAGAGAGCGCTTCCGGTACTCCCAGCTCCCAATCACCTCAGCAGGTGCCCTGCCTGCAGGGCCATAACGGACGACACAGACGACAAAGTGGACGGCACCCAACACCGCTGTTTTAGCGCCGTAGAGGTCAGAGTTCAACGAATACTATCGACGTAGATCTTGCTGCAGAAACTCCAACTTAGCTGGCCTTCATTAATGAAGGCAACCAGGATTATTTCTAGGAATGACCATCTCAACTGGTGCACCTTGTTTATATGGACAAGGCGCAATGCGACGCAGCTCTGAAGACGAGCGTTGATTTCCTTCGCCACGCCGTCTTCTTTGAAGCCAGCTGCTCCGATGGTACACCAGCATGCCGCCGCTGCTGCCAATATATTGACGCAGCGACACACTGCACTGCATTGCACAGTCCTCATGCCCGCCTGCAGACAACACGATCTCTCACGCCGAAGAAAGCTTTGTGCTACCTGCAGCAGGACGGACCATTTTACCGGCCAGGCTTGCTGCAGCATTAAGCTCATAACACAGGACGCTCCACCGACGCCGCCATACAGGCAGAAGTTGACGCACTTAACAAGAAAATAGATGTGTTTCATCTGACCAACAATCGGCAGCTGGCTACCATTGAAGCGAAGCAATACACATAAAACAGATTCTACGCCATCGCCTCAGGGCATCTCAGCAGACTCTGGACGTCAATCCAGGACGAGTACACCGTTCTAGAAACCGACTAACGACGACCGCTCCGAGCGGCTGGGTGCCTTGGAAGCCTCAGTTGCTGGCATTTACGAGATTCAGCAGCAGACAAAGGACATCATTACACGCTACAGCACTTCCACCACAGGATAGAGGAAGACTACACTCTCATCCGAAACTTCATTGAGCAACATTCCTAATACAACCAGCTCAACACATCAGACGACGCAACAAGTCACATCACAATCACCATCACCGCATCTCCCAAGACATCCAACGGCTCCTGGATACTTAACTACCGTCCCCAGCAGTTGCCGTCTACATCACTAAAGCCATGATTATCGTGCAACTTTATCCACAGTCCTGCAGGTCGCTCGCTGCCAGGGCCTCGGATATGGTCCGCTACCTGCCTCACATTCACGATACCTTTCCAGCAAAATCCACCGCGAAAGCGGAGAGGGTAAGTAGCCAGTCACTTTGCCCACAAGAATCCTGTTTGGCTTAGGTGATACCAGACAATACATGTCATCCCAGTTATAAATGAAAGGTCTTCCAACAGTAAGCATTTTCTTTACTGTTTAAGAAATGGTAGCAATAAACAAAATGCGCAGCCGTTCCGGAGTCAACATGGAAGGAAAGGAGAAGTGAACCGCCGAAGCATTAAATCCTACAATGGAGAAAACTAAGAACACTAGCAGCATGGTTGTTTCCCAACAGACAGCATGGCCGTCACCAGATTGAGCGGAGTCCACACTTGCATCAACTCAGACTCACATCTCAATAACAGAGACTCACACCGCACCTCTGGAACAGAAAACCCAGCGCTCCACTGCCTAACAAATCGCCGACCTCACAGCGTTGCCGCACTTCCGCACTGTAGTGCTCGGAGTCCGCCGGCAACTGCAAGATGTTCTTATCTGCCGCACCGTCCAGCACCGCTGGCCCACGCTGACCAGCCACGTGCATCCACATTTCACAAGGACCGTTGCCGCAAGTCAGATTCGAATTCTGGAACGAAGCGGACCATCGCGCTGCTGTGGCCGACGGGTTGCCTGTTCTTGGGCAGCTGCTCAAGGTTGAGGGTAGCCCAAGCTCCCGCCAGACCCCCTGCCGACGCTGCTGCCAATATGCCTACTCCGCTGACGCCTGCAATGCCACCACATGCTGCAACTACTGTGGCGCCGCATACCTCACCACCTGCACAATGTCGTCCTCCGTGGACTAGTGGTACCGTGCTATTCTCTAGTTCCCAAGGTCGCGGGTTCAAACCCGGCAGAGGGCGATGGATTTTTTCGGGCGTAAAAATCCTTAGCATGGCTTCCTTTGGAAGGGAAGTAAAGCCGGTGGTCCCGTGTCGTAGATTTACGGCACGTAAAAGAACCTCAAGCCTGATAAAGAGGCCTCTGAGCAAAATTACCGGTCTTTCACGCCCAGCATGGAACGGGACGCTATGAACCATAGTAGTTAAAGAGCGTCCATAAATAAAACTCAATTTGTATTTTAACCACCTGCACCAGCCAAGATCTGACAAACCGCTCCCTGAACTGCGCAACCTTATATTCCACGGGTGTGGACAACCGGTGTGCCCAAAGAATCGTGGCATACAGCCGTAAACCATAGAGCCGATGCCTACCATAACGCTTCCACACTGCCTCGAAGCCGCCACCACAGCCACTCACAGACGCCCAAACACAGAATGTCACAAATCACAACGCCGAATGTCACCACCACGCAGGTAATTGCAACGCAGAACTTCACATCATCATACAGATTGCCGACCACATGAACTTCTCCTGACCTCTAGACCTCAATACAGACCATCACAGAACGCATTCCCACGTGGGAGGAAACTTTGCGTCGTACTCTTGAGGACGGCCAGAACTCCGCTCGCCAATGCTATGACGACATCCGACAAGAAAATCACAAGCAAGGGACCACTTCAACAAGCAATTGGACAAGGTAACCAATTACATCAATGAATCCAGGTTTTAAAAGTACACAAACCAATTGACGGAATGCTACCAATTTTTTATTTATTTATTTATTTATTTATTTATTTATGGACGCTCTTTAACTGCTTTTGTCCTTAGCGTCCCATCCTATTTTGGGCATGAAAGATCAGTAATTTTCTTCACATGCCTCTTTATCAAGCTTGAGGTACTTTTTCTTCCTAATACCTTTTCCTCTCAGATGCCTCTATACACCTATTTTCCTTTAAACCCTTATTCCTGTCCCCCCAAAAAATCTGCACTTTCGGCCACACCGCCTTCTCCTGCGCAGCTCAATCGAGGTGCCACCACTGCGGCGCCTCCAATCTTACAGTCGACTGCACTGAACACCACCTGAGGAATAGCCGCCGCTACTGCGTCACCTGGGATTGTTTCGGTCACTTCACGGGGCAGGTGCAGTGCCACCTTTATCCGCACAACCGTCACCATTCTCCAGCAGCAGCTCTAGCACAGACGACAACAACGCCGCCACCAGTTCCAGTCTGCACTGACAATACCCTGCGAGATGCGGTTCAGGATCTGCACACAGAGATCCTGAACATCTGCACCATCAACCGAGGTGCCACCACTGCGGTGCCTCCAATGTTACAGTCGACTGCACTGAACACCACCTGAGAAAAAGCCGCCGCTACTGCGCCACCTGGGAAAGCTTCGGTCACCCCCTTTATCCGTATAGCCGTCACCATTCTCCAGCAGCAGCCCTAGCACAGACGACAACAACGCCGCCACCAGTTCCAGCCTGCACTGACAATACCCTGCAAGATGCGGTTCAGGATCTGCATACAGAGGTCCTGAACATCTGCACCCGCATGACCTTCTTGGAGGAAAGCCTCGCAAACACTACAGCCGCTGTCAATTCTACACACTCGAACACTGATCTCCGCCGGCTTGTTAACATCGAACCCGGGATCCAGGACCTCCACGCAATCACCGCCACCTACGCATCTTCACTCAAGAGCTTTACCACGGACTGGACACTGCAACTTGAAGCAGTCACCACCTTGCTACTATCTTTGGACCGGCACCATTCAAATCACCACAAAACCGGACGACCATCTCAATATTCATCCAGCTATTTCAGCTACTTCACCAACCGTTACAGAACATTCCCAACCGGACACACACTCAACACTATCTATAGTTGCGGGACACCAGCAACGACAGCAACCTGAACAACAACGACCATGGTGCCTTTCAACTGCACCCATGTCCCGCCGTACCCTGATGAACCTGCGTGGCTCACCAGGCCCAGACATCAACAACAAGAACGACAACAACAATATCAGTAATCTTGTGGCCTCTTTAGGGGCTAATAACAAGCACTATAACCACAGTACAGCGCAGCTTTGCTCACCGCCCGAACTACTAAGGTCCGCGGCCTCTTTCGAAGCCATAACCAAGCAAATCGTGCACAGCTCCAAACTCCCCATTTCTTTTGAGACACTTCCCCTGCAACCTTCCAACCTGTGTGGCAGTTAGGGTTCACCAAGTCTGTCACCCGGTATACACTTACTCGCATACCGGTAATTGCTGGTAGCCTAGCCTAAACCGCGGCATTTTCGTGGTGCTCAGGGGTATTCCACTGCTCCCGTAATTCATTCCCTATCCTTCTTGCCTTAACTTCTTCCCAAACTTCCCGAGAAAAAAAAACATGTTATTTCACCCCATCAAGCCATTCATGAACGGAGATATGTATGCTCCGGAAGCGTGGATGTATCAACATCACCTCACCTGACTTGAAGAGAGAACGTCTAGAGTTATGGTTATTTGATTACTATCCACTAGTTTGTATCAGCAGTCCCCTCAGGAGCAAAATGGTTTATCTTCTACCTTTGCTTTTCACGTTTACACATTTTCAGACATCCGACTGCAAAGGGGGAAATAATTTCTCTCACTAATATTTTTTTTTGTATCTGTTCTGCAAACTATTCTTACAAAGGCTTGTTTTTCTATGTATGTCGTGTTGATCGAGATACACATTGCAGAAATGGTTTAATTACACATTTGTTTTTAAATAAACAGGATACAGGAGGCTGTAATGATACCCACATATTTACACAGCGGGTTGTTATATACTGCCTTTGGAATTCTACATTATTTACAGCTCACGAGGAACAAAGGGATGGTGACCAAGTGCTTAAGAAAATTTATGAAGTATTGAAAAACTGGAAACAAGAGCAATGAATACCTCGAAAATGGGTATGCCCAGAAAATATTTCACATAAATTTTGTGTTTTAAAGAAATCTACAATTTTCGTATAGTACGTTTTTTGTCTCTCTCTTGTGATTCACCAGTTATACAGAATTGCGCAAAATTCTTTCAGAATGAGGAGGACTTCACAGACTATTCGCAGAA
Organism: Deroplatys truncata; assembly: GCA_030765065.1. NCBI lineage: Eukaryota > Metazoa > Arthropoda > Insecta > Mantodea > Mantidae > Deroplatys > Deroplatys truncata. The sequence continues at coordinate 144,965,022 of CM060978.1, read as the reverse complement.
ATTTCAATATAAGTACATATTTTATTAGTCAAACGTCTGATGGTATTTTAATTAAAGTCGTTAGAACCATTTTTAATAAGTCAAAAATAAGCAAAAGCAATTATGTAAATGGTGTTTGACGAGGAGGATTTTCTTGTAAATTTTCGTCGTAACTATGGAAGACGCTGAACTTAAATACTAATGTTGGTATTTATCGGACTTTTCGGTTTTTCAGTTACGCTGTTCACGCACAGAACCCATAAACCTTTTTGGGATCAAGGTACAACACAATACCGATTTTTTGGTGGAATACAATGCTTCCTCTACTTGCTATACATATGTAGTAGAGAAAGTAACATAAATTAGATGTGCACTGTATAATGGCTCGCTGTGTATGATTATTAGCATAGAATAAATAATGGCTTGGCGTAAAATGCGTATTCCCAAGAGTTGCTAATTTTAACCGATGAGGCTGGTCACACTGTTATGACACGCTTGTAGTTTGTAGCATTTTCTTCTAAATTTTCTCTAAGATCGATAAGCTAACAACCATTATTCAGCATAAATTATTAGTTCTTGTTAATTGTAGCTTGTAATCTGCGGTTCCTTCTAATAAAACTAGGAGAGTTATACAACAGGTTCCTGGTCATATCATTCTGCATAAACCAAAGAAATTTTTGGGTGAAAAAAATTGAATAGCCTTTATTTGGCTGTAAATAAACTCCTAAGTTTGTACATCAGAGTTTTTTTCTAAAAATTTGTGTGATACAGAATAATCACTTTAATAACTTTCAGTATGAAGAATACTGCAGTTGAGGACAGAATATGAATATTGAAACTCTTGAAAAACTACTAATAGGGTTTTATGAAAAAGATCGGTGTTAATATAAAACAATCATAGCTTTATAAGCAAGTTATTGTGAGAGTCAAACTTAACCTTAATCTAAATTAAATTAAATTAAATTGAGTTTTATTTATGGACGCTCCTTAACTACTATGGTCCTTATCGTCCCATTCTATATTGGGCGTGAAAGATCGGTAACTTTGCTCAGAGGCTTCCTTATCAGGCTTGAGGTTCTTTTACGTGCCGTAAATCTACGACACGAGACCACCGGCTTTACTTCCCTTCCGAAGGAAGCCATGCTAACGATTTTTACGCCCGCCGGGTTTGAACCCGCGACCTTGGGAACTAGAGGCTAGCACGGTACCACTAGTCCACGGAGGACGACAACCTTAATCCAGGAAAGGACTTCTGTAGTAATGCCCCTTTCATTCCCTCAGTCTATGAAGTAAAACGTTAAACAATGACATATGTCCCAACAATTAAAAGCTTGTGTTACAAATGACAACTGAAATAATGATTGTTCTTAGTATGCTAACGTTAACATAATTATACATTTAACAATCATTCCGGCTATGAGTGTAGGTTACCGTTCTCACCAGAAGTGAAAATACTTATTCTATTTTGCTTTAAAAAGTCTTGTAATCTTCACCACTAAATTGCTTTGTAAACAGTGATGTCACATGTTAATGCACACATAGACAACCTACTATAACACATTTACCCTGCTTCTGCTGACTCTAAACTTGTTTTATATACGAAGATATTGTAATTTTTGGATTGTGTGTACGCAACTGTGTGCAAACATTGTTAGGCCATTCATGAAAATACACTACAGTCGTAATCTTAAACAAGTTAAATAATTATTTCTTTCCTTGCAAACAAATTAAGAATAATTTTAATATTTATTGTTTGTCTATAAGGTTTTAAAATGGGATTATAATGTTGAATTTATGTTTATTTTTGTGTACTTTACATTCATTTAAGCAGTGTCCCAATACAGATAATTATTAAATGAAAGTAAAAATAAACTATTTCTTTTCTTACAGAATCCATCCCAAGAGCTCTGGAAGGAGGCTGTGAGAAATGCACCCTAAAGGAAGAGAGCCTTGTCAGGGAGGCTGCACAATACATAAAGAAAAACCGCCCCGATGACTGGAAGAGGATCCTTGATAAAATTGACCCCGATAAAAAGTATACAGAAAAGATAGAGAAATTCGTATCCGAATAACAAAAGAATATCTTCTGGTAAAAAGTTGAACAATGCTGCCTGTGTTAGAACAAATGTTATTTTGTTCTGAATCCGCATGTATAGTATGTATACTGCTATGTGAATGTTACTTTGTGCTGAAGTTCTATGTATGTAAATATGTAGAATTTGTGGTATGTGCACTGCCACACTCATTGGGAGAATGGACTTCTTTCAAAATCTAGTGATAAAAAAGCCCATGTTTCACTGTTTCTCCTATAACTAACACTTAAGTGATCTCACTGAAGTTTCTGTATCACATACAATTATGAAAAAACTTCAGAAACTTTACATAGCTGCTAACCAGAGGAGAGAAGCGCTTGTTTCTTCATACACCCATTTAACTTTTTGATAAAGTCGGTATCACTTGGTGCTATCTGTTATTACGGAAGCAGGGCAAAATTTCGTTCGATACCTTCTCTTATTGACCTTGTATCATATTGAAATTATTAGTATTAAGATAGCAGCTAATACGTCCTCAAGTGACAGAAAAATATTCGTTACAAGCTTTAAATGAATGTCATTACAATAGCTAGAGTATTTGATACATACTCTGGACATTCTCCAAAACTGGCGTTGCAAGAGGGACTTGCATTTTTATCGTGCCCTAAACGAGAAGAAAGCCATGTATGCACTACATGTCCGAAAGATTATTAACAGTTTTATAAAATTGTATATGCAGAAGCTTATGTAAAAATAGGAAGTTATAATTCTAGTCTATCAGCGAAAGTATTATAATAGTCTCGTTAAGCAGTGCTTTAACAGAACTGCCAGATAGAATATTGCTATATTGAAAATTTGTATTGTAATTAAGGCTTTCATTTGTGACTACACTGTTGTCAGTTTAGCAATGAGTTTGAAGCCTTGCTTCCAACCGCAAATCCATTATTTTGTTGGTAAAAATATATATAAAGGCACATAGGAAATAGGATGAGGTTCTAAATGTTTCCGATTTTTAGACTCTAATGTTACATTATAAAGCAGTACCTAAAGTTTGTTTGTGTATAATTATTTTAGAGAATAACGTTAAGAATTCCAGTGACATCCGGAGTTAAACATTGCGGAAAGACGGTCAATGAGAATCCTAGATTTAATGGAAAAATCACGACAGTGCTTAGAGCAAGGGCGTTATATAAAAGTTTGCCTTCACTAAAGCAAAACACAAGATAATGTGTCTAACTCTGATAGATTTAATTAAAGCTCAATGATTAAACATATTTTGAAATTAGGGATTGGACACTCATCTTTATTTTTGCTAATGTCTACGCTATAATAGAAGATTAATGCTGTTGTTAATTTTTAAAAACATGAAATATTGTTAATTACATTGTTAGAACATGAATGTACTTTTTATACCAGGTATGTATTTAATAAGTCCATTTTGAGTTCTCTGAAATATTCGAGATTTAAATGCGACGTTCAACGTTATCCCCCCAATATGTTCATATTATTTGGAGGGCTAAATTAAGCCTGAAAACACACGATGTAAAATTAGAAATGCTGCTCTAGTTTTCACTTGAAACTTGTATCCTATTACCTTGTTCCTACCTAACTCATCACTAACATGCCGTGAAGAAACTGTACATGGATCTTTTCACGGTTGCTTCATAGCCCCATAAAGCTGTTTTATTGTTGTTTGTTTTCTCTTGCTTTCTTGGAGAAGTGTGGAAGAATTACTTGGTATGCCTGATAAAGAAGAGAGAAAAATCACCCAGCAGAAAAGCAATGGCATTAAGAAACCTGCGATGTAATATGATGCAGTCATGATACGAAAGCTGTTCTATTAAGCCGGAAAAATATTTCGAAATTGCATTACATTATTATTGTTTGAGAAATATTGTCGGTAATGATTCTATAACATGTGGAAGGGGTATAAAGGCAAATATTTTTAAGATTAACTGAAAACGCATTCAACATTTTTCAACCTTGAAAGTTTATTTATGCATGCGCAATGTTTTAAGACTTGGTTGTAGAAGCTAAATGGAGATGGCAACGCTGCTGACCCGAATAAGGATGTAGATATGCAAGGAACGTTGCCTAGATCCCCATTAGCATAATATAATCCGTTCGTTTTCAGACAATGCTTGAAAAAAATTACACAAAGATATCCTGTATTACATTATCAAATATCTGCATATAGGATATGCAAACGCAACCCTATAGCACTTATACCTCTTACAGCTATTATGCAAATGAGACAAATCTATGCATAAATTGGCTTTAATATCTAAAACCATATAGTCGTGGAAAGCGTTGCTCATTCTATGGCTCGGAAGTAGGGGACCTGTGACCCTAAGCCACCGGTATTCAATGTCAATAAACCCATTCTACTACCACAGAGGTGCTGTCACTGAGCACACTTTGTATTAGCTTTGTTTACGTTATAGCTTCAATTAGCCGAAGGGTACACCGGGTCCAAGTTCCGAACCTTAAACATTACTGTTCGCTCCTTTACGCATGGGTCAGTGTAATGCACACTCACTCATACTTCTAGACTCTATGATAGAGGGAATAATCCAGTTAAACATGCATTTCTCCTCAAGCTGGGAAATGAACTGAAATATCTGGATTAAAAGATTCAAAATATTAGTACAATGTACGGATGTGTATGATTAATGCACGGTAGCAAAATAAAGATATTGAAATGTTATATTTTGCCTTTTGGCATTGTGTTTACAGAGACAGATTAACTTGAGTACTGCAAAAGTAATATTTCTCTTGAGTCATTAATAGTACTACAGCCTAAGGTCTCGGACCTTCCACATTATCGAGAACAGTGATTCTTCGTGGGTACTTGTCAGGTAACAGACATTTTGTAGAGCTGATACGTTTCATAACATTTACAATGGTCACATTTATGTACGAGTACCTGGAGCTTTTCCCCTAAAACAGAGAGGTCAAACGCCTCTAATGGCAGCAAACCTCAAGTAGCCCATCTAAGGTCGAGTGCTATTTTTGCTGGTTGCGATGTGTCCGTAAAAGCAGCGTTTCGCTTTCCTGCCCTAATAATTTTAAGTTTTTTATTGTACAGAAAAAATGAACTGAACTGTATAATAGTATTTGTGTTATGTATTTTTACATATTTCATTTTAAAGGTTTATAATAATTGTAAGTATTATTGTAAGTGCGTGGTTTTATGAAAATGTAAATATGTGTGCTGAAAAATGACTGAAAATTGTAAACTGACTGTGCAATAAATGTGCTCAGCAACATTTGGTTGCTCTTATTTTATTAACAAAATTATCACTTTGTGCAAAAATTGCTGGTACACCCTAACATTAAATACAGTTACTTTATTCTTAAAGCTCTTGATTAAAAAAAACCTTTTCGCAGTAAAAAGAAAGAGGGGAGTAATAGCGCTATACAGTCCAGTAGCCAACAACAACAGGGATGAACAGAGAGAAAATTCTGTGTTGCATTCCCACGATTTTCTCTACCCACTATTGTTTATTTTAATATTTCCTCTGCAAACCTTTCTTATAAAAAGTTATTTTTCTATCTACTTCCTGTTAATCCAAATAAACACTTGTTGAAACACAAGTTCCCGACAGCGAAGGAAATATTGCATTGGAGAGTGTAGATTAGACTCTTAGCTGTAGAGAAAATAAATGATTTCTGGGAGCTTACCTTAAACAAAGGTATACAACTGAGAGGCCGAAGTGGTGTCCGTAAGGTTCTCAGATGAATGGTCTGTTACTGAAACTCTCTACAGGCAGCCGGACGGGACGCCCCTGAAGGAAAAGGCTGGAGTGAAGACAGAAGAGGCTGCAAGGCTAATGCATGGAAGTGAAGCAGGACATAAGGATTTGTTTAAAATAATTACAAGAACATAAAAAACACTTTAATGAATTTCACACACAGTTTTATCTTCTCTACCACCTACCTATACCAGGTAGATTAAAGTTGCACCCATAACTCCCATAGCAAGATTTCGTTGGAAATACACGTTTTGATACCCACTATGCATACACAAAAAATTAAAAGAAAAGAAAGGAGTATGTGTGTGTTGGTGGGTGTTCAAGCATTCCAGGCAAAGATTTTCAAGAAAATTCCTTATCCCAAGCTATCCATTACGCGGTAAAGGTTCCATTATTTTTCAATTAAAAAAAGCTAACGGTTTTGATTAAAATATACTGTTATCTTACTCAGTGTTTAGTGGGTTTATAAATCTGGAATGATTTAAATAATTCATTTACAGTCTGGTATTCTTTATGAAATTATTGTGCAATGATTTAGAAGTTTTTAATTATAAGTCCCTCCGTTTATCCTTTAGAGCTTTTAATTTTGTGAAGTTCCTCTGATACTCCTAATAACGGACGAAAAATTCCTTAATATTGTCACGGTAAGAAGAGAAGTTTTGAGGACGACGTTGGGCGCTCAAAAAGGCGCAACCACCAGATGTTACGGTCATATTTGGGGGGTTGCTCAGAGAATGCAAGGGATGTGACTAGCACCAACATGTGACCGGAGACCCATGTGTCCTTATGCATGCTACTGCTAACTCAGGGGTTCGAAACTAAGAACCCAGAGCGACTAGCTGAACAAGGGAGGAAGCCCACGGTGGGCAGGTCTTTAAGGGTTCCTACTTTAATACTACATGACATGGGAAGGACGCAGGTATGACAAGGGCTGCCCTAAATACTTACATGATAGCCCATACGTCTATGAAAGTTTATAATTTATTATGAAGTGTGGCACGGGACCGGAAAGGAGTTTACAAACAAATAAAATAGAAGGTCACCTTACCTGCAGTGAAGGATAATGACACCGTGCTCGTTTGTTATCCCATTATGAAAGATACTGTTCGACCATGTGGTCGTCAAGAGGACGACCAACGTGAAGTCATTTAACAACTGTGGCCAAATCAGACACGAGGGTACAAAACAGTGGGTTTATAATCAAAATCTGGTAGGACGCACCAATATGTCATTATTCAATTGAATGTCCTGCCTCAACTCAGCTATTTGCCGGGCAATGGCTCATGGGTGAACGATTTCTGAGGCAGCTATTTCCGGTTCATACTCGTCTTACGTATGGCAGCCTTATGTTTCAAGATTTGTAAAGTATAATTAATCTTCCAAAAACATATATTACTAATACAACAATGTCAACACAAAGTGCACCGCAACAATATATCTAAATGGGTATTAAATATTGGCGTATACTGTATTTATTATTTCCTTAACCTCCACCAACAGTTTCACACATTTTGGAAATGCTCTCTAGCCTTTATGTTTTAGCGGGAAAATTATCGGAATGGTTAAGTAATTTGTAAATAAAAAAGATGAAATTTTACATTGACTCCACAATTTCCTTATAATATAGAATCCCTTGAATCAGTAGTTACTTATCAAAATAGAGATAAAACGATTGAATATGAAGATGTCCTATTCTTATGTCATAACTTTGAAAATTTTGGAAATGACACACAGCTTGCAACCTTCAGAACATAGAGTAATTAATAATTATGAATATGGCTTGAGTAATTCTTTATGTAACTTGTAAATCTTCATGTCGCATCTTTGGAGGATACTGAACTTGGATACCAAGTTTGGTATTTAGCCGCATTTTTGTTTATGTGTTACACTGTTCAAACGCGCGCGCGCGGAACTTTTATAAACATGTTTTTATTCAAAGTATCTCAAAACATGTATTTCCGGTGAATATTGATATATAATTTTTGTGTGAAAGCAGTACCTTCTCTATCTACTGTATACGTGATAGAGAAAGTAATATAGTTTGAGAAAACGTTATTTATGGAAATGTTATTTACGTGAACATTAGTGGTCAATATGCGACGTTTTCTAGAAAGCTTAAGATATTATCCTGGATTATTATGTCATCAGTCTCCCCTATACGTTTTTAGGCTATTAAATATATTTCAAACAGTGAGCAAAACAATGGAAGGTAGTTTAAGCACAACGTAGTGTGATGTAAGGATCTGGATATTTGTTGGCATTTCTTTCCTGTTTCAGAGAATGATTTATTAGTGGACACATTTCCATCATAAATTACAGTTATACTGGCAATCTCATGATTTTACATTGAACTACCCATTTTGAAATCATATGCGCATATACTGTAAGTGAAAATATGGACTATATATTATTGTTGTTTTCATTAATAAGAGCAAAGAAAGACATTTAAAACATCGAACGGGCTTTTCCAAATCTAAAGCCAAATTTCTGCATTATCCTTGAAATTCTACATCTCGAGGTTGCAGGTTCAAACCCGGGGGAGGGTGATAGATTTTTTCGAGCGTAAACATGTTTAGCATGGCTTCCTTCAGAAGGGGAGTAAAGCCATCGTAGATTTATGGCATGTAAAGGAACCTCAAGCCTGTTAAAGAAGCCTCTGAGCAAATTTCCCAGTCTTTCACGCCCAATACAGAATGGGACGCTAAGGACCACAGCAGTTAAAGAATGCATAAATAAAACTCAATTTAATTTTACCTTTGAAATAAGTAGTTGTTCCTGAGTAGGATTCTAATCACTTCTGGCGTCCACAAAACTCTTCCTCCTCTACAGCACCACCTTAAGGTACCGACACGGGTGGCCGAGGTCGTTGAGACACACATTGATGAACTGGAGGTTCAAATCCCGTCAGGACTGTTCTCCCTGACAGGCGTTTTCCAGGTTGTCCAGAGTCTTCATATCTGGCAAATGCAGGGGAAGTACCCTAAACTTCGGCCCGGAACTTTTCTTCCCACACTTCCTTTCCCAATTATAATTCATTGCATACATCACTAGTCTCCGCCGGCTGTGGTCTATAAGTGGTAAGAACGTGCGTTACACTCTAAAAAAACTACACCTTAAGGTGGTTCTCAAAAAAAATACCTTCTGGCATCTATTCAAAAAATAATTATAATAATTCGGGGGATTTTTCTAGCTATGATACAATTTTTATCGTGATGTATAACCTAGAAATTAGTTTCGCTAAAGTGTGATCACCAACCGATTTAATTATTTCACAACTATATGTAGGTATATTTTTTCAAATCATCTGAACTAGGAGGTTCTAGTTATTATCATATGAAAGAGAAATGTTCTTTTCTTCTTTTTTGTCAGCAAGCATTCATCTCCAGTTTTAAAATGCCTAGCAGCCGAATTAACCGATAACAATTTCTAATTTTCTTCAAGCAATCTCCATATGTTTGATTAGAGGTTTCATGTCTTTAGGTTTTGATTCTGCTGAGTTTAATAATAGTTTATGGAATATTAGATTTAATAATTGTTTGTATGTTCACCCCTTAACTGCCAAATATTTTGATTTATTCATATTATTTTGGTTTTCTTACAATACAACAGAAAAATATTAGAAAAATATGACACAATGCAACTATTTGACTCACAGCTTTGATTAAGAGCAAAACATAACTGATTCCCAATTGCAGATCATGAAAAATGCAATTATAAAATACACTCATGGCTCCTTTCCTGTTCATTTGTGTCAAACATCAAAGCAATCAGTATATAAACTTAAATAACAATCCATGCACTGTTTTCTTACGTTCTTCTTTCAAATTTTGTTTTTTGTTTGTTTGATTTTTTTACCAAGATCGTGCGTTCGATCCTGACAGTCCGTCGCTTCAATTTATTCTGGAAAAATACTGCGGCCAGCTTCGGATATTATGGACATAACCCTGTTTCGTGTCTAATAGGTATAATTGATAACTGTAGAAGGTATGCCCTTACCATCATTCTTCTAAACTGAATAAACAGTATTTTCATTAGCAATGCACAATGACCAGTGTCACATCCATTGTATTGGTCACAATGGAAGATAGCACTCCCACGAATACTAATGATATATTCTTGAACATTCCGATCTATCTTATTAACGCCCTCCATATTCTTATACACTAGGCCACGATACTTGTATCTTCTCTTTTACGCTTCTGCTGCATCTTCTGTTGAGTGTTTCTGTCTCTAATGTGCGTGATTGGTTAACAGTTTAATAAAGTTATTTTCCAATCATATAATTGCCAAGATGTTATAGAATTTGTAATCAGATGTTCCTCTTCCTTTCAATCATATTTTTCTCATTTTTACAGCTGTCCGCCCTGCTTGTGCGTACTGTGTTCACTTGTTTATATTTTCATCAAATGGAAGCTAGTGAAGATGTCAAAGTAAACTGTGAAGTTCCGTTGTTTGAAATTAAGAAACCATCTTCATTACAATTGAAGCACTGAGCCTCGCACTGGAACATCATCCAAATCACTATAATTTCTCTAATAGACAGACATGTGGTAGCAGTACCATTTTGAGAAGAGCAGGCCTACTGTTTGACCACAAACCTCATCAGCTTTCCGCAAATAACTGCTTCAGAAAGTGATGGCCGTAATACCCTATAATTTGCTCTTGATGCTGAAAGTCCAGAGAAAACTCCATATTTCAAGAAACTTTTGTGGAACATTATGATCAATTGAAAATGATATCCCTGTCTTTCACTAGAATGTTGTGGCCTGTTTTGATTAATATTTACGCTGGTCCTGTTGAGCAACGTTGCTCATTTCTTTTATAGCAGTTTTTAAGCAACAATTAACTAGGTCTGCTTCAGATTGTTCTGTTCCCAGAAGAGGCCTGCATTTTAGAAACCAAAGGTGCAGAATCTTTTTATTTTTAATTTGTTCCACTCATATGCCCCTTTAACCTCTAAGATCATATCGGCGGATTTGCCTTTGAAACAGCTGCTTATCGGCAATGATGTTCACTCGTTTTATTATGCTGCTATCTTTGGTTTTGTTTGCTTTGTGTTTTCTATTTTAAACATTAATTTCACACACACACCACACACCAAACACACACATTTACACTCTCACTTATACTTTCAGACTCTAGGGAGGAAGGGGAATAATCCTAGCTAAACAAACATTCCCATTCTCCAGCCGGGAATTGAACCCGGGACCTCTGGATTTGGAAGCTAGCATGCTAACCACCAGATAGAGGAAGTCTGAAATATATTTGTTTCTATATGTATGCACATAATTTAAAAAGTCGAGAGAATGTTAGAGAATACTTGTATAATTTTATTTACTACATCTCTCAGCATACGTGAGATCACGATATTACGACAAAACATAAACTAGGGACACTCATTGTACCTCTGGCAGTTATTTTTTTGCCACACATCCTAACTTAAGTTACAAGCAAAAATTGCGCCGTAATAAAATACACTTAGCCTTCAGTATACGAATTCATTTAATTCTGATCTTTGGTAAGTAGTTATCGTGTGTGGAAACGAAGAGCAGATTTTCCCCCGTCTATTCTGTTTAGTGACTTCCCTATTCCAAATGCACGCGTAATTTGGCACAATACACAAGTTTTGAACAGTACACAACGTGTATTTACTGTGTTACTATAATGAAATAATAGCACACTTGTAGTGGATGTCTCGAGTTTCTTGCCCATCCCAAACTAAAACTTTTAAACTGTCTATTTTCATTATTAGTACTCACTAGAAAACTCTATAGCATTCTAGAAATACACCAAGTGGTCAGAGAGCGATTCCACACTAGCACCAATATGACGTACGCAAAACATTACCTCCTGTTGTAATATATTACTCCGTGCTAGCGCAACAAATAACAGTCCGCTATGAACTGAACAATATTACCCTCCAGCAGAGGGACTGAGTGCGTAGCAAGCCAGTGTGGTATCGGCCAAACTAGAGGCATCAGTGGGCAGTCTTAATCTGCCTGGTGGTAAGAGGTACATCACAGGAAAATAAATCCTGTCCGTAGACGGTATCAATAGGCAGCTGCCCATCTGTTGTATGAGTATTCAGAACCAAATAACCCTCATTTTGGGGAGTCAATTTCCAAAATTGGAGGAGCTTTCGACATGACGGTCCAGAGCCTGTTTCGGTTCATTATGAATGTTAGACTTCTGGATGGTTCACAAGATTGGGGATGCGCAATAGACCTGCAAAGGTCGCAGTGTTGACCTTCCTATCATACTGAACTAAACTAAAGAGGTGCATCTCAGTGCGAGAGTAAAACGCTATGTCAACTGTAAACTTACATACTCTAGCTTTAAACTACGCAAAAAAAAAATACAATATCTATGGGGAAAAAATTTAATTTCACAGAGATTCCCATAAACGTTTTTCAATGTAAGCAAGGTTGCATCCTGCCATTGCGAAATCGTGCGACTAATTTGAAGAAGGCCACATGACAGCTTTGCTTCAGCACTTTCAATGGGAACTATGGAAGCATCCAGGATACAACCTACATGTTGTACCATGCGATTCCATAGTGTTCGGCAAGCAAGCTGAAAGGAGATCTGGTTGGAAAAAAATATTTGATAACAATGGACAAACTCAAACTGCAATTATTATTCTTCGATGGCTTCATGACCAAGGAGCGAATTTCTTTCTCGTACCCTCCGGGAATCGAAGCATTGATACATTCAGGTCCTTGTTTACTGGTGCTGAAAAATGTTTGAATGACCTTCGCAATTATCATATCAAATAGAAATGTTGCATTTTGAGTGAGAGAGAGAGGCAGGGGCAAATTAAATTGAGTTTCATTTATAGACGCTCTTTAACTGCTGTGGCCCTTAGCGTCACATACTATGTTGGGCGAGAAAGACCGGTAATTTTGCTCAGAGGCCTCTTTATTAGGCTTGAGGTTCTCTTACGTGCCGTAAATCTACAACACGGAACTACGGCTTTACTTCCCTTTCGAAGGAAGCCATGCTAAGGATTTTTACGCAAAAAAAAAAAATAAAACCATCGCTCTCCGCCGGGTTTAAACCAGCGAGCTGGAGAACTATAGGCTACATTGTAACCGATACAGGGAGGGAGGAACAGGGAGAGATATTGAATACACATCCCTCACTCCTCGTCAATGTTATGCTCCAGAGAGAAATCCTGACATAATAGGCATACTACGATTCTTGTTAATTCTTGAGTGTCCATTCACTTTCTTGTTCCTGATTTCTGATTTAAAGGCTTCAAAATCCTCAGTACATGCTCATTCAAGTAAAATACTGACAGTAAATATTACAAACTGAGAGAGAGATTAAGTTCTTCATTCTTTCAAATAGTATTTTTTCTGTTTCTTTTCTTTCTTTCTCTCACTCTCTTTTATTTTATAGCTGTTGCCGAACTACCTTTATACACAGCCTTGTCAATTTATTTGTACTGTGTTTCATTTTACTGAACGATTTTTACCCTAAAAAGGTAAACAAACAGCAGCTAAAATCAGCATGTTTTATTAATCAGCTGGTTTTAATCAGTGTGTTGGAAATCCATGATAAAATTATCTAGTATTTTTCGACTTAGTTGGATGGAATAAACCATAAGCACCATGTAACAATAAGCTGGACCCCACTTGTTCTCCTTGAAAATGTGCTTACATAAATGCCATCTTGAGTAGAGGGAAAACAACAGAAACACATGAGGGCGTCGTACGGAATTTTGAAGAGGAGAACGTAATCTTTCTAGCATATTCCCTGCTAATGATGATCTCAAGGACTTTCCGAGCAGTTAACGTGTAGGTGTACTCATGTATTGTGCTAAATTATGGGTCATAGAGAAGACGATGTTGTATTTATTTCAAAGTCCTTCACAGCTATTGCGTGTCGGTACCCAGCCTGCCAGTTGCCTGCTCCCGTGCGCAGAGGTATTACTATGTATCCTTTGCTTCCACTTTCCTTTGTTCTCTTTCTTTTCTGTCATTTATTTACTACGGAACCCCCATACAAAAGTTTAAATGTTACATAACGAATACCTGACATAAACTACAGCAGCATACGGAACCTTCATTTCTTTCATTCGCATATTAAGAGTTGGAGGGTCCCAAACTCGCTAGTGTTAATTAAGTTTGTGTATTAACAGAAACCGACGCTCGGGGCCATAACGCTCCACATGAAATGTAGACATTGAAGTAGAGCTATATGAAAGTGGTATATAACACATTTTCTTTGACGCCTAATTGTTTAATTTGTTTTCAGAAAATAGCCATACATTACAGTTCATTAATCATTATCCTTGAGTAATTTTACTTCAATCACTTTAATGCCATGTTTAGAAACAGAGTTGAACGTTTCAAAATAACGCGATTTTTCCTATAAGTGCATAATGTAGAAATACTAATTATAAGAAAATCGCTGCTGAGGGTATCTTGAATCCATGTTCAGCCAAAATCACGAAAACTCTGTGTTTTAAATTTTGTAAAAAGTATCTGTATTGTGTACGTACAAACATACACACATTATAAAAATCAAATTTTTAGCAATGAATTTTGAAGCTTAAATGTTAGACGAAACTTAACTTTAAATGACATTCCTTTAATAAAATCCAAAGTTTCTAATATTATATTTTCCAGCATGCCAAAGATCTCATGCACAGAAACGTTCTTCCTATTTATGAGGAAACTGCCATAAGTACACTACTCTATAAAACAAATTTATTTCTACTCTAAAAATCCTGCACAGGGTGGAATAATTAACTCAAAATGATAGTGTAATTATAACATGAAAGTCTGAAGTAAAAGTTTTGGTTAGCTACGCTTGTTCTAGAAAACACTTTCAAAACGAATCCTTGAAGTTTGCATTATAGTTCATCTAATGAAGTGATGAAATTATAATGTTCCACAGGAACTATATGAACAATTATATACAATGATTCCCGAAAGTAATCGTCTCCACTTTAAAAATTCTATGAGCCAAATTATGAAGAGAAGATTCTAATTTTTAAATATACAGAAAGAACAAACAATATTCAGTTTACGTGTTTGTGCGTTTTCCAGATTTTTCATTTTATTAGGTTTATAATTTTTTGAAAATTGCACCGACTTTCAACATTTTCTTATGTGGTATCTACAAAATTATTTTACATGCGTTTAGTAACCAAAGTCTTTGGTATAATTTCTGAAGTTACGGTGAAAATTGGTTTCGAGTTGACGAAGGAAAATATGCCAAAGTCAGAAATTATCAACGTTTAGACGGAACTTCCTAAATAACACCTAGTTTTTATGATAAGATTTGTTTCTCCTTAGTTCAAGTCATAAGTCTGTGACATTATGAGGTACTATATAAAAATTGTCTCTAAGTGCATATAAAACAATTCTTAAACACCACAGATAAGTAGGTAGGTTTAAAATTCGATATTTTCAAAGGTTTTATACATAAAGCTAATCAAATAAAAAATCTGGAAAATGCCAGAACACGTATGATATAACATACTTTCCTTTTTCTGCATCCCACGGGCCCCATTGGGATTTCTATTTGCGTCTAAACTTTGAAGCTATGTTAAGTTTTGACAGTAATGTTTTCTTGTTTACATTATCCAAATTTTGCTCAGGTTTGTGCATAAACTAATTATTATTGTTGATTCATTTGACCGATATCAGTTTTTAGTAAGTGATCTAAGCAAGAACCATAATCAGTGCAGTGTTTTTGAAGAGCGATACATCACAATAATGCGTTTATGGTTTTCAGTGTGATTGTATGAAATTGATTCCTAATAATTATAAATTGATTGGCTACTGATTATTTTAATTCACAACTTAGCTCCATTAGAGCTATTTAAATACTGATCCCCTCTTGGGCCACTTGTATCATTCTTACTTATTTTCCTCTCATATATAAGCTGCAGAAATCTAAAATAATCATGAACCACCAATACTTTGGCACGTTGGAAGTAGTTAAACATTTTCAGAGAGCAGATGTGATGCTTGACCATGGAGAATCTGCCAATAGATGTGGCTCTCTCTCTCTCTCTCTCTCTCTCTCTCTCTGTTTTATATACTCCTCCATGCCATTAGACATGGGACCATCGTCTTACCAGCAATGCCGCCCAGGTGTCTTTGCATGAAGCCTTGGACATAACTCTATTCAGGCAATCACAATTCTTGTTGCGCAATGCTCTCAGATTCGGATGTCGTGGATAACCTACTTTTTAATGCTCTTCATACTTTCCAGCAATGCTCTCAAATTCGGATGCCGTGGATAACCTACTTTTTAATGCTCTTCATACTTTCCAGCAATGCTCTCAAATTCGGATGTCGTGGATAACCTACTTTTTAATGTTCTTCATACTTTCCAGCAATGCTCTCAAATTTGGATGTCGTGGATAACTTACTTTTTAATGCTCTTCATACTTTCCAGCAATGCTCTCAAATTTGGATGTCGTGGATAACCTACTTTTTAATGTTCTTCATACTTTCCAGCAATGCTCTCAAATTTGGATGTCGTGGATAACTTACTTTTTAATGCTCTTCATACTTTCCAGCAATGCTATCAAATTCGGATGTCAGGGGTAACTTACTTTCTAATGCCCCTCGTACTTTCCATGACATAAATGCCGGTCATCCTTTAGAAACCCCTTGCAACATAAATAATTGATTAGTGCAATACTCCATTTATTTCTTAAGGGGACAAGATAGTCTGAACATATCCAAATTACACCTTAAGTGTGTTAAATTACCACTACTCTTAACGTTATCAAGGGTTTTTCCTAAAATGTTTACGAGTTATTTTATAAATCATGACAATTATTTAAAGTGGTTTTTTGTATTGATAGCTTGTGTAGTTGAGTCCGTAAAAATTATTTCATTCAACACAAAAATAATAAAATTTAATCTTAAAACATGTGGATGCATGTACCTTTTTCCCTGGTGCTACTTGCAATACAGAATCATACTTTTGCATGCTTGTTCTTAGTATAACCAGCTGTCTTCCTAATCTCAATTATTTATTTGTTTATATCAGTTCACTAGAAATTGAACAAAAAATTATTCGCAGAGTCAAAAAAGTAAAAGTGTGGAATATTTCCAATCTTTTTAGTTTCTAAATATCACTAATATGCATTGTAAAATTATAATTGTAGTTCAAAAAGTGTAACTATGTGTTGTATACATGTACCGAAAATTTCAGTCTCAATCATTCATACTTTCTGAGAAAAAGGTATATAAGTATCCAAAAATGTTGTTTTGAGAAAACTGAATTTGAAGTTTGAACATTAAAATTCTGACACACTTCAGTACATTTCAGGGTCATAAGCATCTGAACCTTCATTCCTGGATTGCTTCAGCTTTTTTGATTACCTTATCTTTGTCCTGGCCTCTTTTGTTAATTGATGAACTGCTTGCTGGGCATGATGTAGTCGTTCGTTGTTGAAAGATAAAAAAATGTTCTAAAAAGGGGCGTTGCATAACAGCTTTAAAGGAATGCAGACTAGCATTTAAATGGTATTTAAATGTCTTAAAAACCTCTTAACACCCCTAAAGCATATATTTTCTGAAATTGTAAATAATATACGTTTTATTGGTGTCTAAAACAAAGAAAAAGTGATTTTTGACCATTTCGGAGTACCTTAAGCTTAAAAGTATAGTTATTAGATTTTAAATGGCGTATTCTTATAAAGCTGTAGTTTTTTCTTTCTTTTAAGGTTGTTTCAATTATAAATACATACTCTTTCTACAGTAAAAAGTGTTCATTGATGAAACCAGTAGCAAAGAAAGAAAATATCACTTTTATGAGCACGATTATGAATATTATATATACATTTCTTACTGCAATTAGGCCAAAATTTATAAGTTGTTCCTTATATCTACATTGAAGTAAAATGCAAAGGAGAGACCTACTTAAGGACCTACTTACCTCAGTTTTAAAAATTGGGGTATCTTTAAAATGGTGGAGTATAAAAGAGTACGTCAAATGATGTGTATTGCTGCCGGTTTTATTCATATTAAAAATATGATTCGATAATCTTGCTATTTTGGGAAGATATACAGAGCTCATGTCCACTAACTTCCTTTAAACAAACAAAGATTGACGAATTTGTGAAACGAATTCGCAAAATGAGCTCGTGGGTCTAAAACTACCTGATATTCATCCTAAAGACTGAACAAAATCCCCGAGAACAAACCTCAGGCACGCACCTTGGCCAAAACAACATTTAAAGAAGAGGCTGCAACCTAAGTAACGTGGTTTCTATGTTGTATTTAATATATTCCGCTCAATCCAGGGCGGTTTTTCTCTAGGTTCGTTTATACACATAAATCTGTGAGCGTCAGGTGGTCACTTCCTCTAACGTCTACTTGAATAATTTGCTGATAGATGGTCTCAGTTACGCAGTCTGTTTCCATGTATTTTATTAATATTGATTTAATTTGAATGTGGCTGTTTGGTACGTGAAACTGCAGGCTGTTCTGCAGGTGTACAGATGACAATGTGATATCCGGGTGGTAAATTTAGTCGCCTGCTTAGTTGCTTGCTTCGATAACTTGTCTACAGACGGCTTTAGTTGACGAGTACTTCAGTCTGCGATGTGCTACATAGCTTAATTTTCTAATAAATTAATCATTCTAAAATTTTTATTTGACTTACATCGGACTAGATAGGATAAATTAAGATTGACACTTTCACGATAGCGAACTCCTAACATCAAAATTATATTGAGCATCTTGATTACCGCAGTATTATTTAGGCGAAATCAATTCTATCCAGATAGTTGCCGTGATTATAGTTAAATGGATAGAAAAGACAACACATGTAGTGTTGTTATGTATGTAGTTTATTGTACATATTTCAGGTTACAAATTACGAATTTTGTTACATTTATTACTTTCTCCACTACGTATAGTAAGTAGGGGAAGTATTGCATTCCACCCAAAAATTCGATACCAAGATTTCACCGGAAATACATGTTTTGAGACCTCCTGAATCCAAAAAAAGCATTTTTGGAAACATGTCCGTGTGTGTGTCTGTCTGTGTGTCTGTGTGTCTGTGAACAGTATAACTCAAAAACGAACAGTCGGATAAACACCAAACTTGGTATTTAGGTTCAGTATCTTCCAGAGATGCGACACGAAGGTTTTCAAGAAAATCCCCCCACCCCAGACCACCCTTTACATGGAAGATTTTTCGAAAATTTTAATTTTCTCAAAAATGGCTCTAACGATTTTGATTAAAATAACATATGTTTAAGATAATGTCATGAGAAATGAAATGTATATCTCGAATTTTCTGGGAATGTCTCCAAAAGTATTCTTCATTGTGAACGACTTTTGCATAACTGGTAAACCATAAGAGATAGACAAAATTTTACTACACAAAAAATGTAGATCGCGTTAAAATACACAACTTATGTCATATACATTTCTTTTGTTGAGTGAACCGTTTTCGAGATATTACTTGTTGTTTCCTTAAATTTTCCAATACTTATACTTTTTCTCAAATTCGTTATTCATTTTTTTACTTTCTCTACTACGTATAGTAAGTAGGGGAAGTATTGCATTCCACCCAAAAATTCGATACCGAGATTTCACCGGAAATACATGTTTTGAGACCTCCTGAATCCAAAAAAAGCATTTTTGGAAACATGTCCGTGTGTGTGTCTGTGTGTCTGTGTGTGTGTGTGTCTGTGTGTGTGTGTGTCTGTGTGTGTGTGAACAGCATAACTCAAAAACGAACAGTCGGATAAACACCAAACTTGATATTTAGGTTCAGTGTCTTCCAGAGATGCGACACGAAGGTTTTCAAGAAAATCCCCCCACCCCAGACTACCCTTTACATGGAACATTTTTCGAAAATTTTAATTTTCTCAAAAATGGCTCTAACGATTTTGATTAAAATATCATATGTTTAAGATAATGTCATGAGAAATGAAATGTATATCTCGAATTTTCTGGGAATGTCTCCAAAAGTATTCTTCATTGTGAACGACTTTTGCATAACTGATAAACCATAAGAGATAGACAAAATTTTACTACACAAAAAATGTAGATCGCCTTAAAATACACAACTTATGTCATATACATTTCTTTTGTTGAGTGAACCGTTTTCGAGATATTGCTTGTTATTCCCTTAAATTTTCCAATACTTATACTTTTTCTCAAATTCGTTATTCATTTTTTTGTCTTGGACTTGCAAAGAGAATGGAATGCGCCGCATAGCAACCAGCGTTAAAATATTTGACTATCGCTTAAAAGCTACCATATTCCCCTTTCATCTACATGAAAATTACCAATAAGATTGACATCTCGATATCTCGATTAACATGAAGCATATGGAGAATAGGCGTTTGTAAAAATAGATTGTACAAGAGTAGAGAAAGTCATGTGAGTGTAACACATCAGATTTTTATGTCCTGGACATGCAAAGAGAATGGAATGCTCC
The DNA here is from genome assembly GCA_030765065.1 of Deroplatys truncata. Lineage (NCBI taxonomy): Eukaryota > Metazoa > Arthropoda > Insecta > Mantodea > Mantidae > Deroplatys > Deroplatys truncata. Next base: position 144,944,825 of record CM060978.1, on the reverse strand, counting down.
ACATAGCAACCAGCGTTAAAATATTTGACTATCGCTTAAAAGCTACCATATTCCCCTTGCATCTACAAGAAAATTACCAATAAGATTGACATCTCGATATCTCGATTAACATGAAGCATACGGAGAATAGGCGTATGTAAAAATAGATTGTACAAGAGTAGAGAAAGTCATGTGAGTGTAACACATCAGATTTTTTTATGCTACTGCTTTATTATGTACATGCCTGGTACTCTACCTTGTGTTGCACAGCCAGTGTAGTTCCCTGGCCTTCAGCACTGCAGTGCAACATTTGCTTCTCTTTATTAAAGCCTCATTACTATTTATTTCATTTTACCTTACCTCCCCCCCTCTCTTCCCCTCCCTGTTCTTCTCTGCGACTTTCCTCATCCATTTCTCTTTCATTTTTATTAAAAAAAAACTCCTACTTGCCCATTTCTTTCTTCCTGTTTGCCTGTTAACATTTTCATTGCGACTAAGTCACCTCCGTATTATTCCATTTCCTGTCCCAGATTTTCTCTCTCTATTTTTTTTTTAAATCTTCACATTCAGTTAGATGATGTTCTACACTTTCCTCGCCATCACAAAATTTACATGTCCCATTATCATTACCTCTTAAGCCACTTAAAAATATCGTCCCCGTTCACATCCAAAATAGTCGTTCTTTTCCTCTTTTATTACACTGTTCTATATACCCTTCTCTGCCCCATTCCTTTTTTATTTTCCTGTAAAATTTCAAGGGTTGTTTGCTTTCTATGCTTTCCCACATCTCCTGCTTTTCAATATCTTCCACCGTTTCCCTGACTTGGATTCAAAAACCTGGACTGTTTCTTTTCCCTTGTAACCACATATGTCATTCCTATTTCTTCCAACGCTTTCTTAAATCGTACTCCCCAACTGTTCTCATTCTTTATACTCTCCTGATGTAGCGTTGTTAGAAATGCTGTGAGATAAAGTCGGGTAACTGTTATATATATATATATATATATATATATATATATATATATAGCGGTTATAGCTGGCTCCTAAATGTTGCTGTTGCTCCCCATTCTACTTTCAAGGAATTCTTAAGGCTGACTTTACAACTTGCATCGAATTGTCATCTATGATAAACCTCTAATTTATAATATTGATTGTTTAAGTTTTAACGTCCTTTAGCCTGGTAGATTACACTGGACAATGAATGGATGAAATGGGTGAAATGATGCTCAAATGAACTCAGGATGCATAGGGATTAAAGTTGCTGGATATTTATCTTCTCAGGATAAGGGAAAACCCCGAAAAAGACGCTTATCTGGATCACTCACCCTTACCGAGATTCAAATTCGAGACCTCTTGAATGTGAGGTAGCTACGCGTCTCCCCCACACCACAGAGGCGGGCCACTTATAATCCTATACACGAATAAATCTATATTTCTGGAGCAGTGACTGTAGCTATAGACAAGTAACTGCTTGTCGCCACGAGTTTTGACGTAGACTAAGTCCTACCGGAATGTCACACTAAATTTGTGAATGTCAAGAAAAATTTAACACCCTAAAACTATTAAAATCTTAAACGAAAATGGTATCAATATAAGTTATCAGGAAGTGGAGTATTTCGGCACTTAAGTGCAAAGTCGCCTATTGCGCTTGTAGAAACCTCCAGGAGGAAAGGGGCGAAAAGAAGGATACAGAGGGCGGCAGGCTCTGACACAGATGGGTCCCTAACATCTTCAGATATTACATTGATGCCGGCGGGAACACCCACAGACCTATCTCTCGCTGTGCAGATGTCTCTCTGAAATCCCGTCCCACACCAAACACCAGAGCAGACAGTTCCACAAAATAAATTCCATCGACAAATTCCTCGTCCGCCGTCCACTCGCCTAATCCTTTGACTTTGAAGCGTAAGGAAATGGGGGACAGGTAAATTCGCGGCATTATATATAATCCGCCCTAACATTCGTCTACCAACCAGGAAAAACCGCGAAAAAATCTCAAGTGGCCAGCCCAACGGGAATTCAATCCGCAACCTGTCGTCCTTCGTGGCCACCATGCCACCTCTAGTTCCCGACGTCACGGGTTCAAACGTGGCGGAGGGCGATGGATTTTTTTCGGGCATAATAATATTTAGCGTGGCTTCTTTCGGAGGGGATGTAAAGCCGGTGGTCCCGTGTCGTAGATTTACGGTACGTAAAAGAACCTCAAGCCAGATAAAGAGGCCTCTGAGCAAAATTACCGGTCTTTCACGCCCAATACAGAATGGGACGGTAAGGACCACAGCAGTTAAAGAACGTCCATAAATAAAACTAAAAAAAAAAAAAATCCGGGACCTCACGATTGCGAGCCTCACGTTACCGCGCAGCCATATCGCTCGGTGTATCAATGGATAGAGGAAGAATGAAAGAGTCTAAGTATCAAATTTGTATCTAGAATTTATCTCGCCAAATAACGCAATACAAATACCAAATCCGTGGCTCAACATCGAGCTCTATGAGCTCAAAGAATAATTACAATTTCATTAATTCATAAACTAGTAAATGGGAGAGGTATTGCTAAATAGACTTATGCAGGACTTATATAAGACGTATATAGGAAATATAGGAAAATTTGGGAAAATTGTACATTTTGAGCCCCGCAAGCTATTATAGTATATTCAGAAACCGAACTAGGTATAAATGAGAGCATAGAGGAGGTTTAAACGAATCCAAAGAATTCAAAAGAGCGTTATCATCTGCGAGCTTACCAGGAGCTTCCTTTGACCGAACACTACGCATCAGGTATCATCATGATGGTACTTGTGAAATGTTGCAACTATATTCGTTGTAATGAACATTTGATAAATGAAACAAGTTTCTTTAAACTACATTGCACAATTTATTTCTTATTTGTCAGGTGGCAACACTTACCTACTGCTTGATATCTTGAATTTCTTATTAATTACTGAATGCGATGAAAATATAACTTAGCTACAGAATCCTTTTACAACAGGCAAACAAATGCGCATAGCCTAACAAAATGTGTTCGAAGCTGTATAAGCCAGAAGTGCAATGCTAAATCCATTACAATGTAGAGATAGTTGACGTTTTAAGTTTCAGCTAGAAGTTTCAGGAAATGAAAATTAGCTGCCAGGACTTCTTATAAGACGCTGTATACCATAGTTGAGCTCTTTGGCATTCAAATTTTGTTGAAAACGTGTTATACGACAAGATATCTGTATCTAAACATACAAGTACGTATATAAGGTATTTGTTTAATTACATAATGAAAATAACTAAATGGTATGGTTATTAATGAACGCAGATACTGTAAGACAGCAGCTTTATTTTGCTACCACAGACATATACTTACTTCGTAACTATACCAATACATTTATGATGAACAAATAACACAGTGTGCCAGAGCGGACTAAGTGATTTAACAAAACTTGATTACCTGACATTAAAAAGAAAAAGCTTCAGCTCCGTACTTACATTAGGTATAGTAGATGTGAAAAATAACAACTTAGGAAAGGAAAATACATACAATACTGGCTTTAAGACAAGACTGGACACTTATGAGAGCTGTAACCCTCCCACACACTATAAGACTCTTTCCAATTCAGTAAATCCATAGCATGGGCGGAGTAAACTGCCAATCCAACCGTATTAGTATAATCCGCGAGAATAGCGTGTTAAAGGCGGCAAATGCCCAGGTTCTGATATCATATCCGTCATTTGAATCCAGCTTATATACTCTCACTTAACTTACCCTAGCCTTCTTTATGGGGGTTAACCCAGACAACGCCGCTTGAGGCGTCATTGGGTTCCTTGTAGCATACGAACATACAAGAGCAATTCCATCAGCAGCTAAAGCTGAGTTGTTTTACAATTCTTAGAAAGATATGCTTGGATAAATCAAATTCAATATCCCCTGAAAATAATATTTTTGGAAGGAACCATACACTAATGGACACAAAGGCCATTGCACCCTTTTCTGTAGCCAACAAGAAGCAAATCTTGTTACCTCCCTTCGCTCTAACAACCTTATTCACACCCGTCATTCCGTCTCTAACCCTAACAAGGATAGGTACATTTTCATATACTTTCGTGTTGCCCTCAGCCTGCCAACATAGAATTATATTGAATCGGATTAGACCTAACCTCGGGTAAAATCTCGAAACCACAGGAACCAGTGGTTGCGTCTCGCTACGGCCTCATAGCATACGCTCGCTGTCATTTCTATCTTGCGGTATTTTGTACTCAAAATTGCATAGCCACCAAGCGCTCACTACTGGCCGAACGGTAAACCAATCGGCGAAGGTAAGCATGGAACAAAGCTAAAAAAAACACACACACACACACACACACATACAAAGAGAGAGAGAGAGAGAGAGAGAGAGAGAGAGAACTGCTTACTAAACAATAAAGTATTAAACAGTTTATGTGTAGATCTGCCCTTCTTAATATCCTTTTTAATATAATTTGGTCCGTCTTTGCATATGACCATCCAGTTATTTCACATTAATCTAAACTTCAGATACATATGCATGCTTAATCAGGTAAAGCCGTTTAGCTTTAAAGGTACGAGGTACGGTACGGCATAGGAAACCAGCGAGCATTGATTATAAACAATAATTCTTTATCGTGGCTTTAACTCTGAGGTCACATCGCGACGGTTGTCGTGATGCACATAAATCGTGAGCCAGACAAAAGGCTTTAGCTGCGTAATTGTCTGCGTAACTTGCTGAGCGATAGCTTATTTCGTAGTTGCCTTCCTGCACCATATTTATTTATACGGAACATGGACTTATGTGAACGTGGGTTTACTGTTCTTTCGGTATGTACATGTACTTACTGTAATGTCGCATAATTTACACCTCTTGTAATTTGTTTGGTTATGTTGCTGTTAATGTGCTGCTTCACATATTGCCTATTTGGAAAAACAGAAATGTTAGTTTTATTACATAAAAGTTGGAGTGCAGATAAAAGCAGTTACCAATTTTGAATTTGCCGGCTTTAGTTTCACAGTCGTATTTCTGTACCGTTTGCTTGAGTAATTTGTTGATAGATGGCATTATTGCGGGTCGTCCTCCTGCACCATATTTTATTTTGTTTCCATGTCTTTTACTCTATGGATAGACTTTGGGTCGTAGTACCTATTTAAATATTTAGCCCTGGCGATTGAGGGGAACCACGAAAAGAAAATCCCATTTAGGTTTGCCAGTACATGGGATTTCAAACTGAGTTTCCAAATGAAACCATAGTCTCATTCATCTTGTCTTACCAATTAAGGTGATGCAATGCCATAATGATTAACCGTTCCGATGCTGATAAATAGAATTTATGTGAAACGTCCTATTCTTTATGGTTAATGTGAGCGAAAGAATGAAAGAATTGTTTTTCGAAGTGTGAATAATTCTTTTTTCCTCCTGGAGTCGAGAAAATAGTTAAATAGGTATTCCTAGTATTCTCTGAAAAAAATCTTCGTAGGTTACATATTTCATGACGAATTGAAACATGGTCCTCTGTATTTAGAGGTTAGTGTGAGAACCACAAACACCATGTAATCAATTTCTGTTATATGATTTATACTTTAAATTATCATTTAACAGCATCATGGATAGATCTTATGTGTAGGGGAGCGGGAGAATGTCTACACATACAATGCAATTGGGAAGTTCAGTAAGAGTTAAAACATTCAGTGCTACAACCTCACATCTTCGGTTTAACACACCGAAGTTCAATTGTATTATAGAGGCGTAGGACATTAAAAGGAATAATCCCTAGAGGTGGTCAAGAAGAACCAAGTTCAATGGTGGAGGCAAGACTTCTATGATAAAAATTTCAGAAAAATGATACAAAGAAAAAACTTCTGAAACAAAAAGAAGATTACATGGTATCGCTGAGGATACCATGATCGATACCCCGGAATGCACATTGAGCTTTACTCATCTGATGCGTATACATCCTGTTAAAATTTAAGAGGATTTTATTTACTCTCAGATGTCGTGCCATAATTCCCATTTTTCTAGTTAGTCATACTATTAAAATGAATTTATGTCTAGAAGTTGTTCTTTCACAATGGGGGTGTGTACTTAGGCTGTTTGGAAAGCTAAATCAGATTTGAAAACCCCAATACCACCGCTCTGCCGCCTATCTAGCGAAACTAAAAATTAAATTGAGTTTTATTTATGAACGCTCTTTAACTGCTGTGGTCCTTAGCATCCCATTCTATATTGGACGTGAAAGACCGGTAATTTTGCTCAGAGGCCTCTTTATCAGGCTTGAGGTTCTTTTACGTGCCGTAAAAGCCCTTTTTGCTGATCTCTGGGAGGGAGGGATGAGGGGAGAGACCCCGGGGGGGGCGACCAGATCCGATGCCGACGGGCGCAAGCATGGACGGATCCCTAACATTTCCAGATGGAACGCAGATGGGACGTTGCTCGGTCCCTATCCACAAGCCACCAACCTCCAGGGTCCCCGGGGCGGAGCCACTCGGACGAGAGACCTAACTGAGCGATATCGCAGCTACGCCAGGGAAGAAACCTTTGCAGAGCGCATGCCACCGCCCAGGCGCAACCCGCCGAACACCGTCGCCTGGTCCTATAAACCTGAAACAGATGGCAAGGAAGATGACGAGTACACCACTCCAGAGATGAGAGAACCACTCCAGAATTCGCCTGCCGAACCGGGGAAATCACGAAAATCCATAGGCCAGAGGGGCGGTCGTCGGGAATCGATACCGGGACCTCCCGAATACAGGCTACAGACGTTGCCGCCTGAATCATCCATACGGTATAACGCGAACTATACAATTACCTGGTGTTTCCTACCAGGAGGAAAGAGAAGTGAAGGAACCACATAAGGCTACAGGCCGCTGCAGACAGGTCCAGAGGCGCATGGAGTGTCAAATCAACTTGATACTTTACCTCATACAACCATCTTCAAAGGATTCATTTAGCAGTAGTTGCTAATTGTCATATTTTGGACAAATAGGCACACTTCTGCACGGATTTAACACCTGCTTAATATCAAACTCATCTGGAATGAACTATGCACTTCATTCCTTACCATTAGTTTTGTTTTATCTGATTTGTAGTTTCTATTTCCTCTACCACGTACCTAGCAAATAGACAAGGTAATGTACTTCAGCTAAAAACTTGATATCAAGATTTCACTGAAAATACATTTTGAGGCCCCCTGAATCCAAATAAAGCATTTTTAGAAAAAAGGTCCGTGTGTGTGAACAGCATAACTAAAAAATGAAAACTTGGATAAATAAATAAATAAATAAATAAATAAATAAATAAATAAATAAATATATATATACATACATACATACCAAACTTGGTATTTAAGCTCAGAATCTTTCAAGTTGCAACGTGAAGATTTTCAAGAACATAGAACATTTTTTTTCTCAAATTGGCTGTAGCGATTTTGATTAAAATACCATACATTTAAGATATTTGCATGACAAAATGCATATCTTGAATTTTCTGGAAATAGCCTGTGAAGTCCTTCTTTGTTTAATGGGGATAATTCCCCTGTAATCTACTGCTTGTTGAGAGTGTCTGCTACCCTTCCTGTCACCACTGCATTTAACTAGAGAATACTTTTCACACTAAGATGTCTGAAAAATTATCTCTGATATATAAATGAGAATCGAGTGAATGGACTAGCCCTTTTGAACGTCCACAGAGATATAATTCTAAAGCGAAGGGATACACTTATTCTATTTTCTTTTAAGTCCCAAAAGCTGAATCTAAGATTATAATCTGTACTCATAATTCATTGTAAAATGAATTCTTGTCTTTTTATTGCATTTACTATAAACTTTGCATGTAGAAACCAACCACTATATTGTACTATATTAATAGTAGTGTTTAACTCCTATTCTTATTGCATATGGCACCATAGGTGGTGGACACTGCTGATATATGCAATGAAATAGTAATTGGGAAAGGAAATTTGAAAAGGAAATATCTCAGACCTAAGTTTAGGGTACCTCCCCGGCATTTGCCAGTTATGTGCTGTTATGTGTTCTTTTTATGTTTTGTATCTGTATTATACATCCAGCCAGTCACTTTACGTTGCTTGTCCCCTTTGCTTAACGCTCTCTTTGGTGCTCTCTTTTTTTTTCCTCTGTGGGTTGCTGACGTGGCATGTGCTTTGGCCGTACGCGCTGAGTGGTGGATTTCTGTCCGCATTGCAGGGATAGCTCTCTGCCCGGCAACTACTGATGCGGATTGTGGAAGTTTTTGTAATGAATTTTTAAGGAACGTCTTTGTGATTTTCGGTGGATCGACCTTATGTAAAGGTAGGCTTTATTATCAGTTTTATGTCCTGGTAATGGTGAGTGAATTTTGGGGCGGAAAACGTTATGTGTGTTTGAAAATAAGAGTTCGTAAAGTGACTGGCTCTTGGAGTTGTTCATAGGTTTAGTGTGTTTTGTTTCTTTTCCAGTTGAGTTATATTTTCAGTACGTGATTTTCAGTGTATAGTTAGTTTAAAATTTGTGATAAGAGCTTTACACAGTTGTGCAATTTGAAAATGCATATTTTGATTCATGAAGGTAAAAAGCATCAGTAGTGTGAAATTTGTGAGAAAAGCTTTTGGCATTTGTCGTCTGAAATTGCATAGTTTGATAAAAGGAGGGCAAGAAGCAATATAAGTAGAAATTTGTGAGTAGAGCTTTACATATTTTGGGCACTTTGAAAATGCATAGTTAATTCAAAATTACAGATATTCTGTTGTGTAAATTATGAGAGCAGTAATTGCAGTTAAAACCCAGTTATGCTGAACCCATTTATGCTGAACTTTGTAACTGAAAACGGTTGGGTTGTAAAGCTATCTACATCTAGCTTAGCTGGACTTTGAAGCTCTCGGTTTCCTGAATTTCATTAAAGTCTGTTTCGGTCTTGTTCAACATTCTTAGCTAGTCTTTGACTAGCTAAACATAATTAAATTTTTTGGTCTGATGTTTATAGTGGCCTTGTTTTATAAACTTTCTAAATTGATTTGGTTTGTTGAATTTTTGGATTTACTTAATTTTGCTGTATTTAAAACTTGCCTTTACTGCTCTGCTCAATTGGTTTTGGTTGCTTTACTCTTTAAGCCATTTTTGTTTTACAGTTATTCTTTTATGGTTGCTTTACGGTTCTGGTTATTAATGTTTGTTTATTATTATCATTAAAGTACCCAAAAACAAACTTATCAATAGTAGTATATTTTTGAGAGTTCTGGTTTCCTTTTGTTTTCCCCTACGGCACTCGTTAGGGCTTCCCTTTTCGTTTGGCCGGGGTTCCCTAACTCAGTCAAACAGCGGAACCATTGCAAATTACTGGTAGCAGAGCGTGGTTAATTGATTTGTCTGTGTTGGTTAGGGAATATTTTTGGGTTTGTTGTTTGCTCTGTATTCTCCGGATCTCATTTTCTTACTTGTACCATATCCGTAGTATCAAGATGGCGGTATCGGTTAGTAATGTGGACAGATTACGGAAAGGTGAATTGTGGGTAGAGTTGGTTGTACGTGGAGGTCAATGTTCTATGACAACTGAAGTGGCTATTATGTTGGATGTTTTTCGACAAATTAAGGATGCTCCAATAATTACTGTTTCTATTGATCACGTGATAGTGACTAAGTGTGAGTCCACTTGCTCGTTGGCCTTAGCAGAGATTCAGGATAATTTAATGGATTTTGGGCGCGAGGATTCTCCCTCTAAGGCACAGTTGCTCCGGTGGCAAGTTAGAATTCGGCATTACTTGTTCTATTTAGATTATGTCTTACAGAGATTCCCTACTTTGCAGTCTTGTATAGCGTTGCAAAAGTTAAAGGATCAGTTTAAGGAATTAGCCCATAAGGTGGAGGAAGATTTTGGGACTACACAGAATGACACTGGGGCGTCTCCCTTGTATAATCAAGGATTGTCGGATGTGGTTCAGCCTGCGATTGCGGTATCTGCGTTTCGGCCACTTAGACTCGCTCATCCCCTCCAACAATTCGTGGAGGGCTTTCAGTTAAACGACATTGTTGATGTACCATCGGCTTTACAGTTTCTCTATTTTCTTGTTCGATTGACGCTAATGGCTAAGCGTTATTTGGTACCCACGGCTCAAGTGATAGAATTATTATCTGTCAAGGTGTCTGGGATAGTTTTGGACCTCTTAATGCGGTGTGCTGGTTTGGCCGAGCCTGTGACTCGCTTTCATTTGGCCCTATTAGACATGTTCATTCCACGTAGGGAATGCACGAGGATAATGCAAGACGTATATTTTCGTCCTCAGGGTCTAACGGAACCGTTTACAGAATATATGGTTCGGGTTAAGGAAATTGCTTTAGTGTTGGTGCTCCCTGATACGGAAGCGGAAATTTGTGATGTCATTTTATCAGATCTCAATCCAGTCGTCAGGTCGGCTTTGGTTTTAGGACCTCGGCCGTCAAATTTGCAGCAGTTGGAAGCATTGGTACCTAAACTCAATGAAGTTATGCTTGTTGATAGGCTGCGTCTGTCAGAGCCTCCGGGCTCATTAGCAACTCCTAATACCACTGTATCAGCTCCTTCTTCGGCCATTGTTCCGGTTTCTGGTCGTCGGGCCACTATTAAATGCTTTCAGTGTGGTCAGGAAGGCCATGTTCGACGAAATTGTCCCAATAGGAGGACCGTGAATCGGGGTTTTCTTCGTGTTTCTAATCAGGGGCGACAGTTTCGACCTTTATGACGCCAGAAGGTTAAGTCGACCATTTGTTTGTCTCGGCGTATTTGTGGTTATCCGTTTTCGGGTAAACCCTTAGTTCAAGTTTCTCTTGAGAAGTTGCCTTTATTGGCGTTATTAGATTCCGGAAGTTCTGTCTCTTTGATTCAGCTTGATTGGCTTAGGTTAAATTTACCATGTATTATGTCGCGTGCAACCACGTGTCAGTTGGTTTGTTTGATGGTCAATGGTCAGGCCTTTCAAGTTACTCAAAAGGTATCATGTACTATACGTTTCCCACGTTTTACGTGGAAACATAGTTTTTTTGTCGTTCCCAAGCTTCCTTATGCATGTGTCCTAGGTGCCGATTTTATGTCAAGGACTGGGATGGCTATTGATTTTTCCACTAGGCAGATCGCTTTTCATTTTGCTCCCCGGATAAAGTTGGACTTTGTGAGGGATTTTAAACCATCTCGGCCCCCTTTAACTTTGGGAGATATTAATTTGGTAACCCAAAATTGCGCAACTTCTTCTCTGTCTCATTTGTCCCCTGAACAGGCAAAGCAAATAGAGCATTTAGTTGGGGAATTTGATTCATTGTTTACAGATGTTTTAGGGGTCACTCATTTGACTCAATATGAAATTCAGTTAACTGATTCTACTCCGGTCAAGTTATCTCCATATAAGCTCACACCACCGAAGATGGCTATATTAAAAGAGAAAATACAGAAGATGCTTGACCAAGGGGTTATTAGACCATCTACTTCAAATTACAGCAGCCCCATATTTCTAGTACCGAAGGGAGATCAGGATTTTAGACCGGTCATAGATTATCGTCTCTTGAACAAAAGAATCCTTATTGAAAGTACCCCTTTGCCCGATTTGCATACAGCTGCTCATCATTTTTCGAAGGCTCGCGTTTTTACGACCCTGGATTTGAACAATGCTTATCATCAGATTCCTTTGGCTGAACATTCCAAGCATCTAACAGCTTTCGCTACCCCCTGGCGCCTTTATGAATTCAATAGGGTCCCATTTGGTTTGGCTACGGGCGCGCAAGTCCTCACTCGTTTGCTGGATAATTTGTTTTCGGACATAAAATTTAAATATTTGTACCATTACTTAGATGATCTTGTAGTATATTCCGAGGATTTTGACTCACATCTTGTTCATTTACGTGAGGTCTTTCGTCGCCTACAGAGCGCCGGGTTATCAGTTAAGCAGTCTAAAGTTCATTTTGCTACCTCTCAAATATCATTTTTGGGCCATATGGTTTCCCCTTCTGGTATTACCATAGACCCAGATCGCACTAAGGCTATTAGAAATTTTCCGGCACCCAAGAATAAGCGTGAGGTGGCTCGATTTTTGGGAATGGTTAACTTCTTCTCTAAATTTATTTCAAATTTTTCTACTCGGGCGGAACCTCTTAATTGCTTACGTAGGAAAGGGGTTACTTTTGCGTGGGCCGAGGAGCAGGAAGCGGCATTTGTTGATCTAAAAGAGGCTATTTCAAACCCTCCTGTCTTGGCTTTTCCAGATTTTGCTATGCCCTTTATTTTACAGACGGATGCTAGTGCTAGCGCGCTAGCGGCTGTTTTGTTGCAGGAATTTCCTGAAGGTCGTCGTCCCATTTATTATAGTTCGCGTACTTTATCTCCTGAAGAACGTAAATTTTCTACATATGAATTAGAAACCTTAGCGGTGCTTTTTGGATTGGAGAAGTATAGGGTGTACTTAGAACATGTGCATTTCTTTTTAGAGTGCGATAACCAGGCTTTAACGTGGGCGTTAGCTGTCCCAAGGAAGACAGGTCGTCTTGCGCGTTGGGGTGTCCGGATAGGTGCCTTTAAGTTTACTCCTTCCTTTATCAGAGGTTCAGAAAATTGTATTGCGGATGCTCTTACCCGGGTATTTTCCGAACCTACTGAGGAGTGTGTTTATTTCGAGACTTTGGATGCTCCTGCGGATACTCAGATTGAGAGCTTCTCATTTTCGGCATTTCCTGAAATGTTTGTCAGTATACCTGAACTTCAACTTACCGATTCTGGGTTGGCCTCAATTATTGAGCAAATTAAATCAGGAGTTTCACTGCAGGATTATAAGATTCATGAGGGTGTTTTGATGGGAAGAGCTAGTTTTGATCGGCGTTATAAAGTCATAGTTCCGAAGGCAGCTATTCCCATGATTCTCAGTTATTTTCACGATTCTCCTTTCGGGGGTCATTTAGGCATTGCCAAAACCAGAAATCGAATTCGTGAACAGTTTATGTGGCGGGGCATGGATTTCGATGTAAGAAAGCATGTTAAGTCTTGCCGCATTTGCGCATTGTCCAAACCCGCGCAGGCTACAAATTGGGGATATTTGGCTTCGGAGGTTCCCTCCGCGCCCATGGAAAAACTATTTGTAGATTTTATCGGACCGCTCCCTCGTTCTATTCAGGGAAATATTTTTGCATTGGTGCTCACTGATGCTTTCTCAAAGTTCGTATGGATTTCACCTCTGAGTGCGGCTACTGCTCGCCTCGCTATTCGGGAACTTGGAACAATATTTGGATCTTTTGGTGCTCCTCAATATCTGGTCTCTGACAACGGTTCGCAATTTAAGTCGCGTCTCTTTCGTTCCTTTTGTTTTGATTGGGGTATTAAGCATTTTACTACTACCCCTTATTACCCTAACCCCTCATTAGCGGAACGGGTCAACCGTAACCTTAAGTCCGCTTTAATTGCTTATCATCACCAGCAGCACAATTGCTGGGATAAATACTTGAAGCAACTTCAGTTTGCTTTCAATTCTGCGAGACATGAGGTTCATAAGACGACGCCATTTTCATTGTTATTTGCCTACCAACCTTCGTCTCCTTTGGCTAATTTGTGGGCGTTAAATGATTTATTACCGGCTGACAATTCTCCGCATACCATTCGTACTAATTGGAAGGCTGCCTTGAATAATCTGCGTAGAGGCCACTCTATGAGAAAGCAGCGATACGATGCGTCCCGTCGTCCCTCCCCATTCAAAGTGGGAGATGTTGTTATGTGCCGTAACTATCCTCAGTCCTCGAAAGCAGATGCGTTTGCCGCGAAGTTAGCTCCTCGCTATCTTGGCCCGTTTAAGATTCTCAGAATTTATAAGGGGGTGTCTGTTCTTTTGCAAGAATTGTCTTCTTCCTGCAGGCGCCGCGCTCACCTGTCTCAGCTTAAATTGTATAACTCGGGGTAGCAAGTGAGTCACTTGGCTTTGTCCTGATGATGGGTGACTCACTTTCAGGAATTAGCGATCCTGCCCCATGCGAGCTCTTGATTTGTCCCATTCCCTTAACCGGGATAAATCCTGTCCCATTCCTCTCCCAATCATCCTTTCTTATCCCTTCCATATTCATGAAAGCTCCCAATTATACTTTCCTTTCCTCCTACAGTAATGGTATCTTTTCGGATGTTAGCATATAGAACTCCAGTGATTTGTCTTCAGATCTTTGAATGAGAATATCACTATTGCATACTTGCCAACTTTTACAGTTTGCCCGTAAAATGTATGGTTATGTCCGTGTGCTAGGGCTATTCAAGAGTCAGTCACTTGCGAGTTCCTGAATATTTTGGAGGAATTTATGATTTCCTTTTCAAGTCAGTGTGCAAGATAAATATGGTAACATGTATGGTTATCTAATTCTGAAAGTTTTGCCTCATTTCCATTCGCCCTTGCTGGGGTATTTAGCTGTTGCGCAGAGCCTACCTTTGCTGTTGATCCTGTTATTTTGAGTGACCTTTTGTGTTTCTATAAATTTGGCTCGAATTTAATATCCTTTGTTTTTTATTTAATTTTTGGGGGTAATATTTTAAATTATAATTATATATATTTATAAGGTCACTTAATTTCAGTGGGTGTCAGCTTAATTAAATTGTTCTTATTGGGAAAATTTTCATGCTTCCACACCGGTGATGCCCTGCCGGTATGCCCTGTTCACCTGCCTCTCCCCAGTTATAGTTTGTGTGGGGTCGGGGCAAGTGAATTATTATTTTGTTGTACATAGTTGTTATATAGTGCATTATGTCTCATAGCTGTTTCATTGCATACCATGTTTAATTCTTGTTCTATAATTGTAATGCTATACTTGTCTAATTTAAAAATGCACATGGTTTATTGTGAAATTCAATATTTATATGTCTATAAAATTATAATTGATTGACGATGATTTAGTTTGTATAAGTAAGTTTATATTTTGCTTTGTGAGCCCCCTCTGCTGCTTTGTTTTATTATGTTTCAAATTCTTATCCTTCTCGGCTACCATCCCTTTTTCCTTCCTCGTGCTACTCTGTGGGGACACGTTCTGGACCTTCTGAGTTGCGATGTGCTGACCGCTGTGCAAGTTTCTTCTGCTCTGGTGGTGTGTGCAACCGGGTGGTCCTACGTGGGAATTTCACCGTCGGACGCTATTTGTGGGTTTAAAATTCTGAAGCCTGTGCCTCCTCTTCCGGATCCTGACAACTTTATACATGTTTTGGCCCGCTTCAGTTTCTGCCTTAGCGTCATCCGTCTGCAGTGTCGACGTTATTAGTAAAGAAAAATCTATACTCCTGGTTAGCGGCTTGTCCGCTTAATATTGCTGCCAAAATTATGATGCAAATTTTCGCCTGTGACTGTTCCTGGGAGTTATATACTTAAGTTTTTCATCACCTTGGATGGCTGCCCGGTTGCTACGTCGTGGGATATATACTGTTGGGGTTTGCTTGCCTCAATTATGGTCTTCTCCTTGTGTGTTCAGTGTCAGCTACTGAAGTTTGCGGACTGTATGTGTGGAGTTACCTTCTTCGTCTACTTACAGTGTAGCATGTTCCTTCTGTTTTCCTAGTTGTTTCCCCTTTTGGCTACTTATTGTTCCCTTTCCTCGAGTTCCTATAAATGGTTATTTTTTTTCTTCTCGCAAGCTCGCAGATTGGGGGGGGGCTATTGTGCTGTTATGTGTTCTTTTTATGTTTTGTATCTGTATTATACATCCAGCCAGTCACTTTACGTTGCTTGTCCCCTTTGCTTAACGCTCTCTTTGGTGCTCTCTTTTTTTTCCTCTGTGGGTTGCTGACGTGGCATGTGCTTTGGCCGTACGCGCTGAGTGGTGGATTTCTGTCCGCATTGCAGGGATAGCTCTCTGCCCGGCAACTACTGATGCGGATTGTGGAAGTTTTTGTAATGAATTTTTAAGGAACGTCTTTGTGATTTTCGGTGGATCGACCTTATGTAAAGGTAGGCTTTATTATCAGTTTTATGTCCTGGTAATGGTGAGTGAATTTTGGGGCGGAAAACGTTATGTGTGTTTGAAAATAAGAGTTCGTAAAGTGACTGGCTCTTGGAGTTGTTCATAGGTTTAGTGTGTTTTGTTTCTTTTCCAGTTGAGTTATATTTTCAGTACGTGATTTTCAGTGTATAGTTAGTTTAAAATTTGTGATAAGAGCTTTACACAGTTGTGCAATTTGAAAATGCATATTTTGATTCTTGAAGGTAAAAAGCATCAGTAGTGTGAAATTTGTGAGAAAAGCTTTTGGCATTTGTCGTCTGAAATTGCATAGTTTGATAAAAGGAGGGCAAGAAGCAATATAAGTAGAAATTTGTGAGTAGAGCTTTACATATTTTGGGCACTTTGAAAATGCATAGTTAATTCAAAATTACAGATATTCTGTTGTGTAAATTATGAGAGCAGTAATTGCAGTTAAAACCCAGTTATGCTGAACCCATTTATGCTGAACTTTGTAACTGAAAACGGTTGGGTTGTAAAGCTATCTACATCTAGCTTAGCTGGACTTTGAAGCTCTCGGTTTCCTGAATTTCATTAAAGTCTGTTTCGGTCTTGTTCAACATTCTTAGCTAGTCTTTGACTAGCTAAACATAATTAAATTTTTTGGTCTGATGTTTATAGTGGCCTTGTTTTATAAACTTTCTAAATTGATTTGGTTTGTTGAATTTTTGGATTTACTTAATTTTGCTGTATTTAAAACTTGCCTTTACTGCTCTGCTCAATTGGTTTTGGTTGCTTTACTCTTTAAGCCATTTTTGTTTTACAGTTATTCTTTTATGGTTGCTTTACGGTTCTGGTTATTAATGTTTGTTTATTATTATCATTAAAGTACCCAAAAACAAACTTATCAATAGTAGTATATTTTTGAGAGTTCTGGTTTCCTTTTGTTTTCCCCTACGGCACTCGTTAGGGCTTCCCTTTTCGTTTGGCCGGGGTTCCCTAACTCAGTCAAACAGCGGAACCATTGCAGTTATAAGGATTCATTCAGAAAAACCTGCAAAAAGCTTCAGGCAGGTAGGATCGGGAGACCTGGCAGACCTGATCATGAGTCCTGTCTTAATGACCTCGGCTGCCCATGTCTGTATTAAAATAAATATTTTGTTTGTCAATGGCACTGTCAATTGCCAGGATCATATTAGTGCTGCTGTGTGTCAGAATTTTGTCCCACAAGAGTGGGACGAAATTTACGTGCCAGTTAATCTACTACCATTGGTCTGGGCTGGGTTTGAACCTGCAACCTTGGGATCAGAAGGCCAGTGCCTAATCAACTGAGCCACCCAGACTGACCCCATATCAGCATTGCACTATATGAATATCAACATTCAGTTGCATTAGTATTCTTATAACAGAACATGCCCATGTACATGCATGTATGCACAGGCAACCCTATGTTCTGTAACTTTTTGAGTCAAATTCTGCTACACCTATTTGGTTACAAAAATGTTATTATCTTATCTTTGTATATAATTATATAATGTGGGTTTACATATTATATTCAAGTAAGCTGCACTTACATGAATATCAACATTCACTTGTGTTAGTGTTCTTATAACGGCATGCACCTATGTGTGAGCATGTATCACAAACACCTTTGTATTCTGTCATTTTTGAGCAACTCCTGCCCCTTTGGTCAATTTCGGCTACTCCCTGATACTAGCTAACAGAAAGCTACCTAAATGAGATAAAATGCTAAATCTTAGATATAAGCAGTGCATGAAAGTGATCACTTTTCCAAATGACTTAGTAGTTTTAGTTAGAAGACAATTAAGACTAGAGATTGAAAATAATATGAATATAGAAATACTAGATTTCAAAATGGGCCTAAAACAATAAACTACAATTCAGTGAATAGAAATTCAAACTGATGCTTAAAGTAGGAGCACAACAATTACTCAACAACTATATATGTATGTAAATAAATGACAGGAGACTGGAAGAAATAGAGAAGATAAAATATCTTAATGTAATCTTCAGCAGGAGATTTCATTTTGACCATCATATAAAATATGTAAACGAGATATGCTGAAAATTGATACATGCATTAACCAGATCAACTAAAATAAATTGGGATCTGATGTAACCGAGTTATTCTATCATGCAGAATTTCAACCTGGATTGAAGCATTAGAGAAAAAGCACAATGTCATTAAAATAAGAAGAATATATAGCCTTGTCAACTTAAAAATAGTCAAAGCATACTTAGAACATTCCATGAAGCACTTTCCATAATAACAGGCTAACTCCGATAATGGTGCAATTCTTAGTAAAAGTAAATTACAACATCACTTGAGGCAAAGAAAGAAGTTTAATTATAAATGGAGATGACCTGCAAATTGAAAAACAAAGAGCATGTAAGGAATAGTTACATCCAGCAAAATTATCACTTATAGAGGAGAAGAGGGATAATAAGAAATATCTATCAGTATTTACACAGGTAGGAAAAAAACTGCAGAAGATGTAGAGTCAGGAATAATAATATGCATGAATAATTGATTTTCCTTTATATCAGCCCCAATTTAAGTTAAACAATTGCTTTAATAATCAAGCTGAACAACTTGCTATCCTGTTAACCCCAGAAAACTGCAAAATATACCAGCTTAAGTGTTCAAGGGAGATCATCTTCAATCCGCACAGGCAGCCAAGTGATATTAGAACTAGTCATAAGTCCTGGAAATCACAACATCCTCACCATAAACATAAGAGAGAACATAGCTGCACTCCAAAACCAAAGATAGACAGTACACCTCAAGTGAGTTCAGGTTAATGTTGGCAATGGAACAGCAGATCAACTAGCCAAAGAAGCAGCAGATAGCAAGGATCTTCCAGTGTAATACTGCCACATACAATAAAGCAGAGTGATTAAAAAAATCTAATGTGTTACACTCACATGACTTTCTCTACTCTCATACAAACTATTTTTACAAACTGTTATTCTCCATCTATTTCATATTAATTGAGATAAACATTCGCAGAAACAATCTTTTGACATGCAAGGAGAATTACATTTTACACATAGCGACCAGTTCTAAAATTATTTGACTATCGCTTAAGGTGTACTATGTTCCCCTTTTTTGTATTTGCAAGGGCAATATAAGCAAAGACATATCTCTTAATAGCTGGTTGCTATGTGCAGCACCATTCTCTTTGCAACAGATTAATACTCTTTGCATATCCAAGACAAAAAAATGAACAACAAATTCCCATTTGAGAAAATAAGTATTGAAAAATTTAAGGGAATAACAAGCAATATCTCGAAAATGGTTCACTCAACAAAAAAAATGTATATTACATAAATTGTGTATTTTAAAGCGATCTACATTTTTTGTGCAGTAAAATTTTGTCTATCTTTTATGGTTTACCAGTTATGCAAAAGTCGTTCACAATGAAGAATACTTTTGGAGACATTCCCAGAAAATTCAAGATATGCATTTTATTTGTCATGAAAATATCTTAAACATATATTATTTTAATCAAAATCGTTAAAGCCATTTTTGAGAAAATTAAAATGTTCGAAAATTGTTCCATATTAAGGGTAATCTGGGGTGGGGTAATTTTCTTGAAAACCTTCGTGTCGCATCTCTGGAAAATACTGAACCTAAATACCAGTTTGGTGTTTATCTGACTGTTCGTTTCTGAGTTATGTTGTTCACAGACACACACACATAGACACACACACGGACATGTTTCCAGAAATGCTTTTTTTGGATTCAGGAGGCCTCAAAACATATATTTCCGTGAAATCTCGGTATCGAATTTTTGGGTGGAATACAGTACTTCCCCTACTTACTATACGTAGTAGAGAAAATAATTAAGGAAAAATAATATACAATTATAGGAAGCAGAATAGCAACAGCAAAAATGGAGCAACCATGAAAATATACCTCAGAACATTGTGGATGTGTCTGAAGTTCAAATTACCATTAAGCCACAGCTGAACAGTAATACTCATAGGACATGGTAAATTCAGGTACTATTTGAACCAATTCAAGATTGTGGAAGATATATGTGTGTGCAAGGAAAGTGCACGACAGTGCACCATATCCTATGGTGGTGTGGAAAACTAAAAAGTAAGAGAGAAGTCCTTGTGAGGTTAGGTTGATTGGACAATGGGCAATAGAGAACTGTGAACTCATATGAGCATTTAAAAAATAATTTCTAAAATTTTTTAACAGTATAAATTTTTATTCTTTACAGCCAACAAATAATGGAATAGAAGAAGGCAGCAGATATTCTGAATTATTAGTGTGATGAGAAAATTATATACTCTTCTAAATAAGTCAGTACAAATGCATTTGCATGTGGTATTACATACTATTTATTAGTTTAATGAACATGCAGTAGATGAAAAAAGTCTGATAGGTTGCATTTAGAGGATTACTTTCTCTACTCGTTCTATAAATTATTCTTACAAAAGCTTATTCTGCTCTCTACTTCCTGATACTCTAAATAAATTTCATTGTGAATTTACATATTCCATTTTAGGTATAAAGAGGATAAATTGACAAGACAATAGTCAAATTTTTAAAATGTCTGTTCGCTATTGATGGCTTTGAAATTCCATGCTCTTTGTATGACCAGGAGAAAAAACAAATAGCAACTTACCACTTTAAGAAAGTAAAAGTATTTGAACATTGTAATCAATAACAAACAATATCTCAGAAATGGTTAATGCCACAATGGTCAATGACATAAATTCTGTGCTTTAACGAGATCTACACTTGTTGTATGGTAAGACTTTGTCTATCTCTTATAGTTTACCAATTATATAAAAGTCATTCAGAATAAAAAGGACTTTACTTGCTGTTTGCAGAAAATTCAAGATATACATTTTATTTGCCATGCAAACATCTTAAATGTGGTATTTTAATCAAAATTGTTAGTCATTTTTGAGAAAATAACAAATATTTCCATGTAAAAGGGTGGGGAGATTGTTTTTAAAATCTTTATGTCGCAATCTTGTAAGATGCTGAATTTAAATACCTAGTTTCATATTTAACCAAGCTTTGTTTTTGAGTTATGCTGTTCCTACATACATTTATAAACCCTTTTTACAAACATGCTTCTTTTTTATTATTCAGGAGACCTCGAAATGTGTGTTTCCAATGAAATCTTGAAATCCAGTTTTTGGGTGGAAGGCAATATTTCCTCTGCTTACTATAAGTAACTGGAGAAAAGTAAAAGCAACACATGCTCCCTTTTCTAAAACTGTTGGTTTCTTTATGTTTTGGTAGAGGAAAATCTAAATTGTAAAGTCCTCTTCATTCAAAAGGAATTTTGTACAATCTTGTATAACAGTAAATGTTGAGCAATAGCCAAAAGTGTGCTATACAAAAAATGTAAAGCTCTTGAAAACTCATGATTTATTTCAAATAAGTTTTTTGTGGCATCAGCCATTTCTGAGATATCCATTATTAATGGTTCAAATTGTTCAATATTTAGGCATTATTTTAAAGAGCTGTCAATTTTCAGTTGTTTCTCATGATGTCATGGAAAGAGTATGGAATTTAGCGCATAGAGTCCAGTTTTAAAACATTTACCTGGCATTATTCTCTTTGTATCTATAATGAAATGAGTAATGCAGCTTTTTCTGAAAGGTTTAACTTAACTTGGTTAAAATGAAGTAGATAGGAAAATAAACTTTCATAAGAATAATTTGGACACCTACTAATCAGAGAGAGAGAGAGAAAGAGAGAGAGAGAGAGAGAGAGAGAGAGAGAAGAGAAAGTCATGTGAATATAACACATCAGATTTTTTTATTTACTGTGGCAGTAAATGACTTGCCCTATTGGTTAAATAAAAAAAATTGGTACACAGATAATACTTACATTTTTTATTCTGGAATGGATCATAATAAAGATGTAACTAATAATTTGATGGACTGATTCAATGCTAATGGTTGAAGTCTTAACTTGAATAAGTTATAATATATTGATTTCAATCTAAGAGAGACTAATGACCATAATCCTGTTAAACCTTTGAGAATTTATACTCATAGCAGTATAACCTCAAAACCAGTAGAGTAGCCAGAAAATTATTAAGGGGGGATTATGTATAGGAGTCCATTTTTTAAACAATTTGTATTAATTCAAATTATAAATATGAATTAATTTTGAGTTGAAATATTTAAATAAATCTATCTATATTCTCAGATAAAGGTGCAGCAATTGAAATTAAAATTAGGATACAAAGTTTTGCATATTCTAAGCAACAAGTGTGGTGTGACATGAGAATTAATGACCACTGTGAAGTATTTTATATTACCACTGCAGGCTATTTTATTTCATTACAAAAGTGGGTTTCTAGTTATATCCTAAACTGGGAGATATTGCACTAATTTGGAAACCACTCAAATTTACCAGAGTGAAAACATGCCCCTGATATCTTAACATGGTTGTACCAGAGCCATCTAAAGCACAAAATCTGTTGCTATCACCTTTGGTCATATTGTCCAAGACATGCAGCATAAATATAGCGCTACCAGTGATACGATTAGGAAGTATCTCATTCCTGCCAACCTCGAAAAGTGCTATTATTTTAATGGAGCTTTTTGTGCTATAAATTTTTACGTGTTTTTTTTAACGGGGGGAGGGGGTTCCAACCTGCAAAATCCTTCCTGGCTGCACCTCTATTCATCTGTTCAAAAGTAAGTGAAGTCCCCAAAACATCTAAAGTGTTCAAATTCATGTACAAATGTGAGACAATGGAAGACCTAACATAGAAACAGTAAACTATTTGGGTCTCATCTTAAATAACAAATTAACCTGAAAATATCACAAACAATCACACAAAAAGACTCAGTAAAAAAATTCACCAGCTAAAACATTTACTGAAAGATCCATTGCTTTTGCACATTAAGAGATTGATCTATTGCCCCCATTATCAAACCTATGTTTAAACAATTGAATTTTATTTATGGATGATATTTAACTTCTAAGGTCCTCAAGTGTCCCATTCTATATTGGACATGAAAAACCAGAGATTTTGCTCAGAGGCATCTTTATCACGCTTGAGGTTCTTTTACATGCCGTAAATCTATGACACAGGACCACCAGCTTTACTTCGCTTCCAAAGGAAGCCATGCTAATGATTTTTATGCTCAAAAAAATCCATCATCCTCTGTTGGATTTGAACCCATGACCTCGGGAACTAGAGATCAAACCTATGTGGATGTAGAGATGTGCTATCTGGGGTTCAGTTTCAAGCTCCCAGGCGAAAAAGAATTCAAACCATTCGGAATCAGGTTCTACAGCTAATCAGGGACACACCTTGGTACATTTGCAATGATACCCTGCATTGCAAGTCATGAGAGTTGATTTCATTCTACACAACAGCTATAATAAACTTCATCATTCCTTCCTGCAAATCAAAATGAGTTTCTCAACCAGAAGTCACCACAATGTAAGCTTAGAGGACTGAAATGTAAACAACATACTGACTTACTTTACACTTAGACAACAACAATCTAGTTATAGTGAGCACAGCCAATGGGCTGACATCTCACATCATGTTTCACATATATATATAATTTGATTGTATATGCAATTATTAATTTTTATCTCAACTATAATATATTGCTTCTATAATAAAGTTTAATGTGATGGAAAAAATATAATTTGAAACTGTTACACTATTACTTTGTTGGAAACTTTTCAGAATAATACATAAATTTAGAAAATTGAAACAGAATATTTTTAAATCCATTTTGCTAAATGCATATATGGAATTTTTCACAGTTTGCATAGTTATGGTGTAATGCTATGGGGCAACAGTAGTGGTGTCAAGTATGTGTTTTTATTGGAAAAGAAAACCAATTGTACCATTGGTTAAGTATCCTCAAGAGAGGTACATGCAGACATTATTTTAAAGAGCTTTCTAATATGGCACTTCCATCCATGTATAGCTTTAGCTGTGCTATGTATCTTCATGAACATTTGAAAGAATACACCTTACATAATGATTTACATAGTCATAATAGTGTGTGTTCACTTCCCCTGTGGCCAACTGGCCAGGCAGGCGATCACATGTAAATGTGGAGCATTAGATAGCAATGTGCATCAAACCTCAAGCTTATCCTACTCATTTGTTGTTTATTTATTGTTATCACTTCAGTACTAACCTTCTCACAGAAGATGTTGAAAGTGGTGTCCATCTGCATTAATGCATTCTTGACATCTTTTGATAAAATTTTCATTCACCCTCTGAAATTAAAAAATTCTGTTCTTAGTTGGAGAGTGAGTGAATGATGCATTAACTTCAAGTTTTTTCTCAGTTAGGACCCTTCTCTTTGGCTTAGGACATTTAGCATTTAGGGACCCTGTTGTTCTTAACTTATTAACAAGATGCCTGACAGTCTCTCTATTTGGAACTGGAATGGTGGGGAATTTGTCTTGAAATTGCCTACACACTGCTCTGCATGACTCGGTTTTTTCATAAGCGTCATAAATGAAAATTCTTTGTTCAAGTGTGAATTTATCAATTTCCATATTAATGGATTTTAAAATAAACCTATGACACGTCTTATACTCTGTAGAGATAAACTGTAGAGATAAATTAAACACTGCACTATGTTTTATACGCTGTAGAGATATATACAAAAACTGACTGTCTTCTACACTGCACAGACAAGCATAAACTGACTGTTTTATGGAAACCACCATAGTAAGGCAGCACATATGTAGGCTATATTACTGCTGCTCCATGCTTCATGCAGTTGCCTGATCACAGAGGGAAGCAAATGTACTGTACAACAGTATGGAGTAGCTTTAATAGTACTTATGTACTATCTTCATCTATTACTGTGAGGATCAGAAGACCTGTGTTTGGTTAAGATCTAACCTCAATGGGATCAAGCTCAAAAAGGGAATGATTCTTAAAGTTATAGAGGTCAAAGGCCCATCAAAACCTTGAAAGTGGCCTTCAGGACCAGTGATCATAAGGTACTTTCACAGAAGAATGAAGATGCTAAATCGAGGACTAAACACAAAATGGTGGAAAGTATTGGGTAGGCAGTGGATTTTGTGGGACAATGTCTTATAGTTTTGATTGACCAGGAATCTGCCCAAAATTAAGGAGGCTAATGTGGCCTGCACAGGACTTTTTTTAAGATCCCTGCTGATTCTAACAAACACATAGTGGGTGAAAGAAGATGAGAGAGACATAGCAACTGCAATTACAACAGAAGCCATGGAGACCCAAGTTGGTGAGGAGAAGTAGCTAATCCGTATTAGAATCTAACTATGGGAAGAGTCTCAATAGTTCAGATTAATTCACAGCATTGTAATGCAGCTACTGCTCTTTTGCTATTTTTTGCAAAGGGTTTGTTGCTGACATTGTTGATATCACTGTTATACAGGAACCTTGGGTATAAAATGATAGAGGAATAGATATTAAAGGGGGCTACTTGATAAGCCCCTCTAATATGTTAATCCCAGGATTTTTGTCTATATGAAGAACTGGCTGAAAGCAATACCTATTTTAAAATTCTGATCTAGAGACATAACTGTAAGATAATCTTAGCGGTAGATGAATGCAGAAGGGCTCTTATAATGACCTCTGCATCTCCCCTATGATGAAGGAACCCACCATCCTCAATGGTGAGGGACCTTACAGCTTATGAAGAAACCTCAGGACAAGAGCTGATACTTGGATATGATGCCAATGTCCACTACACTATATGGAGGAGCACAGACTCAATAGTAGAGGAGAGCTACTAATTGGCTATTTGGTGAGTACAAATCTTTATACACATACTCAATAGAGTAAATGAATCAACCTTCATGAACTCTAGAAGAAAGGAGTCCAATGACATTATACTAGGAACTGTATTTGTGGATAATCTGGTTGAAAACTGGCATGTATTAGGAGATATTATGTTGTCTGATCACAGGCATATATGTTTCAATATAAAGTTAATTAAACTTTAACCAATGATTAATACAAAACCCAAAAACACTGGTGGATGTCATATCTATGAGATGTCATCACATGTTTTGGGAATTTCAAAGAATCTAGGTTCTGTGGAGGATTTGGAGTTTACTGTTGTTCACCAGTTGCAACAATCAGTTCTACTATCCTATCACAGCAATTGTAAGGCTAATGTCAGTAATTCATCAAGGAGTATTCCTTGGTCATCTAAAGAATTAAGCAAACTGTAACAAAACACTAGGAGCTATTCAACATAGCTAAAGTGCCTGGTGATTGGCATATGTATAAGGTTGAAGTCACCCATTATAAAAAGGCTATTAGGAAGGCTAAATACATTTCATGGAAGAAGCGCTGCCAGAGTATTGAAAATATATCTGATGGGGCTAGACTCGTGAAGGTCTTGGCAAAAGTTACTGTAAACAGACTTGGCACAGTGAAGCTACCAAATGGAAGCTATACAATGGATGAAAGACTCTGTCAGAAATTTTTAGAGTTCACTTTCCAGGTTCTGCAGCAATTGATGGATAAGTAACTGGACAGACACAGTCATACCTGGAGACTGTGAAGACAAATACAGAAGACTGGACCCTATCTAGGGCTGTCATAAATCAAACTGGAGTACAATTACCATAAATTTGTATTAACCATTTAAATTGGCAGCGCCAGATCAATTGATGCCTGCATTATTACAATAAGGGGATAGGTTGTACATCATCCCTACTATGTTACATATTAAGAGCCAGCCTGGCTTTAGGGCACATTCCATTGTCCTGGAGGCAAGTAAGGATGACTTATATACCGAAGCCTGGGCGAACTAGATATAGTGACAACAATACTCATCATCCAATTAGTCCCTCATTGTTTTTATTGAAAGTGATGGCAAAGCTTATTGACAGGCACATTAAGGAATGTGTATTAAGGAGTAATCCTTTACACATACACCAATGTGCATATCCACCTGGATAGTCTGTAGAATCTGCATTGCACTGTGCAGTGACTAACATGGAAAAATTGCTTTAGGGGCATTTCTAGATGTCAAGGAGCCTTTGATAAAACTTCTGCTAAGCCTATCATGAAATCTGCTACAGAACATGGGGTATCCTATATCATCTGTAGATGGATCATTGACATGTTAAAGGACAGAAATATTATTTCCACTTTGTGCAATGAGGTTGTTTGTGTCTACATAGCAAGGGGCCATCCACAAGGAGGCATTCTCTTGCCACTGCTTTCAAACCTTGTCATGGATAATTTTATTAGGGATATGAACAATAGTGGATATTTTACCATTGGGTATGCTGATGATTTGGCAATACTTATCAGAGGGAGAACTTCTGGTTCTGAGGTGCTACAAACAGCTTTAAAAAGAATAACTAGCTAATGTGTTGGTTGTGAGTTAACAATTAACCCAGTGAAACCTATTGTACCCTTCACAAGGCAGTGCAAACTAGAGGGCCTGAAGGAACCAGTATTGGAGGGGTAATCTTCACTCATGTTAAATACTTTGGTCTAATATTAGACAAGAGCTTGACCTGGAATAAACAAGTGGATAGAAGTGCAAATAGAGCAGGCATGTCCTTTTGGACCTGCAGACAAATGTTCAGTAAAACTTGGGGGCTGAAATCTAAAGTGTATAATTACTATGATCAGACCCATTTTTTCCTATGCTGCCTTCATCTGGTGGCCCAGGGTGAGGCTTGCATTTACAGCAATCAGCTCTCTGGGTTGCACAGAATGGCACATTGGAATTACAGAAGTGCTGCCACAGCAGATTTGTATGTTTTGTTAAACTTCCCACTTCTGGATAGAGGTAGAGGCTCAGGTCAACTATTACAAACTTAAATATAATGGAATTGAACATCTAAATTCAATTTCTTATGGACATCCAAACTTTTCTGGGGACAGTTGCCTGGATAATATTTAAAATGTCATTCTGGACAAAATGATAACCAGAGAGAGAGAGTTGAAACAACAATCTCTGTACCCTACCCAGAGCACAGTGAATGGAAAAAAATCCGATGTGCTACACTCACATGACTTTCTGTACTCTTTTACAAACTATTTTTACAAACGTTTATTCTCCATATGCTTCATGTTAATCGAGATATTGAGATGTCAATATTATTGCTAATTTTCTTGTAGATGCAAGGGGAATATGGTAGCTTATAAGCGATAGTCAAATCTTTTAAGTGCTGGTTGCTATGTGGCGCATTCTATTCTGTTTGCATATCCAGGACATAAAAAATTGAATAACAAATTTGAGAAAAGGTATGTGTTGGAAAATTTCAGGAAATAACAAGCAATATCTCGAAAATGGTTCACTCAACTAAAGAAATGTATATGACATAAATTGTGTATTTTAACGCGATCTACATTTTTTGTGTAGAAAAAGTTTGTCTATCTCTTATGGTTTACCAGTTATGCAAAAGTCGTTCACAATAAAGAATACTTTTGGAGACAATCCCAGGAAATTCAAGATATACATTTTATTGTCATAATAATATCTTAAACACATGATATTTTAATCAAAATTGTTTGAGCCATTTTTGAGAAAATTAAAATTTTCGAAAAATCCTCCATGTAAAGGGTATTCTGGGGTGGGAGGATTTTCTTGAAAACCTTCGTGTCGCATCCTTGGAAGATACTGAACCTAAATATCAAGTTTGGTGTTTATCCGACAGTTCGTTTCTGAGTTATGCTGTTCTCACACACACACACACACACACACACACACACACACACACACACACACACACACACAGACACACTCTTCCAAAAATGCTTTTTTTGGATTCAGGGGGTCTCAAAACATGTATTTCCGGTGATATATCGGTATCGAAATTTTGGGTGGAATACAATACTTCCCCTACTTACTATACGTAGAGAAAGTAAAAAGAGTTGGTTAGAAAATCTGTCATGGATCAATGTGGTTCACAGATGGATCAAAGAACAATTGTGGCATAGGTGCAGGAGTTTTTGGCTGTGGCAAGAGACTATCATATGGTTTCACTCAATATTCCACTGTTTCCAAGCAGAAATAAGTACCTATGTGCTATATTTGCTAGCACATGGAAAAACATATTTAAGGATATGTGAATAAGCATACAGGAATTCATGGTAATGAGAGGGCAGACAATTTGGCTAAAAAGGATCAGCTACTCCCCAATTTGTACTGCAACCCATTTTTGGAGTATATTATGGATATTTTCAAGGGGTTATCAATGGGTGGACTGCTGGAAAAACATCAGGAATACTGGGTGTCAATTGTAGGATACATGTACTCAAAAATAACAATCCCTAATCCAGACAATGGCAGGACTGGTGAATGAATCTATAAATGGAGTCCAACTTCATTGGACAGTTGGAATGATACTGTGGTTATCTCATGAGACACTCATACAAGATGGATAAAGAAGTTGATCCAACTTGTATGAGATGCAAAAAGGCAGATGAAATGGCCAGTCATCTAAAAATTAAATTGAGTTTTATTTATGGATGCTCTTTAACTACTATAGTTCTTAGCATTCCATTCTATGTTGGTTGCAAAAGACTGGAAATTTTGCTCAGAAGCCCCTTTATCAGGCTTAAGGTTCTTTTATGTGCCATAAATCTATGACACAGAACCACTGGCTTTAGTTCCCATCTGAAGGAAGCCAGCTAAGGATTTTACACCCAAAAAAATCCATTGCCTCAAAAGGGTTTGAACTTAGAACTTTGAGAACTAGAAGTACATGGTACCCCAAGACCATGGAAGCTGATGGCAAGTCATCTGTTGGGTGACTGTGAGCCACTTATAGGTCAAAGGATTAAACACTTTAACCAAGGGTTTATGCATTGTATGAAATTAATATGGTCTCAGCATTTGAATTTATTTTCATTAAATACAGTCTCAAAACTATGCACACGATTACTACATAATATATAATCTGTAATACAAATTATTATTCTCATTAAAATAGGAATAAACATCTTATCTACTCTCAATATTGCCTTTATAAGGTTGATTGCCTAAATATATTTAGCCCCAATACACATGACTCAAGCTAGTTTGTATATTGGCAACTATCACAATTATATTACCTATCCATTCCTAATTATATTTAACCACCCTATAATTCTTCTAACGCTCCTCTTCCTTCATGCCGCCTCTTTACCGTTCTTGCCCATTTCTCTCTCACTTTACCTACATAATTTCTTATACTCTTAATACTTTTTTTTTCCTTTTACAGTGAAAATTTTCCTAATTAAAATTTCCCCAACTAAATTATTCCATTTTTATTGCTATGTGTTTTCTCTCCATACCTTTGTTTGATTGTAGTGTAATACATATTGGGTATTTCGACAAATCTTTGTCATGTCTTAGGATTTTTAAATTCATGACCCCAGTTCTTGCACACATAAACCCTTCTTTACCTGTTTATCACAAATCTCTATATATTTTTCCCTGCCTAATATGTTTTTATTTTCCTATAGAGCCTCAAAGGAACCCTTTTCTCTCATACTACCACATATTTGTTGTCTCTTAATATTCTTTAGCCTCAGACTTACTTCTTTCCAGAACCCTTTATTTTGATAATCCCTATTAATCTATGTTTCTCCCATTCCTATCTGTTGGATAACTTGCTGAATTTTGAATAACCATGATCCTTTCCACTTTCATTTCTCTTGAATATGAAAGCAATCTTTAATAATATTACTGTCCTCCAATGTTGGAATTCTATATAGGTATTTAATAATTCTTGTGATTATTTTGCTTTTGTTGGAATATCTGCCTAGCTCTAGCTGTGCTAACACATCTGGTAATGCTGTTCTTAAACCTAAAACTTGTTTACAAAAAGCTCTGTTGGTTTTATCGGCATCTTTCCAAGCATCATCTACACCCCATATTTCCTATCTATGTAATATTCTAGCCTCAACTATGGCTGTAAGGATTTTTTTTAAACAATTAACTCTTATATTTGTTATTTTTCCCAAACTGCTCTTTCAGTACTTATGGCTGATTTTCCTTTGACTATTGCTATTTTTTTCTGTTCATTCCAACTTCCATTCAAACTTAATCTTATCCCTAGATAATCAAATTTCCTCAATTTCTTTCCCATTCATCTGCCATTTCTCATCCTTTCACATTTGGTACCCTCTTTTTAACACCATTATCTTTGATTTCTTTAAATTTATTTTTAGTTTCCAATTTTTACAGAACTTAACTACTTTAATTGTCTTTCGCAAACCTCCATTTGATATAAATTCAATAATTAAATCGTCTGCAAAAAGTAACTCTGGTATTTCTTTACTATTAATTACTGGTAGGTGCACACTTTCTCTTTGAATGTCCTCCATAATGAGCTCTCAGTAAGAAAGCTAGCCACATTTATTAAGGATGCAAGTATTCTGAGAGACTAAAAAATAAAGGAGTGCACAATGAATCAGCATTGGTTGAGGTACTTAGGGCTTCTATAGCCCAACAGTTTTTAAACCTAAACCTAAATCTAACTTAATAGTACCATCATGCAAACTGAGTAAGTCATGTAATAGTCATCCTTGTATTAGTCTAAAACCTTATAACAAATTACCACTCACTTGATAGGTAGTTTAAATTTTAAAAATGATCTTAGAAAATTCCTATTTGAAAACTGTTTTTATGGTTTAAATGAATACTTTAATTTGTAATTGTTGCAAATCTGTTTTTATAATTATTTGCTTTTGGGCTGTATGACAAAGACTATTACAAATTGTATTCGTTCAACAGCTAATAAAAATCCATTCATCCATTTAATTGCACTTAGGTTCCAAAAAGTGACTGAGAAATGATATCCAAAATTGTTGGCTGAGGCCTTCCAAGGGATTATTGAACTTGGAAGTGAAAGTAAATATGGTCAGATAAAGCTATATAATGACAATGTTGTGTGCATGTGTGTTTTGTACATTTCTTGTGAATGCTGCTATAAGTGCTCACTGTTGATTATAAATGCAAAGATTAATGCTTTATCAAATCTTAATACATTACCACATTTTGTACTAAGAAAACATACAATGTAATGAACAATTCTGCAGCAAATGATAACCTTAGATTTTAATGTAAAATTAAAGCTTAAAAATCAGTGTATTTCAACACACTTATACAGTCATAAACATCAATGATGTTATAGATGTGGTCAATAGATATAATAATAATTATTGTATATAATTACAGAATGACATTAAAACTAGATAAAATATATGCATACAGAAATTATTTAAAAACTTATATTTGTATTTTGGTAAAATATTCTACAATTTTACAAAAAGGATTGCAAGTCATCCATCATCACAAAACTCAATCAAATCTGTTAAAACTAACACTTTGTGCCTCTGGAGAGAGATAATTGAACACATCCAAAGCAGCAATATAAAACCAGTTTTTACTTTTTTCCAACCTTAACATTTGCTAAGTTAATCTGATAATTGTGCCTAATTGGACAATAATGGAAGTTTGATATGAAGTGCATTACATCTAGACCACATTTCATGCAAGTTGAACATTATATATATAATACTATATGTATTCAAAAAAGTATTCCATATTTTTAGAGGTATTATTGTGGACCAAAATAAGAAAAAATGTCCAGTAAACATGGGTTCTAAAATGCATACCTTAGGAGCTATGAGCACTTGTTCATCTTCGCTACTGTGAAACAAAATCTCTTCTACTGGAACCTCTTTGTTATTACATATGAGCTACAGCATGCAGTAAACATCTATCATAGTATTGTTACTGTTAACTGTATTCACAGTTCTGGTTAAGTGCAATATGTATTCTTGAATTCTAATGGAATCAGTTTGTGATTAGATTAGATTAGATTAGATTAGATTAGATTAGATTAGATTAGATTAGATTGTATTCTGTGAGTTCACTAGCAGCCATAAAGACTTGTGAACATAGAACATGTCAAGGAAATGTACAAAAATTATATATAAACATAAATATTACATAGAATATGGAACATTTGAAATAAAATACAAATACTATATGCGTGTTAAGGAAATGTACAATAAAGTTACATATATACATAAATATTACATAGTATACAGAACATTTAAAATAAAATAAGGACATATTATATACAAAATGAAACAAATCAAGTGTAATTTATTACAGAGTTGTATACCTCCTTACTGTTATAAGGTTAACATACGTATAGGCAAGAACAGTTATTTTAACATTCACTAGGATTTTACCTTTGTTAGTCTGATCATTTTGTTCTATTTGATGTGTAATGCATAGCATTTACTGTCAGTTCTTAATATACATACATTTAAACAGCTTCATTAATTCTAGAGCAGATATCAAATATGACTGGCAATTGTCATTAATATTTACTAATACTACTTACAGAGCTATATAAGTATTATCAGTAGGATAATTTGTCATTAAGATAATCTTGTACAGAATAATATGCTTTTGAGCATAGGTACTCTTTAACAGCAGTTTTAAAGACATTGAAGTTGTCAACTTTTCTCTTAAGATCATTAGGGAGAGTATTAAATATTTTTATGGTCTCATAATATACACCTTTCTGGAAGCAAGAAAGCTTTGTACTGGGACGATGGATGTTACCCTTTTGTCTAGTGTTTATCTCATGAATTTCCATGTTTGTAATAAATGTGGTTCGATTGCATACATAGAATTTTAAGATTGAAAATATATACATGCAAGGTAGGGTTAATAACTTTAGTCTTCTAAAAAGATGTTTGCAAGAGTGTCTGCTATGAGTGCTGGAAATGATTCTTATAACCTTCTTTTGCATGAGGAATATTCGTTGACTTTCTACCGAATTTCCCCAAAATAATATTCCATATTCAATGATAGAGTTAAAATATGCATAGTATACTAATTTAAGTGTATCTATAGAACTGACATTTACCAATGCTCGGATAGCATAACATGCAGAACTGAGTTTGGGTATGATATACCTAATGTGAACTTTCCAATCTAAATATCTGTCTACTTGGAGGCCCAGAAATTTAATGTTGTCTATTTGTTCTAGTGACATGTCATTAATCCCAATTTCTATTGGAGTGTGTAGTGATTGATGGGTTATAAATTTAACAACTTTTGTTTTGTCTAAATTTACAGATAATTTGTTAGCTTTAAACCAATGTGACATACAGTTCAAAACATAATTCAATTTAATTACACACTCATTCATGTTTTTACTAGTCACCAGAACACTCGTGTCATCAGCAAACAGAATTATACTTGCAATATCCTTTATATAAAGTGATAGGTCATTTATGTAGATCAAGAATAATAAAGGTCCTAGGACTGAACCTTGGGGCACTCCATGTGTTACTGTTTTCCATTTTGATGTCTGTTTTCCAAATTCAATATCATTGACAACTTCAACACTTTGTTTTCTTTCATTTAGATATGATACAAACCAACTTAGAGTTTCATTTTTTAGTCCATAGAATTTCAATTTTGCTATCAGAATATCATGATTAACACAGTCAAATGCCTTTGCTAAGTCACAAAAAATCCCACCTACATGCATTTTTTTGTTTAATGCAGTTAACACTTCATGAGTAAGTTTATAAGTTGCATTATTGGTCGACATTCCTTTTCTGAACCCGAACTGATCCCTGACAAGTATGTTGTTACATTCAAGGTATTTATAAAGTCTATTAAACATCACCTTTTCAAGAACCTTTGAGAAAATTGGCAAGAGAGATATTGGTCTATAATTTGAAACATTATTGCGTTTGCCTTTTTTGAAAAGTGGTTTAACAATGGAAAATTTCATTCTGTCAGGGAAAATTCCTGACCTTAGTGACTCATTGCACAAATAACTAAGGGGAGTGGAAATTTGAGATGAGCATGATTTTAAGACTTTTATTGTTATTTCATCATAACCAGAAGAGTATTTTGTTTTGAAAGAGTTAATAATTTTGTTTATTTCAGAAGGCGTTGTCAGGCTAACTTTAAATTCAGGCACTTCATTAGTGAAATTTGATCTTAGAAATTCCAAAGCTGCCTCTTTACTTCCAAAATTAATACTCATTTTGTTTGTTACATCCAAAAAGAATTTGTTAAATATTTCTGCAACTTCATGAGGTTTACTAATTTCTTGATTATCAATGTTTAGTGTTATTAAGTCATTTTGTAATGAGGATTTACCGGCTTCTCTTTTTATTATATTCCAAGTAATTTTTATTTTATTGTCAGAGAGTTGAATCTGTTTATTGTAATGCAATATTCTAGCCGCTTTTATTACCTTCTTTAGAAGCTTACAATATTTTTTGAAGTAGTGTTTTAAATCTATATTATTACTAATTCTTACTTGCTCATATAATTCTCTTTTACGTCTACAAGACGTCCTAATTCCTAAAGTGATCCAGGCGTTCTCTCTTTTGAAGTTAGATATTTTGTTTAACTTGACCGGGAAGCAAGCTTCAAAGTGGGTTTTGAAACACTGAAGAAAGATGTTATATTTATTATTGGTTCCATTCGTTTGGTAAGTTTGATTCCATGACTCAAGTTCAAGTATTTTGCTAAACTCACTCAGAGTATTTTCATTTATTTCCCTAGATTTCTGATAAGTATATTTAGGTTTGGATTTTAAATTTAACTTTTTAATGTGTAGAACTTGTGCATCGTGATCCGACAGGCCATTAGATTTTGATGAGACATTGCAAAAATTAATGCTATCTGAGTTTACAAATATATTATCTATAGCTGTAGAGGAGCTGTTTTGGATTCTTGTTGGAAAGTTTACTGTATGTGTCATGTGGTATGTTGTAAGTAAAGTGCTGAGTTGTTCCCTTTGAGGACTAGGTTTCAAATAATCAACATTTATATCACCACATATGATTAATTCTCTTTTTGGTTTGAATAAAAATTTTAGAAGATGTTCAAGTTGCTTTCTGAATATTTCAAAATTGCCTAAGGGAGATCGATAAAGGGCTACTATAGTTAAATTCAATTTACCTTCATTTAGCTGAACTGCACAGAGTTCAAGGTTTTGTTCACTACAAAACTTGGATAAATCCAAAACTTTATAAGTCACATCATTTCTGACATATATACAAACCCCACCTTTATGTAAGATTTTTCTTGAAAACTCTGCTGTTTTGATAAGTTTGTGAAATGCCTTTACATTGTAGTTTTATCTTGAAATGTTTGGTGTATCCAAGCCCCATTAATGATGTAGAAACTCTACAAGAAGGCATCATCAATGGCTGCCGGAGCATCCGTGACCAACCTGGAGTCTTTCAGAGAGTGTGTGATTCTCTAAGACATTGGACAGAAGCCCTACTATGAAGGGCACCATATTGAGCACTTCCTTTAATGATGGTTCACAAGTGCAGGTCATATGTAATCACAAGTAGATTACATTAGAATCTATGCTGTTTCAAAGTAACAGAGTAATGTGTCCTGATTTGTTTTCCCATTTGTTTACTGCATTCTATAGGTCATATGTAATAGCAAAGAGCTTGCTCTAGAGGAGA
This sequence comes from Deroplatys truncata, assembly GCA_030765065.1. Taxonomy (NCBI): domain Eukaryota; kingdom Metazoa; phylum Arthropoda; class Insecta; order Mantodea; family Mantidae; genus Deroplatys; species Deroplatys truncata. The sequence continues at coordinate 144,908,486 of CM060978.1, read as the reverse complement.
TGTTTCATAGTAGCAAATGAACAGAGGCTCATAGCTCTTAAGGTATGCATTTTAGAGCCCATGTATACTGGACATTTTTTTCTTGTTTTGGTCCATAATACTACCTCTCAAAGTATAAAATACTTTTTTTTTAACACTGTAGATAGTGTTATATAATAACTGTTAATACCCCATCCCGAGGTCACAGGTTCAAACCTGGCAGAGGACGATGGATTTTTTCAGGAGTAAAAATCCTTAGCATGGCTTCCTTCGGAAGGGAAGTAAAGGCGTTGGTCCCATGTAATAGATTTACGGCATGAAAAAGAACCTCAAGCCTGATAAAGAGGCCTCTGAGCAAAATTACTGATCTTTCATGCCCAATATAGAACGGGGCACTAAAGACCACAGCAGTTAAAGGGCATCCATAAATAAAATTCAATTAAATTTATTAATTATTAATTTTAAATCGGAAGACATAGTGAAAAGATTAAGTATAATATATTGAAATGGTTGCAAATATACAATTTCACTAATTCAGCATAAAATTCCTCATAAATGCAAACCAAAAAGAAAAAATGCCAGCTCATAAAAGATCTGGGATTTACAGAATAGTTTGCAAGGATTGTGAACAAATATATATTGGTCAAACTAAGTGTAACAGAAACGAGGCTTAAGGAACATTTTCGAAACATCAAATCCAGGGAAGAAGAAAAATCAGCAGTTGCAGCACATTTTTGGATACAGGGACATGAAATTGAGGACACAGTATCACTTATCAAGCAGACACAAAAACCTACAGAATAAACATTTGGGAGAAAATATTTCTTTGGAAATTTCTTCCAAGGTTATGAATTTTGACATCCCTATGGACAAAAATTTTATTACGAAACTTGTAGAACCACCTCTAGAGGGACGAGACATCTATAACCATCAGAGGAAAGCCAACCAGTTGCAATCAGCTGACGATGAGGAAGTGATTCCTCGAAACTAGTTCTGAGGTATTGAATCTATTTTAGTGAAATTGTATATTTGCAACCACTTCTATATATTATACAATTTAATTTAATTCGTTAGTACCCTTCCGTTGATGAACAGCAGTTTGCAATGCACATCATGAACAGTACCCAATAAGATATAGATTGCCTTCTTTTGCAACACTAAAATTTTAGAAAACCAAAGCTATTCCCCCGGAAGAGAATTCCATAAGGCATACTAATATTAAAAAAAAAGTAATAAGTATTTTTCAAAACTTCTATTGGAACCAAACTTTTTAATTGTTTTCATAAAAAATTTCCAAGACAATTTTATATAGACTGCTAAAATATGGTATTTCCACCAAATTTACAATCCGGTGATGCCCAATAGTATAGCACTCACAGGTTCAACGATGTTTAAGTTTTTTTTAAACAAAACTGAATATGCTGGGTTTTTAACATGTGATTTCAAAACTATTCACTTTGAAAACCAATTGGTTGCCAACTCAAAAGCCAGAGCCATTGCCATGTTTAGAGCATGCATATTTTTCCTGCTTTTGTATAGTGTAGTATCATCAACAAACTGCACCTTAGTATCAATATTGCAAGGTAAATCATTCATCATACAATAAATAAAAGCAGAGACAGGCTGGATTGCTGTGGTAGCTTAGCTGGATCTGAAACCGTTCCATTGTAAAACAATCTCTGGGAATGTTTAACTACAAAATTTTCAATTAAGGCCAGTTCTTTTCCTCTAATCCCTTAAAATTGAAGTTTGCTGATTAACTTGTGTGGTACACAGTCAAAGGCCTTAGATAAGTCACATTAAACAGGACTTACACTATTATCTTCAAAATTAGTGATAACTGAAATAAGAATGTTTTCTATTGCATCTAGTGTAAACAATCCTTTTCTAAAATCATATTGTGATCAAGTAAGTAGGCCATTGCTTTTAAAGTACAAGGCTAACTGATTTTTCATTACTGTTTCCATTATTTCTGAAAAAAAAACTGGAAGGCTGGAATTAGGTCTATAGTTGTCAGAATTTTTTAATCAAGTTTTTTAAATACAGGTACAGTTTTGGCTACTTTTAGTGAGCCAGGAAACACTTCAATCATTAGGCATTCATTTATACAGTACATTAAATGTTCAGTAATGGGGGGGGGGGGTTTAATTCCCAGCAAACCCTCCCCTCTTGGCTATGCCACTGGTTGATATAGATTGTTTGAACATTGACAGTCTTTCAGTGCTTATAAGATGCTAGGCCACTAGACCGCATTAAAATACCTTTGCCAACTAGCTTATGTAGCCATGTGGTGTTTGTTTCTCAAGGTTTGTTCTATGAAGGTCTTCACTGCTTGTATTGCTTCCATAGAGCTTGTATGTGGTTTTATCTCATATTGGTTCTTGTTCAGCAGCTCCTTAAGAGTTTAAATAAAGCAATATTCTCTCTATGCGCATGTGTGCATATGAACAGCATAACTCAAAAACAAAATTTTAGATAAGTGCCAAACTTGATATTTATTTTCAGTAGGTACCTTTTAAAGATGCAACTCTAAGAGTTTGTAGAAAGTCCACCCACTTCAAACCAACATTTAAACTGAATTCATTGGTTTTCATTTTCTCAGAAATGCCTGTAATGATTTTGATTAACATATATTTTTAAGATATTTGCATGACAAAGTGTATATTTTGAATTTTGTGCAAACAACCTGTGAAGTCCTCTTCATTCCGAATGAATTTTACACAGTTTTTTATAACTAGTAAACCATAAGAAAGGGACAAGAACTTGCTAGGTACCCAAAAAGTGAGGATCTTGTTAAAACACACAATTTACCAATCAAGCTTTTTGTGGCATAAATCATTTCTGAGATATTCTTTGTTATTGGTTTAAATTATCAAATACTTACACTCTTTTCAAATTCTAAGTCACTATCCCCCCCATGGTTATGCAAAGAGTGGAATTTTAAAGCCTTCACATAGCAACTTGCTTTTTAAAGATTTGTCTACTGCATTCTTCTGTACCTACAATGAAATATGTAATAAAAGCATTTCTGTAATGTTTATCTCAGTTAAAAAGAAATAAATAGAAGAATGAACTTGTGTACATATATTTGGTAGAAAAGTGGGCAGAGAAAGTCATGTGAATGCAATACATCAGATTTGTTGAACACATCAGCAATTACTTTCAGAGTTTTTCAGAAAACACAGGGAAATATGCTTTACATTAGCATGAATGTATAATATTAAGATGTGGTTAAGAATGTATTTCATTAGCACTAACAGTTTTAACCATTAGTATTAAATTTGTTTAATATGTATGTATTATCTATAGGTTTCATTATGCATAGCTCCAAAAATTCAACATAGAAGGGATTCCTGCTGAGAAGAGTTGCTGAAAAGTATCTGATATTGAGAGAGAATTATGGCACCATAAACTGACCTTTTGAGACAGAAGAGCATTAATAATTACCAATAAGCAATAGTTAATCTTATAAATGATAAGCAATAAATAATGCTTTAAACCCTCTTCATAAAATCAAAATGTATGAAAAACCATTAACTTCCGAGGAACAACTAATACTTCCCCCGATACGACGGAGTCAAAAGAGTACAAAACTCAATCTGCCTGAGTATTTTGGTAAACAATTACTATCCCAAGAAAAAGCTGAACAAAGCTCTATTCTGTTTCAGAATAAACAATATCAAATCAATATTTTGAAACAAAATCAGAATAAACATCTGAATGTATCCAAGAAAAGCCCAAGTAGTTCATCAGCCTTAGTAAAGCTGCAAAACTGTTTTGCTGAGTCTTCAGAAAATTCATTCCATCCATTGTTTGAACCATGTGTGTTTCAGGATAAAAAACTGATTACAGAAACTATGCAAAATGAACTAAAAGCATGCCAGATATGGCAGGATTATCCTGCCAAGTCAGCCAGTAACAAAGCAATTGATGATATGCTGTCAAAGATCCCGGGAAATAAGGCACATGTTATGACTGATAAGCATATTTTTGAATCAGTGGATAGCATATTTCATGTTTGCCAAAGCAAAGACCAAAAACCAGAGAGGAAATCATCCCTCTTGCAGTTGTTTCCCATAGATACACTTCCAAGATCTCTTTCAGCAGCATCAGTGTTTCAACCCCTTCATAAAAGATTCAGTGTTAATTTTTTAAATTCAAATTTTGACTGCTTTAAAGTGAGTTACAAAACCACTGAAGTTTCTATTAAAAGAAGTGATAAAGCATTGAAAAAAAACATAAAAGACAGCATACAAAATTCTGGAAATAAAGCTAAGGAGCTATATAATGATACATTAACGGTTTCTCAAATGGATGATAAAACAAATGCTCATTATGTTTCTGTTTCTCGAAAGCTCTCTAGTTTTGATACAAATTGCAAAACTGTTATTTCAAAGAGCATTAAGAATGAAGAAAATAATACTTCTTTAACAATAGGCTACAAAGAATGTAGTGGGATATGCAATCCTCCAGTGCTTAATGTATCATCCACAGAGATAATACAAATGTATGTAAATTATTTCAAAGAACTAGGGATTGAGCCTGAGGGTTTAGCACCAATAAAGAAACATTGTCACCCACAAGACCAAAAATACAAGCATAATTAAATGGCACATTGCTAGAAACAGAAAAGTTTTACCTGCTCACCAGAAAATGCCAAAAAGTAAGATCATTAGAACGAACACAAACTAGTGAGTTTTCAGAATAATGAATACAAAAAAGACATTTTTTAAGCCACATAATATATATTATATTAGCTCTATAAAAATTAAATGTTTTATGAAGAGGGATTTGTGCATAAATAACAGATTATATGTATTATGGCAATATAAGTCTCATCTAGGTTTTTGGAATGTAATGATGTATACCATGCATCAAGCATATATTAGGGGCAAAACTAACAATGGACTTTTTTTTCTCTCTCTCTCTCTCTACTGCTTACCTTTGATAGAAGGAGGAAGAATTACATTCCTATCAAAAATTCAATATTTATATATCTTCAGAAATACATTTGCAAAAACAAAAGCATTTTTAGAAAAATGTCCATGTTCATGAACGGCATAATGTAAAAACAGGAAATAAAGTAGATTTTTCAAAATTTGTACCATCACAAACAATCCATTACATTGAACAAATTTCATTCTTTTAAGTTTCTCAAAGCAAACTCCAACGATTTTGTTAAAAATGTTAAATGTTGGGACAATGGCATGTTAAATAAAATTCATATCTTTATTTTCTGTGAATATGTAAAATCCTCTCCATTCTTACTGAATTTTCTGTAGCTTACAAATCAAGAAATTAGCTTACTTTAGAAAATACTATGGAATTCATTAAATATGTAATTTGTGCCTAACAACTTCTAAGGGCATTAGCTATTTATGAGATCTTCCCTATTTTTCATTTGAGTTTTATAATGCTTTAAGCAATATACTTTTGAAATGTTATGTCCATTCTTTCATTTCTCATCAGCCCTTTCTCATCAAGGCATTCAAATTTTTGACAGTAAACTCTTGTTCAAGTCTTGTCTGCATACTTGTATCAAGGTTCTGAAATAACTGGCAAATATTTGTCATGATTAACATGAAATCCATAAAAAGTGAGCTTATATATGAATAATTTGTGAAACAGCTATGAAAACATATGATAGAGAAAGTTGTGAAATTGTTACACATCAGATTTTCTAAGTTTCATTTCCAGAACTTTTGTTTCCTTAATAAAATGATTAAAAAGTAATTATTTACCTTGAGGTATTTATTTGCTTTCAACCTGCCTTAAGCTGTGATTATTACCGCTAAGAGTCACCAGTCAGTGAGTGCCATTTAGTGGCAAAAAGTTGCCATTGGACTTATAGCTTGGAACTTTTATTACTCAATATGCTGCCTCATTCTGATTTATCTAGTGACATCTAGTATTCCCATCCATTTCATACAATCCTTCTAAGGACTTTTGGTTTGTTAGTTTCTCTAGATCACTGATACACTAAAAGATATTTTCTCAGCTGGTGGTCTAACTCTTGCATATACTTTTAGTTCAAATTCTATCAGGAGTTTATATGACTTATAGTTACGTATTCTTGGTATTGTAAATGATAGTGTATCTAATTTAAATTGTAACACATTAAAAGTATAATTTGTAATCTTCTCAAAGCAGTAATTTATAATTAAACTGCTTCTTAGAACTTTACTCCATCCGACCTTTATTCCCTTATGGGCACAGCATACCTTAAGCTTTGTTGAGTTTGCCCCTAATAGCTGCAACGCCTAAGATTAGAAAAACACTGTATTAAAACATTGAAAGCAATGTAACCAACAATAAAACTTAACAATAGCAGAACTGTACATATCAACAAATATCCAGATTTAAAAGTGGGAGCAAGGGGTTGCTCAACAGTATATTTTTCAGAATGAAGTGAAGCAAGAGTCCTTTATGATGAACAGTGGTATATGTAGAAGAATGGCAGATTGGAAAGAAGTGAAGAAATTTAAATATTGATCTCCTTTAGTGGAAACTGTTAAATTCTTCATTACAACTGAAAAGAAAATGAAATTAAATGTTATGTAGTCCAATATTTTGTTTTAAATTTTTGATAAAAATAATTGCACATTGTTTACTAGTCCTTTGTACAAGAGCAACTCTATTACATATCAATTTAAAGCTTCATAATATTCCCTTTTGAATTCTTATACTAAAAAATAGTTTTGAAAGATTTTAAAAATAGCTCTTTATTTTTCTGTAGCTCTTTATAAACACAGCTTAAAATAATTAATAAGCTAAATACTATAAAAGGGCAGTACTGATGCTTAATTGTTTCTAATGTTACTATTAGCAACAGTGTATTATGCTATTAATGATGGTTTCCAAAGAAGCACTGAATTCATTTTAAGAAACTGTGGTCATGCTTTCCTCTTAACCAAGAAAACAATTTTGGAATTCAGAATAATGGAAGCTAAGAAAAGGGAATTTATAATCCCTTTCATTACTAAAACACCAGAGTTATCTAAGCATGTTAATGCTGCTTCATTTAAGGATATCAGCTTCAGCAATAATGGTAATTAGTACATTGCTTTTGTCAGAAATATATCTTATTTTAACATATGTGTGTGAAAATGAAACAAATATAGCTTTTTTCTCAAAACAAATGGTAAATGCAGTAAATAACATTATGAAAGTTTGGCAGCAACAGATACCATAGGAAAGATCTTTTACTTGTGTACCCATGCAGAATAATATATACATAAATAACTGATAGAGGAGAAAGTTTCAACATGGCAATGATAAGCATCATTTTGTCAGCTTGCTTTGGAAACAGAGTCACAGATACATGGGTATTTCAGTTTATCCTCTGTTAAATAATGAACAATAGCGGTTGTTTATGATTAATAACTGCTGTTTCATTTTCAAATTTCAATACTTAATCATCATTAATATTATTATTATTGGCTTCTAGAACATTGCATGGGATTAAGAATATTATGGAGTTACCCTTTAACTTAAGGAAATGATAATTCTGCAGCAGTTATATCTTTCAAATGAAGTAGAAAACTGTGTCAGAAATTGCAGGAATTTGCTTGAGAGAGAGAAATATTAATTAATCCTGATATTAAGTGAATATACTTAGCTTTAGGCTTTTGTTAATTATTCATTTCAGATTTCAAATAAATTTCATTGAATCAATTATCTTTAATTTAGCATGTTTTATGACTTCTCATAATAATTACTAATTCCCATTTTAATAAATTAATCCCTTTCAGACTGTGAGAGAAAATTAGACAAAAACCATAAATACTTGCAAAGCAGGTCTGTCATAACATTGGGAGCATAGTGGTGTGGTGTGGTGTGGATTTTTGTATTAATGAAAGGTCCAATTCCAAACTGTCTGTGCTGCAATGCCATAAGGCAAGAACTGGAGTACAGCAAGAATTATATTCAAAAGGAATGCATAATATAGGTACCTATACTTTAGTTGTTTAACATATGACAGTGAGAACTGCTGAAAAGCAAATTAAAATTTAACTTACTGATTGCCTGTTTAGAGCAGTATTACAAACTAAAAGTGAATGTTTCATATTGGTAACGAAGGAGCATCTTTGATTTGTGCTTCTGTTTTGAAGCTATGATATGTAGCATCTGTAAAACTAAATAATTTAGTTCATTATGGACTATTTCCATGGATGTAATTGCAACCAAACAATAAGCAGCTAATATAGTATTTACTATGCTTTCCACCTGCAACAATTTTAGAATCCACTGCATCATTCTGTTTTCTTTGATTGTAAAACACATGTTACATCACGATAAATCTTATTATTCTTTTACATAATATGCACATAAAACTTATATTAGCAAGCAACATGAATGATCTACACTCTCACAAGTTGATGGCAGTTTATCTATTGACCATGAGTTAATGAAATGTTTTTTTACAAATATCTCTGTAAACATTTATCATAAGAAAAAATATGAGGAAAGGTATTTCCAAATAAACTATGGTTCTAACCTACTTGTCTGAGTTAAATTATAGTGGTGATGTAATAAATATGGTAATGAAGCCAAAGTCTAGACTGCACTCCTTTGAACACTTTATTTAAATGTTATGCTCATATCTAGTCAAAGTTAAGTACATATTCCATTTTCTTTTGAAACTCCTTGTTAAATCATCCGTTATATTTTGTAATTTGAATTATAATCAATGGAGTGATGTGTTTAATTGAGAACAGAATAGGTCGACAGGCCTCCTTGTGGAGGAAGAAGAAGAATCGTAATTAAGGTTATATTACTGCTTGTTCCTTTTAACTTTCTCTACTACTTACTACTACTTACCTATAGTAAGTAGGTAGAGGGAGATTGTACTCCACTCAAAAATTTGGTATTGAGATTTCACCAGAAATACACCTTTTGAGTCTCCCTGAATAAAAAAAGTTTAGAAAAAGGTATGTGTGTGCATCAGTCCGAACAGTATAACTCAAAAACAAAAAGTTGTTTAAATAGCAAACTTGATATTTAAGTTCACATCTTCCGAGGATGCAACACAAAGATTTTCAAGAATATCTCCCACTCCAAACTAACCTTTATATGGGAAAATTGTTATTTTTTATTTTTTAAAAAATGGCTCTATACATTTTGATTAAAATACCATTTGTTTAAGATATTTTCATAATAAATGAAATGTAATTCTTGAATTTTTTGAGAACAGCCTGTAAAGTACTCTTCATTCTCAATAGCTTTTGTGTGACTGGTAAATGGTAAGAGAAGTACAAACTCTTACTACACAAAAAATGTAGATCCCATTAAAACACACCGTTTATGTCAAACAAATTTTTTTCTGGCATTTCTAAGATATTCCTATGCTCTTCTAAGCTGGTTGGTTGCTATTTTTACTTTCTCTACTACGTATAGTAAGTAGGGGAAGTATTGCATTCCACCCAAAAATTCGATACCGCTGGAAATACATGCTTTGAGGTTCACTGAATGCATATAAAGCATTTTTGGAAACATGTTCGTGTGTGTGTCTGTGTGTGTGTCTGTCTGTGAATAGCATAACTCAGAAACAAACAGGCAGATATACACCAAACTTGGTATTTAGGCTCAGTATCTTTCAGAGATGCGATAAAAAGGTTTTCAAGAAAATCCCCCACCCCAGGTTACCTTTTACATGGAAAATTTTTCGAAAACTTTAGTTTTCTCAAAAATGGTTCTAACAATTTTGATTAAAATATCATATATTTAAGATACTTTTATGACGAAGAAAATGTACATCTTGAATTTTCTGGGAGTGTCTCCAAAAGTATTCTTCATTGTGAACGACTTTTGCATAACTGGTAAACCATAAGAGATAGACAAAATTTTACTACACAAAAAATGTAGATTGCGTTAAAATACACAATTTATGTCATATACATTGGTTTGTTGAGTGAAACATTTTCGAGATATTGCTTGTTATTTCCTTAAATTTTCCAATACTTATACTTTTTCTCAAATGGGAATTCATTATTCATTTTTTTTTTGTCCTGGTAATGCAAAGAGAATGGAATACTCCACATAGCAAGCAGCTCTTAAAATATTTGACTATCGCTTAAAGTCTACCAATTCCCCTTGTATCTACAAGAAAATTAGCAATAAGATTAGCATCTGGATATCTCGATTAACATGAAGCATATGGAGAATAAGCGTTTGTAAAAAGGTTTGTACGAGAGTAGAGAAAGTCATGTGAGTGTAAAACATCAGAATTTTGTTTTTTATCATGGTCATGCAAAGAGCATGGAACTTCAAAGCCATTACAGAGCGACACGCTCTTTAAAAATCTGACTATGGCTTTAACTGCTGTATCCTCTAACAAAATGAGTAGATGTGAATTGAAAGTTTATTTGGAATTAATAAGAAGTGGATAGAAGTGTAAGTGGAGAAAGTTGTGTAAATGCAGTATTAGATTTTTATATTCTGTGAGCAATCATGCTTCATCTACCATGAATAAGAAAGAGTCTCACCATAATTACAGTAATAAAGCTACCGGCAAATTAATACAATGAAGATATCTCACTGCAGATAGATAATTTCACTAACCTAATATCAGCTGCTATGAGTTCCATGTTTAAGATTTGTTGGGAATGTGACTTGAAATACAGAAATTTCAACCCTTAAATTCAACCCTAGGTGGCTTTTATATAATTTTTATTATAACACTGTTGGAAATTACACATAAATCTAACATGTATTAAATTAAAAAAAAACTATGTAGCAGTACTGGCTTGTGAATATATATTTTGGGAGTTCACCATATTTTAGTTAGACAACCCTGAAAATGTGAAACAGCATCAGTTGCATAATAGTTATGATTATGAGCAAAGTGATACAACTGCAGGCAATAATAATAATAATAATAATAATAATAATAATAATAATAATAATAATAATAATAATAATGCATAACTTGTTTGACAAAAGAAAGGGTTGTTTTTGTGGATGTTTGTTGTTTGTACATATTTAAGTAGGTACTCCATTTTAGGGAAAGAACAAAGCAATGCGTAAATTAAATTGTAGTTGAGATTATGGATGGCATGGAAAAACTGGGAGAAGTTTCTGCACTTGTGCATGTTATTTACTTTTGCTATAGTGACTAACTTCTACCATAGTGTGCTACTACCTAATGGCATTGACGTAAAATGTCAGTGATATTGGAAACAGAATACAGGATAAACTTTACATGCTAGTGCACACCTTTGAGTGTGCATGGTTTGTACATATTTAGCCCCATAAAGTAATTATGTATACCCGTTGCACAAGCACAGAAGCTCCTTAAAACGAACAAATCAAGATGTGCTAGGGATCCTGTTGGCATATGTTTCACCAAGTCTAGAAGAGTAGCACAGTAGATTTAAATGCCATAGATTTTAAATTATCACATATACTGTTCACTTAATAAGCAATAAATTCAGAGGGTGTCAAAAGTTAGGGTGTTCACATGCTCTTGTGCTCATATGCAGCAGCCACTATTGTATATTAGAACCAGAAACATAAAGATAGTTAGATATGTCACATTCCACAAAGGGACGGGGGGAGCAGGAACTCCAACAAATTGCATATTCATTTAAACACCATTATTAGGCTCTCTCATTGCACTATGTAATTTATCTGGTAAGGAACTCAAAGGCATGAGTGTAAGCAAGCTGTTAAAATGTTTCTGTTACAGTGGTGACAGAAGTCGCTTGGTTTTTATGACAAGCATTTGGTCGTTACAGTTTCTTAGACGGAAGTCAATAGTCATTGCGTAGGCATATGCTTACACCAAAAAACTAAAAAGCTAAACTCGGAATTATGCAACTAATGCTGAATTACACAAAATATAAGTTAGCTTTAGGAATATTAATTCTGTTTACATCCTAATACATTTATATCAACAATGTATTTTAAATCAGTTTAACTGACGAATAACACTTTCTAACAAGAAATAAACCATAATGTAAATCTTTTGTAGTTCAGGAGACACAGTGAAAAGATTACATCAAAGCTTTAGACGCAGTTGCACATATACAAATTTCACTGAATTAGTGATATTTATCTCAGAACTAGTTTCAAGTAATTTCTTCCCCATTATCAGTTGGCTACAACTGGACTAAACTGCCCCTGATGATCATAAACTACCACTTGTCACTCTGTTGGTGGTTCTATGGATTTTGTGATGAGATTTGGTCCATTGGGGTTTCAAAGTTCATTAACTTTGGTCATTATTTCCATATAAATAATTTTTCCCAAATATTCAGTTTATTGGATTTTTGTGCATGCTTGGTTATTATCACTGAGTAAATAATTTTGTGTACTTTTGTCCAAAAATGTGCTGCTACTGCTGATTTTTCCTCTTCTCTGGATTTCATATTCCTAAAGTGTTCCTTAAGTCTTGTTTCTATGCTTTGTTTGACCTATATGCATACTTTTACAGTCCTTGCAATCTATTCTGTAATTCCCAGATATTTTATGAGGGGTATTTTTTTCTTTTTGATTAGCTTTTATGAAAAATTTTATATTGAATTTTTTTTTCAGTTGTGAGTGTTATATTGCTCTTTTCAAAAAACTTCTGAAATTTTCTGTGTTTCCATGGGTGGAACATGAAGTTTTTGAATACTAAAGTTTCTTTTTGTGATTTTAGAGTTATGTTTTCTCTTACCTATCAGTTTTTGTTGCTTGAACTTTTTGATTAATCTATCCACTAATTCTTTTTAAAGGATTTTTCATAGCTTATCTTAAGATTTCCTGGTATTGTAAACTATGTTCTTTTTGAGTGAGAGAATCTGTAGATCAGATTTTTAAATATGGTAACTTTGTACGAAAGGGTTATAACTATAATTTTTTATGTAGTCTGTATAAGTATTCCTTCTGTACATTCCAAAAGCCAACCTATTGTTCTTTTTCATACTTTTTAGATCTAGGTAGGGAAGTCAGTTATCAGATTCTATTTCCATAATGAAATTTATGTAAGTATCTTTTAGAGCATCTTGTAAATGTTTCCTCATAACTATTGAGAAGACATCATCAACATGTCTGACCTAGGTTTTAAACATCCATAGGAGAGTATTAACTACTCTTGTCTCAAGAGCACTCATTTATGGATTGGCCAAGAAGGGTGACAATGGATTTCCAATGGCTAGACCCATATTTTGCTAGAAGTATATTCTTGCAAAACTGAAAAATGTTTGTTCAAAGCACAATTTTGTTACATTAATGAGGTCTTTAATTTCCATCCCATTCCTGTTGATGGAGGTTAACCAATGTTTTCATACTGCTAAAACTATGTCTTTAGGCATGCTTGGGAATAGTGAAACTACATCATTGAAGCTAATGTGTCATCATCTTTAAGTTATGTGTTTCCTATCTTTTTTCTTATTCAGAGGAATTCTTAACGTATAAGTATTCAAATTTTGACAAATCTTGAAATTCCTTTGTTAGCCATTTTCCCAGGTTAAGGTTAGGGCTCTGACACATGATATGATTGGTCTTATTTCTTTACCAGGTATGTGGAAAGAAAAGTTAAATTGAGTTTTATTTATGGATGCCCTTTTAACTGCTATTCTTCTTAACGTCCATTCTATATCTTTCCGTGAAAGATTGGAAATTTTGCTCAGAGGCAAAAATCAGGCTTGAGGTTCTTTTACATGCCATAAATATACAGCACAGGAGCACTGGCTTTACTTTCCTTCCAAAGGAAGCCATTCTAAGGAGTTTTATGCCCGAAAAAACCATCGGCCTCTGCCAGGAGGTATATGGAATCCATATATGTATATTCATATTTAGCAACAAATGTTTTTCAAGAATGAGTAGACCAAAAACCTTGAAATTTTTTATGAAGCTTAAGCTTATCTTCGACTTATCTTCGACTTATCATACTTATCTTCGACTTGTGGAAAGTTCATAGATATGAATTAAAAATTTTCTATTTTAAGTAAAATGTTTTTGAAAAGAACAAGGTTACCTAACAACATTTGAATTGAAAGAAATACATTTTTTATCTTATTTTATAATAGATAATATAAGCAAAGTTTACTACAGTATGTTCATGCTGACTTTCTAAATATCATGTATAAATTTGATAAAACTCTGTGAATATATTCAGTAAAAATTGTTCTTGAATAGAATAATATATAGGATATCAATATATTTATAACACATAAAATAATTCAAATAGAATAAAGAAACTCACAGAAGCCATTCACTGAACAGTATTTAACAAGTCTGCAAAATTGCAGTTTAACATCTATTATAATTCCTGTAAAATATGATTTTTTGTAATGCCTTGTAAATGTGACCAAATATGCCTGTTTTATACACATGTTTCCTTTCATTGTTCAATGCTGTTTAACTTGTAAGTAAATAATATTAAAAATTGTATACTTTAAACATAATTAAAATTGTTCTTTTATGTTAGAAAACTATTTCAGGAAGTAATACTCAGATACCTGATCATATTAAATCTTTAGTAATTAAAAACATTAAATGCACTTCTTTTTATTTACAGTTGACATAATTTAAAACTTTACACAATTAACAATTGCATGAAACAGTCCCTTGCTATAGACACAGTAATGTAACTGAATGGGTGCTTGCAGAAACTGGCTTACTACCATTTGGTCAGAATAAAGAAAAACATTTTGCAAATATGAAGAAAGCATTTATTGCCCAGTGCATCTAGTGTGCATAGGAATTATGTTTGCTAAATTGCTTATACAGCAATGTCATCTTCACAAATCCTGTGTAATAAATTGATAAGCACTGTTGCAACAAACAAACTAAACAGATTAAAACATAATTTTAATGATGTGATATAAAATTATGAATTTCAAGTAGGATTTCTTATTAGCACAACTCACAGAAGATGTGTGCATTTTCTAGGTTAGAATGCAGCATGTTACTCCCTTTAATACTCACACAATCCTTACGTCATTTAACGTATTAGAGGTCTACATGCCTAGCTATTTAAATGGGCAATAACTCGATCTTTCTCAGGGAAAGATACTTAGGTACCGATATTAAATTTTTGTACTTTAGTACTGTCTCTACTAAAACTATTGTGTGGAAGTGAAGCCAGGGTAATGACACATATATATATACATACATAAACAGATTCCCAGTAAATGATACTATTACATTTTTAAGAATAATTTCATTTTCACCCAATGTAGCCAACAGAAAATACTTTTAACTAGAAGCAGTTCCCACTTTATACCTCCCAAAAAGGGAGAAAAGTGATTTAGCAGCAGGAAAATGTGACTCGGAATGACTTCTGTACAGCAAGGATGTACTTCACTTCCTGCACTACAAGAAACCAAAAATAGAATAAAATATTTTTTATGAAGTCTTGTAAAAGGAAGACTAAGCAATGAAGCTCATATTAAATGAATATATAAAGACACTGTATCCCATTTATAAGGGCTATGGCCTCCTACAAGAGGTGGGCAGGGTTTTGACTTGGTGATGTAATTCATGTACCTAGTGAGCTATTTCATGTGAACAGATGACTCACTTTAAGCTAAGAGTTACAAGTGCGGTTAAACAAATTTTGGCCCTTTTTTTTTAGGGTTGTTCACTAGATGATTTCACACATTCCTGTTACAGGAGATGGTAGGCCAGTGGACTTTTAGTCATTGCTTGAATGTGTTTGCCCCTTTGTTCTTGGGTGTCTTGTATACTGCATGTGTAGGAGTTCAGTAGAGTGATTTTCTGCACCCTTCTGCCTTGCTATGTGATCAACCCACCACTAGCTATCCTCTATGGTTGAGGGGTACCAAGCTAGCCTCTAGTTCCTGAGGTTGCAGGTTCAAACCCAGCGGGCAATGGATTTTTTTGAGCATAAAAATCCTTAGCATGGCTTCCTTCAGAAGGGAAGTAAAACCAGTGGTCCCATGTCATAGTTTCACAGCACATAAAACAACCTCAAGCCTGATAAAGGGGCCTCTGAGCAAAATTTCCAAGTTTCTGGTCTTTCACGCCCAATAAAGAATGGGATGCTAAAAACCACAGTAGTTAAAGAGCATCCATAAATGTAACTCAATTTAATTTAAATCCACCACTATGTCATGGAGACTTTTTGTGCAACATTGAGGCTGTAATTTTTTGTAGTTTCAAATAAGAAACCTTGTCCTCTTAGCAAAATGCCTATTATCTTTTGCTTTATTTTCTTTTGGCATGTTCAATGTTTATCCTTTGTCAGTGTGTGAGGGCCCAAGTTTGCAACCATATTATGTTAGAACAGGGAAGATGCATGAGTTGAGGGATTGTAGTCTCAGCATCTGGTTTGGTGAACTATTAAAGAGTATGAATTTTATTGCCTAGAAGCTTACCAGGATTGAGCTATTCTCCATTTTCATTATTTCTCCATTCCTTACATTAGTGATGTATGTCTCCTATATATAATTTAGATAATCCACATACTGTATCTTGGTTCCCAGTGCTGTGATTGGTCTTGGCATTATTTTTGATTTGCTGTAGTTTATTTAAAGCCCAACTGAGAGTCTCAAATTACATTGCTGTATTACACATTACATTTCTTTGGTTTCCTAATGAATAAACTATTTTTCACATTTCTCAAAACACACATTCATATACTTATTGTATAATTATGCATGTTTAGCCAAATCCCAAAATACCTTTGACAGAATTAAACACCTAATTATGATTGAGTTACTAGAAAGCATTGATTTGGATAGCCACAAACCTTAGAATTATCACAAACCTATATTGGTATCTGCTATTGTGAGTGGAGGGAGAAAATCTTAAAAGGATTAAAATCTCATGGGGAGAGAAAATGTTGTATACTGTGCTTCACATATATATCCAAACATGATTTTTGTTTAAAGCATTAAACACATAACAGATTGTATTAAATCATTCAAAATTTAGTTTTGTCAGGCAGACATAATGTGGCATGAAAGGAGTTGCTCATTTTTGTAACATTTTTTGCAATTTTACAATTAATGCTTTCATTTAGAGACAAAAACAGACATAACTTATTTATTAATGATTAATGTCATTTATTACCAAAAATAAAGTTTGCTGACAGCATTGTTGGTCTACAACAACTTAAATCTTTTGCTGCTACACACTTCATTCAACCAGTAATTTTGATGTATGCACTCAGGCTCTCCAATATTTCTTGCTCTTAGCTGAATGCTTTCTGCATAATTGAGTCCACATGTCTATATGCATTACTTTGTTGTTTACATTTAACAATAAGCCTTCCAGCTCTTATGAATGTTGACATTACTTCTATTGACTTTCTGTGAATACAGGGCAGAAGAACTAGAATGTGCAACTTGGCAATGTATGCACTGCACATCTTATTGTTCCACCCTGCCCTCAAAGGAAGTCAATGGTAGTCATGGCAACAGGAGACTTAATTAGCAACTTAGATAAAATAAGTAATAAGAAATACTTGTATTAAATGCATATTAGTATGTGTAGTTTGAGTAAACGGCAAAATGCAAAATAAAAGGAAAAAATTGTTAAAACCATAAACAGAAGTTATTTAGAGGATAGGCAGTATACTCTAGAGTGTACAGATATCAACACAAAGGGAGAAGAAGTCAAATTGTATTGCTGATGAGGATACAAAAGAAGGCAGTGCTCCAGTGGATGTACTTGTTATTAGCAGTGAAAACATTAAACAAAATAGCACATATAATAAAAACTATTGGTTAGATATAAATGAAATCTAAGCAAAACAAAGTTTATAATTATCAATAATCTCTACCTCAGATTATCATGTACATATTAAAAGAAAGAAAACTCATAAAATAGGAAAATTGATTAATGATCAGCATCAGTCACAAGCAATAAAAAGTCAAACTGAAAAAGCTAGAACCATATATTACAATGGTGCAGTATTGTGAGTATAGTGCTCCAATTTCCAGTCATAGAATGAGCAGGGGTCTGTAGGTTATGAAAACCAGTTTTCTAGGCGATCCACCTTCCTGTGGAAGACTGCTTGCATATGGGTGTGAGGCTGGTATTTGTATTGGTAGGCCTTGGCCTTCATGGGCAGTTATGTCATAGAGTTGTAATCATACAATGGTTCAAGATTTAAAAACCATGACTTGAAAGTAGATAAACTAAATCTTCTTTACTGCTATATATTCTCCATGTTTTCCTAAGGAGTACAAATATGGACTTTAACTCAAGCAACTCCAAGAAATTGAAAGCTTCTAAACATGTGGTTGCGCAAAAGAATAATCAAAGTCTCTAGGATGGAAAGAAAGATTAGCAGTGAAGTTATTTAAAATAAAACTAAAAGCATGGAGTTCCAAATTATTGCCAAGTGCAAATAACTTAGCCATATGACAAATAAAAATCTGATGCATTACATTCACATGACTTTCTCTACCATCTATCGTTCATTAGTGGGTATAAAAACTATTCTTACTAAAGCTTATTTTTCTATCTATTACATTCTAATCCAAATAAACCTTTGCAGAAACAGCTATATTACACAATTCATTATAGATACAAAGCAAACAGCGATAGTCAAATGTTCAAGAACTGGACGCTATATACTGGCCTTAAAATTCCACACTCTTTCCATGCAATCATGAAAAACAACTGAATGTTGACAGGACTTGAAGAGGCGTCCATTCGACCATTACTAATGGATATCTCAGAAATGGCTTATGCCACAAAAAAAAACAAAAAAACCTTATTTTCAATAAATTGTGTGCTTTAAGAGATCTATGCTTTTGGTGTAGTGCGTTTTTATCTATTGCTTAATGTTTACCAGTTATACAGGGTTATACAGAATTCCTTGCAGATGAAGAGGACTTCACAGGCTATTCCTAGAAAATTAAAGATATACATTTTATTTTTCATGTAAATGTGTTTAATATATGATATTTTAATAAAAATCTAACATTAGAGTTCTTTTTAGAAAATAAAAAAATTTTGAAAAATGTTCCATGGAAAGGTAATTTGGGATGGAGAGATTTTCTTTAAAATTTTTGTGTTGCATGTATGGAAGATACTGAACCTAAATTCTAAGTTTGGTGTTTATCCAACTTTTGCACATGCACATGGACATGGACATTTTTCTAAAAACTTGATATGATACATTCAGAGACTTTGTCTACCCTCTATCATTTATTAGTGATTATTTAAATTATTCTTACTGAATCTTATTTTTCTATCTACTACATTTTAATCCAAATGAAACTTTGTGGAAATAACTACATTACACATTTCGTTATACATACAAAAGCAACAGTGACAGCTAAATGTTTAAGAACAGGATGCTATTTGTTGGCCTTAAGATTCCATACTGTTTCCATGCAATCGTGAGAGACAAATGAATGTTGAAAGGACTTTAAGAGAATGACCAGGAAATGAACAATTCGAACCTTTAATAACAGATATCTCAGAAACGGCTTATGCCACAAAAACCACTTGTTTTAAATTAACTGTGTGTTTTAGAGAGAACTACATTTTTTGTGTGATACATTTTCATGTATTATTTAATGTTTACCAGTTATACAAGATTGTGTAAAATTCCTTATGAATGAAGAGAACTTCATAGGCTATTCCCCAAAAAATTCAAGATATATATTTTATTTGTCATGTAAATATGTTTCATATATGGTAATTTAATCAAAATCATAACAAACCATTTTTTAGAGAATAAAATTTTTCGAAAAAAGTTCCATATAAGGGGTATTTTGGGATGGGAATTTTATTGAAAAATCTTTGTGTCGCATCTTTGGAAGGTATTGAACCAATTTTGGTATTTATCCAACTTTTCATTTTTCAGTTATGCTGTTCATAGACATAACACAGACACACACAGATGTTTTTTTATAAAAATGCTTTTTTTTTAATCCAAGGAATCTCAAAACATGTATTTCTGCTGAATTTTTGGGTGGAATGCCGTTCCTTTTCTACCTACTATGTACGTGGTAGAGAAAGTGAAAATGCTTTATTTGGATTTAGAGGCCTCAAAACATATATTTCTGGTGAAATCTTGGTATCAAATTTTTGAGGGAGTGCAATACCTTCTCTACCTACTTGTATGTGGTAGAGAAAGCAAAAAGGATACCCGTTACTCAAAATAGCCTTTAGGAAAAGCTTAGAAGAGGAGTACTGGAAAAAGTATCCGGTTAAAAGACCTTAGATTTTGATTCAAAAAGTCCACCACAGAACTCCTCAGAACAACAGTAAACTCAGTTATGATTCCTATATTGATTGATAACATTTAGAATAAATGGTCACTTTAAGAAAATGGACAAACAGGATTTTAACGGTTAAATGTCTTAGTAGATCTTAAGGTTTCTGTAAACATAATTCTGCAGCATTGCTTGAGCCAGAAAGGACAGAGAATGAAAATAATGTGATGCATGGAGGAATTTTTTTAAATAAGTAAAATATTGGATGAGGGAAACATCTTCTAGGAATACTTATTGACATTATATGGAGATCTGCAGATAGAATGGTATGCAGAGATATATATATATATATATATATATATATATATATATATATATATATATAGATGAATATCATGGAGCAGGATGAGACAGTTTCTCTGAGGGAAGAATGAAGCAGAATTAAGTGGGTTATAGAGTGTCTGACATGAATATTTGCTCACTATGTGGAAATTCCTGATAACTGTGGCAGTCTCTAGTTCCCATTGTTGCTGGTTGGATACCTGATGGAGGAAAATGGGCGTTTTGGGAGTGTAAAAATCTGAAGCACAGCTTTCTTTTGAAGGAAAATACATTGAAGCTTATTTGTGCATACAATAACTAATGAAGTGCAACAGGGATCCCTCAGCAAAACTGTCAAGTCATTTTCACACCCAAAAAGTTTGTTTCTCCTAGTACAATCTAGTTGGTGTTGAACTAACAGCAGATTAAAGAAAACCTTGTTAGGGTCTTAGCTGTTGGAACTTGTACAGCTTTGGTAAGGATGATATGGAAATTCCGGTGCAACACTGTACTGTGACCTAGAAGTCCAGAAAACAGTGTGGCAGAGAGGGGAACTAGGAATTTAAAAATAAATAATAATCTACAGAATGTGTATTTGGCAAAAATAATTATTAATAAGGACATGTAAAAGCTTATTAAAGAGTTAGGAAAATGTTTAGGGAAGGTAATATAAAAGCCATTTAGTCACTGGAAAAGGAATAAAGGGTGATAATGGGTTGAGGATGATAATGAGTGAGAATGGAATCTGAGTACTTGTTATAAATTGCATTTTTATTAGTCAATAACCTGGATTGTCACGTAAGATCCAAGGGCATAAGCAATTCTTGGTGTGGTTAGTATGGTTTGTAAATATTAAAATTAAAGTAGTATAAATAGGAACACTTAGATGAATGTTTTGTAATTTGAATTCTGCATATTAAAAAGGGGAAATTCATAAACAAACACGTGAATTCTGATCGAAACTAAAAGCTGCTTTTGTCTGTATTGTTTGGATTGTAAGGTTTAAGACTAACGGACAGCTCATTAATGTTAGTATATGCAAAATAATATATTACAACTTACTTTCAAAGTTAATCTTTGATGAATATCTTAAGCTGCCTTAGTGTCTATAAATACTGTGTATCTGAATAACTTAATTTGTAAAAACTATTTTACAGTGGCAACTGTGAAGCCGCAGCCATTCTTCAGACTTGGTCCTAAAACATCACTCTTTGTGGTGTTAACCTGTTCATTTGTTTTGACAATTCCAATTCTAATTGCAACATTGTTTCCCTATCCTTTTCATGCTTCATGCAGAATAACATGGTAAGTAATCTTCTACTAATGATTGAGGAAGTAATGCTAGCCTAAAGTTCAATTTCATAATCATTGATAGCTATAGCATATTTCAACAAGCTTTTATAGTTACAGCACATGTGCTTACAAACTAAAATGAAAGCTGAACATTATATTTCAATGAAGCCATAAATAATTTGGTGATTCCGCTTTTCTATTACAGGCGAGAGAGAGAGAGAGAGAGAGAGAGAGAGAGAGACACAATAACATACTAAAGGAATGTCTTAGATATCAAAGAGGCATAGTGGAAAGAGAGTTGGTTTAGAGAGATCTGTACAAAATAGTTAAAAGAAATTGGGAACAGGAGAAGTGATATGAGCAATTTGGAAGAATAGCTTTTGCACAGGCATTATTTTCAAAAGTATTACAATAATTTTTTGCAGACATGCATTATGTGAGGAAAATTGGGCAATATTTTTGGTTACTTTTCATTGCTTACATTCTTTTGTTACTGTCACTTCCTCCCTACCTCCTTTCCCCTTCCTCTGAACATATATAAATCAAATATACTAGATAATGATGGTGATGATGATAATGAAGATGAAGAAGAATAAGATGATGGGTATGATGATGATGATATGATGATAGACTTTTAAAGTAATTAATGTTTAATTTCTCTGAATTTTATAGCATGTTTCATTATGTGGTTACATCTTTATAAGAGTACTTCGAAGAATATATATGGACAATCAGTTTTGTATTAAAATTGCTAATAATAAATTAACGAGAAGCATTCCGAATAATATTGGTCTAAGACAAGGTTGTAAATTGAGTCCTGTATTATTTAATCTGTTCATAGATGATATTTTGGAATCAATTAGAGTAGAGGACAGACATGTGCCAATAGTTAACAAGGAAATACCTGGTTTGTTATTTGCAGATGATTTAGTTGCAGGATCTATAAGTAATATGGGATTGGCGATAACAATTGAAGTGATAGATAAATTTTGCAAAAAATGGAGTAATTAATGTAAATAAAACAAAAATTATGGTATTTAAAAAGGGCAATAAATTTTAAATTACAGAAAGATGAGAAATGGTATTGACATGGAAGAGAAATCGAGTTAGTTAAAAAATTTGATTATTCAGGGATATGATTAAGCAGCAATGGTGGGTGGAGCGAACAAAAGAGAATAGTATTAGCTAAAGGAAAAATGGCAATGAAAGCCATTAAAACTTGTATAGATAAAATTACCAGAAATGCAATTAAAATGGTTAGAGAGAATTTATAATACTGTAGTAGAAGCAAAAATGTTATATGTAACAGAGATTTGGGGCCTGGAAGAAGGGTGGGTAAATATAGACATGATCCATAGGAGCTTTTGTAAACAAATATTGGGCTTACCAAGATCAACACCCAATGGAGTAGCTCAAGCCAAATTAGGGAGAATGGGAATTAAAGGAAAAATTGTGGAAAGAGTGCTAAAATATTGGATTAGAATTAAAAATTCTGATGATCAGAACATTTTACATCAATGTTTGATAGTGCAGGAAAGACTTAATCATAAAGAGTCTTGGCTAGGTAAGATAAAAGAAACCTTGATGAAGATAGGTTTTGGGGAGATTTGGAGAGCTAAAGAATTACTACAAATAGGTTTCTGGAATGAAATTAGGACAAGAATAGAGGACATGGAAAAACAAGATTTATTAGTGAGTTTTACTTTTAAGAGTTCATTGAGATTATACAGAGAAATGAAAGTAGTATGGAGCAGGGAACAGTATGTTGATATATGTGATAAAACAGCAAGAGCAGGATTTGCATGGGCTAGGACAGGGGTGGTGAATTTGAAAGGTTTGAGAAAAGAGATTGATTTGGACAAATGCCCACTATCCACCGGAAAGTTAAAGAGTGGCATATAGCTTTAGAGTGTGAAGAAATGAAGTTGCTTAGATAGAGGATAGAGAAGAGAGAATGGTTAAATTCACCAATAGAAATTCAAGCTAAAAGGTTAGTAAATGTAAAATCTAGGAAAAATATAATAGAAGTAGGAAACCTTTTGGGCAGAGTAAGAGCAAAATGGATGAAGAAAATTAGCAAGGAAGAGGCGAATGAGCATTACAGTAGTTTTTATATGATATGTTGCGAGTAGGACCCAACAACTCGACAACCTCAAGGTTTGAGTTTGTTGTGCTCCAAGGAAAGCAACTTATTGTAGAGTTACAGTAAGTATTGCAGATTAAATAAATTTTTAATTGTACTTTTAGATTAGGAGGAATGCTGGCTACCAGTATTCCACACTGCTGGATACCAGTAGTTAAGAGGTTAGTTTTCTTTATATTTTATTTTATTATTTTTAGAAATGGGTTAAGAATAAATTTATAAAATTGTTGTTGTAAATTTGCAAAATTAATTGGGTTAATAATAAAATTACTTACATGTGGTTACATTAACTTTGCCCCTCCCCAAAACTGGCCCTTAAATTATGTCTATGGATCAACCACAAGCCATAACATGAAGATGCAGCATTATATAATAAAATGTGAAATGAAAAAAAAGAAAGAAGAACCTTAAGGGTCTTTCTCAAAAGTGACTATTGCAATCTGATCTTTCTTATGAAGTATATGAAAGCCCTAACACCATTTTTTATGGCCATGTTCAGTTTAATACCAAATTAGCATGACCACATTATGATACATCATTTGTACTATAAGATACCATTATTAAATGCATTTCTATGTTTGATGAACCTTTATATTTTACTCATATGCCCTTTTCTTATTTTTATACATTGTTTTTATTGCTAGTTGGGCTTTAGGGTGAACAATTGCTGAGGTCATTAAAAAATTGTTTGTTATTTATCACTTCTACTAATGAGAAGTTTCTCTTTATGTCTGGTACTGAAGAATCTGTTGCCTTTCCGATGCAAAGTCTGATTTGCTTCTTTGGCATTTTTCATGGATTAAATTTGCTCCAAGTTTTTGGAATAAGGATCTATTAAGTTCAAGGAAAGTATTGCTGTTCTTCTCAGTCGGTTTTAAAACCCAAAATATTGAAAATTGCTACAAAAAATTTCCACCTTGAGTAATTGAAATTGCAAGAAATGTCCTGTTTTCTTATTTTAAATCAGAGTGTTTTGATGGTTAATAATTGGAAATGATCTGAATATATTCTTTTGTTCCTGCATGATATTTTGGACCTTGAGTTTTAAAGGGCCACTTTAAGGCAATACATCAGTGAAATTTGGTAAACAATATGAAAATTTTCAATTTTTAGTTTTTTGCATTTTTATTATACTTCTAACTTGTAATTTAATGCTACACAATTGGTTTTTAATAACAACAGCTTTAAAGCCACAAATGAATATTTAATTGGTCCTGTATCATTTAGGTAATGCACCGAATTGATCTTGAAACTCAAATTTTCTCAATTCCTTTTTACTTTCTCTACCGCATACAAATAAAGCATTTTTGGAAACATATTTGTGTGTGTGTATGTGTGTATGAACAGCAACACTCAATAACAAAAAGTTAGATAAATGTCAAACTTGATGTTTAATTTTAATATCTTCCAAAGATGTGACATGAAGATTTTCAAGAAAATTCCCCTATCCCATACTACTCTCTACATGGAGAATTTTTCGAAATTTTTGATTTTCTAAAAATTGACATGATTTTGATTAAAATACCACCTATTAAAGATATTTACATGACAAATAAAATGTATATCTTGAATTTTCTGGGAACAGTCTGTGAAGTCCTCTTCATTCAGAAGGAATTTTATACATTCTTGTATAACTGGTAAACATTAAGTGATAGATGAAAATAAACTACACAAAAAATGTAGATCTCTTTAAAGCACACAATTTATTGAAAATAAGTTGTTTGTGGCACAAGCCGTTACTGAGATATCTGTTATTAAAGGTTTGAATTGTTCATTTCTTGGTCATTCTCTAAAAGTCCTGTCAATATTCAGTTGTTTCTTGTGATTGCATAGAAACAGTATGGAATTTTAAGGCCAACATATAGCGTCCCATTCTTATACATCTGACTATCACTGTTCTCTTTGGATCTATAACAAAGTGTGTAATGTAGCTATTTCGGAAAGGTTTATCTGGATTAAAAATGAAGTATATAGGAAAATAAATTTTAGTAAGAATAATTTGCATACTAATTATAAGTGATAGAGCTACCCTCAACTCATGTGAATGTATCACATTAGATTTTTTTTCAGCATTTTTCACTGTTCAAAATACTCCTTGGATCACAGTTTGTAACTTACAAGTTTAAAATTCTCAGGAGAGCTTCAGGCATTATAGATTTAAAAGTTATTATGCACTGGTTTAAAAATATTAAATAGTTCAGTTGAAATTAATTATGTTACATAACTCAGATTGAGAATGTCAATAACATACACAACAATTTTTTTTCTCTTGAACTAATTAAAATTATAAAATACCTGCAAAACTATTTCTTTATATTTCTATACTAAGCTTAAATAAAAAATTTGGAAGCAATACACCAAATGATAGGCTACAAGTAGCATTTAACATTACCATATCTAAAAGTGGTTAATTATTAATTAAAATATTTATATCTTAACGGTTTTGCATAGCTCATAAAATTTTATGTGCACTATATGGTTTATATTCTAAGTATACGGTTAAAAGGTCAAAGAAATCAGAAGAAAACTGTGATTTTTGGATTTTCACAGATGCTTTGCCTTAAATAGGTACTTCTTTTTACATTTGTTTACCATATGGCAGATGACGATGATGGTGATGATGGTGAAAGTAAAATAATTTATTATCACTCATTAGATAATTATATAAAATTACAATACATCCTAAGAAGAGCTTAAAATTAACTGCTTAAATACTATGTGCATACAGGATATATTACACATTATATTCTTGAATTTCTGTAAACTATATAATGGGTGTTCTAATAGCCATTTATACATTTTATTTTTGAATCTAGTAGTATTATAATTTCTTATTTCAATAGGCAAGCTATTGTATAGTTTCATTCCTACAATTTTGTAATATTAAGCCATTTTATGTAGTCTCTGATATGGAATTTCTATTTTATTACCGTTTCTCATTTGGTACTATATATATATTTCTATTTTATCACTGTTTCTTATTTGGTACTATATATATATATGCACATAAATTTATTGACAACTCTGGGAATTGGTGTTATCTTAAACAGAGGTTTACAGTGCTGAGTTTTGTGAGAAGCAGTTAACATTCTTACAAATTTTTCCTTTTTTTTTTAATTAATAAGAAGTACTTCAGATACTCTTGTACTGCTACCCTATAGTATTGAGCTATATCTATAAACACTTTGAAAAAATTAAAATAAACTGCCCTTTCATAGTCTTTTGATACTAATTTGTTAAGATTTGCTAACATCAATACTGTGCATGATACTTTACTAAAAGTCAATGTGAGCTTTAAAAGAGGGGTTATCGTCAATGTTTATTTCAAGCAGTTTAACTCTCTCAACAGAGTGTTCTGTGTTTTGTTCTCATTCACGTAAAAGCTGTATTTATTACTTCACTTGTTGTATGCTTAGGTTTACTGACTCAGCCAGTAATGCTAATTCTTTATCCATGCTAAGGAAAGCTGCCAATGTTGCCAATCAGTAGTTTTTATGGCAAAACTGATTCCCTACCTCAAAATTTTCTAAGTTTACATAAAATATATTGTTTTCTTTTAACCAATGTTCACATAAACAAATCACTTTTCCATTAATTCTATTATAAAATAAATTTAACTCTTCTACTGTTGTTTAAGAACAGTAGAATAGTTCTTATGTTCATGCAGAGCAGTTCTACAATGTTTTCTTCTGTGCACACCTTTTGTTCATTCACTTGATCACACTTCAGAAATAATCCACAAGCCTTATTGGGACTTTTTCACTCTTACTGACCTTTCTAGGTTGGCTCCACTGAGTTCTTGAACTTGCTCATGCTGTCCTTCTACTCCTGTCTTTTAATCTTCCACTTCATTCAATACTTGATGCACCTGTAATTGTTTCTTATTAATCCAAGTGTTCAGTGTACTTCGCCTGCTGCATGTAGCTTTTAGCTTTTTTTTTTCTGGACGTCTGCTTCTTCATTTCTAACCATTGCTGAAGAAAGGTTGTATTCTTTCTGGTGTTGTCCTTTATGTAGTCCATCCATTTACTGACCAGTTTTCTGAAATATATCAAAAGCAAAGAGCAAGTATTCACTGAATAAACAGTATAAATTCCTTAGATCATTTTCATTACAATGCAGTATTTCTTTTGTAATAATTGTACACCAAAAACTGAATTCATCTCTCTCTCTCTGTCTAATCTTCAGAAATCTAAAGAACTATCATGCATTCTTTATCCAAGCATAATTATTGCAGAAATACATAGGGCAATTAATAATTTCTTTGACATTGTGTGCCACAATGAAGGTAATTCTTTCAACACGTTTGTTACAGAACAAATTTTATGCTACAATTTCTTCTGCTATATGCAAGTACATATCTCTATTCCTCACCCATTGTTTATATTAATCATACATTTAGAGAAGTACAAATTTCAAGGGTGAAGATAGTATTCTCATATTTCCATGAATAAATTGGATACAGGAAACTCATTAATAGAAAACTAGGTTCCAGTTCCTTATAGGGTGTCTGCTGTTTTCCTTTTAATTAAATTCAATACTTTTCCATGAACTCTCTATCTGAATTAATGTCTGTTTGATAACATACGTGGCACAATGGCAACCATTCCAGACTAAAAATCAGTACTTTTGGTCTGCAATACTGATTTATATTTTGTTCTATAAGCACCAAAATATTGCATGACAGTAGTTTAGGCAAAAATTATGTGTCTTGAAAATGACAATGTGTTGTTAAAATGGCAATGTGTCAGGGATATTTACTTTCTTCACTTAAGTGCTTATAACAGAAAAAAATTTAATGCCTTTTTTTTTATTATTTATTTATTTATTTCCATGCCCACAATCTAATTTTCTTTTACTTTTCATTACCATGTACATAGTACTTAGAGAAGGTATTACATTCCACCCAAACATTTGATATGGAGATTTCACCAGAAATGCATGTTTTGAGGCCCGCTTAATAATTTTTTGTTTAAAAATGACCGCGTGGTGTGTGTGTGCGTGCGCATGTGTGTGTGTGTGTGTGTGTGTGTGTGTGTGTGTGTGTGTGTGTGTGAGCGCGCGCGCGCATCTTCCAAGGATGCAACACAAAGATTTTCAAGAAACTCCTCTACTCCAAACCACCCTTTACATTAAAAAATGTTCGTTACTTTTGATTTTCTCAAAAATCGCTCTAAAAATTTTGGTTAAAATTCCATACATTTAATATATTTGCATCACAAATAAAATTATATCTTGAATTTTCTGTTAATTGCCTGTGAAGTCCTCTTCATTTTGAAATAATTTCGCATAATTTTTTTACAACAGGCAAATATTAATGCTAAGAGATAGACAAAAATCTACTGAACAAAAAATGTAGATGTTTCTAAAACATGCAATTTATTTTGGGTACCTAACTTTTTTGTGACATCAGCCATTTCCAGGATATTTGTTAATATTGGTTTTTTTAAAGTCTTGTCACTATTCAGATGTCATGGAAAGAGTATGGAAAGCTCCAGCTTTTAAACAGCTGACTATTGATTCAGTTTCCTCTATTCCTCTTCTACCTTTAATGAAATGTGTAACAAAACTATATCTGCAAATGTTTATTTGATTCAAAATGAAGAGATAAAAAAGAAATCTGATATGATACATTTACATGACTTTCTCTACCCTGTATCGTTTATTATGGTTATACAAACTAGTCTTACTAACGCTTATTTTTCTATCTACTACATTTTAATCCAAATAAATCCTTGCAGAAATAGCTACATTATACATTTCATTATAGATACAAAGGGAACAGATATAGTCAAATGATTAAGAACAGGACACTATATGCATTGGCCTTAAAATTCCATACTGTTTCCATGCAATCACAAGAAACAACTGAATATTGACAGGACTTTAAGAGAATGATCAGTAAAGAACAATTCAAACCATTAATAATGGATACTCAGAAATTGCTTATGCCACAAAAAATTTATTTGAAATAAATTATGTTTTCAAGAGATCTATATTTTTGGTGTAGTATGTTTTTTTGTTTGTTTTTTTTTTTGTTGTTTAGTGGCTTAACATTTATCAGTTATACAAAATCATACCAAATTCCTTCCAAATGAGGACTTCAAAGGCTATTACCAAAAAATGTGAGATATACATTTTATTTTTCATGTAAGTATCTTTAATATATGGTATTTTAATCAAATTTATTACAGCCATTTTTTTAGAAAATAAAAAATGTCCAAGAATTTTCTGTGTAAAGGGTAGTTTGGCTTGGAGAGATTTTCTTAAAAATCTTTGTTTTAGATCTTTGGAAGGTGCTGAACTTAAATGCCAAGTTTGGTATTTATCCGACTTTGTTTTTGAGTTATGATGTTCACACTCATATACACACGTGCCTTTTTCTAAAAAGTTTATTTTTTGGATTCAGGGGGCCTCAACACATGTATTTCCATTGAAATCTCAGTATCAAAATTTTGGGTGGAATACAATACCTTTTCTATCTACTATGTACGTGGTAGAGAAAGTAATAAGCTTGCATAATACTAGTTTTCAGAAACTATTAAAAATAAATTACAATGGGTAGAGAAAGTAAGTGAATGTAACACACCAGAATTTTCAGTAATTTTATAGCCACTGGATACATTGTTTTTGAATATTCTCAGGTTTAAATAATAAGGCTTTAGTGGGTAAAAGTTTTTAGATTCATAATCTAAAAACTGTACTGATTTAATTTTCATAAATTACTCATTGCCACATAGCATATTTGTTCCTAGTGTTTGTTTATAGATTACCTGGCATTTAGAAACAATTTCAGATGCAATTGGAGCTAAGGTGGTAATGCCCCTCCTTTCCCCCTGCCTCTTTCTTCATTTTCAAATTCATTGGTAACCAAATCTATATCAATACAAATTGTCTAAAATATTTTCCTCTACATGCAGTCTTAACAAAATTAATTTGCAACACATTAATTATCAATAATATCTGTAATAAGATCAGTATCTTGTGACAAGTTGTAAATGGTATAAAGAACTTTGAATAAAACTTTTAGGTAGATACATAATATTAGTAGGTATTGTGCACATAACAAAAGTTGTGCTATGTAACACAATGGTTTCCTTAGCAACTACACACTGTTACATTGTAAAGTTTAAAGGTATTTAAGGTATTTAAATGGAGCAAATAGAATTAATGTAAACTTGGCTTACCTTAACATATAAATGTGTTCAATGGAAGATTTGTTCTGACATATTTCTAATCCATAGCTTTATTTGATTTTCATTCAATTTTAATTCAGACAATTGTTAAGGTATGGATTCAGACAAACAACTTGCTACACTACAGCTAGGCATTCAAATAAAAATCATGGCCATTTGTATAAAATACACATAGTTGCTATCCACTTTGGATGGGAAATGGTAATTTTTCAGCAGCTCCAAGAATGTCATTCTCCCTATGCATTGACTGTGACTCAATATTCACCTCTTTCTAATATTGGTTTTAGAGAGCTTTTGATCAAAACCAATTAGACAATTACTACCCTAAAGAGGAGGGCTGTAATGTTCTTTAAACATTGGCCTTTTTAAACACAACTGGTATGGTTCATACTGGAAAGTAATCTTAATATGTCTAATGACCTTGAAAGCTTACATTTTAGAGGACTTGTCTTAATCATTCCTTGTGTGAATTGTGATGTAATAAAAAGTGAGGAAAGCTTATTTTTTATGCTAAATACACTACGTGATCAAAAGTATCCGGACACTTGGCTGAAAATGACGTACAAGTTCCATCGATAATGCTGGAAGTTAATATGGTGTTGGCCCACGCTTAGCTTTGATAACAGCGTTCACTCTCGCAGGCATATTTTCAATCAGGTGCTGGAAGGTTTCTTGGGGAATGGCAGCCCATTCTTCACGGAGTGCAGAACTGAGGAGAGGTATCGATGTAGGTTGGCGAGGCCTGGCACGAAGTCGGCATTCCAAAACATGCCAAAGGTGTTCTATAGGATTCAATTCAGGACTCTGTGCAGGCCAGTACATTACAGGGATGTTATTGTCGTGTAACCACTCCGCCACAGCCCGTGCAATATGAACAGGTGCTCGATCGTGTTGAAAGATACAATCGCCATCCCCGAATTGCTCTTCAACAGTGGGAAGCAAGAAGGTGCTTAAAACATCAATTTAGGTCTGCGCTGTGATCGTGCCACGCAAAACAACAAGGGGTGCAAGCCTCCTCCAGGAAAAACACGATCATATGGTCATCGCAGCCTTCGGATCCCCAAGCGGCGACCTTTGTGCAGTAGCCAAACACTTGTTCCCTACCCTCCCTAACCGCAAGCACCATAAAATCTTAACAACGCTTTGCTTTGGTGGAGCTGGAGAAAGGACCACGTGTTGTGTTTAAGGGATGGGAAGACCCTACTAATCGTTTACTGATGGGTTTATGGTCAGGCTTCAAAGCTTTCCGTTCGCTTTGAAGCCGGTTGGGGAAAGGATGCCCGCGACTAGTTTACCATAACATCACCACCTCCGAATTTCACTGTTGGCACTACACAGTCTGGCAGATGACGTTCACCGGCAGTCGTCATACCCACACCCTGCCATCGGATCGCCACATTGTGTACCGTGATTCGTCACTACACACAACGTTTTGCCACTGTTCAATTGTGTAATGTTGACGCTCCTTACACCAAACGAGGCGTCGTTTGGCATTTTCCTGGGTAATGTGTGGCTTATGAGCAGCCGCTCGACCATGGAATCCAAGGTTCCTCACCTCACGCCTATCTGTCACAGTACTTGAAGTGGATCCTGATGCAGTTTGGAATTCCTGTGTGATGGTCTGGATAGATGTCTGCCTATTACTCTTTACGACCCTCTTCAAACGTCGGCGGTCTCTGTCAGTCAACAGACGAGGTCGGCCTGTACGTTTTTGTGTTGTACATGTCCCTTCACGTTTCCGCTTCACTATCACATCAGAAACAGTGGACCTAAGGATGTTTAGGAGTGTGGAAATCTCGCGTACAGACGTCTGACACAAGTGACACCCAATCACCTGACCACGTTCGAAGTCCGTGAGTTCCACGAAGCATCCCACTCTGCTGTTTCACGATGTCTAATGACTACTGAGATCGCGGATAATGAGTACCAGGCAGTAGGTGGCAGCACAATGCACCTAAGATGAAAAATGTATGTTTCTGGGGGTGTTCGGATACTTTTGATCACATAGTGTAAGTGTTTACAGAGTAAAATGTACTATAATTTTTCATGTCTTTGTACATAGAATCATAAGAGGATGACATCTATACTCCTCCCACTTGGTATACGTCACAAAAAACGTATTCAAATGTACATTTTGCATCTAGCATATGCAGAAACGTTATAGCAAAAAATAATTGTAACTTAAAGAACTGCAAATTAAACATTCATTAATTCTAACACATAATTATAATTTCATTAAATTTAATGTTTATATCATTTCATACATGTTAAGTTGGCATGACCAAATAAAATTGGTACCAAATGAAGCTAACATTATTCTCTAGTGTGGAAAATGTCATTCCTGTAACTTTCTCCAATTTGAGATAAATGAACCCACATGTGTGAATTTATAGTTTTCAAAAAGCTTGCAAAATTACTGGCTATAGTATCTATGAGCTTTAAAACCTATATTTAAAGCCTTTAATGTCATGCAAATCATATTTAAGCTTTGTATTCCTACAGAAAAAATTTGGTTTTCTAATGAGATAAAAATTGAAAACCTGTTTTTAGTGACTTTTCATATCCACGTCCTCTTAGACTATTGATAGAATAGGTGCCTGTTTGCAGATTATATTGTACAATAAGCTAAAGCTTAGAATATCTATAGACTTCCGCACCAGAATTCCCATGGGGGGGGGGATCGTGGTGCAAGTTGTGTCATCAGGAACATTTTTGGGGATATGCAAAGTTATAGAGAATTCAAAAATATTGAAGTAAATTCATGGAGCTAATATAAACCCATTTATTACAATTTTTAATCAAATACTGTAATTGTTAACTCAGTTTGTATCTTTAAGTTTGTTAATCTAAATGTGTTGTATCCTCCCCCCCCCCCAAAAAGTAATTTAAGTATAATTCATACTGTATGGTATAATGTGGCATATCAAATCATAATATTTTGGAAATGTATAAAAGGAACTAAGACATTATAGGTAGATATGTAGTTGTTTAGAACGTATAGTATTATTACACTTACTATATTGTTCTATTTAGATAGATACAATAGGATACATTGAAATACAAAGTAATAAAATACACCATCTGCCAGATATTTTTTGTTGTAATTTTTGGTGAAAATATCATGATTTTTATTGATTTTTAACTTTCCAATTATTTGTTTAAACTTTTATTGTGCACCAGTATCACAATAGCTACTAGAGTACCTATAAGACAGCCCCTTTGTGAAGCTTTCCAGGAACATATAAAAGGAACTAAAGAGTTTAAATTGAGCTCACAGAAAAATTTTGAAAGGGAGGCACCCCTGCTCAGCACAAAGCATATGCAGTGTCAATTCAGATATGATTCAAATAATAGTATATCACAAGTTCTAAGTGCATGAGGAGAATGCAAAATTTAGGCAAGCACAATGAATAGAAAAGAAATATTTTTTAAATATCAGAATGCTGTTCTTCACCACCATTGCTGTACCATCACCTTTATTAGATGATGTATAAAAACAGGTGGATTCTGAAATCTATCAATGCTCACAATATTGCTTATCAGTGATTAACTTACAGCAATATGAGATGTTAGGTATGTTTAAAAGTTAAGAATTTGACAATTTTTATTGAGAGATTTCAGATAAGAGCCATCTCCCTTTAATTTCAGGAACGTCAGCATGACATGTCCTTATGTTCGTCAGGCTCTGTTACATGAAATTGAAACTGTACTTCCCTGTGAGAATTGCTCAAGTTTCTACAAAGTAAGTCCCTAGTACATTAACTTTTGATCCGTAAGCTAGAATTTGGTTATTGCATTAAATTATAATGACTCAAATGCTCTTGCATAACATATTTCTGGTATCAGGTACAACTGGTAATCACTTTCACATTATAATTTTGTAATAATTATATGCAAGTACAACTGAACCCACCATTTGAAAATGAGATAGAGTTATGCTGAAAAATGAGTAATGTAATTTCAGTATGATATACTTCATGCAAAGCATGGTTGATCATTTGAAAAGACATGCAGATATCTGCAGAACATGCTACTGTTATTAAGCACTGCTAACATGGCATGTGATGAAAATATCATGTGCATAATGGTACATATGTACACTAAAGAACTGATATGTATATGATACAAAGGGAAATTTGCATCTTATTAAATTGGTTTACTTTTGTTTAATTAATTTATTTATATAGTTTTGGGTGCACACACTACAGTGGAACTACAATTAACATGGCTTTGTCCAACTCTGTTCATACATATAAAGCAATTCACCAACCACTACAGATATGGAGCTGAGATTTACCATGGTAGGTACGGGATTGATGCTCCCAGGGTCCCGAGCCACACTCTCGATTGGGTATCTCTAAAAGGTAGGAGAGCTTATGCCAAACACCCAATCAACTGTGGTCCACAAACGTGTTTGACCAATTTCTAGTTACCTCCCTGAACACAGTTTTATGGATACCAATGCGCGGAACAGAGGAGGGGACTCACATAACTCCCAGCCCCTGAGTATTATGTAGGACTGTGTTCGTATGTTCGTATCCGCTGATAAAGATCATTCCCGGGGTGGGGCCATTACACGAGCTGTTACACACCTGAAGACAATTGGGTCCCTCTATCTTTTTATTGGGAGGTGAGACCCTAAGGTGAGCAAGGTCCAGGCCAGGACTCTCACCTAAGCTGGGGTGGCGTCCAGGATGTGAGCATACCATTGGAGACATTTGTAATGGTGGAGGAAATTATCGCTATGGATCCTAAAAAAATCCAGAAAAAACCCTCAAAAGTCAGCGTAAAAGAAGTAGTCGAGTGTTGTGGTCCTCGCTACTTAGTAATTAATAGAACAGAGGAAGGTAAGAAGTTTACATCGGTGAACCCTTTTATAGTGCAGAAGGGTCTCGATAAAATAACTGGTCCTGTGAAGTCGTGCATCAGAAGTCGCAATGGCATGCTCCTGGTTGAAGCAAATTCAGCATCCCAGGCAGCGACTATCTCGAAAGCCAACTTGTTAGGAAGCTATCCAGTCAGAGTGGAGTTGCACAAGACCTTCAACTCCTCGCGCGATGTAGTAAATACCCGTGTACTGGACGGTATATCCAATGAGATTCAAGAGAATCTACAAGATGAAGTTGTGACATCTGTATATCGGGTTCAGCGGAGACAAGCAGGTGAATCTGTGCCTACTCGTACCCTTCTTACCTTTGATCGGATAGAACTACCTCAAAGGATTAAGGCAGGGTATGAAGCCATTGAAGTTAGGCCATATATCCCCAACCCGTTAAGATGCTATAAGTGCCAGCGCTTTGGTCATACAAGTGATTTCTGTTTCGGTGAAGCTACCTGCGTTAACTGTGGAGAATTCTCACACGAGGGGCAATGTACATCAGCTCCAACATGCGTTAACTGCAGTGGTGAACATCCACCTAATTTCCGAGAATGCCCCCTTTTTACAGAGAAAAAGGCGATCCAGGAGATCCGGGTTAGGGAGAAGGTTTCCTTCTCGGAAATCCGGAAACTCCTGCATGTCCGCTAACCCTCTGTCCCGAGGTCCGGTACCTATAGCTCAGTTGCAGGTAAACCGGTACCGAGTCGGGAAATCGAAACTCAAACCAGCGATATTAACGTGGCCACACTTTCAGAAAAGATTATCGTATCCAAATCACAACCAAAGCCGACGAAATCCACATCTACATCTGCTACAACACCTGCAAAGATCCCTTCAGTAAATTCAGCATCAAGACCATCTACTTCAAGCAATAAGACTGGCAAGCACGTAACTTCTAATGCACCACAGATAAAGTTTAAGACCAGCTATATCCGAACTGACTTCCTGAAAGAAAATGCAAAGTCTCTACCAGGAACATCCAAGGGAAGGAAAAGTCCACAAACATCTCCTCGGAGATCCTCTTCTGAGGAATCTTCTGGGAAGGACTCGGATCGGCGATCTACATCTTCGCCGATCTCCACTTCCAATCAGTTCGAGGTTCTCGAAGCGAGGTTTTTTTATTGGAAAGGGGTCCTCGCCTATGGAGGAGATGGAGCAGGTGGATTCTGCCCACACTGCCAGAACGACAGTGAAAAAGAGGCAGGATAAATCCTCCGTTAAAGGTGTAAAATGTTCATATCTATTCCCATAAACCTTGTCTAAAGACCTTGGGCCTCATTATATTAGCTTTCTTTAGTAATATAGAATGGGACGCGAAATACCACAGTAGTTAAAGAGCGTCCATAAATAAAACCCAATTTAATTTTAATTTTGCACCCACACTCTCCGGCTCTCACTACAAGAGGTGCTGTGTACACTATGGTAGATATCTGTGACCCTCTGGCCTGCTCGTTACGCTGAACAGTTTCAGATCCATCCTTTTAACAACCCTCGCTACCTTACTTACAATCAAAGCATAAGTGGTGACTGTTGTCTTCGATCCCCCCCCCCTGATCTCCTCGCCAGCCGTTTTCTTAGAAAGTCCCATTGAACGGTCTCAGCTACTACATGTACATAAAATATCTCCTGGACCTAACCGCCTTATTATTGAGTAACTTAAATCTCCGCCACGTAATGGATTCCCTTGTTTATGGCATCTTTTATATACCCGTCTGTAATGGAAAAGTAGAACGGTTATCCCTATTCACAAACTAGGTAAATCTCTATCTATCGAAAACAACTAAAGAAGGTACTTTGAGTAACTCGTCCTGATGCGACTGTACACACATATGAATCCCTAGGTTTAACATCTCCAATCTGGATATGCTGGATAGAAATCGGCAACATTTCATGTGGCTAGGGTCATAAATTACGTCCGGAAAGTTCAGGCGACAATATAAAGTGAACGCTTATCCTCTTAGATGTCTCAAGAGAGCTTTTGGTTAGGATGACCTCTACAAGCTACTGTAGCGCAATGACTCGCTTATGCATTAATCGCATCTTAGCTCTAGTCCAGGAGATTTGTCATTCACATCTTAGGTCGCTTTTCTTCTCTCAAGGAGATTCATGGAGAGTGCTACAGCACTCTGTCTTAGCCCCTTTTCTTTACAATTTTTATACATCCGATGTGCCCCGACACATTACAATGCAACTTACAACTTATGCGGCTGACAATCATTCTGCATACTCATACTTCTGTTATTCATATGGATCGTGAGTTACCTGGTTATTAGTCCTCTTCAATGATGTTCTATAAACCTGGAGGAACGTGTAAATTATGACATCTCACATTCTTAGATTCTTTTATGCGCAATCAGCAAGGTACACTTTGCACAGCTCCTTCCTGTTTCTTATAGCACCAATTATTTGGGTTCCAATATTGATAATCGGCTCAGCTAGTATCGTCAAATTGAATATAATCGAAAAAAGAAAATTCATAAGACTTTTGGAGCATTTCGCTTTTTGTCTACTTCCAACTATGAGTATATACCTCTGTGGATAAAGTTTGTGCTCTACACTGCTGTAATTCTGCAACAGATGCTCCTGCGTAAAGGAATGTTTCCCACACACGTTTACAAGTGCTAGCAAATAAGGTCGTGCACTTCTTTGGAAAATCGACACATACCTATCAACGAGGATATAACTCATAGGTGCTTTCCATTACCAATATGAAATCGTTTCCTGCCATTTTTGAGCAGCTGGAAGTCCAATGGGAAAAAAGCTTTATTCACTATGGTGAAGGCGCTCGTTTTACTTTTATTACAAATTAGCTGAAGCGGCGACGCATTGTTAAGTACAACCCTAGATAAATCCAATCCCATTATTACCAGTTAGTGATTTATCCGTAACATTTTCCCCTGTTTCTTGTTCATGCATTGTTCCATACAAAGGTCCTTAAGAGTCCTGAAAATGAATGACTGTAATCCCGCTGTCTTTATATCGTCGTTGTTCCTGGTCGTGTCACCGCATCGCGTTCTATCTCGGGCTGTGGTAATGTGGAGATATTCTTTGCGAAATGGGAAGCGCTTGTTAATGAGTTACGTGGTTTAAGGACATTTGGTAG
Organism: Deroplatys truncata; assembly: GCA_030765065.1. Lineage (NCBI taxonomy): Eukaryota > Metazoa > Arthropoda > Insecta > Mantodea > Mantidae > Deroplatys > Deroplatys truncata. Next base: position 144,869,446 of record CM060978.1, on the reverse strand, counting down.
AGATCATAGGGTATTTTTACGCTATTTCGCAATTGAAAGAAAACCAGTTTTCTTTAGAATTACACCATTTAGGACAGTGAAGTTTTTACTGCCTATTAAATAAGATTTTCTGAGTATACGAATATCAAAACTGTAAATCTTTTAACTATAAAAATATATAAATATCGTAAAATAATTTCTAAAAAAAATTACTTTCATTTATAGGTATGTCATCCTCCGTGGTGTAGTGGTTACCATGCCTAGTTCCCGAGGTCGCAAGTTCAAACCCGGCGGAGGGCGATGGATTTTTTCGGCGTAAAAAGCCTTAACATGGCTTCCTTCGGAAGGGAAGTAAAGCGGTGGTCCCGTGTCGATTTACGGCACGTGAAAGAACCTCAAGTCTGAAAAAGAGGCCTCTGAGCAAAATTACCGGTCTTTCACGCCCTTTATATAGAATGGGACGCTAAGGACTACACTACGTAAAGAGCGGCCATAAATAAACTCAATTTTTTAATTTATAAGTACACTTTTCTCTAAAAATGAAGATCAGAACTCCGTCAATTTTTATGTTATGAGTTTTTATAAGTAGTTTAAATAGCCAGTTAACTAAACCTTGGGAACTAGAAGCTAGCACGGTACCACTAGTCCACGGAGAGCCGGTTAACTATTTGTCCGTTTGAGGGACTAATTTAATTTTTAAAATAATCACAGGAACATTTTTTGGTGTAAGTTTTTTTATATTTATAATTTTTTGTGGAAACCATGTAATTTAGATCAAAATCTTTAACCTACTAAATGCGACTAAACATTCTGTGCAACCACAAAAATGTCCTAAGTTAGAGAGATTTTGAGAAAACTGTACCTGAAGTTTAAAAAATAAAACTTATGGAAAATGACAAAAAATAACGTGAGCACATTGTTTCATCCAATCTACTATAACATCTCTGCACCATAGAAGCTCTTTAAAGGTTCAAATAACAAAAAAAATGCATAGGTATGTTCCTTATACCATTTATAACCCATTAAAACCAAATATAAAAAAATCAATTTTTTGAACCCATATTTCTACCAAGTGTCCTTAAGTTTGCGATATTGTTAACGCTCTTTAGGTTACCTAAATTCAACAAATGGATTGTGTTGTTATAGTTTAACATAAGCACACTAAAAGGAAGTTTGCCGTGCGTTTTATTTTCTGGGACTTTTTCTAATCTCACAAGTGGCCCCCATGTACCGGAGATATTCCCACTACCGGGCAGAAAAATATTTACAGTGGTAAAGATTAATGCCTTAGTTTGTCTTCAGGCTCTCAAAAGGGATAAACAAAAGATGAAAGTCGAACAGAAAATGCACTGGCGTGGAAATGCAGCGTGAGGGAAGTAGCTAGCCTGTTCTCTGTTCCGGAAAACAATTTGGGTGATCATGTCTGTTCCTTAAAAGAGGGGAAACGATTGAATGGGTGCCGCAAAAACGGGCTAACCATCAACTTTTTACTTTCTCTACTACGTATAGTAAGTAGGGGAAGTATTGCATTCCACCCAAAAATTCGATACCGAGATTTCACCGGAAATACATGTTTTGAGACCTCCTGAATACAAAAAAATCTGATGTGTTACACTCACATGACTTTCTCTACTCTTGTACAATCTATTTTTACAAACGCCTATTCTCCATATGCTTTATGTTAATCGAGATATCGAGATGTCAATCTTATTGCTAATTTTCTTGTAGATGCAAGGGGAATATGGTAGCTTTTAAGCGATGGTCAAATATTTTAACGCTGGTTGCTATGTGTCGAATTCCATTCTCTTTGCAAGTCCAGGACATAAAAAAATGAATAACGAATTTGAGAAAAAGTATAAGTATTGGAAAATTTAAGGGAATAACAAGCAATATCTCGAAAACGGTTCACTCAACAAAAGAAATGTATATAACATAAGTTGTGTATTTTAACGAGATCAACATTTTTTGTGTAGTAAAATTTTGTCTATCTCTTATGGTTTACCAGTTATGCAAAAGTCGTTCACAATGAAGAATACTTTTGGAGACATTCCCAGAAAATTCGAGATATACATTTCATTTCTCATGGCATTATCTTAAACATATGATATTTTAAACAAAATCGTTAGAGCCATTTTTGAGAAAATTAAAATTTTCGAAAAATGTTCCATGTAAAGGGTAGTCTGGGGTGGGGGGATTTTCTTGAAAACCTTCGTGTCGCATCTCTGGAAGATACTGAACCTAAATACCAAGTTTGGTGTTTATCCGACTGTTCGTTTTTGAGTTATGCTGTTCACACACACACAGACACACACACACAGACACACACACACACAGACACACAGACACACATACGGACATGTTTCCAAAAATGCTTTTTTTGGATTCAGGAGGTCTCAAAACATGTATTTCCGGTGAAATCTCGGTATCGAATTTTTGGGTGGAATGCAATACTTCCCCTACTTACTATACGTAGTAGAGAAAGTAAAAAGCATTTTTGGAAACATGTCTGTGTGTGTGTGTGTCTGTGAACAGCATAACTCAAAAACTAACAGTCGGATAAACACCAAACTTGGTATTTACGTTCAGTATCTTCCAGAGATGCAACACGAAGATTTTCAAGAAAATCCCCCCACCCCAGACTATCCTTTATATGGAACATTTTTCGAAAATTTTAATTTTCTCAAAAATGGCTCTAACGATTTTGATGAAAATATCATATGTTTAAGATAATGTCATGAGAAATGAAATGTATATCTCGAAATTTCTGGGAATGTCTCCAAAAGTATTCTTCATTATGAACGACTTTTGCATAACTGGTAAACCATAAGAGATAGACAAAATTTTACTACACAAAAAATGTAGATCGCGTTAAAATACACAACTTATATCATATACATTTTTTGTTGTTGAGTGAACCGTTTTCGAGATATTGCTTGTTATTTCCTTAAATTTTCCAATACTTATACTTTTTCTCAAATTCGTTATTCATTTTTTTATGTCCTGGACATGCAAAGAGAATGGAATACGCCACATAGCAATCAGCGATAAAATATTTGACTATCGCTTAAAAGCTACCATATTCCCCTTGCATCTACAAGAAAATTACAAATAAGATTGACATCTCGATATCTCGATTAATATGAAGCATATGGAGAATAGGCGTTTGTAAAAACAGATTGTACAAGAGTAGAGAAAGTCATGTGAGTGTAACACATCAGATTTTTAACAAATAAGTTGTGCATTTCGATCTACCGCAGAAACTAGAATGCATCCGCTCTGAGTTCAGCTAACGTTAAGGAAGTCGGTGTGAAGAAATACAGAGCTTGTAATTTTATAACGTTCGTTAAAAATATGCAGTTTGGTTTTGTATAGCTTAATTAAGCTCACATGACATTTTATAAAGGAGGCCGCACCGATAGTATAACTATGTAATATGGTTGTATTGTTATTTTATTCTTCTGGTGTGGGGGCGAAGATTCAAGCCACTTAACCACTGAAATCACTAGTTGAAAGAAAGCTGAACTAATCCATGTGCTTGTGAAGTTCATAAAGTATGTATCATGCTATGGTGTGTGTAATATAACAAGTAAACAAGTATTACCAAGAGATATTATATTACATATCAGAAAACGCTTATTTTCTCTAGAACATTTTAACTGAAATGTACAATGCCATATTTAAAATCATACGAGTACCTACTATAAGCTAATATTTAAATTTCATTTAAAATCAACTCATACAGTGTATAAATTAAATTTTAGATTGGATTGGTTAGTTTTCTCAACCGTGGATGTGTTGGCAATGAATTTCTCCATATGGAAAAGATCAATGGAGTGGAAACCATTGCAAGAGTTGACTCGACAAAACTTTTCCACACTTCTTCATAGTTTTCCCCAACGATTGTAGCATTAGCCTCTTCTTGTGCCTTCTCTTAGCAGTACAGCTGAACACTAAGAACTGTGATGCACTTGGCAGGGTCCAAAATATACTATGTAATAAAAGCATTTGCTCCACTGGGTTATAAGCATTGCAAAAGAGCTTCAAGTAAAACAAACTAAATTGGAAGGTGCTGAAACATATTTCGCAACAAGATTTGATATTAGGCACAAGTGATGGGACGATACCACTATTTCTCGATAATCGATACCGATACTGCTTTTTTAGTACCAATACTCGATGCTCGAAACCCACTTCATAAAAAACTGTACAGGTGATAGCTTGTTCACTGAATTACTTCTTATTAGCAATTTGTACTCATAATTAGTAAATTATAGTATAACAACTTAGTAAAATCCCTCGGTCTACAGACTGCGCGAGTATTCAGGAAGGATAAATCATCCCACTCCAATTGTCTTTTGCCTTTAGCTACCGAGTTATCCAAAGAGGTGTCTTAAAGAGGAATTTAGAAAAATTTAATAGGATCTTGGAATTAATTGTTCTTCCACACAAGCCGTGTGTTGGACAAGGTTGGAAAGGTAGAATCCGATGACTGAAAAAATTCAATGCTATAGCCGAGATTTGAGCAGGCTAAATTCGGGATTTGTACAACTATTAGTGGTTGAAGCTATGAAGCCCGGGACTTAAAGTACTTACAACATTGTAAGTCGCCATTGGGGTATGCATCTCAATACAATTTGAGATCTCCTTGTGGTTTACGAGGAAAAATGCGAATCAGTTGAAGAATTTAATGTCGTACCGGCACGTTGCCATGGTAGCTCAGTGGTTAGAGCTACCGGACGGAGACCTGGAGATCCGTGGTTAAAGCCCGGCTATGGCTTGAAATTTTCAGTCGTCTGATTCTACCTTAATAGGATCTTGTTTACACCTTGATAACTCAAAAACTAAAATTATTATTCCAGTTCTGTAAGAAGTATGTTAAAGAGCACAGTTCCGAGATGATGATGATGTGTGATTGGTCTTCCTATAAAAAAGTTAAAGCCGCTAGTGTTTTTTTGTGTAAAACTTCATTTGAAAGAATTTGTATTATGAACATCCTCAGCGAGGGACTTTTTACCTTGAAGAGATAGATGGGGAGTGAAGGCTATGAAACACCCTAAAATGTATGAATTAACTTTTGGAAGATATCCTATGATAATACCGTATGTATGCGAGATGCTATCGCTAGTTATATACAAACATTGGTTTTCACACCCGCTACATCTTGTTCTTTGCGTGGCTTATCACAGCAATCTACAAAGATAGCATTTTTGTTGCAATGCTCTTGTGTCTTTAGTCCTGCCTCTTCAGTTGGATAATTACAACAGTGGTGTGATTAAGTGATAAGCGATTTTGTGAGAATGAAATAAAATAAAATAAAACACGGGTTAGGCGAAATTATGGCGTGTGGTGCTTAAGCAGTGACTCAGAGGCAGAGTAGTAGAGGCATGCCTGCCCAAGGCAGTTAGAGAGGGGGAATGTATGATTAAGTGAGTTAAGCCTCCCAAGTTTTTTTTTTCTAATCAGCTGAACTATAGTAATGTGTACAAACTCATATAACCAATTTTGCACAATAATTTCGATACTCTTTCTGTTTGACATTCTCCAGTGTCAATTGACACAATATTTTATCTTGATAATGCAACAGATTTTATATTCCCTATTTTTGGTCAACGCTGCTAATAATAATAATAATAATAATAATAATAATAATAATAATAATAATAATAATAATAATAATAATAATAATAATAACAACAACAACAACATGATTTCACTGAATACCAGATTTTCCAGTCAGACATTGCTTGTGCATGCCAGCTGAAATTTAGCCTTTATGTGGAAGACAATTGTTACCATTTTTAATTTTCTTAAAAAATTGCTAATATTTTTCATTAAAATGTAATATGTTTGAGACATGACAAATTAATTTGTATTATCTCACATCTTATGATTCGTTTCCGCTGAATTCAGAGATTTTGGTCACTGAAGTAGTAATGTAATGGCTGAGAGTGAGTCACCAAGGCAAGGTATTGAAGAAATGTGATTTAGTGCGTCAGCTAAATCAGCTTCATTTGCAACTCAGTTAACGCTGTATGTTACATGAGTGTGTCTACTACTTCCCCCGTTGTTTTGCACGTTTTCTTTAGACACAAAAGTCTATGGAATATTGCATTTATTCACCCACAGGGAATGCAGTGAAGATCTATCAAGAACTATAGTCCAGCAACTTTTTGGGAACACGTGTGAGGCAATAATGTAAAGTCTCGACTCCTATTCCTTATCTAGTATCAAGTTAAATGCAAAAAGTTTCAATAAGGCAAAATTTAAAGGTGACGAAAGTTTATCTCAAAGTATTAGACATACTTTAATACAACCAAGTATTGAGGTATTGATGGTATTGAGGACCCATCCCTATTTGATATCTTTACTTTTTTGTCTTTTATTGCTTGAGGAGTGGCATCCAAGAGTCTTTCATTACAAGCAACCAATGCCAGGATTAATTATTTCAGTACCCCTGTGCTGGCTTGCATTTAGTTAACATCTGCTTGATATTATATCACAACATTTCTGGCATTATTTAATAATAAGAAAATTCTGACCTAAAAATGTTATGTGGAAAAGTATTATATGAGTCTTTATAACAAAATTTGAATGGAGTAAAGAAATAACATTATGCTTCTATTATTTCAGGTTGATGAGCTTATAGGTAATGCAATAAGAGCCCATAAAATTTTCCCATTAAGGAGCATTATATATGACATTTTTCTTCAGTTCCAGGGGAACGATACCTGTGAAGTCCTGGTAAGTTTTATTTTATAATTATATATCTCACTCTGTGTGTTTCTGTTTATTTACAGACTGCACTGTCCTGTAATGACTTTACCTCCTGATGAAAGTCGTAAGGTTATGTAAAAATAAAATGCCTATATTGGAAACTATTATTGTAACAATGGTACAGTCACAACAAAGAGGGTGAACAGCTTTAGGGCTTAATGATACCTCAAGCATCTGCAAATAACTGCTAATGTATCCGCGGAATAAATCATCTTTTATGATGGTGACATACAGCATTTAACAAAGTGTTTCCAAAAAATATTTACTATTGCCATTCTACTGCTTCTGGCACTTGAAGGTACCTGCATCACTACTACTACATGATGTTACTGATGCAGGATTCTAAAATAATATACTCACTACGTATGTTGGGCTTGACTGTTAATTATTTTCTGAAATGCAGCTTCTGGAAGAATTTTAGTTTCAGAGCAATTGTATACAAATGCATTAAAATTTACCCATGAGCTCTATCTGCTAACCAGAGAGTCCATAAGGGGACAATCTTCACATATTTGTTTAGTTTTTCTGTCAAACTTTTTTTCTTTCCTTATTTTGCTTTTTCTTCATTTTTCATTCTAACACCAGAGCTTAGCAGCCAATGATTGGACAATCAGTAATTCATGCTGTGGATATGATGTAATATGTACAATCTTTACTACTTCTAGGACGTATTGTACCTAAAATCTGATATTGAAATTTCAGCGGAATAAACAGTTTGAGATTCACTGAATCCAAAAGCTTAAAAGTGAAATTTTGGATAAACACCAGATTTTCCAGTCAGACATTGCTTGTGCATGCCAGCTGAAATTTAGCCTTTGTGGAAAAAAATTGTTACCATTTTTAATTTTTTTAAAAAATTGTTAATATTTTTCATTAAAATTTAATTGTTTGAGATATATGAAAAATTAATTTTCTTAAATTTTCTGTGTATAGTATGCAAAGTCCTCTAAACTGATTAAAATTTGTATAATTTTGTGGAATTCATAAGAAATAGACAAAATTTTGCATCACCAAAAATATTGTTTTCAAATTTGCTGAAGCATCAGCATTAGTCCTGCTTCCCAGTAGAAGCCTATCAGATATTTTCTGTGTCTAGTCATTTGCAATGTAGCAAGTTTAAAGGTCCCCTGTCACAAGGAGTCCCCTGTTTCCGAGACAAATCCCATTCTTTGAAGGTATTCTCTTAAGGAGTTGGCCTGTTTCCAATCTTAAAAGTGCTACTGTTGTTTTCCATGGATGGTGTTTGATTTTGGTGGTGTACCTATTCACCAGTGGTTTCATATTTCTTATTTAGATGTTTTTTTCTTACCTTCTTCTCTGTTGTATATAGTATATATTTTGTTTCTTTTCCTAGTTTCTATTGGACTCGGGAAAAATGTATAGAGTTCATTAAAATATATAGTTAACCTCAAACTTTTTTATAGCATTAGCTTTTCAAAATATTCCAAGCTACATGTTTCTGCTTTTCCATGTGCATTATTGGATAGATATGATTAAAAGTTTGTGATTCTCTTTCTTTCTATTCCAAGAGAAACAGGTATAATTAAAATAAGTAACCTGACTGGTATTAATTATCAATGTGCATGTGCTTGGAAAAAAAAAATTATTTGCCATCTACTTGATCCTAAGAAAGTATTATTGCTTTCTTTGCACATAAAACTGGGGATAATGAAATAGTTTGCAAAAATATTGGAATAAAACTGTTTATATTTTAAATATTAAAGTTTTAAATTTTCAGCCTGTTAACATATGACAAAAGGGGTGTTTCAAAGAGCTCAGATAAAATACCTTATGAACAACACAGGTAATTATCTACCATCACAGTATCTTCTCAATTATTTTCCCAGGTATTGCTTACATGGAAAAGAAAATAAAGTTTCTTGCTTAATTTAAAAACTTTAAAAATTGACAATTTGAATGTTCGATATTTTCACAATTCAAATATACTTACAATCATTTCTTTTGTTTTTATGTAGGCAACTTCCTGGGCCCGACCATGGCATATCATTTTTGACAAAGGTGCTAGCTACTGCAACCTTCAAAAGTTGGCTTTTAAAAGTGGACTCAAATGGATGGCAAATTTTACAGAGAGAACCTGCAATTCTCAGTGCACTCAGTATGATATGGCCTTCTGCAGAGTGTATAAATGGTGGTTGCCTTAATTTTGTCTTTAATTGTTCCTTGTATTTGTGTTCATATTATGGGTTTTTCTTATAATCTGTCTGTAAGAATGTGATTAACATTCTGAAGTTAATATATTGCTTCTTAAAGTAAAACATAATTTTACTTGTTATTGTAAGAACCTGTTAGGTTTATTATTGTTTGTGCAAGATCAGAGATGTCTTGACTCTGGAACTTTGATGTAGTTAAGCGAGTGTCCCATTGTGCTCTTGCTTGCAAGATCTCACAGGCATAAATTGCTAATAGAAGACTGTGGTATTACTAGGTAATCTATATTTTTATTAGTAGGGTAGATAGGAAAGTTTCTTATACTGTTTCAAAAGGGCTGTTTTAAAGACATTTCTGATTATATTCATACTCTCATGTAAATATTAACATATAATTTTCAATAAAAATTGCTATAAACCTGTTGCCAGTTGCATATAACTCTTAAATTTTGCAGCCTTTACATGCCAAAAAGCATAGATAAAGCAAATAAAAATTGTAGGCATTACTTTGCACTGTGCAAATAGGGATATTATTTAAATATGTTACAATTTACCTAATGACCTTCAAGTCTTACTCGTTTATAAGGCATGTGTATGGATCTGAGACCTTGCATTACTGAAGTTATAAAACTCTCTAAGTAATATGAGCATAAACATTGCCGGTGCTCAAGACATAACTCAAAGTTAAACCTTTAAGAAATTAATTATACTTGTAAAATCCTTTTACTTTCTCTACTATGTACAGTAAGTAGGGGAAGTATTGCATTCCACCCAAAAATTCAATACCGAGATTTCACCGGAAATACATGTTTTGAGACACCCTGAATCCAAAAAAAGCATTTTTGGAAACATGTCCATGTGTGTGTCTGTCTGTGTGTGAACAGCATAACTCAGAAACGAACAGTTGGATAAACACCAAACTTGGTATTTAGGTTCAGTATCTTCCAGAGATGCGACACGAAGGTTTTCAAGAAAATTACCCCACCCCAGATTACCTTTTACATGGAAGATTTTTCGAAAAGTTTAATTTTCTCAAAAATGGCTAACGATTTTGATTAAAGTATCATAGGTTTAAGATATTTTCATGACAAATAAAATATATATCTTGAATTTTCTGGGAATGTCTCCAAAAGTATTCTCCATTGTGAACGACTTTTGCATAACTGGTAAACCATAAGAGATAGACAAAATGTTACTACACAAAAATGTAGATCGCGTTAAAATACACAATTTATGTTATATACATTTTTTTTTGTTGAGTGAACCATTTTCGAGATATTACTTGTTATTCCCTTAAATTTTTTAATACTTATTTTCTCAAATGGGAATTCGTTATTCATTTTTTTGTTTTGGATATGCAAAGAGTATTAATGTGTGGGAAAGGGAATGGTGCTGCACCTAGCAACCAGCTATTAAGAGATATGTATGTGCTTAAAGGCTACTGTTTTTCCATATTGCCCTTGTAAATATATATTCCCCTTACATCTACAAGAAAATTAGCAATAAGATAAACTCTGCAAATGTTTATCTCGATTAACATGAAGTAGATAGAGAATAAGCGTTTGTATAAATAGTTTGTACAAGAGTAGAGAAAGTCATGTGAGTGTAACACATCAGATTTTTTTTATTCAGGGGGTCTCAAAATGTGTGTTTCCGTTGAGACCTCAGTATGGAATTTCAGGATAGAATACAATATCTTCTCTTCCTACTGTATACATGGTAGAGCAACTAAAAAGTAAGCACGAATTAAAGTATACAGTTGGAGACCAATATTGTGAAGGGACATATTTCCACACCAAGAATGCCACTATGGAAGAAATAAGAGTACTAGGAAATATCTAAGTTCTGACTTAGATTATCTGTGTATGTATAACGCATTCAAAGTTAGTATCTTGAGCTAGTATGTAGGGTGCAGATTTTACCAGGGAGTATTTCGAAAATGTTACCAAAACTACATTTTGGAGTCCTTAAAACAGACGCATGCAGAGTTTGTGACCAGTTGCAGTGTAAAAACAGGCAAAGGAAAATGCTTCTGATCAGTTCGGCTTAAGAACAAACGATTTGCAAAAGGCACAGAAGGCCCTGGTTTGTTAAATAGGCACATAAAAGAGTCGCAGCTTCCTTGGAGTAATGTATGCTCGGTATCAATGGCTCTACTCGTACATTGCTCCTTTTCTGCCCTACTCTCACCATAGCAATACGCTTTACCCAAGGCAGTTATTTAATAATAATAATAATAATAATAATAACAATAATAATAATAAATATAGCGAGTTTGTTTACACCATACGACGTCTCTCGCATTCACGTTTCCATCTTTTTCTATCGCTCCAATCATCATTATTCATTTGCCTATCTTTCATAGTTTGACTCACACCAGCACTCCATAACAGTCGTGGTCTTTCGCTCTTCTTACACCGAGGAGGCTGCCAATGATATAATTCTAATGGTCATCTCTCAGGTGACATTTGTCTAACGTGTTCTTACTATCTTAACCGTCTTCCTTCTATAGCATCGATAATATTTACTGCTGTCACTTGCATCTGCTCTCCTACAGTTTCATTTTTTATTTGTTTGAAGTCTAGAGCCAACTTCTTCTCCAATAGTCCATTTCCATAGAACTAAAGTTATTTTGGTTCCTTTCCGGGACCTCCCAAACTCAGCACCATACAACGTAATACTTTCGGCTGATGTTTCATAAATTCTTCTCTTTATACACTTACGTATGGTATTATTCCAAATTGCGGAATATAATTGTGTTTTGGTAACTTTTTCTTTCTGTAGTCTGTACCTGATTTCCGTCTCACTACTTTCTTTGTCAGATATCATTGTTCCTAAATGTGTATAAGTTTTACAGCACTTGATGGTAAATCCATCTTCCAACACATGACTTCCTACACCTCCAGCAACCATATATTTAGTCTTGGATAAATTTATTTGTAGTCTCCAATTTCTATATTCTTCTTGCAATTTTCTAAGCATATAACGTATGTCACTTCCATCTTCAGCGAAAATAATTTGATTATCCGCAAAACGTAATGAATATAATACACCGTCATTTATCTGTAACCCCATGGGTCCATATTTACTTCTCCAATTTTTAGAGCCTCGAATAGAAGGATTTTAAACAACGTGGGCGCAAGGCAACCTCCTTGACATAGGTCTTTATAAACGATGAAACTATTCGAGAGCTTGTTTCCAATCATGATTCGACTCGTATTTCCTGAGTAAAAATTTATGACGACATTTATGTGAACCTTTTTGACGCCTTGTCTTTTCATGGTCTCCCACATTTTCACCAATGGAACGCTGTCATGTGCTTTATGAAGGTCGGCATATATTAAATGTGTCTAGATTGTATGCTAGTCTTTTGTCAGTCACTTACCTTAATACAAAAACGTTATCGATGCAAGATCGTGCGGCTCGGAAGCCACTCTGTTCTAAATGTACCCAATAGTTTTCAGTTCTCCTCGTCCAACACTTTCCCATAAAGTCACCAAATGGCACTGAGAACAGTGATGCCACGATAAATGGAAGACAATTAATTAATTATGATTTATGTATACATGTGGGTGACAGCTTTATGTACATGTAATATGAGGGTATTGCTAGTCACGTTGGCAATGAATTATTCCTTTTTTTAAAGCTTTAAACTTTGGATTCACAGGAAAGAAGAAGAAAAAGAATGAAGGGCAAAAACACAATGGTACAATGGCTTCTATCTACTTCATTGCACAAGGGTATTTTAATTATATGTATTAAATTCCTCGTTATATGCTGTATCTATATGCCAGGTATTAGGATTACGGATAATTGAAAAACGAAAAAGGAAGTGCAAACCCATGTTTCCTGAGGAAATCCAGGAAATGATAAGGTCACCCGGATTGTGGACTCCCTTCACAGTCATTAACATGCAACGAGAAGACCTTTCACTTTCTATACTACGTATAGGTAGGGGAAGTATTGCATTCCACCCAAAAATTCAATACCGAGATTTCAAAGGAAATACATGTTTTGAGGCCCCCTGAATCGAAAAAAAGCACTTTTAGAAAAAGTTTCGTGTTTGTGTATCTGTGTGGGTGTCTGTGTGTCTGAACTGCATAACCCTAAAACGAAAAGTGGGATAAATACTAAACTTGGTATTTAGGTTCAGTATCTTTCAAATATGCGACACGAAGATTTTCATGAAAATTCCCCCACTCCAGACTACGCTTTACGTGGAACATATTAGAAAATTTTTGTTTTCTCAACAATGGCTGTAACGATTTTGAATAAAATATAACATATTTAAGATATTTTCACGAAAAATAAAATGTATATCCTGAATTTTATGGGAATGTCCTAAAGTCCTCTTCTTTCTGAATGGCTTTTGCATATTGAAAAACAGCAGGGGACAGACAACATTTTCTTTACACAAAAAAATGTAGAGCTCGTTAAAACACGTAATTTATGTCATATATATTTATAATATATATATATATATTATATATTTATATATATATATATTTATTGTGGAGTGAACCGTTTATGAGATATTCCTTGTTATTTTTTTGAACTATCCAATACATTTACTTTATCTCTACTAGGTATAGTAAATAGGGGAAGTATTGCATTCCACTCAAAAATTCGATACCAAGATTTTACCGGAAATACATGTGTTGAGGCCCAATGAATAAAAAAATCACTTTTATAGCTCAGTGTGTGTGTGTGTCTGTGTCCCTATGTGACTGTGAACAGCATAACTCAAAAATGAAAAGCCGGATAAATACCAAATTTGGTATTTAGATTCAGTATCTTTCAAAGATGCGACACAAAGATTTTCAGAAAAATCGCCCCACCCAGATATACATGGAATATTTTTAGAAAATTTTGATATTGTCAAAAAGGCTAACAATTTTGATTAAAACATCATATATTTAAGAATATTTTTATGACAAAATGTATATCTTGAATTTTCTGGGAACGCCCCCAAAGGTCCTCTTCATTCTGAATGGCTTTTGCATAACGGGTAAACCGTAAAAGATGAACAAGTTTTTTCTACATATAAAATATAGATTCTTTTTGTGGAGTGAACCATTGCGAGATATTCCTTGTTATTTTTTTGAATTTTTCAATACTTTTTCTCGATACTTTTATTCGTATATATATATATATATATATATATATATAAACGAATAAGGAATTCCCGCTTATATATCATGATCATGCAAAGAGAATGGAATACTCCACATAGCAACCAGCTCTTAAAATATTTGACTTGTTTAAAGCCTACCATATTCCTCTTGCACCTCAAGAAAATTAGCAATAGGATTAACATCTCGATATATCGATTAATGAAGTAGATGGAGAATACGCGTTTGTAAAAATAGTTTGTTCAAGAGCAGAGAAAGTCATTTGAGTATAATAACACATCAGATTTTTTGATATGGTCACAGCAGTTGTTAAGTGTATCAACACATCAAAGCCTCAGCTTACTAAACTAAGCGCACTAAGAGTGAGTAATGCTGTTCTAATCAAGAAAAACTTCGGTGAAATTGAAGAATGACATACGTATTCAAATTTCATGAAAGGTTATAAAGCGCAGGATATGACCTTTCTGAAGAATCTTCCTGAGCTCATTCCATTAAACATATTAAATAGCGAAAACAATATCTTCTATATGTTTTGGATAAAAGGTACCACAGGTTTTTCAGAATTATATATCAACGAAACAACTGGTATTATTTAGACAACATCATTATTTTATTTTGAACTGAAATCGAAATACTTGATAGTTTTCTCTATTTAGTACTTCTTGTTTTCATGCATATGATCCAGAGAAAAATGTTTTAGTAGCAATTAAACATTACATTTTAGATTTTTTCATTTCCTGGAAAAAAATGTAATTTGGCACTTGTGCCATTTCCTATAAACACTCATCAATTGTGAGTAAGCATTAAATGCACTATTTATATAAATTAACAAACAGATGCCTAAAATAAATTTCGACAATGGCCATTTTGTGCAACACAGGAAAACATTTAATTTCTTTAAAATAATGTCCGCAAATGACCTCCATTTCTGCGACGACAATCTGGCAGCCTATGACGTATATCGTCAAATGATTTTTATAATGTTTCACGGACTTCTCTCTGAATATTGTCTTGGAGCTCTACAACGAAGGAGCCAAAACGATTCCACGAGGATGGTGCTAGAGTACACTGCCAGAATTTCAGTGGCAGCTGGAAAATGTGCATTCCCATGGTGCGTTGGTTCTTTGGGAGTCGTCATCTCGAAAAATGGAGACTTTCAATGGTTTCCAAATCCTTAGACTTCTCTTTCTGC
Organism: Deroplatys truncata; assembly: GCA_030765065.1. NCBI lineage: Eukaryota > Metazoa > Arthropoda > Insecta > Mantodea > Mantidae > Deroplatys > Deroplatys truncata. The sequence continues at coordinate 144,854,201 of CM060978.1, read as the reverse complement.
GACTGCTTTCTTTGGGGTATTCGGGGAAAAGTCTTTATTTTAAAAATGTTCTATAACCTTTTAGACCTTATAGACAGTATTCACAGAGAAATGAATGTTATTCGAGTTGAATTGTTAACAAAAGTTGTTTGACGATATGCAATGCAGGTTGGCAGATTATTATTGCAGAAATGGAGGTCATTTGCGGGACATAATATTCAAGAAATGAAATATTTTCTTGTATCGCATAAAAGGGAACCTCATTGACATTAATCTATTTGCTAATTTACAGCAAATAATTAGACTTGGAAGGCCAGTGCCAATATTACATTAGTCTTCCGTTCTAAGATGTTCTCGAAGCCAACGTTTCCCCATTCTTCGGTGAGCCGAGAAGGTGAAGGGGGCTCGAAAAGAATCTCAATCCAAAAGGCGCAGTAATCTGAAAACTGAATCCTGTCTTATTAAAAGTCATAAAGAATCACGTCACACCGTCCAGCAATTGCAACTTTCAGTCCCTGGCTTAACACAATCACCGGTACCTTCCTGTCCCTTCACTCGCTCGCAGATTGACTCTCTCTCCTCTACACCAAGACTGCAGCAACGAGCAAGCACCAACCAGGCAACCCCAAATTACCGAGTCACCACAAGTGGTGTCAGCAAGCAACCACACTCTCGGAGCGATGCTCTGGGAGCACTACTGTTACACTAGATAGAAAAGACTTTTATGTGCATAACATTATGAAAATAAATAATAGCAAGTAGAATAAGTGAATAATTTAAAGTCTGTACCCCATAAATGTGCCTCCCCTTGTTTTCGCCGATCTATCATGGCACGTGACAGTTAAATGAATATTGCATCTATCTCGATACCAGTGGTAAATGGTTCACAGATGTTGCTCAAGTTCTCCTTTAATGCCCCTGATTAAGAATTAATGCAAAGATAAGATGCAAATTGCTACCGCATAAAGTGGATGATAGAGAGACTGGTCAAGCCCACACATTAAGTGTAGGGAGCTGAAGTGTTCACTTAACATAATCATAGCCACCAGTCTCTGAGTCGCACAACTTTTTACTTTCTCTACTACGTATAGTAAGTAGGGGAAGTATTGTATTCCACCCAAAAATTCGATACCGAGATTTCACCGGAAATATATGTTTTGTGGTGCCCTGAAACCAATTAAAGTATTTTTGGAAACATTCGTGTATGTGTGTGTGCGTGTCTGTGTATCTGTCTGTGATCAGCATAACTCAAAAACGAAAAGTCGGATAAATACCAAACTTGGCATTTCAGTTTAGTATCTTCCAAGGATGCCACACGAAGATTTTAAAGAAAACCCCCAACCCCACTACCCTTTACATGGAACATTTTTCGAAATGAATTTATTTTATAAAAAATGGCTCTAACGATTTTAATTAAAATACCATATATGAAAGTATTTACATAACAAATAAAATGTATATCTTGAATTTTCTGGGAATAGCCTAGGAAATCCTCTTTATTCGGAAGGAATTTTGCATAACTTGTAAACGTTAAGCGATAAACGAAAACGTTCCATATGCGGTGGTATGTCGATTCTGGCCTCACATTAGGGCGGCAATTTGCGGTGGTATGTGGCTATTTTATGGTACAGGATTTGTAGGAATGGTCCCGGGTTCGGTACTATCTCAGGGTTCTTTGCATGGATCTTGGATCTCGGGTTAGTGGTGAATGCGACTGTTTCTTTTCCTGCTCGTTTATTTACGGTCACCGTTTTAAACATTTGATTCCTGCTATTTACTTCGACACACACACACATACACACACACACACGCGCGCGCGCATTTCCTATTTGTTACGCTTCGTATCATCGCGCCTATCCGCTGTCTTCTAAACTTTTCTGACAACCATCTCTAAGGAACTACCCTAACAAGTGTGTATTCTAAACTTTTCTACACATTTTCCTAACAAACATCTCCAAGGAGCTACAACGGCCAAGTGTGTATTCTACAATCTCCTGTTCCTCTCTTTCAAACGTTCTATATCTCCCCATTCCACTATCGCCTGATTTCTAGCTTCTTTCATTGGAGGCCTAAGGCTATCTGTCTTTTGGCGAACATTGACTCTTTTCTACACCTCTGCGTTCCAGCAACCTAACAGAACACTTAACAATAGTGGGAAAACCACCCGTTTCCGGCCGCTGATGCCACTGTCTAACCCTGCTCATATCGTAACATTCGCTTCCCAGTCTTTTTCAATACTATTCCTAGTGTTATTGATATTTATTTTCCCTATGATTATAATTTTATTTTATTACTCAAAACATACTGCTTCACTTACAAAAATATAGATCTCTTTAAAACACACAATTTACTTAAAATAAGTTTTCTATGGTATAAGCCGTTCTGAGGTATCCATTATTAAAGTTTCGATTTTTACTTTCTCTACTACGTATAGTAAGTAGGGGAAGTATTGCATTCCACCCAAAAATTCGATACCGAGATTTCACCGGAAATACATGTTTTGAGACCCCCTGAATCCAAAAAAAGGATTTTTGGAAACATGTGCGTGTGTGTGCCTGTGTGTGTGTGTGTGTGTGTGTGTGTGTGTGTGTGTGTGAACAGCATAACTCAAAAACGAACAGTCGGATAAACACCAAACTTGGTATTTAGGTTCAGTATCTTCCAGAGATGCGACACGAAGGTTTTCAAGAAAATCCCCCCACCCCAGACTACCCTTTACATGGAACATTTTTCGAAATTTTTAATTTTCTCAAAAATGGCTCTAACGATTTTTATTAAAATATCATATGTTTAAGATATTGTCATGAGAAATGAAATGTATATCTCGAATTTTCTGGGAATGTCTCCAAAAATATTCTTCATTGTGAACGACTTTTGCATAACTGGTAAACCATAAGAGATAAACAAAATTTTACCACACAAAAACTGTAGATCGCGTTAAAATACACAATTTATGTCATATACATTTCTTTTGTAGAGTGAACCATTTTCTAGATATTGCTTGTTATTCCCTTAAATTTTCCAATACTTATACTTTTTCTCAAATTCGTTATTCATTTTTTTATGTCCTGCACATGCAAAGAGAATGGAATGCGCCACATAGCAACCAGCGTTAAAATATTTGACTATCGCTTAAAACCTACCATATTCCCCTTGCATCTACAAGAAAATTACCAATAAGATTGACATCTCGATATCTCGATTAACATGAAGCATATGGAGAATAGGCGTTTGTAAAAATAGATTGTACAAGAGTAGGGAAAGTCATGTGAGTGTAACACATCAGATTTTTTTAGTTCCATTTATACCCCGCCTTTAACGGAATTGGTCTTAACAGCTCCTTTCCTTTGCAACTTTTTGTCTATTGGCAATGGTGTTAACTCGTGTAACTCTTGTCGTTGGGTTTTAATCGTTAGATCACACACACACACACATACACATTCACACTCTCAGTCATACTTCCAGACTCTGGGGAGGATAAGGAATAATCTTGGCTACAGAAAATGTCCTACCCCCAGCCGGGAATCGAACCTGGGACCCCTCACACAGCAGGCAGTTGCTCTACCGATTGAGCTACGGGGCTAGCTAGGTTCGAATTGTTCAATATTTGTCATTCTTAAAGTGCCATCGATTTTCAGTTGTTTCCCGCGATTGTATGGAAGCGATACAGAATTTTAATTAAGGCCAGCATATACCGTCCAGTTCTTAAATATTTAACTATCTCTGTTCGCTTTGTATTTATAACAAAATCTGCAATGTAGCTATTTCTGCAAAGATTTATTTGGATTAAATGAGTAGATAAAGGATAAGATGTTAGTAAGAATAGTTTGTATACACACTAATAAATATAGAGTGTAGAGAAAGTCATGCGACAGTATCACAAGATTTTTTTAATTCTACACAGCATTTTAGATTTATGGATGCATTACAAAGATACGCAGCAGAAACTCGCTTTATAACGCTATCTCTTTGGTGCAGTCGAGAATTGGATAGTCTCAAAAGATTTACTTCTTAGGGCCAAGACTCCTTGCTGAGTCCAAGTTCTAACATCAGGCATGTCTAAGCCAGAGGTATACACAGAGAAACAACAGACATCCTTAAGGATTCTATTATTCACTTTGCGTTAATCACGATAAAAATGTTCATTTACAAATGATTTCTAATAAGAAAATAGGGGCTTGGCTTCATACAGGATGTGGACACAATAAAATAGATTTTGTTGTCACAAACTCATCTCTTATATTCACAGATGACTATCAAAATAAGAACACTTAAAACACACAATGAATATTTTGGAAACGATTAGTGCTACGAAAAAGTTATCTTATTTAAATTGTATATTTTATGAACTATATATACTTAATATTTAGTACGCTTCTGACATGGTTGCTTTCCCAGTTGTTGATAACTCATAAAGAATGAATTGAAATTTAAAGAAAATTAAAAATGTGCATATCCTTTATCATGTGAATATATAAAACATGAGATTTTAATAAAAATTGTTAGTAGAATTTTGAAAAAAAATGGAAAGTAATGACAAAGAATGTTTTATCAAGGAGTTGTTTGGAGTGGAGGAAATTTCTTGAAAATCTTCGCTTCGCATCCTTAAATGTGAAACTTGCTGTTTACCCAACTTTTCATCTTTGAGTTACGCTGTTGCTTTTCGTCTGTCTTGCTATCCGTCCATCTCTCTATCACTCACTCTGTTTATATATATATATATATATATATATATATATATATATATATATATAACACAGGACTTTTCTTCCAAAAAGTTCTTTAGCTGTAGACTCCAGGGTACCTAAAAACCTACTTCCTATAAAATCTAAACACGGAATTAGTATGAGTGGACTACAATTCTACTACTTACATGGGAAAAGGGTAAACAAAGTAAGAATTAAGTTTTCTAAATTCAATGTACTATAGATATAGAACGGGTTCTTGTAACCAGATAATAGTAACTGCGTGATGACAAAGTAAAGCTAAATGATTAAGATGCTCTTTCTTTCGTATTTGTAGTTCACATAACATTTAGAAAATTTAAGAAATATTTCTCATTTTTAATGTGATCAAAAGCAATATGCTATAGTATTTCCAATGTGATATATTTTAAATGTACATATATTTTTACACAATGTTTTTGGAAGTTCGTTGAGCGACTCCTGCTGCTTATTAATCTACCAGCATTAAGAACTGGTATAGAATTATTGTGTGCTTACGATAGAGGCTAAATACGTTATCCATCCCTTCTTCCAACTTTGCAGCGGGATGTGTCATTCACCTGGTTTGTCACTCGCTTCCTTACTCAAGTCAAAATAATATGCCATAGTGAATGGAAGGTGGATGTCTGTTCCACCCCTTCATTCTTAGGTTTGTAAACCCTGATTATATGGAGCTTTCGTTCACTAAATGTTTCCTGAAGCAAGTTTTTGCACGTTAAACGAGCCTGTCGTTCTCTTTGTGTTTAGGAAATAAATACTTTTGTTTCCTACTTTCGACCTGTTACTTATGCACCGCCTACCTCAGGTGCAGAAAGCAGTATTGCATGCAACTCAAACATTCGAAATTTAGACTACAGTGAACAATTTTAGCGCACCAAACCTCATTGATATCTTTTTAAGGACGCAAAGCGATAAATCCCCCCAATCCAAACGCCCTTTACGTGCAACAGCTTTTGTTATTTTTACTACCTCAAAAATCGTTTTATTGGTCTTGATTAAACTGTTAAGTTTAGGTATCTGCACCATAAAATGTATCTAACGAAATGTCTGTAAATAGAAGCAGGAGATGTATAGGTTAGGTTATATAACGGAAAAAATTGAGTTTTATTTATGGACGCTCTTTAACTACTATGGTATTTAGCGTCCCATTCTATATTGGGCGTGAAAGACCGGAAATTATGCTCAGAGGACTCATTAAGAGGCACACGGGACCACCGGCTTTACTTCCCTTCCGAAGGAAGACGTGCTAAGGATTTTTACGCCCGAAAAAATCCATTGCCCGCCGCCGGGTTTGAACCCGCGACCTCAAATTAGAGGCTAGCATGGTAACCACTACACCATAGTGGACGACGGTTATATAACGGAGGGGGACACCTCGCGCACTGCAACCTAGATAGATCTATTTTGACTAACACCCCTTAGGAGGAAGATATGAAGCGAACGAACCGCAGGAGACTACAGGCCGCAGGCAGATAGGCCACAAAGACGTGCGAAAGTGCCTAACCGTCCCACTACTGAAGCTGCTTAGAGAAGATGAACGACAAAGCAGCCTTCTAGTGTTTACGGGGAATACTGTTTCCTTTGAGCAAGCAACCGCGTCATCTGGTATCGCCAGACGCCAAGAAACCGAGAAGCACACCTGAAACATGAGAAGGAAACGGAATGAAAGGTAAATGATGGAAAGGAAATCGTGGTAGATGAGAAACCACCCCAGCATTCACCTATCGATCAGGGAAAATCGTGAAAAACCTAAGATCGGAGTGGGCAGTCCACGAGAATCGAACCCAGAACCTCCTGAATGCGAGCCTCAGACGTTACCGCGGAGCCATCTCGCTCGGCAGGAAATGTATAATTCTCCTTAACACTTAGTTACATTTACGTATTTGCTTTTGTAACGTACACCATTCCCCAGACATTAGTTATTTACTGTGACGCAGCGGCTGTGGCCCAAGATTATCGGGAGGTCCGCGGTTGGAGATACACAGAAAAGCACGCGCTCGTCCAGTGCAAACAGCGGAAGTGCTATCACAGATAACTAGAATCTTTTGCAAGTTTCCTTCCCCCGCCTCCGCAAAGTGTGTTCAGAAAGTTCTAGAATGTTCTGCGGAAGATTCTATTGGCTATATAAGCGAGCGTTCTTGCTAGAGGGGTTAGTCAGTCAGTCATTGTGTCGGTCAGTGAGTGAGTAAGCGAGCTGGTGATAGCTGTTGGGACGTGCAGCGAGTGCTACTGCGGAGTGAGAGATTGTATAGGGTCTTTCAACAAGAGTGTCGTATCTTTAACATGTGATAGCTGCCGTTGTTATTGAGTTACAGCAGTCATTTTTCTCATGTGGTTACAGTTGTTATTGACAAATAGTCATGGAACATTACAGCATTCAGCAACGTGTAGAAATTGTGAAAATTTATTATCAAAATGGATTATCCGTTCGCCAAACCTTCCGTGTTTACGGTGTGCATAATCGTCCCTGCGATTCGGCGTTTGATCCATAAATTTGAAAGAAGTGGTTCTGTCAGCGATCAAAGAACGCCTGTACGTAATCGACGAAAGCGCTCCAACGAAAACATAGGCCGTTCGTGAGAGTGTACGCGAGAACGGAAACAAATCAATTGCTCGTCGAGCGCAAGAATTGGGGTTTTTATCGAGCGCAACTTGGCGAATTCTGCATCTGGACTTGAAGTTTCACGCTTACAAAATGGTGTTAACTCACAAACTAAAGCCCAACGACCATAGGTGCGCCGTGCATTCGCCGACTGGGCTATGAAGCAATTAGAAGCCGACCCGGAATTTTGTCGAAAAATCATCTTCAGCAACGAAGCCCACTTTTGGACGGATGGTTGTGTTAACAAACAAAATTGCCGGTATTGCAGCAATCACAATCTAATGCAGATTCAAGAACGACCACTTCATCCCAAAAAGGTTAGTGTGTGGTGTGAATTCTGGTATGTTGGAATCATTGGTCCATATTTTTTCCAAGATGAAGATGGAGAAGCTCTAACTGTCAATGGAGAAAGATACCGGGCTCTTATAAGGGACTATTTTTGGCCTCAATTGGATGGTATGGATCTCGGAAACATCTGGTTCCAACAAGATGGTGCACATGTCATGCTGCTCTCGAAACAATCGATCTTTTGAAGGAGAAGTTCAGAGGTTTCATCATTTCCCGTGGTGGTGATGTTAACTAGCTCCCGAGGTCATGAGATTTAACGCAGTTGGATTACTTCTTGTGGGGTTATGTTAAACCTCCAGTTTGTCAACAAGCCACAAACAGTAAATGATCTTATGAATAACATCACACGTGTTATTTATGAGGTTGGGTCTAATTTACGTTCTTCTGTCATTGAAAATTTGGTCAACCGTATACGCGGAACCCAATAAGTCGCGGCGGTCACTTAACTGATGTTCTCTTTCACACGTAATGACATTAATTATGTTCCAAAATAAAGAAGAAATAAACCTCTATCATTTATAGAACGTAATTTAAGTTCAAAGATAGAATACTCTTGTTTAAAGACCCTATAGTAGTCTTGTGTTCGACTCCCCAACAAGTGAACCGTCCAGTAGAACAGGCTACGTCATCAAGAAGGTGAAGTGACGGGGAAATTGAGCTGGTTCACGTAAATGAAGTAATAATGTGAACTAAGTGATGTCCCTGTGATAATCGAACTAGATAGTAACAGTAACAGTGAAAACTGAGATAAGTGGCAGTTGAAAAAGTGGACAAAGTTACATTACATTTAACTATTCCCAGATTAAACCTTACCCACGTACACTGTGTATGTGTATTTGAAAACAATAAGCAATTTTATCTCTTGCAAGAGTTCATAACTGAAAAGCTTATGATACAAAATGTTTAATCATGACAAACAAACGTCTGTGATATAAACATTTGAAGATTTCTGCATTCTACATTAAAATATATTAACTAATTCAAAACCATTTCTAAGAAGATAATTTCGTGATTAGCGTGAGGTGGATTAAATGACGACTTTTTAATATAAATGTAGTTTCTATGGATTACTCATGAAATGGTGTTGACAATGGCGTCTGAGAGCACCTTAACACCCTAACTTTCAACACCTTGCGAATTTTTGGTTATTTTTTCTTTGAATGCTATTAAACATAACGTATATGCAGTAATTTAAAACCTACGAGGTTTAAATACACCGCACCACTATAAACTCGATGAAATGTGGCAACAGGGTCGGTAGCACATCTTGACTTGCGCAGGTTTTAAGGAGCTTTTGCGCATGCGCATCTGGTATATCATTGCTTTACGAGTCAAATAGATACGGGTTGTGCATGAAGCTTCTGCTTCGCTGTTTTCCATACTACTATTAAAATTGTATGTTAATGCCACTAGATAGTAGCACTATGACAGAAATAGGCAACATGCATGAGCGCGGAAACTTCTCCTGGTTATTCCAGATCATCCAGACTCTCAACTACAATTTAATTTATACATTACGTAGTTCTTGCCCTAAAACGCTGTACTTAATTATGTATACAACAAACATCCACAAAACAACCCTTTATTTTGTCAGACAACGTATGCATAATAATAATAAATAATAAATAATAAATAATAATAATAAATAATATTATTATCCAGTTATATCAATTTGTTCGTAATCATAACTGTCATGCAGCAGGTCCTATTTCACATCTTCGGGACTGTCTGACTAACATTTTGTGAACACCCAAAAGTATACTGACGGGGCGCTACTGGATATTGATAGACAAAGCTTGTTAGTATTCTGTCCAAGATGTTTTTCCTATAGAAAATCGACGCTAATTCTTTGTTTTAATATATTACATTTCTCTCTCACTTTTGATGGTCTTTTTGGGTAAATATAGAAGTTTATATGAAGTTCAAAGTTTGGTAGCCTTGATTATGAAGCAGTTACGTGAGCGACATCCATGCTGACTCGTTATAGGGTTAGAAATCCTTGTAGTTATGACCCATCTTCATGCCCAAGGACAATGTATGAGAACTTTATTACTTTCCTAGCTATGATTCATTCCAATTGCCTATCAAATAACACATGGGGATTTTAATTATTATTTCTCTATTGTTTGGGATGACTTATTGCTAAGTGTAGAATAATAAACACTTCTAATTCTAGAAGTTTGATTAAATCTATTTTATTGGTACCAACCTTTCAAGAATAATTATTTCTCTTTACATATTATGGTTGTTTTTCCAGGAAAACCAGTTCTAACTGCGTCATGGAAATGTTACATAAGAGTCAATACAGAAATAAGTGAATTATACAGTGAGAAGTATTGCTCCTTGCAAGTAGCATGTAATGTTTCATAAAACTTTAAAAATAAAGCTAGTAATGTATATTCGCAGGATGGCATCCCCTCTTCGCTATTTATTCGATAAAAGTTCTGTATTGTTGTATCAGAAAAACTTTGCACGACGCGGCCAGATTTATTTTTAAGTTACAAATTAAACAGTTGTAATTATGCAGTAATATACTTAATTCATAATTAGAAGTTACGGCTTCTCTCTGGTGATGGATAGTTAGTGAATGGTTGGTTTAAAAAGAAAGCTTCTTCCTATGAATAGTGAGTGAACCATTCCTTTTTAATGAACCGGTATATTTAGTATGATTCCTTCACTACTTCACTACTGATTCATTTCACAGCTTCAAAGCCACAATCATCGCAGTTCTCACACTTCATAACAATACTTCATAAGTGTGCTTAGTTGCAATAGCAGGCCGCAACGACTGTCCCCTCCAACCATAGAAAAATGAAGGGGAACTTGTCGCGGTATCGTTCGTGTTATCCTATTTGCTGAGCGCCTGTTATTGCTTTACTATTTTGAATTTTGGGTTCTTTGTCCTCCGGCTAGCTATTATTACTCAGTCGAGCAAATCTCTTGAACAGGGTGTGTAAACGGAAAGGAGTTGTTACTAAAAGATAACACTGATAAGAATTTGTTTTTACACTTTTGTTGCCGTCACACTTCACATTAATTTCACATATTTACTCTTGATACACGCCCGACTGAAACTGTTATATTTTCGAATGTAACTATAATAACTTAATTGCCGCACATTATTAATTCGCGTATTTCACATTTTTGTAACTAACTTTACGATGCGAGAGATTCTGTAGAACCCGTAACGTGTAACCCGTGAATGATTCTGTTGAACTGCGCGTTACCTGTCTTTGACTTCAGAATTTATACTCCCTCACCCCGATATGCCTAAACATTATAACAGAGCTGTTATTGGTTAATAAAACGCGCCAACATTAGCGTCTATTTATTTATACAATCAAAATTACGAACACATATGCTCTAGGGAAGATATTCCCTCCATTTCTAAAGAAAGGCACGCTACTCCGACGTCATTTGTTTGTCTCTTCTAATTGATAAACAACTCACCCCCTCGTTTCATTGTTACCCGCTCCTATTGTCAGTTTCAGCGAGGCCGTGTAAACTTATTTCCTAACAATACTTATAATTGACAAACATCTCAAATCATTGTCATACAATAATGCTAATTTACACTACAATCACTGTGGCATTCAGTGTTGTGATATAAAATACTGCAATTTAATTTTTAAAAATAACAAAGCTTTGTGGGCATGTGTGGAATATCAAGGAATAACACAGTACAACAAATTTATCGCTCTCAGAAATGAAAATGTACGTTTTTCTCTATAACCTAACAGTTTTTTTGAGAGGACATGAAGTTCCCGCCACATGATATATATAAACTATTAGTCTGCTGTTGTTAATTTGAGCGTTTCTATTAGTTTTTATTCTAAATGTTGTGATTTTAACCCAAATTGTGTAATCCAATAAACACAAAAAATGATTTTAAGAATTTAAAATTTTATGTATGTTCCAATGAAGGCTTAAATATAGCAAACCTTTTCACTCCTGAAACATCTTCCTGGAAGACTTACAGCGACAAAATGCTCCTAAACGTCTGTGATAAGTTACCAGTAATCAGCAAGCGTTTTGATTTCACTGTGTATTGCTTTTCCATTTCCAATAAGTCTTGATGGATCCTTTCCCCATGCTCATCGCTTACCTCACCAAGTTCGATGGAAAGAAATCCAGATTTGAACAGAAAAGGTGAATCTTAAAGCACATATTGCATCCCTAGTTTGTAAAACCTCAAACAATTTTCCACTAAATCTCTGCGGCTGTCTGCTCTATAGTTTACCAGAAAATTCACACATACCGATTTGGAGGTAAGCAGACTCCCCCCACCCCCGCCCAAACAGAATTGAAAGTTCTCTCGAATACAAAATCGTAAAGCAGAATTTGGGGTCCCATAAAGATGTATTTCTTTATTTTTTGTCTCACTCAAACCTCGAAATTTTCCCCTCATATTTCGGAATGTCGTTCCTGACTTGTCCATCGCCTCCACAAAGTTCTTCATTGACCCCAGTTTTATGTGCAATGGGGAAAAATATTTTGTGTACATTAAAACGTGGTAGTTATTTTTACACTTTTTTCCTGCTGCTACATTTTCCCCTGATGGCCATTCTCTAATTTATAATGATTGTATTTATCCCAACTTTATCACTCACAAAGACAACAGTGACATTTCTTAATTATGTTAGCATTCCTGCTAGCATACCTATCACTTTCAGATCTGCAATACCAACACAAAATACTGTATATCTGTACATTCTTGGAGGTTTAGAGTAATAAAATTGAGGGATGCAGTCGAAAGTTGCCCAGACTAAGAGACTATAGCATCTTCTACATCCCATGAGAGCAAGCACTTCCATTAAAGGGGTCATACAAATATCTCAATGCCGTTACCTAATAGGAAAAAGCTAATGCTATTTTCGTGTTACGCATATCCGAAAGCATGGTAATTGATTTATTTTGTGTCCAAGAGGAATTCATTGTGGTTGAGTGTAATCAATTAATCCTCCACACAAGCCGTGTAAACAATTGGATTTATTTATGGTCGCTCTTTAACTGCGGTCCTTAGCGTTCCATTCTATATTGGGAGTGAAAGACAGAACATTTTGCTCAGAGGCCTCTTTATCAGGCTTGAGGTTCTTTTACGTGCCCGCAAGTCGTGTGTAGACTTAGTGTACATTAGACTGAAAAATTTAATACCATGCCGGGATTTGAAAATCCATGGTTCAAATTCCGGATATGGTATTGAATTTTTCCTTTTAAATATCAAAGAATGCCAATAAAGAAATCAACACCTCCAAAGGTGCGTAGTTATTCTAAATAAGTATCTCTCATAATTCCCAAACAGGATTGCGTGTGCACTTCGTTTCGTTACATGTTATAATTATAGTTTATGATAGCAAAACGTGTGTATCTGTCTGTCTGTCTGTCTGTCTGTCTGCCCTTCTGTCTGTATTATCTATATAATAAAAATCAATGTATGTATGCATGTGAGGGTAGTATCGCAAAGAGCACCTCCAGCGGAAGAGGGGGTGAAAAATGTTCAGTGGCAAGCGGTTTGAGGATTACTATCACATAAAGGCCTCTTTTCTCAGTACTTCTGCTAATTAGAGAGATAAATGTTACTCTCTTCATTGTTTAAGCGGGGTAATGCAAGAAACCATTCCTAATGGGAAATGGGGCTGAAGATTTGTTCAATGGGACACACTTTAGAGGATTTTCAATACAAATGGGAAATTTGACACAAATATCTTTAAGACAAAAATAATATTATGGGATATTGCTGGGTGATCAGCATAGAGCAGAACAGATTTCGCGGCTCTTAGCCGCCCGGCAGTGTTGCTTGCTATGCACGCTGAGCGGTTGACAGCACGTCCGCGTAAATATACTACGGTTTGTCACGTAAGTTATATCTAACTATGAAACAAAAAGTAAACCTTAGAAATAAAAGCATTCACATATATCAAACCAGGAGATGATTGAAGTGCCACCCTTCGTTGTTCAAACATTTCTAGCACCCGCTTAGGAAATTGGCAATTATACACTGTAGTTGTCTGAGAAATGGCAGCAATTTTTTGACGAATGTTATTTTTAATTTCCTCCAAAATGTATGAATTTGTTTTGTAAAATTTCTCTCTTAATCCCCCTCGGAGATAAAAATCGCAGGGGTTTAAATCGGGGGAAGGGGACAATCTTCAAACATGAAATTCCTGTAAGAAGAAGTTGACTGTATGTGCCGTCGCAGATTCCTGCTGGAAAGTTACGTAGCTTCTTTCCCTCTGAGTTAATTCGCCAACAAATGACCGCAAAATGTTCTGCACACACTTCTCTCATTATTACTTGTTTCCGAAAAAAAGGCCTGTTATTTTTTTATTCTCTCGCCGCTAATAGCACACCACAATCCTATTTTTCAATCATGCAGGAGTTCCTGGTGAAGGTGGTTTGGCTTTCAGCACTCCAATAACAATTGTTTTGTGTATTAATATACTCACTTAGGTGGCACCATGATTCGTCCAAAAAGAAAGTTAGATTAGGGTCCATTTGACCGTCATGTATCCTGATTCAAAACCCATTCACATTCCCATTCCCATTCACATTCCCATTCACAAAATCGCATCCTTAATGCAGTGTCACCCGGTTTAAGTTCTTGCAGTACAATAATTTTATAGGGCTTTTACTTGAGTAACTTTGTAGGCGTTTGAACAGTCAAAATGAATTTCCATTTGTTGGGAAAGATGTCGAAGAGATTTTCTAGGAGATATTTCCAGGGCGTGTCCAATGTTATTTAGAGTTTCTTCTGTGAGTACTGCACTAATTTCTTATGTTTTTATCAATAAGACTTCCCGTTTCATGTAATTTATTTATTAATCTATGAATCACATTTCGACCTGGAATTTGAACATCAGGAAATCTCTCTTTAAGTAATCTCCTTAAAGCACTCGCAGATTCTGTATGGAAGTATGAATCATAAATGAATACTTTTTGGGAAACAGAATACCGGTACTCTGTATTTCACTTAATACGCACTGTATTGCAACTAACAAAACACATGTCACGTCTGCAAGAGTTCAACTCACACTGGAGCCTCGCGCTTCACCGCCGGCCGGGCTAAGAGCCGTGAAACCTGTTCTACTCTATGCTAATCACCCCGTTTTACAAAACACCACCTCTAGTGTATAGTGTTGGGCGGGAAGCAATTTTGAAGTTTTTCTGCATGAGCGGACCTGGTTTTTCAATAATTTTGTGAAATAAGAATGTAAATCATATTCTCTTTATTATTTTATGGGTGATATAACAAAATGCATTTCCAACGGAAGAGGGGCTGGAAAATGTTCGGGGGTCAATGTTTAGAATATTTATCTCGAATGGGCCCGTCTCCTCAACAATAAAAGGATAAATGTTACTCTCTTCATTATTCTAGGACTGATAATGCAAAATGTCACTCCTAGTGGGGGATGGGATTGAACACTCTTGGAAGGAATGCAATTTGGAGGATTTTAGTACGAATGGGAAATTTTGCACAATGAAGACGAAGTGAAAAAATTAAAAGAATGATTGAGTACTATCAATTCTGCAATTGCTTTAGTTCAATTTATTATGAATAAACAAATATTCGTAAAATTAATGTTTACCAGAACCACAACACAAGGTATTTCTGCCATACTATGCATACAAACGCCAATGCATGTATGTAAGTACAAGGGCGATACTGAAATTTTTAGACTGGTCCTTCGGGAGGAATGAAGGTTGTTACCTACTAAGCTACCTGGATACGGGGGGAATGGATCCTGCCCCTATGTTTCTAAAAACAAATGAAATGTCACAGCTACCTTCTAATGTTTTGCGAGTGGATTGCCGTGTAGTTTGTTCGATTTGTCTAATCGTTTGTTAATTATCATTATTTAAAGATCTTGTGCTCATCGAAAAATGAATTTGGCTAGAGAACATTTCCGGGCTATGCTTTTTTTTACGATTTCAAATCGTCATTGACGCCTAAACAACGCGAAGATCGGCTTAGAAATGCATTTGGCGAAGAAGCCCCATCTAAGTCAACAATTAATAATTGGTACATGAATTTAAAAGAAATCGTTTTTTTTCTTAATGATGAATTTCGTGAAGGACGCCCAAGAAGGAACTGCAGTTACTGATGAAAATATTGCCGCTGTTCGAACAATGCTTGAAGAAGATCGAGGATATTTTATGAATTTATTCGGGCAACATTGGGCATTGGTATGAGTCAAATACAAAACATTTTAGATAAACAGACGTGAGAAAACTTTGTTGTAGGTGGATTCCACATAAACTGACTCCCAATCAAAAACAACAACGCATTGATTGGTGCAGAAAAGCTCTGGAAAAATTCCAAGGCGTCACTCCAAATTTGGTTTGGAGCATCGTTACTGGTGAGAATCTTGGATTTATTGTTATGATCCTGAAAAAGAAAGGCCAATCGGCTTAATGGGTCCACAAAAGTCCGACAAATTCGCAGTGCTGTCAAGAAGATGGTTACTAATTTTTTTTTTTTTTTTTTTTTACTTAAACGGACCATATTCCATATTCTACTATAGCATTAAAATACAGACGTACCGTTACTGCTCAATTGGTACACAAATTTCTGTTTACAACAAAGTTTTGAAAAAGATCGTGAAAAACGCCGATAGGAAAAAAGTTCATTCATGACAACGCATCGTCGCATACAGCAAAACTAACACCGAGTATCTGGATGCCCCAAGGTCAGTACCATGGACCTTCCACCTGACCTAGCACATTGTAATTTCTTTTTGTTTCCAAAAATTAAAGATAAAATGCGTGGAATCGCGTTTTCATCATCAGATGGAGCAGTGGAACATTATAAAAACTTTATTTCTGAAATGCCTCAGGAAGAGTGGCATCATTACTTTAAGGACTGGTGTTATGGAATGCAAAAATGTATTGATATTAAAAGGGTAATATTTTGATATACAATAAAATCATTTAAATTATTTAAAATTAATCCTGGTTTCATTGTCTAAAACGTTTTAGTGTTGCCCTCGTATGTATGTTCCATATAGGTCACAACATCGTTCCAACGATTACGACCAAATTTGGCACTTTTATTCTTCAGACCATAGTAGAAGTATGGAGAGGGAGGTATCTCCAAAAACAGTTCTAACGGAAGATTGGGGGAACATATTCGGCGGGAGAGAATTTTGAGGTTTTTCAGCTGAATTATCCTGTTTCCTCAGCACCTTTGCGAAATAAATATACAAATGTTGTTCTCTTCATTCTTTTAGGGATGTCAACACAAAAACACTCCTAATGGATGATTGTGCATAAAAATTTTCGGTGGGAGGCAATTTGAATGTTTCTCATGATGCAGTAATTTGTATCACAAATTACTTAAATGTAAATAATGATTGTAATATGAATATTCATTTTTATGTGACATTGATTTCAGATGTTTATTAATTGTAATTATTATTTGGAAATAAGTTTATATGGCCTTACTGAAACTGTCAATAATAGCGCGCAATAATGCAGCGAGGGGGTGAGCTGTTTATCATTATTGGAAACGAGGAAGTTACGTAATGTTGGCGCGTTTTCGGTAGAAACTTCTGGAATGTTTCCCTAGAGCATATGTATTCATAATTTTCCCTGGATATTAAAATAGACGCTAATGTTGGCGCGTTTTATTAGCCAATAGTAGTTCAGTTATAATCTTTAGGCGTATCTGGATGCAGGAGTATAAATAGGGTAGGTTAGAGGTAGCTTCATGCTCAGTTCATCAAAATTCTTTGTGCACTACACGTCGTCTTCAGTTCGTCAGTTCGTCAAAATATTTGTATGAGATACGTCGGCTATAGATTCACAAGTTACGAAAATCTAAAGTATTATAAAGTTAATTATACACAAAGTTGAAGTACGTGAATTAAGAGTGATTAGTAATGAAGTTATTATAACAGTTTCAGTTTGGCGAGTGTCAAGATCAATGTGTAAATGTGATAGTTAACGTGTTTGACAATAAATGTGTAAAACAAATTTCTTCATCAGTGTTATATTTGGATAAAAGATTCCTTTCCGTTTACACACTCTGATTCAAGAGACATGTTCGACCGAGAGATAATAGCTAGCCGGAGGACAGTAAACAAAATTTAAAATTCTTTCAAGCACAAAACTAATACTGCCGCAAATTGCTAACACCAGATGGAGCTACGAACCTAACAAAGAATCACGTCACAAGATGGCTTCAACACTGATGTAAACAAACATTCAAGTAATACCGTCGCAAATTGGCTACCACAACGTGGGGCTACAATTAATGTTAAATAATATAACATTAATACCGTCGTAAATTGGCGCCCAACGTGGGGCAGAGTAACCAGGAAAGGAACACGATGACCAGGAAAGGGGCAGAGTGACCAGGAAAGGAACCAGGATGTGGAACGAATGCAGCAGTGAAATGATCTACAAGACGCAGATTCCAGAAACAACAGGGACGACAGACTACGCGGATGATTGGACATCGTAATTCCGAGATTACAAGGCAAAAGGGAAATTCAAACTACAGGACAACAAAACGACGCAGATTCATCGAAGCGACATACAAATCTAGGAGAGAGGGGCAGGAAGCTGGACATCAATGTAACAGCAACAGACAGCATCACAAAGGTCAGAGTATCGTAATTTTTTTTTAGAAAACAAAATTGTAACCCTCAAATGTACTTAAGGAGTGGTAGGATAAAGAAAATAATGGCTACTAATAATATTGAAGAAATAATTATGGAGGGAGATAATGTAACAGTTAGCTGTAATTCAATACAGGTTACAGATAATAGCCCAAACAATGTAGGATTTGAGGGTGAAAATGTTAGTGCAGAAAGTCAGAATAGAATAGCAGGAAATGTTAATTTTGATGCTAGTATGATGATGGAAATGATAAGAAATTTTGGTGAAATACTAAATATGAGTGTAGAACAAAACAGGGAAGATATGCAAAAGAGTCATAGGGAATTAAGGGAAGATCTTAGTAAGAAAATAGATCAAAACAGGGAAGATATTGATAGGAGTTTAGAACAAAAACTAACTCAGAATAATGAGAAATTGAGTGAAAATATTATTAAGAGTGTAGAACAAAAAGTAGATCAGAGTTTTGAGGAATTGAGAGAAGCTATAAAAAAAGATCATAGGAAATCAATTGAAAATATTGGTAGGAGTAATGAGATATTAGAGCAAAAAGTAGATCAAAGCAGTGAAGAAATTGAAAAGAAAGTTATGAAGCTAGATAGTAGTAT
This sequence comes from Deroplatys truncata, assembly GCA_030765065.1. Lineage (NCBI taxonomy): Eukaryota > Metazoa > Arthropoda > Insecta > Mantodea > Mantidae > Deroplatys > Deroplatys truncata. The sequence continues at coordinate 144,835,323 of CM060978.1, read as the reverse complement.
GCCAAAAATGAGAGATGAAAATGAGGAAATAATAGTAAGTGAGATAGGAGAAGTTTCAAAGAAAATGTTAGACATGAGCAGGGAAATTGGTAACAAAGAAAGTGAGGTTAATACTAAAAATGAACATGTTGATGTAGAATGTACAGAGTCAGGTAGTAGAATGAGTAATATTTCAAGTGAGATAAGAGAGATGAAAGAGGTTAGGAATGTAGTTGTGAATCAGGCGCAAGTTAATTTCAGAGGGGAGATATCAGAAATACAGAATGAGTCAGTAACGCAAAGAAATAAACTGTACCAAGATGTTCAAAATGAAAACTCCAGTCCAGTACAGTTTAGTACAGATTTGTCAGAGTATTCTCAAGTTAAAAAGATAGCAGATGAATTGAAAATGAAAGTTGTTAAAAGATGTATTGTTCAGGAAACTTTAGGTTGTTTTCAAATGTTATCATGTGATGAAATTTCAAATGAATACAAGAGGTTATTCATGAACAACAATTTGAAGGTTAGGATACGGCTACGAGTAATGTTTAGCCACACACAATTTGATCCAGGAGGGTAAATAGTAATGAGATGATAAATAGTAAATGCTGGATAGATAAAGACGAAATGCAGAGCAATGTATTGGATTGTAAGAGGGTTAAATAAATATGTACGTCATGTGAAAGGAGAAATACAATTTTGGACATAATTAAATTTTTTTTAAAAAAAAAAAGGAAAATAACATTTTTTTTAGTAACTGTAACAGTATTTGAAATTAAAAATGTAAAAAAAAAATGAAACTTAATGTGATATAAAAGTAAAAGTACGTAGAGATAATTCAAAGAGTAGTGTGAATATAAAGTACTAAACAAAAAAATATTGGGTAAAAAAAAAAATACTTATGTAGCAAACAGAAAAATGTGAAACAGTGCCTAGATTTAAGAGATGTAAATATATTTGTGTAAAGGGTGAATATTTTTGGTAAATATGTTTAATAATTACAAAAAATTCTTGAATTGATAAATTTTTGTTAACAATATAAGAAAGTAAACCATTTTTTGAAACAGTCATTAAATAATTCAGGATACAGTATTTGCTATAAAAAAATTGTAAATGTCAGATTAATGTCTAAACACATTCAACCAGAGCCAGTAAGTAGTGGCAAGATAAAAAAAACATATGTCGTGTGTTAAATGCGTGTGAAGTGTACAGTGAAAGTGATAGCGTGTGTTCCAAGATTTAGGAGACTAAAAACCAAATTATAAAATTTTCAAACAAGTTGTAAATATTTATAATTATGTTTCTAGTGGGGCATATGATGCAGTAATTTGTATCACAAATTACTTAAATGTAAATAATGATTGTAATATGAATATGCATTTTTATGTGACATTGATTTCAGATGTTTATTAATTGTAATTATTATTTGGAAATAAGTTTATATGGCCTTACTGAAACTGTCAATAATAGCGCGCAATAATGCAGCGAGGGGGTGAGCTGTTTATCATTATTAGAAACGAGGAAGTTACGTAATGTTGGCGCGTTTTTGGTAGAAACTTCTGGAATGTTTCCCTAGAGCATATGTATTCATAATTTTCATTGGATATTAAAATAGACGCTAATGTTGGCGCGTTTTATTAGCCAATAGTAGTTCAGTTATAATCTTTAGGCGTATCTGGATGCAGGAGTATAAATAGGGTAGGTTAGAGGTAGCTTCATGCTCAGTTCATCAAAATTCTTTGTGCACTACACGTCGTCTTCAGTTCATCAGTTCGTCAAAATATTTGTATGAGATACGTCGTCTATAGATTGACAAGTTACGAAAATCTAAAGTATTATAAAGTTAATTATACACAAAGTTGAAGTACGTGAATTAAGAGTGATTAGTAATGAAATTATTATAACAGTTTCAGTTTGGCGAGTGTCAAGATCAATGTGTAAATGTGATAGTTAACGTGTTTGACAATAAATGTGTAAAACAAATTTCTTCATCAGTGTTATATTTGGATAAAAGATTCCTTTCCGTTTACACACTCTGATTCAAGAGACATGTTCGACCGAGAGATAATAGCTAGCCGGAGGACAGTAAACAAAATTTAAAATTCTTTCAAGCACAAAACTAATACTGCCGCAAATTGCTAACACCAGATGGAGCTACGAACCTAACAAAGAATCACGTCACAAGATGGCTTCAACACTGATGTAAAGAAACATTCAAGTAATACCGTCGCAAATTGGCTACCACAACGTGGGGCTACAATTAATGTTAAATAATATAACATTAATACCGTCGTACTCAGTACGAATGGTTATTTGGCACATACATTCTTTAGAATAAGGGAAAAATCTACATTTTCTTCAACAAAATATTATTACAAAATGATACTTAATTGTTCTTTCATACAACCATGTGTAGGGCAAGGTTGAAAAGTAGAATAAGAGTGAAAATTTCAATGACCTAATAGTTAAACTATGAAGCCGGGACTTAAAGTACTTACGACATTGTAAGTCACCTTTGGAGTATACCATCTCAAAATGAATTTGAGATCTCCTTGTGGTTTACCGGGAAAAAATGAGAGTCAGCTGGGAAATTAAATGTCGTGCCGGCATATTGCCATGGTAGCTCAATTTATTAGAGCAACCGAACGGAAACCGGAAGATCTGTGGTTCCAATCCCTGCTATGATATTATTAAGAAAACTTATTCTTCCATCTGCTTCATAGTAATCGATATAAACATTATAGCTTTATTACATATTTCCTTGTAGGTATCTACTAGGAGTTTCGGGTAATAGGGGTGTAAGTGATAGTCAAAGCCTTTAAGAGTGGGACGCGTGTGATCACTTTGAAATTTGGTTCTCTTTGCATGACAAGGAAAACAACGAATAACGATTTTCCGCTTGAGAAAAATATAATTATTTGAAAATTTAAATCAATAGCAAAGAATATTTCGGAAATGGTTAAAGCCTCAAAAAAAAAAAGTTTATTTGGCATAAACTGTGTGCTTTAGCGAGATCCACATTTTTTGCGCAGTAACATTTTGTACATCTCTTGTGATTTACCAATTATACAAAAGTCATTCCAAATGAGAGGACATCACAGAAAATTCAAGATATGCACTTTGTTATGAAAATATCTTAAACATGTGGTACTTTAATCAAAATTGTTAGCCATTTTTGAAAAAAAATAAAGACAATTTTTTTATGTAAAGGACAATTTGGGGTTGGGGGTTCTCTTAAAAATCTTCGTGTCGCATCTTTGGATGATACTGAACTTAAATACCAAGTTTTGATATTTATCCAGCTTTTCGTGTAGAGTTATATTGTTCACACATAAACGCACAGCCGTGCGCGAGCGGACACATTTTTTAAAAATGCTTCTTTTCGGATTCAGGTGACCTCAAAACATGTATTTCCAGTGAAATATTGATATCGAATTCTTGGGTGGAATTTAATTCCTTTTCTACCTACTAGTGTGTGTGTGTGTGTGTGTGTGTGTGTGTGTGTGTGTGTGTGTGTGTGACTATCACTCAAGTCCATTGTGTTTACAAGGAAATGCGTAACAAATCCATTTCTGCGAATATTTATTTCGATTAACAGGAAGAGGTTAGAAGAGTAAACTTTAATATGAATACTTTGTTGAAGAATGAGCAGAGAAATTAATGTGAATATAAACCATCAGATTTTTACTTTCTGTACCACGTATCTAGTATTCCATCCAACATTTCCATACTGAGATTTCACCACAAATCCATGTTTTGAGGCACTCTGAATTCAAATAAAGCAATTTTGCAAACATTACCGCGCACGCGCGCGTGTGTGTGTGTCTGTGAACAGTATAACTAAAAAACGACAATTCGGATAAATACCAAACTTGGTATTTAAGTTCAAGAAATGACACGAAGATTTTCAAGAAAATCCCCTACCCCAAACCACCCTTTACGTGGTATTTTTTAAATTTTTTATTTTATAAACAATGGTTTAACGATTTTGATTAAAATGCCATATATTAAAGGTATTTAATGGCAAATAAAATGTATTTCTTAAATTTTCTGAGAATAGCTTGTGAAGTCCTCTTCATTCGGAAGGAATTTTGTATAATACTGCATAACTGGTAAGCGTTAAGCGATAGACAGAAACGTACTACACAAAAATGTAGATTTCTTTAAAACACAATTTATTTAAAATAAGTTTTTTATGGCATAAGCCATATTGTTATTAAAGTTTCGAATTGTTCATTTCTTGGTCATTCTCTTAAAGTCCTGTCAACATTCAGTTGTTTCTCGCGATTGTTCGGAAACAGTATGGAATTTTAATGTCAGCGTATAGCGTGCGATTCTTAAATATTTTACTATCGATGTTCTCTTTGTAATTATAACGAAATAGGATAGGATAGGACTAGAAGTAGAGGGGGTCTTAGCACCTCGACCTACGCATGTGGTTTGTGCTTAGGCACCTGGCGGGGCGCCCCGAAAGGGAGGGATGAAGTGATTGGAGACAGAGGGCAGCCGGACCAGGAGGCACGACAGGCAGATGGCAGGGTCCCTACCATTTACAGATTTAAACTTCCAGGGTGCTGGCTGGTGCAGCCGGCGCCCCTTCCCCTTTGAGCTTACACATCCCTTGGGGGACCCGGGATCCGGAGACCGCTCGCAGTAAGGGCCGAAGGTTTCCTTAAGGCATTCCTTCCCCCTGCCATGTACATGCCGAGACTTCCTGCCGACACTAGCAATCCTGAAAGAGACCAAGCAGATGAAACGTGAAGTGAAATGAGAATGGAGATGAAATGAAGGGACAAGAAATTTGCGGGATGTAATGATCCTTCCCAGCGTTCGCTTGGCTACCCGGGGAAGCCCCCGAAAAAGCCTATGGGTCAGATTTGTCGTCCCCGAAAATAGAACCCATGATCTCCCGAATGCGGGCCACAGACGTAACCGCCTGAGCTATCCCGCTCGGTATAACGAAATATGTAATGAAACTATTTCCGGGAAGTTTTATATGGAATAAAATGCAGTAGATAGGGAAATAAATTTAGTAAGAATAATTCGTATATTAACTAATAAGCGATGGAGGTTAGAGAAAGTAATGTGAATGTATCACAGAGATTCGTTTTGTTCATCCCCAGAATCAGAAAGATTAAGGTTGTAAGAAAGACACGTGGAAGTATTCTGATTTTTCACCAAAACCAGAAGCCGCCAAAATGGTCATCAACTGCCACAACACCGCATTATTGGAGGCGGACCGAACCATTCCTTCAGGCAAGCCAGCGTAGTTTAGGGATAATAAACCTATTCGGGTAAAACCTCATCATAACTGTGCATACATGAATTCTTTAGAAGTTGGCCACCTTGTATTAGGCGTGGCCCAAGCTTCAAATACGGAAGTACTTCAGTTTCCATAAAGCTAAAATGGAGGTATTTGTTATCCTTTCGTTTTGATTCATGAGGCATCCAGTTGAAAGTATATACAGTTATTGTTTTCACCTTGAAGCATTATGCATAAGTAGTTTTAGTCCTGAAGCACGCATTTATTCTTGATAGTCGTTCCGAGATCTGTAATCGGGTATTCCTATCTGAGCTTGCGGTGCTCAAAGAGTTGATTATTTCAGGATTCAGATTTTACACATCCTCACATTTGCAAATATTTTACACAATGTTTCAAAATCGATCTTCTCACTGTAGGTGGTAACATACATTCCTAGTCTTCTTATGAAACTTTCATCGCTATTCGAATTTTACGGCTGTTTTGCGTTAGTAAAGTCAGGCAAACTTTCCCTGACTGCCTCATAGCCGGGTGAAATTTCCTGGGCTGCCTTCGTAGATGTGTGGCTAGTATGCTAATCTTCAAACAGCATGTCCCAGATTCGATTCCCGGCTGGAGGGTGGGAATCCCTCTTTAGCCAGGATGATTCCCTATCTCTTCAGAGTCTGGGAGTATGAATGAGAGTTTGAATATGTGTGTGTGTGTGTGTGTGTGTGTGTGTGTGTGTGTGGTGAGAGGGAGAGAGAATTTAATGTGATAACCGAAAGTAAAACCATCTAAAAAAGTAACACCACTGTAAGCGAGTGAATAACTGCCGAAGAGCAATTGTTCCTAAGGCAAAAAGCCGCTGATATGACCTTAGATGTTAAAGGCGGCATACAAACGGAGAAAAAAAGCCTATACATATCCTAGGAGAGAAAGCACAAAATCGTTCACTAATGAAGTACTCTAACGTGTTTCAGTATATTTCCATCAGTAGACAGGTACCAGATGCAGAAATGTGAACAACAGGCGTACCGTATTGTTCAGAATCGAGATTTGGATAATCAGTCCCAAAATCGTTCAGTTTTTCCGAAGAAGTAATTACAAGTTACAAAATAAAGGATGCACAAAGCTACTCCTTTAATGCCGACTGTTAAATACGTGATATAGTTGCCGTTATGAACACTCCCAACCTGAGGCAAGCGGGAATATGAAAATATGCGAAGAAATATTTGGCGACTTTGAGATGATTTAATATGTAGATTTATCTTTGCTAAATGAGAAGATGGTGGTTACTGGTTATATTCAAGATTGTTACGGTTATATTCCTATTTTAAAAGAATAGGATAACTATACTTTTATAATGTTAGGATGTTCAAACCAAACTTTGTTTAAGAGGAACGATAAACTTGGCTTTAGAAATTCCCGCGGGTCATTTCCCGGATGCTTATGTAAGGCACGGAAGTATCGCGTGATTTTTAAGCAACGTTTTCCGAATATTCGCGAAGATTTCGGTATGTGAATGTAATGTGTAAAATCATACTAACACCCGCAAACGTCAGTGCTGGCTAAAGCACTAGTCGGCTACTCTTTGGGTATTTAGAGTTTTCTAACGCGGCCTGTCTCTGCTAGACACATGTATCTGCGACACTCAGTCATTTAATGTTTAACCTAAGCCTCAGCAATGCCTCAAGACCTCCGGAGTGTGAAAAGTGCAACCTTCTTCGCACCTCAGGTAAACTTGTCTGTTGCAGTCTTGTCATTGATTGATCACAATTTCTATAGTTGTAGTAACGTGGAGTAGAGCTTTGGCTAACTGAATCTTGCTGACATGTTTGTTCCTGGAGTCTTTTTGGACAATGTCCAGAAATCTGTGGAGCTAACCATAGATTCATATCTATTGTAATTGAAAGTACTTCAACCAGAGTTGATCTCTCTTTTCTAATGCACAATAATTCGACAAAAATTCTCTATTTAATAACATGTAGTGTAGAGTATTCCAAAGGTAACTACAGTCGGAACCAGAGTTACACGCCAATAATTTTCCACCCTTTTCTAATGTTATATGTAGCACCCTTCTCTGCCAAGAGTAGCTCTCCCGTCTGGAAACCTTCTACATCCCCTTCTTTGTCCCATCTGATGGAACCGGTAGGGTTAAGTAATAATATAAACGTAAATAAATTGAAATGTGTGCGGAATAGGCGGAAATATTATTCCTGAAGACGTTCTATTGGATGCTAGGATGCAATTAATTCATTGGTCCTTAGAACGTCTGATTTTCTATAAAACAAAGAGTACAAGTTTCAGAAATGAAATAAAAAAATTGTAGTATGGATTAAAACGTTTTAATTCACTACTGTGATTAAAAGCAGTATTTAGTTTGCTAGGAATGACGAAACAAATTATGGCAGTAGTGGATAAAGAAAAGTTATACACTTATGCTAAAAAACATGATAATTAGTTCATGGTTTTCAGAAACAAAAGCAAATCCTTATACTCGTTTACATAAAACACATTGCACTCAAAAATTTGATACCGAGATTTCAACGGAAATACAAGTTTTGAGCCCCCTGAATAGAAAAAGCATTTTTAGACAAAGGTCAGTATGTGCGCGTGTGTGTCTGTCCGTCTGTGAGCAACATAACTCAAAAACAAAATGTCCGATAAATACCAAACTTGGTATTCAGGTGTAGTATCTTTCAAAGATGTGACCCGAAGATTTTCAAGAAAACCGCTTCCTCCCAAACTATCCCTTTACAAAGAAGATTTTTAGAGATGTTAGAGTTTTTCAAAAATTCCTCTAAAGATTTTCATTAAAATATCATACATTTGAGATATTTGCATGACAACTAAAATGCATATCTTGAATTTCCGGGAATAACCTATATGGCCCTCTTCATTTGGAAGGAATTGTGCATAATTTTGTATGGTAAACCATAAGAGATAGACAAAAATTTACAACACAAAAGTGTAGATCTCTTTAGAATACACAATTTACTTAAAATAACCTTTTCTGTGCCATCAATCATTTCCGAGATAACCGTTGCTGTTCGTTTTAATTATCAGTATTTAATTTATTTAAAGTATTGTAGTTGTTGTTTCTCACTATCTCATGGAAAGAGTATGGAATTTCTAGGCCAATTTACAGAGACCATCGATTCGATTTCCTCTATCCCCTTGTACCTACAGCAAAATGGGTAATTTAACTAATTGAAGTAGGTAGAAAAATAAGCTTATGTAAAAACAGTTTGTAGAAGCTATATCTTGTCTTATGCGATACAGATTCCCGCATTGCTCTGGACGCACTTCAGCCTTGGGCTCATTGTGATACAGAAAATGTGTGATAGTAGGTAGAGAAAGTCAGCGATTGTAATGTATTAGATTTTATAACATTTTAAAACATCCCACATTTCTGGTTCCTAAGAAATACGTACCTATACAATGAGGCAGGCTTTGGCCGAGGTAAATGAACTACAACTTTATATGCGCTTATTTATCGCAGTATTAAAATAATACTTGAATGGACGAAAATTAGATAAAATAAGTTTTAGTAGCTAATATTTTAAATATTAATTTACCAACTTACTTAGTCGGCTTACTCTCCCCTTACACCCCCTCGCGCCTAGGGTCAGAGGCCTGTCGAGGAGCAGGCTCAAACATTGAATCTGAGAATGAAGAACCCGAACGAGAATCGGCTCGTAGCCAGGTATGAGAGTGAGGAAGAAGATATGAAATAAAGGCGAAATGGATGAAAGAAAAGGTGATATTGGAGCACTTGGTGAAATGAATGGCGGAGGAAACCAGAGAACGCGCAGAAAACCCACCAAATGCCACTTCGTGCAACCACAAATCCCACATGAGGGCCCCTGGAATCAAAACCGGGCCGCCTTGGGAGGCGAGCGGTTTAATCACTCGGCCACGGCGCGGCCACTAATTTACTAACTATAAATCTATATTTCATTCATCCGTGACTGACTATAATGATTCATGGACTGTCTCAAAAAAGCAAACAGGGTAAAATGGTCCTCAGAATCTGATTTCTTAGACTTGTCTAGGGATGTACAACGAAGGATAACTTAAAAACTAATTTCTGCTTGGGTAATATTCTTCTGGTTGAAATACGCGGTTCGAGTCCCGGCCGTGGAATTGAATTCTTCCGAGTCTGATTCAACCTTCTACCTTAGGGCCTACACACGGCTAATGTGAGAGAACAATTCCAAGCCTAAATTAACTACAGTAGTGGTTAACTAAAATGTCCAGAAATTTAAAGTCGCTTTGAAATATATCTCGAATATTTGAGAACGGTTTGAAGGTTTAAGTTTAAGAACGTTAATGCACATGTCGTCATGGTAGCTTATGAGGTAGAGGCGTGGCATGCAGAGCCAAAGAGCCCTGATTTGAGTTCCGGCCGTGGCATTGCATTTTTCAGTATGACTAACTTTCCAAAAATTATTTTTAGACAAGAATTAGGCCCATATAATTAAGGATAAAAGTATGAAATTTAGGTAGTGGATATAACATTTAGAAAGTGAGTAATGAAAACAAAACACAAAAATAAATTTTTAGAGTAATGAAAGAATCTTAAAGAAAATTTATAGATATAAACCGCAAGGATAACTAGGCAGACTTAGGAAACGCTGGAATGTTGAAGTGAAATTGGAATTGGTCTGACACATTATGAGAAACAAGATGACAAACTAGTATGCTTCATGTATACCTACTGTCGACTTGGGTAACTAAGTACTCCGTCCCTTGTCGCACCTAAATAATCGGGTTAGCAATCGCATGTCGTACTGTGAACGTTCGAGAAGCGTTTTGTTGATCCCGCAAATTGCAACCTCGGCAAAAAGAACGTTTCAGAGACAGCGATATAAAGGCAAGGGCCAACGGGTTTGTTGAACTGTTTCAACCGCGATACCGCGTCGAACCCATTTAACATTAGTCCAGATCAGAAAAAAAGACAAGGGCGAAAGAAGAACAAGACTGGCATACGAGGTACTTCTTATCAGAATTATTACCAGCATAAATGTTGTAATTAGAACAAGAGGGAAAGGAATAAAATCTACAATATAACGGCAGGCTTTAAATTTGGTTGCTTCAATAAAATAACGGTTTATTTGTTTTTACTTTCTACAAGGATGTTATAAATTCAGAAATATAAATAAGCAACGTGCTTACAATAACCCGGATTTTAAAGATCTACTATTCCTGGCTCATGAATACACTCATATCTCAAAAACGAGCCAGATTGTTTCGAAATTTTATGTAATTATTTACTTTATGGTTGATACATCTCAAGCAATGGAAATCCACCACTGCATCATTAAGCAGACTGACTTATGCTGTAATTACAGCATGTGATAATTTTTTTTATCATTTTATTTGAATTGCTCAGTGCTTAGAAATGTGTACAAAATTATAGCTTTATTGGTGTAGTTTGTGCAAAATGAAGCAAGCAAACAAACAAATAATATTCAGGGAAGTAATACGAGTATTTAACCTGGTCTTTATTCCTAGAAACGTGTGGAGGAAAAGCGGTAAGGAAAGTATATAAACGTGTATTTATCTAATTAAAGTGCAACGATAGAAATCGATATGTGAGACTCTAGATATTTTCCCCCAGTTGTACTCTCTTGAATCCTCCAAGTGCTTTTATTTTGCTTTTTGAATAGCCCGTAAGTATAATGGCGTGCATAAAATGTGGACCATAATGGAACGGAGCTGTTTATGTTGGTTTTGACAAAATCTAGGCCCACTCCCTACCAGCGTGACCACCATAGTTCTAGTCACTGGATTGACACCTCCCCCAAAGCGTGCCGGAACTTCTGAAGAGTAACATTACAACTTAAAACTTATATTTTCATACTACAATACCGTTTTCTTAATATAGATCGTTGTGTAAATGTATGTTAGGTTTATCTATTTCATCACCTAATGGAGCAGCAATGTTGGAGTTGGAAAGAGTAAGTAGCAAGGGCATGATAGTAGAAAGCATACTTAAATATTGGCATAGATTGAAATCACTGGATGAGCATAATATCTTACAGCAATGTTTAATAATACAAGAAAAAACCAGTGATGGAATGAACTGGGCTCAAGGAATAAGGAAAATTTTACAGGAAATAGGAATGGGTAACTTATGGGAGGAGAGAGAAGGGTTAGTTAAAGGTTTCTGGAAATAAGTGAGGAACAGAGTAGAAGATATAGAGAAACAACAATTATTTCAAAGTCTGGAAGGAAAGAAAAGTTTGGAACTATATAGACAATTAAAGGTGGACTGGGGAAGGGAGAAGTATGTGGATGTAGGTAATAGGTTAGTGAGAGAAGGGTGGGCCTGGTCCAGATTAAGTGCATATCCCCCTAAGGGGGATAGGAAGGGAGCAAATTTGAATAGGTGTCCTCTTTGTGGAGAGGCAGATAATGATTTGCATTATATAATTGAATGTGAAGAAACTAAGTTGTGGAGAGATCAGTTTTTACCTAAAGAATGGGAGATTGTTAACAAAGAAGTATTAAAAGGGGAGGGATATAAAAAGAATAGGAGAATATATGGAGAGAGTAAGAGAAAAATGGTTTAGAAAAATAAAGCAATGTGAATTTGTTATGACCCACCATGCATAAATAACCACGGTGTTAAAATGCATGATGGACCAAGGAAAGAAAAAAATAGGAACTCAAAGTAATGTATTAAAAATTATAAGAATTTTGTATAGCATTATGGAAATAAATATACATACTACTGCCGTTTAGTAGCGGCAACAACTTTAACCTTCGTCTCCATGTCGTCGCTTATGAAAGCTCTCATATATGTAAACATCGTAGCTGTCATTCAGTTAACCACATATGCAAATAATTCTTCACTCTTCCTCTAGAAAACCGAGTTATTTGTAATTAATTTAGTCTTTCCTTGTGAGAGAAACCCTTTTATAGGGGTGGTACCCGAATTATGCTTTCATTCCACATAGATTATAAACAACGATCATTGATTAGTTTGTATGTTTCTGTCTGTGTTGTTTTTCAGACCAGTCACACGGAGAACGGATACCGGCTGAGTGGAGTCAAAAGTTGGTTACCTGAAGGTAGAAACCTTACGAAAGGAAAAACATTATGACGGTCTAGGGTAATGGCCGCTTTCTATGCACGAAGGTGTACGTATTGAAGGTTGAGCAAAATAAATCTAAACTGCAAAAAGCATTTTTTCTCATTTATTCTGCTATAAGCAACAAAAGAAGCAAAAGTAATCGAAAATCGTTATGGTTATCAGTAAGCGGAGGATTTCGGCACTTACGAATACCTATCTGTGAAATTTAAGAAATCGAGAATCTCAGGTATATTCGCTTGAAATTGAATAAGGATTCAGTGTGTAATATGAAGACCAAGCTAAAATTTTTATTGCATTGTTTACTATTTTCTACTGTGTTGAGAAATAGCTCCACACGATGCAATTTAAAAAGAAAACATTTTATGGGTAATTAAGCTGCTTAATAGTATATTAATAAGTTTAATTGTGCATTTTTAATTATCCTACTAGTTTGGCAGAAAATAAATTTTAAATTTGAGACTTCAATTTGTTCTTAAGTATTTACACAACATGAAGATTATTGTTTACTAGCTCTATATCTTAAGAATGAAAACAAAAATGCATCTCGTCATTGTTTATACTGCTGTTTACATGCAGCCATGCAAAATTTCATTGATTTATGCCGGGAAGTACATTCAGTGGAACAATTTGAAAATGGCAATATGCCAACAAATGAAAACCCGAGAACAGAGAGTTTAAAAATTTTAACGCTAAAATAACACTGTTTCTGACTAAGCTGTTTTAAAAAGCATTTAGTGCATATACAGGCCCCCCTTTGTCTTTTTATGCTCCTCTGCAACTAATTTAGTATTTGAAGATTCCTGAGGCCTCTGTTGATTCTTTTCTTCACTTTTTAACAGGCGAAACTTATCGTATTTTACTACAATTTTATAGGAATCTAGGTTTACAAGGAGACATTTACGAGGGCAGTCCCAGAAATACCCGACCTGTCGTAAATATAGCGGTTGTTTCAAACAAATGACCATGGTAGAAATTACCACTCTTATAAAGCTTAAGTTTGAAGTTTGACGATGCTACGTTGTTTAGTAATTGTTTGGCAGCCATTAATAGTGGACTCTCTCAGCGAATTTGTAAACATGGATAAAATTGGCCATCTCTATGTGATACAACACTTTCATTTGAAAGATCTTAGTTCAACAAATATTAAAACTATCTAGATTCTACTCTGGGGGAGTCTGTTCCTTCGTTTACAACAGTAAAATATTGGGTGACAGAGTTTAAGCTGGGCCGTACGAGCTGCCAAGATAAATATCGCAATGGTCGACCAAATGAGGTGACCACGCCAGAAATTGTGAAGAAAATCCACAAATGGTATTGGATGACCGTCAACTGAAAGTGCGCGAGCCAGCAGACATCCTAGGCATTTCAAAACGTGCTGTACATCACACACTACCTGAAAATTTAGACATGAGAAAGCTGTGCGCAAGATGAGTTGTCGCGTTTGAACAAACACAGTGTCATGAGGACGTTTCAGTCAAGTGTTTGGCGATGTTTCGCTGTAATAAAGCCGAGCTTTTGCGTCGATTCATAACCATGGATGAAACATGGGTCCATCACTTCACACCTGAGACGAAGCAACAGTCAAGAAACGAAATGAAGGCGAAGACAGTTCCATCAGCAGGCAAGGTCATGGCGTCAGTTTTTTGGGATGCACGTGGGATAATTATCATTGATTATCTTCAAAAATGAAAAGCAATCAATGCCGAATATTATGAACACGTATTGCAGCGTTTTAATGATGAAATCAAGCAAAAACGGCCGCATTTAGCCGAAAAGAAGGTTCTGTTTCATCAACACAATGCTCCAGTTCACACATTCATTATCACCATAAATAAAATCAATGAGTTAAAGTTAAAATTGCTTGCTAATACACCCTATTCGGCAGACCTAGCACCCTCCGATTATTTTCTGTTTCTAAAGCTGAAGAAATAGCTTGGTGGTAAAAGATTTGCCAACAATGAAGAGATGGAGTTTGCAGTTGATGGCCATTTTGCAGAACTCGACGGTTCTCACTATAAATAGGGTATCGAAGCTATTGAACATCGCTGGGAAAAGTATATCGAGCTGAAAGGAGACTAAGAAGAGAAATAAAGATGTGTTTTGCCAAAATTTTTGTGTTTTCTTTGTAAGGTCGAGTACTTCTGGGACAGCCCTCGTAACTCGATATATGACATGTTTTAAAACGCCGTACAGGTATAAAGTTGAATGTTTGTGGTGTTTAATAGAACTAAGTCCATATTTAAGGCAATTTTTGGCCTTTTTTCACAGATGTGTATCTTTAAGTGCACGCTGACCTGTTGTTCACCGTCTCTCAAATGTGAGGGCCGTAACACCCACGGCTGTCCAATGTACTTTGTTCAGCCTTCCGACAGAAGTGCAGGAGAGGGGAAGCACAACTCTAGTATTATCAGCTTTGGGTAAGGAATAGTGTTATGGCTTGGCATTGTAGAGGTCACATGTTTAAGTCTGGGAATAGGGTTTGCATTTTTTTGGGTGGGGGGTTAAATAAGCTGCCTCCGTGCCTTTTAGAAACATGCATGTATTTGCTCGATTTACATGCTTTTGTTATATGAATAATTTTACATATCAATGTCCTATTATTAATGTATACAAAAGCCAAATGGATATTCTATTTAGTGTATGTTTCTCTTAATGATAATAATATATTTATAACAACACTGCAAAACAAATTTTGTTATTTATTTCTTTAATAGGAAGACACCAGCCTTGGTTTTCGGTGACCTCATTTAGTCTCCAAGGCATTGAGGAAACTTCGCAAAGAGCTGGAAATTTGTGGTCGTATCCTCAAAGTCTTCAGGCTTCCCAGACGTATTCTCTCAGTGTCTCTTTGGTGCGTTCTTGACGTTGTTCTCAGTCCTGAACCATTAATATCCACGTTCTCAATGGAATTAAGATCTAGAGACTTCGCAGAGCATTCCAGAACCGAAATGTTTGGGAATAGCTGAAGCCAAGCCTCTGTGGTCAGGGATTTTTGCAAACTGTTGTTGTCGTGCATGACATGTATCACAGGAATTTTCTCTTCGGGGTAGATAGATCGCACCGTTGGGAGCATGTATTCTCTCAGGACTGCAACATGTTCCTGGGAGTCGATGTCAGAGGAGACTTCAACAAGGTCCCCTACTCCACGGGCGCTCATACAGCCCTATACAGCTAAGCGGTTCCTGCCAACCCGTACAGTGGAACAACGTGCTTAGGGTCGAAGCGAGTGTTGGGTCGCCACAATGACAGTCTCCCTTCCTTATCTGACGAAAACACTTTTTTGTCAGACTGCATTATCATCTCCCAGATATCTTGACTTGCTGGCAAATGTTGGAGGCAGAAGACCACGCGAGCCTGTGTTGTTGTTTAAGAGCATCTTTCTCGATGGCCTGTGGTGTTG
Source organism: Deroplatys truncata (assembly GCA_030765065.1). Lineage (NCBI taxonomy): Eukaryota > Metazoa > Arthropoda > Insecta > Mantodea > Mantidae > Deroplatys > Deroplatys truncata. The sequence goes on along the minus strand of CM060978.1, from coordinate 144,819,600 downwards.
GATGCCAGTAGCGTGGGGTCGTCGACGGACCGTCTCAGCATCCACTGGGAGATTTAGACTTCTTGTCGCTTGTAGGAAGGGATTCTCATTGCGGGCCTCTGATATAGCCCTGTCGTCCTCTTCTGTGGAATTCTTTATCCTTCCTTGCTTTTGATTTGTCTTTATCTTAAGGCTCTCTTCACCCTCCTCCTGAAACCTTTTCACCCCTAACCGCACAGTCTCTTCTGCATGCCTAACCACTTGGCATATTTGGGCCCCTATGCGGCCACATTCCCACATTCTTACAATGCAGCCCCTAGTTACCTCTCTTATGTATGGCTGGTGTAAGGAATTTTGGTAGAGTGTGGGCTTCCAGTGCTAGCCGTGTATTTTGCTTAACATGCCCTGCTCCTCATTTGGTGATTGCTAACTAGTACGCCAATAAAAGTGATGACAATGCCACATGATATCAAGATCCTCTGATATCACTCTACCAGTTTAAAACAAACCATAAGTAATTTGGAATAGTTAGTGTGTTACTTCTTTGGAGTAACGGTTAGAGTGTTTGCTTATGAAATTAGAATTCCACGTTTAGTTCTCAGCTGAAGGACAACTTATTATAGCCTTTATTTATGTTTATTTCATATTATTCGAAGTTTAAAGAAGAGTTAAAGCAAACATAATTCGTTTCCGGTTGAACGAAAGAGTAAAGTGTGTTGTTTCCTTAATTTGACTAAGAACAAGCTCTATAGAGCGTAATTTGGTGATATTGCTTCTAAACTCTTACCGCACAAGAAGTAAAGTAGGGGGATATTTGGGGAACATCCCAAATATTCAATTCATGGATCCCTGGCCTTTATGATGGATTTAGTTCTGGAAAGGAAGCACTCGGATGTTTCTAGCTTTCTTATGAATCTCAAATACGAAATAGCCTAAAAGTGACTCTCCCGAGCGTCAAATGTATTAGTGTGAAATCCAGAGCACGACACCACAGTAGCTCTTTGGTAGAGTGCCGGCTTCTAAAATTGAAGTACGGGGGTTAAATTCCGGCTGCTTCCTTCCTTACTTCCTTCCTTTCTTTCCGAATTCTATCTAAATGAAGAAGCTTATTTCAGTATAATGTTCGAAAAGAATACAATAGAATTGTTTAGTTAACTGAAGCTCCGATTTTATAGGCATAAATCAAATACTCATTTGTATTGAATAGCTTATTATAAGCAAATATAAGCAAAACGCTTGTACGTCTGTCCTATACTTCATATTATTTCCATTGATGCAAGCTTAGAAAGTAAAAATGTTGTTATTAATCTGTTAGGGTGCTATTATACGCTGGACTAGTGTGCTCTTAAATACTTACATTACTACCGCCATCATATCCTAAGTTTTGTCGATAACGTCTGTTTATCAAGAGCAAAAAGTCAATATGAACATGTAATTTGACTTTACACATATTTAAACACACTTTAGTTGTAACAATTGCTAAACAAGGCATCCCAGGAGCAATCATTACCTTTAATTCAGCAAACGTGTCGTCTGGCATCTCAATTGCATAAATGTCCTGTGTTAAAGGTTCACAGTTCTTTCTTCCTTGATTTTCCTTCAAATTACAAAAACAAGTAAGTGATTATTTACAGAAAAACATCGTTTCTTAAATTAAGTTTCTATCGGTGCACAGACTACAATCCTAGAGAGTAATGGTGTTAAGATAGCAATGTAGAACTTATAACGGTCAGTCGCCTGATACTTGCAGATAGCGCCCTGATCCCGCACCCCTCTCGGCCCTCCCCTGGCTAGGAATAAACAAACAACGCGTGCACGATTCATTCTTTCGAATACGATGGAATTCTCTTTTAAGAGGGATTGTACATCTGCGAGCCTCCAGGAGCAAGGGATAAAATGCAGGACATAGAGAGCGACCAGGCTCGCACACAGGCCCAATTATTAGCCAAGAAGACGCACTCTTCATATATTCCTAAACCTAAATCTAAACGTGAAAGCAAACGAATAGATAAAGCTTGTAATACAGTAGAGCAGGTAACACAGTTAATCTCACTATAAAGTTGTCCATCGACCTGAAGAAGCGTATACCGAAAAGAAAACCATATCCATATTTTAAGTATAAATACCATCCAGAAGATATTGCTGACCTAATGGCAATTCTTGGCATCTTTCACTGTTGCATATTGCACATATAAACAAAGATGTGTGTTCATATTATTAGTCAATGTATATTTATCAATTATCTTGGGAAACATTGTTTTAACAGTTATTCTAATGTTTTAACTTCTTAAAATTTTAATTTTATCTTTGTAATATTTGTACCTTGTCATGTTTTTCATATCCGTAGAATATCAAAAGTCAAAGTGATAAAATATTTTTGCTCCTTTGGTTGAATTGTAGACCTAGAACTAGCTTAACGAGAAATCTGTACGAAAAGTACAACATGATTAAGACTAATGCTGTATAAGACTATAACGGGAGGGTGTAGCAATGCTATTTTTTCTTTTGTTTTATTTCATGGTCTTTAAAATATGAGTAATGATGCATTAATTCGGTTCATTCGGGTTCAACAACACAATTCAATATTTCCAATATGAACGTGGAGCGGTATTTTTGTTTGTTTTTTTATCACAATTATTCAACGGCTTAAATCACATGAATCTGCTAAACGTATGTTAAAGCATTTTTTAAAAAGAGCTGTCCTTGATAATATTATCGCAGGTTAATGCAGTTATAATGCTTCAAATATAATGCAACTCTAGTTAGAGTAATTGCTGTGGCTTTAATAGAAGATTCCAGAATAGTCCAAAGAAGTAGGTAACACGTATGACTTCAAGGGTGCCTTTTTTTTATAAAGTGCCGCACCACGTTAGGTGCGAAGAGCGTTTAAGACTTTTTCTTTGTGAAAATCTTCGAATGGCATTGTTTCTTTTTATATATATATATATATATATATATATATATATATATATATATATATATATATTTAAAACGTCGATGCTGCAGCCAAAGAATTGACACGACACCCTTTTTTTTCTTCTTTTTTATTTTAATCAAAAACCTATCTTGATAATAATAATTCCGGTTACCAATGTAAACACACGAATGATGCAAACAGCCAAGAAGCGTGTTTGCCAATAACGCCCTATCTCGTCGTATAATTTATTACTTATAAGCTATCTCGTCGTATAATTTATTACTTATAAATAGGAAATAGTTAATTACAAATAACTGGATTCAGTTAAAATCTTATTCCCAAGTTCTCAAATAGCTTTGAAGCATCAAAAATGTCCATCAACTATGAGTTGCATTTCAGTTACACTAAACAAGTTGACCTGATCAAAAGTCAATAAATGATGTTGCTGGTTTTCATGAGAGTATACACCGGAAAGCCAATGACAGAAAGACGGTTTAATCGACGTTCAAATAACAGTAAAATGCCATATGATGATTTCTGCACACGATTAAGAGAAGATTCGCTTATTAACTTTTCCATGTGAAAGAAAAATATATTTGATCATTGTGTATTTCACTTGACCGTTGCTGTAATTCGCAAGTTGTTAATATCGTAATAAAATAGACACAGTTATTAATGAATGTATGTAAAATGGTATATTCCCCAATTGTTTAAAAGTTGCCAAGCTTGTACTAATTTACAAAATATACTGCAATGATTATAGTCCCGTAACAATATTCCAGCTATATTAAAAGGTTCAAAGAAGTTTTAAATAATCACATAATTTAAACTAAATAAAATGTTTTGCGACAATCAATTTGGATTTCGAACAGGTCGAAGCACTGTAATTTAACTGTATAAAGAATTTATAAGAAGAGATGAGAGTTGTCAATGGGTTATATGATTTGACAAAGACATTCGATACCATTTTCCATAACATTTTGCTGGGCAAACTGAAATTTTATAATTCTGACAATTCATATTTAAGCAACAGACATCAACTGTATTTTACAATAGAAAATGTTCTCAATGTTTATCTGTTGCAAGGGGTGTTCCGCAGGGTTCTATATTGGGACCTATTTTATTTAATATTTATATTAATGACTTATCTTTTGTTATTAACGAGTCCAATATAAATACTTATCTATTTGCAAATGATTTAGCTGTGATTGTCACTGGAAGTAGTTTTTACTGTGTTAAAGATGAAATGAACTTTGCAGACATCACAATCAGTGATTAGTGTGCAATAAATTCCTTATGCCGGAATCTGGATAGAAATGAAACTCCATCGTATCAGTTTAGATAAGATAATTCAGGTTGATACTGTAAAATTTCTGACAAAATAACTTAAAGTGGAAGACACGAGTTAACAATGTACGTAAAAATAACCAAAGGACATTTGTTTTAAGAAATTTAGTGTATCAAGTAAACATAGACATATTCCTATATGTGTACTATGCATACATTCACTCCCATAGAGCATACAAAATTATTGTTTAGGAAAATGACCTTAATGTGAAAAAATATTGATATTACAAAACTAAAGGCAGTAAGATGATGTGTAATGTTACAAGAACAACCCAATATCAACTCTTTTAGAAAGCTAAAGAGTTTAACGGTTGTGTGATTATACGATGTGGAATGCCTTATGCATACTAAAGATACTTTTAACGTAATTCTGTGAATAGTTCATGACATAGTTATAACCAGACTCTGTAATTATCTCAAAATAAATGTTTGCAGAAGTGCAACAGCCAAAAGAAGCTTGAATGAGCTAGGCAAGAAACTGTTCAATGCTTTACCAGAGGAAATTAAAGAACTGAAATCTGAAGCCTTTTAAGCGTACACATTTATTAATTAGCCTAACTTTGCATGATATTACTGAATATTTTGAAACCTTAAGGAGGTAATTGTATTTAATCATAGTATTCAACAAAGTGTTCTAATTGACATTGTCAAACATTGTACGAAAACAATGTAACGACAATGCAATAAATAAGTAAATAAGCTGGACTGTGCCTATCTCCCAGGTATAAAGTAGGCTATCAAAATGAGTTCGAGTCACTAATGATAAATGAGAATAATAATGGAGGCTACCTACCGCAAACACTGGAGCTTAAGTTCTTAGAACATTGGAGGTCGGAAAATAAAAGCAGGTAATAATCTGCAATAAACAAGGGGAAAAAATGTATTAGATCACCAGTTTTCGTGTTGTGCAGTTGTTCGTGGAACTTACCACTGTGTAATTACAGAACAGGTCGCCGTCTAGTTCCACAGACGTCAGTAGTGGGGAAACCCAAACAACTTCCGCTGCTTGTTTGGCTGGGATATCTGATTCTCCTCCAGCACATCTAGAGCATTCGCGCATTTCACGTCTTTTCTTTATTTTATTGCAAAAAGGAGAGACGGGAGGTTTGCGTCATCATATCATGTGACTTGGAAATTTCAAGTGGACTTTTATAGATTTGTAATGTTATTAATCTGAATCCATTACTCTTATGCCTTGGTTCTGAAATACCGAAATGCTTGACATGAGAGCATTAGCTGATAGTTTTCATTAGAATAGATTACATAAAATTGTTTTTAAGATCAAGTATAATGCATATAGTGTTGATATATGGACAATTGTGGGCTGCTTAGGGCTCACAATTACCGAGCTGATAGCTGTGGTTCGCATCCGGGAGGCCCCGGGTTAGATTCCCGGTGGCCGCCCACTCTGACTAGAGGATTTTTCGCGGTTTTGCCCTGGCCGCCAAGGCGAATGCCGGGGTGGTGTATTCTACCACGATTTCTCCTTCCCCCCATTTCCTCTCGTTTCACCTCTACCTCTCACTTTTCCGGTGTGTCTTCGGGCCCTGCGGTGCTGGCGGTGTCGGGAAGAGGCGTAGTTGCTTGCGAATTGGAAATATTTCTCCCCATGAACGCCAGGGTGTGCTGTCCCACCCGTTAGGATCACTTCGTCGCCCTCTCTCGGGATTATTCCTGTCTACTGGTGCGCGGTTGTTCAAACCTGGACATATTAGGGACTTCTACGTGTCTGTGTGGGCCTGTGTGCCTGCGGACCTGCGACCTCCTGCACTTCCTTCACCTCGTCCTTCAGAGGTTTAGCCATAATAGATCAAGCTGGCCGCAGTGGCGAGGTGTCCCTCTCCGGTAATCACATCCTACATCCTAGTGATCCTAACCTAAGGCTGGTTCGCTATCCCTGGGAATGGAAACTAGAACAAAAACGGCAAAATTATGAGCGTTCACAAAACGGCCTTATCGGTCCGAGAAAGGAAAAGAAAACTTAGTCATGTTTTGACTTTTTCGCTTCCCTTCCCGGGAGCGGCATATTAGATCCATATTGTGAGTATTGTACTCTTCACTGTAGAAACTATTCAAGGCGGCCGTGACTTAAAACAATCGCTACAGCTCTCTCTAGTTGCATGCTGACAAAATCAAACCGGAAGGTATTCCGGCAAATGTGCGTCCCGGCTCTCCAAGATTCACTGAGCGCTGGAGAACCAGAGAGCAAAGCAATTTAAGGTATACCATTACTAAAACGAATGAAACCAATTAATAGGCTTTTGCCAGAGGAATCGAAAATATTAAGAGCTCCGAGTTTAGAAAACATTTAATCTATCGAATTTTGATGTTATGTTGGCTGAATTGAAAGCGAATGAAAAATATGATTGCATAGTTAGGTTAGGCTATACAATGGAGGGAAAGACATCGTGCAGTGTGACCTACATAGATCCATTGTGGCTACCACCCCTGCAGGAGGAAATTAGGAAGTGAAGGAACCACAGGAAGCTGCAGACCACAGGTAGACTGGCCAGAGAGACGCGCCGAAGTCCCTAACACTTCCAGGCTTAAAGACCCGTCCCACTGCTGTAGTTCCAAGAGATGGCGATGAATGGTCCGTCGACCAAGCAGCTCTCTAGTGCCCACGGGAGTACGCTTTCCTTTGAGAAGCTTCGCGCCATCTGTTCGGCACCGCCATACGCCACAAAACCTAGAAGGACACCTGTAGAACGAGAAGGAAACGGAGTGAAAGGGAAATGATTGAAAGGAACTCGTAAACGAGTAGTAAATGAGAAACATCCCAGCATTCTCCTACCACCAGGGAAAACCAAGAAACACAAGATCAGAGTGAGCGGTTGACGGGAATCAAACCCGGGACCTCCCGAATGCGAGCCTCATACGTTTTCCGGAGCCATTTTGCTCGTATTGGCCAGTTTAAATACAAATATAATGCTATGTAACAATGTAAAACTGAAATGCATTAAACTTTTTACTTTCAGAACACACATTTGCTAGACTTTATTGGTCATCTGTCCAATCCAAATATACAACTAAATAAAGCACTGCTTTGCACAATTGCGCTTTGATGAATTATTTTAATAATATATAATATAAAACTGAAGTAAATTATACTTTTTACTCTTAAAGATGACACATTTATAGATATTATTTTAATAATCTGTCCAAATTCTATTCTTATCTAATAGCTGATTAGCCGCCGAGGCATTGAATCACTTACGTGCTGGAAGAACTCTGGTTCTAAATGCAAATGTTCCCACATTTCACGACTGTTTCCAGAGGACGGCGAGACGCGGAACTAGAACTATGACGCGGATCGAAACTGCTTATGACGGTACGATACACATGCAATACCAATGTAAAAATATTTCTCATGTAAGAAAGATTTTTTCATTATTTAATTTGTATATTGTAATAAATTGTATTGTATATTGTATTGCACATTGTAATTCGTTCGCTATGCTAAATAATTGTATAAAGACAGATAATTAACATTAGAACTCAGTCAACCGAGAAGATTAATTTTCTAGATGTTCGCAGACTGCGTGTCTTTTCCAAAGTGGTTAACTTGGTAGTCTGGGAGTGGGGAATCTTTATATTTGTTAGCTCCAGCTCTATTTCGTTGCATATGTTGAGTTTCCATATATGTAAAAACTATGCAGCTCATCAGTTATTAAATAACTATGTGAACAATGAGAAGGTACGAAGGTGATCATCTAACAAATTATTCGATCACTCCTACCGATGATTGTTTTATCCATAAGGTACTTAATATGCTATGCGCCATTTCCAGAACGTGGAGGCTGTTGGGTGGTGGTTAAGGAAGTCAGACGTTCCACATCCTTTTGTGTGAATGTCAGGGAATTTTTCATCCGTTATTAAGAATAGCCGGGGCTGTACGGAATTACAGTTATAATGGGTAAAGGGGAGGATGCCCAATAATATCCTCTAGATAATTTTACAATGATTTCATAAAGAACGGGGAGGTAAATAAAATTAATTAAGTCGTCATTCAAGTTTAGAAAGCTAGCCGTAGGACGTCGGGTAAGCCAGCTAGTTGTCGTATAAAGTAGGGGGCCAAAAGGGAGCCAAACTTTACTCAGATATTTGCTTTTGATCTGGAGTCGGCAGTCGCTGTACCCATCTTGCAGATAACTTCTTGTATATCCAGCTCTTCTCTCAAAATGTGACACACTCTTTCCCCTGAAATACCCAGTGTTTTAGCAATTGTGGACACCTTAACTCGCCGATCCTACAGAACCATGACGTCTACTTCAATGATATCTGCTGTCGTGGCGGATTTCGGTCTTCCAAACCTTCACGGCCGCGTTTAAGCTCCTGGTCCACTTGGAAATAGTGGAGAATGGTGGTGCAAGTGTCCTCTGAAGGGTTTGTCATATCGTTATGAATTTCTGTTGCATTCATCATACCCTTTCTTACTAACCGCACGATGTTCGAAATTTGCCATTTTTCCGTGCTCATACGTCTGCACCGTAACACCCATTTTAATCCTTATTATCGTTACTTTTCTGTTATTGCACAAATACGTCTATGAAAGATGACTGGTTTTTAAAGAAAAATGCTTGTAATTATGCTGCTACAATCTGCGGGTCATTCCGAGAACTTTTCAAACGATCCTCGTAGTTCAAAAACCTTTTCTGCTGGCAGAAGCTAAAGGGACCATGATTTCTTATTACTGACAAAAGTGCGAGCTACAAACTCGAAAGGATGTAATTTGCGAGCTTGCAAGAAGAAATAAAAAACTGCAACAGACGTTACACTGGTTTTATTACTCTGTAGAGGAGCTAGTTAGAAGAGATTTGTTTCGCTACAAAAAAGAATATATTATACGCATTATTAATATTTTCTTTGTTCATTTTTTAATCCAAGCACGGTAATTCACTTACTTGTTCACCTTGAAAGTGTTCAACAGAGCACGTGTTTAAGTTCTTAGTGTTAAAAACATAATAAAGATCTTTATGGTGTGCTATCCTTAATGAACGTGTCCCCTGCAAACAAGATACACAGTGGATATAAAATTATGAATAACGTTTTGTAATATGTTTATACATAATTTGTTAGCGTCAAATTAGCAAATGTTATCCTAACTCTTCGCTGATAAATTTTGGTAGGCAAAATGAGAGTAATTGATAGTGTCATTCAGTCTGCAACCTTTCTCTAAAGTATGAATAGGCAATTTCAGAATAAAGGCTTAGTTATGAATAAGCGTATCGTTTTCTATAGAACAGGATAGGATTCGGCGCGTCGACCTACACAGATCTTTTGTACCTATGCCCCCGGGAGGAAGGGATGAGGTGAGAGGAGACGGGGGCGGCCGGACCAGCGGACACGACGGGCAGAGGGCAGGGTCCTTACCATTTACAGATTTAAACTTCCCGGATGAGCACTGGTTCAGCCGACTCACCTCCCCCCTGAGTGCTTACACACCCCTGGATGGTCCGGAACCCGGAGAGCGCCCTCATCCTGGAGGACGAAAGTTTCCATAGAACATCCTTTTCCCCTGCCATGCACTCGCCTAGACCTGCCGCCGACACTTGCAACCCTGAATGAGACCAAGTGGATGAAAGGTGAAGTGAAATCAGAATGGAGGTGAAATGGAGGGGTAGAAAATTCGGGGACTTAATGATCCTTTCCTGCATTTGCCTAGTGACCCGGGGAAACTACCGGGGTCAGAATGGTCGGCCGCGGGAATCGAACCCACGATCTCCCGAATGCGGGTCACAGACGTTACCGCCTAAGCCATCCCGCTCGGTATCACTTCCTATAAATGCTTGAAAATAAAGGAATATAACTATAAAATCTATTTGAATTCGTAAAGCATCTCATTACTATAAATAAAGAGCTAGATAAGTATGAAAAATTAGTGTATTTGAACTATAATAATGATACTCTGGAACATAATAGGCGAAAGTAATTATTAAAATCAATCGATAAGAGGATTGCGAATTGTGTTATAAAAGGCCCAAGTTTTACACTCACACAGGTACTCTAAGAAAGTATTGTCTTGTGATATAGAGAGTATTTGTTTTCTTATCCTATAGAATTGTAATTTCGTAATGTCCTATGATATTTTAATAACAAAAAATGGAAACAGAAGTAAAGTATCAGCAGTTAGTGTATTTTTTAACCTATTAACCTCCTCCAACAATATTCCACATTCTGGAAATGTTGCACACCTGTATATTTTGGCGGTTAAGAATTATCCAAAAGATCTAAATGTCTTCCGAGCTTGGATACTGCGTTCAAAGATTAAAAATATATGAAGGGCATCCTAGTTTGGAAAAGGTTTGTTATTTGATTACACAAGTGTACAATTTTACTTGGTTGAATAATTTGATAAACAGTGTAGATGAACTTTTAAACTGCTGTACTTTCTCTTTGGTCACATAGTTATTCAATGTCGTAAAAATTCCACAATTTTTACATTAATGAAACGCATTATCCTCAGATATCAATATTCAATGAAATAGGAGCGAAACGGCGGATGTGAAGATTTTATGCTTGCGTCCCCCTAAGCAAACAATTGAAATATTTTAGACCTTGTTAGTAATATATAACCCTAGAGAATGATAATTTTCTTGGTTTTCAAATAAAATATATTTGTTAGTAATCTCAAATTTTACACTGGACATAATTTTCTTCCTTTATATATTTAGTACACATTTATATGAAGTTAAATACAGTATAAAGAAGAAACGCAGAGAAACTTATTTATATAGGGATTATTAAACGGTTTTGGCACACAGAAACTTCACTACATATGATTAGAATAAAGTTTAATCAGAGGTTCTGGTTGTCTTTTGTTTTGCTCTGCCGCCTCTGCTTAGCTTTCTCAAGGGCTTTAGTGTTGAACCATGGCCAGCTATGTATGTTTTTTGGAATAAAATATAGTCGGCCTTTGTTTTTATATGCTTTTCTGTGGAGTAATAACAACTTGAAAGTTCAAAGCCAACCATCTTCTATTATATCTCTAACATGTTTATATTATAATAGGGCTTTTAAATCCTTTTTTAGTGGTTTAGTTGTCTGATGATTGACATTGGGTATCTCAGATTATGATCGTCGGAAAGAAATATTGAAATCGGTGACGTATACTTTGATTTCAACGACAATGGTGACTAAAGGTGATTTTTTTTCTGTGCTACAACCAATGTTACCGAGTTTTACCTGATTTCACAATAATAATAATAATAATAATAATAATAATAATAATAATAATAATATATCAATATTATAGATTTCACACACTGCAACTGTCGGTTTTGTTTCAGAATCCTGCTCAAACGACAATGTGCAGGCAAAGAAAAAAAGTCACGCCCATTTTTTATTATTATTATTATTATTGTTATTATTATTGCTATTTATACAAAATATTTTGTGTTTAGCTCTATATACATAACATTAAAATCAAGTTTCTATCAGTGTTATTAAACCGTATTTTTAAAGAGAAACTTTGTTTTATGTCTCCTGAAGCTTTTTGATGAATGGACTGAAAGCGTTTTTCCCACTGCCCCTTCAATTGCAGGTAGCCTTAATAAGTGCTATATTATGTGGCATTTTCCTGAGTTTTATGCACGGTTCGCTGTATCTGCTTTTTGCTATAGATAAGAAACTTAAGCTCCTTAAAAGAACCGTCATCCTCGTAATGTTGAGTGTAAAGGTACATTAGGGAAAGCTGGCAATGACGAAGATTTACAATTTACACAATACATTTTCGTATTTTTAAATCGTAATGAATATGCCTACATATTCAAATATCCATCTAAGTTATACCGAGTTCAACTTTGAAACATTAAAATTATCTAAATATAATTTACCTTTCCGATTCTTGGAAACTGCTAATGATCTGATTTAATTAACTGTCGAGAAAAATTGATGTTACAAGATTTCAAGTTTCTACTAACTATGGCATCATCAGAAACCTCGGTCGTTGCTTTGTACCATGTACATATTGCAAACCTGCCCTGAAATTAGCATACTTGATCAGCTTTATTGGATATTTGTACCCGGGTTTAAGTAAAATAATTTACATAGATATTCTTACATAAATAAGAGGTAGCCCACTTCCGTTGTTTAGGGGTACGTGTCTGCCTTAAAGCCTAAAGGGCCCTACTTTGAATCTCGGTTGGGTTGAGTTATCTAGATAAACCTTTTTTCCTGGGTTTCCCCTTATCCTCATGGAAAAGATATAGGTGTTACATTCACATGACTTTGTCTAGCCTCTTTCATTTATTAATGAATAAACAAATTATTCTTACCAAAGTTTATTGCTTTCTCTACCACGTACATGGTAAGCAGAGAAGGTATTGCATTCCACCCAAAAATTCAATACCAAGATTTCACCGGAAATACAGGTTTTGAGTCCCCCTGATCCAAGAAGTTTTAAAACAAAGCTTTCTGAATGGGACGCTAAGGATCACAGGAATTAAAGAGCGTCCATAAATAAAACCCAATTTAATTTTTTACACCACCCAGCACCACCATCACCACTAATATTTATAATAATGTTGAGAATTAACATTTATCCTTTAATTCTCTTAAAGGCCGTTTGTGCCCGAAGGAAAACAGTGTATATCTAAGAAGAGTCACTAAGGCAGATTAAGTTATTATATGCAATGCATTATATAAGCTTCTTGTATGCACAATAACCGGTCTGGCAGGAAAGCAGTTTTTCCACTGGAACTAGCCTGTGCGACATGCATATGTTTTTGTATCTTTTATTTGGCTTATTCTATCTACCGAACCTCCCTTCTCGTACTTTTAGAACTGCAGTGCCTTAAAAATCCTTAGTCGTATTCGTAGGATTGGACTAGATTGACTACGGAGGCACTCGGTACTGATCCACATAGGGGATATTGTACCTACGCCCCACAAGGGGTCGTCTCCGGGGATGAAGGATGAGATCCTATTCGTAACCAGCGCTATTAAAATATTCTAAAGTCTCAGGGAAATCGGGAATGTCAGAATTTCCATCTTTTAAACAAACAATTCTGTTTTCGAGAATTTTTAATATCGGCCTTTTAAATCGAAGTACACATTCCAAACAGTGAATGCGTTCTTAGATAAATAACATAAGTTTTTAAATCATGAACTGACTCGCAAACAAACTTCAAAATATAGCCTAAATGATGAACTAATATAATATTTATAAAATCTTAAATTTTGGACGTAATGTTTTATGAACAGGACAAGACAAAAATAATAAAATGTACGAATAGGAGAGTTAAAAGAACTTTATTATAGTATCTAAAAGATACACTATAATGTTTTATAAAGTAATATCAGTAATAATGGAATTCTATGGGAGTTACATTTGGATTCTTGCGAAAAGAAACACAGGTGGAGAAATACAGTTTTTAACATCAGGGAAGTGATATTAAGAATAGATAAACTGTATTAAATATGCATTCTGTAAATGAAATAATACAGAATAATAGAACTATATAGACGACTTCCTCACGAATTTAAAAAAGGTAGCATTCCACTGCAGTCTTAGCTGCACAGGACTTCTGGAAAGAGAAATATAGCTCGCTCCAAAAAGAGGTGGATTTTCGAGGCCAGAAAGGGCCACTTGAGGTTTAATTGATAATGATTATGGTTATGATTATCATGAAAATATTATTTTAACACTGAAATTTCATAAAATTGCAAATAAATACTTGGGAAGCTACAGCAATACTTTTCAATGCATCCTTCAGTGCTGCGAATCATCATATGAACTGCCTTACATGAATAACCTAATACAAAAGTCACTGTAACGTGACCAAGCTTTTGTCATAGTGTGCTTAAAGCCGTAACTAAGTTATAGATTAGCCCCTAAAGCTGAGAAGTGTGGGAATAATCCTATACTTGAGCAATAATAATTTGCAATACACATGTAACATTTAAACGCTAGAGGTGACTTTAAATCGGCGTTGAATATCCTAGAATGTGAGAGCATTTATATATATATATATATATATATATATATATATATAAACTAACCTTGCCACAAAAGATTTTGAAGAATCATGATATGGCATTTTATTTTTCTCAACAGCTGTTCTACAACGATAAAAATAAATAGTGCCCTCTGTTTCATCGTCAGGTATTCTGAATAGAGGTATCATTATCCTTTAAATTTGAAAAAATGTTGATCCCAGTTGCGTAAAGCATTCACTCCTTTCCAAATTATAGCACTTAGTGCTCTGTTAACTTAGTCCGAATGTTAATGTTTGTATTACATCAGCTTCGGCGGACGTGCTGTTTCTGGGAGGAGTAACTAATTCACGTTCACGTTCACGCAAGGTTTCTTCTTTTAGCTGTTCTTTCCTAATTATCTAAATGGTTAGATAAGTGCGCAGTTGGCATACGGTTGTATCTTCAAGGTTAACACCGTATGCATAGGTAATAGTGTTTATATTGTAATAATTTTTTCAAAATTTTCTGTAAGAGCTTTTAATTAACCTAAAAGTACACTTGAAAATAATACCAATACTTAGAAAACATGATAAGACCAAATGTAAAAATTAGAGGAGAGTTAGATTATATGCACCTATTTTAAACCATATACCCTCCGAAACGTGACATAAGCAATTCTATTGGAAGAATAATCAGGTTAAGGAATGGTAATTTTTCTGTTCATTGCATATTTATATTAAGAGAGATCATAGAAGAATGAAATAATTTAAAGCTCTGTGTAATGTGTAATACCTACAGACAATACTAAATCCTTTAACCTAATGAGAACAAATGTTTATGGAAGATTATAATGAATCTGTCACATCAGTGCATACTGTGGCAAACTTCATTTAGCCTATATTTAGTCAAGGCAGTCTAAGATTGAAAAGGGCAACGGAATTTTAAACACAATACTTAATAACTTTTAAAAAAAATTACACTGTAGATGGTCAAGTCGAACAATACAAAAGTTAAGTTTTATTTTCTCAAGGAATGACATTAACGATTTTGGCTAAAAATATTATATGTCCGAGATGCTGGAATATAGAATGAAATACATCCCTTGAGTTTACTGTAAGTAGACTTTGAAGTTCCTTCATTCTTGTTATATTCTGTATTAATGCGAAGCATATAAGTAGCTTGCTACTGAAAAACCACGCAGATCTTGTTAATGCCTATATCATTTCTCCTCTGGAAAATTAGTGAAACTGAAAAATGAAAAATCACCAAAGAAAAAAGTAATCTTACAATTTAGACACGCTCACTATGATAGAGTTAGAATGTCTGCAGCCGGTATTACACGCCATAAAGTATTTGATTTTTCACAAGACTTAAAATTAGTTTTGGTTCTCTTACGTGTTTTAGTTTCCCTATTTTGCCATAGTTGGGACAATATGCAATTTATGTGAATTGAACATTTTTTTTAATTTTCTAAAATTAAGTAACATATTATGAAATGTTAAGCAATCTTCATGAGCTCGTGCAAAGAGTGATCCTTATTTTCATTTCTCTCGAGTTCAGGCAAGCAGTACATAATCGTGAACAGTTTAAAGTATCCCCATTTTGAACAAGCGAATGTTTTCTCAGCCTAAAAACTTTATACTATCGTACAGTTATCCAGTTGAAACGATTTCCAACCAATAGGCATTTATCATGACTAACAGAAGTAGACAGAAGAATAACTTTTTGTACGAATACATTGTAGGATGGTTATAAAATAACGTATCTGAACTATAAGTCAATGTTACATTCCAAAATTATCTTGTAAATGTTCTTAATTTTATCTCCTTTAGTTCTATAGAATATTTTTGCAGTAAGGATTAAATATACAAAACGTCACTTTGAGAAAAAGGGAATCGAACAATGAAATCAAACGGCAAGTAAGAAAGAAAATTTATTTCGATGGTGTTTTTTTATCCACTTGCCGTTCATGCTGTTGTGGTGGAAAGTTTAATTCTATGTATTCAGTGCTGGTAACTGACCTGCCTGTGTGATTTTTCAATTTTACTGCACGTATGTGCATGAGCTATATATATTAAATTCTCTAGTTTGAGATATTTATTACTGCAGAAATGGAATATAATACTATTTGATAGTTGAATTTTATCATTTAAGTATTACCTGGGTCTTTACTTCCTTTTTATTACTTTCTGTACTACTTACCTATAGTAAGTAGAGGAAGTATTTTATTACACCCAAAAATTCAATATCGAGATTTTACCGGAAATACATATTTTGGGACTCTCTAAATTAAAAACGAGGAAAACATTATAGAAAAACTTCCGCATGTGCATGTGTCTGTCTTTGTGTGTGTATGTGCGTGTGTGTGAACAAAGTCTGTTTAATACCAAATGTGATACTTACGTTGAGCACCTTCCAAAGATGCGACACAAAGATTTTCCAGAAAAATCTTCCACCCCAAACTACCTTTATATGGAGAATTGTTCGAAAATTTTGATTTTCTCAAAAATGGCTGAAACGATTTTTATTAAAATACTACATGTTTAAAATATTCTCAAGATAACTGAAAGATGTATGCTGAATTTTCTGGTGATAGCCTTTGAAGTCCTCTTATTCCGAATGACTTTTGCATAACTGGTAAACCCAGAGAGAGACAAAATCTTACTACACAAAAAATATAGATTTCATTGAGTTAACCATTTCGGAGATATTTCTTTTAATTGATTTGAATTCTCAAATACGTATACTTTTCTCAAATGGGAAGTCGTTATTCGTCTTCCCCCTTCCTGGTCAGGCAAAGAGAATGGAATTTGAGTTATTACATAGCGACCAGCTGTTAAAAGATTTGACTATCACTTAAACCTACTTCCCCTATTTCCATTGTACTTCTAAATAAATATGCAATCAAACAATTTCTACAAACGTTATCTCGTGATGTGATGAGATGAGATAGGGTTTAAGGGCGCTAAACATCTAAGGTCATCAGCGCCCTTAAAAAGTATAAACGATATCTCGATTAACAAAAAGTAATACATGGTAATTTATGAAGAACTGACACATTTATTTCTTTAATTGTCTCAAAAACAATTTATGCTAGCGACAAATTATTATACCTGAAATGCAGAGGAATTTTGGGAGATTATTTACCTCTACAGCAAATGTTGAACATGTTCTCCATCCTACATAAGGCACAACTCAACACGTCGTTCCATGTTACTGGCCACTCGTTAGAGGACTCTGTTGTCATTAGCTTGAATCTCCTGTGTAATGTTGTGCTTCAGATCTTCCAATATCAGGGGACGTATGGCATAAACCCTATCTTTTAAGTAACCCCATAGAAAGAAGTCTGGAGATCTCGGTGGCCACAGGTTCTTCGAAATTATCCGGTCGTCAAAGAAACTTGCAATTAGTGCCATGGATTCATTTGATGTAGCGCCGTTCTGCTGAAAATATGCTTGACTCAGCTCTACATCATCTAGTTGCTCAGCAAACTCCATGAAAATCCGTCGGTACTCTGCAATGTTCACATTGTTTTAAAAAAAAATACAATTGGTGCCACTATTCTCTGTGCGCACCAAACTCCGATTTTAACTGGGTACATAGGTGCTTCATGAATAACAGGTGGATTTTCGCTGGCCCAATTTTCGCGTGAGTTATACGAGTTCACATAGTCGGATAAATAGAACCATGCTTCATCTGTGAAACATGTGATGGACAATATGGCAGGATTTTGCACAATGAACGCATGAAACCAACGGCAATAATTCAGTCGTATCGTTATCTGGTTCCTGTAACTGATGGACAACCGTAATACTGTACGGCTTTATGCCTGCACTTTTCACAGCTCTTTGACACATTGAGTAGCTATACCCTGTCTCCTGATTTTTTGGGTGACTGATCCAGTCGTGCTCTTATGTCAACAACAATGTGAGAAGCCTATATGAACGACCTTTGTCTTTTTTACTTACCAGAGATCCGGTTGTTTCCAATTTTTTACTAGTCCCAGAATTGTGTTTCTTTGCGGAGGATTTCGAACACCAAATTCTCTCTGGTATGCCCTTTGATTAGCTGTAATTGAATTCGTAATCAGTATTGCTTTACAAGGAAGAGTCGTTCATTTAATGTTACTCCATTTTCAGTTGACTGGAACAAAATCTCAAAAATAGTTGCCGACAATAAGACTAACAATTACGAATAAAACATGAACATCTGCGCATCCAGTGACAGGTAATTGAAACTCCAGAACATTCTGCTTAATTTAGTACTAAAATTGGGGCACTGAGTGAATTTCGAACAGAATAATTAAAGAAAGAAATGTGTCAGTTCTTCATAAATCACCCTGTAGAATAATAAGCTAGCTCAACTCTGGGTTGGGTTAGTGTGCCTGCCTCACATTTAAGAGGCCCCGAGTTCGAATCTCGATTAGGATCTGTTACTCGGATAAGGTTTTTTCGGGGTTTTTCCTTATCCTGAAGAGACGAATGTTGAGTAACTCTAAGCTCTAGGTACGCCGGACTTTTTCGACCATCATTTCATCCATTTCACTCATTCGTCGTCCGATATGAATTGCCAGGTTAAGGTACGTTAATCTTCAAGACAAAAAGAACAAAAAGGTGCTTTTGTACGTAAGAACAGCTTGTAGAAGAATGGGTAGAAAAGATCATATAATGTAATTTTGGTGTTAATGTCCATTTGTAGTTTAATTTCTGCAGCAGCCGAGTATGAATTGATGAACTGCAAGCTATTGCAACCAAGTGTAGACAATCGCCAGTTCGCCACAAAGGTTAATGTTGGTGACTTGCTACTGGAACCACCATGTTTTACACTGTTACTAATTAATTTGTGACAGTATTTTCTGCTGTACTGTTATCATATTTATAATCATATATGTATTCGATTTAATAGTGTACTATTCGTGTATAAGCAAGCTATATGCATTTTATTTAATTTGTTAGATGTATTTTACTAATGTAAAGCGATAAAGTTTTCCACTTTTTCGGCACAAGCTAGCGAGTCACACACAAACCCGAGGGGAAAGCTGGTTACGAACGGTATTTTTACCAACACACAGTGCAAGAAAGACTTATGCAACTGACCTTAAGAATTTCCAAAATAAACTGTAGACCGGGGAATTTCGTATTGTTTTCTAACACGTGACTTCGAGAGGACGAATCAACAAAACCAAATCGCCCTCCAAAGTCTGTCAAACTTGTAACTCGTGGTTCTCACTAACCAATGAGAACATTTATAATAACATTCAAACTACCGAGAACCCAGAGTATATAAGCTGCTGGAGGAACACTTATCAGCCGTCTAGTGAATTCCGTCGTGTGATAAACCTGTGTCACTTCACAATAAAGTTCCTCGCCAAAACGAACATTGGATTAATAAAGAATTATGTTATAATCGTGTGCGCAAAAGTATAAAGTCAGCGAAAGTGCTATACAGTAAATTCAATGTTAAGTGAAATTCACAGGTAAATTTTTCACGACGAAAGTACTACTAACATAAAAGTGGAACTGCGTCATAATCAGCAAACGACGTGTTTTACAATGGCTAGCAATTTACTCTTCAATTACTTCAGATATAGTTAATTCGGGTCTTCAAATACTCTTTCTTACGCTCCATGCCTTTTGAGATCTCCAATCTCAGTCTCATGCAAATAGGTAAACAGACAGCGACAGCAGCCGAGGCCCTGCAACTACAAAGAGAGACAACAAAGTCAACGTAGAAATCTTCCACCACTTCGTAGAGAGGACATCGATGCAGCGACGTATAAGAAGATATGAACGAGACTCCTATTCACCGACTCTATAGTCAACAATAACAGTAATCGGAGTTGAGCATATGTGGAGTCCGATAAACAAAATAGCGCCGCAAATTTTATTTTCGCGTAACTGCTATTTCTATTATTTGCTATCGTCGAAAATATGCTTAAGTGTTGGAGAATCTGACAGCAGAAAATACTCGACTTCGTCTCAATTTTTCAAACTCTTCCTCGTTCTCCAATGACACCGCCCTAGTATGTACTATCTCAACGTGAATGTTACCGAATACTTAACGGGAATCTAGAGAACGACGACTGCATCTGATGAAGCAAGAACATTGTGATAAAATGTGACATTCCATAGAGACGAGATAGCTGTATTTGTTTTTCTGTTGACTGTACCGGGTGAGCCAGCTGCCCCTATTTATTGTTGAATTTATGCAACGTTCTAAGCGACATATGTGACTTACTCTTTTCTTGAATACCTTCTAATGGCTGATTTGCTTAACACTTTGTAGAGGAGTGATAGATAACTCAGTGCATAAGTGTTTTAGGGACAGAATGCAATCGCCATATATGTCGATGCCAAAAACATTCCACCCTGACACTGGCACTTTTAGCTGACTTTACAAACTTTTATTCTTTAGCATACATTCATACACACCTTTGAAAACGCTCCTGAAGGAACAGCTTATCACATGTATCGTTGAAAAAAATATTTGAAAATAAAATGGCAGATCTACGCAGTGCGACCAAGTGGATTTAAGCCGTCAGCCAACAAAGGTTCGTTGTACAGCCTTGTCAAGTATTAGGTAGATAATTTCGCTTCTGACACAAAGTATGGCATATTTCAGTTCATACAGTAATTGAAATGGCTGATGCAGTGTGTTTATTTGAGCTAAAACTACCAAAATGAGCTCCAAACACTGTATGAAACTGCAAAAAGCGTGTAAAGATGAGGTATTGGGTCTGCAACTACTTATTTGTATAGGAACCCCAACTTGCAAGGTAGTATTGGTCGAATTGTATTATCATTATTACTTTAGCACTGTACCACTTTAATTCGGGTTCATATCCTTCATGTTACATTCAAATTTTAATTCCCTTTTGATTTATCTCTTTGGGCCTATAATTTGATATTATGATACATGGAACATTTCTGATAACATTATAAATGTGTACAAAATAGAATAATCGCCATGTTTTCCACTGACAAGTGGATAATTTATGCTTCCTAGTATGTATTTTATTGTGTTTGGTATTATGCTTGACCCATTCAAACAAATTTAAAACACTTCACACATGCAAAGTGGCTTTATCTATTTGCGCCCGCGTCAATACTTGGCGGAATAAACATTCCATTATCTACTGAGTATTTGAAACCTTTCTACGAGACACGGCTGCTATCATAATGTGTACTAATGACGAGTATGTTGACATGCTGTTAATCTATGGAGAAACAAGGTATAATGCACTATCAGCAAAGCGCCTGCATGAAAAACGGTTTCCAGTAAGGGGGCACCTACTGCAGACACTTTTGAAGGGTTGAAAGACGCCTTCGTGAAATAGGATGATTTGTAAGAGCACCACCTGCTCGCGATGCTCCAGTAACCGGAGGCAACGAAGAAGCTGTGCGAAACGAAATAGAAAGCAATCCACATACCAGTTTAAGGCCACAAGATCTGTACATAAGTCTAAGTCGGTCCTCATTGATGCGCATACCATCAGTACCATCTACAGTTACACCAGGCTGTCCATGGACGCGACTTTCAAGTGCGAGTAATACATGCACAGTGGCTACAGCAGCGAGCGCAAATGGATGCAGTGTTTTTAGAAAAAGTTGTCTTCAGTGATGACGGCACAATCCACAATAATGGAACTGTTAACCGCCATAATATGCACTGCTGGAGTTTAGGCAATCCTCACTGGATGAGAGAAGCTGCATTCCGGATACAGTGGAGCATCAATGTCTGGTGCAGAATATTAGGCGACCAGCTAATTGGACCGCACTTTTTTTAAGGCAACCGTACAGGACCTTTACACGTGAACTTCGCACATTTACAACTCCTTTGTAAGTAGAAGAACTAAAACGAAGTTTAAACAACTGCTAGAATTAATAGCGTCGACATGCACCCAAAAGAATGAAAGCTAACTACGTATCACGATTCTTCTTTGGAGAGAGTGCAAATACATTATTCGTAAGCAGCTACTGCGGCTTCAGGTGACAAATCGTTGACCTCGAAATTTTTCTTTCATTTTGGGGAATAGAAAAAGGTCGCATGGGGCCAGATCTGGACTGTAGGGAAGATGGGACAAATATCTGACTCCTGCAGAAATTGGGTTGTTTCTTGTGTAGTGTGGGCAGAGGCATTGTCATGGTGCAACAAAATTCCACGCAGACCAGCCTTATGACCAGCCTTTCTCAGTTCATTGAACACTTATGGCAGACCTTTTGTGGTGTACTATCTGGCAGTAACAGTCCTTTGTCTCTCAAGCGGAAATGTCACAATATGGCTACTTGCTGAGAGGAAGGAACATATCAACGTCTTGCCAACACCTGTCGTTCGCTTCACTTTTGTTGGGGGATCTTCTCCTGGGAAGACCCAGATAGAGGACTGTCGTTTAGTTTCTGGATTATACGGGTAAGTCCAGCTTTCGTCACCCGTTACAATATTAAATATGCTTTTGGATCTTCCTCCATTGAATTTTTCAACCATTTCCTGGCACCATTGCACACGTGCTTGTTTCAGCTCATTTGTGAGGTGGTGGGGAATCCAGTGACTGCAGAGCTTCCTGACGTCAAATGTTTCTTTCAGGATTGTTTTCACTGCTGCCGATCCAATATTGAGGCCTGCTTGAATTTGACCACATGTGCAACGATGATCTTACCGCAACATGCGCTCTACTTTTACATCTTCATCTACTTGTTGCTGCAGCCGGCCGTCCTGCTCGGTCTTCATCTTCGAGGGAATCCCTTCTCTTCTAAACTCTGCGTACCATCAATAAATGATGGATTGCGAAGAGCAAAAATCCCCGACTGCACAATACAGTCTTTCAAGGCATTCTATCTCTACTAACCCCACTTTAAAGTCAAGAAAATCATAGCACGGAAATGTTATTGCTCGAGATCCATCTCAGCGTATGGCGTAACAAAACACCTGCTATACATACACACGCGGTGCTGACGTTACTTATTGTTGGAGCGCTCCAGACTTCACTTGTTGTTATCTGAACTTTAATCTGAAGTTACCAAAACCTACTTTGCCTTAAACATACTCGTTGTTCTACATTTTCAAAACTTTCAGAGTGATCCTCGTAGCGTTATCAATTTTCTTACTTCTTATGCTATTCATTTAAATGTGATCCTTCTAACTACTTTACATTAAAGATAATAAATGTTTGCTATAGCTAGTTTCTTAGCCAATTAGGGCTTGGTTAATGCAAGATGAAGAAACAATCTGTTTTATCATATTTCAGTTTTGTGTAGGATGTGAAAATAGCACAGCTCGCAGATTTTCAAACATCTTACATTAAATAGTAAACTTCAACTTGGAAAAATCTTTAGCAATGAATATTCCATAAACAGGTTAATGTTAAGAAAACTTATTTGATTATCATTTTGTTTTTAAATGAATTACATTTTCTGTAGTATGTTTTTGTCTGTGTCTAATGATTCAACTGAAAAGATGCAGTAAGAATTAAGATGATATCAAAGGCTATTTAGACACAATTTAAGAGATGCATTTGATTGGTCACATCAATATCTCAAAAACATAACATTTTTAAAAAATCTGATGTGACACATACACATGACTTTCTCTACCCTCTATCGTTTATTAGTGGCTATAAGAACTATTCTTTCTTAAGCTTTTTTTCTGTCAACTATATTTAAATCCAATTAAACTTTTGCAGAAATAGCTATATTACACATTTCGTTATAGAGACAAAGAGAACAGCGAAAGTTAAATGTTTCAGAACTTGTTGCTTCTTTTTGTTAAAAATAAAAATAAATAATGATGAACTTTTACTACAAAGTTTTGTTTGGGATGGATTAATTCTATGAAATCGCATCTTTAAACGTGCCGGACTTAAATGACAAATACAGAGAGAGATTGCACTGCGGTAACGTATCAGGCTCGCGTTCGAGAGATGCCCTGGTTCGATTCCCGTCGACCACGTAGTCTGACCGTCTCGTAGTTTTCTACGGTCGGTAGACGAATACTGATTTGGTTTCTCATCTATCACGATTCTCAAATATCCTAATTTCCCTTTCAATCGTTTCCTTCTCATGTTTCAGGTGTGTTTCCAATTTCGTGGCGTCAGATGGTGCCCGGGCAGCGCTGATGTTTAGTCCAAGGAAAGAGTTTCCCTGTGGAGACTAAAGGGCTGCCTGGCTAGACGGGTAATTCATCGCTCTTTGGGCAGTTCCAGTAGTGGGACGGATTTTCGAGTCAGGAACTCTTAGGGACTTCCGTGCGTCTTTGTGGCGTGTCTGACTATGGCCTGTAGCCTCCTGAGTTTCCTTCACTTCATTCCTTCCTCCTGGAAGGTGGCAGCCGCAGTATATCTCCCGTAGAACATAGTGCGCGAGGTGTTCCCCTTCGTTTTATTCTCTATAAATGACAACGCTGATATTCATTCGAGCTCTAATTGCGCGTTTGAAGACAGAAAATGAAATTAATGTGACCTCAAAATAAATATCCGATGGAGTTTCTGAGCCGAATGCAGTATTCCTTTGTTTTTCAACTGGTAGGAAAATAATAAATAAATAAATAAATAAATAACTTAACTGTAATAAATCTACTCAGTTACATGAACTTCATATTTAGAGCGGAAGATTCCTTTAAGTTGGTATATTTAGAATAACTGTTGAGATCTTAATGGCACATTGAGAAGATGGACCACCTGTGGGATTTATATTATAAAGTTTCCACCACATCTTAGAAGAAAGTTGGATGCTGTTAAATTCAGCAGGTGGGGATTAAAGCGCTCCGATTTCCCTTAAAATTTGGAAGTAAATGACGCGCAATTAGCGGTAAATTGTGCTGTGCTCATTGAATATTAAAAACATAGCTAAATAAGAGAAACCTCCAAAGTGAGCAAGGGAAATGTAGTCCATTCAGACTTTCAGAATATTTTCCCAAATAATTCTCCTCATAATCTGTCCCGCCTTACTTTTTTCTCAGTCATTCTAATAAAATTACAATACCAGAAAATTGGGAAGGAATGCTACAATAGGTTTTCGTAAAACCATATTAATGTGGAACATTTTTAATGACTGTGTATAAAAATATGAATTATGTAACTCGTCCAAAAGAGAGTACAAAGGGTGTTTGAGGCATATCACATTATTTTTCGCCCTACAGATATAGTTAAGATTACCTCAGTGACGAACTATAATTTTCAGATTCTTATAATTATCAGAATCTCATACATTATTTATCGTTATCCATGGGCGTTTATTACGTCAACCCGTACTTTCAGATTACATGACTGGACTGCAGCAATCTAGAATCTCTGGGCTGACCTTGCGTCATGGGCAGCTTCCATTTGCCCTAATGTAAAAGGAAATGTTCAACTAATTGGCAAAAAGAACAACAGGAAGTACAAATTTAATGCGTAACCACCAAACTCACCTCCTGTGTGTAAGTGTGGAAGGATAATGATAGAGAATGACGTTACAAGGCTACCCTCTGAAAAATAATAACAAATACAAACAGCCCGATGGCGTTTACAGAAAATTTCATATATTCAGTACTAAGGGTTTACTGCAATGGACTAAAAAGATGCATTGCTCATTTAGGTAGCAAAAACACAGCACAATAAAAGAGAATAGATAATGTGTATTAAAATGAACACTCTTTAGAACGCGTCTACAACTTCAAGAATCTGAAATCTAAAGACTGGCAATCTATAACAGCGTACTTACATTGCTGAAAACATTGTCGACAGTTTAATTTAAATAAGATATGATACTATAAAAATGTGTTACATTCGTATGACTTTCTCTCCCTCTATCTTTTATTAGTGGATACACAAGAAATTCTTACAAAGCTTATTTGCCTATCTACTTCATTTTAATCCAAATAAACCTTTGCAGAAATAGCTAAATTACATATTTGTTATGGATACGACGGGAACAGCGATAGTCCAATGTTTAAGAACTGGATGCTATATGCGGCCTTAAAATTCCGCACTTTTTAAACCATGTAAACAGAGTATTGAACAACCCAAACTATATCTCGGAAATGGCTTATGCCACAAAAAGTTATTTGAAATAAATTGTGTTTTGAAAGAGATCTGCCTTTTTTGTGTAGATGGTTTTCGTCTATTGCTAAACGTTTACTGTATTAAACTCCTTTCGAATGAGCAGGGCTTCACAGGCCATTCTCAGAAAATTCAAGATTTAATTTTTATTTGTACATGGTAGGTAGAGAAGGTTTTGCATTCCATCCAAAAGTTGATACCGAGATTTTACCAGAAATAAATGTTTTGAGGCCCCCCGAATAAAAAAAGCACTTTTAGAAATAGGTGTGTGTGTGTGTGTGTGTGTGTGTGTGTGTGTGTGAACAGCATATCTCAAAAACGAATATCGGATCAACACCAATTGCGGTGTTTGAGTTCAGTATCTTCCAAGGATGCGACACCCCAAACTACCCTTTACATGGAACATTCTTCGAAAATTTTGATTTTCTAAAACTAGCTCTAACGATTTTGGTTAAAATACCATGTATTAAGGAATATTTTTATGACAAGTAAATGTATTACTTGAATTTTCTGGGAATAGTCCGTAAAGTTCTCTTTATTTGGAAGTAGTTTTTATAATTTTTATAACTGGTAAACGTTAAGCGATAGACGCAGTTCTAAAACATTTGACCATAGCTGTTCTCTTCTCTTTGTATATATAACGAAATGTATAATGTAGCTATTTCTGCAAATGTTTATTTGGATTAAAACGTAATAAATAGAAAAATAAGCTTAGTAAGAATAGTTTGTATACACACTAATAAACGATCGAGAGTAGAGAAAGTCAAATGAATGTATCACATCCGATCTTTTAAATATATTTTCTACATTATTGTTTTTACTTTATCACGCACATAATAAGTAGAGAAGGTATAGAATTCCATCCAAAATTTTGATATCAGATTTCAACAGAAATACATGTTTTGAGGGCCTCTGGATCCAAATAAAGCATTTTTATGTGTGTATGTGTCTTCAAAAACGAAAAGACGGATTAATATCAAAATTGGTATTTAGGTTTAGTACGTTTAAAAAATGACACGAAGGTCTTCAAGAAAATACCCTCACCTCAAACTACCCTTTATCTGGAACATTTTTCGAAACTTTTTATTTTCTCAAAGATGCCTCTAATGATTTTGATTAAAATTCCATATATAAAAGATATTTACGTGATAAATAAAATTTATATGTTAAAGTTTCTTGGAATAGCATACGAAGTCCTCTTCATTCGGAAGCAATTTTGTGTAACTGGCAAAGCTTAAGCGATAAATGAAAATGTACTATATAAAAACATGTGGACTATTTAAAACACACAATTTAATTAAAATAATTTTTTGTGGCAAAAGCCATTTCTGAGATATCCGTCATTATCAGTTCTTCATAAATCAACCTGTATAATCTTACTATCAGGTCGAAACTGATTACAATTAATTTGCTTCTTACTTACTGTAACAATATTTTATAAATAATGGTTTCAATTAATAAATAAGGTTATGGAAGATCCAATATCTCGTGAGCAATTTTTGAGGCGATACCTTCTACTGTACCTGTACCTGATGATTGCCAAAATATAAGAGTGAAGATTACCAACATTTCACCTGTAATACCGCATTAGACAATTAAAGCTTAGGATCAGGAAATTATTCTCAAAAAAGAGAGAAAGATGAGGAAAATATAACAGGAAAAATCTGCAGAAAAGCATTCTTACACAGTGTTTACTTGTGAAGAGACGTATTTTAGCTGATGAATATGTCTGAATTATATGATAATAAACAACACATTGGAAACGAGGGAAATAAGGACCACACTTTAAGACAAAAATTTTAACTGTTCCTTCCATTCTTAAAATATTTTTAAAACTAAACATTTGTTCTTTTTTCAAATAGAATAACTGCATAGAAACAGCAATAAAGTAGTAATTGTAAAGTTACTTCCATTATTGTTTATAACTATTGGTTCCATAGTAAATTGTTTTCATTGAAATGATCTCAAATTTGGTAACTTAACTTTATACATATACACACACATAAAAGATTCCAATTTTCTACATCTATTCAGTATGCTACACACGCTAGTCTCCAATATTACAGTTTCTTTGAATGTCTATATTATATGACCAGCATTTTATAAAAATAAATTTATAAGGCCTACAAGAAGTTAAGACATTTTTAAAAGGCTTTGAGCTCACTTTGGTGAGAAGGTATTCAATAATGCTTGGATGTTGCTTTAACTGTTGTAATATTTGTTTTTCTTAATTTATGATAAATGCAACAACAATATAACCGGAAATTTAAAAATGCGCTCAATTAACATGGGTTACGATTTAAAACATCTATTAATATGATAAAGTGCTCTAAAATATTTACAGGAAGGCAGCATGTAAGGGAAACTAAATTTCGTAAGAGATGTGCATCATTAAGGTTGTAGATTTATGTTTATGCAAGGAAAGAAGTGTGCATTGTGCAGGAAGAAGTATTGTGACAAGAATGGCCCCAATGATTTATATAAAATATTTATATAACTAAATATAACGAATGTGCAATAAAATCTTAGAAATTGCTTCAAGGTTAAAAGTGTTAAACGCCAAAGATATAAATCAAGAAATTGCAGTTCCCCTAAGATGATTAAGATATACCTACACTGAACATTTGCAACATGAATAAGTTTAAATGAACTACGGATATTCTACATAAAATAATTTATTCAATGTTTGCAATTTTGTATTACCGTACTGTTTTAAATTTATCAATTGATTTGTAGGTCAGGATGTATATTGTAAGTGAATGTAAATATACACAGTTTAAAATACAATTATGTTTTAAACTTCATAAAGAATCCTACAACTATGTACTTGTGAATTAAATGCAGCTCTGAGAACACGTCATTTTACACAAGTTTGAGGTTCGAATCTGTCGCTAATGGGAGAAACACATGATCATCAGATGATCTAACCAGCACTCACCGAGCGGAATGGCTCAGGTGGCAACATCTGTGGTCCACATTTGGGAGGTCCCGGATTCGATTCCAGGTAATGGCCCACTCTGACCATGTAGCTTTTCGTTTTAGTTTTCTTCTGGTCGCTCAGGCGGTGGTGTATTCCACCACAATTTCTCCTTTCCCTCCATTTCCTCTCATTTCATCTCTCCATTTCAGTTTCAAGTGTGTCTTCAGGTCCTGCGGCGCTGGCGGTGTCGGGCAGATAGCGTAGTTGCTTGCGAATGGGAAAGATTTCTCCCCGTGAACTCCAGGATGCGTTGTCTCGCCCGTGCGCGGGTATTCAAACTGAAAATATTAGGGGCTTCTGCGCGTCTCTGTGGGCCTGTCTGCCTGCGGACCTGCGACCTCTTACGGCTGCTTCGCCTCATCCCTTCCTCCCATGGGTGTAGCTACAGTAGGTCAAGTTATTTTCAGTGACGAGATGTCTCCCTCCGATAAACACATCCTATATCCTATATCCTACTCAGTATTCATGTCGCTTGTTTAAGATGTTGCTTTAATCTAATAGATGTGTGAAGCATAACTTTCTTGTCTCTGTAAATCGCCATAGCACTCTTGTGGCTGCCGTCCGCAGACAATGAGCTTTTCATATGCCTCTCACTTGGGTCTAGGTAGGATTGTACAAATAGCACGGATTTGCGACGAAATTTATGAAATAATTTGTCCTTTGTGCAGCGTCCTAGCAAAGGTTTTAACTTCTTTACAACCAGGTTGTTGGTAAATCTTTGTTCGCCGATTTCTCTCAGAAGTGCTGCATAACATTTTAATGATTATTTCCATTAAAACATTAGGATTTGTCTGTTACTTAAATGGTTTTGAAATTTGCTAGTGATAGGAACTTCTCTTTGTGATAAAGTCAACAAGAGGTGTAATACTATTGTGTTGTGCGAATGTTTATATGAATAAGCTGAAATGCAGTTGCTGATACGATTTTGCTCATATTATAAAACGCACAAAAATTGCGGGATAACTATTATTACTCTACTCTACTTCGGTTATAAGAAATTTCTGTGGATAAATGTTTATTTCCAATGAAATTAGTTTTAAAGTGGAGTAATTTCAGTGTAATGAGTTTGATTTTGGCAGCACTATTCATGTGTATGGGTGAAATCTTATCCTCGTGATGACGGTGCAATCATGTACCACACTAGCTCCATAGGTAAAAGTCAAAGAGAGCTAATCTTAACCATAACACGGTATTTCAAGCATGCTAATATTGCAGTAGCACGATCGTTGCCACAGCGGCGTGCTACAAAACTCTGGTTCTGTGCTTGGAGGGTTAGGATCAGAAGTCGTTTCTTTCTCTAGCTATCCGTTACCTTCTCGAGTATACCGGTGCTACAAAAGACATTACAGGTTATTCGTGGCATTATCCTTGACCGTAGAAGACTTCACTAATTACCAGTACCTGAATTCAGTTTTACTCTCTGGGGAGCGTAACAGTAACACTATAAAGTTGATTGGCATATGGCATAAATTCGTCCAATATATCAACGACTAAACATCGCACCGTAATAAATGTGCTTCAGCAGTTAGCCGAAACGATCAACTTAATGTCATAGTAGTTTTTCAGTATTTCATTATTAAAGACACACCAAGCAACAGGAAAGTACCCCGCATGTAATCGCCCTAGTCGGGGATAGAACTATCTTATATATTTAGGATATTAAGGTTTGGGGAAGAAGCTTATGAAGAATGTAAAATTAAAAGAAGAACTGCTAAATCCAATACAAGGAAAGACCATGAGGAACTATGAGATATATTCATAAGCACGATAGAATATGACATGCATGTAAGACAATAAGCACATTATAGATTAGCTAAGCACTTAAACCAAATAGGAAATGATATCACCATATTGAATATAATCCCAAAACAAGAGTTAATAAACACTATGAAAAATTTTGGAAAAAATAAGAAGTGGGAGGAAATTAGTACATCAGTGGAAAAAGTAGTGATCAAAATGATGATATTGTAGACCAAATTAATAAGAAGAAGCATTTAAATCTCCTAAAAACAGAAAAACCGATATTGTATACAGCCTTTATATGGAATAACATATGGGGGGTGGTGGTAATGTATAAACTATGGCTACTGCATTTATTGAATATATGTTGGCAGACTTATAGGATTCTAACTTCCTGAACAACTGCAATTGTAAAACATTAACGAAACAATTGCGGAAGCTACAGATGGATCAGCTTGATGAATATGGGTTAAAGGTATATACAAGTACAATAAATAACAGATTACGGAATATGCGAGCAAGAATAAAAGAAAATTAGAGTGGATTTAGGAAAAGAAGCTTATAATTGATAATGTTTGAAACAACTTACAGAAAAAAAGAAGAAAAACATTTTAGAAAGAAATTGGATTTATAGACTTGGTAAAGCCTTCGACGAGCTAACAGACAAAAATTATGGGAAATTACTAATTAAAGGATACTCACCGTGCCTTGTTGAAGCAATAAAGGAATTATATGAAGATAAAATATAATTATAGATACTGGATTTAAAATAGCAGGGATAACTAAGACATACTCGGTTAAGACAAGTGTGCAGTTTATCACCAACTTTAATATACAGAGCGAGGCGTTTAAAACAGTTCATCTTAATAACACACGCACCTTTAAGAATAGAAGAAAATGTTTTACACAAAAGTTGTTTGGGTCCACGGGGCCATATACTGACCTCCATAGCTTTTCTTTAAGTCGAGGGGTGAAGGAGACATGGGAGTCAACTTCATTATTTTAAATGGGATGATGTACTTCATTACGTACCTCTTAATTGCTCTTTTAAAGATGACTGCAATCGTAGTGTTCGAGAGCCATCAAAACTAATCGAATGTTACCGGCGAGAAAACACTTCTTCAAATAACGAAATATTTTAACAATTGACACACTTATATTACTAAGTTAACCTGTTTTAAATACGCCATGTGTATAAACGAAATTTAAATAAATTGATAGCTTTAGTAAACCCAAGAATAAGGGTTGGTAATAAAACATACAAAAATCTTCTGTTTTGCAGACGATCTAATTATAATTGATGAAGATGATTTACAGAAATTCTTGCATGAATGAAATAAATTATATCAATTATGTAATTTTAGGATATAGATAAGAAAATAAAGATTAAGGATTTTAAAGGCAAAAGTTCAGTTCTAGAAGGTCAAAGTATAGAACAAGTATCTAATTTCAAATATTTAGGCTATGATATCAGTTTTAATGTAGAAAGAGGTATTTCAGATACTATATGCGGCTCTACAGAGAACTTTAAAAGCAAAGTAAGGAGGCAAAGTAAAATAAAAACTTCCCATAATATTGTATGTACGACTGTGAAACTTGAGTTCCAATGATAAAGCAGTAAAATAGAATAAACACGTCGGATTTGAGGTTCCTTATACAAGTAAAGGGTTATACCAAACTTGATAAACAATGAAGAAATAAGAGAGGAACTAAAATTGGAACCTTTATATCATTAAGTAACGAACTATAGATAAAATTGATTGACTATATGAGCATAATGAGTTCCATTACTAGCGGGGAACTACCCAGCAAGAAGTCGACGAAATGTTGGACGTCCTAGAAAGCGTTGGGGGTGATGCTTTGTGAAGCCGGAACGGGCAGTTGCCGAATAATTGAGACGATGATGAGGATGAGATTTGAAGCAACCAATCGGTACATGCCGACAAAATGATTCCCTGGTTATCAAACACGATAAGTTGTTATAAGCAACTTCAAGTGATAGCGAAGCCATCTCGAACCACATGCGGTTTGCTTACAGTTAATTCTCATCCGCTATGCTCCACGACCTTTCAAGTTTTGTAAAGTGTAATAAATCCACGAGGATGCAAGTCGCAATAAAACTGGTGTGAGCGTTTTTGTTCCACTCACTGATTCTTGTACGCTTTTAAAAGGAGCTATTGTGTCACCTCCCCTCAGTGCAATTTAGGACCATTCCCCTTATGGGGTAACTTACACCACACATCAAAAGATTGTAATCCCAACTGCTTAAAATTCCATCCGCCGATCTTGACATAATTTCATCCTTACACGCAATGTTCAAGTGAGAAAGTGCTTTTATGCTCTCTTCGTGAGAATCTCAACATAAATGATGTGTTGAAACTTTATTAGTGTAATCATTTGAGCTGCATTAATATTAGGGGCTTTCCCATTCAGACTTAATTAGTCCTATTTCTGAAAAAAATCTGTGGAAGATCTTTCGTAATTACGTTTAAAGCAATCGTGGTGTGCTGCACTTATTTCTTTAACTGAGGCTATTAGCAAAATTTATCATCTTCCAAGAAGTTACATTGTAGTTGTGCATTTTTAGGGAACATGCTAGATTTAGCATTATATGTTGATTACTGACATAAAATGTTTAATACACTGTTATAAAAACGAAAGTATATAATACATTTCATTGTTTTTCAACATTTTAAGCCATCGTAAGTGTTATTTAAGGGGACAAGGTAGTCTGAACACTCGGAAATTACACCTTAAGTGTGTTAAATTACCACTGCTTTTAAAGATCTCAATGGTTTTTCCAGAATTTTTTACGAATTATTCTATAAATCATGACAATTATTTCAGGAGGATTTTTGCATTGATAGCTTATATATTTGAGCCCGTAAAATTATTTCATTCAGTAGAAAAGTAATAAAATTTACTCTTAAAACCTGTGAATTCAGCAATACGGAATCACACTTTTGCACGATTGTTCGTAGTATAAATCAGCTATCTTCTGAACCTCAATTATTTATTTAGGTATATCAGTTCACTAGAAATTTAAAAAAAACGTGACTTGCAAAATCAAAAAAGTAAAAATGTGGAAAAGTTGCAATGTTGTTAGTTTCTTAATATCACTAATATACATTATAAAATTTATGATTGTAGTTCAGAAAGTTTAACTATGTGTTGTATACATGTACAGAAATTTTTAGCTCTCAACCTCTCATACTTTGAGAAAAAGCTACATATGTACCCTAAAACTTTGTTTTGAGAAAACTGAATTTAAAGTTTGAACATTAAAATTCTGACACACTTCAGTACATTCCAGGGCCATAATCATCTGCACCTTCATTGCTGGATTGCTTCAACTCTTCTGATTGCCTTCTCTTGGTCCTGGACTCTTTCGTTAATTGCTGAACTGCTCGCTGGGCATGATATAGTCGTTCGTTGTAGAAAGATACTAAAATGTTCTAAAAACGGGCATTGCATGACAGCTTTAAAGGATTGTAGACTAGCATTTAAATTGTATTTAAATGTTTTAAAAACCTCTTAACTCCCCCCAAAAGCATCTACTTTCTGAAACTGGAAAAAGAGATTTTATTAGTGCCTAAAACAAAAAATGTGATTTTTGACCATTTCAGAGTACCTTCTCCCCTTAAATGGACCTTCTCACAGTTCACATCAATGTATTTACGGTCTTCTCTCTTGAGAGACTGTAAAACATTTCAGCCGAGTCTAATTTAAGAAGATTCACAGGTTTGATATGCTTTTTGTTTACAGTATTGCATTATAATAGATGTTCAAGACAATTGCAACCAAGTTGGTATAAATGTCAAACTCGCAAGTTACCGAGCAGATTTATTTAAGGACTATAGCAGCCTTATCAACAAATTACATAGTCTAAATATTTTTTCAATCTTTACAGTTGTTCACTGTCTTGGTAAATTGGATATTTAGTTATGGCATCAATTGATACATTAAATAACTCAGAACAAACTGAAGAACCGTGGACAGTTTTAAATGACTAGACAATACTACTTCTGTCACATTCTATTGCACTTACAACGATTCATGTTTTACTTTTTCTACTACGTACTTAAAATAGGGGAACTATTGTATTCCACCAAAAAATTCGATGTCGATATTTTACCGAGTATATACACTGCCGTTTGTGAAAATTGCAACACCAAGAAGGAAACGCACGAATTCAATAACACAGTTAGGTACATGACAAGTAACAAATGATAAACTTTTCAAATCTATAAATGACCTTTGAGCCCAAATATTCAGTATTTGGTGTGGGCTCCATGCGCTGCAATTAGAGCTGCTATACGCCGTGGCATTGAATCATAAAGGTTCTGAATAAGTTTCTGAGGGATTTCCCTCCACGCAGTTTATATTCAAGCCCACAAACCCCGACACAGGTTACTGGAGGAGCGTGACGCACCAGGTGCCGACCAAACATACCCCAGACATGTTCGATGGACGACATATCAGGTGAACGTGCAGGCCAGGGAAGCAATGGTACCCGTCGCTCTTAGAAGAAGGCTTGTACATTCCTCGCAATATGTGACCGGGCCTTGTCCTGTTGAAATGTGGACTGTGGAGATGCCTGAAGCAGGGGGAGTACCTCAGACTCTACAATCGCCGTTAGCTGCCGTTTGCTGTTCAAAGTACCCTCAATTCTTAGGAGGCGAGATTGGTTGTTGTAACCAATGGCGCCCCAAACCATCACACCTGGTGCTTGTCCGCTATGCCGCTCAACAATGCAGCCCTCCAGGTTGCGCTTGCCACGGTACCGCCGGACACGTATGCGGCCATCACTGTAGCACACGTTGAAGCGGGACTCGTCCGAAAAGACTACATTTTGCCATTCAGCACTCTAGTGAGTGTTCACGTACCCATTGCAGTCGAAGGAGCTTGTAGTTTCTGGACAATGGAAGCCGACTTAATGGCATGCATGCAACCAGTCCAACTTCAGCAGATGGCGACGAACTGTTGATGCAGACAAGTTCACACCTGTTGCAGTGCTCCAGTGTCGAGCCGTAAGGTCCGTAATGGCCATGCGGACAAGATGGCGGTCATCCCGTGCTGTGGCCATATTCCGTGGTCCAGTACCCGCTCTTCGCTGCGTACGACCTTCATCTATCCACTCCTTCCACACACGCATCACTGTCGTAGCAGCAAGCCCTGTACGAGCCGAAATGTCACGGTATGACAAACCCGCTTACCGGAGACCGATCATTCTGCCCCGTTCGAACTCGCTCACCTGCCGATGTGGCTCCCTTTGACGTCGACGACGCATACTGGCACTACTTTACTGTTTCCACCTTGTTTGACAGCTCTGCACTGACTACCCTGGGCGCAGCACTGACTTTGTCGGACCGACACGAGAGGGCTCTGCTCGGCCTAGTGTACCCCATTTCTCTGCAAACCTAATCAGTTATTGCTTGCATACTCTTCCACAC
This sequence comes from Deroplatys truncata, assembly GCA_030765065.1. NCBI lineage: Eukaryota > Metazoa > Arthropoda > Insecta > Mantodea > Mantidae > Deroplatys > Deroplatys truncata. The sequence goes on along the minus strand of CM060978.1, from coordinate 144,783,232 downwards.
TTCCACCAAATTTGGAGTTATTTGAGAAATTCTTTCTTGGTATTGCAATTTTGATAAACGGCAGTGTATGTTTTGAGGCCCCCTGAACCAACAAAAAGCATTTTTTAGAAAATGGTCGGTTTGTGTGCGCGAGCCCATGTGTGTGTGTGTGTGTGTGTGTGTGAGAGAGAGAGAGAGAGAGAGAGAGAGGGTGAATAAGAGAGGGAGAGAGAATAGCATACTCAAACGTGAAAAGTCAGTTAAATACGAAACTTGGTTTTTAAGTTCAACATCTTCCAAAGATGGGACTAGGATTCTTAAGAAAATCCTCCCACCACAAACTACCTTGTATACGGAGGAATATTCGTTTTTTTCCCTCTTAAATCTGGCTTTGACGACCTTGGTTTAAAATACCATATGTTTAATATATTTACATATTTAGATGAAAAATTATAAATTACATATTATACAGGCTTCTTCACTATTGTGAAGGTATTTTCACAGCAACAAGAGTGACTGGGCTAACAAACCGAATAAATCATAATTACATTACTACTCTAAGGAATCGCCGGAGACCGTGAGTCACTCACATCAAAATACTCAGAAGGTATCCCTGAACAACCTCTATTAGTTTGTTGGAGGAGTTCTCGTTCAATCTTTAGTATAACTTGAGTTTTGTTTGAATAACTCCCTTCATTCGAAAGGAATTTTGTATAACTTTGTCCAACTGGTAAACCATAAGTAATAGACAAAACATACTACACCAAAAATGTGGATCTCTTTAAAACAAAGAATGTATTTCAAATAACTTGTTTGTGGTATTAGCCATTTCCCAGATATTGTTATTATGGGTTTGAATTTTTCAGTACTTTGTTATGTAAGTGCTGTCGTAAATAGTTGTTTCTCGCGATGTCATGGAAAGAAAATGGAATTTTTAGGCCAGCATATAGGAACTAGGTTTTTAAGTATCTATCAATTCGGATTCCTGTAACTTTAATGAAATGTGCAATGAAAGTATTTCTGCAAAGCTTTATCTCGATTAACATGAAGATAGAAAGTAATATATATATATATATATATATATATATATAATAAACGATAGTGGATAGAGAAAGTCATGTGAATGTAACACAGCCTAATTATTTATTCTTTTAGTGGAGAATAATATTTTCTACAGTCACTAAACGTCACTACTCTTGGACGAGGATTCCGGTACTTATATTAGTGAACGACCATTTATGGAGTTTTTACGTATAAAGATTTTGTGAATTATAACATTTTGTTCGAATGACATCAATTACGATACATTTTCCTAAGCGTAACAATAATGATTAGTCTGATCATAATTTTGCAACGCTCAAATTATTGTGCACCAGGCTTTAAACACGTGTAAACGGTTAAATCCAGAATAATACCTCAGGCACTAATGCGGAATTTCCTGTAAATGGCTACCATAACCGACGGGAAAAATAACTTCAAGTGATTTATGAGCCTGGTTGCATTACTTAAAAGAAAAACAAATGAGAAAATCTACGAATAATGAAAATAACAGTGATACTTTATGTTGATGAATGCAAGAAAAGAAACAAGAGATTATGCTAATCATTGAAATCCTGAAGTAGACAGAGACAAGAAATGAATAAGAGTGAGGTGGTGGGGTGGGAACTAACCACAGAATCATTTACGTCACTAGGTATGTATATAAAACCGAGTGTTAGCTACAACACCACACCATATCCTTCCAACATAGTAAGTGAGGTAACGCGTATTGCTCAAGATGAAGGCCATCCTTTTCCTGTCAGCAGTGCTCGCAGTGGCTCTCGCCGATGACAAGTATACCACCAAGTACGACAACATCGACCTGGACGAGATCTTGCATAGCGACAGGCTACTTGATAACTACTTCAATTGTCTTATGGACGAGGGTCGCTGCACCCCAGATGGTGCTGAGCTCAAGAGTGAGTACATTCAATTCAGTCCCGCGCAGCGTTCACGTCTCTAGCATAATACCTTGAAATTTATATTTTATACACTTTTGAAGTTGCACGGTTGAAATTTTGTATACGCACATTCAATATAATATAATTATATTTAGTGGCGTTATTACTTTCAGATTTATTCAAATTTACTTTGGAAAAAGTGGCATTCCAAACTGAAGCTTGTCACAGAGATTTTTGTCAAATGAGATTAGCTGTTATATAATACCGCCGCCATATTAAAAAAATCGCGCACTGTACTTTTAATATACTGATTACAAAAACACAAAATCTTACAATTATTGCATAACTACCATTAAAATGTACGTCTTTGCACATTTTATATTTTTATTTAAAACAGTCCCAAATAAAGGACGTAGATAAAAGTGGTACGTCTCCCATTTGAATGCAAATGCTATATTTCGTTGTGTTACATTTCTGTTAAAAATTAGTCTCTAAAATGCAATCGACCTACAGTACAACAACGGTCATTTTATGCAATATGATTAATCCGTAGCTATCGAGATAGACAGGCTACGGCACGAATCAGACCTGCGTAGTAGTCTTAAACATGACTAACATTGAATAACTTCATGACATAACGTGCGTTTTCCATGCATTTAACGAGAAATTTGTTTGTTTAAAATATGGATGTATTAGACGACTGTAACTTCATTTCATGACTGGACTAGAAGTATCAGCTGATTTCAGTTCGCGCCGTAACCGACCTACTTCGTTAGCCACGAATAATCGATAAATTGGCATTTTTCTGTCAGCATTTAAGTATACTTCATCAGTTCATATACAACGTTGCTGTTCGAATTCTGGAAAATGAATTTCTCGATACAAAAAAAAAAAATTGAAATTGTGGAAGCACATGTGAAAACAGGTTCGATTAACGAACAGTCCATATGTCTTCTCCGTGAAACGAACTGTTAGCAAAAATTTGTGGCCACCAGTTCCCCGGATTTTACAACGTGTGGGGATATTTGAAGAGGAAGGTCTATGAAATAAAGCCACACACAAGGAACTGAAAGACAACATCCGTGAAGTTGCCGCCATGGATATCGAAACTTGACGCCGGGCGTATCTGAATATGGTAACACGTGCACAGTTGTTTACTGATGCTGCAGGGGGCCACTTTCAGCATCTTCAATAAATTTCAGGAATCCATTTCAGCATTCGTTTTCTGTATTTACTTTATAATTACACGGGCCACTTTTATCGATTATTCATATTGCATAAAATTGCCCATTGTTGTACTGTAGCTCGATTCAGTTTTACCGGCCAATTAACAGAAATTTATATTAATACATAACGGAAATGTCGCATTTGCATTCAAAAGGAGACGGGCCACTTTTATCTACGCCACCCTTTAGTTTATTTGTTATTGATTACCGACATAGTAGCAGTTACAATCTAGTATATAAAATGCAGGCACCTATATTCTATTTAGATTTGAGGTTATAAAAGTCACTGATAATCAAAGAATGGCAAATTGCCTCTACAGTTTGCATTATTAAAAATAAATAAGTGCAGAGTTTAAATATTAGAAATTACAGTAGCCATGTTGTATAGGGGTTCAAAATTTCGCATATGGGTATTCGTAAGTATATACTTTTATAATAAGCAAAACTAAAAACCCCAAATTTGATTTAAAAATGTTTGATGTGATACATTCACGTTACTTTCTCTATCCTCTATCTTTATTAGTGGGTATACGAACTATTCTTACTAAAGCTTACTTTCCTTTTTAGTAGATTTAATCCAAATAAACCGTTGCAAAAGTAGCTACATTACACATTTCGTTATAAATATACGAGTAAAGAGAACAGCGATAGTAAAATGATTAAGACTGGACGCTATATGCTGGCCTCATAATTCCGTGCTGTTTACATGCAATCGCGAGAAATAAGTGAATGTTGAAAGGACTTTATAGAATTACCAAGAAATGAACGATTCGAACCTTTAATAATGGATTTTTAAGAAAGGGCTAATGCGGAAAAAACTTGTTTTAAGTAAATTGTGTTTTTTTAAAGAGATCTGCTTTTTGTATGGTAGGTTTTCGTGTATTACTTAACGTTTACACATTATACAAGATTATACAAAATTCCTTCCGAATGAAGAAAATTTACTACGCTATTCCCAGAAAATTCAAGATATACATTTTATATTTTTATGAAATATTTTTCCTATGTGATATTTAATCAAAATCGTTACAGCCATTTTTAGAAAATAATAATTTTCAAAAAAGTTTCAGGTAAAAGCACTTGCAGTGGGGATTTACTTGAAAATCATCTTGTCGCATCCTTGGAAGACGCTAAATTCAAATACCAAGTTTGGTATTTATTCGACTTTTCACGGACATCTTTCCAAAAGTATTTTATTTGGATTCAGGGCACCTCAAAACACGTATTTCCCGTGAAACCTCGGTAACGAATTTTTGGATGGAATGCAATACTTCCCCTACTTACTATACGTAGCACAGAAAGTAAAACTGGCCAAAATTTCTCCCATCATCCAAGACGGATAAGAAACAAGAATTTCAGTTTCAAAACACTATTCACTTTCGTAAAATTTCTTTCAGTTATAGATAAATAGACATGTTTACATAACGAGGTAACAAATACAATTTTGTGACGTAAGCAACAGATATCATGAAAGGAATATTAGTGTATTAAATTTAAGGAAAAATGGTTTAGCGTATGGTTAGAAAAACTAAAAACCTCTTTTTCTTGCCTGTTTTAGGCTATGTGCAGAGAAAAGAATCTTCTTTGTTTGAACCCCATTTAACGAAAAATACCATACTTTAAGTTTTCGTTATTGCACTTTAAAGAATGTTTCGTAACACTCGTCATCTAAAAGAAAATATAAACGTTTGAACATAGTTTTTAAACCGCCCAAAAATCACAGAATATAAGTCAGAAGCTCCTTACAACAGAGAGTTTCATTAAAGAAAGTATTGCTTTTTATTCTTCCACAAAATTTAAAAGTACCCACAGACATTGGTATATATGGCTTTCAAATATTCTGTTAACTCTCAATAAAAATATTTCCGTATGCATTAAACAATCTTTCTTTAAAGTTATTGTAGTAGTAGCCCTGTATACCTTGATGACTAATCGGATCTCCGCCGAAATGAATATTCTGTTAATGCTAATTTTAGATGATGTAAACAAACAGCACGAGCGGGATGGCTCAGGCTGTAGCCCACATTCGGGAGGTTCCGAATTCAAACCCCTTGGCCCGTCTAATCTGACCGAAGGTTTTTTTCCTGGTTTTCCTCGGTCGCTGGGCGAATGCTGGGATGGATAATTTGATCCGCGAATTTTCCTATCATCCCTTTCATCACTACATTTCATTTCCTTCTTCTTCACCGCCATACCAGCCATTGGGCTGATCACCCATCCTGGATATGCCATGAGCCAGAGTTTGCTTCTCTTCGGCAGGTCACTGACCCAAGACATTGGATTCAAGCCCTTGGGGGTGTAAGTCCTACAACAAGGAGGGTAGTCTGTTAAGGAGAACAAGAAATAAACAAGAGCCTGTACCAAATTTCATTAAGTTACAGTTCGAACAACGTTTTATATTATAGTAATACTAATTTTGAAGCAGATAAAAGGGTTAAGTGTATTAAATAAGATATTTGGAATAGTTTCTTAACCTGTGACGTAGCTGCAGCTCACTTGCATAATTATACTACGCAACATTTCAAAATAAGCAAACTGTAAAAAACCAAACTTAGGTAGAAACATGCCTACTTTCGTTTTTACTACCAAAGAAAAACTGTAGGATTCAGAAGTAATTCCAGACAAACTAAAATATCTTTTTTTAACGGTTGATAAATAACATTACACGATTATACATTTTCTTACTTTTTGGGACCATGGAGGCACACACTAGAGGTGGATTTCGCAAATCTAAGGTTTAACTTACATAACGCTGCTGTAATATCTCATTACAACTGAAACCTCCGTCTTCTGTGATGCTAATTGTATCACAGCCTTAGAAATGACTCCATTCTCTAGGGCCCATCTTAATGTAACATTCCGTTGGTAATAGAGTATTTTCCTTATTCAGTTGTTTCTATTGCGCTGGGAAATTCAAGCAATTTATATTTTCAAAATATAAAATCGTGCAAAAATGCAATACAATACACGTTTGTAAACTGGTTAATAAAATCTCAGAACTTTTCCTTTATTCTACAAATGTAAATACTCCAACCATGAATCCTAAGAGACACGTTTTTTCCCCTTTTTTCCTTTTTGGTATGTCTGACTCCATTTGTTCACCATTCCAGCACTCATCAATTATTTTTTTCAACGATGAATGTCTGCTGTTGTGGAGTTTCTTTTATGTTTCTTGAAGGTGATGGTGTGAAAGGAGAAATGCAGACATACTTTTCATCTCAGTCGACAAGCATTTATGCCGAAGATATACAAAAATGTTTTCCCGTTAAGACAAGTCCTCAATAATTACAAATACTATACAGAGTAATAATTTAAGGTGTGTAGAATCCTATGAAAATAGTTCACAGATAGTTTTCTACCTATTTTTTATCAGTATTTATTTTAAAAATAGTATATGTTGCATCCACATGACTTTCTCTACCCTATCTTCTAACTATTCTTACGAAAGCTTCTTCTTTATTCTTCTTAAATGTGATAAACATAACCTTTCATTATACATTTGCACATTTCGTTGTAGGCACAAGAAAAACACAGTAGGCTAAAGCGATAGTCAGATTCTTAAAAAGTGGATACCTAGTGATGGCTCTGAAATTCCATGCCCTTTGCATAACCATCGGAGAAAAGGATAGTATCTTCCCACTTGAAGAAAGTATAAAGTACTGAAAATTCAAACCAGTAACAAAAAAGTCTCGAAAATTGCTAACGCTACAAAAAAAGAAAATCTGTGTTACACTCACATGACTTTCTCTACTCTTGTACAAACTATTTCTACAAACACTTATTCTCCATATGCTTCATGTTAATAGAGATATCGAGATGTTAATCTTATTGCTAATTTTCTTGTAGATGCAAGGGGAATTGCTAGGCTTTAAGCGATAGTCAAATATTTTAAGAGGTGGTTGCTATGTGGAGTATTCCATTCGCTTTGCCTTACCAGGACAAAAAAGATGAATAACGAATTTGAGAAAAAGTATAAGCATTGGAAAATTTAAGGGAGTAACAAGCAATATCTCGAAAATGGTTCACCCAACGAAAAAAATGTATATGACATAAATTGTGTATTTTAACGCGATCTACATTTTTTGTGTAGTACAATTTTGTCTATCTCTTATGGTTTACCACTTATGCAAAAGTCGTTCAGAATGAAGAACACTTTTGGAAACATTCCCAGAAAATTCGAGATATATATTTCATTTGTCATGAAAATATATTAAACATATGATATTTTAATCAAAATCGTTAGAGCCATTTTTGAGAAAATTAAAACTTTCGAAAAATGTTCCATGTAAAGTGTAATCTGAGGTGGGGGTATTTTTTTGAAAACCTTCGTGTCGTATCTCTGGAAGATACTGAACCGAAATACCAAGTTTGGTGGTTATCCGACTGTTCCTTTCTGAGTTATGCTGTTGACTGACACACAGACAGACATACAGACACACACACGGACATGTTTCCAAAAATGCTTTTTTTTGGATTCAGGGTGTCTAAAAACATGTATTTCCGGTGAAATCTGGGTATCGAATTTTTGGGTGGTATACAATACTTCCCCTACTTACATACGTAGTAGAGAAAGTAATTATATGACACAAATTGTATGCTTTAACAAGATCTACATATTCTGTTTAGTAAGATTTTGTCTACGTCTTACGGTTTAACAATTATAGAAGAATCATTCAGAATGAAAAGGACTTCTTACGCTATCCCCAGAAGGTTCAAGATATAAATTTTGTAACGAAAAATATGGTATTTCAATCAAAATCGTTTAAGCCATTTTTGAGAAAATGAAAAATGGCGAAAAATTGTCCATGTAAAGGGTAGTTGGGTGGGATAGATTTGAAAAACAATCTTCATATCAGTCCTTGGAGGATGCTAAACTCTAATACCAAGTTTGGTATGTAACCGTCTTTTCGTTTTTGAGTATGCTGTTTACAGATACATGCATATGAGCTATTTCTAGAAATGTTTAATTTTGGATTCAGGGAGCCTCAAAACATGCATTTCCTTTGGGATCTCTGTACTATTTTTAGGTGGAATTCAACACTTCCTCTACCTGCTATAGGTAATAGAGGAAGTAAAAATGTATCTGGTAGTATATGCTAAACACGAGAATTCTTAAGTAGAAACATAAAGCTTTAAAAGCAAGCAGAGGGAAAATTACAAATCCGAATACAACCTAGAGAGCAACATGAAAAAGCATCACAGAAAACAAACAGCCTTTTCACTTCTGGTAAGACTTTGACTAGGCTTTAGCTATATTTTTACTTTCTCTACTAGGTATAGTAAGTAGGGGAAGTATTGTATTCCACCCAAAAATTCGATACAGAGATTTCACCGGAAATATATGTTTTGAGATCCCCTGAATCCAAAAAAAGTATTTTTGGAAACATGTCCGTGTGTGTGTGTGTGTGTGTGTGTGTGAACAGCATAACTCAGAAACGAACAGTCGGATAAACACCAAACTTGGTATTTAGGTTCAGTATCTTCCAGAGATGCGACACGAAGGTTTTCAAGAAAATTCCTCCAACCCAGATTAACCTTTAGATGTAACATTTTTCGAAAATTTTAATTTTCTCAGAAATGGCTCTAACGATTTTGATTAAAATATCCTATGTTTAAGATATTTTCATGACAAATGAAATGTATATCTTGAATTTTCTGGGAATGTCTCCAAAAGCATTCTTCATTGTGAACGACTTTTGCATAACTGGTAAAGCATAAGAGATAGACAAAATTTTACAACACAAAAAAATGTAGATCGCGTTAAAATACACAATTTATGTCATACATTTTTGTTGTTGAGTGAACTATTTTCGAGATATTGCTTGTTATTACCTTAAATTTTCCAATACTTATACTTTTTCTCAAATGGAAATTCGTTATTAATTTTTTTTTTGGTCCTGGTAATGCAACGAGAATGGAATACTCCACTTAGCAACCAGCCCTTAAAACATTTGATTATCGCTTAAAGCCTACCAATTCCCCTTGCATCTACAAGAAAATTAGCAATAAGATTAACATTTCGATATCTCGATTAACATGAAGCATATAGGGAATGAACGTTTGTAAAAATAGTTTGTACAAGAGTAGAGAAAGTCATGCGAGTGTAACACATCAGATTTTTTATGTTGTATTTGTATAATAGAGACTTGGAAAGTGTTAATAACCTGCATGCAGATATAGAGAACAATATACTCAGGTAGTGTGCAACTCCATTGAGGGGTTACGTTTACATTAAGTTTAAATACATTTCCTTGACGAATTTAAACAATATTTTAAGTTACATTTAGTGCATATTTTACCTGTTTTGTTAATAAGCATAATATTTCAGCGGTTTTCAAATTATGCTGCATATTTGTTTGTTTTACATATATTTGGTTTACAAATGCGGTATTTCCAAATAATGTGTGTCATTGAGTCAGTCTTGAAACTTTGAAACACTGACGGTACCTCACTCCCAACACGTAGCTCACATACAACGGTGCATTCCCATCTTATCTAGTCGTAACCGTTCCCTCACGGTATAAAGGTGGCTGTTAAAGAGTTCTCGAAATTGAGTTCAAATGTGATGGTCATACGAAACATCAAATTCAGTTTAAATTGTATTTGGTATCTCTTAACATGTATAAAAATGTAACCTACAATTCACACAAAGTATAATAGTTCAAAATATCAACTATTAATAGTTTTAGAAATTAAATTCTGAAAACATTCATGAAGATTCTCAATCGTTCTCCATGAAACTTCAGGTTACTCAATTGGTATATGGTAAAAGCCTTGTTTTCGTCATTATGCCAAAAGTAAAAGTGAACGACAAAGTCAGGTTACAGGGTATATCCCAAAGTTTAATATTAAAAAGAAATTTTTATGAGTTAAATAATTCCATATGGTTTCCACAATAGTTTTATTCAGGGACAGATTACATAAAACACCCATAAATTTTTATTTTATCAATATGTTTTAATACTTTTTATGTGGGCATGTTTATGTATATATTATGTAAATTTTCAGTGCATACATATTAAAGGAACTTGTAAAGCATAAAATTTTTGCCACTAATGATAAGTCTCTGAGCAGCATTCAAATAATAGAGTATCCAGTTGTATTTAATGTATTAGTTATATTTAACATTTACTCCTAACTTTTGGAATGTTGACAACATTCGTCCAAGAAATGATCTTATTCATTTAGCTGATAAGTCAGTGATATCTTAAAACTTCGATATTGTAAAAAATGTACGTTTTGAATAATTATATGTGATTTTCCTAAAGCAAATCATCAAAACGATTAAGCGTTGAATCCTTTCCGGGAATAATGCATTTCAAGGTATAGTCTAAGTATTGCTTGAGTGCATCAAGTTTTTAATGACTGGTGAAAGTATGCACGCTTACGTCCCACCTATTATGTATCTCTTTATTTACCCATTGTTGATTTAAAAAGCACACGCACTATTATATCGTCTCAACGATTTCATAATCATGTGTCTGTCGTTGAAATCAACTAAAGGAACTTATACTCCACGCTGCATAATGCGATACTTATGTTTGTTCTAGAAAATGTTCTATTTTGATTCCCTAAATAAATGTAAATGAATAGCCAGAAACGAAAGCACAATATTTAAACCATTTCTCGGGGTGCTACGAACTTTCCGCTTTGCAATGAAATTTGTTACTAAATTAGAGAAAGAATAATACTTAATATTATATTAATAGAGCACAAATTACCCGACTGATAATAGTCGAGGTCGTTGCAGCGCTATCCGTAGAATTAAAAATGATAGCTGTTGGTCATTCCATTCCGTATCTTGCCTCCATTGTATCGTGACTGAAATAATATGGCAACGCTGCTAGGTGCAAACGTTGCTTGACGTTCAAGTAATTCACAACTGTATTGTGCTCTGTTTAACATAGCTTAATGACTTCATTTACAGGCACCCAGTTCTAGTAACAATACGCTGTTGTGACCATTACTACGTTTTTTTTATTATTAAATGCTTTCATACATATGCAATGTACTAAATTCATTTGATTTCGATACTTTGAATCTTATTCTCACGTAGCATGGTGTTTGTGTTGTATTACTACATAATTAGCTATAAAACCTCGTGCTGAGTTCAATCAAAGTTTCTAAAAGAATTATTTTCGTTTCTTGTTCCTCAAACATTTTAATTTCCTTGCTTATCGAGATCTTCTAACATTAAGATATAATGCTTCCTTATATCCATTCAATGTAAGCTAATGTAAACATTAACAGTGCATGAATGAAGTAAATTTTTTAACATGGTAATAGTCTTCAAGATTTATAGAGAGATGCCTTTGAATGTGTGTATTTAACGTAACATTTTATTAATTTCGGGAGGAATGATTGACAGTTGAGGTAGACGTATTTTTCGTTTTATTTTCAGCAACTGAAATTAGTATTTTATAAAGCATTCAGTTGTAAAATTTCAATCGTATTGCAGCGTTCCTAAGACGATGGGCAAAATTACAACGGTATGCGAAATAAAGTCATGTAATTTATCGCTCTCAAGGAGGAGCTTTATCAAAAAGAGGTTCTTATTAGTTTCTATAATGTTATGTTTGATAGAGATTATATAAATAATGATGTTCCCTAAAATAACCAATAGAAAACCATGCATTACGTGTGATTCAATCCACGTTTCGCCACCACTGTTGATCAGCAGTAACACCTTTAACGAATTCAGCTATCCTAAGCACAGAAACGTTTGCTCATAAAGCTTACATTTGTAAGCACAGCACCCAACACTGGAATAGTTTTTACTTCTGGTCCACTATTTAATCAAAACACAATAACATATTTATTACGGGTGCACTGAAGTTGAATTTGCAATATGTACCCGTTAGTTTACAATGATTATTGAAATATTGCTTTTCAAAATTGCGAGGAGAGCCGATGGCTGCCATGCCTTCACAGCAAGGGAAGCATATGCTACATTCCATTTTCATGCCATCTATGCAAGAACGTCTGAGAATTAAGTGACCCTTCGGGCAGGTCTCGCTGAACTTGACCCTTTACTTTTGTGAAAAATAGTACTACTACAACATGCATTTCCTTTGTCCGTTTCGCAGTAACTTCGCCTTTCCACTTGCCTCGCTTGCCTTACATTTCTCAGTGACCTGCTCACTCTGTTTCAAGAGTTAGAGAGGCGTATTCCCCTTACATCACAGAGCAATCAGTTGGCTCATTTATATGAATTGAAATTACTTAGCAGGCTGTACACTAAGTTCGATATATATTTGATTTATTACATAAGAGCTGTATATAAAAAACAGTTTTAAATTTCTAGTGCGAAAATATTCCATGTTAAAATGAGGACGTGGATGACAAAATGAATATATGCAATCCAATGTGCGGCACTATTAAGACATATCTTGAAAAAAGAAGCCTGAATTAAATTTTACAAATTTATGTTATTTCTGCTTCCGTGTATGGGGCAGAGTATTGGACACTTAACTAAAACTTTAGGGGGAGACTGGAAGCTGCTGAAATACAATTCTTGAGAAATGTTGCAGCCTAGCACGCTCAGGTTTACAGATGGAATTAAAATATAGCGAGATAGTATGAAAGAGTATTTTATCGCGAGAGAACACCCAGCTGAAAAAAATGCTTAATAAATATAGACCTTGTGGTTGCTAGGTCGATCAGAAGAGATAGGTTGAACAGATCTAACTTCCATGGAAGCGGAGCAAACCAAGAGGTTTAATTCCTGAGCTTGCTGATGATCATCATAGGTATTTTTAGTAAAACAAAACTGTTTTATCTTTTTTAAACTATTCTCCCCACTTTCTTGGAAGCTGCCTAAATTAAAAACAAAAGGTTTTATGTAATTTTTTTGTCTGCAGGCAGGAATTCTTAAGCTGTTTTTTCCCCTGCTTTTTATTCAGGGAATATAAAAATGATTATTTCTGCTAAAGTTATATATCCAATTTTAGTTACGAATACACGATTCCTCTGCCACAGTTTCCGAAGAAAGAAAATTGCAAGAAACGGACGAAACTGTGTTATTTTGGTTCTACGTTACAGTTGGACAGTAACTATAGTTTTTATGGCTTTTATTCTGATAGATACATTGCTCAAAAGTGTTATCATCCAATTGTACAGCTTCAACTTTGTTTCAGTATTAACCACGGTTACATCGCTATACGACGAAAATGTTTTAATGTTATATAAATTATGCGTAAAGGCACCTAGTTAGGAAAGTAAGTTAAGTTACAAAAATAAAAGAAATTGCGCTCTTTGCTATTGTTATTGTAATACGTATGACAAAGCAAAAGGAATTTTTCCTTTGGAAGTTTTGAATGCTCTTGAAATTCAAACTGCAACTGTCACACTCACACATTTCCATAACTACAGCATGTAGTACTGCGTTTTGAAGGCGTTTGTATAATGTGATGTTCACGTCCCTTCATGTTCATACGGAAAATACTTCCTTTTGATAGGGTATTCGTGTGGGTTAGTAAAGAAGGTCAGAACTTCGAACCTAGCATTTGTGTATTACACTATATGGAGAAACGAAAGACTGCAAAATTCAAAATAAAATATCCTTAACCTTTCATATTATGAACCTTTGCTGCCGGACTGGCAGCATCACTTAACAATACGTAACAGGAGCAATTGTCGCAAGTTTAAAACTTGATGCTTCAAACTTCAATATCATTTTGAAATAAAACTGAAATAATTGAACGGCCTCTGTGAACCGGTGGTTAGCAAGCTAATCTCCAAATCCAGAGGTGCTAGGTTTGCTTCCCGGCCGGAGAGTGGGAATTCGTTTTAGCTAGAATTATTCCCTATCCTCCCTAGAATCTGGAAGTATAATTGAGAGTGTGAATTTGTGTGTTAATTTAATGCAATAACCAAAAGTAATACCACCCCACAGATTTAATACCACTGTAAGCGAGTGAACTTCACTGCTGATTAGCAATTGTTCCAAAGGTAATAAACCGTGGATATGATGCTAAAGGCAGCATATAAATGGAACATAAAAGACTGAAATAAATTGCCGTTATGCAAATCTTGATTGACATTAATTTAAGAAGGATACATAACGATTTCCTGCAGAAATACAATGACAAAATTAATATTAAAATTTACTTCAATTAAAGAAGCGAGGTAATGATATATGGGACAACATTAATTTATTAGGTCTGTCTGAACCCTTGTTCCGATTCACTTAAATTACCAGAATCACGTACATGAAACAGAAAATTCTGTGTCAACATAAATATTAATTTAATGGGATCTCGTTTACTGTAAGATGGTGCATCTTTTGCGCAACAATGGAAATTATGTTTTTTATGTTAACTGCATCTGTAGACTTACTTATGCATGATTTTGTGTCAAATAATTTAAAAATTAACCAGTACTCACGATAAATAAATGTTTGTTTACAGAAGCTATTCCTGAGGCTCTGAAGAATGACTGCTCCAAATGTAACGAGAAGCAAAGGGCCGGCGCTCAAAAGGTTATCGCATACTTGATAGAGAAGAAACCGGATATGTGGAAGAAGCTGGAAGAAAAGTATGATTCTGATGGAACATACCGCAAGAAGTATGAGAGTGAAGCTCAGAAACATAACATCAAGGTGTAGAAGAGCCATCCTCTTATCTTCCAACATTCTCGAGCATTTCACTCCATTTCATCAGAGAATAAGAATGCAATTGAATAACAAATTCCTTTTATAATATGAGAAGAATGTATCAATCTCTTAGAAAACAAATAATACTTTGTTTACGAAATCTTCATTTTGATGTGAAAATGTATTTTTATTTATTCTTGAGAAATCAAATGTTCATTACAGTTTCAGAATTTTTAAAAGAAATCCCCTGGATACATTTTAAAAGCTGCTGTACTACTATGTCTGTTAATAAAACCTTGTGTAAGGAAAGCGTTTCACCACAAAACGTTTTCATTCTTTGGGATAAATATATTTTCCTCCCTACTTCCTCTTCCTTTCACCCCTTTTTGCTTTAGTAGCTCTTTAGTACCCTGCTTTAAGTGGTTGTTCTTATTGCTTTATCTTGAAAGCTCAATATTTAATAATAAACAAAATTGAAGGGCTCTTCATATTTATATGGTAAATATTATCACAAAGAGGATAACGCATTTACGTCGAATTAAGGAAGTGGAAAGCCTTTTAGTGCACCTTTTATTGACATTTGTATACTGACGTGCTAAAAACTGGCCCATTCCTTTAGATCGCAATAGTGTCTTTCCCTCCGTAAGGTTTACACCTTTAAGTAACCAACCTCTGACACCACCCAGTTGGTATCAGTTCTCCATGTGAAAAACAAAAAAAACAACCTAGTGACACAAAAAACCAACCAATGAGCGATGTTACAACCAATGTGAAATAAAGGGCTGGTTCGGATATCGCCTCTATGAAAGAGTTTCGCTACGATTGGTACACAAGGAAACGCTAGACCAAGACGACATATTAGACCTTCTAGAGGAAGTGATGAATTATTTGCTTGTGTCGAATTGAACGACAGCTACGCCATTTACATATGTGAGAGCTTTCACCAGCGACATGTAGAAGAAAGGTTAAATTGTTGCTACTACTAAGCGGCAATGTGAAAACGGTAGTGTAGCATGAAAATATAGTTGTAATGCTAACCTTCGTTAGTTCGGTCATACTTTGGGGGAGGTAAAGTACCCTGCCAATCCAGTGGCGAGAATTATACTCGGAATCAGAGGTTGTCACTTGGTAGGGTTGGATCTAGATTTTGCCAGTACCCTGAGACAGCGAGGTTTACTAATTTGATTATCTAAATCAGGGTTCTTAACGTGTAGTTAAGTTAACTCAAAATAAGAAAACAGAAAATTACATCCTAAACCGCAATTTATCGATTAAAATTCCGTGCTTCAGCTAGCACTTGATTCTATTGCTACTGGCTCCAAGAGTATTGTAGCGCGAGATGGACAGACGATGAGACTGACCGGGTGGCCGGCCTGTTCCATACACACTATCGCTCAGTGCCTTAAAAGAATGTCCGAGTGATTTCTTGGAGCTGCACATTCGAATAGTTTCTCGCTCGATCCTTCGAAAATTTCCAGATACAGCTTCTGAAAACTTACCCCGATATAAAATAAACAAAGGCTGGCTCATTGATTTCGAATTATGTACTTCACAGTGAATTTTCTTAGCGATAATCGAGGTATCTTGGGGTTTTCAAAGTTTTTAAAACATAATATCATTACACGGAGATTGTGCAGGTGTTTAGATATCTCCTTACATTCTCTTACTCTCCTACACACGATTATTATCTTAAAAACTCATTTGGAACATTGGAACACTATATTTCAGTTTAGGACTTAGTAAAGACGTTCATAATATACCTAATAAAACTCCAAACACAGTGTTTCCATTTGAAAGAAGTTTAGTTGCATAATACGCTCTCTAATAACTTCGAGACAATGGCTTCGTGGAGAAAATGATGATAAGATAAGCAAAAGGAGAAAAAGTGATGGTGTTTTACAGTAAATTTTATGCAGATTAATACCGAGCGGGATGACACAGATGGCAACTTCTGTGGCCTACATTCGGTAGGTCGTGGATTCGATTCCCACTGCCGACCTTCCTGAGCCATGGGTTTTTCGGGTGTTTCCCCGGGTCGCTAGGCGAATGCTGAGAAGGTTCATTACATCCCCGAATTTCCTGTCATCACCATTCTTATTTCAACTTCACCTTTTATCTGCTTGGCTGTTTCAATGTTGAAAGTATCGGCGGGAGTCTTGGCGTTGCATGGCAGGAGAAAAGGATGCTGTAACACTTCGTCCCCAAAAATGAGGGCACTTCTCATAGTCCCGGGCCCCCAGTGGGATGTATAACCCTGCAGGGGGAGGCTAGCCGCTTCACCAGGTGCCATCCGGAGAGTTTCGATCTGGAAAAACGTAGGACCCTGCCATCTACCCTGCTGTGCTTTCTGGTCCGGCCGCCCTCTGTGTCCTCTTACCTCACCTCTCCCTCCCGATAGCGCCCCATCAGGGGCTTAAGCACAAAAGGTCTTGCAGTTCGAGGAGATAAGTCCCCCTCCGCTCCTAGTACTAGTCCTATGCAGATTAATAATAATACTGTTTATATAATCTCGTATCACCTCAGAGTTCCTCTCGGAAAACAAAAACAACCTGTGTTATACCTAGTCTATATTTTCAATCAAAATAGAAACTAATTTAAGATATATTGCATTATTCTACGAGTATCTTAACAGAGTTGTTACTGAAAAGTAGGGTTTCATAACACTGGGCTTACACAAAACGCACTGCATGTACTAATAATAATAATCATCATCTTTATTCTCAAAGAGCAGCATTCAACTGCATAGACATAGTCATAAAACCTGTATGATTACATATGATTAAAATTAAATTTTATAACAATGCATTTGCCACATATAGTCCTCATATTCACTAATATTATAAAAAGCCATATCCCTCAAAAAGATTTAAAGATATATTTTAAACTGCTTTAGGGGAAGTATTTCAATACTAGGAGGTAGTATATTAAAAAGCTTAAGACCTGTATATAAATAGTGTTTTTTAGCTTTACTCAGTCTAAAGTAAGGCATTTCTAAATTTTTATTGTTTCTAGTATGATGATTGTGTATAGTATTTCTAGAAGGTAAGGTATGATAGTTTTTTATGTATAATAAACAACCGAGTATGTAAAGGCTAGGGACAGTTAAAACTTTTAATTCTTTAAAATAATTTTTACATGAATCTATATTTTTTAAATTTTTGATGCAACGAATTGCTTTCTTTTGCCACTTAAAAACAGTGTTAGCTCCACTTGCATTGCCCCATAATAAGATTTCATAGTTAAGATGAGAATGAAATAAAGCATAATATATATTCAACAACGATTTCTCCTTAATAACGAATTTTAATCTATTAAGCACATACATAACTCTAGCCAGTTTCGAGGAAAGCTTATTTTATGTAGATCCCAATTTAATCAACTATCTAAATGCAATCCAAGTAGCTTTACAGTATTTATAATGCAATCTTCATGTCTGAGAGTAAATACAATTTTTTCTGTTTTCGTATTATTAATTGCTAGTTGATTCATTTTAAACCAGTAGGTAGATTTTTCCCACATACACTTATTAAATTGTTTAATAGCGTAGATATTTTCTGCTGTAGTAATAAAGGTAGTATCATCGGCATATAATATAGTTTTAGGTGGAAGGCAGTCAGGTAGATCAATTATATATATAAAACAAAAAGTGTCCAAGTACGGATCCCTGGGGTACACCTTTTCTAACTCTTAAGGCTTTAGAATATTTATTATGTATAGAGGAAACCTGAAATTTATTGTCCAGGTAGGATTTTAATAACAATGACTCAGAGTGTTTAATTCCATAAAATTCTAACCTTTTTATAAGAATATTGTGTGATATGTTATCAAAAGCTTTAGTGAAATCAATGAGTGTAACACATGACAACCTTTTGCTTTCAAAGCCCTCCAATATAATTTGTATTACACTTTCCACTGCTTTTATTGTAGATAAGTTTCTTCTGAAACCATACTGTGAGGTATTAATTAAGTTAAATTTATCAAGTAGTCATTTAATTGTTTATACATTATTACTTCAATAATTTTGGATACTACTGGGACTGAGGATATAGGTCTGTAATTCTGAATGTTATCTTTGTCTCCCTTTTTATGTATGAGAAATGCATAACTTATTTCCTTAAAATTTTTAAAAATGATAAGTTTAAGAGTTGAGGAATGTGCTGCTTTTGAAAACAAATTTCCTCAAAACCTGATTTCTAAGATGACCAAAAGGTACTTTTAAAAATGGCCTCGGAGGAGAATAGTCAGCAGGCATAGGAATTATTTAGCAGTCGGCTTAAGTTATCTAAACTCAAAATATATGTCAATCAAAAAACGCAACAACAGCGACTAATGGTCACTGATGGCAGGTAAACACGGTCTGAGAGTGCTGTCTGCAAAAGCCAACAGTTTGTGCGTGGGATGGGGGTGATTTGTTTCCTGCGATGTCTCTGCCTAAAGTTCAGTAACATTCAACTTTATTTCTTTTCGTCCTGGCTTTAATGCTTAGAAATTCCTATACCTGATGATCACCCATTTTGAAGTTTATCACAAAGTTCTATTATCAGAAGCTTTATCTTAAACTAATTCTGTAAAGTTTCAAACTTTATTCGCTGGAAGACATCTGCTAACCCACCCCCTGTGTTTCCAATATTTCTCTCTCCTTTTGCGAGTCCCAACCTATAGTTTGAAAAACTCTAACAAGCCTGCAATTTATACATTTAAATTTGGTCAGTGGTTTTACACTGTAGCGGGAGCAATGGTACATCAGTGTAAATATTGATATTAATGTAAATAATGTTATACAAGTGTAAATAAGTGATATGTGTAATGTAATGGAAGCAGCTAGCCGTGAAGGTAAAAGTCAGATGTAGAACGTCAAGCGGTACCAGGTGGACACATCTCCAGGGTGGTACAAGCACAGGGCCTAGGCTAAACATGGCCAGCAGAGGTGCTGGAGTGAGAGAGACAGAGATTGGAAAGAGATAGCGAGAGGTTTGGATGCAAATAGAAAGCCCAGTCCCGTCATAAGGAGATACGTGAGAGCAAATGTTCTCATACGATGCTAAGGTGATCAGCCAATTACAATATGCAGTGTTTTAAAATAGGGTGAAAATGGTGACATTTGCAGGCTGTATAAATAAGACAGAGCCCAGAGATAAGGTAAAGGTAATTCATTGAACACAGCATGAGAGTTTGACATCTGATTTGGTACATGCACATGTGTGTCATCATTATTGTTTTGTGTTTGAGAGGCTGATACTATGGAGAAAGCAGTAGCGTCTCCTGTATTATTAGTTAACAAAGGTGATACACTTCTTTCAGCACTTGCGTTATTATCATGCATTTTATTAGCATTTACTGAACTACTTATATTTAAATTTACCTTTGGTATACTGGTATTTAAATTTGTAAAATTATTTCTAAGTTTATCCATTTCTTTACTACTTTCTTGTACTTAATCTTTAATTTCGTCAATCATTGGCATTACTTGTCCTTGCCCTGTTTGCTTCTTTAATTGCATCTGCATTTGTTTTTTCCATTTCGTGCATTTTACTTATTTCCCCTGTTAAATCGATTTGTATTTGCACAAGATCTGCATTTGTGTTTTCCACCATTGTTTTTAATTCTTCACCCTGTTTAACTTATTACAAATACCCTGTTTATTATTAGTAAGTTTCAACTCCATTTCAGTTAGATTTTTATCAATATGACTTGAAAATTTCTGTTCTAGCTGATTGTAACCTTTATTTACTTTTAAATCGATATCATTTTGAAGTACTTTAGAAGATTGTTACATTTTGTTTTCTAACCTTCTACTTTCAGCTTTGCTTTCTTTCATACAATTTTCTATTTGCTTAGCTAGATCATTTTTGATACTAGATAATTTATTATTATTTTCTTGACTAGCTTTTGTAGTTTATTTAAATCTCTTCTCATCTGTACTAATTTCATTTAGCTTATTACTAATTTCAACTCTCATTTCAGTTAACTTATTATTTAAGTCATTTCTCAGTTCTGTTGCTGTTGTTTCAGTTATTGCTTCTGGAATTTTGTTGTGATAAGTTTTCTTGCTCTTGTTGTCTACATGCGTGAGGGATAGTGTTTCTTTCATTTATTGCTCTTTGCACTAACATATGTAAAGGTAATTGACCTTGCATACTACTTCTATCTCTTTCTATACCTAACTGAGAATTTACCGATAATTCTTCGTTCTACATCTATCCTATTTGTTTCCTCAAGCTCTGATTGTAAATTTACATTGTAATCTGTAATGGTTGATCTATCCCCTCCTACTTCCATATTTCCATTGTTTTCTGTTTCCATTTTATTTTGTGTATTTTCTATTGTTATTTTTGGTTTGGAGCTGCTGAATTTTAATTTTCCACTTCTTAACGACATGAAATTATGTTAATAACAATATATATTGTCTTGACTATGTATCTTGACAATTATATAAATATATAGTATTGGAATTTTCTGACCTTTTCTCTGGCTGTATTAGTAAACACTTTTATTCTGGCGCTCCCTCGTAGATTCTAGTTGAATTGTTGACTGCGTCCCCCGTACTCCTGAAGGAATTTTTGCTGTCCTTGGATGATGTATGATGATTTTGAAGTTCTCGTAGTGAAGTCTTGTAGTTTCGTCGATGCTGTAGCTTTATGATGTTTGTTAATTTCTTATTTTCACCTATTCTTGCCCCAAGTTTAGGCGCCAAACTTGGAGTAGAATATCTTTACGTTATTAGCACCACGTTTTGGGCGCCAATTTAAAGCATGTTTTAGACCACGAACGTAATGGATGCCAAACTTTCGGGAGATTGTTTCTAGGAGTGTTCGCCTCACGTACAATACAAACTTTCCGATGGCCTTCGCCCCACCTTCACTTTTCCGGTGGCCTTCGCCCCACGTTCACTTTTCCGGTGGCCTTCGCCCCCACGTATAAAAATCAACATTGTATTTTAATGTTTATTTAAATATTATATATGTATGCCTCGGCTGCGTAATTAGTAATTTTCAGAACACGTATCTCTTAGCAGGGTTGTTGTGGCTAAAGAACAAGGCTAACACAAATTATAATTGTATTGTTCTTTGTTTATTAATCCTTCACACGATTAAATAACACTTCACTGATGTATCCTACTGTAGAGCTGTGAGATTTTTGTTAATTACATCTTCTAACACAAACTTTTTATTATTCTTACCGCAATGAAGTTTTATGTCTCACTTTGAACCTGTATCGTACAGATCGGGCACGCAATCCTGTAGCATCTGCCGCTTGAATTTGCACTTTTCCTCTATTTTAAGTCTCTGATTGGCTAAGCCTACTCCAATAGAACACTTATTCAACTTTTAGATTTACTAGTTGTTGATTGGGTATTTATAAACTGTTTTAAATATTACATTATTGTTCCAAGAATTATTAGTAGCATTATTAAACTTTCTAATTTATTGTTGTCTCAAGGTTACCTCATTGTTAGCAACTTTCGGCTTCTACTTTATAATTCTGTATGCTACGAAAGGTAGTTTTCTTCTATTCTCACAGCTCTTACATTGTTGAATTACGTAATACATTCACATAACGTTATTATACATGTACATAATAATACAAACATAATACAATGACTGCAATATACACTTTTTATATATTATAGGTAGTATACACATATTTCTTTAAGGCGGGCTGTTATTATATTATTTATTATATAATTAGACTGATATTATTTAAGCGATAAAATACTGCCTCATAATGATATTTTTGTTTAGCAATTTCAAATCAAGCAAGAAGTGTTTAGTTTCAAGGTGCGGAAACAACATTCCAAAGTTTCTTTTTTCTTTCTTCGTTGTAATCAGCTCTGGAAGTGAAAGAAAAAAGGGAGAAGAAAATAACAAAACTTTCAAATATGCCCGTTGGATGACGCACTCACGCTTGGGAAAGTGTATACTTGGAACACAGAATATTTAAAACACGGAGATTGTATTTCCCCTGCAGTAAGGTTTTGTCTAGCTCTTAACGCTTCCGACTTATACAAATTATACAAAGTTCAATCAAATAAAGGGGACTTCATCATGACTTAACGGAAAATTCAACATTTATATATCCCTCATGTAAATATGTCAAACACATGATAGTTTAATCATAGCCGTTGGGGGCGTTTTTGAAAAAAGAGGATAAGGAAATTTTTCCATCTAAATGGGTGTTTGGTGGCGGAAATTTCTTTAATATTTTTGTGCAGAATCCTAGGAACTTATTCACTAAAATATCAAGTGTGGTGTCTTTCCCGGTTTTGAATTATGCATTTTTATAATACTAAATATTTGGGCTCAGTTCACCTGAAAACTTGTGTTTTTGAGATCTCGATATCGAATATTTGGGTGGAATGCAATTCTTACTCTATCTAAAATAGATAGGTGGCAAAGACTGTAAACAAGTGTACAGGGAAAACAAGAAATAGAACACGGAAACTGAACTTAACTTCACTTTAAAAAATATAGGAGCTGTAGACTATGGCGCTGTTCAGAGTATAACGAATGAATCCCATCGACGTACTTACAAATTTTGAAACGAATCAGTATTATTTGAGAGATGGAACAAAAGGTAAAGGTAATAAGTGGACTGGAATTCAGGTAACTTATGAACAGAGAATACTAAAATTCACACGGTGTGGCTGAATCTCGGATAAGGATTCTTTTTATTTATTTTTTTTTTAGCTTTTTGTTGCAGTTTGTTGTGTGTATATAGTTTTAGTATATGCAAAAATTAGCGAAATAGTAGTCCAAAATAGGGTAATAAATGTGTTATTTCATGCTTTAGTTTCATTAGGAAAGACTAATTTGCTTCTTATTTGTTTATAGATTTGCACTAAATAAACAGTGCGAACGTATCATTTTTGTTTATTTACATATTGAGGAACCTGTTCGGTATCAAAGGATTACCCGAAATATAAAGCAAAACTGTTTGCTTTGCTTTATATTGAATCCGAATTCTTCAGGGTCCAATACAAACAAAGCACGATAATTAAGTGTCTTTCGTTATACTGTGACGTAACCAACTCCAAACATATGTACTAGTACAAGCCTGTCCAACCTGCGGCCTGCAACCCATAATTTTGCGGACCGTGGATACTTCTAATACAGCAAAGAATTCCTGTTTGAAATTTCCCGCAATAACGCAGACGTTACATACTAGCGACTCTGGTGGAAACTCTGTTCAAGTTTATGATCATGGGCAATGCATGCATTTGGCCGTGTTTAGAGTGAAAGATCGGGGAGATATTTTTATATTTTTACTGTTTACCAGCTGGTGTCTCATTTGTCTGCATAAGCGAGGTTATGTACTCACTTTTATCTGCTCGTACTTATTGTTAGACAATGTTAGATAGAACATCAGCAAGAACAGGAAATTACAAGATGAAAATAGAAGTTTTTAAGATACAGGGAGTTGGATTACTTCGTCGCAACCAATAATGGCAAGCTGCAATCTGTTGTGTGCATGCAAATAATTGTGTTTCTAAAGAGTACAGTGTTAAGAGGTATTATAATACTTCACATGAAAAACAATTGAAGTATGAGGGGGTTTCAAGAGCTGCAATTTTCCAGGTTTACAAGAAAAACTTGAAACACCAGACAGGTATGTTTACAAAAATGTCGTCTACGCAGACCCTGCATTAAGTGCTTCTCACAGTCTATTATTGTAAAAGGAAAGAAAGCATTTAGTGATGGAGAAATAGTTAAAAAAGATGTGCAGGTACTATGGCAAATGCATTTGGTGAAAGCAGTTTATCTACAAGATTTTCAACTGTTCCCCTCTCTCATGAAACAATCTCAAGATGTGTACAAAGTATGGAAGGACAAATAACGCAGGAATTTGAAGGGACGATTGGAAAATGCAATTAATTTTCACTATGCTTGGACGACAGTGTCGATCAGACTGACACCAGTCAACTTTTGATTTTCATACGTATGATCTTCAGCGATTTTTCAACACAAGAAGAACTTCTTGATTTGCGTTATTTAAGTGGAAGTACGGAGGGTGAAGATATATTTAAAGTAGTAAATGAAACAGTGAAACAATATGGCGGTTTTGAAAAGTGCTCTTGTATTGTGACTGAGCACCATGTAGAGAGGAGAAGATAAAGAACCGGTAGGCCTAATTAGGAGAGCTGGATAAGTTGCTCGATGTTCCATTGCATAATTAACCAAGAGGCGTTGTGTGGGAAGACAAGTCACAAAGTGGCTCAAAGAATATCGGGTGCCAGTTTCCAACGAGATACATGGTGGCAATAAGACAACTGCATTGCAGATTTCGGGAATTTTTAGTTGAGATGCAAACGCAATATAGAAATGTACCACTTCACGCAAGTGTAGACTGGCTAAGTGCAGGAAAATGTCTTCAGAAATTCTTTGCGCTCAGATATGATATTCCAGCATTTTTAAAAGACAGAGATAGTGAAAATCTTGTTTGACAGGTTGAAGATCCACGCTTTATAATGCAGCTTGCTTTCGTGACTGACCTGACACAGTCCTTGAATGACTTAAACCAGGGACTTCAGGACAAAGATCAAAGTGTATCAGAGTTATTTGGTCATGTTAATGGTTTTAAAATAATTTAAACTTTTTAAGTCACCTTTATCAAGAAATGATTTGACACATTTTCCATCTTGTCAAGAGCTGTAAGGGGAAATTGAAGATGAGATTTTTTTCTGAATTTTATGAAAATATAGAAGTTATTATTCAAGAATTCGACTAAAGATTTTCTGAATGTGAAAATATTAAGGGTAAACTGATCCTTTTCAATGACCCTTTAAATGTGGATATTGATAATCAGGCATCGAAGTATCATGCCGATCTGCGGTCTTCATGCCGATCCTTTTCTTCAAACCAGGACTGAGAGAGGGCTCAACTTTTTCAAGCTACTTCCAGAAGGCAGATTTCCACAGCTTAAGAGATTTTGGTTTGCAGCTTAACTCAATGTTTGGAAGCATTTATCTATGTTAAAGTGCTTTCTCTAACATTAAATTTATAAAAATTAAGTGCAGCAGCTGTCTCCGTAATGATTCTTTTTTACACCTACTAAGACTGGCAGTTACTAGCATAGAAGTGGACATCCACGCTTTGGTGAAGGAATCGGACAATCCTCAATTGATTTCTGCATTTTGGACTTTGATAAGTGTCATATTTCAATAGTTTTGTTTGCTGTATTTTACTGTTAAATATATCTGATGAAAGTCTTTAGTGTGTGTGATCCTCAGCGTGAATTGTCTAAATGTTTTGGCCCCCAATCCCTCTGAAGTTAGACAGGCCTGTACTAGTAGAAATTAATTGCAGCTTACCAAATACGCAGAGGGTAACCAATTTCCAAAAATATGATGGGTGGACAGAAACTAAGGTTACAAAGCCTGCAGTGAAACGTATTTCATACAACCAATACAGTCAACTGACACAAACCATTTGTGTTTACTTATAACTAGCGCTGTAGTGGGCGGGTGGCTGAAACTCTGCACTGTTACCAACCACATGTATTAGAATTACCGCACACCACTAATTTCTCTATAACGGACGAAACTCCAGGAATATCGACCTTGTAACCTTAGTTTCTGATCACGCCTCGTAATGGAGAAACTAGTTGCAGGCTAGCAAACAGGACAAAGCCTATTAAACATTATGTTGTTCTTTAGTTTAGCAGATTAGTTTTTAGCATGAGATACCATTTAAAGCAAATATAAAAATCGTAATACCAAAATGATCAAAATATTAAAACTAAAGTAACATACTATAAGTACACTCATGCTCTAGTGAGCTTCTAATAAGCAAAATGTCTAAGTCTTTGGATTAGTTGGGTACGTCAGCCAAGTAAACTCGTATTTTACACGAAGTTACAATCTGCATTGATAGGTGGCGAGATGTCTCATAACCATAAATTAATCGATTTTATAATAATTTTTGTAAATCACAATAATAATTAATTGCTTTATACTACCATATTTAATGTGACCATTGCGTGCCTGAATTTAGAATCTCATAACCAAATCTCCATAAGTTATCCGCTTATATAATACTTTTTGTAAATCCCAGCAATAATTAATTGTTATACTGCCACATTGTAATGGTCTGATTTTAGTATAGAGTAATAAATAGCCTTACGGCACTGGCATTCAACAACTGAACCGTTGGCCCGAGTAACGGGAAGATTATGTTTGCCGTGGAATGATGATCTATGTGCTCTTCTGTAGTTTGCGGAAATGTTTGAGTTTCAAAACTACTCACCAGAGGCGCCGATAGATCTCTTCTTATAAAGCACAAATAGGCATTTGTCAGTTGGAACAATGGTCTGTGTCATTAGCAGAGCTAGGAACTTTGTACCGATCCCCTTACTCAAGCTGCGAGCAGCCAGGAAATTCAATGATTGTTTATTTTCTGAATTATATGTATTGCGCAGAATTAATAGCATTCTGTGACAATAAAATGAGCTTAATACCTAATGCTGTTTAATTTCACTTTTAATTTAATCTAACAGTACCTACGTACGTATATGAATACAACAAAACATATTCATGGAATAATGGTCTGTGTTAGCAGTCCACTAGTAAACTTCACGAGAGGAAATAACATGTAGCGTTTCTGCTCGTCTTGTAAAAGTAAAAAATCCTAACAGACAGACATTATTGGGCCCAACGGCTCAATTGAAGATTAGCGCGGCAAAGGAACTTTGCAGAACTATTTTGTAAATTACACAAAAACGACATACCTAATCACACAATTTATTACTTAAATATTGCAATTTACTTACTTTTAATATGGGACAGCGTATTATACTTCCGTAATTTGGAATATTGTAACGACCCTGTGTGGATTTCGATCCACGACCGGAAAGTTGCGTCAAGTTTCAAGAAGTGTTGTAATGGGGAAGTACTGCCCGCCCCAAGGCTAGCTACAATATGTTAAAAGTTGGTGGAAGAAGACGAGGTTTTCATCATTGCGGCTAGAGTTGTAAACAGTATTATACCAAAATGCATTGCATAACACTGCATTAATCAGTGTAAAATAGGTTTACGCAAAAGTCACGCAACCTTCCCTACAGTACCGTTCGCCGATGTGCATAACCACCAGGCGGCCTGTCTTTATCTTAAGCAACGTGCTAGGGTATGCCAGAGGAATATTCGTGGTTAACTTAACCAAATTTAAAGCTAGAAATAGTATTTTTTTTCTCGAGACACTTTGTGCTCTGCTGCTGAGCACGTCTTACCTTCTCCATGGTGGAGAGGATTGTATTGCAAACATCCGCTGAGTTTGCTGGCATCTAAGCTTCTTGAATGCACCACCATCATCAACCACAAGTGAGCGCATTTGATTTACCGATTGGCGAATCCACACAAAATCCAGGAACAGACTTTCTGTGGCAACAACCGAAAAGCTGGTTGTACAATGGAATCCCTACACAAGGACAAACAGATACACAAAAACCAGCTGAGAATCAACAATCCATTGTGATATACTAAATAATGCTAATTTTGCTTAGTTTTACAAGAATGAGTACAGTTTTTTTTTAAATTGAAGTATAAGTTCAAGTCAGTGCCATACAGAATATTCCAAAAGTTATTTTATTTTGATTTTTGTTTTATTAGTATCACTATTTGTAAATTTAATTTAGTAACAAATAATAACTAATTAAATTGTGTTTACTTGGAGTCTAAGTATGATAGTATACTTTGTTATACTTTTTCTTTGTCTTGGTAATGCAAAGAGAATGAAATACGCCATAGCAACCAGCTCTTAAAATAGTTGATTATCATTTAAAGCCTACCAATTCCCATTGCATCTACAAGATAATTAGCAATAAGATTAAGTTCTCGATATCTCGTTTAACATGAAGCATATGGAAAATAAGCGTTTGTAAAAATATTTTGTACAAAAGTAGAGAAAGTAATGTGAGTGTAACATATCAGATTTTTTTATGTTCTTGACATGCAAAGAGAATTAAATTTAACACATAGCGACCAGTTCTAAAAATATTTGACTATCGCTTAAGGCCTACTATGTTCTCCTTGTTTTGTATTTGCAAGGACAATATAAGCACAGGCATATCTCTTAATAGCTGGTTGCTATGTGCATTCTCTTTGCCACAAATTAATACTCTTTGCATATCCAAGACAAAAAATGAATAACGAATTCCTATCTGAGAAAATAAGTATTTACAAATTTAAGGGAATAACAAGCAATATCTGGAAAATGGTTCACTCAACAAAAAAATGTATATGACATAAATTATGTATTTTAAAGTGATGTACATTTTTTGTGTAGTAAAATTTTGTCTATCACTTATGGTTTACCAGTTATGGAAAAGCCGTTCACAAAGAATACTTTTGGAGACATTCCCAGAAAATTCAAAATATACATTTTATTTGCCATAAAAATGTCTCAAACATATGATACTTTAATCAAAATCCTTAGAGCCATTTTTGAGAAAATAAAAATTTTCGAAAAATGTTCCATGTAAAGGGTAATCTTAGGTGGGGGACTTTCTTGAAAACCTTCATGTCGCATCTCTGGAAGATACTGAACCTAAATACCAAGTTTGGTGTTTATCTGACTGTTCGTTTCTGAGTTATGCTGTTCACAGACATGTTTCCAAAAATACTTTTTTTGAATTCAGGAGACCTCAAAACATGTATTTCCGGTGAAATCTCGGTATCGAATTTTTGAGTGGAATGCAATACTTCCCCCTACTTACTATACGTAGTAGAAAGTAAAAATGTACGCCAGAATTGTTTAGTTGACAGAAGCTGCCTCATTCTACAGGCATAAACCAAATACGTATTTGTAATTGAACAGCTGATTATAACCAAATGTAAGCAACACATAGTTTTTAAGTCTGTCGTATACTTCATATTCATATTATTTCCACTGAGCAAGCTTAGAAATTAAAAAAACGCTGTTATTAGCCTTTTGGGATGCTGTTAAACGCTGGAGTAGTGTGGTTTTAAACTACTTCCATTACTACTGCCATCACCATCATAAGCTTTGTTAGTAGCATTTATTTTAGGAGCAAAAATCCAATATGACCTTAAGCAATTTAATTTTATATGTATTGTAGCCCTCCATTGGATAAGGATGAGCAAACATCGTGTACGCGATTCATTCTACCGAGTTGTGGCCCGAGATTCTTTTATGAGAAAGAAAAACACACGCACTCTCTTTTCGTTCAAAAATTAATTTCCCTATCCACGTTATGTTACCTTTTCAAACTAAACAAGAACCGATTATTTACATAAAACATGCAGAAACAGCATTCAAATGTTCATTCGTGGTGCGATGGAGGGAGGGAAAAAACACAAAAGTTCAAGCATGTCTTTTAGATGATACACTTGGACAAGGTCTAAAATTGTAACATGGAATGTTTTGAAAACGCTAATGCTACGAAAAGATTTATTTGGCACTAATTGTGTATTTTAACGAGCTCTACGTTTCTTCTGTGTTGACTGTTTGTGTATCCCTTAAGGCTTACTTGTTACACAGTATTAAACAAATATTCTACCAAACAAAGGAGACTTCACAGGCTATTCACAGAGACTTCCAAATTATACATCTTATTGCCATATAGATATATTAAGCATATTATATTTTAACCACATTGTCAAAGCATTTGTTTTTTGAGGACATTTAAACAAATGAATTTTTTCTAAAGGTTATCTGGGGATTGTCTTGAAAATTTTGGTTTCGCATCCCTTGGAAGAGCTGAACTTAATTAGTAAGTTCGGTACTTATGTGGCTTGTCGTTTTTGAGTTATGCTGTTTTTGTGTTCAATGGATCTCATAACATGTACATCCGTGAGATTCGGTTGCTAGAATTTTGGATGGAATAAAATACTTTCCCTGCCTGGACTGGTGACTGGAAGAGAGAGTAAAAGAAGTGGTTACTTCACAGCTCATAGGCGTTAGGGTTAATTTTGAAAGACTCCGTGACTAACTACACATCCCTGCTACAGTGAATTCTCAGTGTTTCAGCATGTTCAGTTAAGCCATTCCTGGCTCTTCCTTGATGTTCAACATTTACGCCAGATATGTGATGGCTACATGCTGCGTAAAGGATCAATCGCGACTGTTAGAAGATTCGCCGAGGGAACGCTAGATGGCGTCCTTCCCCCTCCCCCCGCTCCATCAAGGTGGCGTTCGTGTTGGATGCCGTCAATCATATGCTTTGCTACTCCACGAATCGCCTAGGCAGCGAGTAGGAGGAAGTCTGGCCAGTTGAGGATTTACCAACGATCACATCAGCAACTTTAGCTCTACGCAAGGGATAGTGGCGAAAACACACCCTTTTCGGCATAGTCTAAATTATTTCAATATCTTTGTAAGTAACATTCAAAATGTCTATACAATGTGTCTGACAAATAGTGAACCGTTAGGATCCGAGCGAGTACTTCCAAATTAATTGTAACAAAAACAAATAATATAAATTCGTTCTAGAATGTGCAAGAAGAAGAACAAAGACTTTCAAACAGATTTGCTTTTATAAATGTTATATATATATTGAAAGAGTGTTTTTCAGAATTAAATATATTTATGCAATGTCTGCAAGAGTTATAATTATTCTTTGTGTTATTTAACTTCTTCTTTCCTTATTTTACAGTGAGTCAACCACTGTTCATTTAATGTTAAATACGCACATTTTTACGTTAGGAAAAGAAAATGACATACAGGGGTTCAGCATGCAATAAATTGGGAACTATGCACCGTCTAGAAGGAGATCTATAACTTTGAATATTTTAATTAAATGAAACTTGATTAACTTGAAGTATTTTCGAATTGGTAACACAATCCAACCAACGATACTGAAAGGAATGCGTAGTCAATACTTGTGCTGGGTGACATAAATGGTTTAATAGTAAATTCAAGATTCACATTTTATTAGTCATTAAGTATTCTAAGTGTATGATATTTTAATCAAAATCGTTGTAGCCATTTCCAGGAAAGCAAAACATTTCGTAAACTTTTCCATGTAAGAGGTAGTTTTGGGTGGCGGATTTTCTTGAAAATCTTCGTCTCACATATTTGGAAGATACTAAACTTAATACCAAGTTTGGTACTCATTGGACCTTCATTGATGAGTTATGCTGTTTACAGACACACACACAAACACACCTATCTTTTTCTAAAATATTCCCGAACCTCAAAACATGCATTTCTAGTGAAAGGCAATATAAAATGTTTGGACGGAGTACTATACCTTCCTTATCGATTAGATGTCTGGTAGAGAAGTAAAAATGTAAATATAAGATCTTAAAAAGAATTTTCTTATTATTTGTAGCTCATGAGGAGCAGAACAACTTGGAGATTAAGGTGGGACAAAATAAATAAAATTCACCCAGAAACCCACACTAGTTGCCGTTAAGCAATTTGGGATCCAAACATCAGAGGTGGCCATGAATAATTATTTTGCTATGGTTTTAGTTTACACAAGGAAATCGTTTTAATTTACAGTTACACTCAACAAGTAATCAAGATTGACCGGATAGCACTGCGACATTTATGCAAGGTAACGTGTGACAGTAATAAAGTCGAATTGGAGCTGGTGGTACAAAATAAGTCAATATTGTTCATCGACTTGGTGCGATTACTTGTTCTTACGAATAATACCCGTTTAAAATTGCTAAGATGGAAATATACAGCAGGATAAACGCCATTCGTGTGGACTATGGATACCATGCTAGTCTCTAGTTCCCGAGGTTGCGGGTTCAAACGCCGCGGTCCGGCGATGGATTTTTTCGGGCGTAAAAATTATTTGCATGGCTTCCTTCAGAAGGGAAGGAAAGCCGGTGGTCCCGTGTAAATTTAGGCATATAAAAGAACCTCAAGCTTGATAAAGAAGTCTCTGAGAAAAATTTCTGGTCTTTCGTGCCCAATATAGAATGGGAAGCTAAGGACCATAGTAGTTATAGTGCGTCCATAAAATAAATTAAAAAATATCCTGTAAAATTCGAAGTTAATGCGAGAGACCAACTGCATTGGTGTTTCACGATTTTGTCACGGATACCTTGAATTTCAACACCGATCAGGTAGATACCTTGCAATTAATGCCCGCGATCAAGCATTATGTATAAAACTCATTTCAGCGGTGATGTTGGAGAGGATGTTGGTAAAATTTGCTGGCAGTGCAGCCTTTACTTATGCTAATGGAGAAAGAACAACAGTTACTCTAGAAATGGCAACGTGTTTTTGATCTGCCACTGGAAATACCTAATGATGTGTTGCCATAGATGTTGGAGTTTTATGGCAAATTGTATGAGGAAGGAGCAATACGTATAAATATCAATAAACACCGGTGTCCGTGCAGCGAAAATGGCTATAAACACAACCATTCCTAATAGAATCTTGGTGGTGGGTTATCGCTAACAATGAGTTCCGCTAGGAAGTTAAAAGACTTGCTATGTCAGCGGGCAAACAAATCACGTCAAAGATACGACGTCGCTATTACAAGTTCCACAACAACTAAGAAGAGGGGCGGGTGAACAACCGCTGGAATTGTTAGTAGAGGAGAGTGAGGTTCTGACAAAAGAAAAGCAAGGGGAAGCAACTGTTCCAAGTGGTACACCTAGCCAAACCAGCATCACCCTACAACAGTGGAGGAGTCTACTGTAGCGATGAAGAAGACCCAATACCAGGAAGCTAGTTCCTCTTCATGCAACGCAGAAGTTGGACAAGGTGTAACGGTGAAAAAACGTAAATTGGGCACGGAGTCAAAAGTCCATCATACTTCTACAACAAATGTACCCAAAGAAAAGCGGAAGGCGAAAAGAACGAAAACTGATCGCAATGTCTCAGAATTGAGTGACTTAGTCGTGCAGGAGGAGAAGTCCATAAAATCCAGCTGGGATGAAACAGCTTCGGAGGAACCAAGTGTGGTTGCAATGGAAATGGTATTCGGTTCAATCGTTGGAGAAACAGTCAAATCAACATCCAGCAGTTCGGCGGCAATTGGTAATATTGTGCCTCCACGAAAGATGGCTGCCTCAGTAAAAGAGGTGTCTACCTCGCAAAAGATCCCCTTCTCAAATCACCGGACAGACTCGCGGCAGTATCTGGTAAACACTAATGTGCCTAATAACCTTGGACTCTGCGACCGCAGCACTGCTGTGACTTCCATCTCCTGGTTGCTGGCTTATAATGACAGACGCACAACGTATTCAGGTTATGGCGACTAACATTAATGACATTAGAAATTTGCGAAACCAAAAACTGTTACATCAGTTCCTAACTACTCAGGATGTGGACGTTTGCTGTTTACAGTAGGTTAATACTTACAATCTGAATGCCCTTTACAATTACGAATATGTTGTTAATCTTGGGCCGGAAGGAAGAGGTACAGCGTTGCTGTATAGAAAGGATTCATTTGTTCTGGTTTCCAATTACACTCTTCTGGAAACCTTATATGGATGACCCTGGAGAACATTGCACTTATTAATGTATACGCACCCTCAGGTTCATAATGCAGACAGGAACGGGAACACTTTTTTTCAACAAGAGTTAACAATGCACTTAATGTCTGGAAGAGAATGCATCATTGGTGGAGATTTAAATTGTACGGTTAGCGCTAAGGACCAGAAAGGCGCTCCAAACATAAGCCCGATGCTTACGCTATTACACAGTTACAATTACATAATGCTTGGGAGCTTAAGAGTGCCAATAAGGTTCAGTTTACATTTTTAGAGGCACTTCGGCCTCATGTTTAGATCGCCTCTATTTGTCTGCAACATTGGTACACTGTCTGCAGCGAATTGGCGTTGATATTGTTGCTCTTAGTGCCCATCATGCGGTCACGTATCGCATAGGCTCACGACTCCACGATTAGATATGGGTAGAGGTTACTGGAAAAGCAACAACACTTTGTTTTTTTGATGAGGATTGCAAGTCACGCTCCTCCTCGCGGTGGGAAAATTTAAAAGATGATCGGGCGCCAAGAAAATCAGTATGGTGGTCCCAAACATTAAAACCGGCAATAAAAGTTTTTTTTAAAAAAAACTTAAGTTTTGCGAAGGCCATCGAAAGAAGTAGTTACTGCATTTTTACAACGAGGTCCTCTGGGAGCCACATAAGCAGCAAAATAAAGACGATGATGTTACAGTGGCTATCAGAGAGTCAAAGAAATCATTAAAGGCAAGCAAGATGAAATGGTGCAGGGATATATCATCAGGTCGCAGTTGATGTACGCATTATCTGATGCCTTCTTCTATTCCCTGGCAAACGAAAGGACACACTCGCAATCTAAGTACATTTCGTCGCTTATTGACGATACTACTGAAGATGCAGTGGAGGGAACTAGAAATACATTGCGGCACCTGCAGAAGAAGTATCAGAACTTCTTTGGCGAGAATATCTTAGAACCCACGGATCAGCAAAAAGAGCTCTTTGATTCTGAGCGCCACATTCCTATGTTACATAGGAAGGTATGCGGAGTTGGATATCTGAGAGTGTGGTATATCATATAGTGCGGGAACTGAAACGGAATATGGCGTTATGTCCCGATGGTCTTTCCCATGAATTTTATCTTACATGTTGGTAAATCATAAAAGCTGAATTTGTTGTAGTGCTACAGGAACTTTGGGAAAGTGACAATGCTCCAGATAACTTTGCGGATGGTATTTTAATTTTGATACCGAAAAAGAAAAACAGGTAACTTTGGGCTTTTGTTCCATAACCCTGCTAAATGCGGAATATAAAACATTTGCAAAGATTCTGTCAAACAGACTAAAACCAGCATATGAGGAAGTTATGCATTTGAATCAAACGGCGATGCAGAGGAAGAATATTGTTAGTACGCTATCAGAACTTCGAGATGTGCTAATACATACGACGCAGCAAAATGGAAACTTAGGGCAACTTTTGCGTGAAGCTGGAATACCACAACGGATGGTGTCAGCTTACAAGGACTGTACAGACAGGCAACTTCAAGAATTCTTTGTAACGGTTTCCTGCCGCGACCTTCCAAATACGACAATCGGTCAGGCAGGGATGTCCGCTATCAATACGACTTTTGCTTTGACCTTAAACCCATTGCTACAGACGATACAGGGCACAGTACAAAGAATTTCCATGGCTGGGCATGACTCAAGATAACGACTTATGCAGATGACGTGGCGGTGTTAGCCAGAGATATCAGTGATCTGAGAGAGATAGCTACAGCCATAGAAACTTACAGCCCCAGATCAGGGAAGGAACTTAACCAATAAAAATCGGAAATGTTTACAACTGGTGCTTGAAAAAACCCCACAGCCGTCCTGAATATGAAGTGGGTTAAACGTTCTACGATACTAGGTGCTGTATTTACACAGAACTTCTCAGAGATGATCACGTTTAACTGGACGCAGAAGTTCAACACGCTCCGTTTCACCTCGAACGAAGAGCACTCCCGAAATTTAACACCTCTGTAGCGCATTTGATATATTCACACCTATGCATTGAGCAAGCTGTGGTATGTGGCACAGATACTGCCTATATCCAAACAATAGGTGTAGTGGGTTGAACTACTTGGTTACCTCCTTTGGGTAGGGAAAGCATATAGAGTGGCCCGAACTTAATTGAGTTTTCCATTTAAAAAGAGTGGCTGTGGTCTAATTGACATTAACAACAAATTGCTTTTTGGGGGGGAATGGTGTTATCTGCATTAGTCGGCATTTTTCTGCGATTAACAAACAGTTTTGTAAGACCAGTTAAATCACGTGACGGGAACAGTACGGGAATTTATCTGCACGCTTCACCTCCTCAAAGATTCCGGAGAATCATTGGATCAGTTTCTAATAACCAGAAACCTCTATCAATACCGTGCTCTGCATTCTAACATGCGTCCTAATATAGAAAACAGACGTAATTGGAAATTCATTTGGACAAATGCAAACAATCGCAATATTACCTTAGCCTGGAGGGATACGGTATACGAGGTTATCAACGAGATTGTTCCAACAGCGAAGAAATTATGGCGTCATGGCCGGATAACCCCGAAACTTTGTAACATATATGCGGCAGTGGATACTCTTGAACACAGGCTGCACTGCTGCTAACGGGCAGAGGTGGTCTGGAGCACGATCAGAAATGCGCTCCACATACTTCGTCCAGAGGAGCAACTATCTTCTGAACTGGAAATTAAAATGAAAGACACCAGGTTTCATAACTTTACGGTGTGGTTAGTTGCAGGCATATTGCATTGGTTTACCAAAGTAAGACTGGGAGAGGTAGTTCATGGGAAACACCGTGTCCTCCTGAAGCGGCAACGATGGAAATATGCACGAAAGTAAACTATAAGGCATTTGGAGTCGTACCTTTTTAAGCCGGAACAGATAATGTTCTGATGGGAACAAAACAAAAAATAAGTAAATAAATAAATAAATAAATAAAAGGGAGCAGCCGGAAACTGGGATATAATATTTTCAAGTAACAAACTATTCAAATAAATGTGAAGATAACTGTAAATATGACTAACGTGTTTCATATTATTACATTTGAGTCTGTATTTAAAATGTATGTTATCCTTTGCTGTTTGTAAACTTTGGAGAAAGCTGTTTGTAAACTTTGGAGAAAGCGTGTCCTTAACATATATTTGAAGTTTTCTCAAACTGTATATTTATACTTTACTAATAAAAGTATAAGGCCAGAAAAAATTGCGTGAACAAACAAACAAAAAATGAAACACCTAGCCCGGAATGTGCAGATGTTTTACTAATTATATCTAACCTCAGGAGGCTTAGATCAAGACGGATATGTCTTCAAGTTAAAAAAAAAATTAATTAGACGAATAAATAAAAATAAGAAGTAGGAAAATTTATTACACAGTTTTATTTGAACGCTACAGATTAAATATATTAGGATTTACTCATTTTTACTTTCTCTACTAACTATAGTAAGTAGGGAAAGATTGTATTCCACACAAACATTAGATACCGAGATTTCAGAATAAATAGGAAAAGAAATATTGTTTTAGATAGATTATTTTTTGGGTAAATTGAAATACTGGAAATGCATATTTTGAAGCCCCCTGAATCCAAAAAAGGATTTTTAGAAAAAGCTCCCTGTGTGTGTGTGTGTGTGTGTGTGTGTGTGTCAGTCAGTCAGTCAGTCTGTCTGTATGTATGTCTATCTGCGAACAGCATAACTCAAAAATGAGAAGTCGGAAAAATACCCAACTTGGCATTTAGGTTCAGTATCTTACAAGGGTACGACATGAAGATTTTCAAGAGAATCTCCCATCCCTAACTACCCTTTACACGGAAGGTTTTTCGAAACTTTTTATTTTCTAAAAAATGCCTCTAACGTTTTTGATTAAAATAATATACCTAAAGATATTTACATGACAAATAAAATGTACATCTTGAATTTTCTGGGAATAGCGTGTGAAGTCCATTTCAATTGGAAGATAATTTGTATAATCTTGTATAAGTGCTAAACGTTAATCGATAGACGAAAAAGCACTACACAAAAAATGTAGATTTCTAAAACACACAATTTACTTCAAATAGGTTGTTTTGTGGCATAAGCTATTTCTGAGATATCCATTATAAAAATTAGAATTGTTCATTGCTTGGTCACTCTTTAGTCCTTTTAGTATTCAGTTGTTTCTCGTGATTTCATGGAAACAGTATCGAATTTTCAGGTCAGCGTATAGAGTCCAGTTCTTTAACATTTGACTATGGCTGTTCTCGTTGAATCTGTAACGAAATGTATAATATAGCTATTTATAGGTTTATATATAGGTTTATTTGAAATAAAATGTAGTAGATAGAAAAATAATGTTTAGTAAAACCAGTTTGTATACGACTAATAAATGAATATGAATGTATCACATCAGATTTTTACTTTCTCTACCACATACATAGCAGATAGAAAAGGTATAGCATTCCACCCAAAAATTCGATACCGAGATTTCAACCGGAAATAAATGTTCTGATGCCCCTTGAATCCATAAAAAGCACTTTTAGAAAAAAGTCCGCGTGTGTGTGTTTTTGAACAGCAAAACTCGAAAACGAAAAGTCCGATAAATCTAAACTTGGTATGTAGGTTCAGTACCTTCCAAAGATGCGACACGAAGATATTCAATTTCCCACTCCCGATTACCCTTTACATGGAACATTTTTCGAAATTTTTTATTTTATAGGAAATGGCTGTAACGACTTTTATTAAAATACCATACGCTAAAGATATTTACATTAGAAATAAAATTTATATCTTAAACCTTCAGGGAATGGCCTATAAAGTTCTCTTCATTTGGAAGGAATTTCTATAATTTTGTATAACTGGTAAACTTTAAACGATAGACGAAAACTACTACACAAGATGTGTAGATCTCCTTAAAACATACAATTTATTCCCAATAAGCCTTTTGTGGCATTACCCATTTCCGAGATATTCGTAATTAATGATTCGATTTGTTCATTACTTCATCATTCTTTATAAGTTCCGTCATTTCAGGCCAGCATTTAGCGTCCATTTCTTAAGCATTTGACTGTCGCTGTTCCGTCTGTGCCCTAATAGCATTTGTTATATACTATTTCTGCATACGTTTATCTTGATTAAAATGAAGTAGATAGAAACAAACATTGTATGTGATGCATTCACATGACGTTCTCTACCCTCTATCATTTACTAGTGGGAATACAAACTACTCTTAATAAATCCTATTTTTCTATCTACTACATTATAATCCAAATAAATATCTGCAGAAATGGCTACATTACACATTTCGTTATAGATACAAAGAGAATAGCGATAGTCAAATGTTCAAGAACTGGACGCTATACGCTGGCCTTAAAATTCCATACTCTTTCCATGTAATCGCGAGAAACAGCTGCATGCTGAAAAGACCTTAAAGAATGACCAAGTAATGAACAATTCTAAACTTTATTAACGGATATCTCAGAAATGGCTTATGCCACAAGAAAACCTATTTGAAGTAAATTGTGTGTTTTAAAGAAATTACACTTTTTTGTATAGTACGTTTTAGGTCTATAGCTTAACGTTTAGCAGTTGTACAAGATTATACAAGGTATCTTCCAACTGAAGTGGACTTCACAGGCTTTTTCCTAGAAAATTCAAAATAGGCTGTTTGTTTGCCATGTAAATATCCTTAATATGTGGTATTTTAATCAATGCCTATTGACCATTTTTAGAGCATTAAAATATTCGAAAAATGTTTCATGTAAAGGGTAGTTGAGGGGAGATTTTCTTGAAAATCTTCGTGTCGCATCCTTGGAAGATACTGAACTTAAATACCAAGTTTGGTACTTATCCGACCTTTTGTGTTTGAGTTATGCTTTTGCACAGACACACAGAGACTCACATAAGGACCTTTTTCTAAAAATGCTTTAATTCAAGGGATCTCAAAACATGTATTTCCGGTGAAATATTAGTACGGATTTTTGGGTGGAATGGTAGAGAAAATAATAAACTTTCGTAAGAATAATTTGTAGACATACCCACTAGTAAACAATAGAGGGTAGGGAAAGTTTCGAATTTCTATAATATATTCTTCTGCGAAATAATTTTTAATTAATGCTTTAACTGTCTATGTGATATAAGCTATTTCTTAGAATAAGTGGAAGGCTAGATTACGGAGAAAAGGCCAGTAAATGTAAACTCCTCTCGCAAATGTTCGCACAGTGGAAAAATAGCCCGTGCATGTGAATCTACGTCACATGAAAACCGGTATAAGTAAAGTGGAAACTACTACAGCGAAGTACCTTGACCTGCAGAAATGACGCAGATTACTGGGAACAACCACGATAATTGAGGCAGACAATAAATGAACTTGATTCCGCTCTCACAAAAAAGAAAAAGAAGAAAGGAGAGGGAGAGAAGAAGAATAAGCTTTCGCACAAGAGAAAAAGTGGGCATTCACCATATATGTCAACAAATAAGTATTATGGAAATTTTATGTGGAATCCGCAATAAAGTTGAAGAGGTGGTTTAATCGCTGGAGTTGGACCACAAAACCACTTACGTCATTAGGTCTGTATATAAACTTCTTTTGGAATCCTCTAGCACAGCAAACGCTGGACAACATGAAGACCTTCATCATCCTGGTAGCTCTCCTGGTGGTGGCTCTGGCTGCCGAAATCAAGTACACCACCAGGTACGACAATGTCGACCTGGATGGGATTCTCAATAACGATAGACTCCTGAATACCTACTTCAAATGTCTTGTGAACAAGGGAACCTGCACTCCTGATGGCAAGGAGTTGAAAAGTGAGTATTTTATATATAGAACATTCCTCCGATTTTCTTTAAAGTGTTAAACCTTCCTAACTTTAATCACCTACTTAAATAGTCGCTCCACATTATCCCTTTGATTTATAGTTCAAAATCATTTTATGAATTTTCTCCTGCATAACTTGAAGTTATTCATCTTAGCTTTTAATACTGCTCTATCTTTGCTAACATATTCTGATTTATTCATTAGGCATTTTATCCATTTTAGTGCAATTCTTAATTGGTGTTAAAACACGTCTCATTGCGGTTAGTATAGGTATTTCTTCTTCATAATCAATTCATAGGTTAGGGACAACTACAGGTCCATAAAACGGAACTTTGATTCTATTTATTATTTTTCATAGTTTTACTCTAATGTTCCACACTTTGAATGATGCCTGTAAGAACTCTTAAGTCTTTCATCGTTAAAAGAAGTTTATAAAGTTATTAAAGTATTGAACTTTAGAAAAAGTATGGTCACCAAAAGATTTAGTTCTGATTAGCCATTTCCTATTTATAGTTTAGGGTTGTGTTCTAAAAATACACAATTATCTTCTGAGGTTTCCGATAAAAATGTATCTGGTATTTCAACCTTTTAATAGGTTCAACTCCGCTCTTACTATAAACGGCACCACAGGCGGTGGACACTGATGATACATGCCATTAAATTATGTTTGGGAAAGAAATTTTGGGAGGGAAAGTTCCAGGCCTAAGTTTAGAACCTCCCCAGCATTTGCCAGTTATAAGGACTGAACAAAATATGGAGGGGAAAAAAACCTGGGTCAGAGAGGATAGTTATACCGGGGTTTGAGCCGCGGATCTCCAGTTCCCGAGTCCGTGTGTTAACGACTTCGGCTACATGTTAGTTGGTATGTTAATATATAATAATCAGGAATGTCAGGAATAACGGTGATGTGATTCTAAAGACTCAGAAAATGTGCCGTTACTGTAAAATAAGAACAATTTTAACTAAGATGTGTGAAAAAGAATTCGATTGTGTCATAAGTCACATTATTTACATAAAACAATATAACAGAAAACAAAACAATTTCACTCAATGATTAAAAATTAATGGCATGGAATCTGGTGTCGTATGTCAATATTAATTAGGTATATTCTGCACCTTTGTATTCATAGTATTAAAACACAAGATTTTATATAGATCGGCTCATGTTTCTTCATTCTGAATGTTTGCCCCATACAGAAATGTACAATTATAAAATAAATCATATCTCTGGGTTGATATGAATCAGTTAATGCACCTTATAAGAAGGTAATTTTCTTTGATATGAAGGTCAGCTTTATATTTTAAAGGGGAACCGGCTGTGCTTTGTATTGAATGTGTTTAATTAGCAATGCCTGATGATAAATTATAATTTCGTTGCCCGTTTGAACGTCAAAAGGGAGAGTAAACATAAAAACTCTAAAACTCTTCTTTATGTCTAGTGTCTAACGCTTATCGCATTGTATGGCATTAAATACCGCAATATGCTGCCTGTCATAAAAAACAGCGAGTTGATCTGCGTCGGAACTCCTCGCAGTATTACCTCTTTGAACACGGCTTTCGAAAGCTCCAGTTTGAAAACATGACAACAGGTACTTGCTGTTTTTCCAAAATAATTACATATTGCTGCAGATTAGTTTTTGTCATCAACGAGTGCAACAGTTCCGTTGCAAATGTTCGCTGCATTGCAATAATTCTCATAGCTTGAAAATAACTTAATATTGACGTGCACAATACATGCCTTTCGATATTATTGAATTTCTAATTGACATTTGATGTGTGCCAAAAACATATGAATGCTTTCAGAGATGAAGAAAGTTAAGCCAAACAATCTGTAAAATTTTTATATGTAAATAGCGGTTTTTCAAATTCCAAGCACCTTAACATTATATAATAAAAATATACAAACACGATTATCGAAATTATATTGCCTAAAATTGAATAATTTGTAATCGTATGAGAGGATGTACAAAGTTTAGTTGCTTAAATTCTGATGTTCTAGAAAATCTTTCATGTAGAAAGTATCCACTCTGCTTCGTGGAAGACATAAGCATAACATTGCAAAAAGAAACTAGATACTTTTCCTTATTTGTTAAGTGTTACACACCTCATTACCTACGGTAATTCATCTTGCCTCTTCGACTGTGTGAAATTTACACATATTTAGAGAGTACCACTTGTCTGTAGTTATATTCCAAAGTTTGGGATATAACTACATATGCTAACGATTTGGAAAATTAATTTTTAACCTTTTATAATCATTTTCACTAATTTTCATAGGCACATTAGGTAAAAAATACTTTCTCTCACACTTTTACCCAGCCTTGGGACTGGCAACTTCGTTATATTCCTTTTCTGGCGAACGAAGAGTATTAGAAAAACATTCTTTTTAGCTGGAATGCAGTTACAAAAATAATAAGTTTATTTTATTTTTCCTCTATTACAGACACACGCATTTCATTGGTGTTATATTAAAAGGTAGATGGATAATCCTATAATATTCACATAAGAAATACCAAGATTTCGCTGTATCCTAGCAATGTTATTAACAAAGGTGGTGAGAAACGGTTTTGTCATCTAAGGAGTCCATATAAGATGCCAATTTCTCGTTGAAACTGCAGAACTTGGTGTGTAGGTACATAGAACTTTTAGTCTCTGTGTACTTCCCTGGTTATAAAAATGCACACGAATAGTTGTACTTACCTCATTTCATGATTTTTTCTTTTCTCTCCGAAACAAAACTATTCAACTCTAATGCTTATTCGGTTTTATCGTACACAGTGGTGGCTTCAAATGGGCTTAGCCAGCCTTTTGCTTCTTTAATTAGCTTTTTAACCTCCCACTAAATTTCCAAACATTTCGAAAGGAAGAAATAAAAAATGAAATAAGTAATTCCGAAAAAATGCAAAGATAAAAAAATAAGCATACTATATGTGTAACAGTAACAGATTTTCTGCATATTCTTCTCTCTA
This sequence comes from Deroplatys truncata, assembly GCA_030765065.1. Lineage (NCBI taxonomy): Eukaryota > Metazoa > Arthropoda > Insecta > Mantodea > Mantidae > Deroplatys > Deroplatys truncata. Next base: position 144,739,311 of record CM060978.1, on the reverse strand, counting down.
TGAGTTCGCACTTCAATCTACACAATCAAATTGTTCTGCAGAGCTAACATTTCATACTGGCTGATAGAAATGGCTAACTTGGCAATATTTTATATCTATGTGTTATTTAGAGGAAGTAATGCATCCCACCCGAAATTCGATAAAGAAATGTGAAAGGAAATGCACGTTTTGAAGTTTATCAAGCCACCAAAAGCTCATTTATAGAATTTCTATCTAACTTCTTATTAGAACCCAGCATCTTTCAAGGATGCAAAGTGAGTTGCACTAAGTTCTGCCCACCAAACAATCTTTATATAGGAAAAAGTCGCTGCTTTTAATTTTCACAGAAATAGGGGGAACCATTTTGATTAAATGTTGAGTGTTTGTGATATATGGCCGAAAAAATGAAATTAATTTTCTGTAAATTTCTCATTATTCTGATGGAATCTGATATAACAATAAATAAATGATATGTATACAAAGATTACTGCACAAAACGTGTAAAACTAATTATTAAAGTCGCAGTTAGGACAAATAATTTTATGGTTTAACCATTTTCAAACTATTCCTTACTTTATTTAATGATTGGCTGAAAAATAATGCAAAATCAATGTTTTCTGGGTCTTTATTATGTTTATACCTTATAATTCCGTGTCTCACTTTTCATTTACTCATTTTGGCCATAATTAAATGTTTTCCAGCTAGTTAAATACAAATAATGCATTGCGCTTTAATGTACATTCGACATTTATTTATATATATTTTTCTAAAAGTATTTTGTTTTACAATTTCCTCTGTTTAAATGTTCCACGGGTCACAAATTTTAATTAATTAAATTCAATACTACTAAAAGAATGATGTAATAAATCTCACGTCTTTTTTTTTTTTAAGGAATGCAAAATTACTTTGTTTTTATTAAATATTTGCATATGATATTATGAAAGAAAAACATATATGCATGTAACTTCATTGTTTTATCTTCTAGCTTTACCAGAACTTCCATGTCATTTTATTTAAAAGGATATTTCAGACAAAATGTAGCTAATCGCTTGGCAGATTGATCAATCAATTCATGCAGAAAATTCAATACATTAAGAACAAAACTACCAATAATCAGAAATGAGGAAATACAGCTAAATGAAATTTTATGTATTTTAGCGTAATACATTTTCAAGTTACTCAAATGTAAACTATAATCTATAACTTTCTTCGCAATTCGCTGAGCCAAGATTTATATACTCTAATAGTTCAGATAGAAATAAACACTTTGTCTCTTCATGTGTTCTGAATTTCATAGAAGCAACATGTAGTAACGAAGTTAACTTTCTTTAGCATGTCTACTTCCCTATTTAATGATCTTCAGGATCCTCAATATTTGTATACTTAAGGCAAATTTAACATTTGTTCATAGGTACAATTCCCGATGCTCTGACCAATGGCTGCGCAAAGTGTAATGAAAATCAAAAACAGGGTACACAGAAGGTTATCGATTTTTTGAGAAAGAATAAGAGTGAGATGTGGCAGGAACTGAAAGCAACATATGATCCTGAGGGAATCTACGAGAAGCAGTACAATCAACAAGCTAGCAGTCTAGGTGTTACTCCATAGAAGGTGTCGCTGCATCACACTCCGCATCCAAAGCTCATCATGCATGTCATTATTAAATGTAATTAAAGAAACTTAACATTTGTTTTAAAATGTGATCATATCATCAATAAATAATAATTCATTTCTACATTACCTAGTGTATTCGTGATAATATGAAACCAAAATCCTTTTCCTTAATACACCAACATTTGATGAAGTACAGTGACCGACAACAAGTTTGAGCCTATCTGATTTACATTTGAGTTTTCTATATCCAAATATAGGTAAGTTTTGGAAGAACAGAATACAAATAAGTTTTAAAACAAACATAACTTTGCCATTGGTTTTATTTTTCTGTTTAAATAAAATGCAAATAGCAATATAACTTAGAGGTAACAAGTATAAGAAACCAAATCAAGAAACACAAAGACGGCGGAAATGATATCCTCTTTGGTAACTTACTTCATTAGGAGACATAATAAATATATAAGGAAACAAGTACAAATGTATAGCCTAATAGAATAAAAGCGTACAAGAAAATATGTATGATCCACATGCACAAAGCCTTTGTAACTATATTATCTATATTCAGTGGTGACAGAGGGAGTCATGATGAAGGACATTCATATAGGAGGAGTTAGTTGCTGGTGAGGGGCTATTTTATTCTTCATTCTGAACATTTAGTTATTAAAATATAGCAATTTTAAGTAACTGTAGCATCTCAAACATCAGGGCGGGGTACGGCAAATATTTAAAGATCTTCCACTAGCCTTATTTTAGGGTTTGCTAAAGGCGCACCATGGACTGCCACATTCGCTCGAAGGTAGCCGGAGTGTATGTGGGCAACACAGAATTTCAACAGGAGATGTTATTTAGAAATGCATTACAGAAAACACTAGTATGAAAATCAGTAACTAGCATTTTTGAACAATGCGATTCTCTGTGTAAAATGATCCCATTTATTATGCCTGAAACTTCACAACAGTCACAGTTATTCATATAAAAGGAGAAACGACATACCGAACACTAACACCTTATTCATAACAAGGAATAGATGAGATAAATTCATATATAAAATTTATATAAATCAATTAATGCTCAATGTGCTGATCGCACATTATTTTTGCTGGGTCGTTTCGGCTAACTAATTCCAGGTGGTTTTAGTAGCTGCCGTTGGGCTGTGTTGTTTAACGATCGTTTTTTCTATTATTTACCGTACATGGCGTGTTGGTTGTGCTTGGTGTCTGGGTTCGGTCGTCCTTCGATCGATCATAAGTGTGAAAGGACACATCTCCTCCTTGGTGAATTTTCGGTATGGCTTATTAAGCCGAATATTTTAGCTCCCGGTAGGCTTGCTGACCGGATTGGTATCCGGCTTTGCTTGTTGCCATCTTTCGATAAGCTTATGTTTCGGCCTGATTTATATTTGTTAACTTTGTATCATTCATTTTGTTTTGGCCAGGTCATTTGATTTTTATATTGTAACGAGGTAAGGTAACAAGGTTCGAACAAAGTATCGAGAGATTGCATTGGTATTACCAATACGCCGGAAAATGTTGAAATCCGCGACATGACAATGTAGAACGCGAGACCGCGCAGTCAGCAGTCAAAATAATATTTAAGAGCGTGGTTTTAGATTACAGCGGCGCTTTTACTTTTACTCTCGTGTAAATGCGAGACTCGACGACGAAGCTCCGAGCCAAAGGGGTGTCTCTCAACCCCACGTAATTTAGTTAGTATTTTCATTGCGCACACTTCAAGACGACCGTAATCCAGGTAAGATGCTCTACCATTAATTTCTTGCCCACATGGGCCTCCGGGTCAAGCAACGACCGGCCACCAGCTGCAATTATGTACCATTGTGTGCCAATACAACTCTTAGCTTTAATTCAACCCCCGGGCCTTTTATTCAATGCTACACCAATTGCCTCACCTGCACGAGTGGCGCCCTACCTATCCCCGATACCGATTCGCCCTACTGCTGAGTGTACTGTCCCTCTAGTGTAAGCGACCCCTGGGGTTAACCACCCCACAATAGGGGCGTTACAATATGTAGTGTACGAGTTCTTTAGCCATTTTAGTCAGTATTTACTTGTTTAAATCTGTGATTTTCTTGAGCTTTATCCAAATTGTTAAGCTGTTCGGAGTTTATCTAAATTTTTAATTTGTCCATCTAAATTGTTGGTTTATTCAGAGTTTAAGTAAATTGTTAATGTGTTCAAAGTTTATCTAATTAGCTACATTTTGTGAGGGACTTATTTGCGGTATTTCGGGAATTATTTCATAGTTGTAAGCGTGAGGTAAAGAGTTGTAGTATTCGAGCTAAATGGAGCAAAGCTGTTGTGCGTTTATGTTAAGATAATATACCTTATCTCTCCCTCTGCAATAATTACGCTATTTGTTTGCACTCGTAACATAATGATTTCTGAAAATTATGAATATGAAAATTTCGTGTGTTCATGCTGAATATGATCATATATACTGTCCTGTGGTAAACCTTTATAATTAAACCCCGTGCTCCCGAATTTGACTGTTATGAACAAATGCTTACGGGTGCAGTTTGTATCATTGTATTGGTGTTCCATCACCCCATATCCTGGATCCGAACACTTCCTAGGCACCTCCATTTTAATAATGTGAGTAAGAGGCACGGTTAAGGGTGCACCACCCTATCTAATACGTGTATTAATGACATCCTAATGGAATGCAACACTTCAGTATAGCCAGAAACTAAACTATAAAGTAAAGGTTTTTAAAGATAAACATGTATTCATATTACATATTTTGTTATTGTCGTTATTTCTGCATATGTTATTTTATTACTTTGCCAAATTTTTATTGTTATTTTTATTAGTTTTGTGTACAATTATCTTATTTTATTTACTTCAATTACCTTATTTACTTCTCTGTATTGTTTTGAATAATTTTTCTCTGGCCACTCACAGATGTCAAGAAAGAAAAAAGTAAAACTATGGAATAGGTATACCTTGATACGCAAATGAGTTTTAAGAATTATAAATACATTGAACACAAATTAAGCAAATTTCAGGCAATGTGTCAAACATTCAAAGTATTTCTAAACATAAAATCAGAAGAGACCAAAATGAAGCTTTATAAGGTGACGCTATTCCTAGTTTGCGTGATTGCATTGAATTCTGGGTACCAACTCGAAATCAAATGAATAAAATTCAAGCGAAAGGAATCAAAATCCTTAGGGGCATGAAGGGATGTACAAGATTGGATAAAACAAAGAATGGATGTATAAGAAAAGAGCTGAACATAAGAGTCAGTAACTAATAAAATAGTACAAAATAAACAAAAGTGGACTGGGCATTTGGTAAGAATAGAAAACAAAAGGTCCCCAAAACAGCGTTAATTACGCTGGATTATATGTGGATTTTTAAAATTCGCACCCATTGCTTAGAATAACAAGACTTTCTCCTTCCTGTGCCCCCAAATATTTATATCTTTTTATGGAGAAAGCTCGCCAAGTTATTGAACAGCCGTGGCAGTGGCCGTGTAAAATAAATCTAGTTTTAGATTAGGAAAGCGGGACAAAAGAATTAGAAACGCAGTTTCATATTTTTTGATGCAAGTTTCACTAATTCATATCAACCCGCAGTCATTGCTTAATTTTCTTTATGGTGTTTGGCTTTTAATTAAACTTTTTAAAGTAGTATTAGCGGTTTGAATGGTCATCAGCACCACCCTCGGGCTATACATTTATTCAAGTCAGTACATCAATACAATAAAACTAAACAAGTACAAGTTTAGCAACTCATATTACAGAAGCGGAAAGAATAGAAAAAACAAAGATACAAAAGTTAAGACACAAAACAGCTGAAATTAAAAGGTACAAGAACTAATTCTCAGCAAATACAAGCACTTGAGTTTGTACTGACGCAGTTGGAAAGGCAATAACATAGCAGAAACTACACGATTAAATTTTTTGTAGGAAACCACTGAATTTAATGTAGCAACGATTTCGATACTGTTTGTTTTTGCGTTCGTGAACCTTAGATGACGAGTTCTTCTTTCTGGAGTTTGGCGACAAAGATGATTTAGAAGGCTTCTGCTTGAAAGATTTATCCGTAGCGCTGGCAGCAGTGGTGGACTTTACAGCAGTCTTGGACTTCTTCTGAGACGGTAATTTAACACTGGTCACCGCAGGTAAAACGTTTGTCACAGAAATGTCGGCGGGGGCCTGGGACAGATCCACAGAAGCAGCCGCGCACGATTCCTTGAAAAAAGGAGACGGCACAACAGGTGTGGAAGAAATGCCTCTATCCATACCACTAGTAGATGGAGAACGAATGCCCTCAATGCTGCCAGAGGCAGCGGGAGCGAAGGCACATCAGAAAGCACTGGTGGATAAGAAACATCCAACGTGTCTAAATTTCCAGAATTGCTGGACGTCGATGAAGTACCGGAGGTGAAACACCGTAAAGCTGTGCAGAAGGAGCACCCCTAACACACTGCGAGGTTTCCCGCCGTAGTGAATGTGGTGAGCAGGCAATTCTCTCGAGGAAGCCAGGAGCAGCGTCCTTCTGGTCGGTATCCATTGATGGGTCTGCAGGATTATCCAAGGATAAGGAACTAAAGCGATTACCCACTTTAAGTGACAGTCGAATTGTCGAAAGTTCCCGATGCTGATGAGCTAGAGGGGAAGTAAAACGCTGACGGGGAGGCTTGGAAGTTTTCAAAGGAGTGGAAAGGGGGGGCTGAAAAGGAAGGAGGGTAGGGATAGAAGAACTTCCATTATGACTAGCTTGCGGAGGACAGGTACAAATGCAAGTACAGTTCAACTTCGAAGACACAGTAGTAGTAGTAGTAGTAGTAGTAGTAGTAGCAGCTGCAGACTGAAGAACCTGGCGGAAGGATCTGCGAGCTAACTTCGTGGGAAAGAACAAGCGAAATTCCTCCTTCGCCTCTCGATAGCCAAGTTTTTCCTTAACTCTCAGTTCTTGAATGGCGTATTCTTCTTTATACACAGGGCAGCTGCGAGATTATGCAGGATGGGCACCCTCACAATTCACACATTTGGAAATGGAGGTGCAAGGAGAGCCGTCGTATCGATGTGTTCCACACCGAGGACATAAAACTGCCGCTTACAGAATAATGTCATATGTCCGAATCCTTGACAGGAGAAACAACGTAGAGGGTTGGGAACATATTGACGAACACGCAGTATCTCATAGCCAGCCTTAAGTGTGAGAGAAAGCTGTTTTAAGACAAAGGTCAGAAAGACCGTTCTGTTAGAGATCTGTTCTGCACCTTCCCGCCGCAGGAGCCGTTTAGCTGCACTCACACCTTGACTGGAAAGATAGGCGACAACTTCGTCTTAAGAGAGACCATCTAAGGCGGAGGAAGTCACAACACCTCGGCAGACATTCAAGGAAGCATGTGGCTCAACAATAACGTCTTGGGTTCCAAACTGACGTACCTGGAGTAAACGAAGAGACTGTGAGTCATCCTTAGTCAATATCAACAAAGACCCATTGCGTTGCCGGGTACAGTTCTGAACTGGGCTAGCGATTTTGTCCAAGGTGGCCTGAAGCACGAAAGGGTTTAAAGAGCTAAACGGTGTTTGGTCTGGCGTAGCGGAGCGCATAATTAAATAACGGGGAGTGTCACATTTTCCTGGCGTAGAAATATTTCTTTCCGAGACAAATTCCATCATACGTCTCTTTTTAGAGGTTACAAGACGAAAATCTTTGGTAGTGTCCATAGCTCCAGTGAATACCATGCACGGAGAGACGAACTACATGCCAGGTCGAACCTCATGGCGGTTCCGAACGGGGTTGACCTGAGACGCCGCGCCGCCCCGGCTATCCTCCAAGGGAGTGGTAACACAGCTTTTTTTACGGGCAGGGTAGTTAACCCTAACCCAACCCCCAAAAACCCGGTGGACCGAGTGGCTCGGGAACCCGGGAGCGCCAATCCCGTACTTACCGAAGTAAGCCCCTGGTGGCTAAACTTTTTAAAGATACCACTTGTTATGTAGATTTTTCTGAAGTTTTAATGTGTACCATAAAGCATAAGAGGGTACTTATTCTTTTGTTCAAGATTTGGCAATGTTCAGCTTTAGTTCAATTCTTTGAACATCTTAATCTTTGAATGAAAATCTTATTGGTATATATTGGTGATGACATGCATATCATTTTAAACATTGTTAAGTGGAAGGTTGTAGTGAAAAGAAAGATTAGTTTCACTAGTTGTGTTATCTGGGTGAAGTATTTTATTTCACATTATTTTTCATACGCAGATTTATTAAGTATAAATTATCAATTTATAACCCAAATGACTGCCTTCTGTTATGTTCATCTTCCAGCAGCATTAGTGTAAATTCAATTTTTGACGGTTACGAGAAACTGGTAAATAGCTTTCTGCTAGCCAATTCATTTAGCAGATTGGAAATGATCTTAAAATAAATCTGGGAACAAAAACGTATCCTATACTATCCTATAGCTCTCAAAAGTGTTCAGTTCCTAATAACTTAAAAATGAGGCAAACAATTCGTGAACTATACAAATAAACACCAGATTTATCACTATTTGAACCTAAATTTCTTAAATCAATAACTGTTAGTTTCTATTACGATGCGAGAGTACACAAGATTTATTTCGTATTACAATTCATCTCTTAATAGTTATGTTGAGAGTATTATTTACCAATGTTATCACACGGAACATTGCTTACTCAAGCGTAATCCGGAACATTTATATTTTAGCTAAAACGAATAAAAAACATTTGGTCATTAAAATGACAAGCTTCTATTGTGCTTTTCCAATTACAGCAGTATAAAAACGACGTCTATGCCAATCTGTGTGTAACAAACGCGTTAGCATGAGGCTCTTGGTGTTTTTAGCATCCAACAACCAAATCTTTATTCTTAACAAAATTTTGTTTTGTTATGTAGTTACAGAATGCCGATCAATTGGTTAGCGGCTTTAGCAATTTGCTGAGCATTCGCTCTCGCTTCTCCGTAGATGAGCACATCAACGTACTCGTCTGTCGAATATATGGCAAAAGACTGCACAAATGTCACTGTAGGTTGTCACAACTGCATACGGATGAGAGGTGAACTCCAGTCGACATTCAAAGCATCACTTTGCGGTGTAATACCGGTTAAATGGGACAGAAAGGTATAAATTTGCAGTTTGTATTTAGCTTACAAAATGGATACAATTACAACTATTTAAATTATAGGAATTTATTGTTCCTCCACACAAGGTGTGTCTTGGACAGGGTTGGAAAGGTAGAATCAGACTGAATTCTTCTGTCGTCTGATTCTATTTAAATTATAATTGTGTTAAAACTCTAAAACTACATAATTACATAATAGATTTCTAAACGATAATTTAGAAGGAAGAAAGAAATAAAAAATTATGAATAACGCAAAAAATCGAATTCGTGTTACTGGCGATTGACGCTCACCAGCATAATTCCATTCGCCCACTTGGACACTTGATTAATAAGAACTTCGTGGTTAAACCTTAGCCTGCCAGACGCCGCGCAAGTATCACTTCGTTACTTTGCTTGAAACCTTTAAGAGCGTTTTGATTCTTTGTTGGACGTCTACCATGATTATTTAACTTTCATAAGTTATTATGTATGTTATTTGAGATGTAGTGCCGTAGTTTACTCCGATTTAAATAAACGTTTATTCAATAATCTTTGTTTCTTGACTGTACAGCGTACATTTTGAATATAGAGGTGTCTAATTTATCTTAGAGCTTACACATACATTATTGTTTTAATGTTAGTACACATCTATTTCGTTTCTTTATGTATATATATATATATATATATATATAGTACTTTCTGTACTATGTACATAATAGGCAGAGAAGGTAGTACATTTCATCCAAAAATACCATATCGATATTCCCACATGCTTTGTGGTCCCCTGAATCCAATAAAAGCATTTTTAAGAAAAAAAAGCCCCTATGTATGTATGTGTGTGTGAACAGCATAACTAAAAAACGAAGAGTCGCATAAATACCAAATTTCCTATTTAAGTTCAGATTCCCCAAAGATTCAAAACGAAGATTTTCAAGAAAATTCTCCCATCCCCAACTGTCCTTTATATGGAACATTTTTCGAAATCTTTGGCTATATAAAAATGACTATTTCTATTTAAAATACCATTTATTATAGATATTTACATGAAAAATAAAATGCATATCTTGAATTTTCTGAAAACAGCTTATGAAGTCCTCTTCATTCGGAATAAATTTTGTATAATCTTTTTATAATCAAGAGATCTTGCAGATCTCATTAAACAATTATTTATTCCAAATAAGTTCTTCTGATATAAGCCGTTTCCGAGATATCCGTTATTAATGATTCGAAGTTATCAATACTTAACCAGTCTATTGAAGTTCTGTCGATTTTCAGTTGTTTCTCGCGATTGCATGGAAACAGCATGTAATTTTAAGTCCAGCATATGGCTGTTCTCTTTGTATCCATAACGAAATGTATACATCTAATTAGAGACCATTCAAGTTGCACCGCACATTTTGAATTTAAAATTACGGTTTAGAGTATTAACTAGTTTACAGGAAGTGATGTGAAAAGATCTTAGATGCAGTGCAGAAAACTTTTTAATATAATCTCAGGCTCCAAACAATGGTACACATTGTTCAATTGAAGCCTACAAGTTTCACGTATGACTTTTTTCTGGTTCTACAGCTAGATCCTTGCCATTCCTTACTGATTGGAAACTGTCCTAGACGTGGTTCTGTATAAAGGGAGCAGACGAAGGAAATACATTGTGTAGCACAGTTTACGGCTTAGGCGATATTTCAACTGCGAACCAGAAGCCACTTAATTCTAAAAATTACTGTGCTCGCCGCACAAAAGATGGTTTTCAACTTAACATTGCTGCGTTCTAAAAGGCTTCTTCGTTATTGGATTCATTTTATATAAGAAAGTTATCACTGAAATTTTTGACTATATTTTGTCAAGAATAAATTGAGAAGCAATTGGTATTAAAAGACGATCAAATATTTAAAGCAGTCTGTGCTGCAAACAGCCATTCCACAGAATAGCCATAGAGTTTATGATCAGACTTATTGTTCTTAGTATGCACCAACTCCTCTTTCTCCCACTTACAAGTTTGTAGAGTCCGAACGTCGGAAGGATGTAACAGGCGAGACTGGCGACACGTCTTCAACCAAAAAATGTTTATAATTAAAACATGCGTATAATTTACATAAGTCCTTGATAAGTATTAACAGCCTTCATAGCACCGAAACAATTTAAAAATGTATAATAGGTAGGAAGGATTAATTCGTTTAAACTGTTTATGAAAAGCGAAAACAACGGCCACTTGTAATTAATCCGACATCATATTACAGCGAACACGTCGCAGTACATCACACAGCATTACGTAAGCTATTCTGCTAAATTAGTTTAAACATGTACGTAATTTGAATGAATGCCTAACTTACTTATGTTTCAAGAAGCGTAAGAGCTTGTCTATAAGTTACAATAGCAAGATACAAAGTCTTAATTGTCGCTTCTCAATACGTCATCAAATAGGAAACTACAACAGTAGCTTCTATACAAAATTACTGTAAACGCGGCAGATAGAATGCTCAAACTCAGCCGAACTCATAACTCGTGAAAGAACTGACCAGCTTCAAAACTCGGATACGGCATTTAACAAACAAAATTTGTTACCTTACGTAACAATACAACACATTTACGCCCATAGATTTATGTACGCCCAAAGATAGAAACGTATAATTAACAGAACACTTACGTGAACTATTTTCGCACTGCAATTCAGACGATATTACTATTACTCCTTTCGAAATATTTAACACGTTTTACAATATTCCCACTGAACGATCTCCTGTGAACCTACGGCAAACTTAACGTAACGTGAAGGTTCAACGCATTGTACAGTCTTTTCCTTCACATTGTGGCCTCCGCACCGCTTCTCGCGCGCCGGCCGCTGCAGTTCGGACTTCCACTGAAAGTTATAATATCCCGGCAACCGCCTCACCTTTTCATATTTACAGTTACAATTACAATGATAAAAAGCACATACCTTATTTTAAGAGATGTTCGAAATTCTATCCTTCTCTAATAGCATATTTCTGGCATCTTCAAGAAATTTTCATTCACACTGGGAAGTTTAATATCCGAAATGGGTGAATTTTTCGCCTGATATTTTCTTTTAGTTCTTACAGTGTATGAGATTTATTCCATACACCGTATTCTTTGTGATCAAGCTCGAGTAAGTGTCTTTAATTGATTTTGCGAAATAATAGAGCAGTTCACTCATGCTTAATATTCTTCTCTGACGAAGCATGGTTCAATTTATATTGCTTTGTCTCTTTGCAAAATAACAAATATTGGTTGGAGAACAGACAAATCCGATTTTACACCCGAGATTCGATTGTATGACGCAAAAATCGGTGTGCATTTAATGTCCTATGTTTTTTGAACAAACAAATGGAGAAAGGTACAGGAATATCTTAGTCATCTTTTTTGAACAGCTGACCAACGTTGAATGTCCGTTTGGATTTTTTCAACAAGACCTTACTAACTGAATACAGCCGATGAGTCATTAACTTTAATTCAGGAAAATTTTTAAGATAGAATAATCAGTAGAGAATTATGACCCTCACGATCCCCTGATTAATTGTATGTGATTTTTATCCATGGGGGAACTTGAAAAATGCGGCATGTACAACAAACCCCCCATACATTGTATGAACTAAAAGAAAACATCAGGCGAGAAATTCACTCAAATTCAGACATTGAACTCTCGAGTGTGAATGAAAATTTCCTGAGAATATGCCAGAAGTATGCGAATAAAGAAGGACAACATTTCCAACGTCCCTTATTATAAAGATGTGTGCTGATTATCATGCAATTTTAACTATAAATATAAGAACGCGAGCAGTTGAGGGATATTGTAACTGTTTCACGGGAGTACGAGCGGTGACCACAGTATGAAGGAACACTGTATTGAATGGAGCTATTTAGGATTGACTCAACGTGACTTTAACTTAACCCGACGTAATTAAAAGATTTTGACAATCTCAAAACTTTTTATTCCTGTTTGATGTGACATGGTATTCAGAATCAATCGGCGTAAAGCAGTAGTTTGAAGTAATTAAAACTATTACCAATCAGAAACATTCTCTTTACTTTAAGTTAAATGCATCATAATATTAAACCTGTAGTTTAGCAGCATTTCTTTACTTCACGTTACTTCCCGTCACGTTAAGGGCCGATTGTATGGGCTCGGAATAAATCTCGGAATAGTTATTCTTGGAATACCCTATCCAGGGTATAAATGTCGCGATGAGTTGTACGATCCAGATTTATTCCTTAAATAGCTACTCAACTGTTTGTAGGTTTAAAACTACTGTTTGCTATATTACGAGTCATTCATGACCAGCCTGGCACGTAATCACCGCTTTATTTTTGCTGAAACTTGTGTAACAATTTGCAGTGTTTTCCTAATCAGCCTTCTCCTAAACTATTATTTATTTGAACTATTTACCGTATTGTGAAATAGTTATGAATGCTCGCAACTTTTTTGATGCAAAATTACAATTTTACAACTATTTTATACAAAATACAAGCACTGGCGCTGTGACTTGTTGCGATAGGGTAACAATATGGAAGTGTATAACCTTACCTTTAGAACAAAGTGTATCTTGTGCTGATATTATACGAGTTTCAAGTACCTTTCGTTTTCCATGCTCCAAACAGCTAACGCACTTAACTTGGCTTCTCTCAGTGTATTTCTTAAGAGACTTTTTAATTCGTGTATTTAAAATTAAATTGTAACTGCTGCCGACGTCATTGTCATCTTAAGATATAACTGAATCGCTGCACCGATATCAATAACCTCAACAATTTGCTAATTAGGTATTGTTAATAACCAACTGAAATATTAGAATGCTTTGTACGAGTAGGATATTGGGAAAATATTCCCACTACAGCTCGCATTTTTCCGATGTCAATACTTAACGCAACAGCTAGAAATGCTCACTAAAAGCAATGACATCGGGACCATTGTTTGTTTACTGATCGTGTTCTCTATTCGACCAAAACATGTTTCTAATGTCACCCGTTGCTTTGCGTCATATCCAGATAAGTGGCAAGTTTAACTCCGCATTTGTTTGGAGTAAACTTGCATTGTTAACACGAAGAAATTATGAATTTTTCTCAAACAATTTAAACTTAATCTTAGATTAGATATAGGAGCTCTACTAATCTGGACATCACCGACACCTCCTCCCCACATTGCGAAGCTTGTGGTGTCATAGCTTCAGCGTTGTTAAAGTTACCTCCAAATGGGTAATATGTCACAGAATATCAACATTCACACTTGTGGTTATGTTACATTTTGAACGATGCTTTTGTACTTTACGAAGTGATCAGTCCTTTGGGTTTCGTCAATAATAACTTACTCTTTACATCTTTAGTAGTGATTTGCTATACTGCATTTTATGTTTATCTTAGTCAGTGTTTAACCCTATTTTTCCATAAAGCTGGGTGTGTTTTGTTGATAATATTCTAGGTACGTTACACAGTTTTAAATAGTAACTTTATTTTAACTATCTACGTGTCATATGCTCTAAGTAACCATCAATTATCTCAGCGCGATATCCTTTCTCAGCTTGAATCTCAATGACGTATTCTTTTATCGGTCTAACTCTACAACATACTGTGTTAAGTTTTCTGGTTCTCAAAAACATGACAAAAAGTTCCTCAATTATACTGGACAAAATTGTTCCCAGTACCCAAGCAGGCATTTTCTTTTTTATACTCTAATCTTGGAATAATGGCTTGTCCCCGCATGGAACCATGGTATAAGTTATTCCATGATTATTCTCTTGATAGGCTCTATTCCGGACTCGTACAAAACAATTTAGCGCATAACCGGAGAATAACTTCTAACGGAGGTTAATTCCTAGTTTGTACAACTGACTCTAAGTCGAGTTCAACGTAATTTCGAGTTTAAAGCGAGGCTATATTATGAACTAAGCTTGAAAGGCAGTCAGTACGAAAGCAAGATACGATCAGCCTATGGACAGCTGCAAAGACAAGAAATACAATCCACGTTTAGTATAAAACAGGCAGCTGAATACTTACACCTCACCCAATATTGAACTCGGCACTGACCGCTCTCTCCAGCTCGCCACCTACACACGAGAGCAAGACTGAGCCCACCTGGCGGGCATAAGTACAATTTCCAGGAGAAAGGAACATTGAGCTGAGAAGGCAAGTGCGGCCACTAGCAGCGAGGCAATTTTGAAAAGCATAAATTCAAACTATTCGGCACATGTACTGGGCATATGTAATGGGAGCACAGCTGATTTAAACCCAGAGAAAATTACGAAATATAAAAATATGAAGAGACAATGGTTTAACTCCTATTTTACTTTTCTCATAAAGTAATCTGCTAAAATATTAGAACAGTCATTATACATGACAAAACCGTTAAACTATAATCAAAATTTTCTGTTCTGTTAATTTTCTACTTTTCCTAATCTATCTGTTTTATTTTTAGGACATGTATGTGAATGAAATTTACCATTTGCTGAGACTAACTACGAAGATTTAAACGTAATACAAAATTTAGAGCACACAATATTTTATCCCTAACACACGTCTGTAGTACGGATTCACTTTTTGTTTTTATGCAAGTACAAATTGTAAATATTCTTTATACCGTCAATGTAAGGCAACTAAATATTACTCAGTACAGCATACCACTCAAATAAGCCTCACCTCTTAATGTCATCTAAACCACCGAAATCCTTTATACTAATATCAGCTATACAATGTTCATTTCGCTTACTCAGTTGTTTTACGGCTACCTTTCTTCTTTATTCATATTTTTCGACTGTTCTGTAAGATAGATCTCTTCTCTGAGAGTATTTCTAATACATGTTGAGTGCCTAAAAGTATGAGAAGTGAGTCTGACATCTAGGTTATAATCATAATTGCTAGAAACAACAATAGGCAATTGTTATGATTAAAGGGAAATTCGAAAACCAAGATTCCAGAACTAATGCATTAACTAGAAATATTATTTTTGATCTCTCTTCCGTATGAATGGATTATCTGTAATAACACTTTATACGCACTGTGCCATTAAAAACATATAAATAAGGAGCTCTAAACCTAGAATGTGCCAGAAGTATCAAGCACGCTTAGAGCGTACGTGGAAATGTTACGGATAATGAAGTAAATTTGGGAAATGTGCTCAATGACCGGTATTTTACATTGGACAGTAATGTCAATGACCAGTCATTAACGACATTGTCATAGATAGTTGGTAGGTGTTGATAACAACAATATTGTCCGGGCAATTTCATCACTTTGCAAGCCTCATTGACCAAAGTTGTAATTTAGATTTTGTTTAATAGTTTGGAGAGAAGAGTGAGAAATATCAGACAATGAACTAGATGAGGACATTTTTAATGTCTGCCATTTTAATTCCATCACAGAAGATTCAAAATTATTTTGCATTACATTCAAGCTTAGTTCTCGATTGTTGCACTCTTTGAATACTGCAAGTAGTTCTCAGTTCTTTTATTGATGGCAGAGCAGAGAAAATCAACCAGAAACGCAAAAGATCTAGACATTGTTTGCAGAAATAAACAGCTAAAATATTGAGGCTATCTCAAGGAAGTTTCCACCAGTTGAGAAAGGAACGACCACAGTCCTTCCATACCAGGAAGGTTCTCCCCGAAGACTACTGGTAGAGGCGATGGAATGTGAGAATTACGTGTTTGTATAAATTCTGTAATACATAAATCGCTCGTGTTATGACAGAAAGGTATAAGTACTGTTTTCAACATTTTACAGGAGACAAAAAGTAAATTTGCAATCCACCCTAACAAATGTATACAAATTAATCAGATGTTTTTCTCTTCCAGCATGTTCTCCCCCTATATTTAGTTCTCCTTAAGTAATTATTTGTGTTCTCCCGCATAAATGTTATACCGGGTGTAACAAACATGTACGGTACAAATTGCAGGGCACATTCCTCACACGTAGACGAAGAAATTATGTTATATGCACATGGGTGAAACGCTTTGTTACCATGTTACAACTCATTTTCTCCAACTCATTAATCATGGAAAACACACAAGAATAGAACATACCAGCATACCACATGCAACTCTTTCTCACAGGAGATGTTCAATGTGCCCTCCGTAAGCATTGATATATGCATCAACCCGCCGTCGTAGTGAATCCCGGTGCGTTGATGTATCTCTGGAGTATTGCGTATGGTTTCGCAGCCTTCCATAACACGGTCACGGAGACACTGAACATCTGGTACTAGGGTTCGATACACAAGAGCTTTCAAATGCCCCCACAAATACAAGTCCAGTGGGTTTAGGTCCGGGGAACATGGAGGCTAGGCAGTTGGTCCACTTCTACCTATCCATCTGTCACCGAATCTGTTATTTAGAAGCCAACGGACATTAACACTAAAATGAGGAGGTGCTCCATCGTGCATGAAGTACATGTTTTTTCGCATAGCTAAAGGCACATCTGCTAACAGATCAGGTAGAACATTCTCTACGAAATTATGGTAACTTTGTCTGTTGAGCCTGGGTGGAAGAACGTGAGGCCCTACCAAACTGTCACCAACAATGCCGGTCCAAACATTGACAGAAAATCTTTGTTGATGACTTGCTTTAACAGTTGCGTGAGGATTGACGTTAGCCCATACATGCCGATTGTGATAATTTACAATTTAATCTCGTTGAAACGATGCTTCATCTGTGAACAGCACCGTTGCACTAAAATTAGAGTTGACACATTTTTGCATAAACTATTCGCAAAAGCGCACTGTGTAGGAAAATAAGCTGCTGATGGTGCCTGCACACACTTTAAATTATATGGATACAGCCAGACTTCGTGTAACACTCGCCAAACAGTCATGTGGTCAACATTCATTGTTGCAGCTACTTGTCTTGTACTGACACGAGGGTCGTTGTCAACTGCCTGAAGAATTGTCGCCTCCCGTTGTGGTGTCCTCTTCCTTCTAGGATCCCCCGGTCGTGAGTATCAAGTTGAAATGCCCCATGTTCCCTAAGACGACGATCAACGCCTTCAGACGTTTTCCTGTCGGGGAACCTTCGTCCTGGAAATCTCTTCCGGTATAAACGTTGAGCGCAAGCAGCATTGTCGTCTGCTAATCCATACATCAGATGGGCATTTGCCATCTCTGCATTTGTGCATAGGTCTCGCCAGGGATATTGGCATATGACCTTCAGGGCTAGCCCAGTCAGCCAGCCCTCTGATGTTTCCATACCTCCCTTGCAAGTAGCACATGGTTCCTTCTGTCCAGTTGTGGTCCAGTTCCTTCCACCGTATACAACTCCCGTCTCAACTTGCACCATTCTTTGAGCTGCAGCCCCGTATCTGTCATACATCTATACGGTAAATGACTCGCATCGTAGCTTTCCATTAAAATTTTCACATGCCAAAATCCGTGGCGCGACCTTTACAATGCCATTGCACGAGCCAACTCTACTAGTACGTAGTAACCCGTGTGCTTGCCAAGGTCGTACTGCTCACTGGAGCAGCTGATGTTACCTGTAAACAAGCAACGACGTAAGTCGCATGGCAACAGGGACATGTAAAACAAAACACTGGCGGTGCACCTACGATAATGACAACGTAACCAAGCGTGCATGTTCCCCATGATTCTAACGTTCTATTCGTGTGTGTTTTCCAAGATTAATTAGTTGTAATATCGAAACAAAACGTTTCCAGACCCATGTTCATATAACATAATTTCTTCGTCTACGTGCGAGGAATGTGTCCTGCAATTTGTGCCGTACATTTTTGTTACATCCTATATTAATTCCATAACATATTTCAGAGGATGTAGTTCATTTTTATTGCCTTAAACTCTTATTTTTCCAGCTTATACCTTTTTGTACTATTTTATCTTTCAGAATAATTCAGAACTTGACAGCATAACGTAGAATGAAGTGGTACTATTTCCATCTAAGGAATATTTTCAGAACAATCAAAATTAATATTTATTTAAAGGAACATAATACTCAACTGCAGTATTATGGATTTATAATGCAATGAAGAGCCACTTTATTAATTTTCTCCCTTTTTTATCGAAACATCAGATTAGCATATAGAGCATCAATTTACAGCGTCTTTGGAGCATTCTGTGACAGATTATACTACATTTTCCACAGTCTTAAACAAAGTTAAAATATAACTAATTAAATGCATTATGTCTTAGCAACTTACGAGTATTATAAAACATAACAACTAAAAACCCTAAGAATTACCATACGACTTTCTAAACACAGGTCTTTGCTACCCTCGTATCAGTATCCTCATTCACATTTTCTTCTTCAGGACCATCTTCCAAAATATTGGAATAATATTACAGATAATATCGGCTGTCTAAATGTTTTGGTAATAGAGATAGTCTACCTCAGGAATTAGAGGCAACAAATCAACAAAATCTTTTTTCTGCTCTCGGCTTATGGAATCATTGCAACTTGGATGTTTGTATGTGTCTCTTCATAGTATTCATATAGACTTTAAGTCTTCTGTGTCTTCCAGTATTTCCTTATACCTATAGGAACCTTCTTTCCTCTTTGACTCTGACCCATTGCACATTCTTCCAGAAAAGAGCTTCTTCCCATCAACATGGGTTTTCTTCATCTGCAAGGAGCGTTTCTTAATGCTGGAAAATTGGAAGAAATCCTCTGGTCATTTAAAACATGAAAACTGTTTCTTTCTTGTTTATCTTACTAACCAGACCAATAATGAAGATGGAAATGTGATCCTTTGATCTTTTCATGACATTTTCTATTTCCAAAACAAATTTTGGAGAGTGGAATTCGACACCACAAGGTTCTTTATTTGTGCAGAAGGGTACAAGTCGACTTACACCTGTGTACGAACTCTTAGATAAAGGGACTGAAGATATGTACATGCCATATGCCGAAACAATTTTGCCTTCTCTCTTTTTAACTCATGGCATATTATAGCAGCAATAGAACCTATTACTTGGAATGGGCTATAACGAATCACTGCCTACTACCGGAAAATCCGCACGCATGTGGAGTTGCGATATTT
The DNA here is from genome assembly GCA_030765065.1 of Deroplatys truncata. Lineage (NCBI taxonomy): Eukaryota > Metazoa > Arthropoda > Insecta > Mantodea > Mantidae > Deroplatys > Deroplatys truncata. Next base: position 144,719,634 of record CM060978.1, on the reverse strand, counting down.
AGTTTCTTCACCACCTATCGCTGTTTTTATACTAATCTGCTTGCGTACATTCAGGTGTTTTTTTAATATTTGAGTATAAATTTTTACTTTGAAAATGCACGATCGTGAATAAAAAAGCGTACGTTACACACTTGGAAGTGAGATTTACAGAATCTCTCTTTACTCATTTTTAAAAATTGTTCCCGATTCTATAAATCTGACTTAAAACTGTCATAATGTACTGTCAGCGCGATTTTAATTGACAATAAATCATAGCCTATAACAACTATTCCAGGTCCTAATAGGCTGTACTGACTATTTTATAACTAAAGGCTCCTTCTATGAGAAACTTATTCCCCGTGTTTTTATCGTTTTAGGCACTGCTTCAGGCATATTAATGCAAAAATATACCAAATAAGAAATAAACACCTGTATCGAACATTTTATGAAGCTGGAGGAAGCCCTGGAGTTAGCAAAAGTAACGAAATAGGTCTCAGAGAAGCGGTTTCAACCAACAGTATATCAGGAGCACAGGGTTATCAAAGGTGTCACTGCAAAACTAAATGTAGAAGCAGAAAGTGTAAGTGTCGTGTACTCAACATCCAATGCATCCATCCCGTCATTGACGTTATTGGCTAGAAATAAACAGTAGTAATTGGAAATTATGTAAATGCCAGACAATAACTTTGTTGCTAATTTACTTAACCGTGCGTAACAGAAGCATTCAGAGCAAACCGACCGTCTTCACATATCCTAAAATAAGTTTTAGGCAATGCAAAGAAATTTTTAAAAAATAACCTACAAATGCAGAGGAAGTAAGCTCAGAGTCCCTGGGCTTCTACAGAGTATTGGCACTGCTCTTTTCAGGATAAGGCAAAACACCAGAGAGGGTTTTACCAAACAAGTTGTCTCGACCGTGAATCGAACTGGCGCGGTCTAACAGGAACTCGCCGCGGCTTTCAGCACAGAGGTGGACATCAGTTTACCTTGAAATCTTTAAACTATCACGTTAGGTTCTGCACAAGGCTAGCGTGAAAGAAACTTTAAGCTTAACCTTCATATGATGATTAGTTAGAAGACGGTCAAAGGTAGAAGGTATAAGACAAGTCAAAGGTAACTCAAGCCACCGAGACAGATATCAATGTCCGTGTTCTATACGACAGCTTTCCTTGTGGAGAAAGGGTATATGGGTCAACTGTGGCTGTTGTGTTGCGAAGTTGTCTCTCGCTCCTCGTGCCGTCAGTTACTCCTGACTAAAAAAATATCAGCTTACTTATACTCTGATTTTAGTTAATTTTGCTTTTTGGGAAGAAAATTTAGCCTTCTTCGGAGAACAATTATTTGAAACAGTTTTGCAGGTGCAGCTGCTATTTAATTTTATGTTCGTAAAATGAGTTTGACAGTTGCATACTGTTTCTGACTATAGTACTTCAAACATGCTATAGCAGTACGAATTTTTCAAATTTGTCATACTTTCGACATGAATTCAGGGAACAAATTTCCACACAAATTCATCTACTACCGCTATTGGTCTGGTTGAGGCAGTTAATTGAATATTGGCTTTCTGTGCTCAAGGTTCCGGGTCCGATCCTGTCGCTCTCCGTGGTTACACACACACACACACACACACACACGCACACACACACACACACACACACACACACACTAAGGTGCAACCATGTCAAAGTTCTCTACTGGCGGTTGCAGTCGGGCTAAGTCACGGTAGCATGCTACAACACACTCAAAATTGGACTGTCTTTGTTTCATCTAGCTGTATGTTATACTAGAGGGTTATCCCGTGCTATCCAAACTAACGCAGATGCTGAAATTGACTTTGACTTGCAATTTTAGTTTCGGTTGAGGCGAACGCAGATTCAATTTATAGTTGTCAAAGACAAGCAGTTTACTCGTTAGTTTGATAGGATATATAATGAGACTCGCTCGTTTATTTGAGCCCAACTCGTTTGAAAAACAGCAACGAATATACAGAATCACTGTTGAGCTTCAGCTTCAGATGCTCTATCTGCGAAAAGGGCATTTATTCGTTCGAGTATTCGCTCGTTCGACAGTTCACATTGTAGCGTTGTTGTCAGGCGTATGGCCTTAGTGCGTTAAGAAAAATTAATGACAATAGCATATGACATATTACTGCGTTTTCGACATCAGTTTTTGAAATTGTTTCTACTTGCCATTACGGTAAAAAATTCTTTTAATACATTACGATACACAAATTCCATTTTGTTAAGTTTTCTTCTGTCATTACTCCTAAACAAAAATATGTGAAAATATGTTCCAAATAACATAAATTAATATTAATTAACTCAAAAGTGTGACTTTACATGAATGCAATGTCCAATCAGGTGATTTACTAACAAAATTTTTGTTGTACGTATGTTTTCGAGATAGATACAAATTAGCAAACTTGAAAATAAATTCGCCAATCACAAATATCTCTAATAGAAAACTAACGATATTTGAGAGCACCTTAATGTTTTCCAACGAGTTTTAAAATACGTAAAAATAAAACGAAAGAGAGTCTTGATATTTAGATATTATTATTATTATTATTATTATTATTATTATTATTATTATTATTATTATTATTATGTTAGTTTTCTCGGCAATAATCCCGATGCCATTCTATACATCGCTTGTTTCGGTTTTATAAACTTCTTCGCTTGTATCACTGCACTGCATACTGGAATATCACGTGAACTCGGGCTGCGTATGAGGAAGCAACTTTGGTGAAGCGAACAGACTGAGCCTTCCTCTTGCATCTGGTCACAATGGGCCTTCGTAAAGGAAATGATACACAACCCATGGTATGCCAAATGCAATGGACTAAGAGCGGGACATCGCTCGAATTCAAGTACACCCAACTCGCTCGTATGGGCGAGCTCATTTCTGCTCGAAGTAATGAATGGTGAAAATTAATGACCAAAACTCTTTCGATAGACAGCTCTAGTTCAGATCCCATCTAAGCATATACGCTCCCGGGTGTGGGCAAACGTGATAAACTAAGAGATAAAAGTAATGGCAAAAAAGCAGAAAAATCTTTCATTTCGTCGATATTCTCTAAAACAGTTGGTTGTCAGATTTTTGACTAGCTGAGAACTAATATGAGTACTTCAGTGGCCTAGGAAAGTTGCCATGACAACCTTTAGCAACGTTTTAAAAATAACCATCGCCGCTATGGCATTGAATTTTTAGTCACCTGATTCTACCTTTCCAACCCTGTCCAACACACGGCTTGTGTGGAAGAACAATTAATTCCATTAATTGACCTAATAGTGGTTGAAACTATGAAGCCTGGTACTTAAAGTACTTACAACATTGTAAGTCGCCATTGGGGTATGCCATCTCAATACAATTTGAGATTTCCTTGAGGTTTACCGGGAAAAATGCGAATCAGCTGGAGAATTTAGTGTCGTGCCGGCATATTGCCATGGTAGCTCAGTGGTTAGAGCAACCGTACGGAGACCGGGAGATCCCGGCTATGGCATTGAATTTTTCAGTCACCTGATTCTACCTTTCGTATGAATAGTTTGTAGAAGCTTTATAAAAATAAGCGATACTGGGTAGAGAAGGCCATGTGAATGTAATACATCAGATTTTTTTCTTAATTATTATTTATCATCCTATGTGGTGATTACCTTGCGTAGATGAGTGCCATCTATGGGTGTGACAAATCGTTATGTGATGTAACGGTTACAGTTAAAATTAATACATTAGCGTCTTAGTTTGTGTTACCTGTTGCCCGAGCGGTAATTGCTGCAGTAACTTTGTTATTGAGTAACTATTATAGTGGATATCATGATGGCGAGATAAATAATGTACATGTGTTGTGCCTTAACAATGAAAGTAATTAAATTTCAGGTTAAAAATTTACCAAATTAGTAACGCAATATAATTTGAGTATATCTTCATTTTCAATTATTATCTACACATGCTACATAACTGCACATGCAACTAGTTTTCGTGCATTTACTCATTTTGGAGCCCAACCATATTAATCGGCTGGGCTAGAAGTTATACGAAAGATGAGCTACAGGAATTGTAAATATTTACATACATTGCTTGCTACTAACACCTGGTTTATAATTCAGACGATATATGGTGCAATAGCACGTAATGCCTTGAGTAACTGTATATGGAGAATGTTACCACCCTTTGCGCCGCCAAATTCGCCATTTTCTATCCAAAATGGATAGCGAGCAGGTGTATTCGAATGCGAATTGCCTTGTGATTTTTATCGAAATACATGGCTGTAATGCGATGAATTGTTCCAGTTCTTTGGAAAAGGGATAGTTGCAGACTACAGTTGCCTGAAGGAAAAATAAATGAAGATCGGGTTAGATCTATGGATTAGAAATATTGGCAGAACGCATCTTACATCAAATATGTTCATGCGATGTAATACAAGAAAAGATACGAGTGTGGCGTAATATGAAGCTGTAACAATTTGGAAGAGAAACACAGTTTGGATTAAATTTGTTGATTTTCAAAATTTGCAAAATTAAATATAACTCAAGAAAGAACGATTCAAAGATTCTTAAATCAATATTAAGGATGGAGAGATAAAACTAGGAAAAAGAAGTCTTAAATTAAAAAATCTGATGTGTCACACTCACATGACTTTCTCTACTATTGTAAAACTATTTTTACAAACGTTTATTTCCCATCTATTTCATGTTAATCGAGATATCGGGATGTTAATTTTATTGCTAATTTTCTTGTAGATGCAAGGGGAATATGGTGGCTTTAAGCGATAGTCAAATCTTTCAAGAGCTGGTTTCTATGTGGAGCATTTCATTCTCTTTGCATGTTCAAGACAAAAAACGAATAACGAATTCTCATTTGAGAAAAGTTGTAAGTATTGGAAAATTCAAATAGATAACAAAGAATATCTCGGAAATGGTTCACTCCACAAAAAACATGTATATGACATGAATTGTGTGTTTCAACGAGATCTACATTTTTTGTGTAGTAAAATTTTGTCTTTCTCTTGCGGTTTACCAGTTATGCAAAAGTCATTCAGAACGAGGACAACCTTTGGGCACATTCTCGAAAATTTAAGATATACATTTAATTTGTCATGAAAATATTTTAAATATATGATATTTTAATCAAATAATTAGAGCCATTTTCTAAAAATGTTCCATGTAAAGGGTAATCGGGGGTGGAGGAGTTTTCTTGAAAATTTTCGTGTTACATCTTTAAAAGATACTGAACCTAAATAAGAAAATGCCTCAAAATATACATTTCCGGTGGAATTTCGGTATCGAATTTTTGGATGGAATGCAATACTTCCCCTACTTACAATACATATCTAGTAGTAGGGTAAGTAAAAATACAAGATGGTTTAATTCAAGCAAAGTGTTCAAGCAAGTAGGATTCAAAAATGAATATTGAAGCTCTTATCAGTACGAACTGAGAATAAAAGTGAAAATAAAATGTTAATAAAAGCAATATTACTATTTTCTTTATTATTATTGAAGGTAAAAGTGAAGTTTTTTAAAGTGTAAATGTGATATAAGAAATATCAATTAATTTGAAGCAAAGCAAAAGACATCTTTAATAAAATAAATAAAATAAGCGCCCATAAGCATAAAACCAAGGTTTACTAGCAAATGATAAAGTGGTAAAACAAATGAGAAAAAAGAAGAAAGGGGAAAAAAAGAAAAAGAAATAATATAGCCTTATTGAAATAAAAGATAATTGAAGTAACTAATGTTAATGTAAATATAAAATAGATTGATACTGAAAAATAAATAAAATATTATATGAAGAATTTAATTTAATGAATTATTTAATACTGCTGGTAAAAGACGTTAAAGAGAGCAAGGCTCTCAGGACGTCGTTAAATAAGGGGAAGAAAAGAAGAAGACAATACAAGTTTGCATTAATTCTTTTTACCGCATTTAAGTATGCTATACCTATATATGTTATTTTTTAACAATGTAAAAGTAGAATGTAGAAGTTAAGGAAAACAGTGTACTGTGTAACACAATCTGTATTATGCGATAATACGTACTCGTGTTGCTGCACGTTAAGTTAGGTATAAAGTAGATATTATACATGCGGCAGTTCATTTAGGTACACTGCGTGATCAAAAGTATCCTGACACCTTGCTGAAAATGACGTACAAGTTCGTGGCACCCTCCATCGGTAATGCTGGAAGTCAATATGGTGTTGGCCCACCCTTAGCCTTGATGACAGCGTTCACTCTCGCAGGCATACTTTCAATCAGGTGCTGGAAGGTTTCTTGGGGAATGCCAGCCCATTCTTCACGGAGTGCGGAACTGAGGACAGGTATCGATGTAGGTCGGTGAGGCCTGACACGAAGTCGGCGTTTCAAAACATCCCAAAGGTGTTCTATAGGATTTAAGTCCATTACAGGGATGTTATTGTCGTGTAACCACTCCGCCACAGCCCGTGCAGTATGAACAGGTGTTCGATCGTGTTGAAAGATGCTATCGCCATCCCCGAATTGCTCTTCAACAGTGGGAAGCAAGAAGGTGCTTAAAATATCAATGTAGGTCTGCGCTGTGATCGTGCCACGCAAAACAACATGTGGTGCAAGCCCCCTCCAGGAAAAACACGACCACATCATAACAACACCAACTCCGAATTTCACTGTTGGCACTACACATGCTGGCAGATGATGTTCACCGGACTTTCGCCATACCCACACCCTGCCATCGGATCGCCACATTGTGTACCGTGATTCGTCACTCCATACAACGTTTTGCCATTGTTCAATCGTGTAATGTTGACGCTCTTTACACCAAGCGAGGCGTCGTTTGGCATTTTCCTGCGTGATGTGTGGCTTATGAGCAGCTGCTTGACCATGGAATCCAAGGTTCCTCACCTCACGCCTAACTGTCATAGTACTTGGAGTGAATCCTGATGCAGTTTGAAATTCCTGTGTGATGGTCTGGATAGATGTCTGCCTATTATTCTTTACGTTCCTCTTCAAATATCGGCGGTCTCTGCCAGTCAACAGACGAGGTCGGCCTGTACGCTTTTGTGCTGACATGTCCCTTCACATTTCCACTTCAATACAACTTCAGAAACAGTGGGCCTAGGGATGTTTAGGGGTGTGGAAATCTCAAGTACAGACTTATGGCACAAGTGACACCCAATCACCTGACCACGTTCGAAGTCCGTGAGTTCCACGAAGCGTCACATTCTGCTGTTTCACGATGTCTAATGACTACTGAGATCGCGGATAATGAGTACCAGGCAGTAGGTGGCAGCACAACGCACCTAAGATGAGAAACTTATGTTTGTGGTGATCTCCGGATACTTTTGATCGCATAGTGTATGTATGGGTGGTGCTTCGGGAATTACTTAGGGATTTATTGAAATTATAGGAATGTTTTCGCCGCATTACTGAAATAATAGAATTCAGTTATGTGTTTTCATAAATTCTTTTTATTGAATTTATGACTTGCTTTTGCCCTTAGCCCTTGAGATTCTTATAACGAAGTGGCTCTGTGGCTTTTAAAATTTACAAAATATATTAGCATTAATTTCAATTGTTACAAGATTTAAAAGAATAGACCATTCTTGTATTGTTAATCTGATTCCAACAGAATCTCTATACAACTAAATTTATTTTTCTCCAAAAAAATCTCAAGAACGCGCCACGCCTCTTGAATTATTTAAACGTTTTCTTTTAATAATAATTATTAATTGAATATTTCTTAAATAATCACGGTGGGAGTTTTAATATAATTATACTTTGCCCCGTAGAATTTGAGTTCAGGTACTTCTCTTACGTTGTAAAAATTTTCTCAACGCATCGTCGCGGAGTTAAACTTAATAATTTCTCACTGAGTTTTCAATAGATATTTAAACCCAGGGAATCACTGCTCAACCTTCATAGTATTAATCACAATTCTACATTCTTCCTTTATATTCTTCTACAGATGTTCTCTTCTGCATCGTCAATCGCTCTGCTACTCATAAAGCACAATAGCGTTCTTTTTCTAGCTGGTTATTTTCCAACCTTCTTTAGCAACGAGTGCTTCATTTTTTCTTCTTGCTCGCGTTGCTATGGTCCTTCAACTATTTAATGCAAACTTATTTCTAGCATATTTCATTTATAATTAATATCATTCTTGTTACTTATTCGCGTTATTCTCTTAAGGCTTTGTTACATGAAATAATTCTTTTTACATCCCAAATGCTATATATTAAATCTTACATGTTTATTATTTGTTGTTGTTCTTCTTATTCTCCTCCTCTTGATGGGACTCTATAAATGTTACTTTAAATTTGCACTGCGTGAAGTTTTCTTTATTTAATTATTATTATTTTTGAGTCGGGCTTCGGAATTACCTACCTCGAGCAATTCCCGCTTCATAATGATGGTTGCTCCTTTGACATAGATAGGGTTCCCCTAGCAGTGTTAATGCTTGATCTGCTCAGCTTTTGTAGCTTAAAGCAATTTGTATTCTTGTAGAAGTGTTATTTTATTTACTGGTTTAAAATATTATGTTAGAACAATACTCAAACTTAACTAGAACAACATGAGAAATAAAGAAAAACAAAATGGCTTCTTAAATGAGATATATCTTTTATATGTGTATTTCTGCAATCAACTTTTAAGGTTTAATATTTATTATATCCTGTTCTTATCCATAATTACGTAACACTAAATGTGCGTTACCGAATATATTAAATTGGGTAAGTTTTTAAAACACCTACTTATTGTTTTCAATATTTCATTAGTCCATTGTTTGTTATTAGACTTGTAGCTGAATTAAGAAGAAAGCCTAATCAGAAGTATAAGGGTCACAAAATCAAATTCATAGAAATCGTATTCATTGAAAGCACAGGAACATCTGAGAACATAGGATTATCCATCTAATAAAAACTCCTACTCTGACTTCGGAAAGATAGGCACTCTGATAAAAGACAGGAAACCCTCCTCTCTGTTTGTGATACACCTAATACAAAACTGAGAATATTATCTTTTTCCAAAGTATGAAAATATGAAGAAAAATTCTTAAAGTATTATGAAATAGATAGTTTAAAGCCCAAACATATTAATTGTACTTAGAGGTTTTGGAGCAGGTTCACTTTATTGCCTCAAAATAATAGGTTTTCGTTCATACGTAATAATAATAATAATAATAATAATAATGATAATAATAATAATAATAATAATAATAATAATAATAATAATAATAATAATAATAATAATAATATATCCAATGAAATACAAGAATTTGCATGGAGCCTATAGATTTTAATACACGAAACTCTTAAACTTAGAAGAAAAGGAAAAAAGGTAGTTACTGTTTGCTTTGTCCTTACTTAATACTAATTACAATAAACGAAAGTAAACATTCTTCAAGAATAGAGGATGTTTAATTTTTGCACGTGATGTCACATAGAGAAAATACTATATTTTCTCAACTGTACCGTACTTGTTGGAAAAGGTGACTTGGATTTTCTAACTCTGTTTCCAAAAACTGCCCGAATGGAATAATTGAAAGTTCGATTCATCCTAACGGAAATTGTTTTAAAAGCGAAACATCCTAAATCTTATAAATTATGAAGAAATATGAATACTTCATAAAATGCTTATTTCCATTATGACAGCAAGCATTGTCTAGCTAGAATATGAAAGTTCGAATTTCGTCTGCCTCTAGTCATAAATACGTCTTGTTGCTGAAGTACTGGCATATCGTGGCGCTGCAGTGAGTGACTTCCCAGTTTTGGAGTCATCGAAATGTAAATTCTCTATACGTAGCATAAGTGAATGCCGGCCTTAATGGTTACTCTTGGGCAGACAGGCTGCAGCTACTATAACGTACATACGATCAACCGGTCCTCCTTCAAACCCCATTCTGCAGCTGGTAGCTATCTTAACCTTGAGTCTCACGTGCCCACTTCTGGTTATCGAAGATAAAATCAGCAATGTTGACGTTCACAAAATTCCAAGAAAATCGCAACAAATGAGGCAGACAATTTGAGTACATCTTACAAAAGCGAAGGCGTTACTGATGCTACGTTAATTATTGTATTAATAAATTGCTTCATTTAAAAATGTTCTTATATTCTTGAAAATTATCAGTAGTTTTTTTTCGTAGTTATTGTAAAACAAATTTTAATTCTATGCACGTTTATACAAAAGTAGGGAAGCATTATATTCAGTACATTGAAAAAAAGCATCACTAATAATAAAAATAATATAATTTGTGATATTTAGTATTAATAGTTGCAGTAAATGTGCTATGCTGTGGTGTAGTGCGTTGGAACGTGGTGCCACGGTTCCTATACACGGAACGAGCGTGAGTTCCAGACCATCCTGGAGTTGCTGACATAATCGTGATGCATTTGAGGAGCTATGATAGGTAGCGGCCTGTAGGTCACAAATGCCATGCTAAGGAAAAATGACGTTTACCACGCCATGTTCTCGTATGGGCTAGATGATCGTCCATCACTCCCTTGCGTGTGTGGATGGAAGGTTGGCAACCGGGTTGGTAGGCTAAGGCACATTAGGGCTGTAGTGCCACAACTTTAACTCTTTAGCAACAATATATCATATATATAAGTAGGTATATTTTAAGCATAACTCGAATATTAAGTAATATTCAATCAAGTACTTGCCTCAAAACACAACTTGTAACATGGTTTTGATTTATTTTGCTGCAAAAGGGAAACTTTAGTATCCACTAAGCAGGGGATTAGGCTCCTCTTCAACAGTTAAATAATAAAGTTAAAATTTATTGGTCCAGTTATCACTTTCCGTGAAACGTTCGAGTAGTAATTTATTTTAAAATGTCGGGTTAAAAACCTAAATCTTTATTCAATACCTTTAGGTCTGGCTTTATTTTAGAAGTTTCTTGCTGGACCTTCTTGGCTTCCCTAACTTTTTGATGCACACGAAGTCCTAACCACATATCACGTCGCAAACAAATATCTAATTTTTGTTGTCTACCTTTCTTGCATTAGTTGTTGAGAGGCATAAAGCTGAAGACCAGCTGCAAAGACTCAAGTCTTAAGCAATATTATAGAAACATGTGATTTTAAAATATCAGGACTAAAACAAAAAGTATGGTTTTAAAAGGAAATGCCCTTTGAGACCATCAAAGTTTAGAGAGTCACAAAATGACACAATAATTGCTAACGATAAAAAAAAAGATCAGCTAAAAATTTAGGTTCCAAAGACAGATCTGAAACTTCTTTAAACCAACCAGTGGGAAAGAACGACGTACACAAGTTGAACATTCCAATCTTCTTACGTCATACAGTATTTATAACGTAAGACTATAGATCTGCTTTTTGGAATAGGAGGGTACAATGCCTATATCATTTTTAAGAAAGACAAACGTACAAACTCTCCAAACAGCTATAGTTTCACATTGTTTTTTTCGTGATAAAAAAAATTGCAGAAAATTTTCCAAATATTTTAAATGATAAACATAACTTTTAAAATTCGACAAAAAAATAAACATATCCTAACCTCTAAACTGGGTAATTAATCTGTTCATCTAGCTTTTCGTCATCATTATGTATAAATATTTTTATGAGATATTCTGTATGGCAAATATATATTTTTAAAAAAAGACAGATATAAAACAAATATATATATATATATATATATATATATATATATATGTGTGTGTACAATTTTGTTACACATGCAGAAGAAAAAGTAAACGAATTCCAAGCAGCATATAGAAATATTTAGGGATTTGTAATAGCAAGGTTTTGAAAAAAATAAGAAAATTGGAAACATAACCTGCGCACTGATATCGAAATTTTTAAATAAGCTATACAAAACGTTTAAATTATATTTCTAAGGAGTGATGAAGGCTGTAGAACCTTGGTAAAATAAGAACCAGGTAGAGCTAAATTAAATAATAAATAAAAATAGAAAAGTTGTGCATCATAAAAGCTAGGCACTTTGCAATTCTGTGGGTAATAGTTGTCCGAATGCTGTAGTTTACCACAGTCCAAAAGGAAAAAAGAGGAGGGGGAGGAGACCAAAAAGATGATAGATCTGTGAAACCAGGATGGGCGTCTAAGATGGAATGGAGGAGGAAGAGGAGGATGGGAAACACAAATGAAAAAAAAAAAAATAAGTTCCTATTGAAAAGAATTCCAGCCTACTGCATATATGCTGCCAAGCCCGTTTTCGATATGTTGCATTTTATTTTTTAGAAACTTAAAGACTGACATCGCAACTTATTGTATTTATGAGAAAAATACAAATGTGGTGCGTGGTAACGGAGTTTATGATTATCAGCCTTTTCTTCTTATCCCTCACCTCTCAACGTAGTGAATGTGATAAGCAACCGGTGTAACTAGACCAGATCGGTATTCCTGAAATATAAAATAAAATGTAGTACCGTTAGAAGGAACTTGATACCTAAAGGCATAAGCTAAACACAAATGAAATTCTACAATATAGTTTGCCTTGTCAAATGTGATGTATGTAGCAGAAACCTACACTCTAAGAGATACCTAAAATACCTGCTTCGGAGGTCACGTTTTACAGGCGGTTGTAGAAGCTGAGGAGAATAAGTACAAAATGAACAGAAAAAAAAGAAAAGAGAATGTGTCAAGAAATAGCAAAAATAGCCACCGTTGATTACAGGCATAGGCATATATCTACAGAAATATATTAGGGCTGAGAGAGAGAGAGAGTGTATGTCCATAATAAATTTTGATAATTCTTTCATTGTTGAAAAGCATATTCTTCTCTAACGAACATAGACTTTATGATATTAAAATTGGGAATTGCAGAACTCCTTTCACATTCATGTCACATTCTACTCTAGTTTTGTTAAACATCGATATTGAAGTATATTCTTGGTCCTTAATTGCAAAAATGGCGTATCTTTATTACATTCCAGCCTGTAAAATCGTTCAAATAAGAAGAGTTTGTCACATTCACTTCGGAGAATTTCCCTCTGATTTCGTTAAACAATATTGGGGGATACATTTGATACGAAATCTGCAGTTAGGTTTTAGGGCCCGGAAAAATGATAACATTGTTTTCAGCCCCCGTATACAAAACGTCCACTTTTTTAGCTTGAGAATTTTAAACTCTAAGAGACAGAAAATATTACAGGCTGCTTTACAACTTTCAAAAATAACATGTATCCTTACTTTCAACCCCCTGACATACAAATCTAAACCGTTTGGCCTATCTGGACGAAACTTTGGATATTTACGCTTTAGGATCGGTAAAATTATAGGTTATTCGTAACTTTAAAAAATTATCTCGTATATTGTTATTTTCGCCACTTTACTTACAAGTCTTTGTTATGAAGACGATAAACTACCTCACAGACTCCTAAAATTAACTCACATTTTCAACCTTGAATGTACAATGGTCACATCCTTGCGCAAAGCTTACACTCAATCTATACCTTACCGCGTTCTTTTTTCAACTACTTACAAATAAACTCGTTTGATAGAACTAGGAGAATTTTTGGGGACTTACACTTTCAGCGGAAATTATAGGTAATGTAAGGCTTTCAAAAGTTACTCCTTTCCTACTTTTCAAACCTGTGCTTATAAAATTTCACAATTTGATTATTTTTCAACAAACCTTATACACTTATATTTCACCCCACAAAAACTGTATGTTATTTTGCAAACTTCAGAAGTTATTTTCAACCTCAGATAAAACTCTAAATCATTAATCCATCGTAAAACGTTGAAAACTTATGCTTTATTGAATGAATGAGACTCACAAACTTTCTGTTGTATTTTCCAGGTCTAACCTTGTTTTATTTATAGTATTTACTAATGCTTGCTAATACAGATATGTATCACAGTAAGGGTAATAAATTTAATAATATATCGTACTTAAAGATTTCTTATTAATATCTTTTGAAACATACTTACTTTTTAAATTGTAAATTTAATTCTATAACACTCCATGCCATGATGCTATTTCTGCCAATTTCTAGCCAATTACGCAAATTTTCAAATCAACAATAATAGTTAATTTATAGCAGCACCCATGATTAGAAAATCCCGTGTTTGGTGGGGGATTCTTCACCAGTATGTACATAACTTACAGGCTGATGCACACGTAAGAAACAATAAAGAACTAAATTAACTGGTCTACATTCCGACACTACCCTAGGGAAGGAAAGAAAGTTAATGGTCCGCATTCCGGAGGTCGTGGGTTCGATTCCCGCGGGTTTTATCTTTTATCATTTCACTTCACTTCCTTGGTCTGTTTTAGGGTTGAAAGTGTCTCAGCGTTGCATGGCGGGGGGAAGTATAATCTATGCAACACTTCGTCCCCCGGAATGGGAGCGGTCTCCGAGTCCCAGGTCCTCCAGTGGGATATGCAAGGCTGCAGGGGGAGGGAAGTTGGTTGTACCAGCTGCGTTTCAATCTGTAAAAGGTAGGGACCCTGCCCTCTGCCCTGCCATGCCTCCTGGTCCGGTCGCCCTCTGTCTCTTCTCACCTCACCCCTCGCTCCCGGGGACACCCCGTCAGGGGCTTAGGCACAAAATGTCTTGTAGATCGGGGTGCTAAGTCCCCCTCCGTACGTAGTCCTACTTCTACTCCTTAACACTCCCTGTGGGGGCTTGACGACGACAAGGAAGATGATCAACAACATAATCACACAACGAATTTAAACGATACCGAAAAAAAACTACCACTAATATGTCTGCATTGCTCCGAATTGAGGATTTTGTTCAGTTCAGTTATTAATATTAAGTGAAATGGTAACAGATCACATGGATCACCCTGTTCTCTTACTGCCAAGCTCGAACTTATATGCGGCAATACCTACAAATACTTCATTTGTTATATGTTAGACACGTGCTCTGCATGCGATTGATGATTGCAAGTGACGCACAAGGGTATTGTGAAATAAGAATGCAGTGTAACAGGTTTCAATAATATAACAAAATGCAGAATCAGTGAGAACATTATATACCTAGCATTATTAATCTCTATTATTAGTAGCTTTTAGGATGCAAAATTGCAGCGACATAATTTAAAAAATCTGATGCGTTACATTCACATGACTTTCTCTACTCTTGTACAAACTATTTTTACAAACGCTTATTCTCCGTATGCTTCATGTTAATTGAGATATCGAGATGTTAATCTTATTGCTAATTTTCTTGTAGATGCAAGGGGAATTGGTAGGCTTTAAGCGATAGTGAAACGTTTTAAGAGGTGGTTGCTATGTCGAGTATTCCATTCTGTTTGCATTACCAGGAAAAAAAAAAGAATAACGAATTCCCATTTGAGAAAAGGTATAATATTGGAAAATTTAAGGGAATTACAAGCAATATCTCGAAAATGGTTCACTCAACAAAAAAAATGTATGACATAAATTGTGTGTTTTAATGCGATCTACATTTTTTGTGTAGTAATATTTTGTCTATCTATTATGGTTTACCAGCTATGCAAAAGTCGTTCATAATGAAGAATACTTTTGTAGGCATTTCCAGAAAATTCTAGATATACATTTCATTTGTCATGAAACTATCTTAAACATATGATATTTTAATCAAAATCGTTAGAGCCATTTTTGAGAAAATTAAAATTTTGAAAAATGTTCCATGTAAAGGGTAACCTGGGGTTGGGGAATTTTCTTGAAAACCTTCGTGTGGCATCTCTGGAAGATACTGAACCTAAATACCAAGTTTGGTGTTTATCCGATTGTTCGTTTCTGAGTTATGCTGTTCACAAACACACAGACAGACACACACACACACAGACATGTTTCCAAAAATGCTTTTTCTGGATTCAGGGGGCCTCAAAACATATATTTCCGGTGAAATCTCGGTATCAAATTTTTGGGTGGAATACAATACTTACCCTACTTACTATACGTAGTAGAGAAAGTAAAAAGCAGCTAAAATGCAAAGTTTAGGAAAACTTTAATTGATGTCAGTGATATAAATACCAAGTGTATTATTACTATTATTATTACTTTTTGGCACAAATCTATAATTTTTTAGCGTAAGATAGCATATTTTAGCATAAATTAAAGAACCAAAATAATAACAATAATGGCGTTTGCCAGTCGGTGAAACCAGATCGCAATGGCCGCGACAATTGTAGATCCCTCCAGTTGTGATTAGATTTTTGCTGACAAAAGGATCGTCAACTGCCGACATCCATCGTGAGTTATGCCTCGCGTGTTGTCTACACATGAGTGACAAACAGGTTCGACACTGATGTCGAGAATTTCGAAATGGCCGCACAAATGTGCTCATGAACAGCAGAGTGATAGACCCAGTATTCCGACCGACGACATCGTTGAGCAAATGAACCAAAAACTTCGAAATGATTGGCGTTTGACGATTAGTGGTCTGGCTGATGAATTTCCAAATGTTGCTCGAACCTCACTTTAGAGGATTATCACTGAATAGTATGGATGTCGGAAACTTTGTGGGAGGTGAGTGCCAAAACTGCTCGCCGGTCATCACACAACGCAACGAATGCGTAGTGCACGACACTTTTTTCTTCGCTATAAACAAGGTGGAGATGATTTGTTTTCCCACACTGTTGCGGGTGACGAGACATAGATAGCGTACACCAACGTAGAATCAAAACAATAGTCAATGCAGTGGCGCCGTTCCGGTTCACCCAAACCAAAAACGTGTAAGAAATCGCCGTACACGAATCGCAAAATGATGGCTATCGTGTTTTGGGACGAAATGGCTTCCTTTTGTCTGATATCATGGACCGTGGGTCAGCAATTTCGGTTGACGTGTACTGTGTAACGCTTATCAAACTGAGAAGTGCGATCCAAAATCGACGTCGCGGGAAACTGTCGTCTGGCATCATCCTTCTGCACGACAACGTAGCCCGCACACCGATGCCAAAACCAAAGAGAAGATTCAAGGGTGTCGTTGGGAACTCTTTGCCCACCCTCCGTATAGTCTCGACCTGGCACCAAGCGACTACTTATTCTTTTTGCATTTGAAATGGTGGCTGGGTGGACAACGATTTCAAACCGACGATGAACTCAAGACGGGCATTACCAACTGGCTCAAGTCCCAGTCGGCAGACTTCTATGCGGAGGGGTTAAAGAAGCTGGTGCAGCGTTACAGCAAGTGTATAAATGTGAACGGCGATTACGTGGAAAAGTAAAGTATATATCTATGCACATATTACTGTCAATAAAACCATGTATCATAAGCGATGATCAAATGGATCTTAGTTTTGGAATACGCCTCGTATTATCCTTTACAAGGTGGGCTCTAAATTTTCAGACGCATGAGTTCAGTCACTTGTTTGTGATGATCGTGTAAACTAACTAGTGCAGCATTTTCTATAAAATGGATACAACTACAATACGGATTGTGATAAAAACCTTGGTTTGAAGTGTTTAACCCCAACGGAAATACAAAAGAAGTTAGATTCGGTATTACATTCTTCCCCTTCGTTTTCGACAGTGGACTGCTAATTTAAACGTTGTCCATCCATTCAAGATGATGAGCGTCCCAAAATCGCTATAAGAGATGATTTTGTGACAAAAATTCAAATGCTGTACTCAATGATTGCTGGCTGAAGGTGCGCGAGTTGGTTGACATTACAAAGGTTTCGATAACATTTTACACGAAGTTTTGGGCATTCATTGTTTTCCGCTCGATGGGTTGTCACGGTTGTTAACGACGCATTTGAATGAACACTTCTCTAGAGTGATTAAACTCGTTTAAACGCTATTCCGGTGAGTTTCTCCGACGTTTCATGTAGTAGATGAAATATGGATGCATCACTAAACACCAAAGACGAAGGAGCAGTCCAAACCGTGGGTGACAACAGATGAAAGTGCACCAAAGAAAGAAAAAACTGTTTCATCTGTAGGGAAAGTCATTCCTACAGTGGATCAATTTTAAAATTGGCAATGAATTTTCATAAAAAGAATTTTATAAGTAAAATGGTTTCCTTGGATTCTCATGGTGCGATAGTAATAGACCACCTCCAGAAGGACAGAGCCATCACCGAAGAGTCTTACGCTTCACTACTGAACCAATTGAGGGGCACTGTTAAGGCTAAACGTCCACACCTTACAAGAAAGAAAACTCTCTTCATCATAATAATGTGCCTTCACACATGTTTCGGATTGTTGCTGCAAAACTGTATAACCTTCACTTCCAAGTGCTTCCACATCCGCCATAGTCGACGAATTTGGCTCTCAGAATTAGGTATGGTTCCCAAACCTGAAGAAGTCCTACTTAGGCGAAGATTCACATCAAATGAGGAAACTCAAATAGGCACTTATTTTGCACAGTTGGGCATATCTTATTTTACGGAGGGTATTACAGAGTTGGAAAGTCATTGGGCTGAATGTATTCATTTACAAGGTGATTATGAAGAAAAAAAAAACTGCAATGCATAACCTATCATCAACACACAATACAATTTTACTCTTAAGGAGCGGCAAATTCTTCCACGGAACTGGTGGAACTGAACTGATAGGCGCTTGCACTGTTTAGTTGTTTGATAACGAACCAAGCGGTAGGTGTGGGAGCTGTTGCTGCTGCGCAGTCGGTGTACTCCAACTTCAGACTTCCTAACCTTTTGTCCTTGTATACTTATTCATGGAAATTTTCTTGCAAATATATTTGAAGTAATTTTGCTTTTATTGACTCGATTTTAATTTATGTTACTTTGGTTTAAAAACGAAACGGAGAGGAGTAGCAAAAAAGGGAAGGGAGTAATAGGATTAAAAAAATTGATATGCACAATCACAAAACTTTCTCAGCCCATTACAATTCCATATCTATTCTACATACGATCCACTTGAAATATTATTACTTTTTCTACCGCTTACCTGAGGCTGACGAGTTTTTTCTTTCTTTCCCTTTTAATAGAAAATGGTTCCTATATTAGCGCGCGCTAATACGTTTAAATACACGCGGACAACGTGTTGGCCATTAACGCATAAGAAACATAAGAATGGTAGTTATTCAATGTTTCATAATATATTGAGGTCTTAAAATCTGGTAAAAGACTTAAACTTAGAACAGTGAACATTTTAGAAACAACTTTTGTATTCAAGAAGTGGGACCTGAAAAGCAATAAATGGAATAATTTCTAAAAGTGGTCACATTGACAATTCAGTACCCGTTAAGTTCAAATCAAATGTTATGTGTCTATAACCCTAAATTATGAAGTTCGTGAATATAAAATAATTGGTACGAATGCAGCCTTAAGAGCGTTTTAGTTTAAGCTAATCTGGGAAAATGGGAAATGCTACGAAAAGACCCATTTTTTTATGATTTTTAAATTACAGCTAAAGTTTTCTTTGGCCAAAACTGATGCCAATCAGCTATTACTCCTCAGTTAATAGAAAGGTCCATAAGAGCAAGCTTGACTTCATAGAGACTCTTATAGAGACTTCAAAGTACATATTTTATTCGCTATGCCAATGTATCAAACCTCGTACATGACTTTCTCTACCCTCAGTCGTTTATTCGTGGGATGCAAACTGTTCTTACGAAGGCTTATTTTTCTGTCTATATCGTTTTATTCGAGATAAACCTTTGCAGAAATGGTTACTTACGCATTTAGTTATAGCCAAATGGAATAGAGATAGTCAACTTTTAAGCACTGGAGCTATATACTGGCCATAAAATTCCATACTCTTCGCATGCAATCGAGAGAAACTAAAAATATAAATAAATAAATAAATAAAATCTGAATATACTATCCCGGCACCTTGGTTACTACACCGGGACATACATTCAAACTTTACATTTTTTCTCACAAATACATTTACATTTTAAATTACATCAAATTTTTTCAGATAAAATAACTGCAAACTACACAATGTACACAAAATAATAATTTAATGAATAGAAATAAAAGAAAGAAAGAAAAATGTAAATTATTAGATTAGAGTAAAGGCGTAAAAAATCATTTCAGTATCATTTCGATCGAGAGAAACTACTGAATATCGACAAGACTTTAAAAGAATGGCGAAGTTTTGAAGTATTTAACCATTAATAACGTATATCGCGGAAACGGCTTATGCTAAAAAAATATTTTAAATAAATTACATGCTTTAAAGAGATCAACCATTTTTGCGTAGTATGTTTTCGTCTATCACTTAATGTTTACGAGTAACACAAGATTACAAAGATTCCTTCCGAATGTAAGGGACTTCACCAGCTATCTACAGAAAATTTAAAATATACATTTTATTTGCCATGTAAATAACTTTAATATATGGCATTTTAACCAAAATCGTTACAGCAATTTTTAGAAAATAAAAAATGTTGACAAATTTTCTATGTAGGATAGTTTAGAATGGGGTATCTTTGTGTCGTATCCTTGGAAAATACTGAAGTTAAATACCAGGTTTGGTATCTATTCGGCTTTTTATTTTTGAGTTATGCTATTCACAAACACACATGGAGAGACACACACACGCATACACCTTTATCTAAAACCTTTTTTTTATTCATGGTCTCAAAACATGTATTGCAGGTGAAATGTTGATATCGAATTTTTGGATGGAATGCAATATTTTTCTAACTACCTACTATGTACGTGGTAGAGAAAGTAAAAAAGGAAACTGAGGAACGCACAGAAGAATAGTTCCTATTGCTCTCCTCTTTTTAAACAAAGAAATCAGTGTAAACTTCTATATCTGTATTGATACATGTGTGTGTGTGTGTGTGTGTGTGTGTGTGTGTGTGTGTGTGTGTGTGTGTGTGTGTGTCAGAGAAAGAAAACTTGAATCAGTCACGAGTGTGGGTAATGTATGCTGTCTCGGCCACCTGTAAAGGTCAATGGAAATTCTGCCGCTATGGAAACAAGTCTACCTTCTGGTGTTTGACCTACGTAAAACAATCTGCGGTTCATGATATACACGTCAGAGGTAAACCTCCGGTGTATGCTTTAAGCGGAACTGCACTCAAAGAAGTATCTCGACCTGGAGCAATGACGTAATTTCTGAGAATACTCTGGTAGGGGAGGAAACTGAACAATTAACTTGGTTACATCGCTTGAAAAAATGAAAATCATGTGAGGCAGCTAATGATGTACGACCAAGTTAGCAATAGTAGTATGCCAATAACATTGAGAAGAGTGGAATAGGCAGAGAGGAGAAATAAAGAGCAAGCAAGGTGAAGGAGGGTGTATCAATGGAGGTGGACCAGGGGATTACCTACGTCACTAAATGGGTATATAAAACAACTGGCGACTTCAACTTCACTTCATACTCCTTGAGCAAAACAAACGAGGAAAGTACTAGACAAGATGAAGGTCTTCATCATGCTTTCGGCACTTCTGGTGCTGGCTCTGGCTGCCGAGGACAAGTACACCACCAAGTACGATAATATCAACCTGGATGAGATCCTTCGTAACGATAGACTCCTGAAGGCCTACTTCGACTGTCTTATGGGAACGGGAAACTGCACCCCTGATGGCTCCGAGCTGAAAAGTAAGTGCTTTCGTGTTTATCATATTTAGAAAAACAGGTAAAGGATGAGAAATGTTGGCTGTGAGTTTCATTACTGAAATTATAAGATGTACATTATACATTAAGGGAGAGAAGAAGATGATTTTCCAAGAGGTACTTTTACCCTGAGGGATTTATCCCGAGGGCTAAAAATGTACTGAAGGGAAAATCTGTTTCGATCCCGTGGTGTCTATCGTATTTATTCCACGGCCGAAGCTAAATTGCCGCATTTTATTTATTTTTATTGAACTCCGCTGGAATTATTTCATTGAGGTGCTATAGAATTGTTGCAAACGGACAAGGGGCTTTGGATGCCTAGCAACGTTGTTGTTTATATCAATTGCATTGTACATATTATGAATTTAAATGCAAAATGGATAATTTTGAGGGACCAAAAGATATAACGTGTGCTGCTAGTAGGTAGTTGGTGGTTTGTTACCGAAAACACCTAGAAGATTATACGAAGTATACATTCGTTTTAAAAATAAAAAATATTCGGAGTATACAAATATACTCCGAAAATGTATTATTGGTTTATTTCCGGAAATAGGGAAGGAATATAGGTTTTCTGCAATATAGGTGAATGACGACGTATATTTGTTGATTAAGGTAATTAGTATACTATCCACTAAGGTTAGGTCGCTGTAAAGCAAGTAGAAGTGGGGTTCTTAATATTTCTCCCTAGGGAGTTAATGTGATATTTTTCTCCCATTTCTGGTAACCTATAAATCGAATTTAGCTCCGATCGTGGAAAAAAATGTTAGTCAATAATTCCTTCCAATGTTCTTTTATTGGATACACAATTAAATAATTTAAATCTTTTACACAACTTTGGAAAAGCATATTATTATTCCTGTTAACGCACGAAGAAAACTACGTGATAATGCAGAATCATGAATCTGTAAAATATTATACAGCTTGAGACCAGTGATGCTATATCTGTAATACTTTCACATTATAAATATAAATTTTTGTTCAGAATAAAAGAATTGTGAACACTTTATTGTTCAGAAAACAGAAAGTTAGGTACTTCAACACTTTTGTCATTGTCGTTTGCATTACTGTCGGGTAACCGCAAAAATTCATAGCTTCCGCCGCTTTTTTTGTTTTAGAGACATAATCATATCCAAGATACTTTTTTATCAGCCTGAAGTTTTTATTACTGCATGAGAATAACGTATTAGTACAATGTAAAAAAGGTCTGTCACTTGTAGCTGTTTCTGAAACATGAACAATTTTACACGCAACGCATAATTTTATGTATTTCATGTACAGAACAACTCACCCAGGTTTATATTCTCGCCTTAGAAAACTGCTATAAATGTGGTTGAAAAAGGCTTATTGAAATTCTAGATAAAATTTCGCACGATCTCTGTATAATCTATGAGGCGAAAGCTGCACGGGTAACAAGAGTGTCACTATAACTATCCAAGTATAGTGCTCTCTGGAGCATGCTATGTTTCACTTTGCAGAAAGTCCATGGTTTTTCTGTGGCTAGTAATGAGACGACTAGTTATGAATCGCGCTGATGAAATCGAGGAGATTACAAAGTCGAAGATTTAAAATCCTGTTTTATTGTTCCCCTGTTTTTTTCCGGTTTACTATCACCGCGTTTCTCTGTTTAACTGTTTACCGCTACACATACCATGCACAAACACCCATTCCAATGGCGGAACTCGAACCCGTGACTCCCAACTTGGCGGAGCGCCGAAGCCAAACGCTCCAGCGACCATAGCTACAAGGGCCGGCAACTTGAAGAGCATTCAAAAAGTACTATAAATACGTCCCAAATTGTTTGATTGCGTCTTGCCTTTTAGAGAAAATACTAAATTACAAAGACAATGGCGCAACAGTTTTATTTGGGTGCATTCGGGCTAGTCATCATTTTCAGACTCTGTAGTGTATATTTCCAACATATTACACGAAAGATGTAATACAAAACGAAATTTATTGTTCATTTTATAAACAGCCTATATGTATTGTTGCAGTTTATTTTATCTCAGTCTCTGCTGAGTACATAAAATTACTTAAATGGCACGTGTACCTTCAGATATCATGGAAATCAAAAATAAAATAGTACCACATTAAAATTAAATCACAATTAAGGAGTCCCCAAAAATATATGTGGCAACTTGCAAATCTATTTCTAAAATGTATTGCCTCAACATGTAATATGTTATTCGTAAACGATATATGAACCGAATTTTATACTCTGGTTTGAGGTAGACCCTAAATAAACCTGTCGTTTCAGTTTCTTGACTATTCCATTCTGTGTCAGGCATCCGATATCCACCAGTTCAACTGACATCAGTTTCAACCAACCACAGTCGTCTATTATAACGAGTTTATCGTGGGTGTTGTAAGTAATTGCATCTGATTTTAAATTTCTTATTGGTAATAAGCAAATTAAAATAAAGGAAAAAGTACTAACCTAAGTGAAAATTGGTATGCAATGCATAGTATGCGTTAACGATGCTTACATAATTCTAATTACAATTAATATTTGTAAATACGATTTAGAGTTTCATATCTGCAGATAATTTCACGATACCGCTTGGGACATAGTTTCACATAACTTGCTAGTTTTTTTCTACAAAATGTAAGACCCTATAACACATTATTGTTAAGATGCATCTATAGGTCAGCATATCCTGTAGGAAAGTATACTGAATATTTTAATGCTTAATATAATTATTAATATTTTCTATAATGAAAAAAATGGATGCGCCTAATAAATTTGAATTATAGCTTAAAATATTATGTTAAATTTATTAACCCCTTTTTTGTTTAATCTTAAAGAGAATTTTCGCAAAGTTGAACTTCTTTTTGTAACAATCATTATTTTATTTCTTTAGTAAATGTGATAGGTGTTGAACTTTTTCTTTGTTACTCAAATAACAGTTTATTGTAACATACTTCAGTACCTGCTCCTTCGGTATAATTTAAAAGAGAACTTTGGGTTATCATATTTAATAACGCGTGTCTATTACCAAGATATTAATACTTATTTACACAACTGCTAAAACACGTGATGCATTTCTTTACGAGTGAGACGTTTACGACCGAGGAGCATGTAGTTTTGTAGGAGTAAAAAAAGACACTCTTAGCAGCTGCATAATATATCTTGTTTCATACAAAATTAAAAAAGAAACATTTACTGCGATTAAAAACCTGAATTTGTACGCAGGCTGCCATTTTTACGCTAGATATAATACAAACGTGAACAGCTAGATAAAGTGAGTAAAATAAACGAGAACTTGCATCGTAAATTATTTTAAAAACTAAAATACACAATACATTATAACACTCTCATAAAAAAGTTGTTTTCCCATTGATATATCTGAAATATTGCAAATATTAATCCTGTGCAATCCTAAATATTCCAGTATTGCGTTTTTCTTGGTGTATGTTGGTAAAAACAGAGTGCGGAAAATATCGACGAAGCCTAAAGCTACATTTTCCGTTCTCTTTTCAATTTGGAAAGAAGTAAATGGAACAGTGTAAAAGAATAGTAAACTTTGGTGAAAGTGGCATTTTGTTTTGCTAGTAGGGCTTTTACCAAGCCAGATGAAGAGTTTTCTATTCCTAAGAGCAAAATAAAATAACTTTTAACACGCATGTCATACAGAATCTTTTTCTCCAGCCCTTGGTTAATTAATAAATCATTTCTGATCGATAATATTATTCTTCAACTTACAATAGATATTTTCCGGCATCATATAAACCACACTTTATACGCCATGTTGTTTCATTCGACAACATGAATCGCGCATCAAGTTCAACAAAAGATGACCTTTATTGCACAAGAAACGACTTACATACATATAGGTTTACCGAGCGAGTTGGCCCCACAGTAGATAACATGTGAGGCTCACATTCGGGAGATCCAGGGTTCGATTCCCATCGACCATCCACAATGACCCTGGGTTTTACGTGGTTTTCCCTGATTGCCAGGGCGAATGCCGGGGTAATGTATTCTACCATGGTTTCTCCTTTCCCCATTTCGTCTCATTTCATCTCCATTTCACGTTTTAGGTGTGCTTTCAGAGCATGCAATGGTGGTGGTGCCGGACAGATGGCGTAGATGCTTATGCATTGGAAAGATTTCTTCCTGTAAACGCCAGAATAAGCTGGGCACCTTTTAGTACCGCAGCGTCGCCCTATTGGGATTCTTTGCCTCTGGTGCGCGAATGTTTCAAACTGGAAATGTTAGGGACCTCTGCGCGTCTCTGTCGGCATCTCTCCTCGCAAACTTGGGAACTTCTACGGCTCCTTCACCTCATCCCTGGCTCCCGGAGGTGTAGCCACAATAGATCAAGATGGTCTCAGTGCGCGATAACCACATCCTAAATATAGGTTACCGAGCGAGTTGGCTACGTGGTAGGCAACGTGTGAGGCTCGCATTCGGCAAATCCTGGGCTCGATTCCCGTCGACCATCCACTCTGATGTGGAGTTTTCATGATTTTCCCTGGTCGCTAGGCGAATACCGGGGTTGTTTATCGTCTACCACAATTTCCTTTCCGTCATTTCCCTTTCATTCCGTTTCCTTCTCATCTTTCAGGTGTGCTTCTAGGTTTCGTGGCGTGAGGATGTACCGAACATATGGCGCGGATGCTTGCTCAAAGCAAAGAGTATTCCCCGTAGACACTAGAGGACGATTCGTTCAGCACCCTCTCTGGACAGCTCCAGTAGTGGGACGGGTCTTCGTGGCAGGAACTGTTAGAGACTTCGGCGCGTCTCTGTAGCCTATAGCCTCCTACAGTTCCTTCAGTTAACCAGAATTAAACTCACGAATATTATTAGGTTGAAAAGAATATTTTGGAGCACAAAATTTATATTATATTTTAATGAAATTAAGTGGTTTAATTCATCCCTTCCTCCAGAGGGTGGTAGCCGCAATAGATCTGATGTAGGTCGCATTGCGCGAGATGTCGCTCTCCTTGTATACCCTATATATATAGTGTTATTAATTGCGTCCTTATACCGGCTGATTACACGACGCTTGAGGAATTTAAAATAGGTATACTAACATTTTGAAATGCGTAATTAAAATCCACTTAAGCAGATATAATGACCATCTTTTTTGCAAGAAAATCGAAGCCGGTAACTTAATAATACTAAGAATTAGAATACATAATTTCTATTTAAAGCATCGTGTTTTATAAGTTCTCATATATACTAAAAGCTGGCTAAAAATGAAAGTATAGTTCACTGTAATGATTCTGACAACTGTATGTCACTCTTTTTACCAATAAATTATATGTTTTGTTCACAGAGGTAATACCTGATGCCCTGATGAACAGATGTGCAAAGTGCAACGAAGCGCAAAGGAAAGGTGCTGAGAAGGTCATCAGATTCCTGATAGACAATAAGAAAGATATGTGGGAGAAATTGGAAGCTAAATATGATCCTGAGGGAAAGTACCGCAAGCAATACAGTGAGGAGGCCAAGCAGCATGGCATCAACGTGCAGTGAAACAATGCGATATCAGTTCCATCAATCTCAAGGGCATTTCATAAACATTAGCTATTGTAAATTTGAACTAGTTTTGGAAAACCTCAAGATGAAAATATTGTGATACTAAACATTTTATGTCAACCACCTTTTGTCTTTGGGTGTGAATCCTTGCTTTAAAATACAAACTCATTATACTCATTACTAAGTCTTGTCATTAAAACATAAAACCAAAAGGATTTTTTCTTGAATATTCCTATCCCAAAAGCTGAGGTACTTATGATAGTTTTAAAGATTAGCATGAGTCATTTTCTAATCCATTTACAAGGAATATACATGGAGTTGTCATTCAGTACTAATGGTATTTGAACAGACAGGAATCAAGAGGTAACCTCGGGATTTAATATACATGAAAGCTGTTAAGCTCCGTTACCCTCCCATAAGAACGGAAAAATGTTTCAAATTGTTCACCCAGATATAAAGGTAAGTCAAAAAATTATTTTCCCCGATACACACATATAGTAGATAGAGAAGATGTTGCATTCCCCAAAAACATTCAATACCGAAATTTTATCGGAAATACATGTTTTGGAGACTCATGAATCCAAAAAGAACTATTTAGATAAAGGTACCTCTGTGTGTGTCAGAGAGTGTGTGTGTGTGTGTGTATGTGTGTGTGTGTGTGTGTGTGTGTGTGTCTGGGAACAGCATAGCTCAAAAACGAAAATTTGGATAAGTACCAAATTGGTATTTAAGTTCCGTACCTTCCAAAGATGCGACACGAAGATTTTCAAGAACATTTCCCATCCCAAACTCGCTTTACATGGAATATGTTTCGAACTTTTATTTTCTAAAAAATGGCTCCAACGATTTTCATTAAAATACTGCATATTAAAGATATTTACGTGACAAATAAAATGTATATCCTAAATTTTCTGAAAATAGCCTATGAAGTCCTCATTTGGAAAGGATTTTGTATAATTTTGTTAAACTGATAAACATTAAGCCATAGACGAAAACGTTCTACACAAAAAACATGTAGATCTTCTTAAGATACACAATTTATTTCAAATAAGTTTCTTTGTAGATAAGCCATTTCTGAGATGTCAATTATTAAAGGTTCAAATTATTCATTTCTTGGTCACTCTTTTAAAGTCCTGTCAACATTCTGTTGTTTCTTGCGATTGCATGGAAACAGTATTGAATTTTAAGGCTAGCATATAGCACCCAGTTCTTAAACATTTGACTATCGCTGTTCTCTTTGTATCAATAACGCAATGTGCAATGTAGGATTTCTGCAAAGGTTTATTTGGATTAAAGTGTAGTAGAGAGAAAAATAAGCTTGTATATCTACCCACAATATGCAATGCAGTTTGTATACCCACTAATAAGCGATAGAGGGTAGAGAAATTCATTTGAATATAAAACATCAGATCTTTTTGTAAGGGAGCCAACAATGAAGCTTTCCATTCGTGGCAGTAGGGAGTGATGTCATTCCCATTAAATCGTTTCACTATTTCGTCTTTCTTTCAACTTTGGCGGTAAACGTCAGCTTCCTTCAACTTCACAAACAAATAAAAGCTAAAGGTCGTTAAGAGCGGTCCATATTGTGGATGAGGAGCACATTGCCAATTTCAGATTTGCGTTATGTTTGCGTCGATGGGATCTTGAATTCTCTTGTCCCAGTTTCCTTTCGGAGTGTAAAATATGTCTATAAGTAGTATATATCTAAAATTTTAGCATATTAAATTTCATTCGATTAGCAATAACTAACAATTACAACACGAGCAATAAAATCAATCAATATTTATCTCTTTTTGAAACTCTCTCACAAGAGGGACTTAGAATAAAAGAGAAATCTCCCTCAGCTGTAACTTATCAAAGGAAGTGCAGTCTAGCGGATACATAAGCTGTATGATGCTCTGATCCTAGGTTTTCGAGTAATAAAATATGGACCTTAGTTTTTTACTTACCTTCATGTGTAACAATATTTTCTTCATAATCTCCATCAGGGATTAGGCACTTTGGCCCGTTCCGGCGACCAAAATATCTTGTTCCTCTCGGATTATATTTCATTAATCATTCTTGTATGCTCTTTCCCTTTATTTTTGCGAGTTTAGATTTAATCTTCATCTTAGATACACTTAATTATCTGATAATTTCATTTCCGATTTATCCGCTCTTGTACATCCCTTCACACTGTTAATTAATAGGATTCCGGCTGCCAGTAATTTCCTTTTGTCTTTTTATTTAATTATCCATTACTTCAATATGATAACGAGGAACGGTTATTGTAATATACAGTTTTAGCCTTATATCTTTCTTTGTTTTCTCTCCTAAGTTTCTTTTAGAGGCTCTATATACTGTGTGTTATTTATATCCTTGTTTTATTTTATCTTCTAGTAGACGTCGCCATATCTGTTAAGTGTAGAAATCCCTCTCTGTCTGTCTGTCTGTCTCTCTCTCTCTCTCTCTCTCTGTATGCAAAGTGCATATCATGTAATGATACAAAAATCAATAATACAGCTGGTTTTTCTAGATGCTAATAAACATTAAAATCGAGTAAAAAGTAGTACAAGATATGTTCCTTCTCTCTGTACTTCTTATGCGATCAGAGCTACTGTTCTCCACGGTAAACAGAAAATGGAAATAAAATATGCAGAATTATATTGCGTCTAACCCTCTTATCTCTCCAACAGTATAATGAAAGACGTAGACAAATATTTGGATATTTAGCCATAGGTATTTTAAATTACAAATTTTTTAGAGAATTTATTGCATTCCACCCAAAACTTCGATACCGAGATTTCAACGGAAATACCTGAATACAAATAAAGCATTCTGGAAAACATGTCCGTGTGTGTGTTTGTGCGTCTGTAAGCAGCACAACTCAAAAATAGATAAACACCGAACTTGGTATTTAGGGTCAGTATCTCCCAAAGAAGCGAAGATTTTCAAGAAAATTCTCTCGCCAAACCACACTTTAGATGGAACATGTTTTGAAATGTTTTATTTTCTAAAAAATGGCTAACCATTTTTTATTAAAGTACCATATATTAAAGATATTCAAATAAAATGTATATCTTAAATTTTCTGGGATTAACCTATGAAGTCCTCTTCATTCGGAAATAATTTTGTACAATCTTGTATAACTCTTAAACGTTAAGCGATAGTCGAAAACGTACTACACAAAAAAGGAGATCTCCTTAAAACACACAATTTATTTCAAATGAGAATTTTATGTCACAAGCTGTTTCTGAGATATACGTTTAAAGTTTCGAATTGTTCACTTCTTGGTCATTCTCTTAAAGTCCTGTCAACATTCAATTGTTTCTCGCGATTGCATGGAAGCAGCACGGAGATTTAAGGCCAATGTATATCGTCCAGTTCTAAAATATTTGACTATTCCTATTCCCTTTGTGTGTGTAACGAAATATGTAATGCAGCTATTTCCGAAATGGTTTATCTCGATTAAAATTAAGTAGGTAGGAAAAAAAGCTTTCATAAGAATAATTTGTATATCCATTAATAAGCGATAGAGCAGTAATATGAGGCTATTTAACATACAGACAGCTTTACACCATTACAATAAACTGTAATAAATCAAATAAATTAACTATTCATTACGTAATTTTATATATATTATATATATATATATTGATGATTTTAAAAAGTTCAACTAGCTTAGGGTAGATCGGAGAGTTGCGTGCTGCTTGTAGCCATTAGGTATCTGATATATTGTCTGCTTTGATCGTAATGTGGACATTCCATGATTATGTGTTCGGTCGTTAACAGTATGTTACACTAGTGGCAGATGGGTGGTTGGTGCTTTGATAGAAGATAGCGGTGTGTGATTTTGATGTGGCCCATCCTCAGTCGGGAAATTAAAACCTAATCTTGTCTGAGAAGAGAATTGCTGGGAAGATATATTGAAAAACTGGATATTACATCACGTAGTTTGCTTCTCGTAGAGTCAAGCCATCCATCAAATCTTTTCGGAAGCTATTTGCATAATGTTCTTTCCTTCTATGACAATATATTTTCTTGTATTAAAATCAATGCACATATTTCGAATCTTTTTTTAATTTTTGGCTCATTATAACCGCGTCCCTCTGGTAAAATTCTAGTGATGCCTTTGCTAGGATTTCATATTTTAATTTCCCTCTGGTCTATTAACTTCTGTCAGTTATACAATGCATTATATTTCTAATTAAAGCAAATGTAGTCATTGCAGGTTCCTGCTACAAATTTTTAAATTTCTTAAATTTCCCTAAACCACTGTTTCAATTATGTGCAAAATAACATAGTTCAAGTCCCAGCAAGCAATAAACATTAATTATTACGTGCTGGGCCCGTTCTAAAACACGTTCACGTATGAAGTGCTCTCCAGAAAAATAATTGTTTTACAGAAAATGACGTTAGAAAGAAATTAACCAAGGATTTAGTACATGTCTTTAGATGAAAATAATTATTTCTTGCTTCTTAGAGGCGTCTGAGAAGTAATTAAAATAACATATAGTGTATTGTCTAGGTGGGATCAAATTCCTTTTTTTAGTATTTGACGCCCGTCCTTAATATATAGAGTGGACCATTTAAGTTGAGACTGTACAATATCTCCTAAACTAAGCGTTGTAGAAAGAAATGTCTTCAATAAAAGCTGCTTGATATTATGGGGAAAGTAAATCCATTAGTCGTGTTATATTTGGAGGGCGTTATGATGACCATTTTCGGGTCAATTTAATATTTTTAAATGAGAACCTACAGTTATGGTCAAATTAAATTGACCCTACAATGACCATCACAACGTCCTCCAAATAAAATACGACTAATGACATTTACTTTCCCCATAATATCAAGTAACTTTTATTCAAGACATTCCCTTCTAGAGCTTAGTTTTGGAGATATTGTACAGTCTCAACTTAAATGGTCCACCCTGTATACTCGCACGGCAACGCAGGTGGTAAGTGAGATCAAAGGTGTCTTAGCTTCACAATAATATCTGTAACTTTTAAAACACAAACGGAATGTATTTACAAGATGCAAAATTACCAGAAATTTTAATTTACGTACATTTTCGTTGCATGCATAACATATTTATTAAAACGGAAATGCAGCCCTTTACAGCGTTTTGTTTTAACAGAAGAGACCACTTTTAGATGTTTCAATAGGGTTTGGCTTCGAGGTGGACCGAAAGTACCATTAGTAAAATAGTTTCTTACAGATAAAGACTCATATAAAACGCTTCTTAAGTAGTTCATAATGTGTATTACTAGACAAGAACGTCGTGGATGGCAAAACAGGAGTGACACTAATGATCTAAAAATTTTCGTACATAAAAGTGATAAAATGGATCTGTTTAAATAAATGGATATATATCATTTTGAGGGAATTAAAAATACAAGGTTATGAATTATACAAAGGATACAGTACGTATTCTGAGGGGACAGTTAATTATATTGATGAATGAATACTAAACGTACCAAATTATATAAAAATAATAATGTTGTGTAATATAATAGCTCACATCAAAAAATTAATTATTTTAAGATGTCTACACAGGTAAAATTATTAGCAAATTTATATGTAATGATGATGTGAACGAGTTTATAAATATAACAATAGATATAGATAAGGATGGACTTCGATACTCTCATTACTCGGTGGTATCGAAATATGTCTAATACTTTGAGATGAACGTTCGATACTTTTTCGATAACTTTAAACTTTTAAGTTTTGCATTATTGAAAGTTACTGCATTTAACTTTATGCTAGAACGAATGAAAGGAGTCGAGCCTTCACCTTAATCCCTTGCACATATCCCCTAAGAGTTTTTGAAACCTGGACCCTGTGTCCTGTGGGTGAAAATGAATGCGGCATTCCATAGATTACCGTGTCTAAATGAAAACATACAAAACAATTGGGGAAGAGTAGAGGTGCTCATGTAACATGCAGCGTTAACTGAGTTGTGAATGAAGCTGATTTAACTGACAAACCTTTCTGAATAGCCTGGCTTATTCACTCACTCTCAGACATTGCATTTATCTACTCCGGTGACCAAAATCTGTGAATTCCGCAGAAACAAATCAGAACTTAAGACGTGAGATAATACAGTACATGGAAATAATCCTTCCTTCCTTCCAACTGTTAGCTGATTTTTACGCAAGTTAAACTCAGATCACCAGCGTAGCTTACAGGTATACGGACAGAAAATCTTTTAAAAGAAAGGTTTCAGCACAAATTATAGTTATGTAAAAAGGGGAACAAATGTATTATTATTATTATTATTATTATTATTATTATTATTATTATTATTAGCCTTGATTAATAATAGGGGATTATCATCTGTAGCATCATCAAGATGAAAAAATTGCTGCCAATTCAGAGATGTCAAACACGAACAATTTCGGAATTAGCATACAATACAAAGTTGGTTACATAAACAGAAACCTATTAATAACAATATAATTCGGAAAATAATCTATCGCCTCTACAGTTGTTTACCAGGTGAGAATCGTGTATCGAGTATCGGAGCTCAAAAATCAGTATCGGTATCGAGTATCGAGAAATAATGGTATCGTCCCATTATTAGATTTAGATTGCAGTGAACTCTTTGAAATTGAGCGAGTAAAAAAGCTCTGATACGTCACTTTCACATGGCTTTCTCTTGCCCTAAGATATTATTTTTATACCTCTTCTAGAAACTATTCTTTTGTGTGTACTTCAGGTTAACTGAGATAAACGTTTATAGAAAGGACTTCATTACCATTTCGCTGCAGTTACAAGAGGAGTACAGGAGACTGCAGCGATAATCATAGCTTTATATGCTAACATTAAATTGCATGCTCTTTCATCACATAGGAGACAACTGAAGGTGATCACCTGCAACAATTTTGAAAAATTCAATCCAATAACAGCCAATATCTGGTGTCAAAATAAAGTTATGTGAAATAAATTGTATGCTTTAAAGAGATCTACGAGTTTTTGCAGCAATTTGTCTATTTCAATTATATGAAATTCATTCACAATGAAGAGTATTTAATAGACTATTCGAAATAAACAATTTGTTAGTCATGTAATAAATAAATATAACAAATGGTATTTTAATAAAAATCTTAAGAGCCATTTTTGAGAAATTCCTAAATATCAAGAAATCTTCCATGCAAAAGCTAGTTTACAGTGGGAAGATTTTCTTGAAGATGCATTACAAGATGCTGAACTTAAATATGAAGTTTGGTATTTATCTGAGTTTTCCTTTTGAAGTATGCTGTTCAGAGAAGAGCACATCGACACATACGCTCATGGTTTTCTAAAATGCTTGTTTTTTATTCGGGGGACATCAAAACATGTATTTTCGGTGAAGACCTGATACCGAATTTTTTGGGTGGAATGCATTAGCTACTTCCTCCACCTATAAGGAGGTAGCTGCAGCTAGGTGGGATATTTTCTAAAATGTGGTGGTAATTCATAAAAACAACACACACATGAATCTAAAAATTTAGGTGAAACTAAAAACCGAATTGCAACAGCAGATGCCACTTAAGTATGACGATGTAGCTGGTTAAGAATAACCTATTCTCTATATCGTTCTAATTGAGTATATTCATTCCTAATATTTTTTATATTTTCTGAAACGTTTACATTTTATGATAATGCCAATAAATTTGAAGGATTTTAATTGCTAAACAGCAGCAAAATATTATTCAGGTGTTGTTGCTAGATCACGTTCCACTGCAGTTCTGCAGTTTCGATTGAGTAATTATGTTCTGAGAATCGTTGTTTTACATGTAATAGCTCACATGTGTCGTGAGTAGGAACTAAGCTGGAAAGATGATACAGACCTGAAAAATTCAATGCCAATGGATGGAACACGCGCGACGGATCTCCGGCTTTCCGGCTTCTGTCGTTTCCCATGCGCGCATTAACCTTGTTTTCGTCTGATTCACTCTTAGTAGGTAGAGATATTTAATTCCATTCAAAGGTTCGATATCAAGGTTTCACCAGAAACATATGTTTTAAGGTCCCCTGAAGGCAAAACTGTATTTTTAGAATAATGTCCTTGCGTGTGTCTATCTACCTTGTGTGTGTGTGTGTGTGTGTGTGTGTGTGTGTGTGTGTGTGTGTGTGTGTGCGCGCGCGCGCGCGCGCGCGTGTGGACAGCATAGCTCAAAAATAAAATGGTGGATAAATAGTAAATTTGGTATTTAAGTTCGGTACATTCCAAAAACTTAACTAAAAGGTTTTCAAACTACGCGTTTAATGCAAAATTGTTCGTTATTTTTAATTTTCTCAAAAATGACTGTACCGATTATAGTTAAAGCACCATATGTTTAGGATATTAGTATGACTAATAAAGTCCATGACTAGAGCGTGGAACTCTGGTTCCTGGCTACGGAATGCGCCCAAGTTCGATCCCGCCCGTGGGGATGCGAATTTTAAGTTCCAGTATAGGACCAGTGCTCACTAGCATCTTGAGGAAAGTGAGGAGCTGCGATAGTTAGCAATCTTGGCCTCGTGAGCCAACTTTCTGGCTGGGGATGCATGATGCTCGTCACATCACTTTCGTATATCGGTTGGATGCTCTCTCATCTCTGCCGTGCCTAAGTGGGCGTGAGGCCGGCAGTCGGGTTGGCAGGTCCAGCTCCCGCGGGCTGTAGCGTCACAGAATTGTTTTTTATTAATGAAGTCTTGGTCTTGAATTTTTTGCAAAAAGTGTGTGAAGTCCTCTTAATTTCGAAAAACTGTATATAATTGTGTAATTGATATACCATAAGTGATAGAAGGACAAAAAATTATCACATGAAAAATATAGATGTCGTTAAAACACATAATTTATTTTAAGGAAAGTGTTGGTGGCATTAATCAATTCAGAAATATTCGTTGCTATTAGCTTCAATTTGCCAATACTTTATCATTCATGTTTGAAGTGCTACGTCACAATTCTGTTGGTTCTGCTATGTAATGCAAAAACTTGGAGTTTAAAAGCTAGCATAAAGTGATCCGCTTTTTAAAGATTCGACTATCGCTTCAGTCTTCTGTATCCTCCTATGTATTTACAACAATATACAGGCTGATTAAAAAAGATGGACACACTTTCAGTCTGCTACATTTCCTGCACTGTACATTGTACTTGAATGCTGCCAAGTACATTTGAAAGCGGATGTTGTAAAGCTCTGAATTCTACCACGAGAGCGCTCCAGCACCACAGTGTAGTATCAGCTGTTCCGCGTACATACCGCATCAGTTTTAAGTGAAATGGCTACTATGCAACATAAGCCTTTCCTCATTCGTGATTTCGTAAAAGTGAGTCTGCAGCTGCGGTGCAGCATGCATTTCAGTGTAAGTTTAACATTGAACCAAGGAAGAGCAAGGCTCTTGACGAAAAAGACTCTCTGTATAAAGGTAAAAGCCCAGGTCGATCTGACGCACGCACACGCACGCACCTCGTGTATTGGAGGAGAATGTGGAGTGCATTCAAGCCTGCTTTGCACAAAGCCCAATAAAATCAACTCGTAAAGCGAGTAAACAACTTACACTGCCGCAAACAACTGTCTGCCGTGTGCTGAGGTGCCAGTTAGTGTACAAAATATACCATCTACAACTGGTACAGGCTCTTTGCACAAGCGATAAGGTAAAGCGTGTGGAATTTTGTTCTGTCCACCGAGGTCTCTTGATCTCACACCCTGTGATTTGTTCTTCTGGGGATTCATGAAAGAAGCAATTTGCATACTGCCTCATCCCACGAATATGAATGACCTAAGAAGGCATATCACAGCTGCAGTGAACTCGGTGATACAAGACATTCTTCGACTGTGAGATGAATTCAGCTACGGTCTAAATATTATCCGTGCAGCCGGAGGGGGACATCATGAACATCTGTAAACCTCCATGTATGTATAATCAAATGTAATTTACAGAATTAAAATACAACATATATTTCAAGAAATATAGCCAACTGAAAGTGCTTCCATCTTTTTAAATCACTCTGTACATACCTAATGAAACTAGTTATTTCTGCAAACTTTTTTGTCTTTTATTGTCATTTACAAAGTATGAAGTAGATAGAAAAATAGGTTTTATAAGGCAATTTTGTAGATATAAAAATAAATATTATTGGGTAGAGAAAGTCATGCGAATGTAACATACCTTTATCGTTAGAAGCAGAAGTTTTTTGTACTACGGGCATTCAACGAACCTTTAAACGAAAGACGCATGTTCACCACAAGCCACATCAAAGCTTTAAACCTTGTTTTTTCGTAATCCCCGCCTTTTTTACTTTCTTCTTTCTTTTTTGTCTCTACCGCTTATCTCAGGTAAACGAAGTACTGTATTCAACTGATAAGTTTGACTTTGAGACTATACTGGAAATATAAGTGCTTAATGTTTCCAAAAGAAGCACTTTTAGAAAGAAAAAAAAAGACTTATGCAGTGTGTGTGTGTGTGTGTGTGTGTGTGTATGTAGATGTCCTCTTC
This sequence comes from Deroplatys truncata, assembly GCA_030765065.1. NCBI lineage: Eukaryota > Metazoa > Arthropoda > Insecta > Mantodea > Mantidae > Deroplatys > Deroplatys truncata. The sequence goes on along the minus strand of CM060978.1, from coordinate 144,682,303 downwards.
CGGCTATCAACAATATAACTAAAAAAGGAGAGAAGGATGAATATCATATTTCAACTTAATCCACGTTTGAAGAATGCAGGATGTTCAGGAAGTTCCTCTCACCAGAAACAAGTATCTCAATTTTTATATTGTCAGAAAAACACCATAAGGATTTTGCTTAAAATATTAAATGCCTAAGACATTCAAACAAAACTAATTATGTATTTTGATTTTTTATGAACAGCCAGTGTTGAAAAAGTCTTCATTAGTAACGGACTCTGTATCAATAAGAAACTACAAGAGATGTACAAAATTTTACTACAGGTGAAATGATACACAGTTTATATGCTTGCTTTTTTCATAACATTAGGCATGTCTGAAATATTCGTTATTGTATTTTTAATTTTTCCTAGTTAAAAACCTCTTGTCATGATATCTATATTATATACTTGAAAATGCAAGTTTTCCTTCCTTTTACACATAAGGTCATATTGAGAAAAATGCCGATACTTTCCAATAAATAAGTCACTGCTATTCTGACTCTTCCATACATCTTGGCAAACTTGAAATCAACCTGGCAAATGGTAATCGTAAAAAATGAAAGTTAGGAAGTATATAAAAGTTATTAAACGAGTCAGCGTTCTTTAAAGTATGAAATAATTTTTCAAACTAAGCTTTAACTGCAATGTTTTTATTTTTGTTCAACAAAACTGTCTAGCAATAAAATTACAAATTAAATGTATATTTTCAGTTTTTCTAATTGCTTCTTATATAAATGAGAAAGCGCAAGAGGTTAAAAAATCTGATGTGTTACACTCACATGACTTTCTCTACTCTTGTACAATCGAGATAAACATTTGCAGACTCTATCTTATTGCTAATTTTCTTGTAGATGTAAGGGGAATACATATTTACAAGGACAATATAGAAATACAGTAGCCTTTAAGCATAGACATTACTCTTAATAGCTGGTTGCTATGTGCAGCACCATTCTCTTTGCCACAGATTAATACTCTTTGCATATCCAAGAAAAAAAATTAATAACGAATTCGCATTTGAGAAAATAAGTATTGAAAAATTTAAGGGAATAACAAGCAATATCTCGAAAATGGTTCACTCAACAAAAAATGTTTATGACTTAAATTGTGTACTTTAACGCGATCTACATTTTTTGTGTAGTAAAATTTTGTCTATCTCTTATGGTTTACCAGTTATGCAAAAGTCGGTCATAATGAAGAATACTTTTGGAGACATTCCCAGAAAATTAAAGATATACATTTTATTTGTCATGAAAATATCTTAAACATATGATATTTTCATTAAAATCGTTACAGCCATTTTTGAGAAAATTAAAATTTTCGAAAAATGTTCCATGTAAAGGGTAATCTGGGGGGATTTTCTTGAAAACCTTCGTGTCGCATCTCTGTAAGATACGGACCCTAAATACCAAGTTTGGTGTTTATTCGATTGTTCGTTTCTGAGTTATGCTGTTCACAGACACACACATAGACACACAGACACAAATACTGTTTCCAAAAATGCTTTTTTTGGATTCAGGGGGTCTCAAAACATATATTTCCGGTGAAATCTTGGTATCGAATTTTTGGGTGGAATACAATACTTCCCCTACTTACTATACGTAGTAGAGAAAGTAAAAAAAAAAACTTACGTCAAAAAATATGCAGATTTTATTAAAATATACTAATTTTGTACTTTTTTTCTCAGCATTAAGATTTTTGGGACAAGCCGTCGTTATATATTTAATTTTTTTTCAAGTTGAAGTTTACTATGATGCTTCAGCTGTGCTACACGTCTGAAAAGTCGTTGTTTGTTTTCCGAATGAGAATATTCTGAGTGTTCTTTTCGTATGTCACACGTAATCAGGACAGTATTGCTCAATTTTAAGACATTTCAGGGCAAAACGTCATCACAATTAACACAAAATGAATAAATAATCGCTTATTTATATGAATAATCTATCTTATATATAATAAACCTGTAAGCGATATTTTATAATTAATACCTGAGAATGTTATTTTTCTCGATGGTTACAGGTTATGTACCATTTCCAAAGTGTTTATATTGCTGGTGTGGGAGTAGAAAGTCTTTTCATATTCACAAGTTCCACGCTTGTTTCATTATGTATGGATGTTAGGGGTTTCTGTATTACCTGAAAATGTTGTAGCTGCAATGTTACAAAATAACTTTGGGTCATACAGAAGCTACTGCGGTTAAAATTTGGATTTATTGTGAACATCTAGAAAATAATTTGGCCATTTGGATAAATGATTCACTGTCAAAATTACTTATAGTTTATACGTCATTTGCACAACTTGGAAAAATATCGGGGGAAGGGGATCATAAATACAAAATATTTCATACAACAGATTTCATTTGGATATTTCATACCCATTTCCGTAAATATTAGAGGATTTTTCGTCCATTATTAGGAATATCACAGAATTTTACGAAATTACAGTTTTAAGAGATAAAGGGAAGGATTCAAAATTAAAAAATACTATATCATTCTACAATAATTCATAAACAATGCTAGAGGTAGGTAAATTAAAATTAACTAAATCGTTATTCAAAGTTTGAAGGGGGACCCGCACAACGCTGAGTAAGGTGGTTGCGCTATTAAGGGTAAAGGTACGGACGAACAGAGAGAGCCCCCGAAACTGGGACGCAGCAAGCCTCGGTTCCTTGTGCTTCTTCCGTAACCACCGGGAGGGAGGGATGAGGGGAGAGACTCGAAGGGCGGTAACATCCGGATGAAGACGGGCGCAAGCACTGACGTGGTTCCTAGTGTATCCATATTGAACGCCACCGAGCCCTTTCTATTGGACCACGAGCCTCCGGGGGTTTCCCGAAGTGGCTCTCGTCCGAAGCGGGTTTCAGCCGAGCAGTTCCGGACGACGTCAGGACGAAACTTCAACATAGCGTCGCCCAGCTGCAGCCCGCCGAACACCGTCGCCTGGTCCTACAACCCTGAAACAAATGACAAGCAAGATGAAGGGTAAGGCAGGAGAGTCGTGGTAGAAGATGAACCATTCCAGAACTCGCCTGCTGACCCGGGAAAACCACGAAAAACCCGTAGGTCAAACTGGGTGGCCACCGGGGAAAGAACCCGGGACCTCCCGATTGCGTGTCGCACACACTACCGCGGCGCCACCTCCCTTGGTGCTTGTACTATTAATAAACACTAAGATCGATCTACAAGTCATTTCATTTTATTCTAAAATGTCCCTGATGTAAAATATGAATAAACTAAGTAACAAGATGAGAGACAGCATTTTGCCTTAAACTGAAGTTGTCAATACAAACTTAGAGAGTTATATTTTGGGCTTAATGAGGAGATACAGAACCGCAAATGTGCTAGAAATCTGCATGTATTGTTGACTCGTCCGCCAAACAAACCGGTAGGATAACTGAAAATAAGTAAGCAGGTCTTCCCCATAATGCTATATTCTGAAAGCTAAAACGAAGTCTTCTTGCAAAAATACCTTTAAAATTTTCAACTTCGTGAGTTATAATTCTAGCCATATTGTAAAACGCATATTTTTAGTAAGTTAACTGATGTTAACGTTTATAAAACCCAAGATATCATTCTCAAAAATGTTGTTCCCATCGTGTATATTGAGAGCGTTCACGTGCCTAAGGGAGTGAGAGAGAGAGAGAGAGAGAGAGAGAGAGAATGTATGTGTGTGTGAATCTTTCATAACACGACTGAACTCTATTCGATAATACTTGAAATACGTATATAACATGCATTAACCCCTAATATTGCGGACTATACGCCAGTTTACATAATTACTTTCCCCAAAGGGGAGCTATGCTGCGATATATAAATTGTTGGTATATATAAAAGGTATAATAATATTTTTTATTAGTTTCTCATTTATGATGCTTCGATTTCATAAATGTTTAAGGAGTTACATATATACAATGTAACATAGCTAATGAATAAGCTATATACCGTCTTGGATTGAATTGGATTGACTACGGTACTCGGCAACGATCCAGAGTGGATATTGCACCTACGCCCCACGAGGAGGCCTCCCCGAGAGGAAGGATGAGGCGAGAGGAGATACCGGGCGCCTGGAACCAGGATCGACGGCACAGAAATGGCAGGGTCCCCACGTTACCAGATAGAGACACCGCGGTAGACGAACAGGGAGACCGTGGACTCCAGCCCACACAGAAGGGGTCCAATGCCTCTCAATGGGATGCGGATACCCCAATGAAAAGGTGCAGATGCAATTTTTATCAGGATAGGAATTGTAATTAAGGTATTTCAATTATTAAATTTTATTAGATAAAACATTTCTTGAGTATTAATTTTTATCATAATTAGAAATAGGAATGTAGATGATGAAATAGCTTGAATAAGAAAATATTTGAGTGAGGCTTCGGTTGAAAATAAGTTTTTTCCGGAAGAAAGAAGAGGAATGAAGGAGAGTAAGTTAATTTCAATCCAGCCGAAAGCCGAGGTACGGAGAGAATCACAAAGAGCGTTCTTTTCCCCTACTAAGCTGCACCGAAACACCATCGCCGATACTTCCGGCCCTAAAGGAAATCCATGGAATGAAAAATGAATTAAATGAAGAATGGAGCGAAATGGAGAGACCGGAAATTCTGAGGACGAAGGAAACCTCTCCAGCATTCGCCTGACGACCCGGGAAAATCCGTGGGTCAGAGTGCACAGTATATACCGTATGAATATTTCAGTTATTACTTAATTTTACCAAAGTCGCTTCATTAAAAGCATAAAAAACCATGATATTCACAGGTTTATTATTTCGATTGTTTAAGGAGTTATAATTGTTTATTACTATTATCCATGTGCATGAGTCACTTTATGCATGGCGCATTAATCTAAATCGTTTATGGTAACTTCCTCGTTAACACTGGGAATAAGTACAAATTTGAATGCATAATCGATAAGGAGTATTCTCAAATTTATATGACGTTCGATGTATACTCACGTTTTAAGTTTCATTAATTCAATATTGAGTTCGAAAACATTGCACGTAGCAGTGAGAGAGAGAGAGAGAGAGAGAGAGAGAGGGAATGAGTGAGAGTGAGACTGAAAGAAGAGAAATAGGCGAGAGAAAGCGAGACGGAAAGACAAGAAGAGAGAGAGAGTATCTTCCCAGTTAGGCAATAGCTATAGCACAGCTACATGTTCTGCTACCTTTAATCCATTTGAAGGAAAGGAAGAAAAGAAAGAAAGCAAAAAATTCACCGATTGAATTTCCAAAACATTCCCCATAAGTGTTTTATTCAGAAGTATGTATATTTTGTAACTACATTCTCTCTGCTATTAGTTAATTAGTATTAGTGACAGTTCAAACTCAAACTGACTAAATTTAAAATAACTGTGATGTTTATTTACAGATACTATTTATTCCTGATGCAATGACCACTGGATGTTCAAAATGCACCGATATCCAGAAACAGGACTCTGAGGTCACAAAGGTTTTGTAAAAAAAGAAGCACGGTATATGGAAAGTGCTGAAAGCAAAGTACGGGAAAATACTCGCCATAGTGCTCTTCAGAGGATCAAAACATTACATTAAAATACTGAAGAAACAAAAGTTAGTTTACAGAACTCCAACAAAAGCCAAAGAAACAGAAAACAATGTAATAAAATCTATATTTATAAATTGGATTATTTAATATATACATGTGTGTGTGTGATGTTTACTCCGGATAAGGCCCTTTTATAAGCAGAGAAATAGGGTTAGCTTCCTTCCTGAAGTATCCAGTAACTATGCAGGGTATACTATATATCGATTACACACCTGAGGTTCCATTTACCTAGGAATTGCGGACAACTAAAAACAATAACATTTCTAAAAGCACTCTTCTTTTATTTCTTTCATTTTTAGTATCCTGGGCTTTAATAAGCCATGTGATACAAATAGCAACTTCTACTTCTTGCAATAACTTGAAGAGGAAAAGCTTCTGCCATATAAACATTCATTATCTGTTTAACCTCCTCTCATGTAGGACTTACACCCCCAGGACTTACAGGCGGTTGCCTGGGGTCAGAGCTCGTCGAGGAGCAGACACTCATGGATCAGACAGAACATCCAGGATGGGTGATCAGCCCGATGCCTGGTATGGGATGAAGGAAGTAGATGAAGCGAAATGTTGGTGAAATGGATGAAAGGAAAGGTGATGATGCAGTTGGTGGAATGAATTGCGGGGGAAACCGGAGAACCCGCCGCTTCGTCCATCACAAATCCCACGTGCAAGTCCCTGGGATTGAACCCGGTCCGCCTCGGTGGGAGGCGAGCGGTCTAACCACTCGACCACGGCGCCGCCTGCCATGTAAACATCCCGTCTGTAATTCACCTCTCTCCTTTCTTCACTCTCTGTCTTTGTCGTCTAGTACTCTTCTTCGTGAATAATTTCTATTTTAGCAGTCCGAATTTGTTCCTTGCTGTAGGAGATAGGCGGAGAAAGAGGGGAAGCTATCAGGATTCAGAAACAGAAGAACAACAGATACCATATTAATTATAAAGACAATGGTGGATAAATACTTAAGTAGAAAAAGGGCAGGGTATACATGATTTTTATTGATTTAGAAAAAATGTTCGACATTATAAACATGGATGCACTAAGGTTAAAACTAATTAGGAAAGAAGGAGCTAATCATTTATAAAGAATATAAAGTATTTATATGCAAATAATGAGTGGTGTCTGAAAATAGCCAAGAGAAGAATTAGTGAAGAGAACGCGAATAATTCAGGGCTTAGACAAGGGTGCACACTTAGTCCTGTGCTATTTAACCTATTTATAGATGATATTACAGAAGTGATAAAAACATTGAATCAGCATTCACCAGTTATTAATAATAAGGAAATATCAGGCTCAGTTGTGGGGCTAAGTAAAGCTATTAAAGCAATTGGCAAATACTGTAAAGATTGGAGGTTCAGAATAAACAAATAGAAATCGAAAATCATGATTTTTAAGAAAGGATATAAACTAACAAAGACCGAAAAGCGGTATTGGGAAGGAACGGAGCTGGAAGTAGTGAGGACAATAAACTATCTAGGAGTAAGGCTCAATAGTGCAGGGGATTTGAGAGCACAAATAAACAAGTGCTAGGAAAGGGGAAGCAAGCAATACAGGTAATCAAAGTATGTGTGAACAAAATACCAGAAATGCAAATTGGTCATGTGTTGCAATACTTGGTGCTCAACCTGGTCCGCTACATCATACAGCACAATGGTGGAAGCAAGGATGTTATACGTAGCAGAGATATGGGGACAGGAAAAAAGGATGGAAAATGTAGATGCTATACATAGGAATTTTTGTAAAATAAGCCTGGGGTTACCAAGAAGCTCACCGAATGGAGTAGCACAAGCAAAACTAGGGAGGGTGAGAGCTAAAGCACAATAGTGGAAAGGGCAATCAAATACCGTTTCAGAATAAAGCTACTTGAAGAAAATGAGATATTAAAGCAATGCTTGGTTATACAGGAGAAAATGAGGAAAAAAGAAACTTCGATGCACAAGATACTGACAACATTGAAAGAAATAGGAATGGGGGAAATATTGGCAGAAAGAAAGAACAAAAGTAAGGATTTCTGGAGAGAAATTAGAACAAGGGTGGAGGATATTGAAAAGCAAGAAATTATAAGTAGTTTCAAGAGGGAAAGGTCACTAATAGATTATAAATATCTTAAAACGGAATGGGGGAAAGAAAGATACTCGAAGTATGCCACAAAGAGGACAGAATGGAGTATACATTTAATTGATCTAACGGGGTGAAGATGAGGGGGGAGATGTACTAATTGTAATGAATTACATGACAATTGGCATTATATTTTGGAATGCGAGGAGGACACGGATAAAGGAAGAGAGAATTTAATACTAGAAAATGGAAGAATTTGCCAATAGAGCTAAAATTTAGGAAGATTTTTAATATAAGATCAAATGAATATACGGGGAAATCAGGAAAAATTAGCTTAAAGTGGTTAAAAGAGACAAATTAGAGAAAATACGGAAAAATTGTAACAAGGAAATAAAGGAAATAGTGGGAAATTGTACTTCCCCATTATATATACAACAGAATGTTAAATATAAGGGGAAGGGAAATAATAAGCAACTCCATTGTATTGTAAGCATTGCATAAATTGCATGTAAGTTCAAAGTAGACAATAAATCATTTATTCCTGCAGTTACGCGTTAATTTTATTTATACAAGTATTAACTCAGTACCACCAGATTTTATTCATTGAATGGGGGAATGTGTAACTCGTATACATATTATTAAGAGTAAAATATCTCAACTTTTAGCGCTTAAAATAGATATCCACTGAGCGAGATGGTTCAATCTGTGGCTCGCATTCAGTACGTCGTGGTTTGAAATCCCATGTACCGCCAATCTGACCGAATCACTGGATACTCAGCACCACAACCATAAGTTTCACCCACAAAAATTAATTAATTAATGAAAAAATAAATGGTGCAGGAAGATCACTATACCTATTATCGGGTTCAAAGCTCCTGTCATTTTTAAATATCGTGTTTCTAAAAACCGTATTCTCAGTATTTTTCATTACTCAAAATGTTTGAACGATTAACTTCTAATTTTCAGCAAACCTTCATTAGCGATTACTTAAGACTCACATAGCCACATTTCGTTTTTGAAATGTTATAATTACGTTAGGTTTAATTAAATATTTTTATATCATGATATTCATGAAATCGAAAAAATGGTGCAGCAAGATCACTATAACTATTATCGGGTTCAAAGCTCCTGTCATTTTTAAATATCGTGTTTCTAAAAACCGTATTCTCAGTATTTTTCATTACTCAAAATATTTGAACGATTGACTTCTAATTTTCAGTAAACCTTTATTAGCGATTACTTAAGACTCACATGGCCACATTTCGTTTTTGAAATGTTATAATTACGTTAGGTTTAATTAAATATTGTTATATCTTGATATTCATGAAATCGAAAAAATGCAACAAACAAAAAAACAAAAAACAAAGGGGTTGTGTTATTTTCTGGCATTGCTTTATCGGAATTTTAAAAAATTGCAACTTGGGGTTCTTCATAATGGTCTGTAAAGGCAAAATAAAATTCTGAATAGGATTTAATAAACCATTTGACATCTGGGGCATTTTAATTAACATAAGTTCATTAATTCCAGAACAAAAGCATTAATACATCTGAAGCAAATGCACATGCCTAAAAGAAATTATGTACGTGGTATTTACATACTTCAATAAAAATTTCGGATACCTCATTCAAAAACTGCGGATTTTTAGGTTTTTTACGGGTGCATTGCCTTAAGTGCTATGCTGTGCTCCATGGCATTTAATCCTCTCTCCAAGGAAAGTATGTTGTTCTTTAAATTCAAAGCTTCTTTCTTCTGTCATTGCCTGAAGTGATAACTGGGCTTATTCATCTCCTGATATTTTATATCCGAGCGCCACCATAGACTTCACAATGCTTATAGGACTCTATCAACAGCTCGTGCTGGAAGATAAATATCTGTGAAAACATCGTTCCTCTTAAACTGCAAATCTTTACAAATACAAACAGCAATACCTATTAGTAAACTTAGTAATATAATTTAACAGAGTTTAACGAAAATTAACCCCTATGATAACGCAGGTAAAAACGTTAATTCTTCTATCCTCGCTTCATTATTTATAATATATATTTTAGCTAGGGATAACTTCAGTGTTCAATCTCTTTTACAAGAAACTTACAAATCTTCAGTAATGCTTCTCTTCTGGACCTCTAACCACACCAGTATATAACACTAAACAGACACGGATATGTAAAAGTTGGAGTGCAAATTTACTTGAACTATTATACAATGTGAATGCAAAACACATCGACAAAGCTTAGTATGTTGGGCGGGACATTAAAGTGAACATATTTTTTCAAGAGGGAACCCATCTCCGGAAATACATGATTTGGACACTGTGAGGCGTCGAAGTTTGCGAAAGGTTCCGAAAAGTTGATGGATGTGGGTTCCACATTTCGTTAAGAATCCCAACAATAACATTACACTGTGCAGTAAATTACAAAAGGGGTTCAAACTGTTGACCTCCTATTTGAATGAGTGTACATTGGCGTTGCAGAGACAGACGCACGTAGTTAAATAAGTGCCTCTGCGCTCAGTAATACAGTCGCAGCGTGGATTTGTGCGATAAAATCCTCCTCTGGTGTTACAGGAGTAGCATACATCATAGTCTTCATGGTACTCCACAGAAAATAGTCAGGAGGTGTAAGATCTTGTGACCGCGGTAATATCCGAGGGCCATGGCACAGGTCCCCTCTACCAATCCATCAATTGGAGTATATGGCGTCCAGGTGGTTCGCACATTTGCATCAAAGTGAGCTGGATTTCCATCGTGTTGCAGCCGCATTACCTGACGAACCTGTAGTGACACCACAACAAGTAGAGTAGGAAGAACATCTCTGATAAAAGCGAGGTAAGTCGCACCTGTTAGTCTGGTTTGCCCAATGATCTGGTCATCAATTATCCCAGCCCATACCTTCACGCTGAACCTGATTGGTTACTTCTAACCATTTGCGCACGCGGATTCTCATATGCCCAAATATAAATACTGTGCAAACTTTGACGACCCACAGCGTCCAAACCATATCTTTCCGGACATGGGTTCCCTCTTGAAAACGTTCACTTTAATGTCCCGCTCAACATACTAAGCGCTGTAGGTATTTTTTCTATACACACTGCATTTCAATGGCTTTATTTTGTGGATTTTAATTTATAAAAGGCTTAATGTGCACTTATCTACTACTTTGGTAAGTAGTAAATCCATATAGCATAGTAAATGAAAATAACATATTTTAATGAATTCTCTCGCATACATGCCTAAGTGTGGCTTCTTGCATGTCCCAAATTAAACTTGCTTTATATAAATAAAATACTACCGATAAAGAAGAAAACATTTAAGCTTTTAGTTGATATATTTATCACAAAAATATGAATCTAATGTGTTATATTCACATGACTTTTTTTGCCCTCTATCGTTTATTAGTGGGCATACAAATTATTCTTAAGAAAGCTCTTCTCTACTACGTATAACAAGTAGGGAAAGTATTGTATTCCACCCAAAAATTCCATGTCGAGATTTCGCCGGAAATATATATTTTGAGGCCCCCTGAATCCAAAAAAGCATTTTTACAAAAAGCTACATATATATGTATGTATGTGTGTGTGTGTGTGTGTGTATCTGTCTGTCTGTGTGCCTGTAAACATCGTAGCTCAAAAACGAAACGTCGGATAAATATCAAACTTGTATTTAAGTTCAGTATCTTCCAAGGATGCGGCAGGAGTATTTTCAAGAAAATCTCCCCACCCCCAGCTACCCTTTATATGGCACATTTTTCAAAAAATTGATTTTCTAAAAATGCCTCTAACTATTACGATTAAAATACCATATATTCAAGATATTTACATGACAAACAAAATGTGTATCTTGAATTTTCTGGGAATAGCCTTTGAACTCCTCTTCATTCGGAAGGAATTTTGTACAGTCTTGGATAACCGATAAACGTTAAGCGATAGATGAAAATATACCGCACTAAACGTATATCGCTTTAAAACACACAATTCATTTCAAATAAATTTTTTGTGGCAAAAAACATTTCTGGGGTATCCGTTATTAATGGTTGGAATTATTCATCTCTTGGTCATTCTTTAAAGTCCTTTCAACATTCAGTTGTTTCTCGCAATTGCATGGAAACTGTGGAATTCATAGCGTCCAGTTCCTAAACATTTGATTATCGCTGTTCTCTTTGTATCTATAACGAAATGTGTAATGCAGCTATCTCTGCGAAGGTTTATTTGGATTAAAATGTAGTAGATAGAAAAATAAGCTTTAGTAAGAATAGTTCGTATGCCCATTAATAAACGATAGAGGGTATGGAAAGTCATGTATCACATCAGATTTTTACTTTCTCTACTACGTATAGTAAGTAGGGGAAGTATTGCATTCCACCCAAAAATTCGATACCGAGATTTCACCGGAAATACATGTTTTGAGACTCCCTGAATCCAAAAAAAGCATTTTTGGAAACATGTCCGTGTGTGTGTCTGTGTGTGTGCGTGTGTGTGTGTGTGTGTGTTTGTCTGTGTGTGTGTGTGTGTGTCTGTGTGTCTGTGAACAGCATAACTCAGAAACGAACAGTCGGATAAACACCAAACTTGGTATTTAGGTTCAGTATCTTCCAAGGATGCGACACGAAGGTTTTCAAGAAAATCCCCCCACCCCAGACTACCCTTTACATGGAACATTTTTCGAAAATTTTAATTTTCTCAAAAATGGCTCTAACGATTTTGATTAAAATATCATATGTTTAAGGTATTTTCATGGCAAATGAAATGTATATCTCGAATTTTCTGGGAATGTCTCCAAAAGTGTTCTTCATTCTGAACGACTTTTGCATAACTGGTAAACCATAACAGATAGACAAAATTTTACTGCACAAAAAATGTGGATCGCGTTACAATACACAATTTATCTCATATACAGTTTTTTTGTTGAGTGAACCGTTTTCGAGATATTGCTTGTTATTCCCTTGAATTTTCCAATACTTATACTTTTTCTGAAATTCGTTATTCATTTTTTTATGTCCTGGATTTGCAAAGAGAATGGAATGCGCCACATAGCAACCAGCGCTTAAATATTTGACTATCGCTTAAAACCTACCATATTCCCCTTGCATCTACAAGGAAATTAGCAATAAGATTGACATCTCGAGATCTCGATTAACATGAAGTATATGGAGAATAAGCGTTTGTAAAATTAGTTTGTACAAGAGTAGAGAAAGTCATGTGAGTGTAACACATCAGATTTTTTCTATCTATATCATTTTAATCCAGATAAACCTTTGCAGAAACAGCTACATTATACATTTCATTACAAAACAAAAAGAACAGTGGTAATCAAATGTTTGAGAACTGGGCGCTATACGCTAAGTTCCATACAGTTTCATGCAATCGCCAGAAACAACTGAAAATCGATGGGACTTAAAAAGAATGACAAAAGTATTAAACAAATCGAACCATTAATAACGGATATCTCGGAAGTGGCTGATTCCACAAAAAAAGTTATTTGTAGGGAATTTCGTGTTTTAAAGAGATATACATTTTTTGCCTGGTACATTTTCGTCTATGGCTTAACGTTTACCATTTATACAAGATTATATATATATGTAATTCCTTACGAATAAAGAGGACTCCACAGGCTGTTCCCATAAAATTAAAAATGTACATTTTATTTGTGTTGTAACTACTTTTAGTAAATAGTATTTTATGAAAATCTTCGTGTCGCATCTTTGGAAGGTACTGAACCTAAATACCATGTTTGTATTTATCTGACGTTTCGTTACTGAATTATGCTATTCACAGACACACATATACACACACGGACTTTTTTTCTAAACATATTTTTCTGGGTTCAGGGGACCTCAAAGCATGTATTTCTGGTAAAATCTGGTTATTGAAGTTTTGATGAGAAGCAGTACCTTCTCTACCTACTAGGTACGTGGTAGAAAAAGTAAAAATAAAGGAATGTTATTGTTTAAAACTGATCTTAAATGTAATAGTACTACTACATGCCGAGAGCCATACCTACACTAGTTACTTTATACCTGCTTGATCTGAGGTAAGCACTCAAATACGGTATTCTAAACTAAAGGAAAGAGGCATTTTTATGGAAGTGGTTTCGTTAATTTGAGGTGGCAAAAACTAAGCATCTAATGAACTTGTTACACTACTTGAAAAAAGTGGAGATGGAAAATCTGATACGTGGAAGGACAGACGTGACAGTAGCTTATCACAATGGAAATCTTAGGAACAGAGATGAAGAATAAATGACAGAGAAGAGGAAGAGGAGGGTGTAACAAAGGTACTCAGACATAGGGTTTTTTAATCTTACGTCACTAGAGTTAGGTATAAAACACCTGCTGACTTCAGAACCTAAGACATTCTACCATCGTAAGCAGCGGAACGAATATTACCCAAGATGTATAGGTTTCTGTTCTTGATGACAGTTCTGGTGGCTGTTCTTGCTTCTGAGGAGAAATACTCTGACAAATATGATCATTTCAACGTTGAAGAAATTCTACACAATGATAGACTCCTTGAAAACTACTACAAGTGCCTTATGGATACGGGTCCTTGCACTGCCGAAGGAAATGCACTGAAAAGTGAGTATTTTGTGTCACTTACTTGAAGCTCTATATCCAAGATTTTAACTTATTTTGTCAGACGACTGTGAAACAATTCTGTATTAAAATTCTTTGGTTGATGTTTAAAGGACATACTCGCATAGTTCATTTTCAATTCCTCTGCCACCTACATATCGTGGAAGTATTGTATTCCACACAAAATATGAATATTTCTTATTGTTTATTTTCTCAAAAACGGCTCCAAGGTATTTAATAAAAAGTCACGTGTGTAGTACATTGAAATGAGAACTAAACTGTACATCTTGAATTTTCAGTGAATATGCTGTAAACCTCCCTTGATTTAAATGAATTTGTATAACGAGGAAACCGTAACAGATAGCTAACTTGCTGCAGGAAAATTGTTGAGCTCATTAAAATACACAATTTTTGCGAATTAGGTTTTTTCGTAGCGCTAATCATTTTCAAAGTATTACATGTTGCAAGTTTAGATCTTTTCTAAGAGTCACCTAACGGTTATGTTTGAAATTTTACGATACTTATATTTTAACCTTTTCTTTTCTTCACATCATAAGAGCTAGTTGTCATGAATAAACGCTTGAATGCCTTTTCCGCATGTTGAAAACATCTTGCTTAGTTTAAAATAGTTTCTTAGATAAAAATATCTTGTGAATGACGCAGTGAGAATAGTAGAATTACTTAGAATGTGAATAGTGTATATATAGTATATAATGAACGAACATATGCGCATTTTCTATTGCTAGAGAATGTCGTGTGTGTTCATCACATCAGATTTTTTTTTATGCATTTCGCTTTGTCTGATGAAAACGATGGCTAATTTTCTAAAGCTGTCTTATATAGGAAGACATTGCGCCTTGAAACATATAATTCCAGCCGGTAACATGAGCTGACGATAAAACACTCCAAGTTTGTATAACTTGGGCGAAGCAGGCCCCCAAACAAGCACCATTGGCATCATTGGTTCATGGGTAAAGGCTGTTTGGCTAATTCCGTTCCCATAAACATAAATTAAACATTGGATATCTTTTTCTTGGTCTAACCAAATATATAATTTCTTAAACATTTTGGTTTTCAACCTAAAATAATTTCGACTTTCTTTACTACTATATACATAGTAGGTAGAGAAAACATTGCTTTCCACCCCAAATCTGATATCGAGATTTCATTGTGAATGAAAATTTTAGGACCCATGAATAAAAAAAGAATGTGTAGAAAAATTCTAAACATAACTCAAAAAACAAAATGTCGAATAAATACCAAACATGATATTTAAGTACAATATCTTCCAAAGAAGCGTCACGAAGATTTTCAAACAAATCCCCCACCCCAAACTACGTTTTACATGGTTGCTTTTTTCGATTTTTTTTTTACTTTCTCAAAAATAGCTTTAACTATGATGATTAAAGTGCATATAAGAGTATTTATGACATGTACAATACAAATAAAATGTGTATCTTGAATTTTCTTGGAATAGGTTATGAAGTCCACTTCATTCGGAAGGAACTTTCTATAATCGCATATAAATGGTAAACGTTAAGCGATAGACGAAAGCGTACTATTATAAAAATGTAGATATCTTTAAAACACACAATTTGTTTCAAACAACTTGTTGTAGCATAAGCCATTTTCGAGATATCCATTGTTAATGTTTGGAATTACTCAACACTTTGTCATTATTTTCAAGTCCTGTCGTAATTCGATTGGAAAGAGTTGGAATTTTAATTCCAACATATAGCGTCCAGTTGTTAAACATTTGACTATCGCTATTCCCTTTGTATCCACAACGAAATGTGTAGTGTAGCTATTTATGCAAAGGCTTATCTTGATTAAAATGAAGTAGACAAAAAATATAATAAACAGTTCATACACCCATTAATAAACGGTAGAGGGTAGAAAAAGGCATGTGAATATAACACATAACATTTTTGGTATGTGGCATTTCTTCATCGAATATATTTCTTATGAATCTATTTTATCTGCCGGTGTAAACATTTAAATTAATTTATAATCTATTCATAATTACTTTTAACAGCACATCTAAATGGCGTGATCAGTGTGCTCCAGGTTAGTATGCAAAGGAAAGAACGTTTTCCAGTCTTTAAAATTTTGCGTTCTGGGTTCAAATATGATTGTATGTGAAGTCACTTCGTTCCCATACTGCAGAGTCAGTGACACATCATCGCAGTCACCCTGTCTATTACGCTCTAAGGCAATCGTATTTATCATCCATGGTCTAGCCTAAGGGTCGGAGCTGCCTCAAGTAACGTATTTCACTTCATAATTATAGTGCATAATAATTGGACTACGTCTATTCTTTTTTTCTTCTTTTCCGTTTAAAGCTCAGAATTTACGACATATTATAATAGCAATTAACTATCATCTTGTAAAGATTTGATTGGAACTAAATGATCTTGTATATGGAGTTAAACCTTAATTTTAAGCGCCTTTTATTTCTTTAAATATAGTGCCACAACCAAGATAGTTTAAACGATACGCTTATTCGTTAGCTTTTCCGTTAAAAAGATTTTGGCTAAAAGAATTTAGTTCCTTAAATTCTAAAGTTTTATGTTTTCTAAACTTTACTTTATTGATATATTATATCAAACTGTTATCGGAATCTCAAGTTGAAGCATTTTAACCGTATATTTCATATTGTTTGCTTAGAAGTAGAAATTTTTTAATATTATAAGTATTTTTATTTTCCGGGCTACTAGTTAAACACAGTATTTGATAAATTTATGCCTGTCTAGGCCAAAATTGTAACGATTAATATGATTTAAAAAATTCTTTGTTGCAGTTGGAGCTTACATGACAGGTAACCTATATAAATAAATTGTATTAAGCAGATTTTTAATTTGAATAATTTTTGCTATTCATTGTACACCATTTCCTTGTACTAAAGGATACTCATGCAGGCATGGACATTGAAGTATGAAGTTATATTCGAAGTTTATTATTTTTAATGCAAGTATTTTATTCGAAGATTTAAAATGCTTCAATTTCTGTTTTACTGAGCAGAAAGTACACAAGTGTGGCTAAGTATTTTACATCGCACAGTTTGCGTAACCATTTATTGCTTATTCTCTTAAGTATGTAGCTTATAGTGAAAGAATAAACGTTTTTGTGCAGTTCCAGCTAAAGCGTACTTGGAATTTAAGAATACTGCTTATCACAGTATAGCTTCTTTCAAAAGTTAGTTATTTCATAAACCTAATATTGTAGTTACACCAAACATAAAATATGATTGCAAAATAAATTAAATTATTAATTTGAAGCTTGAAAAGCTAGTAACTGATGTATCATAATTTAAAATAAAAAGAGCCGGAGGTTGGTACACTACATCACTAAAAGTGATATGTTTATCAATCTTCTGTTTCATGTAGTGTGTTTGCCTTTGGAATTAAAATACAGTTAATACATGTTATTGTAACAGTCACATTTAGCTCGTGTGTTAACCAACGTTTTGGCATTTTGGCATCTTGGCGTTTGTTAGGGTGTCTGGTCTACTACTGCTATAAAGTAAAATGAGTATTTCTTAGTATTTGAGAAAATTTATATAACTTTAAACCTTTAAAGTAATGCATATTTGCAATTACAGTAATCCTCAGCTTCCAAAAAATTGACAATTATGTTATCAGGAGGAATATTCCATCATCCTAGTCAACATGATCTCTATATACCTCAATAGTCGTCTTTTGTTTGATGGGTTTCATTAAAGACGGGTTTTGATGCCTTGCCTGACTACGTTACAGTAAATACACATTTTCTTGAGCAAGGAATTGAAACATTCCAAAACCTTGGCTGAATGTCTGGCGCGCGACATTATACAAAGAATAGTGCGATATGGATGTAATTAATTTCGGTGCGATCTCAATATTTTGTGAAAACTAAATTCCAAGATCCTCTATAATCTACCTACTGCTGATATCACTTTCAATTTTCAGCTGGTAGTATAATGGACTATGCCAATGTGTAATGTTCTGGTGACAATTTGTTAGGATCATACAATTAGGTTCTCATAGTCAGCATGATGTTGAATATAATGTGATGTTGCAGGGGTTTACGGTCTTCAAGGCCGTTAGACAAGTAGCTTCTCTCAATCCTTGCAGTATGAATTGTTTACCTGCTGAGAAAAATTAAACAGTAACACTGGATCACAGAACGTATGTACATTTTAAGGGGATTGGAATGTCTTAAATAGTACGCATTTGTAACATTCTATTATTTCTTAAAGCATACTGAGACTTGGGACACAGATCTTTTTGGATTATTTATGGAAACTACAGTTCACACAGGGATTTTGGATGAATTATTTCATTTCATATCTAATTATTTTTCCTTTATAATGAACTGTTACCGCATTATTATCCTATAATTAATTTCTGCAGTCAGATTTCTGTTGCAAATGCTTTATTTCACAATCTTCTCAACAGCTTCCTTCTTTTATTGAGTTAACTGTTATACCTTAAATTTTATATCCTATATCTATATGTTGTAATTCGAGAATTTAGATGGAAGAGTTGGTAAAGGTTTCATATCCCAAAAGCATTTACTTTCGGTAACACTCGTATTGACTCCACGAGTGCGTACACAAGTTTATCATGTGTTCATACATTTTGCCTCATTTTCATTCATTGTCGTTTAGTGCAGAGCTGTTCCAAAAAGTAGTTACAAATATATTCATACATGCAGTTCCTACATACATTTTTGAAGTCAGATGCAATCCCCCCTGCACTACTCTCAATAGAGCTAACACATTTTGCACAATTTTGAGTAAGAATTTTGTGATTCATCTATGAAAAAATGAATCAACATTTCCAATAAGATTTCTTTGTTATCAGTTTATAGCTTCATATAGCTGCTAGTTTGATAGATCCAAGGTGATGCACACTCACCAAAAAAAAATTAAAACAATTTTATGTTTTACCTCTCCGAAGCTCATTTCAGTTATTCATATATCTATAAGAGGCAGTGCTGAAACAAAAAGTATAAGTATTTAGACAGCAATCTAATATGTTACATTCACATGAAATATGTCTTGTACAAAATATTGCCACAGAAGCTTACTTTTTATCTCTTTCATGTTAATCGAGATAAATGTCTGCAGAAATGTATCATTTCGCGTTTCTTGTAGACTCGTACAAGGTGATAGAAAGAAGCGATTGTGAAATCTTTATAAACCGGTTCGCTATATGCTGGTTTCGAGACTCCTTACCTTTGCATGAGGTCGCGAGAAACAAAATATTGGTGACTTATTGCTTCAATAAATGTATGATAAAGTTATTCGAAAACTCAAATCAATAACAACGAATCTCGAAAATGGTAAATACTACAACATTTATTCCGGATTCATATTTTTTGACTAGTAAGCTTTTGTTCTACTAAAATTGTTTTGTATTGGTTCAGGGATATACACACTTGTAATTTTGTGAAATATCGATAACTTAGTAAGGGGCAGAGAGCGCAAAAGTGAAATTTTAAGATTTGTTTACCTCTGCAGTGCTTTTAATAGCCATTCATATATCTATTAGGGTGATCGATACATCCAAAAATGTGGATCATTATTTACTGATAAATGTAATGTTTGTTCACAGAAGTTATTCCTGAAGCACTGACCAATGAATGCGCAAAGTGTACCGAGATTCAGAAAGAAGTCACTGAGAAGGTAATCAAGTTCTTATCGGAAAAGCAGCAAGAGATGTGGCGAGAACTAGAGAAAAAATACGATCCTGAGGAGATGTACAAGAAAAAGTATGGAGAAATGGCACACAAGCACGGTATTGAGATGTAGAACGATTTTCTCGCTTGCTGCAACCATCTAGAACACTTTATAAAACTAAATAACTTGTAATTATAATTAAAAGAAAACTGAATGAACCACTGTTCTGTAAAATGTTTTCTAGCACAAAATATAATGTGAATATGAATAGCTGTTATGAAATGAACATAAAATATTGTTAAATGTTACAGTAATATCATGCACACCCAAAGGAAATGACGTAGTTTCCACTGTGTATCATTTCCAGTTGTGATTCTTTCAACTACTGATTTATAATATGCGTTGACCTTTTATAGCGGTTTGGATATTATAAATTTTAGCATAGCTACAGTAATAAAGACTGTCATCCTATGCTCTGTCTCAAATTACGTATTATACGAACAGAAACATTTAGAGAAAGCATATTTCTGAATTAAATATTACTATTAATTTCCATATTTCTAAACACATTTTAATGTTCTAACTTACCCACTTCCTGTGACACCATCCGCATTCCTGTTGTTTTACACTAAAAATACAGAGCACATGAAAATTCCTTCACAATGAGGCAGTACCAGACCAGCGTGCGAGTTGATAAGATTGTTAACCCCTGACATCATGCTAATTTGATCAACATCACCTCCTAATGCCGATATTTATGTTGCAATGCAGCATTGAAATAACAGCATATGCTAACAGTAACAAAATTGGGTTTTATTTATGAACCGGCTCGCGCCGGTCCTACGTAATTGTTAAGTTATTAAATTAGTTATTGTTGAGGCCACTGTTTATGATAAACAGGATTTAAGTGATTGTACTAGTGGTTATGAGTTTTATACAGGTGAGCCAAAAAACTACAAACCGGCTGCGCAGTGTTTTTCCTGTCCGCGTCCTCGCCGACCGCCGCTATCATAGAAAGCCGCGGATGAAACCATACAACATTTTTAAAACTACTTTAAAGGCTATACTTACTAACTTTATGAAAGGAAATGCTGAAACTGGCCAACGCCGTTGTCCATACATTTTTGGCACCTCTTTAGGAAACTATCCATCACTCGCCGTAGTTCACGTTGAGAAATGCTGGCGATTTCTTGGCGGATATTTTGTTTTAATTCTTCTAGAGCGTATGGGTTTATCTTTTATACTTTGTTTTAAGTTACCCCAGGGATAGAAATCGCAGGGGGTTAGGTCGGGGGACCGAGGGGGCGACAAATCTGTACTAATAATTCTGTCCTCAAATACACTTTCAATTTTTCTCATCGAAATATTGGCTGTATAAGCTGTTGCAGAGTCTTGTTGAAAAAAGGCAAAAATCACGCTCCCTAGCTGTTAGTTCTCTAAAAGGGGGGGGGGGAAATTGTACTCACATATGTACGAGCTTCAACTATTGACCCGAAAAAAAATTGGCGAGTGATGGATAGTGTCCTAAAGAGGTGAAAAAAAATGTATGGGCAACAACGGTGGCCGGTTTCAGCATCTTGTTTCATAAAGTTGGTAAATAAAGCCTTTAAAAGTAGTTTTAAAAATGTTGTATGATTTCTATGATAGCGGCGGACGGCAACGAGCGCCGAGGACGTGGACAGGAAAAACACCGCGCAGGCGGTTGGTAGTTTTTTGTCTCTCCCTGTATTATACATCATTAATATGAAGAAAATTCGTGGTAGCTAGTATGTATGGTCGAGCAAGTGTCTCTTAGAGGGAGGTGGTGCGTGAAAAGAAGTGAAGCTGACAAATTATAACATCTCGGCGAGTATATTTCTATGATAATCCTTAATATATGTTGTTCTCCGATTATTACAAGTTTATGGGAGTAAGCTGTTGCCTCGCGAAAATGACAAAGTCCGTTATCTACACTTTCACAAAACTGCACCCGCACATGAAATTTAGTTCAATATGAGCCTATTCACTTGCTCTAACGAGCTGTGATATTTAATTCGTCCTTTCCACATAATTATTGGTAATTGTTAATGCACTGTACGCCAATACACCCCACAGCGATATGATCTCCCCATATCTAAGTTTGCACTACCTATATTCCGTTGAGGAGTTTTAGCTGACGTTTAATATTTGAACCTTTACTCTTACATGTTTCTGGTTGGCTGTCTTAAATAATTCAAACCTACCTCCTAGTTCTACTATTAGCTATTTCACATATCACATTACTTTGCTACGAAGTGCGTTCCTTTGCACCCGTCGCTTCTAGTTTCTTTGTGGTCGTCACACATTTTTCCCCTGGCAATAAGATTTAATGTATTTCGTCTGGCTTTAGACACGGCACCTTCTCCCTCGCAACAGCTAACTCACATTATACTTCCTTATATTATGTTAATACAGTTACAATCTTTCTCTCAAATTAAATAAAAACACGGTTAACTGCTACATATACAATAAAGGAGCAAGGAAATTAATTGACCTGTAACTCATCGACACATAATTATTGTTTGGGCTGAGGCGTCGTTTAATTAATGTATATGAGTGAAAAATACTGCCTCATGCTCTTTAACTGCTTTGGTTCTTAGCGGCCCATTCTGTATTGGGCGTAAAACACCAGAAATTTTGCTCAGAGGCCTCTTTATTAGGTTTGAGGTTCTTTTACGTGCCATAAATCTACGACTTGGGCCACTGCCTTTACTCCCCTTCCGAAGGAAGTCATGATAAGGATTTAAATATCCATCGCCCTCCGCCTCCGCTAACACCGTAGTTATTTCAAATTGTAATGCATCAGTGCTTACTAAATATTCTTGTAGTGCTTGTAAATCAAAAAGTGATTACTGAAAATTTATTACAGGACTATTTGATGATTTCGATCAACTTAGAATTGGAACATGGAAAATATACTAGTTTTCTCATTTAATTTTTTTTTATTTGAGAAGAAATTATATCTTTCACACGGCATCACAAAGTATGATTAGATGTCTTCAGTTTAAGTTGGTTTATTATTAGATTTTGTTAAAATGTTTGACAAACTACTAAAAGTACTAACATTTCAATGTGTGCAACAAGGCAGAAATTTACAAATTTAGTTGTATCACCTGTTTATTTCCTGATAACCACAAGTCAATTGCAATTTGTAAACATTTGGCATTCTAATTGAATCTTAAGGAGTCTACAACAAGATATATCGTACTGCTGCATATGCTACTGTCCGGTTTGCCACCAAGCACAGTAGGGTAACTATTGACAACAGAACCCCAATTTTTAAATGTGTAACACCCGCTTTCAGTAACACAAGTCTGCAGAGAAGGTAAAATAAATAGGAGAAATTATGCTTAAGACAGGATATTGGAGTAATTAATGTCCGTAATGGTGTATTTAAGAGAATTAAGAAACTCTTAACGGAAACATAATAATGTTTATAATAATATATAGATATAATTTAAATATCTGCATCATCTTCACTCCGTAGTTTATATATCTTTGTTTGTTCTGTCTTCACAGTAATCCTTGCATCCTCTATATGATCCGGCTACATCTCTTTTATCTGAAATCTGTAATTGTAGATTTGTTTTGGAAGTCTTGAATTAACCATTCTGTCTAAATAATTTGTATTGTATTATATCTTCATTTATTTCATTTAATTTTAATTCTCCTCTAATTATTTCAATATTTGTGTGTTCGAACAAAATGCATCCTTTCGTTTTTGTTAAAAAGTTTCTGTTTGCTGCTTGTATTTTATTTATAACTTTTCTATTCTCTATCCATGTCTCAGAATCATAAATTAATATAGGTGTAGCCATTGTTTTGTGACATTTTATTTATCCCGTTTTATTTTGTTCTTCAACATTTTGTGAACTGTACCATATATATATTGTTTGAAAAGATCCATACAACACACCGAGAAGATTATAAGTAATACTACATTTGATTACAAGTTACCAATCTGTAGATAAGTAAACCAGCTGTTGTGGATGCTCACTCAAACCTTTCTGACATAGTGGATTGTATAAAATTCACTCTCGTAGACGGTTGCCTTCTCTATGGGTTAGGGTGCATTCGCCTTTTTGCTAGTTTTTATCTGTCGCAGGTATTTGATTTCCACAGCAGACGCATATCTGGGAGGCATTCCGGTATCCGCCACCTGGGGAGGTACTCGATGCAGAGGTAAGCAGGTATATGTAGGTTTAAAATGTGATCACGGGCTACAAACAGAATTTGCTGATAAGCGTTCAAGGCTTAACTTTGAGTTAGGGACTTCCAAACAGGTGTGTTTGAAATGCTTTTGAAATGCAACAGCAAATTCTTATCCAGCTCAAGAAAGCACAGTGCGAGTCTTTAGGACGTGTGCGGAGTAGATGGCCAGTTGTTTTAGTTCTAACATCTTAAGTAGCCGAAACAAAGGAAGAAGTCTTCTGTTCGCAGTCAGCACTCCGCAGGAGTCAGACGTGCATAGCATCAAATACCGACAATGGGGATTCTTTTAGATTAGGGCGAGCGGGAATATGTATTAGTAAGTAGCTACACGAACAAATACTTTATGTGTGATGCAAATAGTGGCTGAATTTGTAGCCACGTTTATTGAAAATGTATAAATACTAGATAGCGAGGGAAAGGGAAATAAAGGAAATAGGTAATAAATCCTTTACTGAGTCATTTGCTCAGATTGGATTTTAGCATTACCTCACACCCGGAGATATTACATTCCATTGCTTCTGTTTCCCTGAACTCCGGCGTATTCGGCAACCGTAAAATTTTAACGAAGCAAGTGCATATCTGGAAAGGGCATTAGCAGTGAACAACGTACCTGAAAAGCAGCGTAGATATGCTTATTCACTTGTACTAGATGACAAATTTTGCTCTCACTAACTTTCTCTAATTAAGCAACTCCTCTCCATCCTTCCTTACATACAACCATTGATTCCGCTGCATACTCAAATGAACCAGGATCCAGTCAGCTGAGAGTTTACCCACATTTTACTTATGAGAATAAAGAAAAAAATCGAAAAACCTCATTCAAGCAACTTATCGCAATCGGTATTTGAAATCGGGGCCCCTAGATTGGAAGCCAGATAACACACTATCACACCACGAAGGCTAACAGAACCCCGAATCAGGCCCACGCGCCAAGGATAATGAATTAACATAACGAGGAGCTACCGTGTAGAACTGCCTCCTACCTATTTTTCTTCTTCTTCTGTCTTTCAAGGATTAGGCCTATCGACCTGATCCGGCCTCGACCTATTTTAACCTCCAAAAGATCCTCACCTGATATAATTATATCCTAGCAGGTGCTCATCTGCATTGGGAGTTCATCCCATAGCTTACAGTTATAGTAGAAGGCAATGTATTTATTTATTCCGGGTATTATAATATCTTAGATATCTTACCCGCACTCATTTCAGGACTGCATAGACAATCGCTACTCGTGTTTGTTCTTTCTCTTCCAGTCTTCTTTCTCTCATAGTTCTAAATATTCCCTGCGTCATGTTAGTTTAAGTTGCTTCATATTCACTGTTGGATTCCATTCGTATGTTTTTGGCAATCTGTACAAGGCAGTGTCCTGCTTTCATACCAAAGATGCTCCAAGAGTAACCCACTACATTTCTTTTTTAAATTCTAAATTTGGCCACCGGTATTGCCAAACCTTGCTGCGCTCAAGTTTCTAACTGTGCCTGCTTATTTGCCCTCATGACTGCTTGCGCATCAAAAATTAGTATCAATTTTACACATCTACCTTTTGTTGCACTGAAATTAGTTTTTCATGGCACATTCCATTGTACCATTGTAAAGGAATAAGAAAGAGGATGAGAGAGATGGTGGCCAAGAGTACGAAAACAAAATCAACAATGCTATGAGCAAAGCGATAAGATGGACAGGAGCGATTGCATATTTGCCTTTCTCTACACCTGGTCACTGTGAAGCGCATACCATGCCATATCAAGATCTGGACTTGATGCACAATGCAAGGCCACAAGATTTGTATTCCAAGTGGCACAATCAAGCTGTTATTTACCTTTTGTGGGATGGACAGAATCTGGATGAGGAGAATCGCCTCCGGTGAGCTTAAGAGGAATTTATCGAAAATATGGATGGGAATAGGCGGTTAATTTCCAACTATGGTTTTAAATTATTTGAGAGGTTCATGAATAATGTAATTTCCAAGAGAACAATGCAGCAGAATGAAATGGCTGGGAAGATGAGTACCATTTAGGTAGGTCAAGCCGTGTCCCGCCATAGACCTATGGAGGTCTATGAACAGCACCGGCAATCTTTCTAGCCGCTATTTTGGACTATTTGGTTTTTAAATTATATTTTGCAGTGGATCCCCAAGTTTCACAAGCATACAGTATCACGACATGATATTTTCTCTGACGAAGAGTACTTCGCTTAGGCTACAACCAACTCAACGTAGTGGTTGAATGTGAGTTCATTGTCTAAAAACAGACAAGTAGGTACATATTATATTTGACCATAGTTGGGTAGGCGATATCAGAGGAAAATTTATATTTCTCTGAAGTAGTCTTTACATACATTCATTAACTCCGATAGCAAATAGGGAGCAGATGTATAGCAGTGCCTTGGTTTTGGAGCTGGCTGCCTAATAACAAATTCTTTCTTTCTCCTCCCTATCACTCAAGGAATAGTTTTGGTGTTCTGGGTCTAAATATTCTCAAAACTCCTAATTACACACACACCCACACACACACACACACACATATATACAGCGTGCATCACCTAAAACTTACACCTCAAACATTTCGGAAATGGAAAGTGCTATTGATGTGCAGTTTTCACAGTATTGATTGGTAGTCTGGGGCTCGTACATTTAACCTATAAAAAGATTTTAATAATACTCAGAAAGTGTATTTTTGAGCAAACATGCAATTTTTTAAATGGAAAAATGCCTAGTTACATCAACAGAATAAAGGTAAGGTAACTTAGAATGTCAATGGTCTTTGTTGCAGGAATGTAGTGCAAGTGGTTTACGAGAAATCGTATTTTGAAAAGTTTCCACCTCGACAATCGTTTGTCCCATTCAACCTGTTTACTTGATAGCAACGATGTTATATTTGTTTGCATTGTGTTTTCTATTCATTGATTGCATTGCGACTTTCTGGTCAGTTAATTTGTGACGGTTCAAACAGTAAGTCGTGAGTGGATGATGGGGTTTAGTAATGCAGAAAAAACCGACATGCACATGGTGTACGGAGAGTGTAGGAAGAATGCAGTTCGTTCCTGTACGGTGTATGCGCAAACATATCCCAATAGACGTCAACCATCTCGGCAATTATTTATCAACTTCTTCAACCAATTACGGAAAGTGGTACATTAACATCTAGAAAACGTAACAGAAACAACAAGTGAATGGAGAAGACGCAGAAATTAATGTCTTGGCTGCCGTTGCAGTAGATCAGCAAATTAGTTCCCGCACAATCGCACGTGGAAGTGGCATAAGTCAGGCAAGTGTACTGCGCATTCTCCATCGACATAGGTTCCATCCCTATCACATCTTTCTCTACCAAGGAAACGATTTTGAGAATCGTGTTAACTTTTGTACATGGGCATTAAGACATGATACTCAAGATTCATCATGTATCTTGTTTAGTGGTGAGGCAGCATTTACTAATCATGGCCACGTAAACCGCAGAAGCATGCACTATTGATCTGTTGACAATACCCGTTGGCTTCGCCAGGTGGAACGTCAGCGTCCATGGACTTTAAACGTATGGTGTGGGATAGTAAACCTTCAGCTCATAGGCCCTTTATTCATAGAAGGAACAATGAACTCGCACAAGTATCGCAGCCTCCTGACAGACCATCTGCCACAGATGCTAGAAAATGTTCCTTTGCAGACTAGGAGGAACCTGTGGTACCAACATGGTGGCTGTCCAGCCCATAGTGGAGTACTACAGTTTGTCTTAACGGATTGTTTCCAAATCGTTGAATTGGACGAAGAGGACCTGTAGCTTGGCCAGCCCGTTCACCGGATCTGATACCTCTAGACTTTTTTCTGTGGGGAAGGCTGAAAGACACTGTCTACAAGGATGTACCCTACACCAGACGATGTGAAAAGACGTATTACTGCTGTCTGCTCTGAAATTTCTGCTGAAATGCTAGAACGTGTGCAGCAGTTTTTCCATAGCAGACTGGAAGCGTGTATTGAAGCTGCCAGTGGTCATTTTGAACACAACCTTTGAAGGGCGATGTTCTCTTTACTTGTAGGAATCCACAGAAGTATTGTAATTCCCTTTTGTTTTTCTTTAGTTTGTGCTACTACAGGCTGTACAAGTGTCGGTCCGTAAAAGTTTCAAAATAAGATTTCTCGTAAACCACTTACACTAGAATTTTGCAACAAACGCCACTGTCATTCTAATTTACCCTACCTTTATTCTGCTGATGTAACTATGCATTGTTCCATTTAAAATTGTATGTTTGCTCAAAAAATCCACGTTCTCAGTATTATTAAAATCTGTTTATAGGCTAAATGTACGAGCCCCTGACTACCAATCAATGCTGTGAAACCTGCACATCAATAGTACTTTCCATTTCCGAAATATTTGCGGCGCAAGGTTTAGGTGATTCACCCTGTATGTATGTATATATATATATATATATATATATATATATATATTCTAAAAAGTGTAGGTGGATGGGCCAGCTTAGTGTATTATGCATATTACGTATTACTATAGACATACACATACATATAAGCCTTTAATCCTCGAACTATGAATGGTTTTCTCAGTGCCGTAATACTGAAAGTTACACAAACAATGGATAAGAAGGATAACATCAGAAAATTTGCTGCAAATTGCATTTGTAATCAAAATGGCTTTAATAAGTTCAAATGTCTTAATAGGACCTGCACACTGGTCATAACACTGAATAGGAACAATCCAGATTCTGTAACTTTTTAATTCTACGCTTCAAACACAGGAATATTTATTTACAGAAGATATTCTGGATTATCAAAAACACAACATTCTTAAGCTCAATTATTACAGCCAAAATAATGTAATTCAGGCCACAAACAAGAGCATTCACTGATATTCTGTATATTTCAGTAATCCTCAAATCTAATATCGAAAACTATGTTCGTTACAGAAGAAGCAGATAATATATCAGAGCGTGTCTATGGCTGCAAATTGTTTTATACTTTCATACATACCCGAAGGCCTATCTTCATTGCATATCTGTAGCTATCTAGAATGTACGAGAGTGAAGTATTATTACAGCCCCTCTCGTTTAGGGAAAGTAATTAAGTTACCATATAGATACTCTGTAAGTAGGGCATAAGGGTATGGGTAAATTTCGGAAAGGTGCACGCAAATTCTGCCAAAATGTTTTTGATACACATTAAGATAGCACTAAATTCCAAGTTAATTAACCAAGCAAAACTCATTTCTGATGTATTTCACTCTTAATGACAGGCAGGCTTTTACCAAACCTCATGCAATTAGTATTTGTTTCGTTTGGTATCATCTTCCTTAATAGCTGCTGGGGCAGGAAAGAAATCATAAACGGTTTGCAGTCATTATATTTATTAACTTTATGCTTAAATGTTTATGTAAACTTACGTTATAAACTATGGTAATCTCTCTACAAAGATTAATAAATTGGTATGCAATGAATAACTGATTTTATTGGAGTGTAAAAGTTCCCGCAAACATTTGTGGTTCGCTCAGTGGTTGTTTGTAACAGGTTTGGTAGCAATAATTTCCCTTATCTTTTAAAGAAAAGGTAAAATTTACAAATGCACATTAACATATGTTTAAAACTTCTATTTTGAGTTTTGATATAGCCCATTACACATCACAACGTCAGTTATTTATCCAGAATAGACTGTTGCCTGAATGCTTTCATCTAAAACTTTACTGCATGTAACTTTCATACCGTCTAAGCCTTTTGTTAACTACTGCGTAATGTGATATCTAAAAAAGCAGCTTAAAATATATTTTTATACTAATAATTTTAAATCGCCTCTATCTTGAAGGACACATAATTAATTTTACATGGTTTTATTTATCCTTTTATTTGAATACCGTTAGGATAGGATAGGACTAGGTGGGGACTCAGCACCTCGACCTACGCAGATATTTTGTACAAAGAGCGCCAAAGAAAATCTCACTGCTCCTCGCGTCTATGTCACATTATTTATCGTTGTACGTGGCCTTGCAAAGCCATGGCCATTTCATTGGTTGCTTTAGGCCATGGTGCAAGGATGCACCAATCCTTCTGCTACATAGTTGCCCCAATAACCACAACAAAGGCTACAAAATGGCGTAGAAACGAAATATATGTTTACGCTCTCGATCGTATTGGCTAAAAGAGAAAGAGATAGAGTAAGTGCCCTCAGTTTGTCATACAGACCTCTTATCTTGATGGGTAGCCCATATCTTATCAGTTAGTGCAGGACACGCCTTTGAAAAGCTTAAAAGCTAAGGGGAAAATTTTATGACGCCCAGGTTAGCGAAATGTAGAATGTGTAGTGTGAGAAGCATTCAGGGGGTGCAAATTAAAACTTGAATGGTATTCATAAAGTACATAGCAAGGCAGCACTTTATAATAAAAAATAAACAGAACTGTATACTCACAGTGATATCAATGGCTGTTGCTGCACAGAAGCAAACATAACTAAATAGTAAACACGTAAAGTAACAAGTTTTCCCCATAATTCAAACTATAATTGGTTAATATACCTTTACTAACATATTGTTCATAGGAATACAACAGGATTATAGAGAAAAATGTAACCCAAATTTATTGCATTAATATGTATGTCATATTCGGTAAACCATACACATATACTTATTTATCTCTAGTTTGTAACATGATCAGTCAATATTAGCAAATGAGTAATTTGCATTTAGTGAACGAATATCATCATTGCGGATGTTTTACGGGGAGGGCCCACTTTCTGACGAGTATTAGACCGCCTTCCCCACTTTCCTGGAATATTTTTATCCAGTAATTTATTATAAAAACACTTTTATGTACTGTCGTTACAACTGCTGTAACAGTGCGACCAGCCTCCCTCATACCCACGATTCGCCACGAGTAATATCGCTAGTACACAGCATGACTGGTTCTGAGACAATAAATATGTTTTGGTTTCAATAACACAAGAAAAAGCAAAGGCATTAACCTCCCCTCTTTTCCCGCTTATTGCTGGGTTATCAAGCCACCACGCTCTGCAATACGTAAGGTGAAGGACACGCCTTAAAGACTCCAGAAAACGATACAAAATCCGCCGAAAATTTTTCTTTGGCACTCTGTGTATCTATGTAGGCACCTGACGGGGCGTCCCGGGAGGGAGGGATGAGGTGAGAGGAGACGTAGGCGACCGGACCAGGAGATACGACAGGTAGAGGGCAGGGTCCTTAACGTTTACATACATAAAGTCCCCGGATGACAGCAGGTTCTGCCGACACCCTCCTCCCTTTGGGATAACAATTCCTCTGGAGCACCTGAGACTTGGACCGCTCCCATTCTGGGGGACGAAAGTTTTCTCAGAGCATCTTTTCCTCTGCCATACATACGCCGAGACCTCCCTGCAACCCTGAAACAGACCAAGCACATAAAAGGTGAAGTGAAATGAGAATGGAGGTGAAACGGAGGGACAGGAAATTCGGGAGATGTAATGATTCTTCCCAGCATTCTGATCCCTCGACCTGGGGAAACCCCCGAAAAGACCTATGGATCAAGAAGAATGGCCGCGGAAATGGAACCCACGACCTTCCGAATGCGGGCTACAGAAGTTGCCATCTGAGCCATCCCGCTCGATTGAATACCTGTCACAACCTCTCAAAAGCATTAATCTTTTCTTCTATCATACTGTTTAGACTGATATAATTTGACATAAATTTGACATGATTAAATCCCTTAAAAATTTACGTCTCATTTAAGAAAATGAAATACTGTTGCAAGATTTCTAAAATGGGTGCATAGACTTCCATGTTATTTCTGGCTACAAAAGTAGCAGTGCACTTTTATGGGATGTCCGTGCGGGTGTAACGCTTCCAGAGTTCACAAAAAGCTCCGAAGATAATGGCATTAGGAAACTCCTTACAGTTCACGAAACAGAATTTATACCCAAAGCCTTGTTTTAGCATAACCCCCCGAAAAGCAAGTTATAACACATTACATCGTTATATATCGTTCTCACTGCCGAGCGCGATGGAGCAGGCGGTAACGCGTGTGACTCGCATTCTGTAGGGCATGGCTTCAATTCCCGTGGCGGACCTTTCCAACACCTTTTTTTCGAGGGTTTCCCAGGTAGCTACACGCATGCCGAGAAGGTTAATTATATCGCAGAAATTCCTGTCGCACCATTTAGCCTTCTCTTTCAATTCAATTCAACTTTCAACTGTTAGTTATTTCAGTGTGTCGGCGGGAGTCTCGACCTTGCATGACAGGGAAAAAGGATGCTCTCAATAACACTTCTTTATCCGGAATGGGAGTCCCGGGCCCCAGTGGAAGGTGCAAGCCTGAAAGGGGGAGAGGAGCGGTTGTACCAGCCGCCACCGGGGAGTTTTCACCTGAAAAATGTAGGGACTCCCGTCTTCTCCGCGGATCCTCCTAATTTGGCCGGCCTCTTTCTCCGCTCACCTCAACCCTTCTTCCCGGCGGCGCCACGTTGGGCCTAGGTACAAAAGTTCTCCTTAGGTCAAAGTGCTAACTTCCCCTCCCTCGTGGTAATACGTCATACATCATCATTCTCAGAAATAGCTTTTAATGTATATTCTGATGAAAGTAGGCTTAATTTACAATCAACCTAAAAAGATTAGCAATGTACGCTATTTGACGAAAATGGTAGGAGACAAAGGCATAAGTTTTTAGTCATAGCTACAATTAGAAGTTCACCTCAGTAGACAACGGCTCCTAATGCCGGACTTGCTTTCTAGTAGTAGTAGTAGTAGTAGTAGTAGTAGTAGTTGTAGTTGTAGTAGTAGTAGTAGTAGTAGTAGTAGTAGTAGTAGTAGTAGTAGTAGTAGTAGTAGTAGTAGTAGTAGTAGTAGTAGTAGTAATCTATAGATCGAATCTTATCCGTCCTAACCAGAAAGATGTCCTGACATTTTCATTGTTGCTTTTCTCTCTCCTAGTTTGTGCCGGTGTGCCCTGTCATTAATTTAGGAAAGCTTTCTGCTGGCATTCTATGTATCTTATATCTGCAGTCTGGTCTGTTTTCCCTTACAAGTGATGTACAGAAGCACAAAAAACTGTGTACTATCAAAATCTGGCAAGTTATTCCCAGAGATCACCGCTTTAGAAGTAACAATTCGTTGTAAATTCTATGCAATTTATATTTAATGAAGATCTAAGAAAATATAAAACGTATGTGAGTGCTTTCAATAGACCGTAGCATTTCTGTAAGCTTAAGATTTTTTAAAATCCTCACTTAACAGAATGTCTCAACCGGTAACGTTCATGGCCCGCATTTGGGAGGTCGTGGGTTGGATTCCCGCGGCGACCTTCCTGATCCGTAGGTTTTTCCGGGGTTTCCGGGGTACCTAGGCGAATGCTAGAAAGTGTCATTACATCCTGTCCCTCCATTTCACCTCCATTTACAATTCATTTCAAATTTCATCTGCTTGTTCTCCTTCAGGCTACAAGCGTCGGCGAGAGGTCTCGCCGTGTGCACGGAAGGAGAAAAGGAACTTTGAGTAAACCCTTGATCCTCGGAATGGGGGCGATCTCTAGGTCCCGGCTCCCCGATGGGTGTGTAAGTCCATGGGGGGCGGCAGCTCTAGCTGCCATCCAGGGAGTTTAAATCTATAAACGGTAGGGACACTGCCCTCTGCCTGGCATGCCTCCTGGTCCGGTTGCCCTCTGCTCCTCTCACTTCATCCCTCTCTGGCGCCCCGTCAGTGGCCTAGGTACAAAAGATCTGTGAAGGTCGAGATGCTAAGTCCCAGTCGTGCAGTGGCAGGCGTGCCGTGAGGTTGTCTGTCCGCTGTGTGTTAGTGTAACCGGCCGGCACTGGTACGAGTTATTTGTGTGCTGTTGTGTACCGTTTTCAGTGTCTCCGAGTACACGCTTGTCTAATTGGGTATACTTTCTTTCTTGTTTCGTAAGTTCTAAACGGTAACCATGGCGGTTTATAAACGTGTGAATACTCTCAAAATTCAGTTTACGACGACGGCGATTAAACCCACTGCACTAGAAATCCACCAGTGGCTAGTGAACTTCATGGGGCTTCAAGCTGATCAGGTCGACACGCTCCAGCTTCACACCAGAGAACGAGCTATCTATGTGAAATTGTTATCGGCGGTTTTGTATGATAATCTTCTCTCCCGTTATAAAGAGGAACAAAATTTTACATACGCCTCCGGCGACATAACAAAAGTGAATATTACACCGGGTGATCAGCAAACAGTAAATGTTCGGGTGTTTAACCTGCCTTCTGAGGTGCCCTTTACGGTACTGTCACAGGAACTGAGTAAATATGGTACAGTGTATGATATCCGTAGGGAAAGATGGGGATCGCAGTATCTTCTTTCGTCTAACAACGGAGTGCATGCAGTAAAAATGGGGCTTAAAGGTCATATACCGGCTAGTTTAGTTATCGATTCGTATTTGATTGCCATCAGTTACATCCGCCAACCACAGGCTTGTCATTTGTGTCATGACACTACCCACTTAAAAGCAGCTTGTCCTCTTCGTGCCACGCGGCTACCTATAACTACAAGGAATCGACCGGTAACATTCAGTGAGGCGGCGAGTGCTGCCACCTCTTCTGATGCAGTCGCCCAGACGCATGCTTCCATTATGTCACAAACGTCTGTGGTAGAACCATTGTCGGTGAACCTTCCAGCGCGCTCTTCCAATTCAGGAAGTGGTGGTCCTGCTGGGGCGGAGACACCGCTGTTGACTGCAGCGACCGAACATGCAATTGTGGACGGATCTATTACGCCATTTGTTGATCGGAAGTCGGCATTCGAAATGCCCGAGGTACCCTCTCTTCCGCAAAATTCTCAGGATGGGGACATGGAGATCGTTTGTGATGAAGAAGTAGAGATATCGGCGAGTGAGGTAGCACTTTTAAGGGAAAAGTCTTCTGCTTCTTTGTCTAGTCGGGATCCTCGGATACGGAGCCAGCATAGGCGGATGGATGTAGGAAGTACCATGACACGACAGCACTCCCAAGATGTGCAACCGTTGCCCGGTAACTCTCCGGCTCGTTCCACAACGAAACAGGCGGACTCAGGCAAACGGCCGGCAGTAGATGACAGCGATGATTTTGAGGATCACCAACGTTCCCCTAAACTTACAAAGGATGACCCGCACCCGGATAGTGATGATTGAGATTGTGTTGTTTCTGGAGTGCTGCCTGGTTGTTCTCCGATTGCAACCATTGAATATACGATCCTTGCCCTTTAAATGCCGGTAGGTCTTCAAATATGGGCTTCGCTCATCGTTAACGGCCTGCGACAGGTTATTAAACAACAACTTTTAAGGGACTTTTTGATCAGTAATGACATAGACATTTGTTTTTTACAGGAGGTGAATCTTTGTAATCTGGATTTTTTGTATGGCTTCGATTACGAGACCAATCTTGGCCCCGAGGGTTCCGGTACGGCAATTGTTTACAGACAAGGCTTACGATTACACAGTTTTGGATACCATCCTTCCGGTAGGGTTCTTTCGGCAGTGTATGATGACGTGACTTTCGTGAACATCTACGCACCTGCTGGTAGTAATAAACGCAAACAACGAGAGGAGTTTTTTCGGCAAGACCTACTGACCCATATACCATCGGGTGCTACCTTTGTGCTTGTCGGTGATTTTAATTGTACGTTGGCGGCCAAAGATCAACGCGGAGCCTTTAATGGGTGTGTTACTTTGCAGCAGCTGGTGGAGCAAATGAGGTTAAAGGATACCTGGGAGCATACGCATGGTTTCGCGGTACAATTTACTTTCGTGAGAGGCCTATCAGCATCGCGGCTGGACCGCATGTATGTTCCGGCTGAACTCTTATCACGTCTTCAGAGATAGTGCCTGTCGCATTCAGTGATCATAATGCACTCATACATGCCTTTGAAGGTAGGGCAGCGATCTACAGTAGAGGTAGAGGTTATTAGAAACTCAACTACTCGTTGCTTATGGATGAGGACGTGCTAAGGGATTTCCAGGATCTTTGGTCGCGGTTGCGGGTATCCTTTCTGCTAGCACAGAATAAAGCCTTCTGGTGGGTTTGTAAAGCCAAGCCTGCACTTCGGTATTTCTTTCGGGCTGCAGCCTGTCGTCGAGCTCTGGATAGGAGGGAAACCATGGACTATTACCTTCAAGTCCTTCAGGAACTACACATACGCCAACAGCAAGATGAAGATGTTCAGTCTCTTATAAGAGGCATCAAAGAACACATTAAGGCCCGAAAATCTAACGAGTTACAGGGGTGTTTGTCCAAAGTACACTCGGCGGAAGTGGTGTTTGGGGAAAAGGCGAGTTTTTGTCATCTGGCGAAGGAACGTAAACATGGTCGCCGGAAGCTCGTCACTCATTTGGAGGTTGATGGACAGAAAATTTCCACTACAGCCGGAATTCTTCGTGAAGTGCACTCCTTTTACGTCCAACGCTTCTCCGTCCCAGCGGAATGCTCCAGTGCTGTGGACGAGTATATGTCTGGGTTTGCTCCGGTTGTCCCGGATGAGCTGCGGCAGTATACGACACCTGTTTCAGCAGCAGAGTTCATGGAAGTGATCCAGTCGTCAAAGTTGCATGCGTCTCCAGGACCTGATGGTCTACCATATGAATTTTACAAGCACTGTTGGCGCTATATTCGGGAAGAATTACTTCAAGTTTTCCAGGTAATGTGGACCTCAGAGCGATTGCCGCCTACTTTTGCAGATGGGATAGTGGTCCAGCTTCCCAAGTGTGCGCAGCCGAAGACTCCACAGGATTATCGGCCGATCACATTATTGAACTGTGACTACAAGTTGTTTGTTAAAATCATTAGTGTTCGTATGCAGAAGATTCTACCCTATATACTTAGCGAGATGCAGGCTGCCGTACATAAGGGGACGGCCATTCATCATACGCTGGCGGCATTGAGA
Source organism: Deroplatys truncata (assembly GCA_030765065.1). Classification (NCBI taxonomy): domain Eukaryota; kingdom Metazoa; phylum Arthropoda; class Insecta; order Mantodea; family Mantidae; genus Deroplatys; species Deroplatys truncata. The sequence continues at coordinate 144,645,361 of CM060978.1, read as the reverse complement.
GGTGGTATATTGCACTGTGCACAGGAACAACAGTCCGCTGCAGTCATTAAGTTAGACCTTGAGAAGGCCTTTGACAACGTCGTTCACGGGGCACTATGGAAACGTTTGGTTGCCTTGAAAGTGCCCGATAAGCTCCGTAATCTTATCCGAGCCCTATATGATGTTGCTTCGTCTAAGATTCTCTGCAATGGGTATCTCACAGCTGCTATACCGGTTAAACGTTCCGTCCGACAAGGTTGTCCCATGTCTATGATACTATTTGCCTTGTATGTTGATCCTTTACTTCGACGTCTTCAATCTACTCTTACCGGAATCGATGTGTATGGTCAGAGACTGGTGGTACGAGCCTACGCTGACGATATTACTGTAATGGTTACCACACCCCGCGATATTATGCGCCTAAAAGATTGTTTACAGCAATATGAGGAGAGTGCCGGAATGACATTTAATATGAGGAAGTCCGAGATATTGCCCATTAGGTTACAACCTCCGGATACATCAGTTTTGGGCATACCTGTTGTGCAGCGTACGAAGGTTCTGGGAATCTACTTTAGTACTGACGCAGAGGATATGCGGGAATACAACTGGACGTCTCGTATTAATATCTTACGTGGTGTGATGTATCAGCAGAAAACCAGGATGCTGAATTTGGTACAGCGTATATGGTTTTGTAATAGCTTTGGGCTCAGCAGAATTTGGTTCTCTGCCTCTGTTCTTCCGCCCTCAAAACGCCATTGCCAGAGAATAGAACAGATATTAAGTTATTTTATCTGGACAGGAAAGCTTTATCGCATTGCACGTACTCAACTCCGTCTCCCTAAAGGTCAACGTGGCTGGGGATTATTAGAGGTGGTTCGTCAGTCTCAGGCCTTGATGATTCGAATGCTCTTGCTTGCCATCAATAACCAGGGTGACCCCGTGGATATTGCGCTACGACAATACTCATCCTTTTTGAATCGGGGCGAGCGTGACAAGGTTCCCCAAATGTTACGTGAAGTTTATCAGGTCTTGGAGAAGTTACCACCGGAGAAAGTGGGGAATGGTGACTTTAGTACGGTGAAGAAGATTTACACCTTTCTTGTTCAAGCTGCTCCCATTATCCCTCATGTCCAGCTGAAATACCCACAACTGCCCTGGAGACGCATTTGGAGATGTTGTAACCTTCCACAGATTAGCTCCGATTGGATGGCAGTAACGTATGCGGTGGTAAACGAAATCCTTCCAACGGCGGACAAACTCTATCGCCACCGGATGGCTATTTCCCACAACTGCCCACTTTGTAATGCCGCAGATTCCCTTCCTCATCGACTGATGGAATGTTCCGGTAAAACTGTGGTCTGGACTTGGGTTTTAGGATATTTTCGTACTTGGATACCTACCGAATGGATTCCTCAACACTCAGATATTTTGCATTTGAACCTTCGTAAAGTAAGCCCACCATTGTATAAGTCTCTACTCTGGCTGATTATGGGCACCTTTACTTGGCTACAAACGTTGGACGATCCAGCTGATTGTGTACTGCCTCATCTACGACAATTTTTACGTGCTGAGAGATGGCAGATGATTCGGCAACACAGAACAGAGCCATTCCAGCCTTGGATATTCAGGTTTAAGCTCCACTAGCAAAGTAATACCCCTTTCCCTTTTTGTTAGGATCCTGTTCTTCCCTGCTTGAAAAAAAAATTTATAAACCTGATAAAGTAAAAAATAAAGATTATTTTTCAAAAAACAAAGAAAGAAAGGAAAAAAAATATGGAGTCCAAAAAAAATAAATAAAAATAAATAAAAAAAGTAAAAAATAAAAAAAAAAGGCAAAGAGAATGGTGCTGCACATAGCAACCAGTTATTGCAAATACAAAAAAAAGTCCCGCTCCGCCCCTAGTCCTATCCTGTCCTTAAAAATTCTTTATTTTTTCTGATGAATAAATAATATTAGCCAGTGATGAAAATGCATTACGAAATTAACACATGATGACATATCAGTTTAATCTTGTCATTTCAGATATTTCAGAACAGAAAATAAAAGATATGACAAAGGTAATTCATCAGCTATATCTGAGGTTATGCTGTAAAATTATGTCATCGGAAAGGTTAATGGTTTTAGATTATAAAGGAGGAATATGATTCATCATAAAATCAAGCAGGTAATCGGCACTACATCGCACACTACAATAATACAAGAGAGACACCTAGATAAGACAAAGGTAACACCAATATACTGTGTTTTAATATAGTACTCATACAAGAATTTCTGGTATGTGATCTAATGCTTGACCAACATAGCGATGGATGGATCAATTTTAACCCCCAAAGACTTCATACACAAAAGGATGCAGCGGAAGAAAAATAATATCTGAAATTGCGTTAAGTGGAGCTCCAATTCATAGTAAAGGAATTACAATTGTAACAATAAATTAAAATATAACTAAAATATTTTATTCCTTGAGCGCTTTCTTGTTTTCTTCCAAGTTGTGTAAATATGTAAAAACAACTACAGTAGCTAATTTTAGGTTTAAATTACGACTTTTGCCGTATATGTTAAGTTAGCTTAAATATTTTAACATAGATTTATCCTGTATATACGAAGACATCCACGGCCTTTGTCGTCATAGCTGTTCTCAAATTCCGGACCCAGAAGTTCACGACATGATGAGCGTAACTTCGGCAACAACCCACAAAATTAAATTAACCAGATAAACTTTTGGAGCGGTTAGATAGTCTCCTTTGAAGCGGTTTAGCTTAACTGCTTACCTATGGGCTGCGACAGTTCGTTTCATTGTGAGAGAGGTTTGTGTGATAAATTTGGCTGATCGTACAGGAAAGATCTTCTCCGGAAGATGGGAACACCTACATAGACTAACTGATGTCTTGTAATTTAGTGTCGTTCATCACAAAGCAATGTGAACAATTTAGTGTATTCAAAGGTGCGACATGAAAATTTTCAAGAAAATCCCCCGCCCTGGACTACCCTTTATATGGAAGGTTTTTCGAAAATTTTGATTCTCTAAAAAATGGCTCTGGCGATTTTGATTGAAATACCACATATAAAACACATTTTATTTACAAATAAAAGTTATATTTTGAATTTTCTGGGAATCAGTTGCGAAGTCCACTTCATATGGAAGAAATCTTGTACACTGTTGTATAACTGGATAACGTTAAGCGACAGATAAAAATGTACTTCACAAAAAATTTAGATCTCTTTAAAACACACAATTTATTTAAATTAGGTTTTTTGTTGTATAAGCCGTCTCTGAGATATCTCTTATTAATACTTCGAATTGCTCGCTTCTTGGTCATTTTCTTAAAGTCCTTTCAGCATTCAGTTGTTTCTCACGATTGCATGGAATATTAAGGCCAGCATATAGCGTCCACTTCTTAAACATTCGACTATCCATATACTGTTTGTATCAATAACGAAATGTGAAATGTAGCTATCTCTGCAGAGGTTTATTTGGGATAAAATGTAGTGGATAGAAAAATAAGCTTGAATAAGAATAATTTGTATACACTAATAAAAACTAGAGGGGCAGAGAAAGTCATGTGAATAAGTAGGTTATGTAAGGAGTAGATCACACTTTTTTCGCATACATGGGGAAATATAGGGAAAACGAGGGGAGGTGCTAGTCTAGGAGGGTGTTCAAGGAAGAAAATGCGTTCATTTGGGGAAGATAGGAACTATGAGAAGAGATGCTAGCCTAGACCAGGCTTGAAGGGTAGAATATGCGGTTATGTGGGAAAAGATAGAGATACGAGATGAGATGCTAGGCCAAACAGAGAATGAAGAGTGAAATATAATTTTTATGGAAAAAAGAGAGAGAATACGAGGCGAGATGCAAGGATATACAGGGCTTCAAAGGAAGAATATGCGTTTTATGGGAACAGAAAGACTAGGTGAGATGTTAGGCTAGACAGAGGTTGAAGGGTAGAATATTTGTTTTATATGGGAGAGACAGGCAAAACGAGGGCAGATGCAAGGCTAGAGAGCGTTCAAGGAGTAAAATGCGTTTATATGCGGGATATACGAGGGGGAATGCGAGGGGAGATGTCGGGCTAGACAGGGATAGAGGAATAGAAAAGGCATTTATATAAGTAGATAGGGAGTACAAGGACAGATGTTAGGCTAAACAGGGCTTGAAGGGTAGAATATGCATTTGTATTGCAGAGATAGGGAATACGAGAGGAGTAACGCTAGGCTAGACAGGGGTTGAAGGACGGAATATGGATTTATACGAGAAAGATGCTACACTAGAAGGGAGTTGAGGACTAGAAAATGCAATTATGAGGGAAGAGAAAATACGAGGAGATATGCAAGGGAAGACAGGGATTGAAGGTGTTTAAGGGTGATTCCAGAAGAGTGGGGAAACCATTTCAGGGGTATTTAGACCACAGGTATAGACACAATATAACTACTTCTAAAAGCATGTACCATTTAGGGTGCATGTTTAGCTTACTTTGCAGGTATTCTGGTGGTGTTTTGTGCAGTGGAACAGCCATTTCGCATCCCTTTTTGTTGGCTTTAGGACATCTTTAGACAGGTAAACACATTTTTTAGGTTGTTGGTGTAAGCATTTTGAAGGTATTTTAGCCGCTCGAGTAGAAATTTCAGAGCATTTTAGTATCCATTTATGGGCCTTTAAGCACACGTATACGTATTTTTGGTGATTTTTAGAGCATTTCAGGTATGGACACAGTGTTTCAAGACATTCTGGTACACGTGCAGGAACATTTTAGGGTTTCAATGACATTTGGAAACAGGAACAGATATTTTTATTAGACTTTGGTGCAGGCATTTCGAATGTATTTCGATCACTGCAGTAGGAATTTTATAGCACTTTAGTTTTGCATTTATTAGACACAGCTGCAGGTATTTTATATCTTTTTTGCTGTATTATGATGGTTTTTATAAAATTGGACCAGTCATTTTCATGGTATTGGCACTGGAGTTTTGATGGGCTACAAACTGGTTCAGCTATTTTCATTGCATTGACACTGATTTTTTAGGCATTTTGAAGATATTTTAGACACTGCAGCATGAATTATGCATTTTCTTTAGAACATCTTTAAGGCTTTAGTCACTGGAGTAGAAATTTAAGAGCATTTTAGTGTTCATTTTAAGGCTTGAGGACACAGGTACGGGCATTTTCTATCATTTTAGAGTATATCAGGTATGGATACAGGCTTTCACGACATTCTGGTATACACACAGGAGACTTTAGATGTTTCAAAGGCATTTTATAAACTGTGACAGTTGTTCTCATGGTAATGGTACAGGTTTAGAACACCTCGAAGGTATTTTATGCTGTTGTTTCAATATATTTTAAATTTTTCAGGCCTTTTCAAAGGTTCTGCTAGGAGTATTTCAGATTATTTCAAGGAATATTAGATTAAGAATCAGGTATTATCGCTAGCTTTTAAGACATTTTGGAATACAAGCAGTACAGTTTCAGGAACAACGGGGATATTTATTCTAATTTTAGGATTTTATGTATCCTTCACTGATTTTTAATACATTTTCAGGATTTCTTATTCAGTGTTAGAACACTTTTATATACTTTTAAGTCATTTTTCTGAATCTTGGAAACTTATTTTGTTAAATAGTTAACGTGTGAGACGGAGAGGAATAAACTGTGTATTTGTTTACAGTTTTAGGGTATATAGAAGTAGTCTAAACTAACCTCATCCCGAACATCCTAAACTAATCTATCCCTACTTTACCTGCTCTGGAATACCTCTCATTATCTATTCTATCCTGTCATCCTCTAACCTAATCAAAACATAACTAACCCATGGCTAAGACAATCTGTGCTGGTCCACCCTTCATAAGTTAGAAGATCAGTATGCGAGCCTAACCAAATCTATCACAGACTATCCTATCATTATGTATTATATCCATCATCATCTAACCTAACCTGATGCCAAGCATTCTAACCTAAAATAGACCATCATTGTAATCTGTCTTACAATCCAGACCTAAGCTAGCACTGAAATTACTAACCTAGCCTAAGATAGTCTAGCCTACTATCACTTCTAGCCTACTATAACCTAATCTAGCGCTATTACGTCCATATTAACTTATCCCAATCTTAGCTAACAGTCCTCTCATCATTATAAGCTGGAACAACCTCTATTTATATATGACATCCTATCAACAACGATAGCCTCAGCTGACATTACCCCAGCGATCATATCTTGTCATTGCCCGCCCTAGCGTAACCTAGAAAATACCTCTTATCGACGGAATGAAGAGCGTATCTTAGCCTCATTGGATCCACACATCAAATAATTGTCTCCCTATATGAATACTTTTACAGGAACTCGATAATTCTGCAACCATATTTCTCATGTTCACAGTTATTATTCCATGTCTTATAACCATTATATTATCAGACATTTTTAGAACAATGAAACATAGATAAGGACATTTTTATACTAGTAACAATACACTATGTTTTACAGTGTTCATGCATTTCTTCGTAATGAATGTGGGCCCTTCTATACGCATAAAAAGAACCTCTATAAATATCTAAACTATTACCACCACCCCTATCAAAACCTTAAACATAATCTCCAAAAACCACCATCGCTATAACCATCACCATCAACAAAAACAGCCTACACTTCCAATTACACCATAACCTTATACTGTCACCATGGTTATACGTCTCCATTAATATCATAACTGTACACTATCGCCACCACTATCTCATATCTCTATTAGCACTGTAACTCTCTAAACCCGCCATTCCCACCATCACCATCACCCCGTCACAACTACCATCATTCCCATTTGCACAGTGACTTTGCACTGTCAGCACCGCCATCATTTCCAAAACCACCAACACTATAACCACCGCCATCACAAAAACCACTACTTCCAATTACGCCATAACCTTATACTACCAACATCACCACATGCCTCCCTTAACACCACAACTCTACACTGCAGCCACGGCCACCACATAAGGTCGTTAACACCGTAACTCCCTAATACCGCCACCCCTATCAGGCCCATCACAAATTAGTCATTCCCATTTACACTACAACTCTGTACTATCACCACCGCCATCATTTCCAAACTCACCAAGACTATAACCATCACCCTATCACAAACACCATTACTTCCAATTACACCACAACCTTATACAGTCACTACAGCCACGTGACTCCATTAAGACCATACCTCTACACTGTCGCCAACACATAACCACGTAAGTCCATTAACACCATAACTCTAGTCCTTGAATTATCACCGTTGCTCCTATAACACTCATCACAAACATAGTCATTCCCATTTACACCAAAACTTTGCTCTCACTACCGCCGTCATTACCAAAACCACCAAATCCATAACCACCGTCATCACCCTAACACAAACGCCATCATTTCCAATTACACCATAACCTTACCATCACATGCCTACATTAACATCTTAACTCTACCCTGTCGGCATCACATAACCTCATTAACACCACTAATCCCGCAGTTCAGTCAACCCCTTCAACCCTATTACACTCATCTCAACTATAGTCATTTCCACTTACACTATAACTCTGCAGTGCCACCACCGCCATCATTTCCAGAACTACCAACCCTATAACCATCATGATCACCCTAATACAAACACCATTACTTCCAATTACACCCTAACCTTATTCTGCCACCACCACATGACTCCATGAACACAATTACTCTACACTGTCGCCACCATCACCACAAACTGCAATAACAAAATAACTCCCTAATCCATTAGTTCTCAACATCACTGTCACCCCTATGACACCCATCACAACAATAACCATTCCCATTTACACCCTAACCTTGCACTGTCACCACCGCCATCATTTCGAAAATCACCAACTATAACTATCACCATCAATCTGTACGATCACAAACATCACTACTTACAATTACACTAACCCTATACTCTCACTAACACCATTACTCATCCATTAACACCATAACTCTACACTGTCGCCATTATATATAGGGTCTTTCAGCAAGAGTGTCCTATCTTTGAACTTAAATAAAACACGATTCTATAAATGATAGCGATTTCTTTCTTTTTTTATTCTGGAACATAATTAATGCCATTTCGTGTGGAAGAGAACGTCAGTTAGGTGACCGCCGCGACTTCGTTGCGCGTATAGGGTTGACCCAATTTTCAATGACAGAAGAACGTAGATTAGGTCCAACTTCACGAATAACACGCGTGATGTTATTCATAAGATCATTTACTGTTTCTGGCTTGTTGACATAAACTCGAGATTTAACATAACCCCAAAAGAAGTAATCCAACGGTGTTAAATCACATGACCTCGGGGGCCGGTTAACATCACCACCACGAGAAATGATGAAACCTCTGAAATTCTCCTTCAAAAGATAGATTGTTTCGAAAGCAGTATGACATGTGGCACCATCGTGCTGGATCCAGATGTTTCTGAGATCCATACCATCCAATTGAGGCCAAACAGTCCCTTATAAGAGCCCAGTATCTTTATCCATTGACAGTTAGAGCTTCTCCGTCGTCATCTTGGAAAAAATATGGACCAATGATTCCATCATACAAAAATCCACACCACAAAATAACCTTTTGGGGATGAAGTGGTGGTTCTTGAATCTGCATTGGATTGTGATTTCTCCAATAGCGGCAATTTTTCTGTTGACACAACCAACCATTCAAAAGTGGGCTTCGTCGCTGAAGATGATTTTTCGACAAAAATCCGGGTCAGCTTCCAGTTGCTCCATAGCCCAGTCAGCGAATACACGGCGCAATCTATGGTCCTTGGGCTTTAGTTCTTGAGTTAGCATCATTTTGTAAGCGTGAAACTTCAAGTCCAGATGCAGAATTCGCCAAGTTGTGATCGGCGAAAGCCCCAATTCTTGCGCTCGACGAGCAATTGGTTTGTTTCCGTTCTCGCGTACACTCTCACGAACGGCGCCTATGTTTTCGTTGGAACGCTTACGTCGATTACGTACAGGCGTTCTTTGATTGCTGACAGGACCACTTCTTTCAAATTTATCGATCAAACGCCGAATCGTTCTCTCGCAGGGACGATTATGCAAATGGCAAGCTTCACGCAATACACGGAAGGTTTGGCGAACAGATGATCCATTTTGATAATAAATTTTCACAATTTCTACGCGTTGCTGAATGCTGTAACTTTCCAGTGCTATTTGTCAATAAGAACTGTAACCACATGAAAAAATGACTGCTGTAACTCAATAACAGCGGCAGCTATCACATGTTAAAGATAGGACGCTCGTTTTTAAAGACTTTATATAACTCCATTAACACCATAACTCGCTAATCCCGCAGTTCAGCCATTACCATCATCCTTATCACACTCATCATAACTACCGTCATTCCCATTTACACCATAACTGTACTGTCACCACCACCATCATTTCCAAAATTACCAGACCTATAAACGTCATCATTAACATCCTTTCACAACCACCATTACTTCTATTACACCATAACTTTATACTGCCACGACCGTCACATGATTCCATTGACACAATAACTATACTTGCGCCACCACCATCACCACATAAATCCATTAACACCATAACTCCTTAATCCCTCGATTCCCACCATCGCTGTCACCCCTATCACACCCATTACAACAATAGTCATCCCATTCGCACCATAACTCTGCACTGCCACCACCGCCATTATTTCCAAATCTTCCAACCCTATAACCATTATCATTAAGCTATCACAAACACCATTCCAATTGCACCATAAAGTTATACTACCATTACCATATATGCCTCCGCTAACTCCATAACTCTACACCGTCACCATCACATAACTCCATCAACGCCATAACTCGTTAATCCCGCAGTTCAGCCATTACCATCACTGCCACATCAAACGAAATACATCCCCTATAATATAGAGCCTCTCATATAAGAAGCTATATTATGACAGAGCCATATCCTATAAGTTCGAGTGCCTGTCTCTGTTAGTATTTTTGTATATTTCTGTATGTGTATATGTGTTCATATACACATGTGTTCCTTTGTGTATGTGTATATTTATGGGTGTCGATGAGTCTGTGAGTACGTGTTCGTATATCTTTTGTGTGTCAGCGTGTTTGAAGGAGGTGTTGGTAATCGTTTATGAATGAGTGGGCGTGTGTGTGTGTGTGTGTGTATGTGTGTACATGTTTGACTGTCTCTGGGTTTGTTTGCGTGTGATTATTTTTGTGTGGTTCTGTATTGTTACATGTCTGTTTTATAGGTGTGTATGTGTGTTATGTATGAGTGGGTGTATTTATGGGTGTCGATGAGTCTGTGAGCATGTTGTCTGTGGATCAATAACAAGAAAGAAATAAAGGAAAAAGAAACGAAAGGAAAAAAAGAAAGAGAGAAAGAAAGAAGAGATAAAGAAGAGAAACGAAAAGGAAAGGAAGGAGTAAAAAGAAGATCAGAGAAAGAAAGAAGAAGAAATAAAGAAAAGTAAGAAAGGAAAGAAGGAAAGAAAGGAAGGAAAAATAGGAGGAAGGACAAAGGAAAAGAAAGAGAAGGAAGAAGAAAGAATGAAAGACAGAACAAAAGATAATTAAGAGTCGAAACTAACCTCGGGGCACCTAAATATACGCCAGGGTTTAATAATACTTTAATATGTGTTAATCATTAAAGCTTTGCTGCTGTAAGATATTTAAACTTAGTCCTGAGGATACTTAACTATATATCAGGGTTTAATCTACATATTGATACTAATTAAATTTTAATCCACCGGAATATGCCCCTTAGTTTAATGGTTATTAAACGTTAAAGTTTTGCTACACTGAGGCTCGAAATCGGACCTCTGGATACCTGAGAACAGCTTTTATTAAGCTTCGTAATGCAATAAAATTATTGTAGTTCACCCTACTCGTCCATGTCTCTTATTTTCATAGCTATTAAGCATTAAAGTTTTGCTACACTAAGACTCACACTCGGTCTTAAGAGCACCTAAGAATACCATGCATTTACACACGTAATGCTATAATATTCTTGTGATTAACTGTACGGTCTAAGTATCATAGGTCATTAACAATTAAACGTTTAACCGTTCCAAGAGCCGTATATGAACATCGGAATACCTAACTAATCATTCAGAACAGTTTAGTTAATGTTATAAATTGAATATAATTTTCCCACGGATCTAGCTGCCCTAGATCAGGAATAATGAAACATCAAAGTTTGGACCCTGCCGGAATTTGAAGTGCGCTCCCTATAGATTCCTTCCTGTAATCAAACAATAATGTTAACAGCTATACACAACTATTGATACTAAAAGGGGAGAAAGTCAGTGGGGAGAGTTTGGGGCTTCACGGCGAAATACTTTAAGGGTTGGTAGGTAGTACTTGGGGAGAGATGTAGTGCTTGCAGGGTACGGGTACTACTAGCATCTGCTTTGACTCATCTACCCCGGAACAGTGTGCCTACGTGATATTTTGAGGTTGGAATGGGTGTTTAATTTGGTTTAATGGGTATTTAATTGGGTATAATTGATCTTAATTGGGTTTAATTGGTAGTATTTTGCGTGGGATTTAATGAAAGAAACACCCAAAAGTCATGGGGCTTCACGGCCAGATTCTGTGGAGTGGGAGTGACATTGCTGCCCACGTGTTGTCTTTTAGAAAGACGACCTATATACACCGGAGCTTCAGTGCCTGATTCAATGTCAGTTGTGTGGGAGGTAATAAAACAATGTTAGAGTTTCCAGATCGCTATGAAAAATGAGTCATCACCCCTTGAGAAACAATGATACTAAGGAGTCCCATGCAAAGGCGTCCTAATCATAACGCAAAGAATAACATGAATCACACCCACAAAAACTCTCGTGTACAAACTTTAAAATGCATGAATAAAAGCACTACTCGATAGTCGTTGCTATTTATATTGGCAATTAAAATAAACTGACATATTATTGTCGTCTCTCAATTCACGACGTGTTTCATTATTAGGTGCGTGTGCTTCTCTCCCAATGACAAAATTGTATATTTTTCGATTAACACTAAAAATGGGCAAAGTAAAAGCACAATATACTCGGAAGTTTCGAGAAGAGTGGTTGAAAAGTCAAAAACGTGTAGAATGGTTATCTCGGGCTGTAGGTGAGAATACAAAAGCGTTCTGCAAAGTGTATCATTGTAGCATAAGAGCCCGGTTAGCAGACTTGTTTCATGCGGAAACAATAAAGCACAAATATGCAGCTTCTGCGCTGTTCTCCCAAAGACAGACACACATTAGTTTCAAACCAGTGGTGGATTCCTTAGAACGCAACAGTTCCGAAGCATCACTTGCTCTTTTCGTGTCCGCACATTTTGTCACAATGTTATGCGATCATTTAAGCGAAATGTGTAGAAACACAGTAGCTGTTACAGAGATATCAGAGATAGTGTAGCTGCGAGCCAGATTAAGTTACATTGCACGAAGTGCAGTGCTGTTATTATGAATGTTCTTGGACCGTATTTTGCAAATGACTTGAGAAGTGATATTGGCGATTCTATGTACAGTATTTTAGTGGACGAATCAACTGACATTAGTGTCACTAAGCTTCTAGCAATAGCTATTGTGTATCATAGTAAAACATCTGACAGGATTTTTCCACGTACCTTGAACTTTTAGAACTTGAAAGACGTGATGCTGTGTCTATTGTGGCCTATTAAACAGGCCTTGAAAGAAATTAATTTGTATTTGCAAAAATTGCGAGGTAACGGAACAGACAATGCTAGTGTGATGGTGGGGATTAATAATGGAGTATATGAAATACTTAAAAGGAAGGTCCCACACTTGATATTTATAAGGTATGTGTGTACCATTCTATCCAACTGGCAACCTCTGCAGAAACTACAGAATTTCTTCCAGGAAATTTAGATGTTCTAGTTAGAGAAACTTACAATGGGTTTTCTCGGTCTTCTACGCGGCAAACTTTTACTGCCAAATGTTATCTACTCTAAACGATGAGGGTGAACCTCTAAAAATTCCCCAGGCTTGTGATATGAGGTGGTTATCTATTCATCCTGCAGTATGTAGAATAATCGATCAATGGTTAGAATTAAGGGCTCATTTTGAAATCGTTAGGCTGAGTGAAAAATGTTCCTTAGCAGAAGTGCTCTACTCTATGTTCAGTGATGAGCTCAATTTAGCATATGTTGTTTTTAAAACCTATTCTATCTGATCTTCTACGTCGAGTATTACATTCTCCTTGCATTACCAGGACAAAAAAAAATGAATAACGAATTCCCATTTGAGAAAAAGTATAAGTATTAGAAAATTCAAGGGAATAACAAGCAATATCTCGAAAATGGTTCACTCAACAATAAAAATGCATATGACATAAATGGTGTATTTTAACGCGATCTACATTTTTTGCGTGGTACAATTTTGTCTATCTCTTATGGTTTACCAATTATGCAAAAGTCGTACTTTTGAAGACATTCCCAGAACATTCAAGATATACATTTTATTTGTCATGAAAGTATCTTAAATATTTTAATCAAAATCGTTAGAGCCATTTTTGAGAAAATTAAAATTTTCGAAAAATGTTCCATGTAAAGCGTAATCTGGGTGGGGAAATTTTCCTGACAACCTTCGTGTCGTATCTCTGGAAGATACTGAACCTAAATACCAAGTTTGGTGTTTATCCGACCGTTCGTTTCTGAGTTATGCTGTGCACAGACAGACACACAGACACACACGGACATGTTTCCAAAAATGCTTTTTTTAATTCAGGGGTCTTCAAAACATATATTTCCGGTTAAATCTCGGTATCGAATTTTTGGGTTGAATACAATACTTTCCCTACTTACTATAATAGTAGAGAAAGTAAAAATACTACTCCGAGTAATAAATTATCAGGCATATACTGCAGCAATTGTGAAGATTGTCATAAGATATATATTGGGAAGACAAAGAGAAATTTGGAAACCAGATTAAAAAAAAAAACTTCACAAATATAAAATATAAACAGACAGATAAATCAGCGGTAACCCACCATTTTGGTCACATAATCATAATATTACTCACGAAATCAAACTTATAAAACCCGCCGAGAACCATAGTGAATTAACGGTATGGGAAAATATACACCTCATTGAAAACATAAATCGAGTCATGAATTTTGAAACACCAGTGATGGACGACGTCTTACGAGTGATCAACAGAAAGAGAGGCACACCGGGCAACAAGGAAGTGGAAGAAGTTTCGAGGATCGTGCAGGGAAGCAATCAGATATAGGAATTCGACTCATCAATGCATGTTAAAACGTGTGGTACTGCACATGGCAGGCGTTTCAAACAACTGCTTAAAACATAGCATGGATTTATAACATAATCTGATAAACAAAATACAATAAACGAAATCCATGTTACTCCTTCATAGTACTGATCTTCAATAGCTGAACAAAACCTTGCAGTGAGCTGTTTACCTTGTGTGTTCACCGTTTACAATGGAACAATACATTATGATTCACATCGACATAATTACACTGGCCTTAACAATATATATATATGCACTCATTTTGCTAACATTCTGTATATGTTTGTGCAACAGCAGCGCGTAAGGCGTCCGAAACACACAGGATATATATACACTGCCGTTGTAAAAATTGCAACCAAGAAGGAAACGCATGAATTCAATGAATTTAATACCACGGGTTAGATACATGACAAGTAACAAATGATAAACTTTTCAAATCTACACATGAACTTTGATCCCTAATATTCAATATTTGGTGTAGCCTTCATGCGATGCAATTAGAGCTGTTATACGCCGTGGCATTGAATCAAAAAGGTTCTGAATCAGTTCCTGAGGGATTTCCCTCCACGTAGTTTGTATTCGAGCCCACCAATCCTTGACACTGATTACTGGAGGACCGTGACGCACCAGGTGCCGACCAACCATATCCCAGACACGTTCGGTTCGCGACATGTCAGGCGAACGTGCAGGCCAGGGAAGCAATGGTACCCGTCACTCTTCGAAGGAGGCTTGTACTTTCGTCGCAATATGTGGTGTAGAGATGCCTGAAGCAGGGAGAGTACCTCAGGCTCTACATCCACTGTTAGATACCGGTTGCTGTTCAAAGTTCCCTCAGGAGGCGAGATCGGTTGTTGTAACTAATGGCGCCCCAAACCATCGCACCTGGTGTTTGTCCGCTATGCCCTTCAAAAATGCAGCTCTCCAGGTTGCGCTCACCACGGTACCGCCGTACACGTACTCATAGACCACGAGAAGAAGGCAAGCGAGAGGAATGTGTAACATTAACACTTTCCTGCGTCCGTATCACATTTAGGCTCGCCGTGTGGATACGATAAGCATGTTAAGGAGGTTATACACTACTTCACAGTGTTGTCAAGTACTCACCCATGGCAAGAGCCAAGCGTTAACACCTTTTACGGCGGTTGCTGTTCTACTAGTATCAGATCTGGCAGCATGAGTGGTTCATTTGCACACATAAACACATTTCGTAGTAAACGTACTAAACAATCGACAGTACGTTAAACAGTTACAGAACCCCGCTTGCCCCCCAGGCCCCGCTCGCCTTCTCGTTATACAACAGTACCTGACGCGTACATCAGTCGGCCGGCTCGCTGAGGATGAAGAGCACGTCTCGTCGAAACATGCTCGAATAGAATTTTAAGTAAGTGGAGCAACAAGTGTTTTTAATCCGCTCACCAGTGTTTAACATCTTATTGACATGCTCCAGTGTTTTAAAGACTTCATTTTAATAATTAGTTTTATAAAATACAGGTCTAGTTCTTTTCAGGCAGTTTTTAGTCGTTTTTACGCCAAATTTGATTGGCAAAATAGTTTACTGTTGGCAACACTGACTAGGGCAGCTAGACCAGTGAGATAAATTACATTCAATTGGTAACGCTAACTAGATTATTCGAATAACTAGTTAGGTATCCCGATGCTCATATTCGACTCTCGGAACGGTAAAACTTAAATGTTTAATTGCTAAAGACCAATGATACGTAGACACGTGGGGTTATCACAATAATATTATAGCGTTACGTGGGTTAATGTATGGTATTCTTAGATATCTTGAGTACCGAGTTCGATCTTAATGTAGCCAAACTTTAATGTTAATAACTATGAAAATCAGAGACATCGCGAGTATTGCTTGCGAGGACAAATCAAAGGCGATCTCAGGCATCCAGAGGTCTGATTTCGAGTTCTAGTGTAGCAAAACCCTAATGTTTAATAACTATTAAACTAAGAGAGTTGGACAAGTGGAATGAAATGCATTTAATTAATATCTAGATTAAACCCTAAATATACTTAGGCATACTGAGGTCCGAGTTCGAAAGTTACTGCAGCAAAACTTTTAAGGATTAACGAATATTAAACTATCATTAAACTCTAGTTATACTTAGGTGTCTCGAGGTCTAGCTTCGATTCCTATTTTTATCTTCTTTATTTATTTCTTCTTCCTTCTCTCTTTCTTTTTTCATTCTCCTATCTTTCCCTTTTACTTTCTTTCTTATTTTGATGCAGTAATTTGTATCATAAATTATTTAAATGTAAAGAATGATTATAGTATGAATATGCATTTTTGTGTGTCATTGATTTAAGATGTTTGTTGATTGTAATTATTGTTGAGAAGTAATTTTATACGGCCTTACTGAAACTGACAATAATAGCGTGCAATAATGCAGCGAGGGGGTGAGCTGTTTATCATTATTAGAGACGAGGAAGTTCCGTAATGTTGGCGCGTTTTTCTTTAGAATTTGCTGGAACATTTTCCCTAGAGCATATGTATTCATAATTTTCATTGGATATAAAAATAGACGCTAATGTTGGCGCGTTTTATTAGCCAATAGCAGTTCAGTTATAATCTTTAGGCATATCGGGGTGTAGGAGTATAAAAAGGGCTAGGTTAGAGGTAAAGTCCTTCAGTCCGTCAGTTCGTCGAAAACATTTGTACGTTACATGTCGCCTTCAGTCCAGCAAAAATATTTGTACAGTACACGTCGGCTATCGATTCGCAGGTTACGCGTAGCAGAGTTATGAAAAATCTCAAGTGTTGTAAAGTTAATTATACAAAACGTTGAAGTACGCGAATTAAGAGTGATCAGTAATGAAGTTATTATAACAGTTTCAGTTTGGCGAGTGTCAAGATCAATGTGTAAATGTGATAGTGAATGTGTTCGACAATAAAAAGTGTAAAACAAATTCTTTCATCAGCGTTATCTTTGGATAAAAGATTCCTTTCCGTTTACACAACCTGTATAAAGAGAAGTGCTCGACCAAAAAGATCATAGCTAGCCGGAGGACAGTGAACCAAAATTAAATAAAATAACAGTAGCATTCTTTCAAACAAACACTAATACTGCCGCAAATTGCTAACACCAGATGGAGCTAACAAACCTAACAAAGAATCACGTCACAAAAATGGCTTCAGCACGTGGAGTAAACACAAATACACAAACATTATAAGTAATACCGCCGCAAATTGGCTTCCAAACGTGGGGCTAACAAAATAAATAAATATATAAAGTATACCATCCCAATGTTTTTCTTTTTTCTCTCCTTATATATCTTCCTTTTTATTTCTCTTTTCTTTCCTTTTTCTTTTTCTGTCCTTTTGTTTCTTTTAATTCTTCATCTTCTTTCTTTCTCTCTTTCTTGTTTCTTTTTCCTTTCTTTCTTTTCTCTTCCTTACTTTCTTTTTCTTGAGCCACAGACAACCAAATAGTCTCATTGATACTCATAAATACACACACATACATGCATAAATACACCTACACACCTATAAACATAGTCATATAATAACACACAAACACAGAATCACACACAAACAGACCCAGCGACAATCAAACATGTACGCGCACACACATAAATCTATACGAGCATCCCCAAAACACGCTGATATGCAGAAGACCTACGAACGCATATGTTCACAGACTCAACAACACCCATAAATACACACATACATAAACACATATACAGAGACATACAAAAACAATAATAAAGACGGGTACCGAATTTATAGGTACGTGGCTCTGTTATAATATAACTTGATAGATAAGGGGCTCTACATTCAGGGGAATATACTTTGATTAATGTAGCACTGATAGTGATGACTGAACGCGGTATTAGTGAGGTATGGAGTTAACGGAATAATGCGATGGCGACGGTGCAGAATTATGGTGTTAATGGAGACATGTAACGGTAATGACGGAATAAGGCTAGGATGTAATTGGAAGTAGTGATGATTGTGATGGCAATAGATTGATGGTGACGGTTATAGTGTTGCTGGTTTTCGAAATGATGGCGGAGGTGGCAATGCAGATTTATGGTGTGAATGGGAATGTCTATAGTTGTGATGAGCTTGATAGAGATGAAGGTGATGGTAGAAATTGAGATATTAGTGAGTTATGGTGTTAATGGCTTATGTGGTGATGGTGGTGGCGACTGTGTAGAGCTATGGTGTTATAGGGTCTTGTGGCTGTGGTGGCAGTACAAGGTTATGGTGTAATTCGAAGTAATTGTGTTTCTGAGAGAGTGATGATAATGGTTATAGGGTTGATGGTTTTGGGAAAGATAGCCGTGGTGACAGTGCACAGTTATTGTGTAAATGGGAATGATTATAGTTGTGATAGGTATGATAGGGGTGACGGTGATGACGAGAAATTTCAGATTAGAAAATTATGGTGTTAATGGAGTTATGGGTGGTGGTGGCGACAGTGTACAGTTATTGTGTTAACGGAGACATGTGGCGGTAATGGCAGTATACGGTTATGATGTAATTGGAAGTACATTGGAAGATTTGTAATGGTGATGGTTATAGTGTTGGGGGTTTCGGATATGCTGACGGTGGTGACAGTGCAGAATTATGGTGTACATGGAAATGACGGTAGTTGTTATGATGGTGATGGTGGTAGTTATATGCTGGAAGCTTTGTAAATGATGGCGGTGATGACAGTGCAGAGCCACGGTGCAAATGAAAATAATGATAGTTCGTTGGGGTGATGGCGGGAATTGCAGGTTTAGTGAGTTATGGTGTTAATGGAGTTATGTGTGGCAGTGGCTATAGTGTACAGTTATGATGTTAATGGAGGCATGTGCCGGTGGTGGCAGTATAAAGCTATGGTGCAATTGGAAGTGTAGGATGTTTGTGATGATGGTGATGTTTATAGTGTTGGTGGCTTTGGGAACGATCTTGGAGGTGATGACAGAGGTGGTGATCATGATTTAGACGCTAATACAGGTTGTTTTATGCGTATAGAAGGTCCCACATTCATTGCGAGGAAATACACAAACACTGTAAAACATAGCGAATTGCTAGAAGTATCAAAAAATCTTCTTATCAGTGTACAAAACTGTTTCAATATCCTTAAAATATCTGATAACAGAATGGTTATAAAGCATGGAAAAATGACTGTGAGCATGAGAAATGTGGTGGCAGAATGTATCGAATTCCTGTGAAAGTATTCAAAGTTCTTGATTTAGGGAAACGTTTATGTGATGTATGGATCCGATGAGGCTAAGATTGACTCTTCATTCAGCCGGTAAGAGGGTACTTCTAGGTTACGCTAGGGCGAGCAATGATAAGATAGGATTTCTTGTGCAATGTAAGTTTAGACTAGTGTGGGTGAGGTTAAGATGGGATGTCATATATAATCAGAGGTTGGTCTAGCTTATAGCTTTAGGTTATGACCAGTGACTAGATGATAAGGGCACATTAGCTAGGATTGTGATATGTTAACATGCACGTAATCAAGCTAGATTAGGTGATAGTGGGCTAGACGTGACGTCTGCTTGTACTATCTAAGGCTAGATTAGGAAGTTCAGTGCTAGTTAAGTCTAGATTGTAGGACAGATTATAAGGGATGGTATCAGGTTAGGATAGATGATGACTGGATAGAACACATAATGATTGGGTAGTCTGTGATAGGTTATGTTATCCTTGCATAATGATCGTTTAACTTATGAAGGATAGACTAGTACAGGTTGTCTTAGCAACGGGTTAGTCATGTTTTGATTAGGTTAGAAGATGACAGGATAGAATGGATGAGTGGATGTTCCAGAGCAGGTAAGATAGGGATAGATTAGCTTAGGATTTCGGGCTAAGGTTAGTTTAGACTACTTCTATAAACCCTAAACTGTAAAACAATACACAGTTTATTGCTCTCGATCTCACACGTTAACTGCTTAACTTATAGAAGTTTACAAGATTCAGAAAAACTGACTTTCAAGTATATAAAAAGCGTTGTAAGACTGCATAACAAATTAACATAAAGTATTAAAAATCGGTGAAAAAATACGTCAAATCCTGAAATTAGAATAAATACACACGTTAATACCTGATTTACCCTTGAACCTGCATTGGCTGTATTCCTGAATGTCTCAAAAGCTTGCGACAATACCTGATTCTTAGTCTAAAATACCTTAAAAGAGTCTCAGATACTCCTAGCAGAACTTTTCAAAATGCCTGAAAAGGTGTTAAAATACTTTGAAACAACAGCATAAAATACGTTCGAGGTACCATTACCATAAAACGACCTCCTCCCGTTTATAAAATGCCTTTAAAACGTTTGAAAATATCTTGTCTGTGTACCAGTATGTCCCCAAAATATGCGTACATGTGTCTAGAAGCCCATAAATGATCACTAAAATTCTCTACAACCTCCACTACACTAGCCTTCAAAGATGTTTCTAAAAATGCGCAATTCTTGTTCCAGTGTCTAAAAGACAATCGAAATGCCTAAAACATTAGTGCCAATGCAATGAAAACAGCTGCACCATTTTGTAAAATCCCCTCAAAAACCCAGTGCCAATACCATGAAAATGCTTGTTCCTGTATTGTAAAACCCACCAGAATATATCAAAAAGAAATTATAAAAAATACCTGCAGCTGTGTTTAAAAAGCCTATATATGTGCACTAAAATGCTCTAAAATTCCTACTGCAGTGATCAAAATACCTTCAAAATGCCTACACCAATGGCTAAAAATACGCGCTCCTGTTTTCAAATGCCATTAAAACACTTGAAATTCTTCTGCTGCTCGTGTGCCAGAATGTCGTGAAATCCTATGTCCATACCTGTACCTGTGCTTAAAGGACTATAAATGGATACTAAGATGCTATACAATTTCTACTCCGATGGCTAAAGTACATTCGAAATACTTACACCAACACTCTAAAATACCTGTTTCTGTGTCTAGAATGTCCTAAAGCCAGTAAAAGGGTGCCAAATGCCTGTTCCACTGCAACAAAGCAACATCAGAATAGCTGCAAAGTAAGCTAAACCTGTACCCAAAAATGGCTTGTAAGTGCCTTCCGAAATGCACTTGGGCACTCTGCTCTAAATATCCCTGAAATTTCCCCCCAACCTTATGGAAAACACCCCTACATACTTTCAATCCCTGTCTTCCCTAGCATCTCTCCTCGTATTACTTGTATCTTCCCATATAAACGGATTTTATAGTCCTCAACTCCTTTCAAGTCTAGCATCTCTGCCGTATAAACCCATATGCCGTCCTTAAACCCTTGTCTAGCCTGGCACCTTTCCTCATGTTCCCTACATTTGCTATATAACGCATATTCTTCCCTTCAATACCTGTCTAGCCTAACATCTCTACCTCTAATGCCTATCTACCCCTATAAATGCCTTTGGTCCCCTACCCCTGCCTAGCTTGACATCTCTCGTCGTATTCCCTATCTCCCCCTGTAAACAAATTTTGCTCCTTGAACGCTCTCCTAGCCTAGCATTTCCCCACGTTTTTCCTATCTCTCCCATAGAAAAAATGCATTCTACTCTTCAACCTCTGTCTACTCTAGCATTTCAACTCGTATTCCCTATCTGTTCCCATAAAACGCATATTCTATCCTTCGAGCCCTGTCTAGCCTTGCATCTCACCTCGTATTCTCTATCTTTTCCCATAAAATGCATATTCCACCCTTCAATCGCTGTCTAGCCTAGCATCTCACGTCGCACTTTTTATCTTTTCCCACATAACCGCAAATTCTACCCTTCAAGCCCGGTATAGACTAGCATCTCCCCTCGCATTGCCTATCTCCCCCATATAAACGCATTTTCCTCTTTGAACACACTCTTAGCCTAGCATCTCCCCTCGTTTTTCCTACCTTTCCCCACGTATGCGCAAAAAGTGTGCCAGCTACTCCTTATATATCCTATTAATGTATTACATCGGATTCTTTTAAACGTTTACCTTATTTTCTCAGGACCTATTGGAGATATATACATGAGATTTTCAAATATTATAAAACTTTCTTCGGGAGAACTGTAGATCTCCAAACAGAGTATTTTATTTAATGTGATCACAGTATTTTATTTAACATAATGTTTTTATTTTAAAAATGAAGAAAACAATAAAGGACACGAAAAAAGTTATAAATCGCTTCAGACTGCAAATACAAGCTTTATTGTAGATCAGAACCATTTAACATACTATAAAGTTTTATGCATGTGTGCATTTAGTAGTTTCAGAGAATATGTGCCATTAAGTTGTACGTTTAACATGAGTGAGATAGGGGTATGGTTTTACCTTAAACGTGTAATACAGCTATATACAGATTTTCTTTAAAATATTCGTGTTGCATCTTTGGAATATCCTGAACTAAATACTCAGTTTGGTTTTTATGCGATATTTATTTATGTATCCATTTCTTACGGAAAAAGAATTCAATCTGTACTGTCAAGGGGTTATTGTGCAGTGCCTAAAGCACGCCCTGTAAGGCTCTATACAGGTATCATATATAAATGAATTTAACCTAAAGTCGTATCTGCTTGAATTACGTAAATATCTGGCAACTGCCACGGTAGTAAATAATAAAAAAGAATAGCCTTAAACGTACTTGTTTGAAACGAATGCATAACAAGAAAATGATGGAAAAATAAGAGGAGGACCTGAAGGTCCATAAATATAGCAGATAAAAGCAATTATGTTAATTACCATCAAGAATCATGTAGCAAAAGTGAGTATAAAAACAATGAGTGAGATGTGAAGTGGGGAGGGAAGGGTACACCAATGGAGCTCTGTTAAGGGGCCCCCCTGTGCCTACGTCACAAACTTTGTGTATAAAATATCGGTTGTGTCCTTTCCACATCAGACGGCCAGATTCCTGCGATACAGTAAGCGGCCTATACTTGGGGACATGAAGGTCTTTCTCTTTTTGGCGGCACTTCTCGTGGTCGCTCTTGCTGCTGAGGACAAGTATACCAATAAATACGACAACATCGACCTGGATGAGATACTCAAAAATGATCGACTAATCTCGGGCTATCTAAGATGCCTTCTGGATAAAGGACGTTGCACTCCTGAAGGAGCGGAGTTGAAAAGTGAGTACTCTAGTTTTTGTAAGCATCGGATAACAATATACGTTTTTGGAAACTTTTTCAAATATACATTAATTTAGGATAATGTGAACCTGCACATTTTAGAAAGCTTTTAAGGGGTTTATTTAGATACATATTACAGAATATGATAGAAGAATAACCAAACTAAATTCTTAATACTAACACACTGCTTGTAAAATTACAAACATTCAACTGGGTGAAGCACTTAAAACTACCACCGCGAATTTTTCTAAAATGAGAGCTGTCCTAGAAGCCTGTTTTCACAGAAAGGAAGTTCAGACAACGACTCGAAAACATAGCTCACACAAAGGTTCCTACGATTATCACAAAGTGCTTATGTATTTGGGGGGGGGTGAAATGGCACAGTAATCATTCACATGAAGATTAAAAGTGAATAACGTTATCTGAAGTTTTTGGCCTAAGCAGTTAACAGTAGATTGCTACATGAAATCTTTTATTATTGTGTTTTACATTTACCGCTACAATAGGTAAGAAATGCACCGTAGAATTCTACCTGCGTTTTTTGGCGTTATTTTGGCGTAAATTATTTTCTGCATATAGTAATTCAACTTTTCATTTCTATCGTAACTGGGTTTTATGTGTATTTGCGAAAACGAAACAAACTGTAAGTGAACAATGAGACCGGTGGAAATTGCGTTTCATTTCTGATCTATCATAGTGGTTAGATGGAGCAAACAATCCTTTATTTAAATTTTCGTATAGCAATAACTCGTTAAGCATTTGTACTAGGATTTTGCAAAAATTCTTTTCAAATTTTATTTTTATATATGTTTATTTTCTTAAGTTAATAGATGTCCGGTTCTGAAAACAAAAGTTTGGTTTCGTGGTCCGTATACACTTTCTGACCATTGGTTGAATCATTTTACTTACGAGTACTTATCTGAACTCCAATTCTATGAGAAAAATGCATCATAACACTTTCTGTTAGTTTTAGGTGATTTACTCTGTATAAAATAACTGTAAGTTAACTGAAATTAGGAGCAAGTGTGTTTGAATGGTTTATTCATTTATTCAAATCCACATTTAAATCAAAGACTGCAGCCTTTCTACAAATTTGTGATCTCCTAAAAATCCATGCTCGAAGAAAGAGAAACAGTTCCACAAAAATCTAAATAGCTTTGAAGTAAGGAAATTTAAAATCAACGATACGACTCTAATATGTGTGTATTGCTTGAATATTCTTTACAAATCCTCAGATTACATTTATATTCTTCTTAATGCTTTGCTTGCGTTATAATTTGGTTGTTTAAACACTTTTCTTGCTTTTATTTTTTCCATACTTGATACAAATGTCATATTATTATGCTTGCATGGATATCCTTTATGATATTTTTAGAGGGCAGAGCTTTATGTCCTGCTCCTGTGTAATGCTAATACCTCCATTCCTGCAATGAGAATCTTCCAGACAGAGATGCATATTGTCAAACTATTTTTTGTAACATTTTAACTAGAATAGTATTAATTTGTGAACGATTTGAATGAATCTTGTTCTTGAAACAGCCCCGAAGGATTGTAGTCACATACAAAGAAATTTGGGGACCTTGAAGGCCATATAATGAATGTATCCATTTGTCGAGATTTTATTCCTAAACAGCCGATGGACAACTGCCATGAAACCATTTTGGCTGCTCCAATAGAAATATTACTAATTCTGGCGTTAGAAAAACCTCACTCATTTGGACATACTGTAGAGCAGTTCACGGTTGTGGTTCACCCTTCCTCATCTTCAGAAAGATAGGGACCAATATCCTTTTTGAAGAGGATGCACTCCACATTGCCGCTTTCTGTTTATCCGGAAGTTCGCGTTTCTCTTGGGGATTTTGTGCTGAACATTAGCGAAAGTTTTGTTTATCCACAAAAGCGCCATTCAGAGTTTCTTTATAAATTGGCCTTCTTCTCCAAGTGTTCACAGAAATTGTCTATTAAGTTTACCGATAGCATTCATAGACAATCTGCGCCTTACATGGGTGAAAACGCAAGTCCTTAATCATAATTCTCTGATACTGGTGCAGGATATGTTCAGTTCCGATGAAATTCGTCGCAATGAATATTTAGGACTCTGAACAACAGGAGACCTTATGTGTTATGTCTCTAGGTTTACCCAGTGTTGACAACACTTCCTCGCAAATAATGGCTAGATGGTATCTTTAAAAAGGCATTATTTAACAAAAAAAAAACGTTAATATAATTGACATCTAAAATTACTCACATTTTGTTTGCTTAAGTTAAAGCCTATTAAGAAATTCTAAATGTCATAACTGATAAGACAATTTCATAATATTTAAATGCTGTAAAACAATAATTTATTTAATATAAAATTGTAATGGATTAAGGTGTACTTTTTCTAAACAACACCATACGATAGATATAGCTGATACTGATATATGAAACTTATTGAAATTCTTTAAGTAAAATATGTAAAAACTCACCAATTGTGTGTGTCAAAAATCATACAGTTCGGGCGCATACTCCAAAAAGCCGACTTCGCAGCCTAATGCAGCAGTGTAAGTGGATGGCCCAGCGATGGATTCTGTATCTGTAGCGTAAGCTACGTTTGTACCGATGTTTTGTAGCACCTCTTTTGGAAGTTCGTAGTCCTTGCAACAGTATTTATTCCTTTGCAAACCCGCATGTATTGTTAGGATTGAATCAATTGTTTTTATGTTCATTTTATCTCTTTTCTTTGTTTTCGCCGTGTTCATTTGGCTAAATAATCGCTCAACTGCAGCATTGGACCAAGGAAGTGAAATATGCATAATAGAAAATTGAGATAACTCGGCAAATGGATTTAGCCCACTTGAGTCTTTATTATTTTGATACTTCATTCCAAAACGATATTGTACCGTTAGTCTCAGACCATTTTACTGTAGTCAGGTTCACCCACTGTAAAATTAATTTTTGAAATTCCATTTGCTGGCAATAAAAGCATTTCTGCAAGTAGGATTAAAGGGTCTTTTATTACTTTGAAGCATTTTTTACTGAAATGGATGCAAATAATCTTGAGCGTTTCAACATTCTGAGGAAGCCTGTGTTGCAGCTCTTTTAATAGTTTGAAAAGTAACCTCAAACAACGATCTCGGAGCTGTCGATCCTGCTCTGAAGACAATTTCAGAATTTTCATCTTGGTTTCAAATTCATAGCCGATATAGCCATTTACGGAAACATAGTCATCTTCCAGAGGATCTAAGGGGCAGGTTGGTAAAAACAGTTTTCTAGCAGTTGAATGAGTAAGATTAGTTAAATCATTTAACAGTTTTGTGTCATCTGCTTTATTCGATTCAAATTATTTATTTACGGCCTGAACTTCACAAAGAACTGGTTTAAAAAAACAAATAAGCATGTAAGGCTTCATCAGCATACATACTGTACAGTAACTCTGCAGTGTAACATAGTTCTTTATAGCGAGCCAATTCAAAGAAAGCTTTCAGTTCTAACCATTGATCCATGATTCTGCAGACAGCTGTTTCAATGGATAGCCAGTCTGATATAAAAGTCTATACTCCTGCTGTCGGAGTGAAGAGTGACTAAACCAAGTAGGTATACGTTTCTTTGATAAGAAACTCCAAATTCCTAGGAAATGCTTCTGCAGCAGCTAACTGCAGGGAATCACAAACATAAGGTATGAGTACCAAAGAAGGAAAAGTTTGTTTTAATTTCTTGTAAACTCCACTATTTATACCTACTATAACAGATGCATTATCAGTGCCTAAACCAACACGTTTATTTAAACTGAGTCCTTTACTTGCAACACTGGCCTTAACTGAAGAAACAATTCCATCCGCTTTAGAAGCTGTAAGTTCCAATGTTGAGAAATAAGTGGAGATTATTTCTCCATGATGTTCACTGAAATAACTTATAGCAGTTCCCAAAAGTTTTGTGACGCTCACATCTGTAGACTCGTCAATTAACAGACTGTAAAAACCACAACTGGCGGCGCCGTGGCCGAGTGGTTAGACCGCTCGCCTCCCACCGAGGCGGCCCGGGGTCAATCCCAGGGACCAGCATGTGGGATTTGTGGTGGACGAAGCGGCGTCTGGGCGGGATTTCTCCGGGTTCTCCGGTTTCCCCCGCCATTCATTCCACCAACTGCTCCATCATCACCTTTCCTTTCATCCCTTTCACCAACATTTCGTTTCATCTACTTCCTTCATCCCATACCAGGCATCGTGCTGATCCCCCATCCTGGCTGTTCTGTCTGATCCATGAGTGTCTGCTCCTCGACGGGCCTCTGACCCCAGGCACCCGCCTGTAAGTCCTGGGGGGTGTAAGTCCTACATAAGAGGAGGGTAACAAGATAATGGAAAAAACCACAACTAATATCTTGCAACAAATCATTTTCAAAATGTGGGGCTAACACATTTGAAATGACATTAGTAGCGCACTTTGTTCTATAGTCTCATGTTGACTGCTGCACTACTTTCAGCAATATTATGTGTGCACAATTCAGATAAATGATCAATTGACAGTAGTGAATTAAGGGCTGCCACAAATAAACTAACAGCTGCCTCACAAGCAGCCGTCTTATTTACATTCTTCACCACAAACGAATCTAGCAATCGAAATGGTGAGAACGACTGTAACGCAATGATGTGCTTTCACTTCAGCCATGCTGAGTTAAGTCATATCTTTTGGCCTTAACGACACACTTGCAAAATCTACATCGCGCTTTTGAGGCATCCGAGGGAACCTCCAAGATCCACTCTTTGAAATCACTTTGAAGCCACTGCTTTCGACAACGCTGTTGATACTGAGGTGTTATGATGATTAAAACCCACTAATTCCCACCCCCCAAAACAACAAAAGGCACCAGATTTAAACACCTCTTATTACATTATTAAACGCAGTTAATGTTCAAAAAGTATTCCTCCACTGAAGTAAACAGTGTTCGGCCTGGTATACATATCTACAAGTTTACGTCTTTGCCCGTCTCCTTTTCTCGCAGAGCAAACGTAAATATAAACATGCATCGGAGCCATCCAATTAGTGCAACACGGTTCAGTTTTAAATTACATGGGGTGTAACCACGGTGAATAATTGCAAGTCAGTAAGTTCCTGTTACAAAGGCGTATTATTTAGATGCTAATATTTACCTTATGATTAGTAAATATTTTGATGGCATGCCATGACTCATGATAGGAATATAATACACCTACAAGGTAGCGGGGATTCATCCTAACCATTTTTCCTTTGCATAGCTAAAGTGCAGATAAAAGTTTGTTATTTAGGCTAGATTTTCGCTAAGGAATTTGTTAAAAAGGTCAGATTTCAGGCTATAAGCATTTTACGATTTTATATGGCTAAACGTACTGTGAAAATGCTAGGTTTAGCCAAAATTGGCAACACTGGGTTTACCTGGGGATGTTTATTTCTGTGCTGAAATTGTTTATTTAAATGTCCTAACCAACGGGCTGATAGCAAATGCTGTTGCGGTTTAGGACGGTCAAGATTATGGTGACGTCGAAACACTATTCTTGCAACAGTTGGACTGTTATTGCTTTCATCAAACAATTTTACAATTGTAGTACATTGGGATGAAGACTCTCATCTCCATATTTAAAACAATGCATGAAATAGGTAAACAACTTATACCAGTTCAGTGTTGGAATCACTTTCCATTAAAGTTTGCTAACGATATGAAATAATTTGGTTTCAATTACTCATCTAGATTAAACACTTAAGAAGAAATTAACACATACTTTCAGCATGTAGACCTGACATATATCAGTTGTTAGCTATCTTTTATGCTGATTTTAGAAGCAAGGGATAATTAATCGACCATGCAGATGTCCTCAGAATTTCAAAGCTCTGCTGCTAATGGTTACCAAGAGAACCTAAGGTTTTTTTTTAATTAAGGAGTGTAAGTTTGTATTCCTCATAATTTAATTAATTCTAATTTGCTTCTAGGTAACATAACATTAGATTTTCAAATGGTGAAGAAAAGAAAATAAACGAAGGGAAATGCTACTTTCAACAGGCTATTTGACCCCAAACTACGGGGTTATTCTCTGTAAACTTTCCATAGGGAATAACAATACCGGGCTAGAACTAACTTACGCCTATCAGAAAGCATAAGTATCCAGAACAAGGGACCACTCATGTACAATCAGTTCAGCGCATAAATGTGAACCTGAACACATTTCTGAACACTTCAACACAGGAGCTGCTTCAAAAATGCAGTTTACTGTAATCTTTAAAGGGCGCAGTTTTTTAAAATTAATTAGAAAGGCAAGTAAAGCAATAAACATATTCTTACTTTGATGGCATTAATTGTTTTTCCACACAGCCGTGTGTTGGACAAGGTTGGAAAGGTAGAATCACCATTAATTGATCTAATAGTGGTTGAAACTATGAAGCTCGGGACTTAAAGCACCTACAAATTGGGGTATTCATCTCAATACAATTTGAGAGATCTCCTTGTAGTTTACCGGGAAAAATGCGAATGGAGAATTTAGAATCGCGCCAGCATGTTGCTAGTGTAGCTCCGTGGTTAGAGCAACCGGACGGAGATCGGGGGATCCGTGGTTCAAATTCCAGCTATGGCATTGAATTCTTCAGACGTCTGATTCTACCTTTCTATATCCTTACTTTCCTGACGAAATCTAACCAAAACTTTATAAGCAATTTGGTGTGATTCTGAGTTGTTATTTTTTTTGCTGATTCAAGTAAAATAGCCACTGGGCTCAAAAGCAGGTTTTCAACTTGTAGGAAAAACAAAGAGAAGAGAAGGAAATAAAACGGCTTATGTATTCGAAGGTAACCCGGTTTTCTTTGCAAATTACGAACAGATTTCATCGTCCTTCGTAGACCTGACTGGCTGAATTATGTTTTCTGAAGTCAGCTTCCAAAGAACAGCTGAGTGTCCCAGTTAAAAACGACATCTTTAGCTGGACTTCTTTTCAGGTATAAAGAGAGAATAACGGGCGGCTGATCCCAAACACGATCAGTTTATCCCAAATATGTGCTACTAAGAGTTTTAACCATCATAGTTATACCCATTATAATTGGTGGTTTTGGTAATTTATTAGTACCTTTAATATTAGGAGCTCCAATATAGCTTTCCCTGATATAGCTTTCCCAGATATAGTTTTGATCTCCATGAAGCACAGGCGTCCATAGTGTTTAACAAGTGATAGTCTATCTGTAAAATTGAGAAGCTATCATCATTAACAACTCTAAGAGATGATAATTTTTTACTGCGGCTTCTGTCTCTCCTCTCTTAATAATTATATCCGAGAAACCTTTTACTCACAAATTCATAATACGAGGGGAACTATTTATATTTGGAGCCTTGGCAACCTTGAATGTTGTAGGTGCTATCTGACGTTTCCAATGGAAATTGTAACATTTTTGACAATAATCTACTACAAACATTTTATCTATAGAGCGTCATTTGTTTTGTTTACACTAACTTGAAAGTTGTGTGTCAACAAAAACATGGAGTAAACTCGTGAAAATGTTCGTGCAATGATTTATTACGCCTTTCGACGTGGATTATCAAGACAAGAGTGCATCGATCAAGTAACTTCCACATTTGGCGACGAAGCTCCATCCTTTGCCACTGTGAAACGCTGGTATAACGAATTTAATCGCGGCCGCCGTTTGCTCAATGATGAAGTTCGTGAAGGTCGTCCAAAATCAGTTGTTGTGCCAGAAAACATCGATGCTGTGCATAAACTAATAATGAAAGATCGTCTTGCGACATATTGTGAGATTGAGGAAACCCCAGGCATTAGTTCCACCAGCATATATAAAATATTGCATGATTATTTAGCCGTGAAAAAGGTTTGCTCTCGTTGGATCCCACATAATTTGACGCAATCTCAAAAAGATGCTCGTGTCGATTGGTGTACAAAAATGCTCAAGAAATACAATGGCGGTGCCTCAAAAGACGTATATAAGATTATAACAGGAGACGAATCATGGATCTATGTGTATGAGCCTGAACGTAAACAGCAGTCGACTGTATAGGTGTTTCAAGATGAAGCAAATCCAACAAAAGTTGTTCGCACTCGAAGCACTTCGAAGCAAATAGTCGCCTGCTGTTTCAGCAAAACTGGCCATGTGGCAACAGTGCCTTTAGAGAGACGTAAAACGGTCATTGCCGAATGGTACACAACCATTTGTTTGCCGGAAGTCTTCGGGAAGTAAGGAAAACCAACAAAACCGTAGGATCGTTCTTCATCAAGACAATGCGGCGCACACGCATCTCGTCTAACAACAGAGTATTTGAAGGCCCAAAAACTCGAATTGATAGGTCATCCGCCATACAGTCCTGATTTGGCACCCAATGACTTCTTTTTGTTCCCGAACATCAAGAATAAATCGCGTGGACAACGATTTTCGTTGGCAGAAGAAGCCGTTTATGCCTTCAAAAACTATGTTTTGGTGGTGTCTCAAGAAGACTGGAATAAATGCTTTGACAAATGGTTCAAACGGATGCAAAAGGGTATTGATCATAAAGGAGAATATTTTGAAAAACAATAAAGCAGTTTTCAATCAGAAATTGCTTTGTTTTAATTATTAGGCTCAAAATATAAATAGTGCCCCTCGTAACCGTATAAAGTGGTGAAGATAACAATGTTTCCATACGGCTCTCGAGGTATGAACATTGACAAAAACCAGGAAAATGCTATAGAAGCAGCGGAAATGAGATTCCTGAGAGCTGTTGTGGGATATGTTAGAAATGGTAAAAAGAGAGGCACAAAAATTCGAGAAGAGTTAAACATTTTTCGATTAAAGGACAAAATTTAAGAAAATATATACGGCAGAAAAAACAAACCTTTACAACGGATGGAACATTGAAGAATACAAAGAAAGATATTAAGAGTATAATCCAAAACGGTAAAGAAGAATCGGACACTCCATCTGAGAGACCAGGCTTTTCTTCATGAGGATAGAGCGTTCAGTGATAGACTAAACCCTATAGATGACGATATATTATTATTATTAATAATAATAATAATAATAATAATAGTTTTTTTATAATACCTAATGATTTTAAATGCAAAATACTGTTATTTAGAACAACGTAGGACACCTCCTACCTGTCAGTGCCATAACAGTGAATGAGCTCAGCTGCACAACTGTGAACATCGCGCACAGTACTAACCTAGCGGCCATTTGTCGATGCCAGACGTACTCGTGGGTGCTAGTTCGAGAGATAAAAGGAAAGTACTTACAGAATTTTGGTTACCTTTGCACATGACATAAATTCTTTGATGCACTCTTAATTGAGTAACACCAGTTGTATATATGAAGACGACTGAAATAAATAAGTTTATAACATTTGAATTAAGATAAAAATATTGGTATGTCTATGCTATTATATGGTAATATAAAATGACTTCTTCATGAGTGTGTATACACTTAAATGTATACACTTGTTACAATAAAGTAGACCTTTTTACATTAATATATCTTCAGAGATTTAATGTACTAGAAATTTATGTTAACATACACTACTGTTCTCTGCACCTCATATGGGAAGTAAGGAATGTTAGTCATTTATACTAGAACGTTGTTTAGAGTATGGATAATACGATTAAAGGTTTAAGCCAAAAAGAAAGCATGCTGGATGCTCGAAACCAATCTATGTGCAAGCCCTTGGGTCCTTTTAAGTTTTCATAACAGAACGTTGCAGTCGCCCCGTGGCGCTACGGTAGCGTTACCACCTATGGTGCCATGGAACGCCTGGTACTTGTAGCTTAGAGAACAATTATTGAAGAGCTATTGACGGAAAATTAGCGTCTTGTGGGTATGAAGGACCACACATAAACCTTTCGTTTTGTGTTAAAGAGCCAGTACTTACGTTAGCAGGGCTCTAGGGAGAATACCAAAATGAACAGGCCATTTTATTATCAGTTGTTTATAAATTCGCTGTATTTGGATCTTCATCGTTTGATTAGTAATGCAATTAAGTTCGTATAAAATGTAAATGACAATTACAGCGGTAAGCTTTTGAAAAACTGCTGAACTATATTTTTCTCTGCAATATTCTGCTGTGAAAACTTAAAATTACTCGTAACCTTACCCAGAATCACTTTTCTATGTGTTATGATTGATACTTAAAGGCATTACTTTAAACCTTGGTTCTTTTCTTGCAAACTATATCTACATCATTTTGTAATAACATCTTGCACTATTTCTCTCATTACTCTTAATTTTCCATCTCCCGCCACAGAATTACAGAACGGTTTATTGCACCCTTACCTTGATACCCAGCATGTTTCTAATGGTGTCACGATATTCAATATCCTTATTACCAGTTTCTCTTTCGAAACGTACGGTGCTGTAAGCGAAGCAACTCGGATAATCCTGCATGAACGGACGACAATGGAGCTCAGTTATGAGAAAGTTCACTAGTTACTCTCATTCGATTCATCTTCTATACGGTAATGATCGAACTTCTCAGAGGCATGTCAAAGATGTGCGCGAATGATCTGCCGACTCCCGTGGAAAGAAAGATTACACAACATGTGATAAAACCTGAAATGTAACAAACACAAAAGCGTATTTGCTTCTTTAATAAGGAATAAAATATATTGGTTTAAGAACGTACATTGCACTTGCAAAAAACGGGAACATATCGGGACATTTTGATCTGCGTAACAGCCTAATTATATTTACATTGATTTTTATTGCTGTGAATTATACGTAAGTTATAAGTCAAACATTCTTATTGCAGAAGTAAATTCCATGATTGATTCCTTAAAACTTTATTTACTTAAAATACTGGCACATTGTAAAGAACAATATCGAAACGGTTAATGTTGCAAAAACGTTTATTTACGTAATCTAAACATTTTAAGTATATATGTATTATTCCTTTAGTAATTTTTGTCTATCTGTTATGTTCTTCGATTTAGAGAAAGATCAGTAA
This sequence comes from Deroplatys truncata, assembly GCA_030765065.1. Taxonomy (NCBI): domain Eukaryota; kingdom Metazoa; phylum Arthropoda; class Insecta; order Mantodea; family Mantidae; genus Deroplatys; species Deroplatys truncata. The sequence goes on along the minus strand of CM060978.1, from coordinate 144,611,136 downwards.
GAATGAAGGGAATTTCGCTGCGACTAACAGAAATTTTGAGATATACGTTTCATTCAGCAAACATCAAGCATATAATATTTTAATCACAATGGTTGGGATTAATTTTGCAAAATATAAAATATCATTTTTAATCTAAAGAATTCTTTGAAGTGGGGGAATTTTCTGAAAACCTTTGGCTTAGTCAAGCATCTTCCTAAGACTCAAGTAGGACATTTGTCATTTATTTGGCTTTTGATATACATACATACCTACATACATAAATACATAATGCATAAATACATACATACATACATAAATACATACATAAATACATACATAAATAAATACATACATACATACATACATAAATACATACATACATAAATACATACATACATAAATACATACATACATAAATACATACATACATACCCTTCCCGCCACAACCGTCTTCTATGAATGAGACCTTTTTGCAAGTTTTGCTCAGTGCTCATAACTGGCAAAATATCGGGAGGTACCTTAAACTTAAGCCTGGGACGTTTCCTTCCCAGATTTACTTTCCCAATTATCATTTCATTTCATATATCATCAAAGTCCACCGCCTGTGGTGGCGGCTGCGGTAAGAGTGGGCGTTAAACACTACTTTAAAAAAAAATACGTGCGCTCGCACACACACGGATGCGGCCGCATTATAGTACGCGTTATAGTGTCGAATGTAATAAATACAAGTAGCTATGTGATAGAGGAAGTAACTATGTATATGATAAAGTAAAAGCATACCCTTTTGTTATCTGTAAATTTTCTGATGGCTACTCATCAGCAACTGAATTTCGGAGCTCGTGATTAAGTTCCCTGGGACAGAACTTACCATTTCTGTAATGTTGAAACTATTATGAGTAAAACTTTGCAGTGTTTCTTATGATAGCGATAAATAAAACGTGGGAATTAAGTTTGGTAGATTAATTAAATGTTTTATGGAAATTTTATCCAAAATATTGCGAGTTTGTTCAGTTTCATTATCAATTAGATAATGCGATTTACTTCACGTTTCACTGTCACTTCACTCGCTAGAGTATCGAACACAGGACCTCTCTAATCGCTTTCAGTAGCAGCACTCTAACACAACTGTCGTCACAACCTCACTCGTAGAACGCATTGGGTGACCAACACTTTATTTGGCATCAAGAATAACAACTCACTATCTCAATAATTGACTTGAAGCACGATCGCTTGTATACCACTGCAACAGTTTCTGCAAGCTTTGTGAAAGGACTGCGTTTGCGAGGGCTTCTGGAATTTACATCGGGGGAGAGCGCTCCTCTTAGTCTCTCCAATTGGCCAGTCGGTGAGCGCCATCACGAGATACATAAGCTTGGTGCATCGCTGCGGCACAATCCTTTGAAGACTTATTACAATATAAACATTGAGGAGTAAATAAGCATAAGAGAATATGATTGGTTACTACTTTTTAAATCACGCATTTACGTATTGACATATTTTAATTGTTTTCAGAATTTTAATAAAAAAAATACTTAAGTAGCAGTGGTTTCGTGAATATGGCTATGATGATCAGGCATGATGTTTTTCAGTACCGCAAATGTTCGCAAGACACGATTTATATCTTGAAAAGTTAGTTTTGGAGAAAAACGTAAGAAACGACTTGGTATACACATTTAAAGTCCTGCTGTTTGCCCATTTTAACATTGCATTATACTTTTTAAAATGACAGAGTTATAAAAGGCTATACTGCCCCATGATATATTGCTCCCAAGCGTATTTGTACGTGCAAATTTAAAGTTCATTGTTTGTCATTTTTACCCATATTCCCGGGTCCCTTATGAGTACTGAATTTTAACGAATAGGTTTGAATAAAAGGCAGTCGCAGTATGCGATCTTATGTACGTAAACGCTCAATACTCGATGGGAAAAATCGGATTGGCACATTTTACATAATAATGCTAATTCGCCTAAAATTCGAGAAACATAAGATGCTCGTTATTGATGAAAATGAAATTGCTATCATCGTTGGTACAGTTGCGTACTTTAGTATTGTGTGATGGTAAAGTCAAGATTTGGATCAACTAATGCCCAATCATGGAGACAGGCGATGTTAGGAATTCAAACTATTAGTAATCAATGCCGTTGGCGCAGCTCGTATTACTAAATAAGCCGAATGAGGATTTAGCTCAAATGAAATCTTCAATAATATTCTTTTTAATTGTGACGATAATAATAATAATAATAATAATAATAATAATAAAAGTATACAAATTGAATACAGGGAAATATATGAAGGGACGAACATAAAGTATTGTATTTTGTTTATTCACTAGAAAAATACCACTTAATATAAACGATAATAGCTAATTTATACAACCAACCTTGAATTAGAATATCTGTGCTCAGTGGGGAATTCCCAGTAAGAGACGTACTATATACATAAAATATGATATTATTAAATAATAATGTCTAAATTAATATTTTTGACAATAACAGAAATGACATAATGTTAATTTTAGGTTACAAAAGCTAATTTTATCATACAAATTATTTAATAATTGACATTCATGTGTAAAAGACAAAAAAAAACATAGTGCTCTAAATTAATACTTCTTCTTATAAGGCTAATAAATTAATTTAAAGTGTGCAAAAATAAATTTATTTATGAAAATTATTACCTGATAATATTTTAAATTATAGTTTTTAATTTAAAAATTCTTTAGTGCTGAAAATCTGTATATATTTTTAGCATTACGTTTTTATTAATCTGGACCATGATTACTACTGCGATTGAAGGCTGCAGTCATCAACATTCAGATACAGAATAGCACACAGAGTATAATCGCTTAGTTTTATATTTATGGTGCTAAAATGCGAATTTATTCCGATTTTAAGTCACACTTTATTAGAACTTCACAATAAATTTGATGGATTTTGTGTATGCTGAATTCAGAGAAGAGAAATGCTGTTGGATAATCAATAGGTTTCTTTTTAATTAATCTCCTTTATAATCTTCTTAAATTGTTCTCATAATTCCATCAACCTATTATTATATTTTGATTTTAAAATATTGTTTGTGTTGTGTTAAAGAATAATCTCATATTCCAAAAGATAACAAGCACTCCTAAGGTTGTCTGCCAGAAGTTAGTCAACGACACTAATATGTAACGTAGTCTCCCTATCTCAACATAATATACTGCACTTTAAGGAAAGATCATTCTGCTACTTAAGAGCAGATGTCGTCGTATTTTGAAATAATACAAAAATACACCTTCATTCTCACAAATGATTACAGGCTTTATGAGAGATTTCATTTTTAAAAGTTCTTCATGCTTCATGAAAAATGTTTTGAGAAAACAAATTCATTTATATATTTCCCATTAAAAAGAAGTCAGTAGAAAGACCGGAATCTGAGAGGCATTTTTTGGAACTCTGGAGTCATCTATAACAATTTAATTTAAATAAGTAAAACAGCAGCTTTTTACTTCACTTATCTAGCATCATAATTGTTGCTTTTTAATGTAATTTTAGTTAATTCAATAAGATATATATTAAATTTATTATTATACACTAAAGTATTTTCTTACAAATAGACAAGTACTCTTCTTATGTTCGAAAACTTTCATGAATAACGAATCACTATTTCCCTTTAAATATAATGAAAACAATTTAATTTATGAGTGATTAACGATTTGTAAAAACTATACGCTAATGAATGCTCACCGTCACAATTACTATTATCTAAAACTCCTGTCTATAACGTTTGATAACATGGACGGTCTTGACGGTCTTTTGGACCAGTTACTTTCTCTGCCACCTACCTATAGGAGGTAAGACGAGTCTCCTTGAATCCAAAAAGAAAATTAGAACATGGTCCGTGTGTGTGTCTGTAAACAGCATAACTCAAAAACGAAAAGTGGATTGCATACCAAACTTGGTATTTAAGTTCATCTCTCAAGGATGGGATACGAAGATTTCCAAGAAAATCTCTCCACCTAAAACTGCCCTTTACGTAGAAATGTTCGATATTTCTTATTCTCTCAAAAACTACTCTAACAATTCTGATTAAAATATCATATGTTCAAGATATTTTCATGAGAAATGAAAAGTATATCTTGGATTTTCTGCGAATAGCCTGCGAAGTCCTCTTCGTTGCGAATGCATTTTATATAGTTTGCAAACCGCATGAGACAGGCACAAGCTTACTACACACAAAATGCAGATCTCGTTAAATCGCATAATTTATGTAAAATATATTTTTGTGGCACTAACCATTACCGAGATATTCCTTAATACTGGTTTGAATTATCAAATACGTTATACTTGTTCAACTGCAAAGTCGTTATTCCTTTCTTCTCAAGTCATATGAAGAGAACGGAATTTCAAAGCCATCACATAGCTATCCTCTCTTAAAGATTTGACTGTCGCTTAAGCCTACTGTATTCCCCTATTCACCTTGTACCCACAACATTTTTGCAAAGGCTTATCTCAGTAATGTGAAATATATAGAAGAATAAGTTTTTGTAAGAATACTTTGTTGAATAATGGGTAGAGAAATCAGGTGAAAGTAGCACATCAAATTTGTTCTTTAATACATCATTTGTTCTTTACAGTACCCGCTTTCTACAAAAAAAATCCGATATGATACATTCTCATGACTTTCTTTACCCTCTTTCGCCATTAGTGGGTGTACAAACCATTCTTACTAAAGCTTATTTTTCTACCCACTACATTTTAATCCAAATAAACCTCTGCAGAAATACCTATATTACACATTTCGTTATTGATATAAAGAGAACAGCGATAGTCAAATGTTTAAGAACTGGACGTTATATGTTATCCTTTATTCCATCTTGTTTCCATGCAATCGCGAAAAACAACTGAATGTTGCCAAAACTGTAAGAGAATGACCGAGTAATGAATAATTCGAATTATTAATAACGCATATCTCAGAAATGACTTATGCTACAAAAAAACCTTTTAGAAATAAATTCCGTGGTTTAATGAGACCTACATTGTTTGTGAAGGACGTGTTCCTCTGTCCTTAGCGTTTATCAGTTATATAAGATTATACAAAATTCCTTCCGAATGAAGAGAACTTCATAGGCTATTTCCAGAAAATTCAAGATATACTTGTTATTTGTTATGTAAATATGTTTAATGTATGGTATTTTAATGAAAATCGATAAGGCAATTTTTAGAATATCAGAAACTTCGAAAATGTCCATGTAAAGGAGAGTTTTCGGTGGGGAATTTTCTTGAAAATCTTGTATCGCTTCTTTGGAAGGTATTGAGCCTGCATACGGACCAGTTTGGTATTTATCCGACTTTTTGAGTTATGCTGTTCACAGACACACAGTCACACACACGCGCGCGCGGGCGGGCGCGGACATTTTTCTAAAAAGGCTTTCCTTTTTGTAATCAGAGGACCTCAAAACATGTATTTATGGTGAAATTTATACATATAATTTTTGGGTGGAATGCAGTACCTCTCTACCCACAATGTACGTGGTAGAGAAAGTAAAAGGGGATAAAGAAGCCAAGTCAGAATGAACTATAACAGAACCCGCTTTGTATGGCTCTAGTTGTGTGCTTTATCTAAAGATGCAAATTTGTCTTTTACGATTCTCGTTTATTAGGCAACCGATAACACAGAACTCGGTTCTTCCTTGCCCCTTCATTTAGAGCTAAGGCCCCTTTCAGCCAAGACGACGTATTGCCGTACACCATGTATGGCAAAGCACCGGAGAGCACACGATTTTTCGCCGTGAACACCACGAGTGTTTTGTGCCGTAATGTTGCTATTGACCATAAACGAATTTTGCAGAAGAATGACCGTGTAAGCTGCTATTATTTTACTTGCTGATGTCGTTATAAAAAACAAAATATTAAGATGTCCATGTAGGTGTATATCCAAGAATTCGACTACAACTTTTGGCAAAGTTTGTCACTAAAATCAGAGGTTTTAGATGGCAAGCGTGATTCTGGGGAGTGAAAATGTATGGGCCCCGATGTTTCTACTCTTTTTTGGTTGTGTCTGCACAATGTGGATGCAGACAGTCGTGGATCTCATTGCTGTCCATGAAATGTGTTAGCATCAGCACGATTTGGCGGTGGTTGAAATGATTGCTTTGAACACTGTGCTGCTGGTGGGTATGGTGGTTATGTGTAGCTGTAGCTTGGTAATGGTTGTGCGTTCCATTGTGAATGTTGACTTACAAGGGAAGGATTACTGGCACTCTTGATTAATCTTTATTCTGCAAAACATTTATTACTCCACTTGAAACTTAATAACTCCATTATAATTTACACGTTCCAGGAACAGTAGTATTCCTTTAAAAAATACGTATCTGTTCTCTTCTCTAGTTTTTTCCACATCTGTAACACTATTGTTTCTTTCCTTGCAAAACGATTTATCGAACTTGTTACTTTCTCTATCACATAAATAATAGGTAGGGGAGGTATTGCAATCCACCCAAAAATTCGATATCGAGATTTCACCGGAATCACATGTTTTGAGGTCCCCGTGCGCGCGCGTGTGTGTGTGAATAGCAAACTCAAAAACGAAAAGCCGGATAAACACCAAACGTGGTATTTAGGTTCAGTACCTTGCAAAAATACTGTGTGCAGATTCTCAAGAAAATTCCCCTAACACAAACTACCCTCTACATAGAAATTTTTCGAAGTTTGTGATTTTCTAAAAAATGCCTCCAATGATTTTGTTTTAAATATATTTATATGGCTAAACAAAAATTTATATCTTGAATTTCCTGGGAATAGCCTTCCTCTTCATTCGGAAGGATATTTGTATAATGTTGTATAACTAGTATACGTTAAGCGATAGAAGAAAACAAGAAATGCAGATCTCTTTAAAACACACAATTATTTCAAATAATTTTTTGTGGCATCAGCCATTTCCGAGATATTGTTATTAATATTTCGAATTGTTCATTATTTGGTTATTCTTTGAAGTCTTTTCAACATTCGGTTGTTTCTCGCAATTGCATGTAAACAGTATGGGATTCTGAGGCTGGCATATAGCGTCCAGTTCTTAAACATTTGATTGTAGCTGTTCCCTTTGTATCTATAACGAAATGTGTAATGTAGCTACATATTTCTGCAAAGGTTTATCTGGATTAAAATGAAGTAGGTAGAAAAATCAGCTTTAGTAAGAATAGTTTCTATACCTACTAACAAGTGATATAGGATAGAGAAGGTTATATGAATGTGACAGATTTTTTCATCCCACCGCACAGATTCTCAAAATTAGGATTCAGTCGATAGCAAACTTCTATAATAGCAATTGTTGTTTTAGTCCTGGATTTATGTCCCAAAAAAGGGTCTTTGTTCCATCGAAACAATTGATAGTTCTACATCTGACTGTGGACGTCGTGCCGAGCTTGATGCACACCATGTGTTGGAGCCGGATCCGGCTTGGAGTGGTGGTCAGCTCGTATGAAAAGTATACAGTTAAATGGTTTTCAGAGAAAACTATGCCCTGCTGGACAGGCGCACGGCGTTAAGTCCCTCATCCGAAAGCGGCCTCGCATACGAATCGACGTTTGCTCCTAGCTGTATCCGAAGCTTTCATCAGAGCAGGTTTTATACCATATGGGAAGAATCGCGAATGAGTCGGTTCAAACTGGAACGGCCTGTAACCTAATCCGTAAAAATAAATTATATTATTTAACGCTTCTGTGTTATTTGCGTTACCAGCAATTCCCTGGTACAATTAAAATGTTCAAAACAAATTGTTTGCTTTTTTGCAACCAATGTAAGAAAAGAATGTTGTTACATTACTCTGAAGTGCTGTATTCTTGAGCGAATGATTAAAATAAAACATTCCACAAAAATGTGTACTAAATGATCTTCTTTTACAAACATGAAATTATTAGTGCATTTTATAAGTAAAATGTAAGGCCTTTTCGCACAAATATTTGCGTTCTTAAAGGATTCATAAATTAAGTCTCGTTTTTCCAATATTTGTTAACATGACAAATGTTTTAGGCGGAAATTTAAGTTAAAATTAGTCCCTAAGACGTTTGGTTAATTAATAACTTCTGGACGAGAATGAACTACTTGGAGTGTTATTTCTTTTACTCCTTTTTTTCGTTCAAACATTCAAAGAATAGGAATTTTGCTACTGTGACGAAAGTCAACACTGGATTAGAATAGGTATCTTTTATCAGGGTTTATTAAATGCACTCAAAATTTAAAATTAAAAATGTGTACTTGAGTACATTTGATTTGGAAAAGAGAAATACCTTTGTTCTACATCTGAATTTTTTCATTGATACTTAAATTTGTTTAAAGTGTTTAACTGCCAGGGTAAGACACTCTCAAGAATTGTACACCATCGCTAAATATCTCGGTAAACACGAAGTTCGAGACAATCTGTGGCGCATGTAATAGTAATTGTGTTCTTTCTTATTTGCAATGTATAAACGGTAAAGCTGAGTCAAATTCTAGACATTCAATATCGGCGCTGGGTGGAGTACATCGGCTGTGTAAACAGAAGTTCCATGGATTGATCTTGAACTTTGGAAATTCAATTAAACCTTTCAGAATTGTTAATAGTTAAAGTAACTTTTATATTTGTTTACAGAGAACCTTCCGGATGCCCTGACCAATGGATGCACGAAGTGCAGTGAACGTCAAAAAGATGGAGCCACAAGGGTCGTCAAACACATTTATCACAACAGACCTGATGATTTTAAAGCACTGGAAGCCAAATACGATCCTGATGGAATCTACAGGAAGAAATACGTTGAAGATATTAAGAGGCTTGGCCTCGATTCATAGGAAAAATATTTACTGCTCAGTGGTGGCTATCTCAGCCTTATGTGACGACGATTTACAGAAATGCAATTATCTTGTCTTAAAGTAAAAAAAATTAAGCTCTTCAAAATGTCTCTCTTCAAGAAAGGACAAGACTTTCACAGAGACACTATTTCTAAATCTAAATCAACCACCCCGTTTCATAAATATAGGTAAAGAGTGCTGTTTTTATAGGATCTAATTCATATTTAAAGAAAGGATAAGGTTTGCACATAACACCTCTTATTTTCATTCTGTCTGTTAACAAAATATTCTAAAACAGCACAAACGAGAAATTCTGTCTGCTTGGCACAACCACTGTAGTATGCGAATATCCACAAGAAAAATAATTAGCATTTTGTAGATCTACAATTTTTTCAGGTTTTCCTGATGTGTAAATATTTTCTTTGTGAAACATCTACAAGATACCGCGTGTATTTTTGTAAAATAAATCTAGAAAATGTATTTAGCGATTCTTTAAATTCTTCACTTTCCTTTGTCGACTCTTTATGCAATATGTTATTTTAAGACTCTTCAGGTTGCTGTTCAATACTGAAGAGGATATGTGTAATTAAAAGTACTAGCATTAATATCCATATTGTAGGGCCTTATTTGTATTGGCCTAGAAAGAAGAAACACTTTACTAAAGTTGATCATTTGGATTTCCCATAATAGCCTCTAGGTTCTGGAACTCTTTTCAGTGCAGCCTGGAAAATAAAATTACTAAAATATACATGTTTTAACAAAATAAATGCACAAAACTCATTTGAATGCAAAGAGAGTGTCAGTTCACTCTAAAACATAAGGTCTACTTTTGCTGATCAAGAGGGAGGTTATTTTCTTTGAATCACACTTTCTCAGAGATGCATACAATTACTTAGTTCTTAAAATATGTACACAGAAGCTTCTTATGTACATAAGGATTGTGTATCCTTAAGTTTATTTAAGAAATTAGCAAATAAATCGACTAAGAAGGCTTAAAATTGTTGCTGAGGTGTGTTCTTTTTGCTCTCTCTACGGCACCTAGTAGGTAGAAAAGGGACCGTCTGTGTGTCCGTGAACGTATAACTCAAAAACGAAAAGTCGGATAAATACCAAACTTGGCATTTAAGTTCAGTATCATCCAAAACTACGACACGAATATTTTAAAAAATAACCTGCACTCCCAAACTCCTCCACATGGAACAGGTTTCATTTTTTTTTTATTTTCTCAAAAACGGCTCTTAACGATTTTTATTAAAATACCGTATATTACAGATGTTTACATGACAAATAAAATGTATATCTGGAATATTCTGGGAATAGCCTGTAAGGTACGCTTCATTCGGAAGTAATTTTGTATAATCTTGTATAACGGGTAAAGTTAAGTGATAGGTGAAAACAGGCTACACAAAAAATGTGGATCATCTTTAAAACAAACAATTTATTTCAAATAGTGTTTTGTGGCATGATCCACTTCCGAAATATCCGTCAACATTGATTTCAATTGTTCAGCACTTTCTAATTGTGTCGCATTCACTTGTTTCTCGCGATGTTATGGAAACAGTATGGACTTTTAAAGCCATAACTGTCGAACTTGACTATCGATTCGGTTTCCTTCATCCCTCTTGTACCTACAATGAATTTGTAACGAAACTATATCTGCAAATCTTCATCTCGATCAAGATGAAGCGGATAGAAAAATAAACTAGCATAAGGATAGTTTTTAGAAACTATATAAAAATAAATTATAGTGGGTAGAGAAAGTCATGTGGATTTAATGCATCAGATTATTTGTTTTTTCTTCTTCCACATAATTCATTTTCGAGTTATGTGGTCACACACGAAGGTCCCAATTTCTAAAAGCGTTTCCCGTTTTAATCAAGAATCTCAATAACGAATGTTTGGCTAGAATGTAATGATATCCTCTAACAGTGGAAGAGAAAGTAAAAATAGATGTAAATTGTTATAATAGGTGAGTCAGCTGATGCTATTTATTTTCTAATTTATGCAACGTGCTAAGTAACATATTTGACTTACGCCCTTCTTGAATTCCTTCTAATGGCTGATTTGCATAACACTTTATGGAGAATGGATAGATAACCCAGTGCATAAGTGATGTACAGGACAGAATGCAATCGCTATGTATGTCGATACAAAAACATCCCACCCTGACAGTGGGAGCTGCAGTAGTACTTTTAGCCAACTTTACAAACTTTTATTATTTAGCATACATTCATCACAACTTTGAAAACGCCCCTGAAGGAACAACCTATCGCATGCTCGGCTGACAAAAGCATTTGAAAACAAAGTCGCAGATCTACGCAGTGCGACCAATTGGATTTAAGCCGTCAGTCAACGTTGTACAGCCTTGTCAAAAACTGCTACGTATTAGGTAGATAATTTCACTTATGTCACAAACTATGGCGTATTTCGGACCATGCAGTAATTTTAATGACTGATGCGGTTTATTTCTTTGGATTAAAACCACCAAACTGAGCTCAAAACACTGTATGACGCTGCAAAAAGCGTGTAAAGATTCGAGGTGGTGTCTAGTTCTGCGATTACTAATTCGTATAGGAACCTGAGTTTACAGGGCAGGATTGGCCAAATGTTATTGTCATGGTTGCTGCAACACTGTGTCACTTCATTTCAGGTTCAAATCCTTCATGTTAAGTTCAAACTTTTTATTAACCTTTGTTTTATCTCTTTAGGTCTATAATTTGATATTATGATATAAATTACATTTTGGTAACATTATAAGTGTGTACTAAATAGAAAAATCGCCATGTTTTCCACCGCAAAGCCCAACCTATCTACGGGCACTCATAATATAGAATGTAGGCAGATTACACATGTTACAGATGCAAGAAGGTCTCTCCGGCAACATACACAAATGTGCATTGATGAAGGGGGTCGTCATTTTGAACATTTACTTCGTTGATGAAATCCACGCTCTTTAACAAATTACTATTCTGTTTTCCAGTGAACTTAAGCACATTTACAACTCCTTTGTCAATAGAAGAAGTGAAACATAAGGTTTAAACCTGAACAAAACTGTTAGATTTAATATCGTCGATATGCGCCCGAAAGAATGAAAGCTGACTACGCAATACCGTTTACAACACCAGATACGGTACTGATTATTAGGGTAAACATGATACACAATTATCTGATTGTAATTCTTGTGTCTTTGGCTCACAGGAGAACCAATAACAAAAATAAATAAACTAGTACACTAAAGTACAGAAAATAAACACAATGAGAGAAACAAAAAGATCCAAAACAATTTTATATTTCGATCAGATTCGAATTCCCGAAGCTAACCCACTCGGCCAGAACCCACGTGGTCTATCCCGCTCTTCGGGAGAACAGTAATCTATCTCATTGCAAGCATTATATTCCGAAGTGCCGTCTTTTTTAAGGCTTTCGCAACTCTTTGGTTCTCATTCAGGCCTTTAATCATTAATGCTAGTTGCGTATAGTACCAAATAGAAGGGCAGAGCTACAATGACGGTGTGTTTGCTAAAAGGATCAATGTTTTCACATTACACTATAAACTGCGGGTTGCATAGATACGAACACCTACGGGCAGCTGGTATATTCATTCTTTCGAAACTTTGCGCAGAAAAAATATTATAAAAATATGTTTTTAAACCTTAAACAAGTTTATAAACACAGTATTCACAAAGCTAAATACTATCCAGATATTTTGATTTCAAACATCATTAGAATCAGTGAATATTGATCTTAAGTGAAAATAATTAAAAGACGAGATATACATAAATAAAAGGTTATTCAACAGATTCATCTCAATCATATTCCTATTTGAAAGAACCGTTGTTAATTCACGCTTCTGGAATTGTAATTATGAGTACAAAAGTAGATGTTCAAATTAGATACATCTACATATCAAATTACGTTATGCCCACACTGGGAGGCATAATAGGAATAAAATAGTAATACTCTTTTAACGACATAATTTTTGTTAGATATAATATTCCCACAGTTATACCCATTTGTAATCCCTTTACTAATATTTACATTCATTTAAATGAAAATATGTTAAAAAAGAGATAATTTATTACTATATTTAATTCTTTATTATTGTCACGGATTCTTGCAGTAGAAACGTGAAACAAGTGGTAAACAGCCCTTTAGTTCTAAGAGACGTCCAAGGAAAGATGTACGTAAGGGTGCGTGTGTATATGAACAGAATGTCTCAAAAGCGAAAAGTCGGATAAATACCAAATTTTGTAGTTGAGTTCAATATCCTCCAAATGTGCGACACGAATGTCTTCAAAAAAATGCCTGCTCCCCAAACTACGCTTTACATGGAAACATTTTCGATGTTTGTAATATTTCAAAAATGGTTCTAATTAATTTGATTAAACTACTACATACTTAAGATATTTACATGATAAATAAAATGTACAACTTGAGTCGGTACCGATTATCTGGAAGTAACCTCTGAAGGCCTCTTCAATAGGGAAGACTTTTGTGTACTTTTGTATAACTGATAAGCCATAAGAGACAGACAAAAACTTCACTGCTAAAGTATGTAAAGCTCTTTAAAACCACAACCTATTGCGAATAAGCTATTTGTGGCATCAGCCATTTCCAAGATATCGGTTATTATTGGCTCGAATTTTCAACACTGTCATTTTCACTTTCTCTACTACTTACTAAGTAGAGGAAGCATTGTATTCTACACAAAAAAGTTGGATACCAAGATATACATTTTGAAACTTCTTGAATAAAAAAACAAATTTTAGAAAGCAATTCATGCGTGTACCTGTGTGTATGACTGTGAACAACATACCCTAAAACTAAGTCGATAAATACCACACTTGGTATTTAAGTTCAGCATCTTCCAAGCATACGACACGCAGATTTTTAAGAAATTCCCCCACCGTAAATTACCCTTTACATGGAGGATTTTTCAAAATTTCTATTTTCGAGGCTTTAAGGGTTTTGATTAAAATACATACTCTGTTTAAGATATTTTCAGGACAAACGAAATGCATATCAATTTTCTGGAGATCACCTGTGAAGTCCTCTTCATTTTAAATGACCTTGGTGCAATTGGTAAACCGTAAAATATAGGCTAAATCTCGCTGCATAAAAAATGTAGACTTCGAGCTGTAGATAGGAGAAAGATGTCTCCCGAAAGCGCTACTCAGGGAACACTAAGCGCAGGTGTGATGGGAATAAAAATGTAGCGGCTCACCATAATTATAATGTAGACCTTGTTTAAGCACACAATTTACACTAAAGACTTTTTGTAGATACTCTCGTTATGGTTTAAAAATTATGTTAACATTCCGAATTTGTACTAATATGAATATATACCATGTGGCCCAAACAAGCCGACCTTTTCAGTTTTACGTTTTCCGCATAATAGGTGTAAAAGAGGTTGCCGCATCGCTGCTGTTCAAACGGGCTAGTGCTGGTACAAAGCGAAAGGTCACTGAGGTAATGCTGCAGTCTGCAGGTTTTACGTGGCAGTTTCGCACCGATAAGCGTCGAGTGGTCGCCTGCATGCAGTTCGAGCCAGGTCACTCAGACAAAAAAGTAATGTTCACCAATAACGAAATCATGGACATGATTAAGATCGTAAGGAGAGGTAGCAAAATGCAGCTGAGGCTCAAAGGCTGTGTTCTGAACACTTTCAGACACGACATCTGTCTTCTGTGCACGTTTTCTTTCCTTCTTTTTTTAAGGTACAGAAATAATATTAAGAAATAATGGATTATTGCAGGTAGAACATGAGCCTGAGAGGCCCTTACATCAATTCGTCCATCAAGGTATGTTTTTGCATATGCTTATTATGAACACTGCACTAATAAAAAACAATTTTAATTCTTACCATCTTTAAGGGTACATACATATAATAAAAATCTGATGTGTTACACTCACATGACTTTCTCTACTCTTGTACAAACTATTTTTACATACGCTTATTCTCCATATGCTTCATGTTTATCGAGATGCCAATCTTATTGGTAATTTTCTTGTAGATGCAAGGGGAATATGGTAGGTTTTAAGCGATAGTCAAATATTTTAACGCTGGTTGCTATGTGACGCATTCTATTCTCTTTGCATGTCCAGGACATAAAAAAATCTATGTCTTACACTCACATGACTTTCTCTACTCTTGTACAAACTATTTTTACAAACGCTTATTCTCCATCTACTTCATGTTAATCGAGATAAATATTTGCAGACTCTATCTTATTGCTAATTTTCTTGTAGATGTAAGGGGAATATATATTTACAAGGGCAATATAGAAATACAGTAGCCTTTAAGCACACACATATCTCTTAATAGCTGGTTGCTAGGTGCAGCACTATTCCCTTTGCCACAGATTAATACTCTTTGCATATACAAGACAAAAAAATGAATAAGGAATTCCCATTTGAGAAAATAAGTATTGAAAAATTTAAGAGAATAACAAGCAATATCTCGAAAATGGTTCACTCAACAAACAAAATGTATATGACATAAATTGTATATTTAAACGCGATCTATATTTTTTTGTGTAGTAAAATTTTGTCTATCTCTTATGGTTTACCAGTTATGCAAAAGTCTTTACAATGAAGAATTCTTTTGGAGACATTCCCAGAAAATTCAAGATATACATTTTATTTGTCATGAAACATATGATATTTTAATCAAAATCGTTAGAGCCATTTTTGAGAAAATTAAACTTTTCGAAAAATGTTCCGTGTAAAGGGTAATCTGGGGTGGGGGGATTTGCTTGAAAACCTTCGTGTCGCATCTCTGGAAGATACTGAACCTAAATACCAAGTTTGGTGTTTATCCGACTGTTTGTTTCTGAGTTATGCTGTTCACAGACAGACAGACACACACACAAACACACACACACACAGTCAGACAGACACACAGACACATACACGGACATGTTTCCAAAAATGCTTTTTTTTGGATTCAGGGGGTCTCAAAACATATATTTCCGGTGAAATCTCGGTATCGAATATTTGGGTGGAATACAATACTTCCCCTACTTACTATACGTAGTAGAGAAAGTAAAAATAGAATTTTGTTTAATCTTGTTAACCCTGTGGTACCACCTGTACCATATAGTGGTGCTGAATGTAGAGTCACTGTCATGGAACTAAATGATTTAACGCGTGTACTTCGGTTTGCATTAAGGTTTGCAATCCTGAATTCTTGTTAATGGGAGAATTGCTTATTAAATAACCGATAACGCCCCCACACATATGCACTCTCACATAAAACACCAGACTCTGAGCACACCGTGAAATGTTTTTGTTTAAAGACAACTTTCTGGAGTCCAGCCGGGAATAGAACCAGGACATTTCATATAGCAGGCAGCTTCTCATAGTAGTTAAAGTTTTCCTTTTCAAGCATTGGTCTTTCATTTAGAGGTCTCCGCTTCTCGGTTTGGAGTTGGGGTATGCAGTATGGAATATGCAGTTCTGCTTAAGCAATCCTTTTGGTATCCGCGCTATCGGTATAAACTAACTTCAAATAAGGACGGCTTGTGTGAGCCACCAGACGTATGCGTGCGCGTGTGCGTGCATGTGTATGTGTGTGTGTGTGTGTGTTAATGAAAATAATAACATTATCCCGACTATGGCATTGAATTTTTCAGTCATCTGATTCTACCTTTCCAACCCTGTCCAACACAAGGCTTGTGTGAAAGAACAATTAATTCCATTAATTGACCTAATAGTGGTTGTAACTATAAAGCCCGGGTCTTAAAGTACTTGCAAAGAATGTAAGTCGCCATTGGGATATGATATTTCAATACAATTTGAGATCTCCTTGTGGTTTACCGGAAAAAATGCGAATCAGTTGGAGAATTTAACGGCATACCGGCATGTTGCCGTGGTAGCTCAGTGGTTAGAACAACCGGAAGGAGACCGGGAGATCCGTGGTTCAAATCCCGGCTATGACATTGAATTTTTCAGTCATCTGATTCTACTTTTCAACCCTGTCCAACACACGGCTTGTGTGAAAGAACAATTAATTCCAATAACATTAATAGTTTAGTAATGGAGTTACAGGAAAACGCAGTTCTTGGTGCAAGAAACATTTCATTCCTGTTATTTAAATGGTTATAAATAGGAACGTGAAAAAATACACGTTTCCATAAATACAATTAAAAACATATTCAAGGATATAGAATGGACCCAACAATTTAGAACATACCTGCCGTAAACGCCTAAGAGGGAATATACCTAAATCATAGCTTTTAAATGCACGCAAAATGCCTATTTTTTAAGTTTAAAATATTCAATTTTTTTCTCTAGTTTTACTCAAATAACTCCCCATTTAATTTAAAGGAGAATGCTGGACCGAAAAATAAACTCACTGTTCCTTAAAAATAAGGTTTTGCACAAAAAATGCTCATTATACTGCCGCGGTTCACAAACTGTAGATCGAAAGTATTAAAACAAAAATTCCAAAGACACACATTTCATGAGAATGTACGCCTGCTTTGAGGTGTATCGCCTGTCCAGATTTGGTTCTATGCTCCACATACTCACTCTGAGCTCATTTTGTATTTGAAATTTGTTTCTGTATGTAGGTAACACTAACTGTGAGAAAATATATCAATAACGTATCCAAAGTGCTTTTGCTTTAATAAAAGAATAACTGCTATGCAATTTGTTTCAGAAATGTCTTAAAAACTGAATAAGAATACTTGAATAGACTTTTCACTTCAATACGACGGGTTCAAACAGCGACTGGTGTGGACCGCATTTGCGAGGAATGCCTTCCATCACTCACGTAAAGTGTTTCGTCACTCAGTTAAACATGACCTTCGTTCATAGGCTAATATGTGTATGTCGGACTAACCAATAAGAGATTGGCTTACACAGGGCTGGTAAGGAACACGTTTAAGGAGTTTCTGTGAATATTAAAGAAAAACACTATAGGAAACCCAAAACATCGGTATGTTTCCATGCACTTGACTGCATATATATATATACACACACACACACAATGCAACTCACCCACTTTTATACATACTATTTGAAAATGTACTAGTGATCATGATCAATTTTTGTTTTATTTATCTCATAGTTTCAGTATGTTTTTTATGGTTTATGAAGATATCTGAAGAGCAATTTCTTGATGTCAAGTATAGTTTTAGAGCTTTAATAATGCCACAGGTACATTATTGACTGTTAGAAAATTAAAAGTGTTATGTACATTATTATTTTAGAAAATATTTACAGTTACACAGAATTTAATCTTTGATATTGTTAAGAACTGTATTCTAGGAATAATATCGAACTTTAAATTTTTAAACCTTACAAATCTTCATCACGTTGGGTATTGTATATGAGTTTTGATTTTCATTTTCTGAAAACTATTTTCTTGGAGATTTAGATAGATACATAGGAAAGTAAAAATTAATGTTATGCTATAATTATGTTGAACAAAAGTGAGATAAAGTTTTGAACTAATTGGCTGAAATATTCGTAGAAACCAACAATTTTAGAACTGAGTACTCTTAACATTACTACATCTAGGATTATTTTATCTTTTCTAAACATATTTCTTTAAACATCATCATCTTCTTCTTTCTCTCCCTCTTCAACATGGTTTTGATTGAAATGTACATAACAAGGTGGAATCTGGGATTTACGTTGATTGTATTGAAATAACATTTACACGAACGTTTACAAGGTTACTCAAATAGCGTAATACATCATTTATATGAGCTTCTATATTGAAAATTAAGTTGAATTTTTCTACGAAGTGCTGTATTTTTTTTTTGTATTGAGAACTCTGGTTCTTTACTATATACAACTTTTTCTTTCTCCTAGCATTATAGTTAAGTGCCTGTGGCTGCTACGGTGGAACTTGAAACAATAATATCCGCCCGAAAAGAAATAGCAATAAGAATAAAGATTATAAGAAGGATTAGGAAAGCGGGGAATAAAAAGGATAACGACAGAATTAAGAAAAGAACTGAAGGTAATAAATAAAAGAATTTAAATAAACATAAAATGAATAAAAGTAAAACATGAAACCATGCATTTCAGAGCGGACAGAGATCAGCTGAAACCGTAGGAGTTGGTAATGTTTCATAAGCAACCGGGGGAGGTCATTAGAAAGCACTTAGGCTCCTTAGAATTCGTGAAGGCAGGAAAAAACACGCTGGCTAGGGGTATAATAGACGTGAAACCCCAGAATCAGTCATCCGCACAGAAAAATCAATCAGGCGAATGTAATGTGACAATGTCAGACGTGGAGAAGACTATCTAATTCTTGAGAACCAATGGAAGCGGAGAAGAATTTATAAAAATAACCAACTAGGAGTTATGACAGCCACGTGCCTAGAAAAAAGGTTGGACAAAAATAGAAAAGAGAAGCAGACTAGAAAATTATCTAGGACGGGAGAGCGAATTGAGATGGTATCACATCGCTTACTTCGTGTCAAGCCAGTGTCAGGGGAGGTTGCGTCACTCCTTAAGGGTTGAGTTGAGTTTTATTTATGCATGCTGTTTAACTACTATATCCTAAACGTCCCATTCTATATTGGGCGTGAAAGACCACTAATTTTGCTCAGAGGCCTCTTTATTAAGCTTGAGATTCTTTTACGTGTCGTAAATCTACGACACGTGATCACCGGCTTTACTTCCCTTCTGAAGGAAGCCATGCTAAAGATTTTTACGCCCGAAAAAATCTATCGCCGGATTTGAACCCGCGACCTTGGGAACTAGAGGCTAGCACGGTACCATTAGTCCACGGAGGACGATCGTCGCTCCTTAGGTGAATATGTGCACAGAAATGTGTGTATATTCACAACGACTGAAACAATTGCTTTGAGTATTTATCTTGACAAGGGGGAATAGGAAAGGGGAAGTGTGCGAGTTTCGATTCAAAATTGTAGACGGGGTCGTTAAAGCAATTCTTGTGTGATGGGGTATTCGAGAAGGGATTGTGACAGTGTGTATTATCACATTCAAAGAGGCCAGTGAAGGAGGAATTCCGAGTGTTATTCATTTCCTGTCCACACTCCCTGAGAAAATAGTATCATAACCAACCGACAATCCACCCTCTATCTTGAGCATCCGGAAAATTCTAACCTTCTCCTGTATCAGACACTCGCCACCAGACCAACCAACGAACTATCCCGCTACAAACCGAGAGATCAACTATTTAATCTTATAATTAATACTATAATTTTAAGTAACGTTAATATAGCGCTTTCTTTTTTTCAAAAATCTTTCTCGGAAAGTTTGTTACATATTATTCTTGCCAATAGTTGATGCCGAGACGTTACCTGCGCCCGCCGCTGCAAAAGCCTGGAAATGTTTATTTTGTTAGCGGTGTTGACGGTACTTGAAACCTTCACGGTGTGTTTATACACCTTTGTTTTATTACGAAATTTATAATTATTTATTTTGTTATTTGATATGCGTTTCATCATGGGTTTCATCAATACATAATCACGTAATCATTCTATTACGTGATTATTTGGTTATTTCTATTGGATGAGTATTTCAAAGTTACTCCGGCTAACGACTCCCTTATCTTGTCTGGGACATGGCTCTCGGAGATTGTATGTTATTTAATAAAATGAATTGATTACTTTAACATACTTCGTGGTATTTACTGAACTATCTACTACATAAAGATTGCTCACGCGTTTAGCTAGAGTTCAAGGATTGACATTTTATAAGTCTCCAAATCCAACTAATATATTTATTTTCTTGGTTTTTACTACACATTGATTTCCTGTATCTTAAGTAATAGTTATTTTTTAGTTATTACCAGCGGTTCCTTAATTCTCACCGGGTATTTTCAGATAATGGCACGTTGGGATTACGCGGTTCATTGTCTGTATTACGGATTTTAATATAGTATCAATATGTAAACTAAATGAAAGTTGAATCATAGTTTATGGAATATTAGGCTTAATGTTATTTGCAGTTGTTGGAGGTGCGACTTCTCTTGTACTTGTCCCACCCGATACAAAGTAAAAAAAAGTCTTGGTTTCACGTGTGTGGTATATGGCAACAATGCTTTTTACAATATTATATATGATTGACCAATCTCATGAAATATTCTGGATCTTTACTTGTAATGTCTGTTGTTGTTAGCTTCCCATTTTCTCATCCTCAAGCATTATGACTGAATTATGGTATTAAACTCAGGCTTGTTATTCAGTCCACTTTGCTAGCATATCTTGTTTCCTATAGTTACTATTCTAATTCAACGTTAATTAACAAATGTTAAGTGAAACATAGTTTTTGTCAATGATGATGAAATGTGCTATAAGCATACTAAAACAAATGTGCTATTTTAGCCATCCTTTTTAACTTTTTTTTTTCTTTGGGCTTCGGTCAATGGTCATTTAGCCATCAGGATGTTATATTTCTTGCTTGCTTGCTTTCTAATTTTATTAATCCTTGGTTCTTTAACCGGATAGGTCATATTGGACGGTGAATGAACGAATTGGTTGAAATCATGCTCAAATTCACCCGGGGTCTTTAGAGTTACCCGATATTGGTCTATTCAGGATAAGGGAAAATCCTGAAGAAAAAAAACCTTATCAGATAACTCACCCTAACCGACATTCGAACTCGGAATCTCTTGAATGTGAGACAGACATGCTACCCCCATACCACAGAGGTGAGCATCTTTGTCACTTTACCCCATATTTTAAGTAGTACCTTTGAAGAGTAATATTACCTTGTTTTTGTTTTGCTTCCTCTGAAGAGTAGGTAATACCACGTCAGGCAAAATTAGTTCAATTTATATGCTTTAATGTACCCAATATAAAAGGTGTTCTCTACCTAAAATAACTAAACAGTAGAGAAAGCAAAATTGGTAGTCTAAGGTCATAAATTTGTCAATACAGGACAAATGCGTAAAACGGAAATGGTATTCTAAGAATTGCCTGACCTAGGTGAGTGACGCAAATAGCAGGGATTGCCCAGCAAAAACATGGAACTACTACTAATTGGTTACTTCTACCTGCCAAAAACCGTATGCCTTGGGGGGAAAGACATGGTGATGTATTCACCTATGCTAATGACACCAAGAAATACCGGCAGAGCGAGACGATGAGTGGAGAGGGAGAGAGAGGAGGGGGTTCCAATACTGCTGGACCAAAAGCATCACCTCTGTACGTCACTAGTTGCGTATATAAAACATGTGTTAGCACCACCTAAAATCAGATTTCTCCAGAACAGCAAACGAGATAAATTACTAGACAAGATGAAGATCGTTCTCTTTCTGTCAGCACTTCTAGTGATCGCTGTGGCCGCTCCTCAGAAGTACACCAACAAATACGACAACGTCGACCTAGATCAGATCCTCAACAATGAAAGGCTTCTAACAGGCTATTTCAAATGTCTGTTGGATAAGGGACCCTGCACCCCCGACGGCGCTGAACTTAAAAGTGAGTATAAACCACACAGAACTTCATTTAAGGGAACCGATCTGAAATTTGGAAATTTTGTGTTTCTGAATCTATTAGCCTGGTTTTCACAAGATATTGGTGATATATTCTATAACAAACTTCCAAATTTGCAGATCAATTTCGGGGGAAAAAGAACTACTTTCCCATTTTTAATGATTTACAGGAAAATCACCTTGCGGTGCAATTATCAAGATTTTAGAACCGAATTTAAATTTTATGTTTCAAGCTTGAAGTTTTTGAATTGTTTAAAAAAAATTATATATAGGTATTTACTACATCATTTTTAATATTTTTCAGAAATGCGTTTTATTTATTATACTCTTAAGCCCCTTGATGAAATTTTCAAATTAAATGGAAGTTTAGTATCGCAAGGAGCAATTTAAGTGATAACGAAGTTACAAAGGTGATTTTAGAGTTTAAAGCTGCACTTCTGTGCTGATTGATACTTTAATGCTTTCAGTGCCGGCACAGTTATATATCCATTTCTCTCAAAAGTACATATTAAAATACATTACTGCATAAAATATGTATTGTTCAGAGTTTTCAACAACATTCACTGGTTGGTCCCTTTAAAGTCAGTAGGAAGTGTAAAGCCATCAAATTCACGTTTTCTGTTTTTGCTGAAAAAGAATTATGTGATACTTCCTGATTGGGAATATTTACGGTTTATTGGACGCTTAAAACATTTAAAACCTTTACATTTTATTTAAATAGTATGTATTTTTAAATTTGGTTTGCCGTATTCCGTTTATTGAGTTCGTAGTATATATTGTATATCTTGGAAACATTAGAGGTATATTCAATTATTCTCTCCGGTTTTAAAATTATAGGCACTAGTTACATGAATTAGGAGACATCACAGAATACAGCTAATGAGTAATCTATGGAATTCATAAAAGCGGATCATACTTTTTAAATTGCCTAAATTTCAAATGAGATTACATCGATATTATGTTTTCCTAAGCATATATACCCATTCTTCAGAAAGTATAAAAACTGTAAAGCTGCTGAACTTTGATACTTATATGAGATAACATGTTGAAAGTCACCGAATTAGAATTTTTTTTCTGAGTATGATCGAGTGTAAAATGTTGAACTTTTTTTAATTGTAAGTACTAAACTTTAATTCAGTTTCATCAAAGAGAAAAAAGTGACATAAAAACTGAAGTGTTATCATGAGCTTAGTTCCTTTAGTTCAGCGGCATGAGATTTATATCTTAAAGTACAATGAAAATCCTAATTATCTGCTTCAAATACTTTCTTTCAAAACGGAAACCCAAAATGTCAATAGTATTGTTATCCCCCCTAATAACTTTTTGGAAATCAATATTGTTCTAAACTATCACACATATGACTATAATATTTCACAGAGAAATAGCTACTTTATATTGATATTGTTGCGATCCCTTTACGCTGATCTATCAGGAATACTCATAAGTATGCATATTTTCTTGGTTCACTGCATTTCACCCTTATTAACATTTGCAATACTAGACATCCTTTATTCTAGCAGAGTTTAGAGAGACAAGGCCTGCATAAAAAGGCCTCCGAGAAAGGAACGCTGCATTTTGGAATCATCGTTTTCCTTGTTTTCTTCGTATATATTCTCTGACTATTTCATTTTTGCAATAGGGTTTTTATAAATGGCGGGCATGGAAGTACTGAAAAAGTATAGCTTTTTTTACTTTTCTATTTCAACCAAGGCTTATCACCATGCGTGTTATATAAACAAATAAATTCAAGTACCTCAGGTTGTAATTTGATTGAGTTATTATTTCACAAAAAATGGCTTAAGCTTAATCCAAATTTTATTAATCCTTAATTAATATTAATTATAATTTTAAGTATCTCTCACATAGCACACTGCAACAATATGCATCGATTTGACCAAAATTATTTATATGCCTGTTTTTAAAACGTTATGTTAAACTTGAAAGTAAGCTCGACAAAACCTGAATTAAGTTACGATAAAAGAAGCAAGAAATGCCTCTTTTATTATAATCCGTATTTGAATCTATAATTTAATCAGTCGGGTATTTCATAGATGATTGGAAAGTTTCATTCACTAATTCATTAATGTTTAGTACAAAAATTTAAATTGAAACGAAGAAACAAGTTTTAAGAAGTTAATTTTAAGTAACCACCAATATGCTACGGCTGCTTATAGTTCGCAATTTAAGTAAACTTTATGCATATTTTTAAGTCAAGTACAACCATCATAATGTTTTCAATTAAGAAAGATAATAATAAAAAGTCTGTAACAAAAATTAGAATTGAAGTTTTATTTCAAAAAAAGAATATTTTATTAGCCTGCTTGCTTAATTTAAATAAACTATCATAGAGAAGCAAATTTTAAATTATTTCTTTCTCAAAATTTCGTTCCTTAAGCCTTAGGAGCATTTACTTCTACGATTATTACCTGTATCGCGTTAACTTCGATACATCATTATTTTCTATGTATAACATAACATTTCACTGGATTTAGTATTTTCTGAGATAGGTATTCCTAAACAACTTATTTATGGGGTATGGATACCCTGGAGAAAATGCACTTGTATGTCTCATAACAGATATGAAATGTTTGTAAAGTTTGTTTCTACAATTTGTATTAAAATTGAAAAGTGCTGAACTTCAGAATAACAAACTATCGGATTTTCAAATTTTCGTAGTTCGTTCATTCATCCAGTTATTCCATTTTGTTCACGCAATTTGCACCTGAAGGTTTAAACTTCTATTTAATTGATCACGAATATCATTGATTGTAAAACGAATCGGTAGTGATATTCGCAATAATGTTTTCCTATTTACCACTTCAGAATAGAAAAAGATAATGAAAAAATTTTATGTATCACATATATACTAATAAGATCAGTAAATTTGAAGATGGCTTTCGAGAAAAGGCAAGTTGGGGTGTGTTGTCAGTGGAAACTGATTGAGTTTAATTTGTCATTAATAGTGACAATATATACTTACGGTATCTCTATCTTTGTTCAGGGCAAACATTTGACAGTAACTGAAAACTTATCCATTTGCTGCAGCAAATTATTTTTGTCCACACTATTCCTTCACTCAGAAGAAGAATACTGGGTAAGTTTTCTTCTCTAAAACAGATTAAACTCAAATCTAAAATGGTAGTATGATTGTTATTGATGCATGTATAAAGGTTATCTTTTTTTTGGGGGGGAAGGAAAATAAGATTTCTTCTGATTATAACTTTAAACATCAGGTTAGATTAGATGACGTCGGTTTTTTGTTTTATCGACCTTTTACACGTCAGCCTAAAAGGCTTATTGTGCAATCCAATTGGGAAGGATGCTTTCATTGTTTCCTAAAATATGTTCTCTGACAAGTTGCAGCATCCTGATTCCAATGTCAGCGTCCTTTCCTACATGTTCTCTGGTTATGGAAAGAATGAGTCTCTTTCTCGGCAGGAATGGGCAGTCAAAGAGGATGTGCGAGACAGTTTACAAACTAAATAGTTTCTTGAAAACAAAACCGATCAGTATCAATCGCACAGTTACATTGCCGTAACATACAAATAAAATAAAAATCTGAATAGTAAAATTGTAATGTTTTGCATGACAGCCAATCTTTATGAACAAACTAAGGGATATTTAATCACAAGCAGCGTTTAGTTTAATTGCTTCTTGCAACTAAAACCTTAAATAAAAATTATAACAATAAAAGCAAAAATCTAGCACCTTATTTCCTATACCGTGATACGTATCCGAAATTCCCATTATTTATTTTAAAAAATTAATACTTTTTCTACATTATTATTCTACACATACTTAAACCAATACCACTAATACTATACTACTACAAACATATAAAACCAAAATCAAAATAAATTATACAAAATTAAACCCATAAAATAAAAGTTTTATCAATTATAAACTAAAATGTAATAACATTAAATAAAATAATTATTCATTTAATAATTTAATATTTCAATTTAAATCAACTTAAAATCTTAAGCCAAAGTGAATTAAACACAATCCAAATCAAACAATTCTCCAAATAATTAGCTTTAATTTATTATTTTTACTGGGATCTAAAGGAGCAAAATTTTGAAAGAAAAAGAAACTGATTGCTCATTTGTCTTTTTTAATATATTTCAGTTAAAATGCTCCTAAAGCCGAAGGCAGATACACAGAAGTGATGTCATGGTGTTTAAAATCAGAATCGGAGATACTGATCACAATAGTAGAGCGTTTGCTCTATTGTACAAAACTCCATATTTCGAATCCCGGCGTAGCATTGAGTTTTCAGTCTAATTCAATGTGTCTATCGTAACCTATTCACAGCCAGTTGAAAGAGCGATCACTAGACATAAACTTAACAGAAATGCTGTGGTCAACTCGAGGCGTGAAAATTAAATATTCTTGCGGTACTGCTGGCCGCCTTTCGAGGCACTACATCTCAGAGTAACTGAAACCGCTTTGAAGGTATATCATGATATACAAACCAGATGAGAGAGGTTTAGTGTGC
Organism: Deroplatys truncata; assembly: GCA_030765065.1. Lineage (NCBI taxonomy): Eukaryota > Metazoa > Arthropoda > Insecta > Mantodea > Mantidae > Deroplatys > Deroplatys truncata. The sequence continues at coordinate 144,584,434 of CM060978.1, read as the reverse complement.
ATTTGAACACATCGGTCACGGTAGCTCAGCGGTAGAGCATAAGTACGATAAGCTAATGATAATGATACAAACAACAAACAGTAACAAGACCTTGAAACTAACAATTCCTAATTAAATACATTATGAGAAGTAGATTCATACAAGCAATTCCATGAGGAGCACCAAAAGCATGCACATAAATTAGTTTGATGGTTCTAACACGAATATTCCTTTAATACAAGATGGGCAAAGAAATCTGTGTTATAATGCTTAAAAGAGCCCAGGGTCCAGAATGATTAAAGTTATCTGATATTTGTTTTCTTAAATTAAGGGAAAATATGAAAGATCTTATCCACGCAACTCAACCTAACCTACATATGAACTCGGGCCCTTCGCAGTATGAAGCAGATACCTACACTACCTCCCACCCACCACGGATATGGGTTTTTTTCACAAGTTTAATTGTTCTCTTAAAGAGAGCCGAAGGTTTTGAAGCATCATTTGTGATAAGTTATTTTAAGACGGAGAGCTATATTTTTTTTAAATAGTTGTTCACAAATAAATTAAAATGACAAATTATGTATTAATTGCATTTTCGTACTAAATAACATCAAAATAAAATGCTATACATTTCTCAATAGTGTTTTCAAAGCAGCATGCTTAGTTCATTATTGTACACTAAAGTATTTTATTTCTAACCTTTTCAAAAAAATTAGGACCTTTTAATTCTTGTGTCACTCTAAATCATAACTGCAATCTCCCGAGCTATATTTCGAAAGCTCGGACATGCAGGTAGTTACATATATACAGAAAGGTGGAAGCCACTTGGGTAGGAGCTGAAATGATCTCTATCATAGGAAAGCTTCCATTTCACCCCTTTGTTGGGGCTGTTATTAATCCTAAATTCTGTAACCATAATACAATGCCCAGTTTTTAAAATCGATTTCCCGTTAGCTTTAAATATTTTTATCAAATTGTTCAGCATTTAAGATAAGTTTTCTGTAAAGTAGCTTGAGCTGAAGTCATGAAATTTCTCAGTATTCTTCTAAAGAACAACTCTTTTAATGGAATGGAATTTTTATACAGCCCTTTATTTTGTTTTGGCGATCTCGGTAATTTTTCCCTTTGTTGCGGTATTAAACTATTTTTTAATCAACGGATAGGAACAAACCTGCGATACTTGGTTGGAACATGGTATCCCCAAAATGTCGTTTGAGAACAAGGAATACTCTTTCTTTTCAATTTTAAAATCTAGATATTTGTACACATACAGATACAAATGCAAATGGCGTGCATTGTTTGCCAATGTTCATGTGCGTAAGCTTTTATATAATTTATGAATAAGAATAAAGCAATTTTCTTATCCATAATGACACGTTAGAGATATGCTCTGAATAAACACCACAGAAATAAGAATAACTTCAGGGAACCTTATTGTATTGCTAATATAATCTGATAATATTTCAGAGAGATGGTGATTCTCTCAAAAGTACGAAGGTTGATCAATAAAGACTGAGACTGATTTTTTTCACAGATATTTATTACTCCATTTCAATGTTGACATGATCTTTTTCAAAGTAGTCCCCTCCTAACTGAATGCACTTTTTATATGTCTCTGCCAGTCCTCGAACACATGGTGCAGGCCATTCTTTGTCAGGTCTTTGAGAATCGCCTCACTTTTCTTTAGCTCTGCTTCAGTGCTCTCAAATCAAATGCCCCGGAGCTTTGCCTTTAGTAATGGGAATAAAAAGAAATCACAGGGCGTAAGACGGAGCTTTAAGGCGGATGCGGCACACAGGTAATGTTGAATTTAGCCAAAAATTCCTGGACTTGATTTGCGACGTGAGGCCGCGCGTTGTCGTGATGAAGTCGCCACCCATTCCGATGATGTTCTGGACGTTTCCTTGTAATGTGCTTCCTCAGTGTAGCCAATACTGATGTGTAGTAGCTGCTGTAACAGTCGTGTGAGGGGGGGACTGCATGCTGGTAAATCATTCCATTCCGAAACACCAGGCCCACCTTGCTTAGCACAGAGGACTCGCCCTTCTTTGAAGTCCTTGAACCACCTAAACACCGTTGCACCAGGTCGTGCATCTTCACCGTATGCTTGTTTCAGATTTTCGAAAGTTTCAAGGCTGTATGATTTAAACGAAAATAAAATTTTATTGCGCTGTATTGCTCCTCTCGTGTCACCTCCATTTTGTGGTATGCGAAATTCAAGTAGGGTCAACAATATACAGCATTACTACCAACCTCCGTTACGAGAGTGCTGTCGCTTATGTACATTATACATGAATCCCTGCTCTTTTCAAGTATTCGTGGTAGAGACATAAAACTATCAAGGAAACTACAGAAAAAAATCTGATGTGTTACACTCACATGACTTTCTCTACTCTTGTACAATCTAATTTTACAAACGCCTATTCTCCATATGCTTCATGTTAATCGAGATATCGAGATGTCAATCTTATTGGTAATTTTCTTGTAGATGCAAGGGAAATATGGTAGCTTTTAAGCGATAGTCAAATATTTTAACGCTGGTTGCTATGTGGCGCATTCCATTCTCTTTGCATGTCCAGGACATAAAAAAATGAATAACGAATTTGAGAAAAAGTATAAGTATTGCAAAATTTAAGGAAATAACAAGCAATATCTCGAAAACGGTTCACTCAACAAAAGAAATGTATATGACATAAGTTGTGTATTTTAACGCGATCTATATTTTTTGTGTAGTAAAATTTTGTCTATCTCTTATAGTTTACCAGTTATGCAAAAGTCGTTCAGAATGAAGAATACTTTTGGAGACATTCCCAGAAAATTCGAGATATACATTTCATTTCTCATGATATTATCTTAAACATATGATATTTTCATCAAAATCGTTAGAGCCATTTTTGAGAAAATTAAAATTTTCGAAAAATGTTCCATGTAAAGGGTAGTCTGGGGTGGGGGGATTTTCTTGAAAACCTTCGTGTCGCATCTCTGGAAGATACTGAACCTAAATACCAAGTTTGGTGTTTATCCGACTGTTCGTTTTTGAGTTATGCTGTTCACACACAGACACACAGACACACACACACACAGACACACACACACACAGACACACACACGGACATGTTTCCAAAAATGCTTTTTTTGGATTCAGGAGGTCTCAAAACATGTATTTCCGGTGAAATCTCGGTATCGAATTTTTGGGTGGAATGCAATACTTCCCCTACTTACTGTACGTAGTAGAGAAAGTAAAAATCAGTCTCAGTCTTTATTGATCAGCCCTCGTAGTACACAGTATGTCATATTAGCTTAGAAAACCAAGGCAATAAAAGGAATAGTAGCAATTTAACGGTAGCTAAAACTTATAAGTTACTACGCTATCATTACAAGTTGTTATGTAAATTTTAGTGGCTATGATTGAAGAGAGCATTGGAGATGTTAGTCTTATGCTACATCTATCCTTAAGAGAAAAGAAAACGAATTGAACTGAACTTTTTAACTGAAATTGATTAGTACAAAGTTCTTACTTAGATTACTCGTACTGTACCTGAAAAGAGTATTCACCAGGATTCTAGATTTAATGACCGAACACGTTAACATCCGAGACTTAAGAGTTCGAGTCCCATCTCGAGCGTGTGTGTTCAAATATCTCTCTAAACGCTTGAATATCTGCGAAAAGCAAAAGAAAAAATCTGATGTGTTACACTCACATGACTTTCTCTACTCTTGTACAATCTAATTTTACAAACGCCTATTCTCCATATGCTTCATGTTAATCGAGATATCGAGATGTCAATCTTATTGGTAATTTTCTTGTAGATGCAAGGGAAATATGGTAGCTTTTAAGCGATAGTCAAATATTTTAACGCTGGTTGCTATGTGGCGCATTCCATTCTCTTTAAATGTCCAGGACATAAAAAAAATGAATAACGCATTTGAGAAAAAGTATAAGTATTGGAAAATTTAAGGGAATAACAAGCAATATCTCGAAAACGGTTCACTCAACAAAAGCAATGTATATGACATAAGTTGTGTATTTTAACGCGATCTACATTTTTTGTGTAGTAAAATTTTGTCTATCTCTTATGGTTTACCAGTTATGCAAAAGTCGTTCACAATGAAGAATACTTTTGGAGACATTCCCAGAAAATTCGAGATATACATTTCATTTCCCATGACATTATCTTAAACATATGATATTTTCATCAAAATCGTTAGAGCCATTTTTGAGAAAATTAAAATTTTCGAAAAATCTTCCATGTAAAGGGTAGTCTGGGGTGGGGGGATTTTCTTGAAAACCTTCGTGTCGCATCTCTGGAAGATACTGAACCTAAATACCAAGTTTGGTGCTTATCCGACTGTTCGTTTTTGAGTTATGCTGTTCACAGACACACAGACACACACACACACAGACACACACACACACACACACAGACACACACACGGACATGTTTCCAAAAATGCTTTTTTTGGATTCAGGAGGTCTCAAAACATGTATTTCCGGCGAAATCTCGGTATCGAATTTTTGGGTGGAATGCAATACTTCCCCTACTTACTATACGTAGTAGAGAAAGTAAAAAGAAATTGAAGACGGAATGGATAAAAGCCTTGTGTCGTGAAGTGGAAGCTGAATAAATGCATGATAGCTATTTATATACAAGAGAGAAAATAAAATAGCAAAGAAAAATAGGCCGTGCAACAGCTCAGTTTCTTTGATTTACATGTACATGATATTCCAATGTATAGATTTTATTTGAACTTTTACTTTATTTATTTTTATCTCGTTCTGTAGGTCTGAAATGAGACCAGTAACAATTAGTCATTTTAAATACATCTAAAAACTATCACAGAAACAGGTTAGCGGAATCCTCTGAAATATTTATGAGCTCATTCTTTAATTTCGTCTGAGCTCATGGCTAATATAGCTTTCTGTGTCTAAGCATATATCGAAATAAAATAATGTAGTAGAGAAATACACACGGCAGTATAATTGGAAAATATTACAGCTTCAACAGCCTCCATCGGAGAATTCCTATTTTACAATTCAGATTATTACAAACCTGCTTCTTATAATATCCATTCTTTTATCATCTTGTTAAATATCAACGTGACTGGTCGAAAAGTATGGCTGTTATCATTATTCAGATATAACCTTGAATCTTGATTACAATTGCTCTTATTTATTGTTTAACGTTGACTTTACGTTATTGGTCATTTCGCGACGTTACTGTAGGCTTAGTGGTTCCCTGAGTCAGTGTATGCAGACAGATGGCCTTATTTGCTTAGTCACCTTTCTGTACCACCTGTTTGAGAAATCTGTTGATAGAGGTCCTTAGTCAGATCCCTGTTATATTTATTGTGTTACTACTAAGTTTTGGAATCTTGGAAACTCTGGGCTGTTCTAGAATGTATACTAGCAGTAATTGTGCTGGACAGGTGGTCTTGATTGCGTAGCCACCTTCCTGCACCATCTGTTTTTATTTATGTTTCTTTTCCTCTATTGGAGTTACAATACGTTTTTCCTGACAAATGAGAGAAATCACGAAAAAATCTCAGCCTGATGGGCTGGTACTCGCGACCTTCCGAATGCGAGCTGCGAGTCATAGACGCTTCTGGTTGAACCATCTTGCTCGATAATTGTAGTTTTGTTCCGGAATAAAACATACACATCGGGAATAAAATATATATTAACAACAATAGTTCCTTTTTTAAGGTCTTGACTACCGTAAGAGGCAGTAGCTTTTTCCGCAGTATCTTCTAGTTAGTAGCGCATTCTTTTTGTGAATTTTAAACATTTTATCACGATTAAAAGAGTAGATATATACGGATATTTTGTTTAGGTAAATAACCTGCAGATCATCTACAGAAGTAAACAATATAATCATAATGGGCGAAAAACTAATATGAGGGCTACAATAAGGTTTTCTTCTTATGCAAATTAGAATTTTTAGTTTCTAGATTACATTCTTCTTAGAGAAACTAGTAATATAATACCATCCTACAAGCTACATAAACATGTTTCTCTGGTTCTTCCAAGAAAATGTTCAAGCTTTTATAATTACTCTCTCCAACATGTGCATAGCAGGTGGAGAAGGTATCGCATTTCCTCAAAAATTAGATACCGATATTTCACCGGAAATACATGCTTTGATGCACCTTGATAAAAAAAACATTTTTTAGAAAACGCTCCGTGTACGCGTCTGTGTGCATGTGTGTGAATAGCACAACTCAAAAACGAACAGTCGGATCAACACCAAACTTGGTATTTAAGTTCAGTATCTTCCAAAGATGCGACAGGAAGATTTTTAAGGAAATTCCCCACCCCAGACCCCACCCTTTACATTGAAGGTTTTTCAAAAACTTTGATTTTCAAAACATGGCCGTAACGATTTTGATTAAAATACCATATATTAAAGAGACTTACATGGCAAATTAAATGTATAACTTGAATTTTCTGGGAGTAGTCTGTAAAGGCCTCTTCATTCGGAAGGAATTTTCTATAATCTTGTATAACTGGTAAACATTAAGCGATAGACAAAACTGAACTGCACAAAAAAATGTAGATCTCTTTAAAACAGACAATTTATTTCAAATGAGTTTTTTGTGGCATAAGCCGTTTCTGAGATATCCCTTATTAATTGTTTGAACTGTCCATTTATTGGTCATTCTCTTAAAGCCCTGTCAACATTCAGTTGTTTCTCGCGATTGCACGGAGACGGTGTAGAATTTTAAGGCCAGCATATAGCGTCCAGTTCTAAAACATTTTAGTCAATAACGAAATGTGTAACGTAGCTATTTCTGCAAAGATTTATTTGGATTAAAACGTAGTAGATAGAAAAATCTTAGTAAGAATAGTTTGTATACTCACTAAAAATAGAGAAAGTCATATGAATGCATCACATTATACTTTTTTACTTTCTGATGATTAATCCAAAGTTTCATTTATCGCCCACAGCATGTATTACAATGTTTCTGTTTAGTTTATGGGTCTTTTACCATGAAGTATGCATGTATTTACATAAATGTTGTGTTTATTCACAGAGAATATTCCTGATGCTCTAACGAACGAATGCGGAAAGTGCACCGATCGTCAGAAGGAAGGCTCTGAGAGGATCATCAAATTCTTGATAGAAAACAAGTCAGATATGTGGAAACAACTGGAAGCAAAGTATGATCCTGAAGGAATCTACGTAAAGAAATATGAGGAAGAAGCAAAGAAGCGCGGTGTTAATGTCTAGTACGTTCCTACATCACCATCAACCTTACACATCATCTCATCAAACATTCTACAATTGGAATTAAAAAACAAAACTAGTATTTTACATAACATGTAAAATAGTAATATCTGTTTTGAAAATAAAGTGTTAATTTCTATGTTATCAACTTAGTTCATTATAAACATAATCCAAATACCTCTTCCCGAAGTATATCAAAATGAGGTGTGGAACATGACATTAGAGAAAACAATAGCCTGAGCAGTGGAAACAACAAATTCATTGTCATTACAGATTTATTTTAAGTGGTATTTTAGAAAAGGCAATATCAAACTGCTTTAACATTATACCCTTGCTCTAGCACTTACTCTAACAGCTAGAGAAAGTATTGCATGCAACACAAAAACTCATATAGATATTTTACCGGACATACATGTTTTAAGGTCTTCTAAATTTAAAAAGAACTATTTAGAGAAAAGTGCGTGCGCGTGTGTATGTGTATGTGAACAGCGTAACTTAAAAATGAAAAGTCGAATAGGCACCAAAGCTAGTATTTAAGTTTAGGAGGGTGTAATGCGAATATTTTCAATAAAATCCCCTACTCCAAACTACCCTTTACATGGAACACTTTTCATAATTTTTAGTTTTCTCAAAAATGACTAACTTTTTTTTTATTAAAAGATTCTATGTTTAAGATATTTACATGACAAATAAGGTATATATCTTGAATTTTTTGAACCAGACTATGAAGTCCTCTTTATTTGGAATGAATTTTATATAAATTTATGTAATGAGTGAGTCATAACGTATTCCCAAAAAGTTATTACACAAAAAAATTGGACTCATTAGAAGACTGGAATAATTCGAGATAATCTTGTGGTATCAGCAATTTCAGAGATATTCATTGTTATTGATTTGAATTTTTCAAAATTTTTGTCATTATTAAATGCTGCCGCCATCCAGTTGTTTCTCGCGGTGTCATGGAAAGTGTATGGAATTTCGAGACCATCATTTAGCGATCCGCCTTTTAAATATTAGTCTATCCCTTCAGCCTCCTGTTAAAATAGTGGTAATAGAAAAAAAACAAGTTTTTGTAAGAATAATTTGTAGAAACTTATAAATATTAGAAATAGTGGCTAGGAAAGTCGTGTGAATGTAACATAGAGTTTTTTTTTAACCTTTGAGTATAACTCGTGGGCTTGATTACGTTAGCACTAATACGCACTAGTAGAGAACTGTTAATATCGCTTCTAATTTTCTAAGTTTTTATTTTTTGAAAGAGTACAGAAAGGCTTACAATGAACACTGAAACCATACTTATGCAAAGTCACCACCCATCAGTCAAACTTTGTCTTTCCTGTAAGCCTAGCACGAATTGTCTTATGTTTGGAACTGTTGATGTGAGTAGGGTATAAAGGACAGACCTGGCGCAGTTTTTTGCGTTTATATGGGGAAAGATAGGGAAAACGAGGGTATATGCGGAGGTTCACGGAGGAAAATGCGTTTATATGGGGAAGATAGGGACTACGAGGATCGATGCTAGGCCAAGTCATGGGTTGAAGGACTGGGGATGTGTTTTATATGAGAGATACGGGGAATACGAGGAGAAGTGTTGGACTAGATAGGGGTTGAGATATGGAATATGCATTTATATGGGAAAGATAAGGAAAACGTGAACAGAGGCTAGGATAGACAGATGCTGAAGCAGGGGGAATATGAACATATTTACAGGAGAGATAGGGGATACGTGGAGAGGTACTAGACTATTCAGGGTTTGAAGGGTAGAGTATGACTTTTTATATGAAGAGACGAGGAAAACGAGGGTATATGCTAGGTTGAGAGAACCTTCAAGGAGGGAAAAATGCGTTTATATGGGAGAGATAGGGAAAACGAGGAGAGTTCTGAGGTAGAGCAGGGACTGAAGGATGGAGAGATATGCTTTATACGACAGAGATAGGGCATGCGAGGGGAGGTGCTAGTGCAGACAGAGGTTAAGGAGTATGGTATACGTTTATATGAGGAATATATGGAAAACGGGGGGGCAGGCGGTATGATAGACAGAAGCTGGGGCCACTTTTGCGCTTATATGGGAAAGGATAGGGAAAACGAGGGTAGATGCGACAGTTCAAGGAGGAAAATGCGTTTATAGGGGAGAGATAGGGAATACGAGGGCTGATGCTAGGCTAGTCAGATGCTAAAGGAGGGAGGGATACGCTTTATACGAGAGAGATAGGGAATACAAGGAAAGATGTTATACTAAACAGGACTTGAAGGGTAGAATATGGTGTTTTATATGAGCGAGATAGTGAACCGAGGAGAGGTATTAGGCTAGGAGTTTTGAATGATAGAGTAGGCGTTTATATGCGAGAGATAGGGAATACGAGGGTCGATGCTAGGCTAGACAGGGTTGAAGTAGGGAATGCGTCTTATATGAGAGAGGTAGGAGAATATGAGGAGAGGTCCTAGTCTAGACGTGTCGAGGAGCAGAGTATACGTTTATATGGGAGAAATATGGAAAACGGTAGAGATACAAGGATAAGCAGGGGTTGAAGGAGTAGGAATGTAGGTTTATACGGTAATATAGGAGTAATTCGATTATAAAACTTTTATCATCCAACGTTACAACACTTTTATATACTTTTTCTAAACCTTACAAACTTTTTATATGTTAAACATTAGCGCGCGAGGCGGCGAGGGACAAACTGTATATCGGTTTACAGTGAAGTATACGTCCTAACCCATGCCCACCTTGTATGTTCTACATCTTCTCATTGTCTATTCATTCCTAACAGACGTAACCAACAAACGTAACCACGTAACAAGACGTAACATAACGGTACGACAAGACGTCATACTAAGCAACATAAGCACGTAACCACGCAACATCACGTGACATCTCGTAACCAGAAACGTTACACGACGTAACAACACGTAGCAACTATGTAACCAAGTAACAAAACGTAAGAACAACACGTAACCAATCCATTGCTAAGGCGATCTAAACTAATTCATCCTTCATAACTTAGACAATAAGTACGATTAACCCGGCCAATCCTAAACGTTCCTCTCATCATCCTTTCTAGTCAGGCATCGACTAACCTAATCTGGTTAACCAAAGATAACCTCAACTTTCTTTTAGTGAAATTGCAATGTTTTATTCAGGTTTTATTATTCGAGAGTTTTAATTGAAAAGTTTACGCCAACATACCTTTATTTTAGTTCCTTGTAGATGTCTCTCCCCTTTTATCTAGGCTTGAGACTAGCACTAGGATTACTCCTAATGGCAGGGTTACCACCTTCCCTTCCATCTTCTTCTTTCTTCATCAGACGTCAGCTATCTGCATATACAGCACACAGATAACCTTCTTTTTTAAGATTGTAGACTCACGAGAAACTCTTTATCTTTAACTTACATTCTTTTAAGCACTGTTTGTAATGGCGTAATGTCCATATGCATATGTCGTTATCCCATCCTCAGCAATAATTCTTTTATCATCAAACGGAGTCAATGCAATTTTATTCACTTGCACTGTAGCAAGAGCATGCTTTCGTGATAGGATCAGATTCATAGGTGTTCTGATGATTTCACAGGTTTTAAGACAGTCTGTATAGCTGTCAAACGAAATATGGTGCTTAATAGCGCTACGTTTTATACCTTTAATCTTCTTTATCATTGACCCTTGAATATCTAAGGCATACATCTTAGGACGTAGTCCAACAAAGCGTAGGATGATTTTGCTATTAGCCTCATCTTTAAATTTTCCCAATACCTTCTTGTTCTGAGTAGAGTAACATATATGGTTGACAGGGTAATCAGCTGTATCGAGATGCTCAAGAAAACGTAACTTGTCCTGGTACACATCTTCAGTTGTAACACGATGAATGAACGAATCAGTGTCCATATACATAAGCTTCAGGTTTTCAGCTCCATAATAAGGTAACAAAACGTCGTAATGATAGTTATACATTAATGTCTTGGAGATGTCCAACACACTCATACCAATGTATATAGGCTTGTTGAATACAATCTGTCGGGAGGCCATATGTACTGCAGCTAGATTATCAGCATATATCGTCCTGTCGATAAACGTAGGCTTGGCGATCAGCTTCTCTAGAGTTTTTTCATTGGTCACCAGTCGTATATCCATACGATTACGCAGGTTCTCCATAGTTTTTCCGAACATAGCATTGTTGAACAATTTGTAGAGATCCTTCTCAAAATCATTTCCAGCTTGTTGTCGTAGTCTGTTGTTAAATTCCACATACGGTTTTAACCATCGAGACTGTTGGAATTGTAGCACACGATGGATTTTTGTTAACCGTAGCCCATGACTAAGAGCTTGCTTCAAAGCCTTGTAATGCACTACATACTTCTTTCGAGGTCCTAGATGAGGTATCAGTTTCTTTGTAGATGCTTCCAATGGTTTCATACACTCTGGCAGGAAAGGTAGATCGTTGTGTAGATCGTGAAGTTCTGCAGGATACTCGATGTCGACTTCTAATATGTAGCCGTAAGGATCATCTTCTTGTAGTCTTTCTAAGTCAATTTTTTCAGGCGATACCCACTCAAATCCACCATAAGGGAGAGCGTGACACATTGCCCACCCATATTGGTTATTAGCGTCGTCATATGTAATAAATTGGGTTGGTCTCGACGGATCAAACTTCTCCATATATGTGTTATTAGCCTCTGCATACCGATGGGAAACTTGACATAAACCTCCTCTTATACCAGATTCCACCATGAGTAATTGATCATAATCCTGTAACAGTTCCAGCTTAATTCCAGTGTACAGTAACATAGCGTCCCATGTAAGACCTGGAGAGGTAAAATAATGTGCAGGATCAACTTTGTGTGTTTTGAGGGTTTGCTCTCTGAACGTCTCAAAGACATCAGCTAGGAGAAGCACATCCGAAGTTAAGTAGAGATCGCTGTACTCTCCCAGGTTTCTCACATTAAACAGCTCCCATACATTTTTAGCATGATCGTAGTCAGCATCACTAATTTCTTCTTCATTTAATCTATTGTAGAAGGAGTCCTTAGGAGGTAAGCAGGTTTCGTTCAGGGCATCCCATGATGTAACAAAATCATATGGAAATACACCCTTACGGGTCATCAACTTCAATTTGTCTTCTCCAAAGTACTTTAGCGTTTCAGGATACGAGGTTAGATTTTTCACCAACTTATCCAAGCTTGTACTGAGGAATCGGAAGCTATCCACAAATCGAAGCTTTATATCTCCTACATACTTGGTGAATGAGATATAGCTTTCTTCGGAGTTAGGAATTACCTCCACACGTTCACTTGTGCAACCCAGCTCCTTAACAATGAAATGAGAGTCATATCCGCTAAGGTTATGCATGAAGACTGGTACATATTTAGGTGTTTTACAGGCTAAATTACATTCATTATGAAGACTTCCACGATATTCACCGCTGATGTGATCATGGTCGCGTACTTTATAGTTCTCTTCTGTAAAGGGTTTTCCACACAAGTAGCATGCTGAAGAAGACTCAAAATCCAACTGCTCTTGATCCGTAAGTTTCAGAGGCTTAGCAGATTTGTATATGTCCTCAATCATTTTTGCAAGAGATGTCAGGTACAGCATAAACTTCTGAGCAGCATCAGCACCACGATACACATAGGGTTGCTTAGGAAGACCAGTTTCGAGATGTTCAACACCAGATGTAGGCTTCACGTAAACACAGAAGCTCATTGGTGTGTGCTCTTGATAAGGGATTGTATAGGAAGTTTCAGGATTGGGTATACACGTATGGCATGGAGTGAGAATACTCTCAAAATCAGCATAGATGACATAAGGTACTTTCAGCATCCTCTCAACATTTTTAAACTGTACAATTGCTTTCTCCTTTGTAGGCATAACTACCCTTGCAACACCATGCTGATTACAGATGGTTGCATGTTCTTGTAGTTTTTCCAGTCCACTTCGTCCATTTCGATTATCAAAATGTGTAAAGCAACGCTTGCAGGTATATATCACTCCATCATGCTTAGTTTTCTGGCGTCGAACGAGCTTCTCAAAATTCTTTATATACACGTAGTGATGTTTTCCACTACTGTCATTCAATAGTAGCAGGTCGCGATGTTCAGGTAGTTCAATATCAACAACCTTTATCGGGTACAATTCATGCTTCTCATCCAACCCGAAAACGTTAATAGATATCTTGTTAAGCTTCTCAAATTTAGGTATTTGAGAAAGTGGAGTAGGGTAAGAAACGCAGCTGAAGTCGTACTTATCTTGAAGCTGCTTGTATTTGCTCACACGTTGCGCATCCTTCTCAACGAATTTAGCTAGTACAGAATACATGTAGCATTTCTCATCACTAAAGTTCTGAATGTTTATACACGCTTTCCTTGCTTCAACAGATGACGGTAGTGGTATGTAGCTACTTCCTCGCAACGGGTTGTACTTGTTGATACGAAGTCGAACTCCTTCCACAGTAAGCAAGGCCCAGCTGCTACCCTTAAGCTGAGAGTCCCCCATTTCAGTCACCAATTTCTTGAATTTCACTTCCAGCATAGAGTCCAGATCTGTTTCTAGGAAAACAGCTTGATTTCTGGTTTTAAATGTTTTGTCACAGGTTTCACCAATACTGTTAACAAATCGACACTCAGCCAGCAGATTAATTTTAACACTCTTATGAACGCTAAGCTCTTTATGCACAGCCTGGATTATACGTTGTTTTGCCTCTTGCAGATACATATTTAGGTCCTTAGCTGATTCGCATCGTACAAAATACGATTTCAATCGTCCTTCGAATGAAGTTTCGTATTCTTTCATATCACAGTCCTCCATTGTTGACAGTAACTGATGTTTAGTTGGCTCCAATCTTCTTTTCTTCTGAGGGCTGCTTATTTCACATATATCTTCGTGTCGCTGTCCCTTATAACCATCTATGAAGGTTACATTACAATGTTTACATTTGAAGAGCTTCTTGCAGCTCATCTCGTGTCTTCTCTTGTCATAACCTCGGAGGAACTTCTTCCCACATTTTCCGCATGCATATCCAGTAGCGCTTGGAATAATATCCTTATACGCTGAGTTATTCATCTTTATTCTTGATGTAATAACGTATTAATCACTGATCAATGAAATGTACGCCTTGACACCACTTTAGAAAGCTGATTATTCTTGGAGAGAACACGATGTTAACACCTCAGAGATGATCAACAGAATGAATTTCAATACTCAAGTTCGCTCTATTTATAGAGAAAGCACGAACCTTTTTTAATCAATTATATCCTGATTATTAATACTAAAAACGGTGATGAAGCGTGTAAGCTCTTATATATTTCAATTCGTGTTACACTGATGTTCGAGCGTCTCCGTATAGCTTCGTATGTTTAGAGAGAAAGTGTAAAGTATTGTGAAGATGTTATGTATTGTTCGGCTATAATCGTACAGATTCGGAGAGCTTGACTGGTGAAGGTGATGAACGATCCGTCAACCGAGCAGGAGGCAAGCAGTCCCTTCGCGCAACGAAACCTAGATGCAAAAGAAAGAAAATCGTGTTAGATGAGAAACCACCCAGACATTCGCCTGCAGACCATGGAAAACCATGAAAAAATATGTCAGAGTGAGCGTCCAACGGAACTCGAACCAGCGACTCTAAAAGCACACGTGAAAGATACAGATTATATAGAATGAAAGGAAATCGGTGACGATGAGAAACCACTCCAGCATTCGCCTGCAGACCAGGGAAACCCTAAAAAATATGTCAGAGTGATCGACCAACAGGGAAATCAAACAAAAGACCTTAGAAACATATAGGTTAAGATGTAAATCAAATAAAATGCAATAAAATCGTGATAGATGAGAAACCACCCAGACATTCGCCTGCAGACCATGGAAAACCATGAAAAAATATGTCAGAGTAAACAACCAACGACAATCGTACGAGGGAAACCATCAGATTACTCTAGAAGCAAAAAGTTACAAATGAAAGAAAATCGTGATAGATGAGAACCCACTCAGGCATTCGCCTGCAGACCAGGGGAAACCATGAAAAAAAATCAAAGGGCTGAGCGACTGGCGGATAGAGTGTCTCTAAAAGCACACGCGAAAGATACAAATTATATAGAATGAAGGAAATCGGTGACGATGAGAAACCACTCCAGCATTCGCCTGCAGACCAGGGTAAACCCTAAAAATATGATGTCAGAGTGATCGACCAACAGGGAAATCAAACAAAGACCTTAGAAACATATAGGTTAAGATGTAAATCAAATAAAAATGCAATAAAATCGTGCTAGATGAGAAACCACCCAGACATTCGCCTGCAGACCAGGGGAAACCATGAAAAAAAATCAAAGGACTGAGCGACTGTCGGATAGAGTGTGCAACCACCAGGGAAATCAAACAAAAGGTCTCTAGAGACAAAAAAAAGATACAATTGAAAGAAAATCGTGATAGATGAGAACCCACTCAGGCATTCGCATGCAGGCCAGGGGAAACCATGAAAAAATCAAAGAGCTGAGCGACTGACGGATAGAGTGTGCGACCGACAGGGAAATCAAGCAAAAGGTTTCTAGAGACAAAAAAAGATGTAATTGAAATGCCACTACAGCATTAGACAGCAGACCAGGGAAAATCATGAGAAACGTAAGGTCAGAGTAAACAATTGATTGAAATCTAACCCCTGAACCCTAGAAATTCACAACTGAAAAAGAAACCCAGATGTAAAGGAATTTTGTACACCCTTGACGAAAAAACCCCGTCCGCTGGGGGAAGTAACCTTTAAGTATACAATTGACGTCTGTCATACCGATAAGGGACGGTTTGAAAGGCTTCCTAATTGCTCTACGCAAGTCACCCGAGCAAACACAGGAAATTCCTAAACCAGACAATTACAAGCCTGCTAAAACATTTTTTCCTACAATAAGTAATTTAAATTCTACATGAAGATTATTCCAAAAGTTTCATATCTCTTATTTCCTTCAATAAAATATCGAATATGACTCTAGCACCAGGAAAAAAAATTAAACGGAGGGAAGCGATATTTTCTTTTTACGCTGAAATTATAATTAAACGCATAGCGTTCTTGCCGGAAAACCCCGCCCATATAGGTTATAGGAATGGATTCTGTTTAAAGCATGTATTTTCACGCGGGGTGTATAGATTGTATCAGTAAGCATTCGTGACTATTACAATTATCGCCAAGTATTATTTTAAAAAAGGTTGTCTTATTCTCTTAGTAAACATAGGTCGAGAACGTTTTTTTACTTGGTATTTAGGGCAGTTCTTGCAGGAAAACACTGCCCATATAGATTATAGGAATGGACTCTGTTTAAAACATGTATTTTTCACGCGTGGTGTATAGATTGTCTCAGTAAGCATTCATGACTATTACAATTATCGCCAAGTATTATTTTACAAAAAGATTGGCTTATTCTCTTAGTAAACATAGGACGAAATCGTTTTTTAAACAACTCTCCATTCGAGAGATATTTTTTGATTATTCCAGCAGAGAGAGAGAGAGAGAGAGAGAGAGAGAGATCGAGTCATATTTGTTTAAAAAAGCTTTTTTTTTCATTCACAGGAAATCTTCGAGAAAATTCGAGGAATTATTCAGTTGTACACCCTTGCTAAAATAGTTTGTATACCCTTTGAAGAATGTTTACCTGGCTGACGGTGTCTTGGAAATACCTCTGTCGACAGGCCGTCGCCCGCATGGCATCTTGGCCATTTATACATTAGGAAGGCTATTGTGCTTTAAAATGGGATAGCTATGTTTTAAGCTTTCCACAACAAATTTTTTTCCCGATAATTAATATAATTCTACATGAAGAATATTAATGTTTAAGTACAGAATCTATACAGTATACGTTTAATTGAAAACATGATATCAAAAATTGTAGAAGTTTTTCCACCCTTATTTAATTAAAATTCATGTATATACTCTATTATTTAGCGATTTTTTCAATAATCATGTACATCATTCGTCAAAAAATCAGCGTACAATACGCATTTTTATACGTTTTAATGTTCGTTTATTTTTAAAACCGATGCATTTGCCTCTAATTACGAACAATAATTTTTTTCAGATTTACTCAGATGTGTAGCTTGTAGAATCGAATTAGAAAATGTTTTAATAAATGTATTGTATTTTTTTAGGTTAAAGCATCTTCATTTTTAAAGTTAGCATACCCGTTATTTGTATTCAGCGTAAAGATATTCATATATCATTTTTAAATCCCTCTTCTTAAATATAATGTATCGCAATCCATTTTTAAAATCAAATCATACATGCGTTTAATGCATATAACGGATGTCTTCATATACCCAATATGGCTGCCATGCACGTTAAACATTCAATATGGACGCGTCAGGCATCTTTTTCATTGAACATGCTTCCGACTCTCTCCGCTAGGTGGAGCGCATGATGCCTGCTACGAGGATGGAGGGGGACAAAACAGATTTATTTACGCCTGCATTGAAGATAGCGTACCAGTCGGCCTGAGAGCCTCGTTCAGGGAGGTCGTATAGTTCTCGCAGCCATGTTAATACGCGTCGTCGTATCGCATGTTCGTTACGTAATTTTTTTTTGTTTTTTTTTGTTTTTACCTTTCTTAGTCATACATTCATCTAAGAGATATAATATTCGTCAGGATGACAGATGTCCAAATATACATAACAAAGAAATTAGTTACTGATATAAATGTAATATCGTACGTTCACCATTTTATTTTAATTACTTTTTTATTTTATTCGGGGGATGAAATTTGTATTCATGTCACGGGATTCAATCCTAGTCCTCCAGCCGGACTTGGAACAACAATCAATAACGAGCTACAATCCAAGGATATAATCGGTAATAATACAAATATTTTGATAAAGACCATCAAATAAAAAGGCCTTTAAACGTATGTATTTCCCCTCACTTCCCCTCTTCCCCCCACCACACAGTAGAAATATAATGGCGAATCCAGCTTCAAAGCCGATGCAACCACTGATAAGTTCCTTTCTTCTATGCCGCCGACCCCCACCCCCACTGGAAAACATCACTACGTGTATATAAAGAATTTTGAGAAGCTCGTTCGACGCCAGAAAACTAAGCATGATGGAGTGATATATACCTGCAAGCGTTGCTTTACACATTTTGATAATCGAAATGGACGAAGTGGACTGGAAAAACTACAAGAACATGCAACCATCTGTAATCAGCATGGTGTTGCAAGGGTAGTTATGCCTACAAAGGAGAAAGCAATTGTACAGTTTAAAAATGTTGAGAGGATGCTGAAAGTACCTTATGTCATCTATGCTGATTTTGAGAGTATTCTCACTCCATGCCATACGTGTATACCCAATCCTGAAACTTCCTATACAATCCCTTATCAAGAGCACACACCAATGAGCTTCTGTGTTTACGTGAAGCCTACATCTGGTGTTGAACATCTCGAAACTGGTCTTCCTAAGCAACCCTATGTGTATCGTGGTGCTGATGCTGCTCAGAAGTTTATGCTGTACCTGACATCTCTTGCAAAAATGATTGAGGACATATACAAATCTGCTAAGCCTCTGAAACTTACGGATCAAGAGCAGTTGGATTTTGAGTCTTCTTCAGCATGCTACTTGTGTGGAAAACCCTTTACAGAAGAGAACTATAAAGTACGCGACCATGATCACATCAGCGGTGAATATCGTGGAAGTCTTCATAATGAATGTAATTTAGCCTGTAAAACACCTAAATATGTACCAGTCTTCATGCATAACCTTAGCGGATATGACTCTCATTTCATTGTTAAGGAGCTGGGTTGCACAAGTGAACGTGTGGAGGTAATTCCTAACTCCGAAGAAAGCTATATCTCATTCACCAAGTATGTAGGAGATATAAAGCTTCGATTTGTGGATAGCTTCCGATTCCTCAGTACAAGCTTGGATAAGTTGGTGAAAAATCTAACCTCGTATCCTGAAACGCTAAAGTACTTTGGAGAAGACAAATTGAAGTTGATGACCCGTAAGGGTGTATTTCCATATGATTTTGTTACATCATGGGATGCCCTGAACGAAACCTGCTTACCTCCTAAGGACTCCTTCTACAATAGATTAAATGAAGAAGAAATTAGTGATGCTGACTACGATCATGCTAAAAATGTATGGGAGCTGTTTAATGTGAGAAACCTGGGAGAGTACAGCGATCTCTACTTAACTTCGGATGTACTTCTCCTAGCTGATGTCTTTGAGACGTTCAGAGAGCAAACCCTCAAAACACACAAAGTTGATCCTGCACATTATTTTACCTCTCCAGGTCTTACATGGGACGCTATGTTACTGTACACTGGAATTAAGCTGGAACTGTTACAGGATTATGATCAATTACTCATGGTGGAATCTGGTATAAGAGGAGGTTTATGTCAAGTTTCCCATCGGTATGCAGAGGCTAATAACACATATATGGAGAAGTTTGATCCGTCGAGACCAACCCAATTTATTACATATGACGACGCTAATAACCAATATGGGTGGGCAATGTGTCACGCTCTCCCTTATGGTGGATTTGAGTGGGTATCGCCTGAAAAAATTGACTTAGAAAGACTACAAGAAGATGATCCTTACGGCTACATATTAGAAGTCGACATCGAGTATCCTGCAGAACTTCACGATCTACACAACGATCTACCTTTCCTGCCAGAGTGTATGAAACCATTGGAAGCATCTACAAAGAAACTGATACCTCATCTAGGACCTCGAAAGAAGTATGTAGTGCATTACAAGGCTTTGAAGCAAGCTCTTAGTCATGGGCTACGGTTAACAAAAATCCATCGTGTGCTACAATTCCAACAGTCTCGATGGTTAAAACCGTATGTGGAATTTAACAACAGACTACGACAACAAGCTGGAAATGATTTTGAGAAGGATCTCTACAAATTGTTCAACAATGCTATGTTCGGAAAAACTATGGAGAACCTGCGTAATCGTATGGATATACGACTGGTGACCAATGAAAAAACTCTAGAGAAGCTGATCGCCAAGCCTACGTTTATCGACAGGACGATATATGCTGATAATCTAGCTGCAGTACATATGGCCTCCCGACAGATTGTATTCAACAAGCCTATATACATTGGTATGAGTGTGTTGGACATCTCCAAGACATTAATGTATAACTATCATTACGACGTTTTGTTACCTTATTATGGAGCTGAAAACCTGAAGCTTATGTATATGGACACTGATTCGTTCATTCATCGTGTTACAACTGAAGATGTGTACCAGGACAAGTTACGTTTTCTTGAGCATCTCGATACAGCTGATTACCCTGTCAACCATATATGTTACTCTACTCAGAACAAGAAGGTATTGGGAAAATTTAAAGATGAGGCTAATAGCAAAATCATCCTACGCTTTGTTGGACTACGTCCTAAGATGTATGCCTTAGATATTCAAGGGTCAATGATAAAAAAGATTAAAGGTATAAAACGTAGCGCTATTAAGCACCATATTTCGTTTGACAGCTATACAGACTGTCTTAAAACCTGTGAAATCATCAGAACACCTATGAATCTGATCCTATCACGAAAGCATGCTCTTGCTACAGTGCAAGTGAATAAAATTGCATTGACTCCGTTTGATGATAAAAGAATTATTGCTGAGGATGGGATAACGACATATGCATATGGACATTACGCCATTACAAACAGTGCTTAAAAGAATGTAAGTTAAAGATAAAGAGTTTCTCGTGAGTCTACAATCTTAAAAAAGAAGGTTATCTGTGTGCTGTATATGCAGATAGCTGACGTCTGATGAAGAAAGAAGAAGATGGAAGGGAAGGTGGTAACCCTGCCATTAGGAGTAATCCTAGTGCTAGTCTCAAGCCTAGATAAAAGGGGAGAGACATCTACAAGGAACTAAAATAAAGGTATGTTGGCGTAAACTTTTCAATTAAAACTCTCGAATAATAAAACCTGAATAAAACATTGCAATTTCACTAAAAGAAAGTTGAGGTTATCTTTGGTTAACCAGATTAGGTTAGTCGATGCCTGACTAGAAAGGATGATGAGAGGAACGTTTAGGATTGGCCGGGTTAATCTAGGCTAGGTTCTCGTACTTATTGTCTAAGTTATGAAGGATGAATTAGTTTAGATCGCCTTAGCAATGGATTGGTTACGTGTTGTTCTTACGTTTTGTTACTTGGTTACATAGTTGCTACGTGTTGTTACGTCGTGTAACGTTTCTGGTTACGAGATGTCACGTGATGTTGCGTGGTTACGTGCTTATGTTGCTTAGTATGACGTCTTGTCGTACCGTTATGTTACGTCTTGTTACGTGGTTACGTTTGTTGGTTACGTCTGTTAGGAATGAATAGACAATGAGAAGATGTAGAACATACAAGGTGGGCATGGGTTAGGACGTATACTTCACTGTAAACCGATATACAGTTTGTCCCTCGCCGCCTCGCGCGCTAATGTTTAACATATAAAAAGTTTGTAAGGTTTAGAAAAAGTATATAAAAGTGTTGTAACGTTGGATGATAAAAGTTTTATAATCGAATTACTCCTATATTACCGTATAAACCTACATTCCTACTCCTTCAACCCCTGCTTATCCTTGTATCTCTACCGTTTTCCATATTTCTCCCATATAAACGTATACTCTGCTCCTCGACACGTCTAGACTAGGACCTCTCCTCATATTCTCCTACCTCTCTCATATAAGACGCATTCCCTACTTCAACCCTGTCTAGCCTAGCATCGACCCTCGTATTCCCTATCTCTCGCATATAAACGCCTACTCTATCATTCAAAACTCCTAGCCTAATACCTCTCCTCGGTTCACTATCTCGCTCATATAAAACACCATATTCTACCCTTCAAGTCCTGTTTAGTATAACATCTTTCCTTGTATTCCCTATCTCTCTCGTATAAAGCGTATCCCTCCCTCCTTTAGCATCTGACTAGCCTAGCATCAGCCCTCGTATTCCCTATCTCTCCCCTATAAACGCATTTTCCTCCTTGAACTGTCGCATCTACCCTCGTTTTCCCTATCCTTTCCCATATAAGCGCAAAAGTGGCCCCAGCTTCTGTCTATCATACCGCCTGCCCCCCCGTTTTCCATATATTCCTCATATAAACGTATACCATACTCCTTAACCTCTGTCTGCACTAGCACCTCGCCTCGCATGCCCTATCTCTGTCGTATAAAGCATATCTCTCCATCCTTCAGTCCCTGCTCTACCTCAGAACTCTCCTCGTTTTCCCTATCTCTCCCATATAAACGCATTTTTCCCTCCTTGAAGGTTCTCTCAACCTAGCATATACCCTCGTTTTCCTCGTCTCTTCATATAAAAAGTCATACTCTACCCTTCAAACCCTGAATAGTCTAGTACCTCTCCACGTATCCCCTATCTCTCCTGTAAATATGTTCATATTCCCCCTGCTTCAGCATCTGTCTATCCTAGCCTCTGTTCACGTTTTCCTTATCTTTCCCATATAAATGCATATTCCATATCTCAACCCCTATCTAGTCCAACACTTCTCCTCGTATTCCCCGTATCTCTCATATAAAACACATCCCCAGTCCTTCAACCCATGACTTGGCCTAGCATCGATCCTCGTAGTCCCTATCTTCCCCATATAAACGCATTTTCCTCCGTGAACCTCCGCATATACCCTCGTTTTCCCTATCTTTCCCCATATAAACGCAAAAAACTGCGCCAGGTCTGTCCTTTATACCCTACTGATGTGTTTTGCTACACCGCTTAGGTGGGAGGAAGGTGTAAAAGGCACCGCTACAGTTTACACAAGGAAGAGTTTGCTATGTCACACGAAGAGATTTGTTTGTTTCTCACTCATAATGTTGTATTTGCGAGATAATCGTTATTTATGGCCAGGTCCGATTAGTCTTACCGACATAGCATTTGGAAAGGTGTAAGGAATTTCAAAGTTAAATAAGTGCGAAGGTTTTCACGGCCGACGTTAATCGATAAAATATTAAAATTTTCTGGGCTGGAAGGCCGTGGTCTAAGGCTAAAATTATTTACATCCGAAGTTTCGTTCAACTCTTTGGTTACCCTCTTGAAGAGGGCAACCAAAGATATGACCGAAACGTCTGGTGTAAATAATTTTACCCTTAGACCAAGGCCTTCCAGCCCAGAAAATTTTAATTTCAAAGTTGTTTGTGTAATGCATAGCATACCTGGTGAATTAGCATTGCAGTGAAATATTGAACTAAATAGAGGATACTGCATTTTATGATATTATTTATAGTGAAACTGATTTCTTTTTAACTATAGCAGGTACTTTTTGGTATTTTTTAAACCCGGAATGATATTAAAACAAGAAAGAATAACCCAGAGGTCTCGCATTCTATTTTCGATTGGGGCGGAGGATTTAGTCTTTAGTGAAGATTATTTCAATCTCCTCAGAGTATGGAAGCACAAATCCGGTAGTGGTAACCTTTACTGTAATCTCTCTTCTACAAGTTATTCTTACATAAGCTTGTTTTTCTCTTCCAGTTATTCGAGCTAAACCCTTGCAGAAATAATATGATTACGCATTTCGTTGTAGGTACAAGCGGATACAGGAGGCTGAGGCGAGAGTCAAATCTTTAAATTGCGAGTCGCTATATGCTGGATTTTAAATTCCATATTGTTTGCATGAAATCATCCGAAACATAAGAATGGTGACTGAACAGTTAAAAAGCATAAAGTATTGGAAAATTGAAAGCAAGAGCAGCGGATAACTGGGATATGATTAATGTCACAAAGTTTTTATTTTATATAGAGTATTACTAAATTATAAGAGGAGGGTAAACAGATAATGAATGAATGAATGAATGTTGCTAAATTAGGCCGACACACTTTGAAATCAGATAGATAAGGTGCTTGAAGCACCCTTTATTAAGACGCTCAATCTTCGTTTCAGTACAACATGGTTTTATGTTATTAAATTGGTCGATCCTACAGAAAGGGATCGAAGTAACTAAGTACCTATGTGAAAACTTAATATACAACTAATTATTATTACAGATATCCGGTTTAGCGACCCAAGCATACGGAAAAAAGGCACCCAAATTCTACGGAAAGAAAATGAAAAATGCTCGCTTCATTGTCCAACAAGCAGTATGAATCCATTACTTTACTGTCCCATCACTATAGCAAGTTCTGAAACACACGTCCATTGACTTCCAGACAACTACTCCACCGAAGTAGAATACTTTATCGCACTCTTTAAAAACCGGCAGATCTTTCCCTGATTTCAACTGCTGCGCTGACTATAGTGCTCCAAGATTCTTCAGAGGCAGCATTGGTTTCATAAACCGTAGGTTTCATAATCCCGTTAAAAGAAAACAAGTGGGATAGATCAGGTGACAAAAATGTTGAAACGTTCGCATAAGGTTTATGTAGTTTACGACAAGCCCGATGCATTAGGAAGTAATGGTAAGATTGCATTTAAACCTCGGAAACTGAGGTTACAGGAGCCTGACTCTACGTCAGTCGTGTCCCGAACAACGTATTTTGTGGTGTGATACTTAACTTCAAACTGAGAACTAAGTTAGTACATGTGCTGATATTTCAGGCATGGAACATAGCCCCCGTACTTACAAAATAAAGCCCTTAAGGCATGGGTGTCTTATTAGATAGCGTTTCCTTACCCCGTCCTCTACAGCTCAAGTATCGCGTGAGGCGAGTGTTCCGCAAGTAGCCACACCCCCGGTAACGGCTTGGGGGCTCATTTGACACTGAGGTCGTTATAAAATCTTGCTCCATACGCACGAGTCTTACGAAAGCTACTCTTAATGCTTCTGTCACCATATACTTTAAATATAATTGTTGGTCGCAAGAAACAAAAGGAAAATAAAACAAATTCAAAGTTAAAAGCCCCAAAATATACGAGAATAAGGCACGAAATATCAAAAAAAGATTTTAACTGTACATTTTGCATTTAGTGAACCTCTTATCAAATTTTAGAAAGCATGCAATCTTACTTCTGCATTAGTTTTAGGTGATAGAGATAAAGAGCTGTTAGGTAGTTTAGTATTGCTTTTACAATGAAACAAAATACTAACTTTGACAGCACTTCTTTAAGGAATAATGTACTGTATATAAAAGCAAAATAATGAAAGCTGTAACATGTTACAGGTTTGCTATAAATATATTGCTGCCGTCTGATCCACTCCGTCCTTTGTCATGTAAAGCAAGATTTAGAATTTTATTGGTGTTTTGAGAATGCTAGGTGCATAGTGCTAGCTAGACAGAACTATGTTCGATCTATTTCCTTTTGGTGCATGAAAAACTAGGGAATGTTCCTTCAAATCCAAAAACTGAAGGCCCAAAGGTTTTGCAGGTCTGCGGACTTAGTTATTACCTTTAGTGTTCATCCTAGGATAAAAGGAGAGATGCATTACTTGTAATCATCCTTACCATACATACTTTCACCACCCTCTTAATGTGAATTAGCACTTTGTTCACTACCTGTTTCATGGTCACTCTCAATCATGAATCCCTTCCCAATTTCATTTTCTTCCTCTTCACCGAATTCACCAAACGTCTGCATTAATCGTTCCTAATGATTCTTCTGAGTATACTGCGTCTGCAATTAAAACCAAAACTAAGCTATACAGTATATTTTCTTTATTATAGCAGCAGGAAGAAAAAAAACTGCAGGGAAGAACGAAAGAAACAAAAACACCTTCAAGATGTAGCGGGGTCAAACTGACCAGAATAGTACCCGCATACAAACAAACGAACTGTGGTTAACAATACACAAGCAAACATGTTCAACAACATGCCAAAATATATTACACAGAAATTTAGGCACGGTAAACTAATTATGGATTATTTATAACGATTTTTAATAACCGCATGGGTTATTTTGACTCCACCATACCAGTTGAGGGCTAGAAATAGCTGACCAATGACGAGTAGCAGAAACTTTTATGCTCCTTGGACACACAAGACTCATCGTTGTCCAAGGTTCTACTCGCCGACTTAACTCCTAATATCTGGAACGGCAATTTCCCAGCAGACGAGCGAAAAGGCAGATGTTATGACGGCACATTTTGAAACCACTTTGACTCCGGCGGAGAAGGGAAATTGGATCACATCCACTAGATCCACACCATGTTCCATCAATATGTGTAGCAGCCACTTCATGGTGACGCTGCAGACAACATTACAGCAGAAAGTAAGCAGAAAGCAGTTCTAAAGTCTCTGCTACTCAAGTGACTCCACCGGTGGCCCGCCTCTTCAGCTGCCTACTGCGGACAGCGCACTTTCCGACGGGTGAAAACAAGCAAATATCATCACTTTCCCGAAACAGGAAAGGATGCTGCAATGAGTAGCACTGGCCCATGAGCATGCTGCCGGCAATGATCAATTTATCTGAAAAGGTGCTGCTGAAATGTTTCTAATAAACTATGGACCACAGCAGCGTGCTCCGCCTGGAAAAGTTTGGCTTTTGCAGGCAGCATTCGACAGTGCACCAGCTCTTCCAAATTATGAACGACATCAAAACCGGCTTCGGCACTTTGTTACCGACTTATTCCTGGACCTATCGCGTGCTTTTGACACTGTGGCACCATGGTCTCCAGCACCGCCACATCTAATACCACATCCCCTCACCCGTTAATCTCCTATCCAATTACCTTAAAAATCGTCGCTTTCAACATTCAAGAGGAAATTTCTTCTAACCTAGGTACAAATACGCAGGAGTATTCTAGGGTGGAGTGTCCTTGGCATACATTTACGCATTACCATAATTCCAAGGCTTTTCCTTCCACCTTTTTGCTCTTCTGATGACACAGCAATAACAATGGTGAACTCATTGAGACACCGCATTGTGGTGAAACACCTCTAGACACACGCTAACCTGCAGATCACGTAGTTATACACGTGGCGTTTAAAGGTGAATGTCACAAAATCCCAGGTCATCACCTTCATCTGATGCTAGGAAGTCGATATGCTTAATCTCGGGATAAATCGAGGCGATGTCCCCTACATGCTTCCGCGAAATACCTCGGTATACGACTGCACATCTATTTCACGTGGAAGCTGTCCAATAAAGCCAATAAGAACATGGCAATACGTTACACCCTATATAACCAACATTCCTGGATGTCTCTGTTTAAAAAAGTGTTCTACTACAAGCAGATTCTTCGCTTAGTAGTAAAATACGATTGCCAAGCGTGCTAAACCCCCATCTCCACATCCTACAAGTTCTTCAAAGTTGATAACTCCGAGGTGCTTTAAACGTCGGTCGGTACATTCCCAACCGCAATATACACCATAAATACCTACTCTGAAAGACTATAACCTCTTCACATTCCAAAAATGCTTTTTCAAACTCCCAAAGAGCTTCAACACCCCTGTTTGCATCTTAAGGGAATATACCATTGACCCCGAGTAACACCAAAAGCGCCTCACACTTGTACTAGTTCACCAGACCACCAAACAGAAATTAAAAAGCTCCTATAGATTCATTTCCAATCTCATTTATATTATATCTTCAAAACAACTCCGGCCATACCCAAAATTCCCTTCATTCAATTCAATACAAACAAAGGGCAAGCACCTGGAACGGCAAAGATTTGGAGGACAGTGCTCCCTGGAGTAGTAAAACCTCCGACGAAACTCCTATGAAATGTTCTTCTTACTAGATACGGAATAAGGAGGCTTAGTCACGACACATATGTTCCGGTTTGAAAAAACGATAATCAGCAATCTAAGATTAAGCCAAAACGAAATATCAGTTCGGAGACAGTTAATTTAAGTGAGAGAACTGTGAAGTCGAATCTTTTACCAAAAAGTAAGGATTGTGTGCAGGTCGATTAAATGCATGCTTAAAATTAAGTGTTTGACCTTCCTCGTGAAAAAAGACATGGAATGGAATGAGAAGCGGAGGGGAGGCGGCTCTGATCCAGGGAGTCGGGACAACGTACCGTACGCCCCCACGAGGGGGTCGCCCCAGGAGGAAGAGATGAGGTGAAAGGAGATATCGGGCGGCCGGAACCAGAATTGACGGCACAGCAATGACAGGGCTCTTAAAGTTTCCAGATAAAAACGCCCCGAAAGACAGACAGGCAATTCGGAGACCCCATCCCACACGGGGCCCAGCGCCCCCGCCGTGGGCGATCCCTATACTCGGCAACAGTCGAAGGCCGAGGGATGGAGAAGGTTCACAAAAGCATCCTTTTCCCTGTCATGCTGCACCTCAAATTCCATCCTCGACACTTACAACCTGAAACGGACCAAATGGGATAAAGGATAAATGGCATGAGTAACGGAATGAAATGGAGGACAGAAAATTGGGAGATGTAGTGATCCTTGCAAGTATTCGCCTAGCGACCCGAGAAAACCTCCGAAAAGACCCATGGGTCAGGAAGGCATCC
Organism: Deroplatys truncata; assembly: GCA_030765065.1. Lineage (NCBI taxonomy): Eukaryota > Metazoa > Arthropoda > Insecta > Mantodea > Mantidae > Deroplatys > Deroplatys truncata. The sequence goes on along the minus strand of CM060978.1, from coordinate 144,555,900 downwards.
ACGGTAACCGAACCCACTATCTCGCGAATGCGGGCCGCAGATGCAACCGCCTGAGCCATCCCGCTCGGCGAAAAAAGACATAGTAGAAGGGATGGGAATTTCACATAAGTAAATGGTGAATTTAGTTTTATTTGCAGCTTGGTGGGATCCATAATTGGGTAAGAGGCATCAAATGTTCACTACATTTATGATTTTTAAACAGTATCTAGAAGTTTGTTTTTCTTTCTTTGATCTAATTCTTCACTTACCGTTGAATCTAGACACCAAATTCCAACATTAATAACAGATTATTGCATATAAGAATGATTCGGTGTAAACAAACACAAAGTCATCGATTGTCGTAGGGGCCAGAGTTACTAGCAGCAGTAATTCGCTTCTTCGTTCAGTGAAATCTGTTTTCAAATGCTTGAATGAAGTGCTGGAGCAGGAATGGTGCCATTACTGGGTTCAAGAAGTTGCACTCAAAATATATAGATGTCCCTTAATTACCCTGAAAATGTTTGTATAAAATAGTTCTATATGGTTATGTTGTAGAAATAATAAGACATGGTTTAGGTTTTTTTGCTGTTCTTTAAATAACATTGCTTGCTATTTAATAATCTAATCTAAATATGTTATATGATCTAAAAGCAAAAGTTGATTTAAGTAACATTCAAATATATATTTATTATAAACTTATTACCTATTTAAATATTCAGTAAAAGAAGTCCTTTTAGGGCTAAGTAGATTGACTCACAGCTATATACCTAACTATGCGTTTCGTTTGAATGGCACCTAAAACACATTTTATAACATATACATATATAGTTCAACTAATCCGCCAAAATTGTGATTTGTAAGTTATTCTTCATCGTTTTTAACGAAGTGACTTGTTAAAACTTGTTTGTAAATGTTACGCTTTTACCCATCCACTACAGCGCTGAAGCAACAATGTAAGGCACCTCTAGTTCAGCTGTTAACCCTTGACAGATATTGAGACGACCTCTTCTCTTTTAATATATCGAGCCATATCGGTGACAATGGCGGTACAATGGTAAAATTCGGAATACCACATTAATAGGGATTCCACATCTTATTACTATCTGATTTTTTTAAATTATTTACTGCCGCATCGACTATTTTTCGATAGAGATATGAAAGCCACCACACCACAGTCACCAATAGGAACTTACTTTTTACTTTTAAAGGCGTGTCCAGTTTTATCAGTGGTTGCCTTGTAATCCCATTCTCCATTGTTCTCCATCTTCTCACATATTGTGACTTTCTTAAAATTCCCCCTACGAGTTTTCCTAGAACCTTCTGGAGACCAATTTATTCTTTTCTTGAGTCATCTATCCGCGAGCATTCGCTAGATGTGCCATATTGTATTGAGTGAGTTTCTAGGCTATTTATGATGTCGTGAACTTTCATTCTTTCCCTAATCGTCTCACTCCGATGTCGTTCAATCTGGGAGACTTGCAGGCTTCTTCGAGAGCTATCCATTTCTATGGCTTTAATTAGATTCTTTTATCTTTCAATTTTTGTACATCCTTCCGCGCCATATGCCAGGATGCTTTCAACTTTAGTCTTTAGAACAGTACTCTTAACTTTCTAATCTGATACCTCAATTCCAAAATATTCCATTCAACTGTATTATTCCTACTTGAACCTGAGAGACTCTGTTATTAGCTTCGTTTTCAGAGTTAATTGGCTTGCATAATAGAGCCTAAATATTTACATTGTTCTAATGTTTTAATTGTAACCGTACTTCGGATCTCTTTCTGCACCCATTGCCGCTACATACTTGAGTTTTTAATGTTAATTATGAGTCCTTCCTTAATATATGTGTTCATAACTTCGTCATCCGCAAATGTGAGTGGATGACCTTATCCCCGATTAGAATACCTATAGTTCTACAAGATGTATCCCAACTTCCCAATATATACTCCAGATATGTTTTAACTAGAGAAGGGGTATTCCATATCCCTTCTCAGACTTTTAGATATAATCAAGTCACATGATAAATATCCGCCACATGTTATGGCTACCCTGCTTTGTGCATAGATACTCTTAATGATATTTGATTATGATTCATTAATATTCATACTCTTAATTGAATTCCATATTTCATTGATTGGAATAGGCTCGTAGACATTTTCAAGATCTGTACCACCTCCACACACCACCCTATCCTTGTGTCTTAATTAAGGAGGGGTTTACATACACCTAGAAGCTGTTAGAAAAATAATACGGAAAATATAATTCAGAAAATATATTTTCACAACCTGCACAATGCGTGATAGATAAATAATCACAGAAAATCGGGTTTATAGACTCCTTTATTGAAGCTTCTTGTTTAACGTATAATGTCTTCAGTTTATAGTTTTTGTCTTGCTGTAGCCAGATATGGTTTCAATTCTGCCCCAGCAGCACATTAAAAGGATGGGAATTATTACAAATACAACGGCCCCATAAATCGGCATAGAAACCCATTACTACACATTTACGATTTAAAACTGTCATTACTAATTGCATTCCAACTTCTGGCCCAGCAATTATAAACACATGACAGCTGACACACAAACGATCAAAAATGAGCAGACAAGAACACGGTGAGTAATGTGAAGGCCAAGCGAGCTACATTACGCGTATGAATTTCAAAGGTGTAGACGGTGTTACCTTTTCAGAGTTCCACAACACAACTCACTTCGTGATTTCAAAAGAAGCACGACCAGACCCCAGGCACGGCGACGCTACCTCTAACCCAAGAACAATCGCAATGCAGAAAGAGCAGGAGCGACCTCGGGCGGCGATCCAGCAAACTATTAGAGAAAACACTTGACGTTGCGGGAAAAAAAGAAATGTGACGGATTAAGAAAATTCGGCAGAGATACATGAATATCAAATGCGTTTGTTGGCTTTGGTTACTTTATCTCCACTATCTCTCATAGGCAATGTGTGATCTAAACAAAATTTTCCAAACCTGCTTGGTTATCAGATATTAAGTGCCGATACTATCCTCTAACCACTTTGTAATAATCTTATTGAACATTTTACATAAATGACATTACATTTATCGTTTTTATTGTATTTTAAAGATTGGTGTTAAATAAGATAGTGGCCAATCAATATGGATTTCCTCTCCTAATATTTGATTAACATCCTTGATATTACTTTGGCATTTGAGCACCACTGTATTTCACAATTTCATAGTTATGTCTCCTGCTCCTGCTACCTTATCACTTTTAATCTAGCCAAGGGTTCTCTCCCTTTGTTTTCTAGTATGGGTTCTATCGTGCTTATATAGTGGTTAAATCTTCATTTGTACCTTGCCAGTTTTTCTTCAGTTAACAAGTGCTGTGAACAGTGCCCCATTTTGATAAAAAGATTCGGTTGCATATGAGTATCCTGTAGACGTTTTCTTACGTCTTATATTTTGCCACGCCTGAGCTGATCTATTCTATCCTAATGTGTGACTAATATCTGCTACATGCTTTATTCCAGGATGTCGCTTTAAATCACCTGGGTATGCTCACCATTACTCGCGCGACAGACATCTAACCTATATTCAATACCCTCATGTATTAGACAGTATCAAAGGCGTTATTGTCTCGACAGCCACCCTAATTTTATAGCGTAATTCAGGAAGATCACATACTGGCCTTGAGTTTTCACAAAACCCCACAGAAAAACTTCAAGTGGGGCATCTAGGTGGCCAAGTTATATGTTCAGCTTCTCTCCCAATTCAGCGTGCAGGTAATTTCAACCCGAATGTCCCACAACACTTTCGCATAACAGCATGGTGTGCCGCCTTGCTGAAAAATTACATCATGAGAAAATTGAGGTAGACTTTACCGCCAACAAGTCGCGCAGATGTTTCCAATTACAGTTTCTTCTGCAAAGAAGAACGGGCCCTGATCCTGCATAACACAATGGCATAAGCGAACCATGTATCGCGTACGTGGTTCATTATCCAAATTCAGCAATTGTGCTTGTGCACCTCTCAGATAAATAGAACGTTGCCTCGTTCGAGAAACAGAATGCCTCGTTCTCGTTCATTCTAGCCAGCACTGCTTCCGAGAAGGCTTTCCATTGTGATTTATCCTGAGATTTGATTTCTTGACGAAGCTGCAGTTTGTAAGATCGCAGGCGCAGTATTTTATGCAGGACATCACGAACTGTGGAACGAGGTATCTTTCACTTTCTGTCGCCCGATGACGACTTTTGTGGACTCCGTTGGAAAGCTACACGAATGCTTTTAAAGACAGCATCAAGAACTTTGCGTTTCGCATATTTACCTGAATTCGATAGGAAGAAAGCAGGCGTCTGACCCATTCCATAAGTGATGTGTAAGTTGGAACCAAACAAAAAAAAACCATTTAGATGTATGTAATAAAAAGGAGAGGGAAGCCATTGCATAGTTCCGGCTAGGAGTGTGGGAATTATGGAGTCAAAGGGGAAATGTTATGAAAGGTATATGCCCAATCTGTGGGGATAACGAAGATGGAGTGCATATTTTGATGAAATGTAAAGGAACCAATGAGTGGAGAAAAACACTAATCAAAGCAAAATGGCTTAGATATAATAAAGCTGTAGTGATTAAGAAAATGATCTCAGATCATCTCAGCTAATGCAGTTAGGGGAATTTCTTTGGAAAGCTAGATTGAAATGGAAATGGTCTGTCGTTAAATGTTGATTTGACAATCTCATTACTGTAAATAGAAGGTTTTGAAAACAGTACGGATAGAGAGAAAAGTGTAAAATAATCTGCAATTTCGGGATGTCTATAGGATAAGTGGCCAAGGCCAGATCCCGTAGACTCCCTTATGTTTTGGACTTAGCACTAAATAAATAAATATTTACAAAGTGTAGGTTTAAATACTATCAGTAGATTGAGCACAAACCCTTGTTGAAAATAATCTTGCATCCCTTTCACGGACTTCAGCACTACTCAAGAAAGCACGTAGAATATCTTCACGCAATCAACTGACGTGATTGTGTGCAACAGACTTTCGCATCACTGACGATATGAAAGCCACAAATACAAAACCTTTTGATTAATTCTTGAAATAAAAACATTTGCATTGAAATATCTCTTATTAGTTTCGTGTAATAATTTCTTGTATTATTCTAGGTTTAAGCCCAGTAAATCTTCCGTATGTGAATGTGTGTGTGTTTGTGTCTGTCCGTCAGTATATTAATTGTGTGAAATAAAGATTAGTGTGAGGATCAAATAGTGTTGTTGATCCTAAGACTTTTATTTGATAAGAAACAATGCTACTAGAAGTTCACACATAAACAATCCCAATTATGTGTTAAATGGACATTTATACACAGGAATGAGTGACGGAGACAGTTGTGTTGATGAAGGAAATGGCCAACTAAATAATAATTTTGGTTTTAAGAAAAAGAGGAACGAAATAACCGGGGAATCTCATGTACTGTAATGTGGCAAATAGAAGTAGAAGCAAGAAATTGACTAAGGCAAAGACAGAATGTGAGAAGGGATAAGGAGGGTATATCATTAAAATCTGACAGAGAAAACCCCTTCGTCACTAGATAGGTATATAAAACACTGTTGTTATTAACTTCAGATCATATTTCTTCAGTACACCAAAGGAGGCCGCTACAAAAACTGAAGATAGGGATCTTCCTCTTCCTGGCAGCACTCCTGGCGGTAACTGGCTGCCGAGGACACCGATAAATACGACAATATCGACCTGGATGAAATCCTCAGCAATGGCAGGCTGCTTAGGAACCATTTCAAATGAATTATTATTATTATTATTATTATTATTATTATTATTATTATTATTATTATTATTATTATTATTATTATTATAGACAAAGGATCGTGCACTTTTGATTGCGCTGAGCTGAAAAGTGAGCAATATTTAATGGTTTTAGGCAATATTTAATAAAATTAATTTTAAGTTTTAGGTCGTCTTAATGAATGTGATGTCGATTACAAGCTTTGTATCTCGACATATTTGACATAAATTGTGTGCTCTAACGAAATATACATTTTTCAACAGTAACACTTCGTCTATCTCACACAATTTACCAATCATACGAAGGCATTAAGAATGAAGAGGAGATCACAGGCCATCCAAGAAAATTCAGGATCTACATTTTATGTATCATGCAAATATCTTAAACGTACACTAATTTAAATAAAAATCGTTTTTGAGAAAATCAAAAGCAACGAAAGGTTTTCCTTGTAAAGGGTATAATAGAAAGCGGGAATTTTCATGAAGATAGCATCGCACACTTGGAGGATGCTGGACTTAAATATCAAGTTTGGTATTTAACCGACTGTTTGTTTTGAGTTATACTGATTACAAACATCGGATACGCGGATATATGGACATGTGCATCAGATGAAACAGATTTTTAGTAGAAAGGCAAAATACTATACGATATACATCCAATTAAACCAGTGCTTAACACATTCAAAAAGGAAAACAAAAAAGTTGTATTTTAAGAAGTATTTCTTACTTTTGTGTTCCCTTAAAGACAAAGGTCATATATTTTCGAATTATTGTAGTTATTTGTGCGTTGCAACAAAAATCCAATAATTTTAGTAAAGATGTTATTATTTTTACAGAGGACATGCCAGAGTCGCTAACTAACGGATGCTAGAAGTGCACGTAATTTCAAAAGCGAGAAGATCATCAAGTTCTTTACGGAAAAGAAGGCGAATTTTTTTAAACAAGTGGAAAAAATTTATGACCCTGAGGGAATTCAGGGCAAGAAGTTCTTAAAAGAAAGGGAGAAACACAGACACTAACGTGTTCACGAAACATTTACACCCTTGTAAATCTTAAACTTTGGTGCCATTTAGTTGTAAAAATAAAACTTTATGTGAAAGTAAAACATGTGCAAAACACTATTCTTAGCTGTAAATAAAATAAAGTATTTTTTTTACACGTCGAACCTATTCTTTATCATTTAATTCCAAATATATTTTCTCAGGATATACAAAAAACGGCATGCAGAAAATCGTGGCGTATGTATTGGCTTGAGTTGAGTAAAGTGCTAATTCCCCTGGCGATTCAGAACATACAACGATGAAACTAAATATTCGTTAAGCATTCTTATATTTTTATAAGTAACAACGTACAAACTGTTATGACAACATAGTACTAAATTAAGAGAAGTGTATGCATTGCTGATTTATGTCACTCCTAAAGGAGAACATGAGGTAGATAAGTTTTTTTTCGTTTTATAACATACACTATATAAAATAAAAATGCAATGTTAACCTTCAAGGAAGCTCTCTAACGTTTTAAAATACTTGTCTTCACGACGTTATGCAAGGATCATAAATATATTTAAGCGGCACATCCTTAGGAGCAGACGATCAGATAACAAAATATTTATGAAATACACTTTATAGCTTAGGCATTATTGTTTGCAAGTATTATTTGGCAGTTTCGCAAGAGAAAGGTAAATTGCCGGCTTTCTGAAGGAAATATTTTCTTTTTTCATTTTTAATTTTTTTCCATTGTTTCGTTTTCCTGGTTAGTTTTCCGTTTTGCTTAAATATACATACATTTACAAACAGTCATGTCCGAGGCGGGACTCCATCCTCTGCGTCATAAAACATCAAAGCTAGCTATTTTAGCAACTAAGGTCATTGGGACCAGTACACTAGAAGGGAAAATAATGCATAAAGTCATGCCAATTTTATGATTCCAAAAAAGTTCAAACAAGAATTAGATAAAAGTATTTCACACTCCTTAATTCTTGAGGCACAAATAATTTCTTACAGATTAAACACATGAAGATACGCTGCTAAAACTTTATAAATTTATGCAGTTTCTACAATGTTTTATTAATTAAAATAAAACATTGCCGTAAAGATAGATTCAAGTATGCGTAAGAAAAATGAGAAATAAGAATGAAATAAAAACCATAAACGTTATAGGATAATTAAGGGATATAGGTGGCAGTGGGTAGATTATTTAAGCTCCTATCAATACAGACAGAACGAAATGCGTGGAAGTTATGGAGATTGTGATGTCTCGCTCTATTCCATTTTCATGCGCCTACTGGATTTACGTACTAAATGAACAATGACTAACCACAGCTTAGTTTGCGTTGCGCCGTTATCTGTTGAAATGTGTTTATTCGGTTCCTTTCTTCTTTATTTATTTGTCTTCCCAACGTTTACTTCATATTTGTTAAAACTGTGCTTCAAAAATTATTTCGTTCATATTTTCAGGTACAGCATGAAATTAAAACACAGCACGTTAAATACATATTGTAATACTCAGTAAAGATTGAGAAGAAAGAAAACTATTACGAACCACAAAAAATAACTTACTAACCTCTCGGATAATTTACAAGTTTCTTTTAAATAATTATTTTCCAACCTTTACCTTTAATATTCCATTTTATTTCATATAAATTGTATTTGTTGTTTCTATTTTTTTGCTTTTTATTTCTTTCTTCACAAAATGGGCCGCATCACACGATGAATGAAACAATGCAATGAATACTCAAATTAGTTCGAATATTTAACCTTGTCTGATATTCATCCAAGGATCACATTTATTACTTTATGGAATAACGAAAAATTGATGTAGGTATTTACTGAAAAATTCATATTATTGAAGGATTTTTATTAGTAAGCATTGCATTAAAAACTGAGCTTATAAACTCTACTTATATAATACTTTTAACAAAACCTAATAAAGGTAATATTTCGATTTTTTTATTTAGAGTCCCATTATAATCTCAACCTCTTGCAGAAAGTAATTAAGACACCATATATTGTATTCTCTCCAAGTTTTATAGCAATCATCTCTGCCATATGTAAGTGAAAACGTCATTTTTATTTTCGTGTAACATTATGTGACCTAATATCTAAAATGCGCGTATTTCCTAACTCCTTACCTGCCTACCTACCTTCCTGTCTACCTACCTATCTGCGTACCTGCCAAACTGCTAACTTCCTGCCTACTTGCCTGTTTGCCTACCTGCCTACGTGCCTGCCGACCTATCTACCTACCCACCTACTAATCCACACACCTACCCACCCAACCTACCTATCTAACTGCCCACGCAACTACCCACCTACCCACCTATGTGCTTACCCACTCACCTAACTACCCACCCAACTACCCACCTATGTACTTACCCACTCACCTAACTACCCACCTAACTACCGACCCACCTATCCACCTACCCATCCAACCTACCTACCTACCTAACTACCCATCCAACTACCTACCTGCCCACCTATCTACTTATCCACTTACCTACCTACCTACCTACCTACCTACCTACCTACCTACCTACCTACCTACCTACCTACCTACCTACCTACCTACCTACCTACCTACCTACCTACCTACCTACCTACCTACCTATCCAGTTACCTGCACACCTACCCATCTACCTCCCTACTCATCTACCTACCTAACCACCTACCCACTCACTCATCCATCTACCTACCTGCCTAATTGCCCGCCTACCCACCTGCCTACTAACCTACCTACCTGCCTACCTGGCAACCTGCCTGTCTACCTACCTCCGCCTGCCTGCCTACCTACCTACCTCCGCCTGCCTACCTCCTGCCTGCCTACCTACCTACCTGCCTTTCTGCCTGCCTGCCTACCTACCTATCCACCTGCCCGCTTGCCTGTATGCCTGCGTACCTACCTGCCTGCATTTCTGTCTGGCTGCCTACCTACCACCTGTACAGGATGTTTCAAAAATAGTGGGCATAATTTTAGGTATGCATTCCTTATATGTAGACAATAAAAGGAGTCCACAACAACATGTGTCCCGAAATGCTTGGTTTCTGAATTACGGCCTTCAAAACAGTGATATTCCCGGTACGTATTTCTTACCGCAGGTAGTTTTCTTTACAGAAGATGTTGAAAATGTCCATCTCCTGCTTGAATACAGGTGTTTTCCAGGAAGTTTGTGTAGACCGGCTTCGTAAGTCCGTTTACAAGAACATGGGATCCAACTAACCGATCACCAATTATACGGCCCACATGTTGAAAATGAACCGCACTTGGTGATGAGATGAAACAATTGCATGTAGGCTTTCATATGCCCATACATTCTGATTGTGGACATTTGTAATGCCAGCTCGTGTGATCTGTGCTATATCTGTAAATAATACTAAGGCAGGAAAGTTCGGATTTTAGCCCACTGCTGCACGAACCATTGGCAGAACATCCATCGAGTAGGGTAATCTGCTGGTGACAGGGCATGTACACGTCGCAAATGATAAGAATATACAGCTTGGTCGTCCCCTCCCCAAATCAGATGATGTAAACTTGCTATGAGAGCACACACGGCGATGAAGATGTTCAAATGTCTTCCGGTCTTCGCTGTGGGTAACTCTCTTGGTACAAACAACGAGCCAGCGCATATTGCCGTCCGCCTTACGGTACACGAAGTGCTTTTCTGCAGCTCCTGATTTGAGTGAATGTTACTCAGTCGAATGCCAAAGACAACACTCAATGTACCCTTCACCTCGGAATGAATTGTCAGAGTGCCCTGTTAATATCTTCTGTCACGGCAACTACCTGCGGGAAGGAAAACGTCCGAGGAATATCACCGTTCTGAAGGCCATAATTCAGAAACATTGAAACATTTCCGGACGCATGTTGTAATGGATTTTTTTTATTGTCTACATATGGGGAAAACATATCTGAATTTATGCCCTTTTTTGAAACATTCTGTATATATACATATATACATACAGAATTTTTCAATATAACCATATGTTTCAGTATATTATCTAGATAAATATTGCTGATACTACTTTTTGTTGCTTCATATCGTTGCTGATTCTTCAGTTTGGGAAAAGATATCTATAATATAAACAGTTATATTTGTAACAAAACGTTTGTAAATTACAACCTTAGGTACTGTTTTTATGTTTAAAAAGTTTTAGAAATTAAAAATGTTAGGCTTAAAATGTATACGGATGGTCACTTTAGGCACTAACCCAATTAGAAAGCCTATGCAAAATCAAAATTAAGTTCAAAGGGTTACAATAAATACACGAGGTCATCGGAAATGTGGTTACCACTGTTTCTCAGAAGACGTCAGCTTGTTGTTTCCTTTCTAAGATCCATTTCTAGTAAATCGAGGAAAACAAAATTACAAGAATGTTATTCTTTCATTCGTGGAAATGCATGCAATCTGGTCATTAACTAAGTATGAGTGCACAATAAATATTCTCGGTTGCTCTTAAACTTTCATTTGCATTATTTGTTATTAACAGCAGGATTACTGCAGACTAGAGGCAATCTTAGCAGTAATGACATATTCATTCTCGCTTTCAAAATAAAACATTTCACTATAAGGTAGTAACACAAAGCAAACACTCCAGTATGTTTCGCATTTTCTTTATAAATATAATGACCTGCAAATTGGGGTTCGTTAGCAATTTACTCAATTTCCAGGAAATAATGCACATAATGTCGGAAACAGACACTTGATTACTGTGACGTTAGACAAGAGAAGAAAAAGTATGGAAGAACAAGCACCATAATGAGACGTAATAACAATAAATGGGCAATTCAGCGTTAAAGTACGCCTTTACAATAGGAAACGCAAACAGTGAAGACATTTCCCTCCCTCTTTTTTCTGTAACTAAGGATGAAGGATCTCGTTAGCGTGCCTGTGTGCAAGCGTGTCGGTAAACACAAATATAAAGAAGCGTGTTTATTTGGGACCAGAGTGAGTAAAGGCAACCGAGTCAGCACACCGAGATGAAGACTCTACTAGTGTTTGCTGGGGCCCTGGTGCTGGCTGTCGTTGCTGAGGAAAAGTACACCGACAAGTACGATAACGTTGATCTGGATGAGATCCTAAAGAGTGAACGACTCCTCAACAACTACTTTAAGTGTCTTATGGATGAAGGCTCTTGCACTCCTGATGGGAAAGAACTCAAAAGTGAGTGAAATTCTAGTCGTGTGTGTAAACCTCATAAACTTTGCACTGTTGTTATCTGCAGCATCCGGAACCTTCCTAGGCTTCTGATGCTGCAGTAAGGTCAGTTTACTAGCTCAGCATTATAGTTAGAACTCTTTGCTCAATTAATAAGCTAATAGGCGATCTGATCAAATAAAATCAAATTTATTTATCTTATTGGCAGGAAAAGAACGGCGCAAATATTTCAAGCCCAGATTCATTTCCTTCTCTGAAACATTTGTAAACTCTGTATGATTGAGCTAGCACGAGGATTAAATAAGAGTTGCCCCTGCGCAACATGCCATAAGTAGCTTGCTGATTAAAGAAGGGATAGAGCCAACCGACATTTTACATAAATTTTAAGGGAGTTCAAACCTTTCAATCATTAGCAGTTACGAACACCAAAAATCTTTTTTGGGGAAAAGAAACACTGCTGAAAGTCAACGACGGCCAAGGATGAGTGTCACTGGGAAATAATTTTGTTCAGTTCGAGATTTTATTAAAATTTTATTCTATTTGATAGTGTGAAATTTCTTCAGTGGCAGGTATAAGTTGTGATAACGTCTAAATCATTCATTAAAACCTCACTGTTGAAAAAATCGCAATGAAGACATACGTATCCTGGTTTATGCACAGAGAAATTTGAGGTAACTCACTTCTAGGGCATACTCGTCTTTGTAATGCGCCTGAGTCAATAAAACAAGGATATAGAAGCCAGAAGGTTGCGTTTGTAATTGGTGTAAGCATGTTCAACTAGTTTCTGGTAAAACAGGATCGTAAAACTTCCTATCCACTCGCAAAAATTGTATTTCTGTAGGAGAAACTATGCAGGAAATTAGTGTTCTTTTAGTTTGTACTTGTTCTGAATAACTAGCAAAAAAGTCTTCTTTATATTTTATCGCTATTCTAGTATCTCCAATCAAGGTGCTGACTAAGTACTCAGGGTAGCAGAAAACTATGACGTTTAATTAAAATTGTTGTCTACTTGAAAATACATAGAAACCTTGAAGTTCATTGCATAGTCAAGAATAAGAAATACATATTGTTATCATCAAATTATTATCATCCTTACACGAAATGAACCACATTGGAAAGAAACTAGTCTGCATAAGGCTTGATCAAGAGCGTTATCAGCTTCTAATTCTATACTATCCGTTATCACTTAGTGAAAAATTGGCTTTAAGATACCCACTAGATAATCGTAAGGGACTAAATTTGACTTGCATTAAGGTCAATAGGTCCCATGTGAAACAATGGAGAAAACCTGTTTGAAAACAGCAGCTGTAGTACCTGCTATGCCTGAAGTTTGGAAATTCTAATTCGATTAATAAAATGAGTTTATAATCTATATCAATATTACTAAGAGTGCTATAGATTGGATATAATCATATCGTGTCTCTTAAAGTCTGGAGTTGTGAACAAAATGAATTATGCTGTGTTCCTGCTCATACTCTTTAAAAATATCAGGGACAAAGGTATATTGGTCAAATTTAGAGAGTGTACAGAATGCACAACTCCTTTATAAATATTGGTACAATAATTATCGACGAAATATCACACCATAATTATGTTCTCCATGCCAAACATTTCTGGAAAGGTTTTGTCCTGGCCCAGAATAATTAATTGCCCTGTTTACTATGCGTTTCTGAAAACTAAGAGTTCTGCGGTGTACAACGTCTCCAAATAGAGTATTTATTAATGTCTGGTGAGTTCCAGTACTGATGTTTATGGAATATGTTAGCTTCGGAACAAGCGAATTTCTGGATTATGAAGGGTGTCAGTGAAGACGTAGCCTAACATTCGCTCGACAGTCATTCTTGAAATTTGCGGCTGGTGAATCGCTCTTCATATTATGTTTATTTTTTTCAGGGTAATGGAAGATACGGTACCGCTGTCATTCCTTATATTCGAATCGAATACTTAACTGTGCTCAGCGGTCCGACAACTTTACCATTACACTTGGCTCCAGTACACTTTCTTCTTATAATTTTTACATGTATTCAGAATATTGTTGTAGAATGGTGTCCATACCTTTTTTAAATAAGCTTTCAAGCTTCCCAAAATTTAAATTATATTATTTCCAACAATTATAGAAAACAATAGAAAAAACAATTTTATCTCATTGACTCTAAAGATGGTTGTCTATCATAATTTTCAGTGATCACATGTATTTCGATGAGCATGCAATTAATCTCAAAGGTATAAAGCCTGGCAACAAAAGAACTAATACTGTATCATAACTATAACTTCGGATTTGTATGCACTAAAACATCTAAAATATGCCTACATTTATGCTGAGAAAATCTTTAAAATATGCTCTATAATTCCGAAAATAAGCATTAATCATGCGCTAAAATAATTTTTTACGCAGACTTTTTGGTACTTACAATTTAAATTGTACCTTAGACATCATTCCGGTCGCTGTAATTTGGTTTGCAGTATGCAGTGATCATTTTCTCCAATCGCTCAGGTCTACGTTAATGTCGTTTATAAGTTGAACATGTTTGTATGGTGAAAAGGATTCTTCCATGTCTACAGATATTATTGAGCAAAATTTGAAAGCACTAGCTCTGAGGAAACTTCTTCAGGAACCACTACGTTTTCACGTTGAAGATGTTTATCCACAGAATACAACACTTTAATGGCAGGATTTCTGTCAAAAACACCGCACAGTTTACCGTTTTATTTTCCTGCGTACTTTAAAGGAGCACGCCCAAGTTTACTCTGAACCTCATCGAGAAATGATATTGTGTCTCCATAGCAATGACATTATTATTTTATCATTTATGTTTTCAAATATTAGTTTTAAAAATTAAAAATGGTATATCATATTCTCGATTCACGGAAAAATGATGAACTACACAACAACATCGTAAATATGCAATTACGTTACAAACAAAGAGAACCTGAAACATATTTCAAAAATTAATTCCATATCAGTAGTAAAACAAATTAAACATCAATTTGCATACAAATCGTCATCAATAGTTCCATCGTATGTTTCATAGGAACTAATGCTATATTGAGCTGACTGTTCCTATCATCATCACAGATATAACTAAAGTAACCTGCTAATCGCATCAGGCATGTGCCTGCATTAATTATGACAGTTGTACATTTATCCACCTTAATATTCAACCTTCGCAAAAGAATATGTCCGATTAACAACGAAATATTGCAACCCTGTCCAGAATCTTAATCACCTACTCCTCATATCTAGCTTGCTTTACTTCACAATTTTATGTTCCAATAAATTAAATATTGACATAAATTTTACTGAAGAGACTTCCTGGATTATGTTCTTCCACAGTTTCCATAGAATAATTGTTTATTTCTTATCTTTTTTGTTTACCAAGTCTGAAGAATTTTGTTTACAGAATTGTGCCTAAATAAAGCCCCAAAATCGCCTTTTTCGTTTTCCTATTTTGTTCATAAAATTAGAGTTTTTTAAACCTTTATTTTAGTTTTTTCTTGCTACACTTATAGGCTGGTATAATTTGGGAGTTTAAAAACTGTTCTCCTCCAACTATGCTCAAACTAATGGACTTTTCTCTTTGGAAGCAGTTACTATTTTTATTGTTGTGATTAATTTTATTAGAATTCTGATTATTATATCTTAATTGTACAAAATTAATTAAACAACATTTGTACAAAATACGTTTACACATACTTCATCTCAAGAGATCAATGTAATATAAAACAAATTCTGGAATCAGAAAATCACGCCTATTTTGCTATTTAAAATTCCGTTTGAAGTCTTTCAGGCCGAATACTTCGTGAATTTTTATGAAAATCGATACACGAAACTTTATTTAAGTATGTGACAGCATTTTATGGTTTATGAAATGTAGGTAGTGTGAAATGAATGCAAATATAAGGTACCCTGATATGTTTTATTTAGTCTGACAAGACACACAAAAGCTTTACCGTTGGTGCATCCTAGACAAAATATCATAGATGTCCATTTTTCCTGAGAAATGGGTATATCGCTAGAAGTTCATTCAACAGAGTACCAAATTAGGTATGGGCATGCGCGCGCATCCATGTGTAGATAAGACTAATCTTTTCCATATGGCATGAGCAGGAACTTCCAATAAATAAATAAATAAATAAATAAATAAATAAATAAATAAAGCGAACAAAAAACTTTATTTTAAAATTAAGCTTGATCTAAGAAGTTACGGGAATGGATACTGAATTTGTTTATTCGAGAACTCTTACAAATACATTTTAGAGAGAAAAACACTACATTTTGCATTGATTTAAAGCAAATTACATTTTCTGACAATCTATCTATATAGATTAATGTATTTATTCTTATAAAATGTTTCAAATAACATTTCTATCATATTTGTTATTATAAATTGGGGTTTATGCGTGATAACTCTTGCAATACATTAAAGAGAGTCCATTATGGAAAATCTGCCATCATAGTTATTATTAATATTATATTAACATTTTTAAGAAATGTTCTAAGACATTAAGAAATTAAATTAAACATTTCCTAAGAGGAAGTTGAAATTAAATGTCATAGAAATTCACATACAGATATATAGATACTTTAAATGTTAATCAACGAAGATTCTTCTTAAAATCTGGAGTAATTTATTATTCTCTAATAAAACAAAAATACCCTAACGGTATTGGCGAAAGCTTACATTTTAAGCATAGGATTTCCCTAGTGATGCATAATATAAACTAAGCAACCATGGTTCCAATCTCGACAGTCAAGGTAATCAATCCTTTTTTATGCTAGACTTGGTAACGTTTGGATTATTAAGACAATTCATAGTGGATATACTTACAAAGATATTAGTGTATATATATGGAGTTCAGAGTCTTGTATATTTTAAAATAATTATCTAACGCTATTCGGTGAAGGATACTAGTGACAAGTAATGTTTACAAAAGTCTGTCGGGAAAGCTGTGCTACAGGAACGATTTGTCAATTAAAATTACCTAAGCAAAAAAATTAACACCCATTTAAGTTATATGGAAGCTTTACTTTACAAATGACTGAATTTGACTTCTTCCTTGAGGAAGATCTAAATAATGAACGCTTGCTCCACTCCAGGCAGGGTAACACAACCATGCATTGTGTTGGCGTTGCAAGATTCCAGTTTCAATTTCGGAAGCTTAAAGTTGAAAATGGCAGCTAGCTTTTTGGATATGGATATATCTAGGAACATCAAGGCAGGTTTAGGTGCTAAGATTTTTATGTTTCTTTTCCGAGTATCATTTTTTTTCTGCTGCTACAACAATTCAGGATAAACAACACTGCTTGAAATGTAGCTCAGAACCCATTTCTGATCCTTTTGCTAGCTCTAAAAACCCTCGTCTATTATATTATTTTCCTGTTCCCATAGGTAAGAAACTGTAAACTACCACTCACATAAGAGTATTTCATAATTTATTTTTATAAGATTGTTTTTACTTTGATTACGTTTGTTATATATAATTATATAGTTCTCTCCAGTCTTTCCACTGAGAATAAATTTAATATTTGTTTATTATTTTCTTGAAACTTGTAATAAGTTTCCCGGTGCTCTCTCAACATCTTATTTAAATTACTGTGATAGAATTAGGTAATTTTAATAAATAAATATTTGGATAAAAGTAATGAAGATTGAACATAAATAAAATGTACAGTTTATATGTGAGTGGGTATTATTTTTCACAGAGGCCATTCCAGAAGCTCTGAATGACGAATGTACCAAATGCACCGAAAGACAGAGAAAAGGGGCGGAGAAGGTGATAAGATACATGATAAAGAACGAAAAGGATAAGTGGGAAGAACTGGAAAAGAAATATGATGCTGAACACCACTACTGGAATAAATACAAGGATGAATTAGAGAAGCTCTAAAGGTTTCCAGCATCGGTTGCTGAGATGTGTTTAACTGCACGTTTTCTATTGGTGTGTTTTTGTTAAGTGTAAAACATTTTTGTGGATTACAAAATACAATAAATTACCGTTATCCAAAGCATGTTTCTGCTATCTTGTGTTATTTAGTACTACCCTATAATAGACAATGCATGCGATCTGCAAATGTATAAGTAAAAACAAATCCTAATGTCGCATACGAATTATAATTTTCAGGTTTATAGGACATAAAATGTCCATAACAGTTTTATAAAGCCTCTATTCTTATTATGTATACATGTATTACTTAGAACAGAGAGTGTGTAGATTTCACTTCCAGCTTCCTTGCCCCTGGCTACTCCGCAAGAAGCAAAGAAACTGGGCTTGCTGAGAGTGCACGTATGTCCAGCACTCAATTTTTGGCTATCTTAACCAAGGTTCTGCCAGTTTTGTGGAACTGCCGTACCTGACCGGAGTGTATTGAAGGGCAGTCTCCATGGTATTTATAATATACTGTACGTTTATGTACTTCCTTTAGTGCAGTTCAGGTTCTGATCGGTAGAAAATGTAGGCAAATGAGGGAGATCGAGAAGAAATTAAGAACTAAGGAATATAAACCTGTAAGAAAGGGGATTCAAGTTCAGCAAAGGAAAATGTTGAATGCGTTTATGAGTAGGTACAAAATAAGCCAACAACTTCACACAGTATTTTTGTTGTGCTTTTCGGAAGGGGGTTCCAGAAGTTCTGAACCCATTTAAGAGGAATAGGTACTGCCTATCTCAACAATGTTAATGCACCTAAATTCAAGTTGTCTTAGAGATCATTTAGGGTAGAGATATGAAACTTTTTTAAGATTTAATTAACTCTTCTTCTATATGCTAATATAAATGTTATATCATTTCAGTTTTCTCTTTCACACAATTAACTTGTGTACAATTATAAATTTTTATCTTAAAAAGCGCAAATTAAACCTTTTGTTTTGTATTTAATAATTTTATTATTAGTTTAAATGGAATAAAATTCATAATTTTATAGAATTGTATTTAAACATTCGCAGCAAAAAATATACACCTTTTGATAAATTATTTGTTTCTTCACATTATCCGTTTCCGCAATTATACCTGCTATATGAAAGTTGTGATGAAATTTGCTCGGAAAACATGAAAGATAATGACCTTAAATTAATATGTATTATGAAAGCCAGCATATTTTCCAATGTAAAATAAAACTGCTAGGATCCATGATTAAAATTCAAAATAAAAATTTTGATCCATTTTAACACAGAAAATGATTAATTTTATCAAAGTAAAAGCTAAAGTGGTGTAAAATAATTTAACATAAGGAAGAGTTAATTGCATCTTTAAGACATTGTCTCGTTTTTTATATTGCATAGTGCTTAAGAAAAGTGTACCTAAATGTAGGTAAATTAACACTGTTGGTATAGGCAGTACTACTCCCTTTAAAATGTTAGCTATTCAACTTAATGTTTATTCTTTGTTTCCAATCCTCTCAAATAATTGCAGTATTCATTTACCTTTACACCATCTATTAAAGTTATAATAGTTCAAAGAGTAGAATGCTTTCTAAATATTACCTTTTTCATTCAATTACTTTTTTTATGCGTTGAATCACCCAGTGTATCCGCTGTAACGTGTGATGCTCGCATTCGGGAAGTCCCGGCTTCGATTCCCGTCGACCACCCATTCTGACGTTGGATTTTTCGTGGTTTTCCCTGCTCGGTAGGCGAATGCTGTGATGGTTTCTCATCTACCATGATTTCCTTTCCATCATTTCCCTTTAATTTCGTTTGCTTCTCATGTTTCAGGTGTGCTTCTAGATTTCGTGTAGCATGGGTGCCGTACAGATGGCGGGGATGCGTGCTCAAAGGAAAGAGTATTCCCCGTGGTTCACTAGAGGGCTGCTTGATTCTCGGATCGTTAATCGCCCTCTCTGGGTAGCTTCAGCAGTAGGACGGGTCTTCGAACCCGGAACTGTTAGGGACTTCCAAGTATCTCTGTGGCTTGTCTGCCTGCGGCCTCTGGTTCCTCATTTCATCGCTTACCCATGGGGGTGCTAGCCAATAATCTCTCGTAGGTCGCAGTGTGACGTGTTGCCCACCGTTGTATATTGCATACCATATGTGTTGAATTAGTATTTTTGGTATAGTTACCCAAAACGTGTTTATAATGAAACCAAATAAATTTTGTAATACATAAGATTAATAAGAATTGTATTGCACGTCAGGCAATTAACACGCTTTCCTAATTACGTTAATACTGCTAGTAGTTACGCATTAACACAACAAACAGAAGAACAATTGTAAAGCCTTCTACAATTAGAACTACGTTTTTATTTATTATTTATTCATTTTTCGCAATTCTGACCTTTAAGTGGTCGGTTTTGTTAATGATTCAAGCCACGTTTATGGCAATGGTGTTAACAATGTGAACGTTGTACTGCTGCTCCTTGGTGCGAAAGTGGCGTAAGTAAAAGTGCTGAAATCTTCATCTCTCCGTCTTCAATTTTTTAAGCGAGTGTAAAACCAAATTGCTATACTGTGTAGCACGGTCAAGAGCAAATTAGACCAACAAGCCAGGCTTCCCATAGCCTGCCCAAGTTGGGTTGTACCTTACTTGGAAAGGAGTGCAGCAACCTGCCCGAACTGAGTTAGCATGAGATGCGCACCATGTAGGCTCAGCATTTGTTCACCTCCAGCAGTAAACTATCATGAGTTCCTGTTTACATTTTCTGTTTGAGACCATGAAGGGTATAAACACCATGTTCTATGTTGCAAAATTTTGTGGTTCAGGTTTATAAAATTATACTAAGTTCGATGACAATTACTCAGGACCACAGATATATAGGATTCATTCAACCTGACTTTAATTTAAGGCTTTAGTCGCCATATGCCCCTTTTTATTAATACGTATTAATACGACCACAGATATATAGGATTCATTCAACCTGACTTTAATTTAAGGCTTTAGTCGCCATATGCCCCTTTTTATTAATACGTACTTAAAAAGTTTGTAAATCGAAATATGTATGAAAAAGAAACCTGTGACTATTAATTACTCACTCAATTATAGTTTCCCGTCATTCTTCACTGCATGCCTAGCATCTTCCCTTCTTCTCTATTCTTCACTATCCTCTTCGTTTCCACATATTGTAGCGGACCAGGTTGAGCGCTGAGTATTACATCAGATGAGGTAACCCAGCATAAAGTGTCGAAATGAGGTTACCTCAACACGACCACGCTAAGGAACGCCGAGTCAGCTCTTCGGGATGTATTCATACTACGAGGGTTTGACTCGAGCGAGGGTAATCGATTGTCATGAGTCGTCGAGACCCTTGTGTGAATCATTGCGGGAATCGCCGTAGATGAAGGGAGAGTTGTAACATCGACGACCTCAGGTCCGCTTACCTTACACGAGTCGCCAACGCAACACAAGGTGAACAGGTAAGAATGTATCTCCTCTAAGTTCTGCTTACTCCCCGGGCTTCACCCCAATCTGAGTGGCCAATGTACTCACGTTAAAGTAATAATATAATTTATTGGGTCAATGCATCCCCTGTGCATTATTTAAATACCCCCATCCTATAGGCCTAGGATGGCCTCCTAGTGGCCTACCTACCACCCCAATACCGACGCATCCCCCCTACCTCTGAGCTATCACCCACCCTAGTGTAATCACCTACTGCGCGGTAACCACCCCCGTAGGGGTGTGACAATATAATTTTTTTATCCTAATATTGCCTGTAACCTGGTACATTCTACCTTAAACCATTTTCTCACTAATTCAGTACATTCCAGTACATTTCTGAGCAAGTAATTTTGTCTCATTCAAAATGTATGCCTCCTGACCAGATTCGTATAGTTCCTCCATCTCCCATTATTTCTAAGGGTCGAATTCATAGTCGTCGCTTATGTGAAAAGGAGATGTTTAAGGAATAAGTATTTCCTTCTGATAAGGAAACATCTATTCCATTTGGTATACATAGACAATACTTATATGCTCAGCGCTAAACGTTTACTTATTTCCGAAGCACATGTTTCACATCCACTCGGATGCGCGAAGGAATGTGTAAACCATAGGGGCGAAGGTTGTATTGGAGAAGTGGAAACCAAGGGCACTAACTCCCCACATGAACACGGTGTGTCACTAGTTGTACTTTTGCGGGAAAGGCGAATTTTCTGATTGGCTGTTTCATCGTAACGAACTAAATGGCAGGCACAGAACACCAGAGTAGGCTTTGGTGTAGGTAAAGAAGAAAGGGACCATTGTTCTGTGTTCTGTGATGCCAGGTAAAGAAGAAAGGGACCATCTTGGATTTTTATAGCTGGAAGTTTTCGTCCGAAGTTTTTTCAACAGGAACAATGCAGAGATGGTAATCATACATTTACGCTATTTCTGATTGAATGTATATTTGTTGTAATATTGGGATTTTCAATTAACTTCAGTGATATTCGTAGAATGAGGTAGAAAACTTTGATAGTTTATTGTGTGTTACACATTTTTATATAAAATTAATTTTCAGATACATTGAGCCGTCCAGACAGAGGGGATACGCCTACAATTTACATTCCCATCCAGTGTTGTGGTTCGAGTCCCGAATGGTGACAGAATCTGAAGGTATGTTATTAAGTTTGAGCAAGTTATTAAGTTTCCAGCATTACAGTGCTGGATGACAGGTTAAGTTTTTCAGAGCTTCTTAGTGTTGCTGAATTTTATATTGTCTGATTTACTTTTCAGATATTGTGAGTCATCCAGACAGTGGAATATACGATTAATTTTTTTGTTTGCACTTCATAATTGATGGGTGGAGATCACAGCCAAAAGTAGGTAAGGTAAAATCAACCTTAATGCAAATTAATTAGCATGTTACTGTGCTAATATTCAAACACATAGATGCAGATCATGCGAGTGATACTCGTGTATAATTAAAAAATGTAGGATTATTGGTGGACTGACACACTAACTGCAAGGATAGCATGCCAATGATACTATACTTCTTTTAAGACAGTGCCCAAATGAAATTTTTTAATACAAAAAGAAGAAAGATATTTGATATCATTCACAAATATTTCAGTAATTTACCCTCTTTTGGGCATTTTTATCTAACTGCCACTATGTCCTTTTTTCAACTGGGCATGGTGTATGAAAACAGAAATTCTGGTAGCTTTTTTGACAATTAATGTCCCTGTAATCCGTTAGTACAGATGCTCAAAAGCATTTGTTTCCAAGAATAACTGAAGTTTTTGTTTAGAGTGAAATTAGTAGCTTCAGTATGTGTTCTAAGGCTTTGAAATTCCAAAGTGGTTTCAATCTTTCGTGTCTGTTTTCTACCATTTAAACTTTGTAGCAATTTTGATGATACAAAATCTTTCCCTTAAAGACACATAGTGCAGTAGTAATTAAGTTGCAGGATATTATAAGAAATGTATGCGCATTTAAACGATCATGTTTTTATGCAAAAATCGAAGGTTTTGGAGTAATGGGCATTTAATATTTTGGACAATATCATCTTACAGTGTGCCCCACGGTCTTGAATATGATGTGTTATATTGTCCAACAGATGTCACACTATGCCATGCACTAGCTCAACACATGTCACGTATGCCATATGTTTATGCTGCCAACATATAACAAATTAATGCCGCCAAAACGAAAATTAATGCCGCGAATGCGGAAACGACCACAGAGTGTAGCCCAGGGATCTTAGACAACCTGTGCTTTATGAATTAACGGAAGGTTACGCTTACGTTAGATTTTTTGTTTATGTAAGCTTTCGAAAGCTTAGATTTAGGTTATTTTTTATATAAGCTTACGTTTCTGAATTCACGAAAGGTTAGGTTTAGGTTAGTTTTTTTTTATATAAGCTTACGTTTCTGAATTCAGGAAAGGTTAGGTTTAGGTTAGTTTTTTTGTATAACCATAGGTTTCTGAATTACCTTTATATATCCTTGTTTTAATTTGTTATCACTGTTTACATCAAAGCACGCGAGCGAAGCGAGCGTGCGTTCCTAAACTTACGTTTCTGATTCACGGGAGGTTAGGTTAGGTTTAGTTTTTTTTATATCAGCTTACGTTAATGGATTCACGGAAGGTTAGGTTTAGGTTAGTTTTTTATATAAGCTTACGTTTCTGAATTCACGAAAGGTTAGGTTTAGGTTAGTTTTTTTATATAAGCTTACGTTTCTGAATTCAGGAAAGGTTAGGTTTAGGTTAGTTTTTTTATATAAGCTTACGTTTCTGAATTCACGAAAGGTTAGATTTAGGTTAGTTCTTTTATATAACCATAGGTTTCTGAATTACCTTTATATATCTTTGTTTTAATTTGTTATCACTGTTTACATCAAAGCACGCGAGCGAAGCGAGCGTGCGTTCCTAAACTTACGTTTCTGATTCACGGGAGGTTAGGTTAGGTTAGGATTAGTTTTTTTTATATCAGCTTACGTTAATGGATTCACGGAAGGTTAGGTTTAGGTTAGTTTTTTATATAAGCTTACGTTTCTGAATTCACGAAAGGTTAGGTTTAGGTTAGTTTTTTTTATATAAGCTTACGTTTCTGAATTCAGGAAAGGTTAGGTTTAGGTTAGTTTTTTATATAAGCTTACGTTTCTGAATTCACGAAAGGTTAGGTTTAGGTTAGTTCTTTTATATAACCATAGGTTTCTGAATTACCTTTATATATATCTTTGTTTTAATTTGTTATCACCGTTTACATCAAAGCACGCGAGCGAAGCGAGCGTGCGTTCCTAAACTTACGTTTCTGATTCACGGGAGGTTAGGTTTAGTTTTTTTATATAAGCTTACGTTTCTGAATTCAGGAAAGATTAGGTTTAGGTTAGTTTTTTTTATATAAGCTTACGTTTCTGAATTCACGAAAGGTTAGGTTTAGGTTAGTTGTTTTATATAAGTATAGGTTTCTGAATTACCTTTATATATATATCCTTGTTTTAATTTGTTACCATTGGTTACATCAAAGCACGCGAGCGAAGCGAACGTGCGTTCCTAAGCTTACGTTTCTAATTCATGGGAGGTTAGGTTTAGTTTTTTTTATATAAGCTTACGTTTATGGATTCACGGAAGGTTAGGTTTAGGTTAGGTTTTTTTATATAAGCTTACGTTTGAATTCACTAAAAGTTGGTTTTTTTTATATAAGCTTACGTTTCTGAATTCTTGAAAGGTTAGGTTTAGGTTAGTTTTTTTATATAAGCTTACATTTATGGATTCACGGAAGGTTAGGTTTAGGTTAGTTTTTTTTATATAACCTTACGTTTCTGAATTCACGAAAGGTTAGATTTAGGTTAGTTGTTTTATATAAGTATAGGTTTCTGAATTACCTTTATATATATCCTTGTTTTAATTTGTTACCATTGGTTACATCAAAGCACGCGAGCGAAGCGAGCGTGCGTTCCTATGCTTACGTTTCTAATTCATGGGAGGTTAGGTTTAGTTTTTTTTATATAAGCTTACGTTTATGGATTCACGGAAGGTTAGGTTTAGGTTAGGTTTTTTTATATAAGCTTACGTTTGAATTCACTAAAGGTTGGTTTTTTTTTATATAAGCTTACGTTTCTGAATTCATGAAAGGTTAGGTTTAGGTTAGTTTTTTTTATATAAGGTTACATTTATGGATTCACGGAAGGTTAGGTTTAGGTTAGTTTTTTTTATATAACCTTACGTTTCTGAATTCACGAAAGGTTAGATTTAGGTTGGTTTTTTTATATAAGCTTACGTTTCTCAATTCACGAAAAGTTAGGTTTAGGTTAGTTTTTTTATATAAGCATAGCACGTGTTGAGTTAGAATGCTAAAGACAGTATTCTCACATCCCGTGCAAACCATTTTGCTTTATATTAAATACGCACTGTTAATTTGCACGCGTTGCGTTACAACAAAATCGCAGAACAACAACAACAAATAGCGGTAACAACGGCGCATCGCATTTTTAGCCGATTTCACATTTTTATTTACGTTGGCAGTACCCAATTTGCACGTAATTTTTTGCAAAATGGCTACGTTTGTTTACTTCCTGACGCGATTTTCCTATATAACTAAAATACCTTAAACGGGCGGGCAGCTGGGCACCAGCTATAGACGAGACCACATCGTGTTCTAAGCTCACTCTTAAGGTAATTTATTCGCTTTCCTTTTGATTTTATAAGCATTTTCTACGGGCACACTATAAGATAATATTAGCCGAATCATTTGTAGAATACTTATAAAAATAGCTTACTGTGAGTAGAGAAAGTCTTAGATGGCAGAGCAGTGGTATGGCAAGTTAAAGCTTGCTGGTTTGAATCCCAGGCATGGCATTGAATTTTTTGTCTGATTGTATATACTCATCCACTATTCTGTATATGCAAACAACCCATGCTGTTTTCAGTGAAGGTTCCATGAATCTTTTCAATGAATTGGATCTTTTGAATGATCCCTTGATCTGTTATTTATAGTGAACATCTTAACACACTAAGTATTTTAAACGCTTTTCATATACAGCGCATTGCATCCGAGGCACTATGGGAGGTTAGGTTTTTTTTATATAAGCTTAGGTTTCTGAATTTATGGAAGATTAGCATTAGGTTAGTTTATTTATATATAAGCTTAGTTTTCTGAATTCACAGAAGGTTAGTAATTTTTTTAATGAAAAGTGTTTAAAATTTCACTATAAATAACAGTTCGAAGGATCCTTCAAAAGATCTGATTCATTGAACATTCAATGAAAAGATCCATGGATCCTTTGCGTATACTGAATTTTATTTTGTTCAAGTAACACAAAGTGGTGGTGGTTTTACAATAAAAGTGTTATTTCCTTTTCATTTAGCACTTTATCAACCAAACTTTTATGCCACTTTTTAACGGTTTCCCAGTTTTGTGTTAAAACAGCTTATTCACACTACGCACTTCTTCCTTTGTCATGACAACTCAAACACTAACTGATAAAATCGAAGATTTGACCTGAGCTGAGCATATGAGTGCTAGCATATTATGAATGACTGTTTGCTTATCATATATCCTGTGTTATGCAAAGAGTTTATTTGGTACTCAGATAGCACAGCTGCGAATTCATTGCTGCATTTCTCATATAGGCAAGAGAATAGCAGTCATCCATACAGTTGGTAATTAACAAAAAGATACTCTTTGATTGTTAATGCAATAGCAGGTAGAATTAAGAAAATCATATTTTGTAATCTCTTAACAGTTGTTATATATCCATTACCTTTAAGAATGAGTTCTTACGATAACCGCAATAAAATGTGTAGTTCTATACCTTTCCTACTCCAATATTTCATGATGCAATACGTTTAAGGAACTATTTACATTGGCGTAAGCGTAGTGCTTAGTTTCATGACAAGAGGAAGCATATGCTTTGTTTACATCAGAGAGAACTCTGGTTTACAGTGGATAGTGTGTAATATAATCACAAGGTGTTTGTAACCACAAATTTTTCCTTAATGTAAGCAATTTCTCATTTCAGAAACCTACTTTTAAGGGTAGTTTAAACATGTGTGTTCTATTTAATTCTAGGTAATACACAATGGAAAGTTGGAGTTAAGTTGTGGCTATTTGTGTCCAGTGATGGTGCTTCGTCAGAGCACAGAGAGTGACAATGACATTAATAGTGTTAAATGGTGTGGTGAAACTTGCTAATGACATTTATTGCACTGCTAATAGCGATTTAGTGAATGACAAACAATAGCTACACTATTGCATATAATGTGTGCAGAAGTTTCTTTGTAGGAAATGGAGTTAAGTTATTCATGTCAAATTGTATTGCGCTATCTAAGAGTAGAATAAAATAACAAGTGTCAAACATGTGTTATTCTTCCAATTTTCCTGTCAAATTCTACATCCTACTGTTGGTTGGTTGCAAGTTCAAACAAACCATGGAGGCAGTTTAAGTGCAAAAGATTTTACTATGAAGCATGCAGAAGAAATTATTGCAAGGTGCTTGATCTCATTCACTCTCAAAAATTTAAATGTGACCATTATGTATTATGAAATAGAAACATTCAGCAACCACTATTAACCTCAATAATATTATATAAAAAGCAATGCATGTGCCGACTATTGGATAATTTAAATAATAATAATAAAGGAATAAACAGTTGTGTTTTTCATACTAGCCTAGCTGTGAGGTGTTCAGCTGATCATAATTGTGTTCTAATATTGTATTGCTACAGATGACAGTGACAAGTTATTTTATGTGAGCTTTAATCGACTTCTTTAAAAAGAAATTTGAATAACTCAAAGTGTAATCACGATTATTGAAACTCACGTAATTAACTTTGTACGTCATCAGTAGCGATACAGTATTAGAACATATGATCAGCTGAGCAGACAGCTAGTTGGGTATGAAAAATACAGCTGTAGTAGCTACGAGTGACGTCATCATCCGAGAGCACGATTTTTCATAGTTTAGTTCCATCCCCGATCACTACTCACGCTGCGATCGCCTTCGTGTTTCCACCAATTTAACACTAGGGTAGCACTTCTTATACTTTGGTTTTCTGTGGTGTAAACGAATATACAGGTCACTACATAGCCACCCACCATTTTCAATTTCCTTGTACTTTTGTTTACAACGGTTGTTGAGCACGTGATAGAAGTTTGCGAGTTTTAAATGATACATTTATTAATTAGTTAACGTTCGCTTAAAATCAAGTAGACTGTAAATTTAGTTAAGGGTTTGTAGTAATAGTTATACAGTTACATTAGTTAGGTCTAAAAAATGCCAAAAGGAAAACATTTCAGCGATCAGGAAAGAAACCAACAAAAGAGTTGGTGCTGAGATACATTCGTAGAATGCAGGCAGTCGGACGGTGTGTGATGTACTGGCCTTAAGTGGTATTTACTCGTGGACTGTTTTAAAGCTGAAAACTTGATTTTCTAGCATACAATGTAAGTAGTTAGAAGCATTTACAATATGTGCACTGTGTATATGCATGGAAGTAAATCACAAATGTAATTACTACACCATCTAGCAGTAATCAGAAAAGCAAACGTACCCAATAACTTACAATATTTGGCTTTAACAGTAGTTTTATATGCGAAATCGGTAAACCTTTGTTCAAGATGTTGATAACCAAATGTATTTGTGAATTAATGGTAAAGACGCGTGACTTGTTCAGTGATCCATTGCAGTGGTGGTAATTATGTAAAATTGGCAATTTGATAGAGAAAAGCACTGCATAGATGTACTTTATTTATTACAGAAATATTTCCGCATTTTATTTTTAGAAATTTATTAAATGACTCTGAATAAGTGCAACAGAATCTCGTTTTCTAGGGACCTAAGGACTCTGAACAACATAATTGGAAAACGTCGAAACAGAAAACATATGGATAATGTTATAGCACTGAGATTCTATACATTATCTTTTCAAGTAAGCCTGTCTCACGTTGCGACTTCATAACCTCTGTTTGTTAAAGTTAGATTGTTTAGCAGAGGCATTAGATTATTATAACAGCGGCTTTGATAAACCGGTATCACTTCTTAAATTCAGCATCCCTATGCCTTTCAAGTAAATTCTGCAAATCAAGCAAATTTGTTTATTAATGCGCAGTACAATTTCGTTATGAAATTATATATACTCCACGAAATCGCTATTGTCGTTAACCTCCGTTGCAGGCAGTTGATGCAAGATGGCGTTGGCTCTCCTTATTGTATATAAGCGGAGGTCGGAGCTTCCTTATATGAATAAGGATTTCCTTATTCGCCTAAAATAGTAGCATTTGTATATTGAAAATCCCCGCTTAAGGACTTCCTTGAAATAAACGACGACCCTAAAGCACATTATTATTTATGTATTAGTTTGGAGTCGGAACAGATCACCAGTGATCTAATCCCTGTCTGTATGATGATGATGATGATGATGACCATCTAGATCACAGCCTCTGCTCTTTTGCATATCGATGTATCAAATGATTCCAATCAGTCTTCACGTGTCATACTTCACTTCAATGTGTTCATTGATGTCTTCTTCATCTTCTCCCTGTTGTTTATTTCTACACTGTTTCTTCAAATATGCATTGAAAATCTTCATTTTTTTATTAAAACTTTCCTCTCTCTTAGCATCCTTTATCGCTTCACACCTGCTCATATTACTACTTAAGGTACATACTAATGAAGCTGTCCACTTGCCCCAGTATTTCACCGCGAATTTGCAAGTTCACCTTCTTTTCTTTGCTTCCAATAACCATTGCTTCTTCTTCTTCTTCTCCTCCTCCTTCGTCGTGTTTATGTTTATCCCGTGTTTCTGACTGTTGTAATTTATCCATATATCTTAGCTTGAGAGACAATAACTTAGGTGTAGAAAGTTGGCATTCACATTAGATTTAACAAATAAGCATAAACCGTTTCCATGGAGTTTGTCTTATCTGTTTTTAGAAATCATTCTCAAAGCTTGATTTCTAGCTTTTACATAATAATTTCAAGTATAATGATACAGTCAGTGACTATAAATTGTAAAACCCTTATGATTTGTAATGTTAATATTAAATTTTTATTGGCATAGCAAGTCTCCTCAATTTCTTGGTGTTTTAATAAATAATAGCACCAAACATAACCACAAAGGGTTATGCAGGAACAGTTCTAACCGCAAAAACTCAGGCGGTTACGTCTGTGGCCCGTATTCTGGAGGTTGTGACCGTACTGACCCATGAGTTTTTTCGAGGGTTTCCCCGGGTCGCCAGCCAAATGCTGAGAAGAATCATTACATCCCCCGAATTTCCTGTCCCTCCATTTCACCTCCACTCTCACTTCACTTCACCTTTCATCTGCTTGGTCTCTTTCAGGGTTGCAAGTGTCGCGGGAGGTCTCGGAGTGTGCATATGCAAAGGATGCTCTAAGGAAAATTTCTTGTCCCGGATTGCGAACAGTCTCCGAGTCCCGGGCCCCCAGGGGATGTGTAATCCCATAGGCGGGAGGGGCGCCGGTTGCACGTGCCAGCACCCGAGGAGTTCAAATCTGTAAATGGTAGGGACCCTGCCCTCTTCCTGTCATACCTCCTGGTCCGGCCGCCCTCTGTCTCCTTTCACCTCACCCCTCCCTCCCGGGGCGCCTCGTCGGGGGCCTAAGCACAAAAGATCCTCCCCCGCTTCTAGTCATATCCTATCCTAACTACAAGAAACATAATGGCAAAACCCTATGAGCAAATGCTAGAAAAAGTTACAAGAAGCAGAAATCAAAATAAAGTCTTGTTTAACATTACAAATAATGAGTAACGGTGATGCAGAGATATGAAGGAGTAGCAGTATGAGCACTCTCGTGCGTGAGACTGTGTAATTCATGTTTCGTAATTTACCATAACAGGTTTCCAACATAATCATAGCTTTTTGTAACTTTGCACTAAATTGTATTCGCCGAATAAATAAACTATTAGGTCTACTTTCAGAATTTGCGCTGACTGCAACATATGGAATGAACCCTTTAAAGATTTTAGGAACTGAGAAGCTGTGGTCAGTAGAGAAAGCTTTATATTGCATGACAAATGTCATTCTTTACGACAGTAAAAAGAAAACTACACGAAATGCATCTCGATTGTCAACCGCACCGTTGCAACACTTGAGTCAACCTGTCCTCGGTAACAGAACTCAAAGAGTATTTCTCCTACATCTGTGGTTTCTCTGTGCTTTAAATGGTGTAAATAGTTTGCTGTAGGCCTAAAATAGACGATGAGCATTTAATATATCATATCATTAAAATAGGAACATAAATACTATTGTTGCTGTTTTAATTTAGTGATATTCTAGCCTTTGTTCCACTTTGTGTCAAAATTTAGTTGTTTCTATACTGAAAGTAAAATGTAAAACGCAACTTTGTGGTTAGGTAGCTATTTTTCTAACTATATGTTTACAAACTAACACCAGCAGAAATATGCTATTGTGATATTTAAGTTTTAAAAAGATTAATACTTCACAATAAAACATTTCATATACTCGTATTTGTTGCACACTAATAATGTTTTAGTATTTTACGTCATGTACGGGCCAAAATGACAGGAGTTGGAGCAACATTTGAAGCCGAGATTCAGAATAATGAGCTAAAATTATTATGCTTTGACTTTATGCAAAAGATACTACTTCCTCATCCTCCTATTGTAGAACAGTAAAAATAGTAAATAAAAAGAAATTAAATTGTGCTCTATGATCCTGTGGGTTAAAAACGTCACAAAGACAGGAGAATTTTGGTAAAGAGATCATAAACAAGTACATGAATTAAAGGCTGATAAAAATGTCAACAATTAATATCCGGTGAAAATAAACCAATTCCAGACTGAATTTTTTTAAAATTCCCACCCAAAACTCGAAAGTCAGCATTTTTCAAAGATATACCACCATTTAACTACTATCTATAGTGGGAGTAAATTTAAACCCACACCGCCATTTAGGCCTCAAACTAGCACTAGTCCCTGTTTGTCAAAAAAAGAAATCCTTAATTCGGAAGTCGTTATTAAGAATGTAAATGAATACTGCCTGTAAAGTTTAAGCCCTGCTTTTTTGTACCATGACATAAGTTTCCACAGCAAAATAAATATTTTGTGCAAGGGCTCTTATAAAAATCTTGGGTAATGCTACTCTAGATATGATATATTTTAAGGTACCGTAAACCTCCCCTCTTCTTCTCCTACATCTGTCTCACAATAACACTGTTCTAAACGTTTATGTAGTATATTTTCTTCATAGTAACGGTTCTGTAATTTAGTTAAATTGTTTGCATCCTTGCTATATAATTTGTTACTTACCAACGCATTCCTTGTAAATTATATCCTACTATGCTTACCAGAAAAAACATACCTTGTTTATGCCAGGTGTAGGTATATACATACTTTTAATTTCACAATTAGCATTGTATGTTATACCAAATTGTTCATGAAGGGAATATTATAAACTAATAAAGCGTTAAAACTACCACAAATGTAAATAAAGATATTGCAGTACGTGAGCTCTATGGACAGTTGCTCTACAGACTGCAGACAGCCCCTCATCTCTTGAACTGCCTGAGTTAATGCATGAGGGTGGGTCAGAAAGTAGGCTTCCCCAATTTATTTGTAGGTTAACACGTGAAAACACATTAAAATAAAGAATACTATTTTATTCTACTCTATGTATTACTTTTTCTGTATATTTGTATGCTATCTACGTCTATTTGTGAGTACTTCCATCTCCTAGCTCGGGATTTTCTCATAGAGATATGTTCTTAGAAATTACTCATTATACTTTATATTTTATACAGTGTTTTTCCAGCAATAAAATTAAACTAAATTACAGCATGACTCCCTTATTTTGTATATCATTAAAAGCATTCAAGAATTTTTGGGTGTCCTGCTCACTGAACCACTTCATTTTTCACTTCGTCCTAATGAGTGATACCTTTATCAATATCACAAACAATAACCGGTTCCCAAAGTTTTAAAGGTTGAAAATTTTCTGTTCTCTATGGCCTCATTTTCAATAGTGAGTGTGTGTTACTTCAATGTTTCTTCAAAGGATTGTAGTACTGCAATCCCTTGGAGTAACAAAATGAATTATATTTTTAATATAACAAAAACTGTTTATAACGCCACTATGGTCTAGTGGTTATCATAATAGCTTCGAAATCCCGACGTCCCGGGTTCGATTCCCGGCTGGAGAATGGGAATTTTTCTTTAACCAGGATTATTCCCCGTCCTCCCTAGGTCTCGATGCATGAATGAGGGTGTAAATGCGTATGCGAATTTAATGTTTATAAACAAAAACGTAAGCAAACCCAAAGCTACACAATATTAAACGAGTGGACATCATTGCCGATAGCAATTGTTCCAAAGCCAAAGCCACCGATATGACCTTAGATGTTAAAGGCGGCATATAAAAGAGAAACAAAAAAGGTTCTACAATTCATCAAAATCAGAATCGTTGTAAAAATGTTAGATATTTAAATTTCTTTGATTTATTGTCGAATGACACTTCATGGAATTTTTTCCACATCAATGACTTCTTTATCGTATACCAGAGAGAAGCTGTTGTACGTAATGTAAAGGTGTTATGTCGCCGATATAAAGTTCCCCAACCACTATACAACCATGCTTGGACTCCGGGAAATGTCTACAGGACAGGCGGTTTGCCAGTGGCAACGAAATGTAAAATAAAATGGCGATGTGGTTCAATAAGTAAGATTCACTTCGCCATCAAAGAACGGAAAACCTCACTGTACGTATGATAATTCTTTGAATGCCTTTTGTGACAGGCCAGATCAAGAAATGAGGAAATAATGCAGCAATAAAACAATGTTCTTTACCTTGACGCCTCTTTATACTTGCTTTTTAACCTAACCTCATAAATTGCTTTAGTGAAATGCTACCACCTTAGTGACTCACCTTCAGTTGAGTCCGGTATTTCAGGAATAACTATTTGAAAGTGTCCTTGCAGCTCGATACGAAAAAGGAAAGAAACAAGGAAAATGTTCTCAGCATTGCATGCTGCCTGTCCATCTTTAGCTTAAGTTGTTTTCCGTGTAACAATATTTTAATGTAGTAGGAATAGCCCGCTGATTAGAGGTACGGTGATGCCACCACTTGCTAACGTACTCTAGTAGTGCAATGGTTAACATACTTGAAAAGTCATATGTGAAAATCAGACGTTCAAATCACGCTTGCGAATAAATGCTTTTTTATATTCATTTCTCCTCAAGTTTCGAGAACATTCTAGCAAATCATGATTTCTTTACGAATGCACTAGAAAGTGGATTTGCCTATAAATACGAAGTTCCAGCCGTTCGTGCTCACTGTGGAACCAAGTTTTCAAATAGAGAGAATCTGGACATGCTGTTGGTATACGGGGAAGCACAGCAGAATACAACGGAGGCATGTCGTCTATACCAACAGAGGTTTCCGCAGAGAACACTTCCTACAGATCACACGTTTTTGCGAGTTGAGAACCTTCTGGAATCGGGAACAATAAACAAGACACCACATCCACGAAGAGAGCACCGTGTCTGGACCAAGCAACGACGGATCGTGTGACTGACTATGTCATTCAGCATCCGCATTGTAGTACAAGGGACATTAATTTCTTGGAAGTGTTCATGAATGAACTACATCTACTGATGTAATCAAACTTCGTGTTAATGTATTTAATAGCAATTGCGTGAATGTTAAATTCTTTTATTTGGATTGGAGGCATTTCAATATTAATCAATCTTCCGCATGGAGAACACTATATCACGCAAAGTTTCACCCTTATCATCTTCAGCTACACCAGGAGCTACTGCAGCCGGACCATGGACGGAGAGTGGCGTTCGCTAGGTGGATCACACGACAAACTGAACAAGAGCCACATTTTTTTGGCAACTGTGTTATTTACAGACGAAGCAGGGCTCCAAAACACAGGCCGTGTAAATCGCCACAACACGCATTAAAGGAGCAGTGTAAGCCCATATTAGATGGGAGAGGCGGCCTTACAAGTCGGATGGGGTTTCAACGTTTGGATTTGTATATTCGGTGATCATCTAATAGGCCCATAATTTTATGACGGTCAACTCACGGAATCACTATATCAACTTCCTACAACACCAGCTACCTACTCTACTGGATGAAGTGCTGTTGCAGAACCGACTAACTATGTGGTAGCAACATGATGGGGCACCAGCTCATTCAGCCCGTCGTGTAACAGCTTATCTCGATGCCACTTATCCTGAGAGATGGACCGGACGGCATGGACCAATAGGGTGGCCAGCACGCTCACCAGATCTAACCGCATTGGATTTCTTCTTATTGGGTTATCTTAAAGATATCGTGTACCAAGAGCGGCCAATGACCCCTCAACAGCTCAAGGAACGCATCATCTTAGCTTGCCGTGACACCGGCCATGTTGCGCCTGGTTTGGCTGGCGATGACGGCTAGACTGAGATCTTGCATCCGCCGGCATGGTGGCCAGTTCGAACACCCATTACAACCACATGGAGGAAACGGGTAAATAGTAAAGGTTTATCTGTGTGATGGTCCGGCATGATGTCATAACCACTGTTAAATGCATTACTTTGAGAACCAGAGAGGTTCACAACGATTGTAATATGGGCTTACAAACGTTATCTAGTTTGTATGTACGTGCTGCATTTTGTAAACTCTCAGAAAAATTAATGAGTTTCTTTTGTATAAAAGAATAGGTTTAAATAGTAAAATACTATTTAATGATGCCTTATGTTTAAAAGTTATAATTAAAATGATATATGTATTTATTTATGATGTTTATTATAGCATATTCTAACAAGTAACAATGCGTGTTTTTACAAATTCGCATAATTAAACTGAGTGAAACGAACTTCCATGCCAAACTATCAGTTCTCTTAAAGTTACTAAACATAAAGGTACCTTCAAGTGGGATATTGAAGGCCAACGCGTACACTGTTGCGTACGAGGGCAAGTTGCTGCACGTACAGCGGTGCAAAGCAGTCATTTCGGCCAAAATTGATACGACGCCAATATATAATTTAAACAACTCTGTTGTTGTTCTTGGCTTATATTCATCGTTATTTGGTGTGTTCTGGTTACACTTCTTGTTAATTTGACGACTTAGTTAAATTAATTTGTTTATTTGTTTTATTTTATTTATTACGTTCTAATATTTATTACGCCTGACATATTGACAACTTTGAATACAGAAGTTGCCATTGTCATGCCTTCGTCTCGGCTCAACATCATCAACGTCGTCATCGTCTTCATCAATCCCGTCACCTCCAGCATCACTATCAACCACATCTTAAGCTTTAGGTGACATCGGAAGTGAAAACTAGAAACTTATTTTATAACTAACTCAAACATGGTTTAGTTTAGGAAAGTATATTGAACATTCGCATAAAAATCTCAGTATCGAGTACACCTAATCTGATCTAGCAGTAAACGTACATTTAGAAATGTAGTGCACCGTACCGTTTAGATTCTGGAATCAAATTTACAAATATGATAGCGGGGAAAATGTTTCGCTAGAGAATGTATTTTAAGGCTTTAAGAAATAGGCATTTTATGTGAACTGCCCTCGCCCCCCCCCCATTCAGACAACATTGTTGGTACTATATTCCTGAATGTGCTATCTGAAAATCTTATATTGGGAGAAAGGTTAAACAGCACTTCTACGGTTCTCTGTATCAGCTTGTAAGAGCACAAACGAAGCGTAATATTCCGAATTTAACCTCAGATGGACCTAAGTGAACAGAGGTTCACAAAATGAGTAGAACGCAATACTTACTCAAATAAATACCCTAAAAGATACAATATCAAAATCTTCCGGGCTGGAATGCCGTGTCTATGGATAAAATTATTTACACCCCATTAACTCCGACCGTGAAAATCTTCGCACAACTGTTCATATTGAAAATTACTAGACTACGGTGGCTGCATGTTCTTGTAAAACCGTGTCTTCGAAAATGGTCTATAATTTGCCTTTCAGCTGTAGTTGCATTGACAAATAGCAATTAGTAAAATATTAAAACTAATCCCCATACCATTTAATTGGTTGAGGAAGGAATTAATCAACCTACATTTAAACCAAACGGTTCGTACTGTTTTAAGTTGCATTAACTGCAAAATATTGTATTCATGTATCGCAAGTCATGCATCTTCAAAAAAGCATGCTAATCCCAAGAGAGTGCTGAAACTCTTACGAGCTAGCATGTCGTGAGCAGGAGGGCCCCCGGGTTATAACCTAAATAAATAGCACTTGATTCTTTTGGAAGCTTACCGTAGTGCTAATGTTTTAATAGCCGGTGTCACCACGCCGTAGTATAGGCTAACGTGGTGCTAACCAGTGCTTCTTTAAATCTCGAAAAACCTCGTTGTAAGTTATTTGTTTCGGCAAGCCTTTCTTTCAGTGGCAACGGAAGTGTTTTTAAAGAAGTGTCTTCAATGGGATGTCATTGACTTCTTAATGTTTCATAATGGCAAGAATGGAAAAGTAAAATTATGTTTTTGTATAATGATTGCTCATGCCACTTGGCGAGAGAAATGGAATTCTCCAAAGGAGCACCCGGAAGTAATAACTTCTCGGCAGCAGAAAACAAAGGTTAATAAACTTCACAAAACAAGACCTAAAGGTCATGTTTATGCGAGCCAATGTGCAAACAACAGAAAAGCCCATCTCCGTGGCGTGGTGGTAGCGTGTCTGTCTCACATTCAACAGTCCCGAGTTTGGTTAGGTTGAGTTACACGGATAAGGTTTTTAACGAGATGTTCTCGTCCTGAAAAAATTAATGTCGGGTAACGTTAAGCTCTACCGAGCAAGATGGTTCCAGGGTAAAGTGTGAGGCTCGCATTCGGGACGTCCCAGGTTCGATCTGCGTCTACCGCCCACTCTGATCTTGAGTTTCTCGTGTTTTTCGTGGTCGATAGGAGAATGCTGGGTTGATTTCCTATCTACCACTATTTTTTTTCGATCATTTCTGTTTCGTTCCTCTCCTCATATTTTAGGTGTGCTTCTAGGTTTTGTGGTGTGTGGAGGTGCCGGATAGATGTCGCGGCTGTTTTCTCAAAGGAAAGAGTACTCTCCCTGGAAATAGACTGTCCCTTGGTCGTTCATCGCCTTCTCCAGGTTGCTCCAGCAGTGAGACAGTTCTTTGAGCTTGGAATTGTCAGGGACTCCCGTATGTCACTGTGGTCTGTCTGCCTGCAACCTGTAGTCCCCTGTGGTTCCTCACTTCATTCCTTCCTCCTGGGGGGTAGCAGCCGCAATGGATCTATGTAGATCTAAGTATGCGAGACGTCCCCCTCCGTTGTATAAGGTATAACTTAAAGCTCTATGGACCCCGAGATGATTTGAGCATCATTTCACCCATTCCTTTCATTCATCGTCCTATATGACCTGCCCGATTAAAGGGCGTTAAGAAAAATAACAACACCAGGAAATACGGAGCTTTGTATGCAATGGGCACAAAGATGCAAGACGCGTATACGGAAACCGCAGCTTAGTTGCACCAGCACCACTTCCCATGAAAATCTAAGGCTTATTCTTAAGTTAACTCATCAATATGTGCTAATCGCGATATAATTAACGTGTGTTCAACCATCTGCCCGACGGCATTTTCTTAATTTAAACGAGGAAATACACCCAAACGCATTCATGTAAATACACAAGGCTCTAGATATACTGCAAATTGAAGAAAAATAAACTGATATGTTTAATCAAGAATCGATACTCCTCAACTACACATTTCTAAAATCTCCACAGGTTGCTCCTAGTCTCCCGTCACGAAGGTACTGTGCAGTGGCAAAAGTCTGTCACAGTCACGTGATAATCACGTGCTTCTTAGCCAATTAGTGGTAGTCTGCTTCTGAACCTGTTTGTGTGAATTTATTTGCTATTTAAAATGAAATATGATAATTTAGAGTTATAAATCGACTCCTTTGCGCGAACACCTTCGAAGTTCTGATTTAAAGGAGAATCCAGAGACGAAGATTCTGGCCAGATACTATTTTATGTAGTGCATTAATGTTTAACAACAAAACGTTTCGCCCTATTGGGACCAACGGCCAGATGCTTGACCATTCCTCGTCCCTGTCTTTGCAATTGTCCGTGCGCCAATACTCATTTACCGCCTTCATTCCTGACGGAGACCATAACCACATTATCCTTTTTTCTTCGTTTTCCTCCGTGTTTGTATTGTTTTTCTGTTCCCCTGGTTGTTTCTGTTTTATTTACATATATTAGAAACACACAAATACTATGCCTGAGGCCGGACTCAATCCCGCTACTCCGGCGCCATGAGAAACCAAAATCAGGCATTTTGGGTGAGCGCGACCATGGGCACCGGCATCCTGGCCGATCTTCAATTTTTTTTTTTACAATTATTCGTATAATTTATTTTATTTTTAGGCTGCGTGCTTAAAAATTATTCTTAAGTAAAACGTGGTTATCGGACGATTTCGTTCTTATTTAATACATTCTAAGTATAAAATTTCTGGACATAACCCTTCTGCTAGTTTGTTTTTTGAGTAAGCACATTGTTAAAATTTACAGAGAAGCATCCTTATCTAAACAAAGTGTTTAGCAAGTCAGCTTCAATCAAATATAACAACCCATTTAAGAAGGTGTTTGGCAATATCGCAAGTTGGTGAAACCGGCCATCAGCAATTTATTTTTAGTCTTAAATATTGTAAAAGAAAAGATACACAAATTGGAGAGATAAATAATATTTTATTATACACTTAGCGCCTCTTACACACAATAAAATTATATACGTAGGCTTTAATTGAAATTGGAAAATGAAGGAACTTGATGCGATGACTTATTCTGCACAGTTGGACAATTATTACGAGGGCAACACTGAAAATTTTTAGAATGGCATGTTTCTAAAATAAAATGAGAACAGGACAGTCGTTATCAAGATGACTCTTTATGATTTCAGATCCTTGTATTCTTTCTCGTACATCTTCCTGTAAGAACCGTCTGGGTCGTATTTCTTCTCCAGTTCTTCCCAGATGTCAGGCTTGTTTTTGATCAGGAAATGCACAACTGTCATAGAGCCTTCCTTTTGTTTCTCACTGCATTTGCTGCAGTTGTTGTGAAGGGCATCTGGCAAATTGGCTGCAAAAGAGAAATTATACATTTAAATTAAATATTAAAATATTATCAAACTTATGTACTTAATTTTCTCTTGTTGTAAAATGTTAAGTACGCTACTGTAGGCGGATAGTACTACACCTATTCAGTTATGCCAACACCCACTCTGCTACTAATGACAAAGTATTTGTTTCTACGACTAGAAGTCTATGTTAATGCAAGGTGGCACAAATAGTCATGTAGCCTGGTCATTTCAGAAGATGATTAGAAGTGAGTTTTCTACAATTGGGGAAGTTTGTGGCCATGTAATTTTTATTCTGTTGGCAATTGCATAGAAAGACTATAGGATAGCATACTTAAGAAACCACGGTCTCAGAATAGACAGCATGTTTATAACAAGAATGGCTTCCATTAGCAAAGAACAATGTCTTCTCTGTTTGAAAGTTATCCTTAGATAATTGAGTAATGCTTAGTGTAATCTGACGGAAGTACGTAGATGATGAAAAAGTTGTAGTTAACTACTACTATTACTACTACTACTACTACTACTACTACTACTACTACTACTACTACTACTACTACTACTACTACTACTACTACTACTACTGCTACTTCTACTACTACTACTACTACTACTACTACTACTACTAATAATAATAATAATAATAATAATAATAATAATAATAATAGAACAATACTTTAAATTTCTTTACTCGGAAGGTCATATCGGACGATGAATTAATGAGGATTCAAACAGGTCCTTGAGCTGGAAGTTACCAGATATTTCTTAGAGAACCGTAGAGAAATGTAGTTCACTTCGACCCATATTCGAACTGTGGCACTTCAGACTCTGCTACAGATACGCTAGCCTCATACTATGAGTAGTAAACTAACCTTATTTGTTCGCTAATTACTGTGACTAAATTATTCGTCTTAATTTACCATATTTCATATATTACAAATAAACGGTATTCTTAAATATATGCCACTTGCTATTAATATCCCATGTGCCTGTATCACTAGTCCATTTTTTTCTGGTGTACGTGTATAGTCCGCGATCGATAATTTACGAGTCATTTACTAAGCAGCATGTTCGGTTTTGAGGGACAAGAAACTCTTGAGGCAGCAAATGCAATGGATATTACAGAACTTAAATTTAAGATATTAGAATTTGACATTTAAAAGTTAGAAAGGACCTTCCTCTACTATAAAACAAGGCTATAAAGCGTATTTCCTGCAATGTTTGACAACAAAAGGCTTTCCGAAATAGAATTTTATGGGCTTTCACAAATTTTTCGAAATCATCTTTACTTCTTAAATAAGCTCATTCCAAGCCTATGCCATTTCAAAGCTAACATGTAATAAGGTACTAGCGAACGCTTTAGAGACTGAAATTATATAGCGTTCAGTTTATGATTTAAGAGCATTTGGATGTTTCTCTGAGCCTAAGTTTCTTTTTGCAGTGTATAGATTGCTAGTCTCATCCACCAACTCCCCCCCTTCCTTTAACGGGCTTGGACCAATGCAATTATCAATCCATATATTATCGTTAAACATCACAGATGGAAGGAATCCATGAAGTAGTGATATTATATCCAGGGCTGTTGTTCCATGATAATTTGAAGTATATGTATTTTCAAAGGTTTTAAATTAATTGAGCTGAAAATTTAATCTTAAGATTTTCTTGAATAAAGATTTAAAGCTCTAAACTACTTTTAGATAGGTATGGTTTTTAAATTTTTACCTTATTTCATTTCAAAATTAATTTTATGGTCCTGTAACCAAATATTCCTTATGATGACATTTTAAAAATAGCTTTTCTTTCGAATTTCCACGGAATTAATATCCTCAAAACGCACAAAAATTGCATTATTTTGTTGCTAGTTTTATACTTAAAATATTTTCTTTAAAAAGGTATCTACATTAATAGCGAGTGGAATGGCTC
The DNA here is from genome assembly GCA_030765065.1 of Deroplatys truncata. Classification (NCBI taxonomy): domain Eukaryota; kingdom Metazoa; phylum Arthropoda; class Insecta; order Mantodea; family Mantidae; genus Deroplatys; species Deroplatys truncata. Next base: position 144,513,632 of record CM060978.1, on the reverse strand, counting down.
AGGCGGTAACGTCTGTGTTCCGCATTTGGCAGGTCCTGGTTTCGATCCCGGCGACCGCCCACTTCTACCCGTAGGTTTTTTTGGGGGGTCTTCCCAGTTGCCAGACGAATGCTGGAAGGATTTCTTTCCTGGAACTTTCTGTCCCTCCATTTCTTTCCATTAATCATTTCACGCGTCCTTCACCCCGTTTGATCTGTTTCAGAGTTGGAAGTGCCGGAGATGATGTTTCGGCACAGCGTGGCAGGGAAAAAGGATGCTCTCTGTGAACTTTCTCCGTCACTCGGACTTTGGCTGTTTGCCGAGGTATAAGGACCGCTCTTTGGAGATGTTGGACCCTGTGTGGGGCGGGGTCCCCGGTCTGCCTATCTGACTGCTGGAGCGTCTCCATCTGTAAACTGTAGAGATCCTGTCATTGCTGTGCCGTCACTACTGGTTCCGGCCGTCTCCCTTCACATCATCCCTCCTTCCCAAAGGCGCCCCTCATGGGGCGTCGGTACAATATCCTCATTCCTGGGCCGGTGCTTAAACTTCTCCACTTCATAATACACAATTCAATCTGCATTCATATAAATAGAACTCCAGAAATTATTTTGAGAAAATCTGGAAAACAGGTTGTACTTATTTCGACTAATTAACGAATAGGAAAAGCAAATATCCATAAAATACACAATATTTATAATCATTAAGCTAGATTTAAACTGTTAATGTTAATTCAGTGTTTTTATTTTTGCTACATTCATTTAACTAAGGTCGAAATTAAAAGGATTTATGGAATATCACAGTTTGTGATACTAAGAAAAGGTTAAATTTCACAGTATAATAAAATTAAAGCTATAAAAGTGAAAGGATAGGCGGATGTAATTAGTCCAAATTTAAAATATATTTGAACAGCTCACCCGATACGTGAGTGAAATAATTATTGCAAATTTCTATATCAAAAGATATTTATTTCTTAAAAATAAATATCTCAATACAGAAAACATACCTGAGAGCTTTAATTGATTCACTTTTCCATAGAAACATAAACATTTTCAAAGAATACGAATTTCGTGTGTAATGTGTGAATGAGCAAAACTGTCGAGAAGCATAAGATATTGAAATGCATGGCTTTTCAAATGTATATTCTTGCCGTATTGTGTATAAAGGTAGACATCCAAAATATGAAAACACGAAAAATGTTTAAAAAATATATAAAATGAGTCTATTTTGGATGTGTAGTTAAATTTCCCTAATGCAATGCTTTTAGAAAGAAAGAAACAAGAGAAAGTTCGAAACTGTTATCATTTATCCAACCACACCAGCAAAAGGAATGAATTATGTATGTTCACTCGACAAAAGCTATGTATTTTCTCTTTTTCTTTATTTCAAAAGATATTCAAAAAATTAGCTTTTCTCAAATAGTTTTTGAAAATGCGCACACAAAATCACAGAATGATTTGCTTTACGACGATTTTAATTACTAAGAGCGTAGGAAATGACTGGAAGGAATGATGGCGCAGTTGAAGTCGGAATCCCGGGCGCAAAAGTTACCTCACATTCGTATATTTAGAGCGAGGGAAAGTTTCGGAACGAGCTTCAGTCAGATAAGTTGTACTTATAGGAATTGGAACAAGTCTGTAGAAAGAAAAGAAATCATCTTAACCCCCCCCCCTATCACAAATAAATATGGTGAACTACAAAAATTTCCAAACAGTGCCTGTGTGATAACCGAAATAAAATTATAGAAAATACATTTGGAACTTGCATTTAAATGACTAGGATAACATTCACTTCGTTATGAAAATAAAAATAAAAATATAAAAATATAGCAGTCACAAAAAAAAATGCTTCGGTAGACCCTTCAAGAAAGAACTAAAGCAAATACTAGTTAAGCAGTTTGAGTGGAGTATGGTATTTTATAGTGCGGAATGTTTGACATTGTGATAAAAAGTGTAAAAACGATTGGAAGCATCTAAATACGGATATGTGCCAGAAAGGGTCCCATTAAATAGACAAAATAAGTAAAGAAGCTGTTTTAAAGAGTGGTTCAAAGAACAACAATTACTGAAAGTGATCAAGAAGAAGGCAAGAAATTAGCTGAAACATTGCTGAAAAACAATGCTTCCGGAGGTCTAAGATTCGAATACCGATTGAGGTCTTATTTTCCCGGAGTTTTCCCTTATTCTAGAAGAAGAAAAAGACTTTGGGGCAGCTGCAAGCTCTAGGAACCCCGGTCCATTTGAGCATCACTTCACTCTCTTAATTCATTGACCGTCGGAAATGATTTACCCGGTTTAAGAACTTCGAAAGCAATAAAAGAAAGACAGAAAGCAAAGAAAAGGTTGGATAAGAGATGCACTGGAAGGAGTGGGGATTGAAAAACAAGCATTTAAGCACAGAAATACTATATACTGGACAATATTAAGATAAATACTCCTAGTTCTTAAGAGGCGGAAATGAAGAGGAAATCAGAAAAGAGGAAAGATTGACGGACCTGACATCTTTGAGCACAAACATAGGATTTGGTTTCTAAAAGTGTTTATCAAGAGAAAGGATTCAGTACTAATTTTGGTTATAATTCTTAATAAAGAGAAAATTAATAAAGAGTGGAGGCTTTAAACCTACCAAATAAATCGATCAGTTTTAATATTAATGTTATAGTTATTTAAAAGTATAAAACTTAAGCTTGATATAGCAGGATATAATATCTTATATTCGGGCGTTGTCCTTCTTTTGGAACGGTTTCGCATGTAAACGCAGAAATTAAAATCTCCCAGCAAAATCTTAGAATGCATCTGGCATAACGTTCACTTTCACTGTGGAACCGGTTTGCATATTGCAACTGGAGTGACACAGAATCACAGTTAAATGTGTTTTTGGGACGTTCACACCTATAGATCAAATAATCATACTGCTAATAATGCTACATTGTACTTCGCTGATAACTCGATATTTGATATACATTCTTCTAAAGCTTTAGATCACTGTAGTAACGGAAAAACTGGAATAATGTATTCTTCGGCAGCAAATACAATTTCAACGATTTTATGCTTTAAAATACTCTCTTGATTTAATTAAGAATCGTACGGGTCTACGTTGTGTGATTTCTTTCTTTTAAGCGAACTAATTAAATCACATGGCAAAAATGTATTGTATAGGAGTAAAATTAATTTTGCAACTTATTGCACGAACAAGAAATTATTCTAATATAGATATTGTTTAATAAATTTTAATTTTGTTTGAATAATAATTAATAAATACACTTACTATTACATGTAAATAATGGTTCTAAACATGTTTCTTATTTTCTTGTTCTGAGTTAAGACTTTGGCGGCCGTCGCTGGAGTATATAGCTCCGGCACTCCGCCAAGCTAAGGGTCGCGGGTTCGAGTCCCGTCATTGGCATGAGTGTTTGTGTGTGTTGTGTAATTGCGATAATACGCGGTAACGAAAACAGTACAAATACACTATCATAAACTGGGTAAAATAAGGGGGGAGAAGCACTATACTTACAATTAGCACAAACAGGAATTTGTTTAACCCTTAGCTTCCAAGCACAAATGTTTGCAGTTTGTTCGGCTGCAATGTTGAAAAAAATCTAAGGTTATTTCAAGGATGTTCTTTAGATAGATGCCAGTTTTTAATAAGAAGTCTTACGATAAATGAACTCTGATACAGTCGAGGAAATTGAAGTGAAGCCAAATATGTTTTCGCTATGTTTTAATGCTTGCAGACGATGAATGGATGGGTTAATGGTGGTTCAAGATGAGCCCAGAATACGTGAACTGAAAGTCCACCAGTTGTTTATTCCCAACAGGAATGGAACCCGGCCTTGTATGCTAGAAAGCAATCACGTTGGTTGCAGTGGACTCAGTCCCTTATTGGGTACACGTAACACACGCATATGAATACCAAAATAAGGAAACATTTTTCGATATCAAGTTGCTACTGATAAAATAAAATTGTTGTACAACCTAGAACTTCTTTAGATACCCCTTCCCCTTTAGGCTTTTCATGGGTGTTTCTAGAATTATTGATATTATTTTGCATTTTTAAAATATCTGCAAAGTAGTCCATATAATGTGATAAAATTACCTCATGATATACTTTAAGGGACATATTCATGCATAAAGTTTCTAGAGAAAAAGTCAACAATGAGATGGAATAAAATGTTGCTGCTTCCTTACTGGGAAGCTTACCTTTCAGTTCTGTGCCATCAGGAGTGCAAGACCCTTTTTCCAGCAGGCAGTTGGCATAGTTTCTGACAAGCCTGTCGCTGGCGAGGATGTCATCCAAGTTGATGTTATCGTACTTGGTGGTGTACTTATCATCCCTGGGTAGCCTGGCGGCGTGCACTAAGGCTAGGGCAAAGCCCAAAATGCAAACTGCCACTGCAATTTTCATCTTCGCTCAGGATGTTCCTCTTGTTGAGTCTTGAATCCGAATGTCGATGCCCCTCGAGTTTCGACAATATATATTTATACACCCAAATGCACACTTGGTGACGTCAGATGGTCAACCCCCACTAGAGCTCATTTCCCTCCAACCGTTCCCCAGTTCACGAGATTTTCACTTCACAACTGCAGTCGTGCAATACTTGTATGACGTCACCATATGTCGAGCTAGGAGGTAGGGAATTTCTTGCCAAAATACCTCGAGAATAACAGTAATTTACAACCGTGGAAGCTCCTACCTCCCCCACGTCACGGAAGCTTGGGCTCCTCTTTTGTCTTACGAACTTGTCACATGGAAGGAAGAATGACGATACATTATTTTAATAAGGCTTCAGAGTATTTCCCCAAAACCAGGTTATTCCAAAAATTAAGCATCACTGCAATAAATACTCTTCGAACAAAGTAAAAGAAAATCACGAAGCAGTAAACTACTTTACTATTGCCGTATACACTTGCTAGCGACATTAGAAGAATTAAATCGAGAAAATTTAGGAAAAAATCATGTGTAAATGAAAAGGTAAAACAGCAAAAAATAGAAAACGCTCTAATGATAACGTTTAATATAATATTATAACGTGATCCTATTTCCCGCAATTTTAACAGGTCATAGGGATGAAAGTTTCAGAAAGCGTTTCAGATTTTTATTACAGCTTGTATCGCTGATATATACCAGGTTTTAACTTTTTAACTCAAGGTGTGCTCTAGATTACAACTTTTTAAACACGTTTCACATTAGACTACAATTTAGAACTTTTGAATAGATATTTAGTGCATAGGTAAGCCAAACACAGATTATTAATGCCTCTGTGTGTTTTTCTCTTTGAAGAATACATCTTAAGGTACTAAGTTTTAAATGTCTAAAAAGTTTTACTTTACCAAAATTACATTAATTAAAATACCTATCATACAACACCCGGAGTAGCTTATTTTGCCTTTGAGCGCATGTGCGCACACACATAAAGTACAAAACTGCTTCAAGAGAAACATTTTATTAATACGAAAATATCCAAAAAGAAAAAACGACAAAGGTTTAAGAATAAGACTGCCATTGGAATACAGCTGCACCTTCGGACCCCTTCCTTCCCTCCTCCCATGATACTCGTAGCTTCTACATTTGCCCTGCTTTGGTCATTTCTGATTCTTTATTTAATTTTGAATGCAGCAATATTGTGTATGAGGTTAGGAAAAAGAGTGTGTACTCTAAATTGAAAAGCAATATCTAAAGTCATAGAAACGCCGGTATAGTTTAAAATGGACACTATATATCAAAGCAAGAAGGTGAGTTAATGAAAATGTTGATAGAAATGACAGAATATGTCCTCTTTAATCAAATTTTTGGTAAGCGTTTTAAATAAGCATTACCTTTCATTTATTTCATTATTTACAGAATTTACAGAAGCAATAAAAGTATTCCTGTTCAATGCACCCTACTCTCAGGCTGAAAGTAGTTTGTTGTATTAGTCCCAAAGAGCTACGAAAATACTACTTGACTGAAAATTAGCAAATGCTATTTTAGTCAACCGAAATTAAAACCAAAAGCGGCTGGATGGAAAGGGGTACATGTACCAAGAAATACTATAACATTGATAGTCAAGAATATAAAAGTTCATTGTGAATTACTACAAAACTAGAGTATCTATTTATATAAAATCCTAGAAGATCTCGTTACTATTTACCACGCTACCAAAGAGACCCAAGAGACAATGAAATATGGTGTATAAATGGCTCCCAAGCAGAGAAATTTTAATCACATCATAGACTGATTCGCTCAGAGTTTTCACTTTAAAATTAAAAACCATATTGCCTTAGCTACTAGTATAGATGTTCCATTATCTATATACATTAGTGGAATACTACTAGAATTTCATTCATTTTAGGATTTATAGTATAAATAAATACATCAGAATTAAATGATTAAAATAAGTAAATTCTTCACGGATTTATGTTTCAGTATACAAACTGTTTTCTAGTTCTCTGAAATTTTATCAGGTAACGAAGGAAATTTTTTCCCGTGGTTCTAGAAACTATAATATTTATCGTTTTAAGTTACAGTAAAATATTTGAGCCTAAATGCTTTTTATAGTAAATTGTAATTCTTATGCAGTTTTAAAACTTCATTATTAAGGATTTAAAGTTCTTAGATTATCTTTGGTCTGAGAAACTGCACCAATACCTTTTGTCTCATTTATCTCGACGAATAAATGTGATAAATAATATGCTAATAGATAGATATACATTAAGAGTCACTAACGAGCATTGATTATTAGTATAATCTAACTGTAAATAAATGGGTATTTACCTAATATGCACAAAGCAAAAATAGATTATCCTGTTTCATTTCCTGAATTTTAGGGAATAAAGGGGGTTTAAAATGCAGTGAATCCACAATGACACGATTTCTATACATTTATTTGTTCTTTTTTTCTGTCTTTCTTGTCATGTCACAGATTCAGCGAACAGTAATTAATGTTCGCCAAGAAAAAATACGTATTTTATTTCGTAGAAACTTCGTGCCTAGCGCCAATCTGCGCTCACCTGTTTTGTGGACAACTAACACGTGTTTTAGAGGATGTCGACATTCAAGAACGCATGTTCCTTTCCTTTGCTGTTTACAGATTTACTGAGTCATGAAATTAATCACTGTTCTCTGCGTTGCAAGTCAGAAGAAATGGCAGCTGACGGAAGATGATAAAGGTAACCATTTATTATTGTGAGTTTAAATAACCCAAGCATTGGAGCACCAAAAAATGATACTTCTCTTTCTCGTAGCTGAAATGGAAGTGTATAAGCAAGAGGACAATAGACAAACTGAAAAAAGTAACAGATAGTTGAATTACGTAGAAAGATATCAGTGCGAATTACCTTTTGTAGAACTACTATCTCCTATAATTTGCTTTTTATAGAAGGAACTCCTTGCACCGAGAGCACCCCTAATCTGTTAAGGAAAATGAGGATTACGCTGATAAATTCTATTTACTACAAATACAAAGAACGGTAGCTTATCAAAGCACGCGGTACTCTCCGTGTGTAGAACAGTTTGAAACAGAGTAAAAAATACGGAGTCACGTATGAGATTTAAAACACACATCCTTGGCTTAGCCTGCCAATGCTATTTAAACTAATATCTTTCTCCTAAAGCATCACCGGACTTCCCTAATTCTGGACATCTCGAAAACCTCAATAATTATTTCATTAACAAGAAATGTCTACAATATTTCAAACTTCCTTCAACTGAAGTGCCTGTATTTTCACCGTTATTCTCTTTCTGCAGTTAGTACTTAATCATCTGTATGGGAAGTCTTATTATAATATTAAACTTATTCTTTAAAAACTGCTTCTCCAATGAATGCTGTCATTTATGAAATAAAACTTGTGATATGTGGGATCCTGATATGGTTTTTATTGTTTGATTTAGTTTTTTTAATTTTAATCAAGGTGCTCTGTGCTTATAATTCAATTTTATTAAACACATTGGTATAGTCATGCATTTCTGTGCTCTAAATTATGCTGCACTAAATAGAATTAAAGGTGTTTCGTAAAAAATTACTAAAAATAAACATGTTTACATACCCAAAGTTCACCATAATATTAAAAAACTCATTCATTTTAGGCTGGCCTCGTACCTCAGTCGGTAGAGTACCTGCCTGCTATGCAAGGGGTCTTGGGTTCGATTTCCGGCTGGGGGTGGGAAGTTTTCTCTAGTCAAGATTATTCTCTATCCTCCCAGAGTCTAGAAGTGTGAATGTGTGTATGATGTAATGATTAAAAACAAAAGTGCAGGAAACCCAACGACAAGAGTTACACGAGTTAACACCATTGCCAATAGGCAATAAGTTCCAAAGGAAAGGCCGCCGATAAGACAATGCACTTAAAGGTGTGTATAAATGGAACTAAAATAAAATATCCATTTTAGATTGCGTACGTTCATATCACCTTAAATATTGAAACCAATATATGTTTTTAAATATTATTTTTCAAGCTGTTTTAATTCTTTTGGAGATTGCATCTCAGACATTTAATGTACTAACGCCCGCTTAATTGGATTAATTCTTTATGTATGCTTTGCGACCTTTACTTCGTTTTGGAAGCTAAATTTAAATTTCTGTTAAATTTCTCTGGTTTAAATGTAAATAAAATGGAATAGTTGGTTGCAACAGTCTTTAACTCTTGTTCTGGCCGTTCTTGACGATATGGTCTATAACAAGGCTGGCGAAAACGACTTCCTTCCGCGAGTCACCAAATATGCAACACGCACTGTATCACTCACAGCACGTGTAAAACAAAGGGACGGTTGCAGAGAGGGAACGGCGCCTGCGAGTCAAAATAACTCGCGAAGCACTTTTTCGCCACCTTTGGTCTATAATTCTCTGGTTTTGATTAAAGTGCTCTTTATCGCTGTGCCAACCACAGTTCGTGACATGAACACTGAATGCACGTGTGAAGGCTCGTGCATTCTCAGGAAGCTTGTGAAGGTGATTATGTAATTGATGTAAAAAATGCTAATTTTTAAAGAATGGATTTTTATCACTGTATCAGTACCCTCTTGAGTTAATTTTTAATTTCATCCTCTTCAGCTTTGTTAAACAAATTTCATTTAGAACATAGATTCCGTGCTTCGTAGTCTCTGATAAGAAATAAGAGTGCCATGCTTAATATAAAATAAATAAAATAATGTTTCATCCAGTTTAATATTTGGCAGTATAGGACTGTGGCGACATTTAGAACTCACACTAGGTGTTAATAAGACATGGCATTTAAACGGAATGAAAGGATTTATAATCATCAATGAAATAATTCGGTGCATGTGAATCAGACTTAATGAGCACAATCCCTGTAAGACTAATTTATAGTATTCTTAATTAAGAGTCCACCGTTGTAACGTAACTAGCTGACAGGCTTTGTTCGCAGGCTCTGAAGCGAAAATGTTTCGCATACGTATCCCAGGTTCGCATCGAGGCCACATGTCCATAAAGACATAAAGTTGTAGTCCTTGAGTGTGTGGGTCATCGGAAGCTAAGAGAAAACCCCGTGTGTGGGTTTCCTGGACATTCAGCACAAAACATTGCGAGGTTATGGTACCTTCGTCCGGGTGTTGACGGTTGCTGGCCGCTGATGCAAACTTACACTGCAGTTGAACTCTCAAAGTAAACATAGCATTTCCAGCAGTTCCAACATCTTGCCAACATTATTGACATTAAACCAACTATCCTGCTTATTTCGGTAAGGCATAAAGACGATTCTCTCCCTCCACCATCCTTTTATCTCTCTCTCCCCCACATTCTCTGAAGATGAATATTCACACAAGAGTTTGACTTGTACTTTTAGATTTGGGCATAGGTGCAGTTATAGTACATCTATATGGTAAAAATAATCTGATGTGTTACACTCACATGACTTTCTCTACTCTTGTACAAACTATTTTTACAAACTCTTATTCTCCATCTATTTCATATTAATCGAGATAGACATTTGCAGAAAAGATCTTTGGACATGCAAAGAGAATTGCATTTTACACATAGCGACCACTTCTAAACATATTTGACTATTGCTTAAGGCGTAGGTACTATGTTCCCCTTGTTTTGTATTTGCAAGGGCAATATAAAAATACAGTAGCCTTAAGCATATACATATCTCTTAATAGCTGGTTGCTATGTGCAGCACCATTCTCTTTGCCACAGATTAATACTCTTTGCATATCCAAGACAAAAAAATGAATAACGAATTCCCATTTGAGAAAATAAGTATTGAAAAATTTAAGGGAATAACAAACAATATCTCGAAAATGGTTCACTCAAGAAAACAAATGTATATAACATAAATTGTGTATTTTAACGCGATCAACATTTTTTGTGTAGTAAAATTTTGTCTATCTCTTATGGTTTACCAGTTATGCAAAAGTCGTTCAGAATGAAGAATACTTTTAGAGACATTCCCAGAAAATTCAAGATACACATTTTATTTGTCACGAAAATATCTTAAACATATGATATTTTAATCAAAATCGTTATAGCCATTTTTGAGAAAATTTAAATTTTCGAAAAATGTTCCATGTAAAGGGTAATCTGGGGTGCGGGATTTCCTTGAAAACCTTTGTGTCGCATCTCTGGAAGATCCTGAACATAAATACCAAGTTTGGTGTTTATCCGACTGTTCGTTTCTGAGTTATGCTGTTCACAGACACACACACGGGCATGTTTTCAAAAATGCTTTTTTTTGGATTCAGGGGGTCTCAAAACATATATTTCCGGTGAAATCTCGGTATCGAATTTTTGGGTGGAATACAATACTTCCCCTACTTACTATACGTAGTAAAGAAACTAATAATACGCTTGTTCAGCTTTACAATTGAATTAGAGAAATCCATTTGGTTCGGTTTCTGTACTAAGGTTTTACTGCATACCATGCTGATTAATAATGTACTTCTACAACGGATAAATAATAATATTTTTATAATTATTTTTTGAAAATAGTTCATGTAAAGTTATAATGAAGCCAAGAATATAATTTTTTAAATTGTTGTTTGTGTGCTGGTGTATTTGTAACCTTCGGCATCTACGTTCCTTGGCTAAACTGTAATAGACTGATGAAGTTAGAGCTCATATGACAATCGTACAAATATGTAGGGAAAAACATCTTCGGAAGTTCAGCCTTTACGGTCTTTAATAGGTATAGGTGATTCTACGGAGGGGAACATCTCGCGCGCTGCGACCTGCATGGACGTTTTGCGACTACCACGCCCCAGGAGGCAGCGATGAGATGAAGGAACTACGAGGCTACATGCCGTAGGTAGACAGGTCTCACAGAGATACGCGGAAGTCTCTAATATTTCTAAGCCAGCAGATCCATCTCACTGCTGGACCCGCCCGGAGAGGGTGATGAACGACCCATGAAGCAAGCAGCACTCTAGTACAGTGTTTAATAACAAAACATTTTGTTCATTTAACAATATTGTAGCTCTTAATTGTATAAAAACCGAGATATTTACAAAACTGTCCAAGATAATTTTCATAAAAAAGATGAATTTCACAAATAATTGCAAAGATAAGCAATATGACTATTTGTCTACTTTTACATTTATAATTACATCAAAATGAAGCTCATGGAAAATGGAATAGACCTTAGTTTTTACAACAGGATTCACGTTTTCGTTCCTCTCTCATAGAATTACAAACTGAAATTGCATATTCGAAACCCATCAATATTTGCGTAGTTTATTTTGTATCACTACGCTATATTGAAACATTGTCACCTTAGTGTCTTTTACTTATCTTTATCTATATTAAAAATGTATCTAAACTAGCATCTAAAAATCAATCAGATTTTTTTAATGACTCATGTACAAAGAAAATTATTATATTTATTCGTATTCCTTAGTATTTTAATTCAATGATCTTTATCCGAGTTCTTTTATTGTGATTTGGGGTTATTTTGCTCAGAATTTTCCATTAACACACTTCAAGTTTTAAAGGTATTCATACTCTACTGAAGCAACTGCTTTTTTACTTTCTCTACTACGTACAGTAAGTAGGGGAAGTAATGTATTCCACCCAGAAATTCGATACCGAGATTTCACAGGAAGTACATGTTTTGAGACACCCTGAATCCAAAGAAAGCATTTTTGGAAACATGTCCGTGTGTGTGTCTGTCTGTGTGTCTGTCTGTGAACAGCATAACTCAGAAACGAACAGTCGGATAAACACCAAACTTAGTATTTAGGTTCAGTATCTTCCAGAGATGCGACACGAAGGTTTTCAAGAAAATCCCCCACTCCAAATTACCCTTTATATGGAACATTTTTCGAAAATTTTAATTTTCTCAAAAATGGCTTTAACGATTTTGATTAAAATATCATAGGTTTAAGATATTTTCATGACAAATAAAATGTATATCTTGAATTTTCTGGGAATGTCTCCAAAAGTATTCTCCATTGTGAACGACTTTTGCATAACTGGTAAACCATAAGAGATAGACAAAATTTTCTACACAAAAAATGTAGATGGCGTTAAAATAAACAATTATGTCATATACATTTTTTTTGTTGAGGGAACCATTTTCGAGATATTGCTTGTTATTTCCTTAAATTTTTCAATACTTATTTTCTAAAATGGGAATTCGTTATTCATTTTTTTGTCTTGGATATGCAAAGATTTATAATCTGTGGCAAAGGGAATGGTGCTGCACCTAGCAACCAGCTATTAAGAGATATATATGTGCTTAAAGGCTACTGTTTTTCTATATTGCCCTTGTAAATATATTTTCCCCTTATATCTACAAGAAAATTAGCAATAAGATAGAGTCTGCAAATGTTTATATCGATTAACATGAAGTAGACGGAGAATAAGCGTTTGTAAAAATAGTTTGTACAAGAGTAGAGAAAGTCATGTGAGTGTAACACATCAGATTTTTTTCATTCTCTATCGTATACTTAAGGCAGGGCAATGTATTACATTCGCCGGAAATATAGGTTTTGAGCTTTCCTGAATTAAAAAAGAAAGAAAGGCATTTGTAAAATTGTTCTTGTGTCTATCTCTGTCTGCCTGGTTGCTTGTGCAACATAATAACTGAAAAACGAAACGTTGAATAAATACTCAAATATTTTATTCCGTATTTTAAGGATGTAATGAGAAGATTTTCTGAGAATACGCTACAACTTCAACCTCGAATTTCCAGGAAAAGGTTTTATTTTTTCCTCTCAAAAAATGGCTTAGATAATTTGTATTACAGAATCATTTGCTTGAGATATTCCATTATGAACAAATCTGTGTCATGAATTTTCTGTATATATGCTGTGAAAGCCAATACCCAATTTGCGTCGACTAGTCTTTTTTGGTAGCAGTAGCCAATTTCGATATTTTTCAGAGAAAATCGTGACTTACATGTCAGAGGTTTGTTGAAATAAATCGAGTTTATCTTAGCAGCGCATTACTTCATTGCCCATTTGTTGCTGAAAATATTGGCAAAATTTTGCTGTTTGATTAAAAATTCCACTTAATAATTCAATGGGAATTAATAAATGTTAATGAACAATAAGTCACATATTCCTATAAAATTAATTTCATTTAAAATAACTGCACAAATATATTAGATGAAATCTGGTGTCTTTTCACCAAAAGGGGGATGCCCGTCAGATTACTTGCCTGTTTAAAATAAGTTAAAACAAGTAAAAAAGGAGGAACGGAGAGAAATAAAAGCTGCCTCCGTTAACAGTTTTACTTATAATTCCAGAGGTCTCGAGGTTAATTACCTGCTAGAGGGTTTGTTTATTATTTATTATGTATACTTCTTTACTTAATCTTTTGTTGGTATTATTACCTGTCCTCTAATGAGTCTAAACGTGAATGTATATGTATGTATGTATGTATGTATTATGTATGTATGTATGTATGTATGAATGTGTAAGGGGAGAGGGAGAGGGAGAGAGAGGGAAGGGGAGAGAGGGAGGGGGAGAGAGATTTAAAGTGGAAAACTCAAAGCAATAAAACCCAGAGATTAAAAAATAAAATTAATTGACTGAACACCAATGCAGAAATTCAATGTTCTTCAAAGTTAAAGCCGTTGATATGAAATTACACTTTGATGCCGGCAATAGCTGAAAGATAACAACTATTTCTGCTTAGAAGGACTTTGCAGCTTTTTTACCTATACTCTGCAGTTTAGAAATGCTTGCCTTATTTTGCCATTTCTAATGTGTATGTAGTACCTTAGATACGCTAAATAACGATTTACAAACTAACTTTTTAACCAAAATAGTATTTTCTTCAGGCTATAGACTCCTTTGATTCGCTAAAATTAAAGTTCATTACAAATTTGGACTAGAGAATAATCCAAGAACGAATATAACGTGGAAGTAGGATATAATCGAACTCTCAGAACAAAGCATCGCAGTACCTATATGATAGCTTTCTGTTAATGTAATTACTCCGATGTAGAAAAACCATATGAGACAATAACACGAATCATTTATTGCTATAAACTAGTTCCAGAGAAGTGTAGTTTTCTTGCTTCAAGGTCGGTTTTGCTTTCAAGTACAGAAAGCAGAACCTGTTTCATTGACGCATACATAAGGGAACGCCTTTAACAAGAAATGAGGCTAGCGGTTGCCGGACGCGCCGTGCATGTACAAGATGGCGTGATTGTTTTGTTTTCATTCTAAGAAATGTTTAAGTGAAAACATCGGTTCTTGGATAACTTCAAATAGAGTCTTTGCACTTAAACAGTACACCCACATTATACTTACATAATCAAGATTGTTTAATAGATAAGATTCACAATTAAAAGTAGTTTTGGCAACTGTTTAAACTAAGATTATAAAATCTGCAAACATCGCACAGAATCTGTTTCATGATAATGGCCATTCGTCCATTATAGCCCAACGGTTCATTCGTGTTGTATCGTAGCTAGGATATGATGCACTTTTGAAAGATTGTCATCCACGTATAGTTTCGTAAACGCTAATATCACTGATATTAATGGAAGCAAACTTCTGGGATGATACTCATTATGATAAGGAAATATGTTACGAATAATATCCGGAGATTGGATTTAAGTTTGCAATATGGCGTATTATCACCTTAATCTCAATCAAAGCAGATGCCAGAATGATTAACAGTTCTGAAATGTGGAAGCCTGGAATGATGAACCCTCTCAAAGATCCAAGAGTCCTCTTGAAGAGCAAGAGAATGAACATGGGCACAAACAATACGATTCAAGTCGGTTGACCCGTGCAAGCTATGTTAAGATTTCACCTAGACTAGTAGACGTGGGTGCAAAAAAGTGCTGATATAACAAACTGTGTGTTAAGTTGGTAATGGACTTGTAAAGCAGCTCTGCATTCATAGCTCCATCACACACTTTATCTAGTTCTAGTAGCCCAAGTTGATTGGCGGCTGTTGCACAGTCTTTTTTCGCGATGGTGGATGTGCACCAGAGTCTAGGATCAAAGGTAGTTTTGCATTCGTGCAGGAAACATAATCAATTCAATTTTTATCAATTGTTTTTCCGTAGGCTGGAAAGGTACAATTAGAATGAAAAGTATGTAAGTCGATATTGGGGTTTGTTATCTCAAGAAAAGTTAAGAATACCTTGTATTTCAGGAAAGTTGGAGTCACATGGAGAATTTCATAAAGATTTGCCATATCGACATCGTAGCTCAAACGGCGGAGCAGAGATACGGGAAGCTGGTTCGAATTCCGACTCATGCATTGAATGTTTTATTCTGATTCTACCTTTTCATAGTCAATTCAGAATTAGTATCATCTTAAATAAATTTTATTATCAAAATTTTTCAGGAAAGGAATATAAAGGAGTTACCAATATAGGAGTTATATTTTTCGACTTATTTGTAATGATTTTCGTTTTACGTGTTCATTTCGTATAATTCACTTCTTTACCAGGCTTGTTTGGTATTCATAATTCAAAATATATTCATATTTATAATTCAAAATATTTTATAATCCAAAATTAATATGCCTATTGTCTTGCAATAATAACAAACATATAATGTCCTAATCAATTAAATGGATTATTAAAAGTAAAATACTTTTGTATCTCTCCTGAAAAATGTATATATTAGACTGTTTCTTTCACATATACTTTAATTTTTCTTTGTATCCCGTTGTGATATGTTTTTGAAGCTACTGGTACCATGCGGACTGCATTATCCATAGCTCCGTAGCCCTCGCTGCGCTATAACCCTGTTATTAAGGGCAATAATTTTCGGTTTATTGCCCATATCCTTATTTCCTTTCAAACAACATATACAATAAAGAAAATATTGTTTACAAGCCAATTTCGCCCAACCACTTCACTTTATTAATTACTTGTTGCTAAAGTGTACCCTTATGATTTCCATGCACTTAATTTTAAGTTTTAATTTTATACGACTTATCTTATGGCTTGTAAGTTCTACAAGATTAAAATGAGTACCTACCTATCACATAATGTTTGTCTTACCCCCTCCCCATGGCTTCCTTCGCTCCTGAGCCGCAAATCGAACACCTGGTTCGATTGGTTCGATAACCTAACTTGGTTAGGGCTCAACATCAGACTTTTTACATCAAAGCAATAAGAGACGGACAGATGCGGTTAGTGTATGGCAAGTAACTTAGAGCTGTTCAGGTAAAATGTTTCCGTTTCCCACGCTTTCGCCGCTCACTTTGTTCAAACCAACAATAGATTTATTTTATGTAGGTAGATGTGGAACACAACTGATAAGGGGCTTCCGCCAACATCAAATAAAGAAAAACGCAACAGGAAACCAAAAGCATCAGCACTTTTTTTACACCGGACTGTACATCTTGCAGGGGAACTGTATTTCAGACAGCTACACAAAGAATAATGAAGTGGGCCACCACTCCATCATACATGAACAACATATACTGGGATAGGTACTCGAATATTACAGGTGTTTAGAGTACCTAGCACTCTGACGATAAATAATTGCCATCTATTGTGAAGACGAAATATCTGCGAGCATGTTCTTTGGGCCTATTTATGTCCTTGTCAGACCAGCAATCCTCCACATAACGTACTAATATCATGTATGCATTACTCGCTTAAAAACAGTCGTCAGGCATCCATTTAAATTGCAGAAAGTGAAAACAACAAAGTTCAGATTTCGAATATTGCATAGATAACGATAGCAGCAACAGTAGATAAAAGACTCATACATTGACTTGAAAAGTGAGTGAAAATGAATAGCAATGAGTGCGCGGCACATTTCTGGTTTCAACGATTCAGTACACAGACACCGCATGTACATAATTTTACGAAAAACTGCATCTAAAGTAATTTACATAGTATTAAAAATAACAACTAGCTTGTAAGAAAATAACGACGATTTATTATAAACTTAAACAAGAATAAACATACTGCAGAAACGATACCTGGAGTTAGCTAATTTTTTGCAACATTAATTCCAGAACATTGTCCCTTGTGCTAGAAAATGAACAGAATTGCTCATTGCTCAAAATAGCGATCCAATACTCCCAAAGCCAGGATTCAGTTTAAATTATTCTGGGTATCACGAGTTTCGTGATAATCGAATGATATTGAACTTATATGAATTCTTCACATCTCTTGTAAGTTACAGATCTTGTAATGTAATCAACAATCATTGTCCACCGTAGGTTTAAGCATAAGGGAGTATTGTGCGCCTAATGGAAATCGCTGTTTTATTTCTTTCTTCTTTCTTTCTTTTAATTCGTGTAAGTTGACAACTTAACACTTCTGTGGATCCTCATGACTAAGGACACGGCTCGCACAAGATGGTGGCTGGCCCATTCTATTGTGTTCATTGAGTACATATGCGGAGTTTGGATTGATTCCAATTCCGTTACTATGAGATTCGGGCAGTGTTATTAGAGGACTGAATTACTCTCTGCTGCCCACGGAGGAGGTGTATGGTAATTGGAGAATCTTAATTCTTCCAGGAGGGCAATGAGGTAATCGTGATCAATCACCAGGGGCATGGATTTAGACTTGGGTTGTGCTACACATCTTCTGATGGTGCCAAGCAATAGTTGTAGTGAAGAATTCTGTTCCTGTGGGCAGAAGAAATCACTATTCATTATGAGCGTGATTTTGACACGTGAGCCGTGTATTTTATTATATACAATATACCTATACAGGGTGAATCACCTAGACTTGCACCGCAAATATTTCGGAAATGGAAAGTGCTATTGATGTACAGTTTTCACAGCATTGATTGGTAGCCAAGTGCTCGTACATTTAGCCTAAAAACAGATTTAATAATACTGAGAAAGTGTATTTTTTGAGCAAACATACAATTTTTAAATGAAACAATGCCTAGTTACATCAGCATAATAAATGTAGGGTAAATTAGAATGTCAGAGGCGTTTTTTGCAAGATTCTAGTGCAAGTGGTTTACGAGAAAACTTATTTTGAAACTTTTACGCACCGACACTTGTACAACCTTTGTAGCACAAACTAAGAAAAAGAAAAGGGAATTACAATACTTCTGTGGATTCCTACAAGTAAAGAGAACATAGCCCTTCAAAGGTTGTGTTCAAAATGGTCACCGGCAGCTTCAATACACGTTTCCAGTCTGCTATGGAAACACTGCTGCATTTCAGCGGAAATTTACGAGCCGGCAGCAGTAATATGTCGTTTCATATCGTTTGGTGTAGTTGGTACATCCTTGTAGACAGTGTGTTTCAGCCTTCCCCACAGAAAAAAGTCTAATTCGGTCAGATCCGGTGAACGGGCCGGCCAAGGTAAAGGTTTTCTTCGTCCAATCCAATGATTTGGAAACAATCCGTTAAGACAAGCTGTAGTACTTCGTGCAATAGAGGCTGGACAGCCATCATGTTGGTACCATAGGTTCCTCCTAGTCTGCAAAGGAACGTCATCTAGCATCTGTGGCAGATGGTCTCTCAGAAAGCTGCGATACTTAGTTCATTGTTCCTTCTATGAACAAAGGGCCTATGAGAGAGCTGATTCACTATCCCACGCCACACGTTTAAACTCCATGGACGCTGACGTTCCACCTGACGAAGCCAATGGGTATTGTCAACAGACCAATAATGCATGTTTCTGCGGTTTACCTGGCCATGATTAGTAAATGTTGCCTCATCACTAAACAAGATACATGATGAATCTGGAGTATCATGTCTTAACGCCCATGTACCAAAGTTAACACGATTCTCAAGATAGTTTCCATGTAGCTCTTGATGGAGAGAGATGTGATACGGATAGAACCTTTGTCAATGGAGAATGCGCAGTGCACTTGCCTGACTTATGCCACTTCCACGTGCGATTGTGCGGGAACTAATTTGTGGATCTACTGCAACGGCAGCCAAAACATTAATTTCTGCCTCTTCTCCAGTCACTTGTTTGTTTCTGTTACGCTTTCTAGGTGTTACAGTACCACTTTCACGTAATTGGTTGAAGAGGTTGATAAATAATTGCCGGGATTGTTGACGTCTATTGGGATTCGTTTCCGCATACACCGTACAGGAACGAACTGCATTCTTCCTACGCACTCCATACACCATGAGCATGTCGGTTTTTTTCTGCATTAATAAACCCCATCTTCCACTTACGACTTACTGCTTGAACTGTCACAAACTAACTGACCAGAAAGTCGCAATGCAATCAATGAACAGAAAACACAATGGAAACATAACAACATCGTACCTAGCAACTAAGTAGGTTGAATGGGACAAACAATTGTCGGGGTGGAAACTTTTCAAAATACGATTTCTCGTAAACCACTTACACTAGAATCCTGCAACAAAGACCATTTACATTCTAATTTACCCTACCTTTATTCTGTTGATGCAACTAGGCATTGTTCCATTTAAAAAATTATATGTTTGCTCCAAAAATACACTTTCTCAGTATTATTAAAATCTGTTTATAGGTAAATGTACGAGCCCCTGACTACCAATCAATGCTGTGAAAGCTGCACATCAATAGCACTTTCCATTTCTGAAATATTTGCGGTGCAAGTTTTGGGTGATTCACTCTGTATACTGGCGATGGCAGCGATGGTTGGAGTGATTCCAATTCCGCTCATGTGATGGCGAAGTATACCTGGTCGACCTACGAGAGTTACATTTGGGCAGTGCACTAATATCCATTCTCTTGATAGCACGCAATGAATAGAGCGATCCCCACTCGGGCGTTGCATAATGTTTACATGGAGGAAATCTGCAGCTTTTGGAGTGATTCTAAATTCCGCTCAAGTGGCGGCGAGGTTGGAATAGCGGGTAAGAACTCCGCTCGAAGACAGTCCCATTTAAGGGACAAGTCGACTCTGACCAGGCAAGCTCCAGGTTGTTTCTAGCGCGGAAGTTAGCAACCTGAACGTGTGGGGTAGTCAGGACTCCTTAGCCGTGCTGACGACACCTGATACAAGCATAGGGGGTAGAAACCCTCCTTGGAAAAACGTCTCTATTAGACGATAAAAAGAAACGCAAGAGTTTCGGATGCGCAGTGGAAAGTCCATAGCGGTGTGGTGGTCAACATAAGCACGATATGCAGTTACGCTTGCGCTTAAACATTACTCGAACTTTCTGTACTAATTATTTTGCACAAGTTATCATTTAAAGCGGGCTGTTGGCCGTGGCCATACAGAATATAGAAACAGCGTGAGGAAACGAAATTAGTGTAAATGTCCAAGTGGCTGTTAATATGTTTAGTAGTTCATATATGTATAATCAGAATTATCTTTCTCATCAAGCTGTGAGCTGGGCATTGAAAGACTCGTTAAAAAAAGATAATCCCAACCAGTCTCCGTCTACATTAATAACCTGGCTTTTAATTTCTACAGTAGGTAAAGGAAGTAACGCATTCGACCAAAATTCTATATCGAAATTTCACATGAAAGATATATTTTGATATCTCGAATAAAAACAAACAGTTTCTAGATAAAAAGTTCTGCAGTGTGTGTGCGCGCGTGTTTGTGTGTGTGTGTGTGTGTTTCGTTCTGTGAACAGCATAATCCCAAAACGGAAATCAGATGAATACAAAACTTCATATTTAAGTTCACTGTCTCTCAAGGATACGACAATAAATAAACTATATTCCTGTGCGCCTACAACTCTTTTTCACGCAAAACATAGATAGACTATTTGAGAAATTTCTGAGCAATTAGGTGTATGGTGTGTTACAATCACACGACTTTCTCCCAATTACATTTGTTTAGTTGTTTTATAAATTATTTTTCAATCTACATACTTCCTGCTAAATATAGGGTCTTTAAACAAGAGTCTCCTTTCTTTGAACTTAAATAAAACACGTTCTATAAATGATAGAGGTTTATTTCCTTTTTTATTTTGGAACATAATTAACGTAATTACGTGTGGAAGAGAACATCAGTTAAGTGACCGCCGCGACTTCGTTGGGTTGCGCGTATACGGTTGACCCAATTTTCAATGACAGAAGAACGTAAATTAGGTCCGACTTCACGAATAACACGCGTGATGTTATTCATAAGATCATTTACTCTTTATAGCTTGTTGACATAAACTCGAGATTTAACATAACAACACAAGAAGTAATCCAACGGTATTAAATTACATGAGCTCGGGGGCCAGTTAACATCATCACCACCACGGGAAATGGTGAAACCTCTGAACTTCTCCTTCAAAAGATCGATTGTTTCGAGAGCAGTATGACATGTGGCACCATCTTGCTGGAACCATATGTTTCTGAGATCTATACCATCCAATTGAGGCAAAAATATTCCCTTGTAAGAACCCGGTATCTTTCTCCATTGAAGTTAGTGCTTCTCCATCTTCATCTTGGAAAAAATATGGACCAATGATTCCACTATACCAAAACCCACACCACATGGTAACCTTTTGGGAATGAAGTGGTCGTTCTTGAATCTTCATTGGATTGTGATTGCTCCAATAGCGGCAATTTTGTTTGTTAACACAACCATCCATCCAAAAGTGGGCTTCGTCGCTGAAGATGGTTTTTCGACAAAGCCCATAGCTCATTCAGCGAATACACGGCGCAATGGTCGTTGGGCTTTAGTTCTTGAGTTAGCACCATTTTGTAAGCGTAAAACTTCAAGTACAGATGCAGAATTTGCCAAGTTGTGATCGGCGAAAGCCTCAATTCTTGCGCTCGACGAGCAATTGATTTGTTTCCGTTCTCGCGTACACCCTCACGAACGGCGCCTATGTTTTCGTTGGAGTGCTTACTTCGGTTACGTACAGGCGTTCTTTGATCGCTGACAGAACCACTTCTTTCAAATTTATCGATCAAACCCCGAATCGTTCTCTCGCAGGGACGATTATGCACACCGTAAACTTCACGCAATACACGGAAGGTTTGGCGAACAGATGATCCATTTTGATAATAAGTCTTCACAATTTCTACGCGTTGCTGAATGCTTTAATGTTCCATGGCTATTTGTCAATAACAACTGTAATCACATGAAAAAAAATGACTGCTGTAACTCAATAACAACGGCAGCTATCGCTTGTTAAATATAGGTCACTCTTGTTGAAAGATCCTTTATAATAAACAATCGCCAGAAATGTTCTTAGTACACAATAGAATTATTGTAGATACACGTTGTATAAAAGAGACTGAAATGACAGCTGTTTAGAAATAAGGTCAATATACCTTAGCCTTAATATTGCATGAAGAAAAGAGTACTGCTTAAAATCTTTATTTTCCTCCACAAGGATTAGGCCATCAGGCCTATTCCGACTTGGAAAATATTGTTACTGCTTAAAATATTGTTACACAAATGTAAAGTAGGAAGTGTTCGGAAAATGGTTAATACCACATAATTTTGATTTGGTATAAACTGTATATTTTAAATCGACTAGCACTTTTCCTAAATAAGTTTATGTACATACGACTTCGCTGGCTATTTACAGAAAATTCAGAATGTACATTTTATTTCTGTGCCAAGATCTAAAAATATATTCATTGTAATCAAAACCGTTAGTACCACTTTTGAAAGAACAATGTACCATATAAAGTGTAGTCTGGAATAGGAAAATTTTCATGAAAAGTTTTGGCATACATCCTTAAAGTATGTCAAACTTAAATGCGCAGTTGGCACTTATTACTTTCCCTACTACGTATAGTAAGTAAGGGAAGTATTGTATTCCACCCAAAAATTCGATACCGAGATTTCACCGGAAATACATGTTTTGAGACCCCCTGAATCCAAAAAAAGCATTTTTGGAAACATGTCCGTGTGTGTGTCTGTGTGTGTGTGTGTGTGTGTGTGTGTGTGTGTGTGTATCTGTGAACAGCATAACTCAGAAACGAACAGTCAGATAAAAACACCAAACTTGGTATTTAGGTTCAGTATCTTCCAGAGATGCGACACGAAGGTTTTCAAGAAAATCCCCCACCCCAGATTACCCTTTACATGGAATATTTTTCGAAAATTTTCATTTTATCAAAAATGAGTAACGATTTTGATTAAAATATCATATGTTTAAGATATTTTCATGGCAAATGAAATGTATATCTCCAAAAGTATTCTTCATTGTGAACGACTTTTGCATAACTGATAAACCATAAAAGATAGACAAAATGTTATTGCACAACAAAATTTACATCGCGTTAAAATACACAATTTATGTCATACACATTTTTTTGTTGGGTGAACCATTTTAGAGATATTGCTTGTTATTCCCTTAAATTTTCCAATACTTATAATTTTTCTCAAATTTATTATTCATTTTTTTTTGTCCTGGTAATGCAAAGAGAATGGAATACTCCACATAGCAACCACCTCTTAAAATATTTGATTATCGCTTAAAGCATAGCAATTCCCCTTGCATCTACAAGAAAATTAGCAATAAGATTAACATCTTGATATCTCGATTAACATGAAGCATATGGATAATAAGCGTTTGTAAAATCAGTTTGTACAAGAGTGGAGAAAGTCATGCGAGTGTAACAAATCAGATTTTTTTTCGTTGTGTAGTTCCGCTTAGAGGCGCTCTCACACACAGAAGCATGGGCGCTAAAAATATATATTTGTGTGGAGAGGGTTCATCTAAAGTTATTTCTGGAGTAATCGCAATATAGAATTTTTGGAATGAATGTAGGTAAGCAGTAGAGAAAATTATAAGACAATGCATTTCAAACTGTTATTCATAACTGTTTTGTGGTAACAAATAGTTCCCTTCAGCCTTGGTTTAATATTATTTTATGTATTTCATAAATTTTAAAAATTTATATAAAATTACTTTAAAAATTCATTTCTATTTTATGCTCCTTTTTGAGGTTTTGAGTAAAATTTTAGTCACACAGCCGTAGAAGAGAAATTTTGATGTTACATTCGCATTCGTGTATTAGTGGGTATACAAATTATTCTTACCGAAGATTTTTCTACCTGCTTCATTTTAATTGAGATAAACCTTTGTAGAAATAGATACATTACACATTTCGCTATAGATACAAAGGGAACAGAGATAGTCAAATGTTTATGTACTGTACGTTATATGCTGGTCTTAAAATTCTATACTGTTTCCATACATGGGAGAAACAACTGAATACTAACAGGACACTAATAGAATGACAGATATTAAATAATTTGAACCATTAATAACAGATATCTCGGTAATGACTTATGCCATAGAAAAATTATTGAAAATAACCTGCAAGTTTTAAAGAGATCTACATTTTTTGTTAGTAGGTTTTTTTCTATCGCACAACGTTCACCACGTATACAAGATTATACAAAATTCCCTCCGAATGAAGAACACTTTGCAGACGGTTCTGAGAAAATTCAAGGTATACATTTTATTTGTCATTCAAATAGCTTAAGCATATGATATTTTAATTAAAATCATTAGAGTAATTTTTTAGCAAATCCAAGATTTCGAAAAATCTTCGATGTAGGTAATTTGGGGTGAGGATTTCGTTGAAAATCTTCGTGATATCTTTTGATAAGCTTAAATTTCAAGTTTGGTGTCTATCGGACATTTAGTTTTTGAGTTATGCTGTTTACAGACACAGAAACACACACAAGGATCTTCTTTGACTGAAAGGGTTCTTTTATTCAAGGGACTTCAAAACATGTATTTTCGGTTTATAATCTCAAAACATAAATCTCTATTTCGAATTTTATGGTGAAATTCAATACATTTTCTACCAACTATGTACATGATAGAGAAAGCAAAAAGGCCTATACTCTACTCTGTCATATCTTATTTCAGTTTTTCATTTCCATTATTTATCCATTTTGCCTTTGCTATTCCTTTCAATGCCTGCTTGAAGTAGGAAAAATGTGAAAGACAACAAAGAAAGTCTTAAAACGTATATTTAATGGTATCGGATATGAAACTATATGTTCTATAATTATTTCATAGTATAGTAATTATTTCATTGGTTATTAGCTTTCTTTACTATAACAACATAATCTTAGTTTCTCAGGTAGAAAACCCCGCCTAAGAAGAGGCCTTAAACCCCAATGGCACATGACGTTAATTAGGCAAGGGAACAAGACCAAACCAACCCTTCTTTGTCAGTTTTTGGATTTTGCGTATCAACGAGGCATTCCAATACAGAGGATAAGAGTGAGGGATGAACAGCTTTATAGCAAATGTTCGCCCCAAAGTTTGCTACACTTGTGGTTTAGTGGGGTGGGTAAGGCTAGGGCAAGGTTTTCTACTCGTCAAACGAATAGGGTTTATAAAACCTTAAAAATCAATTTTAGGTACCTAAAATAGCTTTCAGACTATAAAAATGGGCACTAAACACCAGTTTTAGGCACTAAAAATACGATTTCCACGAGCTAAGCATAAGATTACTTCAGAAAATGTATCTCCATTTTCTCAAAGTTTAAAAATGTTATTAATTAGTGAGCATTAAAAATTACAAAATAACAAAAACAGTAAATTTTATAAATTATTATAGCTGAAACATTTTATTGTGTCTTCAACTATAAATTATGGATGCTAATACATAATGAGCTTATTAAGTTGAAAAAAGACCTCTCAAAACTAATTAAACAGATCACAGTGGAAATACACCACACATTACAGATACACCATTGTGACCTAAATCCTCTGGAGCTGACTTGGAGGCGTCCCCCAAAGGGATGCAAAACACAATATATCGTTAAGAATATCAATGTAAAATAAATGCTTGAAATACATTTGAGAAGCAACAGAAAATACATGGAAAAGGCTTGGAAATGTGTGCATATTAACAGTTAATGAAGAGGATGAGGTATGTGAGTCACGAAAAAATGGAAAATACACCATTTGAAAGGGATTTCTGCTGTACTGCAGTCACCGACCAATACCAAAGGATGACAAAGAGGCTTAGAGGGGGCAAGTATTGTGTTTCTCTTTCTACAAAACAAGTGAAGCTACCCACTAAAGCTTTAAAATAAGCAGTCTTTTTCCCAGAAAGTGTAATTTCCACAACGAAACTATCACAAACCTTAATCAAAGTAATCCCATGATATAAATACTATACTTAATCTTTCATTACTGCATGAAAAAAAAAACTAGTGAAACACTTAAATGGTAAAATAGGCACTTTTAGGCTCTAAAATCTTAAAATATGTACCAATGGTCAAAATAGGCATTTTAGGCACCACAAAATCCCTTCCGTAACTTTATATTTTACATGAAACGTGATATTTAACTAGCTTTAGTTTATGCGTACACATTAAAAAATACGTAAGCATTTAACCTAATATCCGACGTCTACTTATTAGATTCTACCATCTGGTCATTTTTCTGGGCTTTATACTCGACAAAAGACAGTGCAATTTTAAAGGCTGTTTTTGCCGCACAGTAATATCCAAAACTAAGGGTAAAAAAGGTACGGACGAACGGAGAGGTTCCCGAAGCAGAGGCGGAGTACCGCAAGCAGATATAACGACCCTTTTTGCTTCTACGTGATCGCTGGGAGTGAGGGAAGGAAGGGGAAGGGATCCAAAGAGCGACCAGAACAGGATGACGACGAGCGAAAGCATGGTATGGCGTCCCTAACGTTTTCAGATTGAACGCATCCGCCACCCGGGCACACCCAAAAGCCCCCAACCCTCAGGAGTCCCCCGAAGGGGTGCCCGCCGGAGAGAATTCTGAATCGGGTCCTAACTGAGCAGTTTCGTAACGTCAGTGAAGAAATCTTTATACAGCCCACATGCAGCGCCCAGTTGCAACCCACCGAACACCGTCGACTGATCCTACAACCCTGAAGCCGATGGCAAGAAAGATGATGAGTACAGGAAATGAGGGGCAGGAAAGTCATGACAGAAGGTGAACCACCCAGCATTCGCCTTCCGCCCGGGAAACCATGAAAAATCCATAAATCGGGAATGGGCGGTTGCCGGGAAGCTAACCGGGAACCACCGAATTTGAGTTGCACACGTTACCGCGGCGCCACCTCGCTCGGCCAATGATACCTAACTCATAGCAATTAGTGGCCGCAAGACAACGAATAGCAAACCCTCTTTGCTCGCAACTAAGATGTAGCCGCCCTTGTAAATCAGATTAAATTGAGTTTTACTTATGGACGCTCCTTAACTGCTGTGGTCCTTAGCGTCCCGTTCTATATTGGGCGTGAAATACCAGTATTTTTGCTCAGAGGCTCCTTTACGCCCGAAAAAATCCATTGCCCTCCGTCGGAGCGACCTCGGGAACTAGATGCTAGCATGGTAACCACTACACCACGGAGGACGACGCCGCCCTTGTAGCAAAAGAGGACTGAATAAAGGGGACTAATTTTGTAATAGCTGTATCAAATACTAAATGATTATTGATATAACATGAGTTAATTTTATTTAATTTTTTCTCATAGACGTCTTAGAAAAGCATTGAAAATGCCGTATAATTGATTACCTTAACCGAACCTAAGACTTCATATTTTCCGCATTTAAATGTTTGCTCTGAAAGGTAAATAAAGGGAGGCAACTAAACCTGAATATAACGTTTTGTAAGGTCATATTGACATGCTAAGTACAAACACTTCAAGGTAAATGTTCTCTGTTTGATGTTTTCACACACCTGCGAAGTTCACTTACGTAGGTTTCATCTAACTCGAACTTTCTGAAAGATTACATAGATGCTTAGAATTCTAATTGTTCATCACAAAAGTACGTTGAGAAGGAAAATGTTTTTGCACATCTGAAGTTTCTCTTCCTGTATTATACCCTCATTTACAACTTTATTAAGCAATAAAACTGTTACAGACACATTTATTATGTGCATACGTTTATTTTTGTCCGATATTTGAATGGTTTCATGCGAATTAAAAACTAGCACAAAATTAACTATTTCACCGCGTTTTCTCTTTTCCTTACAAATCTCAATTATATTTATTTATTCAAAAAGAGGGATATATAAAATAATCTCTGCGGTCTCGACCTCATTAGTTTTGTGCAAGCTCCATCCATGACTGGAAACAAAGGGAAAGAAACAATGGCAATCAGCAAAAACATTTGCTAGAACCAGATAAGGGGTTAGCATAGATGTTTTAACTTGTCATTGCCAACATAAACTGCTGTTTCTCCCTTCGCAAGATTCATTGTACTCGAATGCAGCTGATGTTCTCCATAGGAAAACATCAGAGGATCCAAATTCAAATTTTAGCTTCTACTTATTGCTCCATAGAGGATTCTCTTTCTAAAAATTAATATTTTTCTTTCATAATCATGAGAAATAGTAATAAACAGTTGTAGCAACGGTTTCAATTAAAAACTTAGTAAATACGCTCGTAAAAACAAATAATATAGTTTTTGACTCAACTGCCAAAGAAAATTAAATGTTTATGACTGAATCTTAGACTAAGTTGAAAGAAATGACACATTCTCAGTACTGCCCATTTTTCCGTCACATCATTCAAATTGCATTATCTTTATTAACTATTGATATGAGTGTTGAAAATATAGCTGGACATATATATTTATTACACAGCTATAAAAACACGGGCTTGCCGGTTTGTTTTCGCTGAGCTGAGCGTAGAGAGCGTTGAGAATTGAATGATGCTGAAAGAAGATTTTCTTACACACATTCCTTCTTTGAGCAATGGTTTAAAAACCTTAAGTACTGAAGTTTGACATTATATAAAAAAAACATTTATCCGTAATATGAAGTGTTATTCTTTTCAATCTGAAATACTCCTACATTAGATGTTTTCTCTTATTTGCCTGTTGTTTATATGTGGTTTGAAAGTAGCTGCTAAAGTGTAAGTTATTTTGCTCGTGGTATTTTCAGTATGGAAACAACTACATTCCAACAAACTGTAGCAAAAAACAGTATTCATTGCCTATTTTAACTGTTGCAAAATAAAAAATGGCGGTCACGCACCGTAAGCAAGAAGACCTTCAATAGATGTGTGTAAGGGAAACGATGTGCGCATGAGATGAAAATTGTTCCCTAATTTAAAACAATAGTTGCCATTGGTGAGAAGAAGGTCACGTTTACAAATGACTTCGTGATAAGGATCTTACGCCAGCAATGACTTTAATTTTCGTTCTTTCATAGATCGTACGTATCACTTCTCAAAATTCAAAATTAATATTATAATTGCTGGAAGATCACGGATAATTGAATTGAGCTTGGGGAAACGGAATGTGTTTTGGAGTTAAAAAGCATATTTAGATTTATTATTTCTGAATATTTAAGCAGTTAAAACATGATCTAAGATCTGCTGGGAGTGGAAAATGTGGATGATCTTAAGGGCTTTATCTCTTGATGTTTCACGCAAAGTTTCTGGATGGTGTATGCTTGCGGTCGCAGCACAAAATAGCAGGTACATTGGGGTAGGCATCGATATTTTCGGAACGCATTTTTCCAAAGTTTCCCAAGTTCCAGGTTGCATCTGATAACACTGATGATGATGATGATGATGATGATGATAAGGTAGGCCTAAATAAATAAAGTTCTCCCAGTGTGCATGAGACAATTCAAACTCTAGAAATTGCACAACAAGTTCTATCATCGCAAAGCCTAAACGAAGATGTGTGGAAAAATTAACGATATTTTCAAACCGCAGTAAAGCACCAGTGCTTTCTCTCTCTCTCTCTCTCTCTCTCTCTCTCTCTCTCTCTCTCTCTCTGTATATATACATATATTAGTTTGAATTATGAATAACTGTACTAACATGCATGTAAGTATTCTAAATAATGTATTAATGTATTGTTTATTATTTATGTGTTTGTTTCATTTATTACTTTCTTATGTTAAATAATATATAATTATTTTGAGTCATAATCTAATAAAAGAGTTTCACTTCCACAATAAAATTCATCCTTACATTTTTTTTCATTTGTACATTACTTTAGCCGTCTCTCTTTGTAAATATGCAACTGAGGTTATACATTCTTTTGTAGTGTTTTATGGTCTAAACATAGCCGTTGACTCTGTATGTTTATTGGAAGTGAGGCGGAAGTTTAATGCACAAAACCACAGAATTATTATAGGTTTACTGATTTCTGATTGCCACTGACAGTGATGTTTGTAAGGTTCTTTCTCCTTACTACGATTACTGATTTACGTTTAATCTTTATAGACAATGAGGATAATACACAAGATAATTTTATAAAGTTTCTGCTTAGTTTCACGCCAACGCATTTGCCTCAACAGTAACAAAACTCGGTATATATTGTTTTCATTAGGATGTGAAGTCCTTGATAATGTATGCTTTTACATCAAATAGGACTGCTAACGATGGCAAGTTATATTTGGATGACCACGTAAATGAAATTTTTAAACAATCGGTAGGGTACCTGCCTATTGTGCCAGGGGTCCTGGGTTCGATTCCCAGCTAGGGTTTGGGAATTTTTCTCTAGTCAAAATTATTCTTTATCCTCCCCATAGTCTGGAAGTATGAATGGGAGTTTGAATGTCGTATGATCTAATGATTAAAAACCAAAAGTGCAAGAAACGACAAGAATTGCACGAGTTAACACCTTTGCCAATAGACAAAGTTCCAAAGGAAAGGTCACCAATAAGACCAATGCATTTAAAGGCGGGGTATAAATGGAACTAAAAAAACTCCACTTATTAAGAACGCTAAAATATTTGGTATCTTATCTAAAATCTCATATGCATTTTTTCAAGTGGCTAAAAATCACTGTAGTTTGATGGTAGTTTGGATTATTTTTTAACATTTATCTTTTATTTATTTTAATTCAACGCATTTAGACAAAAAGCAGTTTCAGAAACGCTAAGAGTTCTGCATTGAAATTCATTTTAAAATGTTAGTATCCTTTTATTGAGAGTCGCACAATTTTCTAGCATTCATGCATTAATTTGACCATGTACTGCTATCTTCGAACATGCTTATCACACCTACAAGGTCGAGTCGCTAAAAATATAACATTGGGCTAGCAATCTCTACTTGCTTACATCAATCAGAGTTGAATTATTTCTGACTTCTTCTGTTCCACACCGAGAGTAATATAATTAACTGGTTATTGGTTATTTGTTTCAAACCAATCATAGAGAGACTTGATAAGGGTTGGGTGGAAACTGGAGTTTCTTATAGAAGAAAAGACACCTTGTTATCTAGGGGAGTGGGACAGTTTTTCTGCTCCTAAATGTGCTTATATACAGACATGCAAAAAACGCAGTGAGTGCGTGACGATTATTCACCGACAATCTTCCGGCAGATGACGTAGTCTCTCATTTTTTCAGCCCTCCAAGATGACTTTTAACTTTTAAACCTTTGCATACATTGTGCTAATCGTTGTTACCTCATTCTTTGAATATTTAACTGTGCAAGGCCCCTATTCCCTTTATCGCTGACATCTTGCTAGTTGCATTATATTATGTGCATACAGGAAATACAAACTGCACGTGAAAGTTTCCTGCAATGAAGCAACTTGACGTAGGTGTGTTGTGTTTTATAGTCGAGAAGATCAGAGTTCGTGACTGGTGGCGTGAGGCAATTGCATTAGGCAACCAGCTTAACGTTCTGTTAGTTATGGCCTTGGTGTCTTTCAGCATATGAGCAACAGTGTTAGGAGGTCGCAATTAACAGCTGCAATTCAAAACGACATGCGTTCCGATTCCATATATTTGAACCCTTAAAGTATGCACTGCGAGCTATGCAGAGTATGTAGACCATTCTCCTCGGAGTTTGGTAACGTAACGGTTCTTACACTCTCCATTCTATTCGGTGTTCTGGGAAGATAATCTATCTTATAGTGTTTAACGTCCGTGCTTACTTCATACAGGTGGCGAACACTGGTGATACATGAAATTGAAATCGTAATTCGGGAACAAAATTTGGGGAGCAAACATACGGCTCTGGCAGAATTTCAACCGCGGACCTCCCATTCCCGTGTCTTAACGACCTTGGCCACCCATGTCGGTCCGGAAAGATGGTCGTGATAAAAAATATGTGTATATAAATACAGGTTGAATAAGAAGAACATGAAATAACTTTAAAGCGTCATTCAGGGGATATATTTGAGTATTTGCTTATAGGGAACATATATGCGTAAATGTAACCCTTGTTATCGAGCTAGAGAACATTAACATTATACAAACGCCGCGTTTGGTTGTATACAATTCTGTCATACAGATCCCTGTTCTCCCACATCACTACACCTTATAACGTACCTCTTACATGAAGGTATGATGAACATGATATATAGGAAGATGATGATCATCATTATCTTCCTAGCAGGCAACAGTCCTAGAAGGACTGTTTGCTTTCCCTGATGGTCTGTAGTTCAAGATGATACGGGGATCCTGATTCTGAGCATACGCTTGATGGTTTGGAATCAATTTCCTTGATATTGATGACTATACTGCATGACAGTTACATTTCCCGTTCTTGTAGGATGTCTTCATTTCATTGATGGCCCCATTTATTGCATCCTGCATAATGTATTCGGCATACAAACTTCATTTCGCTGACAGTAACTTTATTTACATCACACTTTCGTGAGGACTAAGCTTCGCTGCCGTAACAGAGGAAAGGTCTTGTCAAGGCGAATGTGGGTATGTGTTTGGTCTAAGGAAAGTTTCGTTATACTATTGATAATACCAGCAGATTTATTGAATTTAAAGATTTTTATATGTCTAATGGGAAGTCCATGGTAGGAGCATGGTACGGAGGGGAACGTAGCACCTAAAGCTACAAGAGCTTTTGTGCCTAAGTCCCTGATGGGAGGGAGGGGTGAGGTGAGAGGAGACAGAGGGTGGCCGGACCAGGAGGCACGATAGGACAGAGGGCAGGGTCCCTACTTTTACAGATTGGAATTCCCCGGATAGCAGCTAGTGCAACCGGCTCACCTCCTCCCTCAGTAGGCTTGCGCATCCCACTGACGGGTCCGGAACTCGGGGACCGTCCCCATTCCGTGGGACGGAGGGTTACATAGAGCATCCTTTTACCCTGCCGTGCAACGCCGAGACTCCCACGGACATTATCAGCCCTGAAACAGACCAAGCAGATGAAAGGGAGGTGAAATGGAGAGACAGGAAATTCGGGGGATGTTCATGGAACATCCCAGCATTCGCCTAGTGACCCAGGGAAAGCCCCAGAATAAAACCCATGTGTCACTAAGGCTGACCGCTGGAATCGAACCCACGACCTCCCGAATGTGGGTCATAGACGTTACCGCCTGAGCCATTCCGCTCGGTTAAAACCAAGGTAATTAAAATCATTAATTATTTGTAAAATTTTGTCGTTTATACAAATTTTGCTGCGTACAGGTTCTTTACCACAGAATGCTATTACTTTTGTTTTTGCAGTGGATATTTCCATGTGATATTTACCTGCTATTATTGTTAAATTATAGACTGAATGTTGTAAATCATTTTCTGAAGTGACTGGCAAGATCAAATCATTAACAAAAATCAGGGCGTCTAGGTGTAAATATCAATTTATAGTTATATGACCTGCATATACATAAATCTGAATCGGTCGAAGTTAAAAGCAACTAAATCATTTTTGCTTTCTCTCCCGTTTACGTAAGACACTGGAAGTGTTGCATTCGCTCAAAAATTTTATATTCAGATTTCACTAAATTTCAAAATAAGTTTTAGGAAAACCTTCAGGTGTTTCGCTATTGCCGGAGAACAACATAACCTAAAAGAGAAAAGTGCACATATTTCATACTTAAGTAAAACCGTTTTTAAGGATAAAGAGAAACGATTTTAACAAACTTCCCATCTCTCAAACAACTGTTTGCTTAGAGAGTAACGAATATCTCGAAGATTGTTAATGCCACAAAAATAATATTATATAAATTGTGTAGTACGTTTTTGTCTGTTTCTTTTGGTTTACCAGTCACACAAAATTATACAACATTCACTCAGAATGAAGAGCACTTCACAGAGTATTTGCATAACATTCAACAAAAACGCGAATTATTGCAAAGGTAGGAACGTTTGGCTCATGCTAGCCAATCCTTGCTCCGTTTTTAGATGAGACATACACAACCCGCTTACGATCTGCTGGGATGAAAGGTAAAGGTAATCACTGAGAGAGAGTCGGGAGAGAACACCGCATGCAAGCCAGTCGGCCCCTTGTGCTTCCAACATGACCCCTGTGAGGGAAGGATGAGGGGAGAGAACCGAAGGGCGAACAGATCCGGATGCCAACGGGGCCCCTAACATTTCCAGAAATAACACATCCGACGTCGCACGGTCCCTGCTTACAAGCCATCGACCTCCAGGGTCCCCGAAACCGCAGCCTCACACTGAGGAGAGACCTAAATGAGCGGTACCACAGCGACGCCAGAGAAGAAACCTTTACAGAGCGCAAACCACCGCCCAGCCGCAACCCGCCGAACACCGTCGCCTGGTCCTACAGCCCTGATACAGATGAAAAGGAAGATGACGGGTACAGAGTCGTGGTAGAAGATGAACCACCCCATCATTCACCTGGCGACCCGGGGAAACCAACAAAAACTCATGGGCCAGAGTAAGCGGTGTTCGGGGATCTATCCCGGGACCTCCCGAATGCGGGCCACAGACGTAACCGCCTGAGCCATCCTGTTCAGTTCGCTGGGTTGAAATTGAACATTGAGGTGTGTCCGCAACGTAGGTGTTAATTTGACTGGAACTCAACAAACTACACACCAGAGTAATTGTTAGAACTATTTGATTAAAGTACCGTTACATTCTTAGCAGAGAAAACCAAGCTAATTTGAGAATAACGTAATTTATTTTCCTTCTCTCTAAATAAAACTGTTCCCCAGATTTTCTAAGCTAACCTGGAATATATTACCTCCAGTTTCACTCTATGAGGTGTATTAACTATCCGTGCTTATTTCTTAATTTATGCTAAGCGACAAACGTTCCTCATTTACTAGCAGCTCATTTACCTATTTGGGTACCCGAGTGGGATGGCTCAGGCGGCAACATTTGTGGCCCGATTTCGGAATTCGTGGGTTTGAATCCCGTGGTTAACCTTCCTGACTCATGCTATTCTTGGGGGTTTCCCTGGGTGCTAAGCAAATGCTGGGAAGGTCCATTACATCCTCCGAATTTCCTGTCCCTTCATTTCACCTCGTTTCACTTTACCTTTAATCTGCTTGGATGTTTCAAAGTTGCAAGTGCCGGCGGGAGTGTTGCTGTTGCATAGCAGGTGAAAAGGAATCTCTCTGTAACACTTCATCTCCCGTAATGGAGGCGATCTCCAAGTCCAGCCCCCCCCCGGTGGGATGTGCAAACCTGCAGGTGGGAGAGGAGTCGTTTTTACCAACTGCCATCCGGGAGTTTCAATCTGGAAAAAGGCAGGAACCCTGTCCTCTGCCCTCGTGCCTCCTGGTCCGGCCGCTTTCTGTGTCTCCTCTCACCTCATCCCTCCCTCCCGGGGGCGTACCGTCAGGTGCTTAGGTACAAAACATCTTCATGGGTCGAGGTGCTAGGTCCCCCTCAGCTGCTAGTCCTAGTCTAGTCCTACCTATTTGGGTATATAAAGGATCGATGCTGTGAAAATGCAGTTTCTGGAACACCAGATACTCTGGAATGAAGTCGAGCCCAAAAAATACATGCGTAGTAGTAGTAATAGTAGTAGTAGTAGTAGTAGTAGTAGTAGTAGTAGTAGTAGTAGTAGTAGTAGTAGTAGTAGTAGTAGTAGTAGTAGTAGTAGTAGTAGTAGTAGTAGTAGTAGTAAGTTGCTTATGACATTATTATATCACGTTGTTTTTACTAAATATTAAAAATCGACAAACACGTACCAGTGTATCACGTATCCTATTGTAAAGAGATCGAAGTGCGCACGCGTGTACGTGGGGGTGTGGATTGGTAGGTGCATATTCCGGATTTGCTGTAAGTTTGGGAGGGACATTATATCGCAATTACACATAATGTATAAAATACGGACAACTTGAAAACTATCTACCGGCTTTTACCTTTCATATTATTATTATTATTATTATTATTATTATTATTATTATTATTATTATTATTATTATTATTATTATTGTTAATTACTCTTGAGACACATTGTTCGTATATATCGTGTGTGGATTTAATTTCTTGTTTATTTTTAATGAGTTCCGAAGCTATGTTGTTCATTTAAACAAATAGTAGATAAGCGGTTTTCATTTTTTGTGAAGTACTTTCCACCCTTTTAATGAATAAAAAATGGGGAAAAAGAATAAAAAAATAAACACTGAAGACTCCGCAGCGGTAAAATTCTGCTGTTGCAGTAATGTATTGCAAATCATATATTCAGTTTTTTTTCTAGTTTCTTTTTTTTTTCAACATGAATGGCTTTACTGAAAATCAAAAGTGCTTTGATTATCTGAGAGAAACTAGAGAGTATATCAGCTTTTCAACCTTTTACATTCTCGTTACATCGTTTACCAGTGTTAGTGGTAGTGCTTTCAGAGCCTGAAAGTATTTGTGACATCCTTGATATCACGGAGGTCCCTCCCCCGCCCCATATTACTCCACAGCAGCAGAACGGAAGGTAGTGAAAGGGGTTTGCACTTAAACAAGTAAATCGGATTTTCGACAAGTGCATTTTAGTCATCTTTCATGATTGCCAGGAAACAACCAAAGAAAAGGGCTTCTGTTTATGAAATTTTATTGCATTTGTAACGCTGTAAACAATTTCACACACGGCGGGTGTTAGAAGATAAAAGAAACTCTATTTATGATAATATATTTACTGATTAGATGAGCCACGTTTAATGATTAAAACACTAAATTACCTAAAACAGCGTACAAAATAAGTAACTTTTAACATATTTAATAACGTGCTCAAATACCAAAATAAGCAATAGAGATAAAGTACTATCTTTCAAGAAACTAATGTTCACTTTTCGCGGGTCAGTATCATTCAGGCGTTCCGTGAGTAGGAGGTACGAAAACTAAATCGACCATGATCGTAGATGTATACTGTCATGGCCGCCAATTTCACCTGTCACTCACTTCGAAGGTTTCTATAGCTATTTTAAACCAGTATGGCAAAATATGGACTAAATATCACAAAACAAACTGCAATTCTCTTGCAACTGAGCATTAACTACATGGCTTGGAAAATATGCATAAAACGGAAAACACGTGGAGTATGATTTTAATAGAACCAACATCTATGTTGCATATAACGCACGGCCTACCATATGCGGTCGTAACTCAGTGGTAAGACCCAAGGTGTTTAAACGTGCCGAGGATTCATGGTTCGAACCCCAGCATATTGTCATACTTTTTATTCCAACACTTTACTTGTATTTCTTGCGCATGCGCAAAATGTTGCTGAAAGTTCTTTATGCACTGCATTTGAACATTTTCATAAGGCTTCATCACAGTAAAGCAGCATGCCACGTCCACGAGATTGTATGGAACTAGCTGTAACTCAAAGGGGTGGAATTGTAGGTCGTGCTAGTCATGGTGAAAACGCCTCGCAAATCGCCAGGGAATTGGGTTGTGACCGAAGGATAGTGACACAATGGCTAGACCGAGGGAGAAGTTGAATGGGCCAAATCATGCAGGTGTTTTTGTAGGCCTCGTGCAATAACACTTCTCAAGACGAAGTTCTGGGATAAGATATGAAGAACCAACCTTAAAGACACAGTCTATCTTTCTGGACAATGCAGTTGAGTATGGTTGCTCATATCAAAACATACGTCAACGATTAACGGATGCCGGTATTGCATTGCATCGCATCGTCCTACCACTAAGGTCCTTCTCACTAAGACACACAAGGCAAGAAGCGTAATATTGAGCACAGAGTAATATTGACCTTCCTCAGGCTTACTGGGACCTGGTAATCTGGAGTGACAAGGTATTTCGATCCGACCACCAAGGGACCCCATATCTGTATAGACTACGAGATAGATACGCGTCAGAGCACGTCGTTTGAGCAGAATATTCGGGAAGAATTGCAACACATTTCTGGGCCTTTATAACAGCATCAGGTCCAAGGGTGTTAATTCAAATTTCAGAAAGAATGACAGTGCACTCTATGTAGATATTCTCGAAAACACTTTGCTGCCATCCCTTCGTGCTATGTATTTATGTACGACAGTGATGTGTATACCGCAAACATCACCCAGTATTGGCTAACGAGGCATCCAGAAATAATCTGTATGGGCTGGCATCCAAGATCTTCTGATCTGAACCCCATTAAACATGTATGGGCCTTCATGGTAAAGGAATGGCAAGAACGTCGACCAGGCAGGGTGCGAGTGAATCTGGTTGCTCGCGCAATAAGGCTATGGAAAAATTATCAACAGAACCCAAACGGTGTTCTGCACTGGTTATAAACATGTACGAAAGAGTAAACGATGTAATTGTACCCGGGGGCCATTATACCAGTTCTAAAACACAAGATTTCATTTTTCTTTTCCATTCGTTGTTTCGACAAGTCGTTTTTTTTCAGGAGAAATGCATTGTCTATAAATCTGAAATGTTTCAGAAACTAATTTATTTCTTCATACTTACCAGGTGGGTCTTCTTTGCCTGCGGATTGAGAAGTTATGCAGTCCCGGCGTTGAACATGCCATGCCGTAAACACTGTCCACGGCATCGTGTCGTATCAATTTCAGCCGAAATGATCGCTTTGCATCGCTGTGCGTGCAGTGACTTGCATTGGTTGCGCAAAAGTGTGTTCCTTGGCCTTCAGTGGTGAAGGCCGCAGGTTCAAACACTGCCACTTGAAGGTACTTTTTATGTTTAGTAAATTTATCGAGAACTGGCAGTTGGGTATGAATGTGTCGTTTCACTTAATTAGTTTAATTATGTGAATTTCATTAAAACACAAGTTGTTACTTGTTAGAATACGCTTTAATGAACATATAAACAAATGCATATAACACTGTAATTATAACTAAACAAACATAAGGCATCATTAAATAATGTTTCACTACTTAAAGCTATTTCTTTATACAAAAGAAAGCCAATAAATTGTTCTGAGAGTTTACAAAATGCAGTACGTACGTACAAACTAGATAACGTTTGCAAGCCCATATTATGATCGTTGTGAACCTCTCTGGTTTCCAAAGTATGCATTTAACAGTGACTATGACATCATGCCGGACCATCACACAGGTAAACCATTACAATTTATCCGTTTCCTCCATGTAGTTGTAATGGGTGATCGAACTGGCTACCATGCCGGAGGATGCAATATCTCAGTCTAACCATCATCGCCAGCCTAACCCGGCGCAACATGGTCGGTGTGATGTCACGGCAGGCTAAGATTATGCGTTCCCTGAGCTGTTGAGGGGTCATTGACCGCTCCTGGTACACGACATATTTAAGATAATCCCATAAGAAGAAATGCAATGGGGTTAGATCTGGGAGCGTGCTGACCACCGTATAGCCCATGCCGTCCGATCCATCACTCAGGGTAGGTGGCATCGAGATAAGCCGTTACATGACGGACCGAATGAGCTGACGACCCATCATGTTGGTATCACATAGTCGGTTCTGCAACGGTACTACATCCAGTAGAGTAGGCAGCTTGTGTTGTAGGAAGTGGATATAGCGATCCCCAGTGAATTGGCCATCATAAAAACACGGGCCTATTAGATGATCACCAAATATACCAGCCCAAACGTTGAAACCTCAATTGTAAGGCCTCTCGCACCCAATGTGGGTTTATAGTGCTCCAGTAATGCATGTTGTGGCGATTTACATGGCCCCTGTGTTGTGGAACCCTGCTTCGTCTGTACATAGCAAACACAGTTGCGTTGCTTGGTCACAGACAGGGCAATCTCTTCGTGAATGTGGTGTCTTGTGCACTGTTCCTGATTCCAGAAGGCGGTTCGCAACTCGCAAAAACGTGCGATCTAAGGGAAGTGTTCTCTGCGGAAACCTTTGTTGGTGTAGACGACGTGCCTCCGTTGCCTTCTGCTGTGCTTCTCCGTATACTAACAGCATGTACAGATACTCTATATTCATAAACATTGTTCCACAGTGAGCACGAAGGGCTGGAAGTTCGTATTTATAGGCAAATATGTTTTCTAGTGCATTCGGAAAGAAATCATGATTTACTAGAACGTTCGCGAAATATGAACAGAAATGAATAAAGAACTCGTTTCTTCGCAGACGTGATTTGAACTTCCGAGCTTCACCATGACTTTCCAGCATGTTAACCATTGCGCTACTAGAGCGCATTAACAACGGGCACCCCGTAGCGCTAATCAGCGGGCTGGTGAATGCGATGTCAGCACCTGCATTTCGCGTCGTCTGCAAAATACAGGGTTGCCTAGTTAACAATCCGCAAGATGAGAAGTCTCACGCGGTATATGACATGGCTTTAGCTATGAAATTGAAGTTGTTTAGTTTGCATTTTAAGCGCCATTTCCTTAGCTATCGTCTTCTTTTGTTATTTCTAATAAATGTAGTAACTATATTATAACTAGCAGCTACACAAAATACACGTTTTCAGTTTTATGCATTATACTCCATCAAATTATACACAACTACATTTGAAGCTGTAAGTTTGTTTTTCTCAAGATGAGAATTTATCAGTTTCTTGTCATTTTATATGTTAGCTTATTGTTATAATCAGATGATTGTATACAGCATTTAGAAGATGGCTCCATTAAAATTACCTTTCAACCGTCTAGCATTTTCATCAAAATCATGTAGTAGTAGCTTAGCTGCAAGAAAATTCTAAACTTGTTCGTTACTGCGTCTTAGAAAGTGAAAAAGTTGGAATGAGAAGTATGACCATATGCTGGGGTTCGAACCCTTGGCACACGTGAAACAGCGTGCGTTTTACCATTTAGCTATGACAGTAGATGTTAGTGCGTGGGTTATATACAACATACACTATGTGATCAAAAGTATCCGGAGACCCCCACAAACATACGTTTTTCATCTTAGGTGCCTTGTGCTGCCACCTACTGCCTGGTACTCATTGTCTGCGACCTCAGTAGTCATTAAACATCGTGAAACAGCAGAACTCACGGACTTCGAACGTGGTCGTGTGATTGGGTGTCACTTGTGTCAGAAGTCTGTACGCGGGATTTCCACACTCCTAAACATCCCTAGGTCCACTGTTTCTGATGTGATAGTGAAGTGGAAACGTGAAGAGACATGTACAGCACAAATGTGTACAGGCCGACCTCGTCTACTGACTGACAGAGATCGCCGACATTTGAAGACGGTCGTAAAGAGTAATAGACAGACATCTATCCAGACCATCACACAGGAATTCCAAACTGCATCAGGATTCACTCAAAGTACTATGACAGTTAGGCGTGAGGTGAGAAACCTTGGATTCCATGGTCAAGCGGTTGCTCATAAGCCACACATCACGCAGGAAAATGCCAAACAACGCCTTGCTTGGTGTAAAGAGCGTCAACATTACACGATTGAACAGTGGCAAAACGTTGTGTGGAGTGACGAATCACGGTACACAATGTGGCGATCCGATGGCAGGGTGTGGATATGGCGAATGCCCGGTGAACGTCATCTGCCAGCGTGTGTAGTGCCAACAGTGAAATTCGGAGGTGGTGGTGTTATGGTGTGGTCGTGTTTTTCCTGGAGGGTATTGCACCCCTTATTGTTTTGCGTGACACGATCACAGCGCAGACCTACATTGATATTTTAAGCACCTTCTTGCTTCATACTGTTGAAGAGAAATTCGGGGATGGCGATTGCATCTTTCAACACGATCGAGCACCTGTTCATACTGCACGGGCTGTGGCGGAGTGGTTACACGACCATAACATCCCTGTATGGACTTGCCTGCACATAGTTCTGAGTTTAATCGTATAGAACGCCCTTGGGATGTTTTGGAACGCCGACTTTGTGCCAGGCCTCACCGACCTACATCGATATTTCTCCTCAGTTTCGCACTCCGTGAAGAATGGGCTGCCATTCCCCAAGAAACCTTCCAGCACCGGATTGAAAGTATGCCTGCGAGAGTGAACGCTGCCATCAAGGCTAAGGTTGGGCCAACACCATATTGACTTCCAGCATTACCGATGGAGGGCGCCACGAACTTGTACGTCATTTTCAGCCAGGTGTGCGGATACTTTTGATCACGTAGTGTAGATGTTGGTTCTATTAACATCATCATTCCACGTGTTTTCCGTTTTCTTGCATATTTTCCAATGCCATGTAGTTAAAAGCCCAGTAGCAAGAGAATTGCTTTTTGTTTTGTGATATTTAGTCAATATTTCGTCATCTTTGGTTAATATAGCCATAGAAATCTTCGAAGTGAGTGATAGGTTAAAATGACGACCACGACAGCATGCATAAACGAGCATGGCCGAGTTAGTTTTCATACCCCCTACTCACGGAACCCGTAATAATACCTACTGACCCACGAAAAGTGAACCTTTACTTTCTTGAAAGATATTACGCTGATACTTCAAAATATGTGCATTATAAATAGGAACTGTCGCGTAACGTCAGTGAACTGTTTTCGCGGCAAAGTTAGAAAGCATTACATTGACGTTTGGATTAACAACTCCGTCGGACGCGTTTTTCCCGAAAGTCCAGATAGGGATGGCAGCACTATGGTAACTTTCTCGAAAATGTCCAATGGTCAGAAGCATAAAGGAGACGTAGAGACATTCAGTTAATTTAATTTCTCGCAGCAAAAGTAAGCTCGCATGGAATGCAACACAACAATTGAACATCAAGTCCACGATTATAAAATATTTGTTGATTTCGAAGCTAAATAAAACTAGTTTAATTTTAATTGGCTTTATTTGTTTGCCACAATATACTCTTTAAACTAGAGGTTGTTGCTTGCAAATATATTAAGAAACTTAGCGATAATTAAAAACACTCTATTGTCTAAGAATTCCAGTCCTTCTAATAGACTAAAATCTACTTTTCAGAGCCTAAACCCAACTGCGTTAATCTTTACTGCAATTTTTCGAGAATCAGTAGAACTGGCATTTACTTATGGATGTAAGGCAGGGGCCAAGAAAAAGCTCCTTAGCGGGTTCTTACCCGCAGTTTAAGCTTATGGTATTATCTTGACTTCAACCACAGTATGAGTTACTGCACGAAACAACACAATAGTTTCGAAACGTTCACATGAGCACCTTGCTCACGATAGCTTTATTTGAATTATGTAATAATGAATATCGTTGCTTAAGTTTTCATGTGTTTGAGGGTCATGGTCTATGGAACTGCAAGTTATATGTACATATTTCCAAGGATACGTTTTAGTGATCTTACTGCCATACACACGCGTCTTAGTATTACAAACACAATAATTGCGTTATTACTAAAGTTTTGCAAGATTGCATCTCGTCACTTGTGGAATCCACACCTTCACTTGCATTTTATTACATTCACACCACAGGTCCATCTCTCTCTCTCTCTCTCTCTTTCTCTCTCTCTCTCTCTCTCTCTGTGTACATGCATTTTCATTTGTTGTTTTCAAAACCAACAATAAAGCATTTTCTGGTAGTAAAAATTAAAACCTAGGTAGGTAATAAGTTTAGTGTTATAGAAATGTGTACCTACTCATGTTTTGCTTGGTGAACAGGGGGCGTGCGCCCCTCCCCACGCCCCCCCTATGGATCAGATCTTGGCTTCATGTCTGTCATACATTCGGTTAGGCTGAATTACACGGATAAGGTTTTTTCCGGAGTTTTCCTTTATCCTGCGAAGACGAATGTCGGGTAACCTTAAGCTCAATTGAGCATAATTTCACACATTTAATTTATTCATCGTCCGATATGACTTACCACGTTAAAGGGTGTTAAACTTTAAGGGGATATATGTACACCAGGAGTTAGAAAAAGATATTCCATATTTTGAGAGGTGGTAGTGTGGAACAATACAAGAAAACAATGTCTAGTAAACATGGATTCTAAAATTTATACCTTAAGGGTTATGAGCGCTATAGCTCTTAAGGTATGCATTTCAGAGCCCATGTTTACTGGGCATGTTTTTCTTGTTTTGGTTCATACTAACTCTCAAAACATGGAATACTTTTTATAACATTCGGTATATTTATACATTTCTTTATTTATTTACAAACAGTATAACGAAATTCGAACACATAAAGCCGGAA
The DNA here is from genome assembly GCA_030765065.1 of Deroplatys truncata. Lineage (NCBI taxonomy): Eukaryota > Metazoa > Arthropoda > Insecta > Mantodea > Mantidae > Deroplatys > Deroplatys truncata. The sequence goes on along the minus strand of CM060978.1, from coordinate 144,469,329 downwards.
GAATAGAAGCACTCACCCATAACATCTTGTAACTTTTCTGGCACATCTTTCGGGTTTGCTGTTTTAGTCCAAACCCTATTCCTTTTTACTTTTTCCTTTCTTTCTTTTCTTTTCTTTGTTAGTTTGAAAAACTGTATTGTTGGATCCGTACAAAAGAGCTTCAGTTTTATTACTAAAGGCTAGTGTATAGTGTTGCAAATATGAGAAGGCACCGCACAAAACATATTTTCTGGTTCATTGCTATTCAAAACAAAATCCTCGGTTTTAGTGGTTAAGGTATCCACCACATTACCAGAGATAATTTCTGTGCCTTCATAGCAACACGATACGACTACTACAGCTGCTTTAATCGTATGCAGCAATGAGATAGTAAAAACTAATTAGCCCTCAATAACCACAATATGGATACATTGAATGAAAAATCATCAGTTTTCAACAATATAACTAAAGAACAAGAGTGAATTCATGTTGAACTATCATTGTTCTGAAGATGGGTAAGTATTACAAACCTACCATGGCGAAAACAAGGATAAAATTTTACCCTAAATGGTAACTATAAAAAGGTATGCATTTGAGTAATAGTGAAATATTTGAGATCAAATAGCAGTCGACGTAAGGAAATTGTACTTTCTTAGTAGTTGGATAATGAGTGGGCAGATAGAAGTGACCCGTCTCCCGTTTTAATGCAAATGCAATATTTCCGCTGTGTATTAATATAAATTTCTGCTAAAGGGGGACATTAAAATTGAATCGAGCTACAGTACAACAAAGGGAAATTTTATGAAATATGAATAATCATTGTTGGCATATTGGCACAGACAAAAGTGTTCCGTGTAAGTACAGAGTAAATACACACAAGCGAATGACAAACGAATTGCTGAAATGGACTCACCATTTACTAAAGATGCTGAAAGTGGCCCCCTGCAGCATCAATTCACAGCTGTGCACACTAACCGTATTCAGATACACCACGCGTAAAGTTCCGATATCGATGGCGGCAACTTCACGGCTGATGTCTTTCAGTTCCTGTATAATATTGTGTGTGGATTTGTTTCATAGACCTTGCTCTTCAATATCCCCACAGGAAAAAAATCACACGTTATATCCAGGGAAAGTGGTGTCCACAAATTTTTGGTAACAGTTCTTTCTTCAGAGAAAACATCATGAATTCATTCGTTAATCAAACCTGATTTCACATGTGCTTCCACAATTTGAATCCTTTTACGTATCGAGAAAGTCGTTTTCCAGAATACAAACGCAACGTATATATGAACTGATGAAATATTCTGAAGTGCTGACAGAGGATTAGCAACTATCGATTAGACAGAGGAATGCCAACTATCGATTATTCATATTGCATAAAATTGCCCATTGTTGTATTGTAGCACGATTCAGTTTTAACGACCAATTTTAACAGAAATCTATATTAATACATAACGGAAATATCACATTTACATTCAAATGGGAGATGGATCACTTTTATCTGCGCCATCCTGTATATGTTTTCTACGTTAGTATTTTTTCAGCCGCTTGATGGTGTCAGTGGTGAAAAGTTGAAATTTCTGTATTCAGTGCTGGTAACCTCACCTACCTGCGTGTTTGTCGAACTTTACTGCATGTATGTGTATGACCTATACTTAAACATTAATTAATTGCTCTTCCACACATGTGGTGTGTAGGATAAGGATGGAAAGGTAGAATAAGTACTCTAGCTTTTGATATATTTATTATCAAAGACAGAATATATTTGGTTATGTTTAATAGTTGAATTTTACCATTGAAATCTTAACGTCAATCTTTACTTCCTTTATATTTGCTAACATTTAATTACGATTTATTCATGTAGCAGTTAAGCATGAAACAAATATTGCTCTGTAATTTGTATTTTTATACAATTGGAATTGTTAGCTTATTTTAATCTGAAATATTTTAGTACTGCCAGAACCCACAGCGCGTTATTGGTTAACATAGGTCATCCTTTACTCTCTCTCTCTCTCTCACTCTCTCTCACTATCTCTCCCCCTCCCTCTCGCTCTCTGGGCCAGTAGTGTAAGAGATAAACATACCTTTGCATATATCACTATTTCTCTTGGTAACCGAAAACAACAGAATTTATCAAACAATTCGTTTGTGTGTCCCAAAATAGTGAAAATTCCATATATTTATGATGCTGATGTTGGTAATTAATAAGGAAATTGGCCACAGAAACGTGTTTATAACCGCTACTAGGTAACATTTTATAGAACTCGATAGTTATATATTTACAGTTTTTTGCCTCATACACCTTTATAAATCCTTCTTTTAGGGAATTAATTAAGATAATATTTAGCTGTTCTCCATTTCGGACCTAAGGTATGTTAGACCATACCAATAGGTTCAACTGTTCTTGAATAAGAAAACATTTACGCACACGTGTATTTACAAAAGTTTTAAAAATCGATTTTTGGTCTCAGGGTAACCATTATACATACGATTATTTATTCAAAATCGATGATTAGCAAAGAATTTATATTTACAAATTTAATATATGCTTAGTTCAGAATTCTCGTGTGTAATATTATATTTTCCGTTTCCTTGCTGTTTTGATTTTCGAAACAAACTTCGGCATAGCATGAAACAAGCAGATTTTTCAACTAGATATACCATGGTATGTGACCTTAAGTGGTGATTGCGTTTTTATTTTTGTTCGATATATAAGGAATATACCAAGCGAGGACACGCCGCGGCAACGTATGCGACTCGTATTCGGGAGGTCCTAAGCTCAAACCCCCAGGACCGACCAACCTAACCGAAAGCTTTTTCGCAGTTTTCCTCGGTCGCTAGGCGAATGTTGGATAATTTGATCTGCGAATTTTCCTATCACCCCTTTCATCATTACATTTCATGTCCTTCTTCACCGACATACCAGGCATTGGATTGATCACCATCCTGGATATGCTATGATGCAGAGTTTGCTTGTTCCTCGACAGACTACTGACCCAAGGCATTGGCTTGTAAGTCCTACAAAGTGGAGGGTAATCCGTTGAAGAAGAAGATATGAAGAATATAAGGCTATATGAGGAATGAAATAATTTCCTAGTGAAAATCTAATGAAGGAGATTTTTTGTGGAATGTTCCAGTGGTAACTGCCCACCAGGCATTGTATTTAACTACATAAGAAAAAAGAAACAAAGCAAACTTAAACAGACACCTTAGCATGAAAGCTTGCTAACGTCATGCCAAGGCTTACGTTATTTCAAAACGGCATAACTATAGGGTACTTAATGACAGCAAGGTGTATGATGAAATCGGGTTCTGTTGTCATTGTGAATGAATACTTCGAACATAACTGTAGCCATTAACCCGCTTTTAAATTGTTGGTATACAATCTTGAGATACCAAATGCGTCCTAATTGTACATTGATGAGCAATGCGGTAATTCCAAGAAACGGCAATGACGTAAGAGCACAGATTGAAACCAGCTCATTGCAAACAAAGAAATGTCCTGTTGCCAAGTGTCAACAAACTAGAAGAAGAAATAATAAAAGTATTTGCCAGCTAAACCGGTGAGACAAGACTATTTTCGTTGAAATATAAATAAATTTATCCTAGGAGAAGCAACTTAAAATTCTTGGGCTCTCGTGTTCCCGTCTTTAACCCGATTACCTTGGAAGGAGCCGATTATTCCTTTGTTGTGCATTGCTTATGCGGGCAAACATATGCAGTCCATCGACATGAAAATGTTTGATTTAGTACATCCAGGAGTGAAGTTGCTAACCTTCGTTTTTATCGGTATATATATGACTAAGTGGCTATACAAATGTGTTATGTAAGAGCTATAAGAATGATGAGGAAAACTGCAACGTAATTAAATTACTTATTTGACTCCTATGAAAGTAATCTGTAGATTTCATTAACTGTTGCCCAATGTTATGCTAAATTTTGAAGTGTATGAAAGTTGCTGAGTGCTATCAACCAATTTATTTTCTCTGGAGCGTAGGATAGGAATGCCCTAATGTTTGGAGTTTACAACCTTTCACATAAGGAGCACTTTTAAATATTTACCGGTTTATTATGTAAGGCAGAGGAGTACTGTACTGCACCCAAAAACTGCATTTAGACGTTTTTGTGGAAATATACACTTTGATGTTCCTTAGGTACTCCCTCCTTTCTTCTTTAACGGATTACTCTCCTCTTTGTACGACTTACTCCCAAGGATCTACAAACCAATGCCATGGATCAGTAGCCTGTCGAGGAGCAAGCAAGCTCTAGATCATAGGATATCCACGACGGGTGATCAGCCTGATGCCCGGTGGTGGTGAAGAAGAAGAAGAAGAAAATTAAATGTAGTGATGAAAGAGATAATAGGAAAGTTCGCGGATCAAATTATTCAACCCAGCCTTCGCCTAGAGACCGAGGAAACCTGCGATAAAATCTTCGTTTACATTGGTCGGACCCGTGGGTTTGAGCCCGATACCTCCCGAATGTGAGCCACAGACGTTAGCACATGAGCCATCCCGCTCGGTAGACGCTCTTGTCCCCAATAAAAGTTATTATTTTTTTAGTAAAAGCTTTTATTTATGTGTGTTTGTATTTATTGTTGGATGAATATAAAACCTCGTATATATTTAAGTCCAACATCTTTCAAAGTAAAGATTTTAACATTTCTCCACTGCAATAATAATGAAAGAACATCGTTAGTTATTGTTTTTCTTTAAAAATGCTCTAACATGTACAAAATATTATGTATTTGAGATATTGGCCTAACAAATAAAATGTATATCCTGAATTTTCTTTATATAACAACCGAGAAAGGATAATACATGAAAACTTAATACAGAAAAGCACACAATTCCTATCAAATGGCTTCTTTCGCAGTATAAGGTGTCTTCGATTTTTTTTTTTTTTTTTTTTTTGTGATTTAAGTTTAACCAGTTTGATGTTTGATAAGATGTAATACATCTATAAATGTGCATTTCTTGTTCTTTCTTGTCTTCTTTCACATGGACTCGTAACAAATCCTGATCTGTTTTATGAACTTCTGAGCCATGTTTTCATACGATATATGCATTTCAAATGATTTCTATGCATATCTTAAATTTTCTGTGAACAGCTTTTGAAGTCCTACTTTTTGAATAGCGTTGTACAAGGCTGCCCCTATATACTCCCGCTATGCAATAGCAGGGACAGTTTATTTTCTCGAAGCTTTTTCTAAATAAATGTGGTTTTAATTTCCGATACTTCATTAAACATTACAACAAACTGATTAGAGAAAGTTCAAATGTCTTACGAATTTGGAGGGACGGTAAATGTCATTGTAATTCTAGACAACAGAGGTGATGGATGCCAATACAGCATCCTGGTAAATACTTCTATTTGGGCCACTAGCGTCAGGTGAAAGGTCGGATGAAGAGATGGCTTCGTCATTGAATACGTAGTTTTAAAATGTGGGTTTCTAATAACTGGGAAAGGCGATACAGTTTTATATCTATTACCCTATTTTTTGGGGCGACACTCTATGAAATCCGCCAACCTGTCACGCTTTAGACTTCTCAATCTTCGTCTTTCAGTATAAAGAACGGAATTTATAGCCTAATTGATTCATTGTCTTTGAATAAAAGCACGCCACATTGCGGTATGGCTTCTGTTGTAGTCATAGTATTATAGTAACATAGGTTGTAGGTTATGCAACGGATGAGGGCACCTCGCGTACTGCAACCTCGAGAGATCTATTGCGGCTGCAACTCCCCTTGAAAAAGGGTTGAAGTGAAAGAACCACAGAAAGCTACTACAGGCTGGAGCTGCCTAGAGGAACATATCCTAACTCGGCCCCGTTATCTTCGTGAGTAAAATGTCAACAACCCAACTCAGTCCCGTAGCATATACTATCAACAAACCAAATCAGTCCCGTAGCATATTTCAACAACCCAACTCGGTCCCGTACCACATACCGTCAACAACACAAATCAGTTCCGTAGTACATACCTGTCAACAACCAACTCAGCCCCCTACCATACACTACCAACAAACCTACTCGCTCTCGTAGTATATACTGTCAACAAACGAACTCAGTCCCGTACCATATACTGTCAATAACCTAACTCGGACCCGTAGCATATACTGTTAACAACCCAACTCAGTCCCGTACCATATACATTCAAAACCCAACTCACTCATGTAGTATATACTGTCAGCAACCCAACTCAATCTCGTACCATATACTGTCAACAACCCAACTCAGTTCCGTAGCATTTAATGTCAATAACCCAATTCAGCCCCGCACCACATATTGGCAGTAACCCAACTCAGTACCGCAGCATATACTGTCAATAACGCGAACCAGTCCGGCAGCATATACTGCCAATAATCCAAATCGGTCCCGTTAGATGTACTGTCAACAATCCAACTCAGTTCCGTATTATGTACTGTCAATAACCTAACTCAGTCCTAGGAGATACTGTCAACAATCCAACTCAGTCCCGAATCATATGCTGTCAAAAACCCAACTCAGTCCCTAGGAGATACTGTCAACAACCCAACTCAGTCCCGAAGCATATGCTGTCAAAAACCCAACCCAGTCCCGCAGAATTTATTGTCAACAACCCAACTCGGTCCCGTAGCATATACTGTCAATAACCCAGTTCGGTCCCATGACGTAGAGTACGAAGCCGTAATAATACTCTGAGTCTAGTGAAGTGTAAAGTGGTGTGTCATTCTTGTTACAAAAAATCGATAGTCGCACTAAGCACAAGTACGAATAGTTGGTTGTGACGTGACATTGCTGGTAGCACTTCACAAAGGAGCAAACATTATTATACATATTTTGATATTTTTAAAAATCTTTCATTTGATTAGAGCAATTATGTTTTTAATAATACACCGATTTTTCAACTATTTTGTGTGTGGAGTTAACAAAATTGTTACATATATTTAGTAGAGGAAATTTTATTATATAACGTTTGATTTAGCGATTAAATTGGATTTGGTGAATCATGAAACTGCAGTATCATTTTGCACTCACTATAGATCAGCTGAACGTCCTAAATCTTTTAAAATGGGAAGGGAAATTATGCATTATGAACTGTATTCAGATTAATTTCCTGCAGGACCGAGATAGATTGCTCACATTTTGTAAAACGGGACCGAGCTAGGTTATTCGCATATTGGAAGATGGGAGCAAGGTAGGATTCGAAAGTAGAGCTGGTTTTCACCGGCCATTGAGGACAATGAACGACCCGTCGACCAAGCAGCCCTCTAGTGTCTACAGGGAGCATCCTTTCCTTTGAGCAACCGTCCGTGCCATTTATCCGGCACTGCCATAGGTCGCGACACCTAGAACCACACCTGAAACATGAGAAGGAAACGGAATGAAAGCAAATAGTGATAGATGAGAAACCACCCCAGCACTCGCTCACTGACTAGGGAAATCCGCGAAAAACTGTAGTTAAGAATGGGTGGTCGTCGGAAATCGAACCCTGAACCTCACGAATGCGAGTCTCACACGTTACCGCGGAGCCATCTCGCTCGGTCAGTATAGTAACATACTGAATACGTATTCGAAATAACTGGGTATGAAAGAAGTCCCAATTTTTATGCCAAATCAGCCTTTTCGTATTAAATCTGGAAATCCTTCCTTATTCTGAACATAATCGTTTATTATGATTCCTAAAAGACTATGATTCTCCTCAGCAAAATGATTTTTCTAAAGATCTGCATGCGCGATCAGGAGATATCAGGAAATCAAGATGCCTTAACGTTAGGGTTATTAGACTTTTCATGTCTCCATTTTGTCATATCAACAGAGACTGATTTGTGCCAAGTCGCACAATCAACACAGAATCTATATCTGTTTTACTCTTATGAACGATGGTATTTTTCTTTGCACTTATATTGCTCAAGTTGTACCTTTATCAAAAACAATAATGTAATCAAAGTTTAATGCTTGTTACACCAAGGGTAAACATAATCTCCACTTTCAGGTCGAAAACTAAGATATCAGGGATTCTATCGTTATTGGGACATATCTGTTTAATAAATTATTACATATACAAAATACAAAGAAGCATTTTAAGAGACAACTAAAATAATATCCAGTAATTCTGCGTAATCCATGGATGAAATTTGGTAACTTAATGTGATTTCTAATAATTGAATATGTTACCTATTCAATATTGCCTAAGATATCAATAGGTTAACAATTTTGAAATTTGTGCACTTTCTTCATACTACTTTTTTATAAATTTTGATTGTACCAGGTACACCAGAATTTTCTTTTCCTATTTATCTTAGTGCACTAATGATATGCAATTCTTCATTAGGTAACAAAAGTATCAAACCAGTATTAAACTATCAAACAACTTTTATTTGAATTAATTTCGCAGTTGGTATTATGTGTTTATTACAGGAGAATAGCTATTTTATTGCTATGTGGTAATGACTTTTCTTTCTTGTATTCATATATATTGTTAGTGTGCAAAACTGTTTCTATTATTCATTCTTATTCTTATTCCTCATTCGCGGTTTAGGCATTTGCCTGCTCCCGTTTCATATTTGTTGAAGCCATCTTTTTTTGGGATTGTCTAAACTGGCCTTCGTTCCCTAGGTTTGGAACAAAAGGCTTGTTTGGGTATTCTTTCTTCCGGCATACGGTGGAAATGTTCAATCCATTTATTTCGATATTTCTCTATTTCTGTTAAAGGGATTGTACTTTCAGCTCTTCTCTGATTGCCTCATTTCTAATATGTTCCTCTCTTGTACAGCCCTTAACTGAACATAAAAAGCTCATTCCAGCTGCTTGTATCCTACTTTTATCCTTTTTCATGACAGCCTATGCTTCGCTTCCATAATTTATCATTGGAACTGCCATTAACTATATAAAATCTTAATTGGTTTCTCTCCTTACCTCATTTTTAAAGGTTCGTTTGATAGTTCCACAGACTGTTTGGAATTTTTGTATTTTTTTGTTTACATCCCGATCTGGGTATAAGTACATCGCAGCCGAGGTGTGGAAATGTGATACTTGTCCAATATGTTATGTTCTAATGCTGTTTTGCCGCTTACTGAATATCTTCCCTGGAATGCTATTACTTTTGTTTTTATCTTAAGTATATTCATATCACATTTTTTACATATTTGATTTAGTTGATATACTGCTTTCTGCAGCCTATCGTCCTTCTCAAAAATTAAAACTAGGTCATCCGCAACCAGAAGGGCATTTAATGCTCTTCTTTGCCCTAACTTAACACCCTCATGTACTATATTTTCCCATCCTTGTAGAATTTTATACATACATATATAAGAATTGGAGATAGTCTATATCCCTGTTTCAAGCCACAGCTTGTTTTTATTGCTGTTGTTATTCTCCCATCCAATTCAATTACCAATTTTGTATTTTATATAAACTTTGTATAATTTTAATTAAATGTGTTGGGTAACCTTCCTTCAATAGTATATTCCAGTATTAACTGCGGGCGATTAAATTAATGAAACGCTCTTTCCAGATCGATAAGTGCTAAATGGGTTTCTAGGTTAAATTCTCTTCGTTTTTCTATAATTTATTTTGTTGTAAAAACATTGCCTATACATGCTCTGCATGCTCTAAATCCATGTTGTTCTTCACTAATGTGTATCTCGATTAATATTTTCACCCTGGAAGTAATGTTCCGAGAGTATATTTTGTATATTACATTTAAAAGATATATATATATATACCTCTATAATTTTTACATTCATTTCTATGTCCTTTTTCAAATATATATATATATATATATATATATATATATATATATATATATATATATATCGGAACTGCAGTATTAGTCCTCCGTATTTAAGTAGCTCAATGGTGATATTGTCTACTCCTGGAGATTTTATATTTTTTATGCTTTTTATTGCTTTACCAAAAGTTATCATATCCGCCGTCCTTTCCTCATATTCTTCATCTGGTAGATTTTCTATATATTCCATTATCCATTAATTTTGCGAGATACATGAAAGCTTCGCTTCATCTCTTTCTGCTTATTTTAATTGTCTCATCACTTTCCAACCTATATTTCGTCTCCCATAAAGGTCATGTTCTATTGCTATTATAAATTTATATCATAATTTTTGGTTACATTTCCTTATTTTAGTTTTAGTTACATTTGTATTCTCTTTATAATTTTATTTATTTGTTAGGTTTTTGTAAGTATTTTAAGAATGCTTTTTTTCTCTTTAATTACCTTTTCTATTTCTTCACTCCAATATTTAATTCCTTTCCTTCGTTTATTATTTCTTCTTGTTAAAACCTCTCTTGACGTTTTTAGCATTACATTCCTTATATTTTTGTATTCTGTTTCTAACTCATCCTCTGTTTTAATTTCCATTATATATTGCGCCATTCGATATTGGAACCAGTTTTTATCCTGTTGTCTTGAAATAACTTTGTTTTAAATATATCTTTATTGTCTTTGATACGAAACCTATATGTTGTGCCATTTATCCACTTTGCCAAAATATAAATACCTGCTATTATTAGATAATGGTCTGTATACAGCTCTACTTCTCTACTGACAGTTGTATCTTTAACTAAATTTTTCATTTTGTCGCTTACTATATAACGTAATGAATTAGTGATCTGGATCCTCTGGCGCTCATGTATATTTTATGAACATCCGTTTTCTTATAAAATGTATTAGTTGATTTTAATTCACTTTAATTGAATGTTGCAAAATCCCTCAGTGTTTTACAGTTCTCATTTACAACTTATACCCCACATACATTTGGGATAGGAGAGATACCTACCCTTGCATTTAAATCGCCTGCTAGTATTATATAATCCGTTTTGTTAATTTTGTCTAACACTTTCTGAAGCATATTGTAAAGTTGATTTTCCTTCATCAGGAGCATATACTTCTATCACTAATAGTTTTCCTTTCTCTGTTTTAAATCTTACATTAACTATTCTTTCGCTTATGCATTCATAAGCCATTATTTTATTTTTCATTTCCTATTAACTCAGATACCAATTCCTTTAGCAGTTCTTGTAGTTTGTTCCACTCCCGAACAGATAAACACACAATAATTATCTATTTCTTTGGTACTCTTTAACTTCTTTTTTGTTTCCTTGTAACTGCTATATTAATGTTTCTCTATTTCCTTTTTTCCCTAATCTCTAACATTACAGGTTCCAATTCTTAATATTTCTTTTCTTTGTAATCGTTTATCTTTTTCCGTTAGCCTTTGTCGTCGCATTTGTCCATCCGGCTTATTTCTATGAGACTAATGAGAAGTTTTATTTTATATGAAGGGTTTCCAGGCCCAGCGCAAAACCCCCAACTGTGAGGACCAGAGTTCTCTCCTATAGACGGGTAGCTGTCACTACACCCAATACAGACTCCCTCCGAAAGGGAGCCTGTATTTATTCATTCATTATCTGTTTACCCTCCTCTTATGTAGGACTTACACCCCCCAGGACTTACAAGCGGATGCCTGGGGTCAGAGGCCCGTCGAGGAGCAGACACTCATGGATCAGACAGACTCATCCATCAGAGAGGATGGGTGATCAGCCCGATGCCTGGTATGGGATGAAGGAAGTAGATGAAACGAAATGTTGGTGAATGGATGAAAGTAAAGGTGATGATGGAGCAGTTGGTGGAATGAATGGCGGGGTAAACCGGAGAACCCGGAGAAAACCCGCCCAGACGCCGCTTCGTCCACCACAAATCCCACATGCAGGTCCCTGGGATTGAACCCGGGCCGCCTCGGTGGGAGGCGAGCGGTCTAACCTTATCCTTGAAATTAATCCCATTCTCAATAAACTCCCCATACAGTGTGCTATAAAATAGCAAGTAATTCTGCAAAGATTTTCAGTTTAATGTAAATATGAATTTTCTAAAAAAGATTGAATTTAAGAGGGGGAAGTGTGGCTGGAATGGCATGGGTAGCAAGCATACTGCATTATCGACGGGTACAAGCATGAGCTTTCAAACTCCACTACCAGATAACGTCATAGCTGTGTTATCAACATATGTAGAGTTTACAATTTTCGCCGCTATTGGGGTTTTGTGGCGCTCGATGCATTACCTTCTTTTTCCCACTGAGTTGGAAGTCTATTTAGTTATATATTGTAGCTTGTCTATATTCTGACTACCACTTCGTTTTCTTCGTGACGTACCGGCGCAATGAAATATGCAGGCGTAGCCATTTCTCCTGGAAACTTCGCTCGCTGGGGAGTCGAACACAAGACTTCTCCAATATCTGGCACTCTACTGCACGTCACAGCAGTCGTCACAAACTCGCTCGGAGAAAGGCATTTTCGTCGCAACAGAAGCGTCCTCTAACTCGCTCACTAACACTGAATAACTCCACTGACTTGCGAGAGCGCTGGCTTATAAAGCCGTGGAAATTTCCACAGAGTTCCAGAATGTTCGAAAAGGGGAAACATTAAGAGGATTCTGGTTATTTGACGATACGGTTCCGGAATTTACGCTGTCGAGAACGCTACTTATCTTTGTTTATCTCCAACTACCGGCGCCGACCTCCCGATAACCTTGGACCATAGCGCTGCGTCACAATATATGATAATTCCGGTATTTTATTATGTAAATAGTAAAATCCAAAACTGCATTTATGTTCAAAATAATAGTCAAAGGATTGAACCAAATTTATAAACACAGTTTATTCATATGATAGCATATGACGGTCACGAAAAAGACAGCTCTCTAGTATATCTATCGTGGACCAAATTCTGGAGCCTAAAATTTGTACTTCTAAGAAAAAGAAGAAAATACGCTTACCTCAAAAGAAGATTATAAATTAAGCCTGCTTCTGTAGTGTGGAGGTACTGTGTCTGCTTCACATTCAAGAGGTGCCGATTTCGAATCTCGGTAAGGATGAGTTACTCGGATAAGGTTTTATCTGGATTTACCCTTATCCTCAGAAAGCAAATGTTGGGTTACTTTAAGCACTGTGGTCTTCGGGCTTATTTGAGCATCATTTCGCCCATTTCATCCATCATCCGATATGATCTACCAGGTTAAAAACGCAACCCTCCGTCAGGTGCTCTACGTAATGTTACATGACCGGGCGCAATTGCTGCTAACGTACAAAATGGGAAACTGTAATAATGTTATATTGAAAATATGAAGATAAACAATAAACATAATCATTTCTTATAAATTTCGTCAACATTCACTACAATTAACAAGATACTTTAACTAAATGTTAGTATATACACTTGAGTTTTCACTGTAAATTCTCGGCACACTTCTTGCAAATCTACCCGGCATGCTCCAAACAATAGTACATTTCACATTTCTTGCAGCAATATCTTAAAAGTCGCTTCTTGTTTGTTCTAGGGAACAGCACTTACAACGTTTGCGTTTATTTTCAGTAGAAGGATCAGAAGAAAACTTGCGATTTCTGCAGGCCGAAATTTTTAAGACCTTTTTGAAGCGTACTGGTTATTCCCCTTGTAAGCGCACTCCTTTTGGACAACTGATTAAAATAAGCTCTCGGATCAAAATATAGCTGTTTATTTCATTTACATCGACCAGGAAGAGATTTTAGTATTCAGTGCAGATATGTTCAGCAAAGCAAAAAATGCCATTAAAAGCCATCTGCGACAATTTCTAGCAACATCATATGTGGCATACATTTTGTCCACCACGTCCACTCCAGAGTTTGTTTCACTGTAAAACGTTTATCATCTATGGCATCTACTTTTCACTGGAGTTTTAAACAATGTCTTCGTCAAAATGTTGACTGGATATCACAAGCACATTCTTGCCTTTCATAGGAGTGTAGGAAACAAGGGTGGTCTCTTCTCTAAAAGCAAACATGTTATAATGCTGAGATCTGCCTTTTATATCTCCACTGGAAGCTGTGGCTTATTACTTTCTCTACTACGTATAGTAAGTAGGGGAAGTATTCAAAAATTCGATATCGACATTTCACCGAAAATACATGCTTTGAGGCACGCTGAATCCAAAAAATCTTATGTGTGCACTCACATAACTTTCTCTACTCTTGCAAAAACTATTTTTACAAACGCTTATTCTCCGTCTACTTCATGTTCATCGATATAAACATCTGCAGAAACTATTTTATTGCTAATTTTGTTGTAGTTGCAAGGGGAATTGGTAGGCTTTAAGCGATAGTCAAATATTTTAAGAGCTGGTTGCGTTGCATTCTCTTCGCATGTCCAGGGCATAAAAACGAATAACGAATTCCCATTTGATAAAAGGTATAAGTATTGGAAAACTCAATCAAATAACAAAGAATATCTCGGATATGAATATCATAAATAGTATGTTTTAACGAGAATCTACATTTTTTTCCGCAGAACAATTTTGTCCATCACTTACGCTTTAGTAGTTATGCAAAAGTCATTCAGAATGAAGAGGATTTTTGGAGACATTCCCAGAAAATTCAAGATAAAGCTACATTTCATTTGTCATAAAAATATCTTAATTATATGATATTTTAATAAAATCGTTACAGCCGTTTTTGAGAAAATCAAAATTTTCGAAAAACGTTTCATGTAAAGGATAGTCTGGGGTGGGGAGATTTTTCTTGAAAATCTTCGTGTCGCATCTTTGCTAAGAAAATATTATAAACATATGATATTTTAATAAAAATCGTTAGTCTTTTTGGGAAACTCACATTTTTCGAAACATTTTCCATGTAAAAGGTAGTCTGGGGTGGGGGGATTTTCTTGAAAATATTCGTGTCGTATCCCTGGAAGATAGTATACTCAAGTACCAAGTTTGGTATTTATCCAAATTTTTGTTTTTGAGTAATGCTGTTCACAGACTGACGGACAGACACACACACAAGGACATGTTTCCAAAAATGCTTTATTTAGGTTCAGTGCACAAAACAGTAGTATTTCCTACGCAATTTCTATATCGAATTTTTTGGTATAATGCAATACTTTCACTACTTAATATACGTGGTAGAGAAACTAAAATAACGAATAACGAATTCCAATCTGAGAAAAAGTATAGATATTGAAAATTTTAAACAAATAATAAGGAATATTTCAAAACGGTTTACTTCCAAATCGATGTATATGATATAAATTGTGTGTTTAAACGAGCTCTACATTTTTGTGTAGAAAATTATTGTCTATTTCTTACGGTTTAACAGTAATGCAAAAGCCATTTAGAAGGAAAAGCTTTAGGGACCATTCCAGATATACATTTGATTTGTTATGAAAATATCTTTTTTTATATATTTTTTAAGTTTCCTTGTTTTACTCAGTATATACTGTGTTTTTACTGCTTTTCATTACCGCTTATTACCGCAATGACACAACACATAGACACGCACAAACACCCATGCTCATGGCGGGACTCAAACCCGCAACCCTCAGCTTGGCGGAGCACCGGAGCTATACACTCCAGCGACCACGGCTATGAGGGCCGGAATCTTAAATATATGATTTTTAATCGAAGTCATTAGTGCCGCTTTGAAAAAATCAAAATTTTTGAAAAACGTTCCATGTAGAGGGTAGTCTAGAATGGGGGGATCTAAAAAATGGATCTAACGATTTTGATTAAAATATCATATGTTCAAAATATTCTCATGCCAAATTAAATGTATATCATGAATGTTTTGGGAATGTCCCCTAAAAGTTCTCTTCATTCTGAATGACTTTTACATAACTGGTAAACCGTAAGAAATAGACAAAATTTTACTACACAAAGATGCAGATCTCGTTAAAACACACAATTTATGTCATACAAATTTCTTTTTGTCCAGTAAACCATCTCCAAGATATTCCTTGTTTTTTTGTGAATTTTCCAATACGTATCCTTTTTCGTAAATGCGAATTCGTTATTCGTCCCCCCCCTTTCTTTCTTTATGTCCTGGACATGCAAAGAGAATGGAATGCACCACATAGCAACCAACTCTTAAAATACTTGATAGTCGCCTACTGTATTTTCATATTCCCCTTGCACCTACAAGAAAATTAGCAATAAGATAGTTTCTATGAATGTTTATCTATTAACGAAAAGTAGGTAAAGAATAAGCGTTTATGAAAATAGTTCGTACAAGAGTAGGGAAAGTCATGTGAGTGCAGCACATCAGATTTTTTTCTTCAGTGTTACGACATATGACAATCTCCCTTTCTGCAGATCTTTCACCAAAGATATAGTCACTGAATCAATTATCTGCAGTAATATTTCTTTCACTTCCGTAAATCTGTTGTGTAAATCGTTTCAGGTCTGAGGGCTTGTTGCTAATGCGGAATGGTCCATCAGGCTCTTTTCCGGCATAAATTTCAAAACTATTTTGGCATCAGCCAAGATATAGACTCTAATTCAATATTAGGCTTTCGAATATACTGTCTAAAACTGCATCTTCCCTTAAAAAACCCTACCAGCATCTCATCGATTGTGACATTTTCTCCCAGTTTTTTTTCTGGCAGGTGCCGACGAATGATGTGAAAATGTCTCTCACTGCTGCAAGACGATCTAATTTCTTTCTTTCTTCGCGAGACGATCTGTCATCAAATCTAAAGTAAATTCTTCAGCAAAGAAAAAACTTGAACGCTTCAAATTCATTATCAATCGAAATATCTGCTACTGTGTAGGACTCGTGCCAAATATAGAAGACTTATAAATGATTATTTCTCTTCTTTTGTTGTCAAACTAGCATGTCTTTCACGGCTGATTTGGTTTGTATAATCTCAATGTACGGGTTGATATATGTCATGATTATATTTAGTATGGCATCTGTAATAAGACAACTCCAACAATCTATGGACGTACTAGCAACTCTAGCTTGACCCCTAACTCCATAAAGATAAGTTAGCAAATTCTGTAATCTGGTTCTTCTCTGCTGCAGAGATCTCATTTTTCTCTTTAGTGACCCATCTTTTCCAGTAAATGAGGATTAACATGTGTCGTGTCTATGCCCTCATCTGTGTCGTTTTGAGAGGAATGAGAATCCTCTTCTCAGGCTTCTATCGTAGCTTCACAATCTGTGTCACTTTCATCATCAAGAAAATTTTCATTATTGTCTTCATTTTCATCCCACAGTAATTCCAGGAGTTTCTGTAAGTCGTCAGGGTTACATACACTGAACTTTTTTTATTATATATTCTTTATTGTCGTTTCAACTTTGAAGTCATATCGCGGCTACTTTAGAATGCACAACATGATTACAATGAAAATACAATATTTTAAACAGTAATAGTACATACAACACAAATTCTTTAGATAGGTGAGTTACACATTGTTATACAACTTTGTCGCTTTCATAAACCTTAAAGTTCGACGTTTCTTTGATATCACGTACACAAAACCGTGGCCGATAGAAAAGAAGACTACAAAAACAATGTGCTAGGTGAGCGGGTGCAATGTATCTCACATACCTTTGCTTGATAATGAAACGGAAAAGACAGACAGCTGGCCAACAGTGAACCAGGAAGTGCTACAATGTGTTTTAGGAAGCTATAATAAGTTGCAGTCACTTCGCATAAACGGTTGCGTCTGCATGTTGGAAAACGCGGGAAGCGTATCTCTCAGATAACTTTGCACCTGACGCAGGATTAAACTACTTAAAAAAAAAAAAAAAACTCTGAGCTTTTGCAAATCTAGCTCTTCCCTCTCAGGCTTTCCTACTGTCAGACTTCAACCGCATGAAAACATATTCAGACAGTAGTGTTAATGCAAAATGGAGAGAAAACGTGTTAGATATCAGTTTCTAAGACACAACGCGCTACATAATCCAGATTTAAGCAAAAGTTTCTCTAAAGGTACACAATGACAGACGGGTCTCTATCATAATGATATGGAATACAAGGCTAGAGAAAACAGAAAATGCTCGCGACAAAAGACTGTCCCAAGAATTCAGGATAGGTAGTGATTGAAGTGACAGATTGGTGAGGAGGAAAAGTCGATTGTTTTAAGCTAATTAGGGGGAGTGAAGAGGGTATACGAAGATGTTATTGTATGTAAGTCGATAGAAATTAAGTGCTTTAAGAAGGAGCTCAGAGACCAGTTCACCCTGTGAGTTCCTTTGATAGTGGAAGGACACTGCCAATTGTCCGTTTAGTTCCTTCCCAAGTCAAGCAGAGGAGGTATGGCATTCTTCCCAAAAATTCGATATCGAGATTTCACTGGAAATACGCGCTTTGAGGTTCCCTGCATAAAAAATACAATGTTTAGAAAGAGGTCCGGTTTATGCGCGCGCGCGCGCGTGTGTGTGTGTGTGTTTGTTTGTTCGTCCGTGTAAACATGTGCCTGTGGGCAGTATAACTCAAAACCGGAAAGTTCGTTAAATACCAAATTTAGTATTTAAGTTGAGCATTTTCCAAGGATGCGACACAAAGATTTGCAAGAAAACCCCACACACAAACTACCCTTCACATGATAAAAGTTTCATTAATTTTAATTTTCTCAAAAATAGCCCTAGAAACTTTGATTAAAACACCATATATATCTTTAAGGTATTTGCATGGGAAATACAATGCATATTTTGCATTTTCTGTCTGTGAAGTCCCTTTGAATTCTGAATTACTTTTGTATAGTTGGTAAACTAAAAGTAAAATAAAATCTTACCTAACAAAAATAAGGTCTCTATAAAGCACACATTTTATGACAAAAAATAGGTCGTGGCATTAACCGCTTCCGACATATTTTATGTTGTTGGTTTGTATTTCTAAATATATACTCCTTTTTCAAGTGATAGGAGCAGGAGTACGCAGACAGAGGAACCTCCAGAAATTGGAGCACAGCACCAAAGTAGTAGCCCTTTTTGGTTCTTATGTGGCCCCTGGAAGGGAGGGATGAGGGGAGATCAGAAGGGCGACCAGATCTGGACGACGATGTGCGCTAGCAAGGAGGGTCCCTAAGGATTTTAGATGGAGCACATTCTGGTGCCGGCTAGCCTTTGCCCCCCACCCCCTGGGGTCCCTGTGGCCCGAGATATGCGCCCAGGAAGTCGGGTACAGACCAACCAAACGCCAGAAGAAACCTTTCCAAAGCGCACAGTTCGTCGCCTTTCCTAAACACACCTAAGTTGTCGCCTTCTCTTGCAACCCTGAAACAGATGAAAGGTAATGACGGGTCAGGAAATTCGTGGTGGAAGAGGAACACTCCTCCCACTTAACCACTGTTAAGTAGGAGAAATGGGTCCTACTGACCCGGGGAAGCAAAGAAAAAAAACATGGTCAGAGAGGCCGGCTCAACCGAATGAACCCAGGGTCTCCCGAATGCGAGCCTCACACGTTACCATGGATCCATCTCGCTCGGTTTTCAAGTAGTAAGTCACTATTTGTTTTTTCTTGCGGTCACGCAAAGAGCATGGAGTTTCAACGCCATCATATAATGACCTGCTTTTTAAAAATAAACCTATTGCTTTAGTCTACCGTATTCTTCTTGCCTTCCAAGAATGTGTAATGTGTAAGGAAAGTTTATCTCGATTATCAAGAAGTAGATAGAAGAATAAGCTTTTGTAGGAACAGATTATAGAGGAGGAGTAGAGAAATTCGTGCAAAAGCAAAACAATACTATAAGATTGTTTTCTATCATCTACCTAAGTCTTCGCTTTATTTTCTCGTCTTTCATTCAAATCGGTTTATATAACGAGAAGTCTAATTTCTTGCTGATAGAAGAGCATTGGTTTTTACCTAGAGTTAAATCCTGCAATTTGCATCCCTTATATAAATCCCAATTTGCATACAGACATAATAAAGAGAAATTTCTGTCAGTCTGTTATAGGGCAGCTGCCATTGAGGCCAGTAGGGAAATGATGTAAATGCAATTTGAAGGTTTCGCATTAAATTTAGCCAAAGTCGTAACATGACCGTCATCCATGGTTGAGTACGTTCGCTGTTAAGGGCAAAAACAAAACATTACAAAGACACGCAATCTTGGTTTGTATGGACAATTTTCTTTCATCCAGCAAGGTTTGGTTTGCATGTTTCGCTCTATCCTTACTCACCGGAAATTGAAATAAAGTCGTTAGGACAGGCAACTGAAGAATGCAACACTCCATCGTTAGAAGGAATTCGGTATAAATGTTTAACGTGGTGTGCCTGCAACTGACAGAAAAGAGGAAGATGGCTGCAGTGGGCTTGTCTATGATATCCGTAGCAGTGCTGCTTCTGGTCTGCGTCTACACGCTCGCTCATGCAGAGGAAAGCTACACCACCAGGTTTGGGAAACTCGTTTTTATTAAATTTGTATTATTTTATTAAATAATAGTTACTAAATAAAGTTAGCTAAACTAGTTGTTTTCCCGCCTTAATTGTAGACTGCATTCAACGCCAGCGGTAGTTAATTCAAATAGTTACTTGGATCTACAACTGAATTAGGAGATTCTGAGCAGAGACCAGTACACCAAGTTCCCTACAGGCAAGATCAAATATTGAATTTTTACTTTCTTTATCACATACATATAGATAAAGAAGGTATTGCATTCCACCCAAAATTTCGATATCGAGATTTCACCGAAAATAATGCTTTGAGGTCCCCTCAATCCAAAAGAAAAGCAGTTTTTTAAATGTGTCCGTATATGTGTGCCTGTGTGTATGCGAGTGTGTCTTTAAACATCATAACTTAAAAACGAAATGCCAGATAAATACCAAACCTAGTATTTAAGTTCAGTACCTTTCAAAGATGCGGTACGAAGAATTTAAATAAAATCCTCCAACTCTAAAGTACTCTTTACATGAACCACTTTTCGAAAATTTTTAATTTCTAAAAAATGACCCCAACGATTTTGATAAAAAAAATACCACATATTAAATATATTTACATTACAAATAAAATGTATACTTTTAATTCTCTGAGAATAGCTTGAGAAGTCCTCTTCATTCTGAAGAAATTTGTATAATCTTGCCTATCTGGTAAACGTTAAACGATAGACGAAAGCGTACTTCACAAAAAATGCAGATCTCTTTAAAACACAATTTATTCGCAATAGTTTTCTTGTGGCATAGCCAATTCCGAGATACTCGTTAATAATGGTTTGAATTACTCAATGTTTATAATTCTTTTTAAGTCCTGTCAACTTTTTTGCAAAGAGTATGGAATTTTAAGGTCAGCATATAGCGACTAGTTCTTAAACATTTGACTATCGATATTACCTCTGCATCTATAACGAAATCTGTAATGCAGCTATTTCTGGAAAGGTTTATCTCAATGAAAATCACCTTTCGTAAGAATAATTTATATACCTACACACTAATAAGTGATAGAGGGTAGAGAAGGTCATGTGAATGCGGCACCAGATATTTTAAATAAGAGTGCAAATAACTGCAACCAACCTGAGAAACATAGCCACATACCTAAGGTAGTCATAAGAAACGAATCAATGAATTGACATTCCTGCTCCAGCTTGACAATGCATTTTATGTAATCAGCAGTATAAGCACGTTATTGTGGTCAAAACAGCGCATAATTGCACCTTCCTAGCACAGTTGTCATAGGAGTTGCTTAGCAACAATGATGTAATGAATCTGTTGAAAAAATATGCATTTATAATGATTCCGTTCTAATTCCCTCTTAACCAGCAAAATTCTAAAGCTTTCAGTAATACGCCCCTTTGATTCACCTTTGTTTGATGTGGAAATGATTGCTTTTTATCTTAAAGACCAAACATGTGCATTACAGCAGTCCCTGCTATTGTATCTAATGGTCAATTATAACGTATCAATCGATATCTTCATCAATCGGTATGTCAACATCAGTTACCTACTATACACGCAACACTAATGTATATATATTTTTTAAGTAACTACTTCGTTCTAGGCTCAATCAATAAGAAATAGTGAAAAACGTAAAGACTTGTGCTATAAACGAAGATTATAGATTGATTCTAAAGGTTCTTTAGTTTCTTTAATTACCTCTATCATTCATTTTATTAGTAAAGGAATAAAACACTCCACATAACTAGACAAGCTTCTCCCTGTTACTATTAATAATTACGTCATTTATGACCAACACGTGGCTAACAAGAGCCACGTGGCCAACAAGGAAAAACAGCTACCTCTGGTGTGGGGGTAGCGTGTCTGCATCACATTCAAGAGGTCCCGAGTTCGAATTTCGGTTAGGGTGAGTTGACTGGATAAGGTTTTTTTCCGGGGGTTTCTCTTATCCTGAGAAGACGAATATGGGGTAACTAAGCTCTAGGGTTCCCTGGCCCAATTAAGCATAATTTCAACTATTTCGTTCATTCACCGTCCGGTATTACCCGGTTAAAAGACGATATACTTAAAAAATTCAAATAAATAAATAAATAATACAATAAAATGTAATACTCCTTATATGGCTTTATTGTAAAGTTATAATGCTAAGATTGCATAAACGTATGCAGCTCGTGCAAATCCTTTTTACATAATTTGTGAGTAAATAACAAATTAGTCAACATTTGAACTGGTTAAACCTCTCAATCCAGACTGCGTAACAAATAACAATAATTTAAACTTCTTCTGTCTTAACAAAATAATGAGAGAGAAGTCATTATTAAAACAGGATCAATAATATAGTCGCCACGTAGGGCTAAATCAACCTTCAAAAATTACATTCCATTAGCAAGTGTCAAATTTACAACTGAGTTGTAAAACTTCAATATGCATGCTAGCTGGGTACCTTCATAGCTACTAAACATATATTATGTAAATAAGATGACGGATTATATACAACTTCAATCTAGTATGTAAGCGAAGATATCACATATTCAAAAATGTTTTTTATGTGTTGAATTTTCACGACTTTCTTTACTCGTTGTTGTTAAATTCTATACACCTACTACAAGCTTTTCCTACGAAAGCTTATTTTCCTATCTTCTTCATGTTAATTGATGACTTATCGTTAAAGTCAATCGTTAAACTAAAACAGTTTAATTAAACATTTCGTTGTAGAAAACAGAATCCATATCAGATATCGCTATATTATACTGGCCTTGAAATTCCCTAATATTTCAACGACCTCGCGACGTACAACTGAATAATGAGAGTAATTTAAAAAAAAATCTGATGTGTTACATTCATATGACGTTTAGTGGGTATACAAATTATTCTTATGAAAGTTTGTTTTTCTATCTACTTCATTTAATGGAGCTAAACCTTTGCAGAAATAGCTGCATTACATACTTCCTTATAGATAGAAAGGGAATAGCGATATTAAAATCTTTTAGAACTGGACGCTACATGCTGGCCTTAAAATTCATACTCTTCCCATGCAATCGTTAGAAACAGCTGTAAGTCGACAGGACTTTAAAAGAATGCCAAAGATTTGAGTAATTCGAACCATTAATAACGGATAATTTGGAAATGGGTGATGCCCAAAGAAATTTATTAGAAATAAATCGTGTGCCTTGAAGAGATCTACAATTTTTTGTGTGGTATGTTTTCGTCGTTCGCTTAACGTTTACCAGTTAAAGACGATTATATAAAATTTCTTCCAAATGAAGAAGACTTCACAAGCTATTCCCAGAAAATTCAAGAAATACATTTTATTTGTCATGCAACTATCTTAAATGTATGGTATTTTAATGGGAACTGTTCAACCATTTTTCAGAAATCAACATTTTTTAAAAATCGTGCACGTAAAGGGTATTTTGGGGTTGCATAATTTTCTTGAAAACTTCGGGTTGCCACTTTGCAAGACACTGAACGTAAATACCAAATTTGGCAACTAGCTGGCATTTTATTTTTGGACTATGCTATTCGCAGACGTACACACACAAAACTTTTCTAAAAATTATTTTTTATTCAAGGGGCCTCAAAACGCGTATTTCCGGTGAAATCTCGACATCAAATTTTTGGTTGGAGTACAATACTTCCTTTGACACTATAGGTAGGTGGCAGGGAAAGTAAAACTGAAGGTATTATCCGTTCCTATGTATTTTACTACAAGTGCCCTTATGTGGTTACATAGTGTCCAGACATGTAACCCTGAGACTGTAATTCAAGTTGCACATATTGTTATGTCACGTATGGAATATGAATTCTCCAGATACTGGGGTGTGTACCGGCCAATATGTCCTCAATTATTCTTCATTTTATTTTAATAGCTTTATACATACACGATCCTCATTTACCTGTGTGAAGACAGAAGATACTTAGGTACATATACACTTGATCACAGATTCTCATTTGATTTGAAACCAAATTATTTCCAAAAGAAATGCAATGAAATGAATAATAACAGTGTCTGTACCAATCTTCATAATAAATGTTGTAAATGCCCTTAAGCAGCATTCATACTCTTCTATGCACACAAATGAACACAAATTTGGTTTCAAAACAAGTGAGATGAGGGGAGTGGTTATTCGTGCTCATCGCTGTAGAACGACACTGACGTCTTTGGCAGCGTTGTAAGACATACTCACGTTCTTTCATGACGGATCTTGGTTGTAAAAATAGCAGGTTTGGGATGCTAATTATGCCGTATAAACTCAAATTTCCCGTAAAAGTGGAAGTATAAATAAACAATAGTGTTTCACTGTACAGGCTCTGAATTTCCTCCTTTTTAATATAATATTATAATTGACACACAATTTACAACCCCAGGTGAAATGAGTAGGGATTACTAAAGGAAATAGATCAACACAAGTTCTAAGTATAATGTCGTTACGTAGTTAATATGGTGAGCCGTGACAATCAAAAGACGCTGCATTCAGTCTCATTATGGGCAAAGAATATTGCTGGTGGTGTTTGATATATTGGGATTTAGTGCTTGTGAGCCACTGCTTCTCAGACCAGCAGCTTCCTAAATTGGTCTCCAAGGAATTTGCGAGATAGAGAACACCTCATTTCCGACTGCAATTGTAACAAGAATCAAACCAAGTATCTCGCCCCGCAAGCAGAAACACTGAGGTCACGTATTTAACAAGCGTATAAAATAAAACAAGTTTATATTCTGCTCTGCAATGGCACAATTAAGACAGCTGAGCTGGTGTGTTGGATTGCCACATCAATACGACTAATACCGGAAAAAAATTCAAACAAACTTAGGGATTCCTCAAGTTTGAAGCCCATCGACTATTTAAGTTGTACTTTTAAGAAATGTTGATAGAAATGAGTCAACAAGTAGCTAAAGGTATCCACTAAACAGAAATGTTTATACGAGGGCGATAATGAAAATTTTTAGAATGCTATTTTTCTAAAATCAAAAGAAATTTGTCTATATTTGACACATACTTTCTAATGTTTTGTGAGTTGATGGACCTGTAGATTGTTCAATTTGCTCTAATAGCTTGTTAATTATAATAATTTGAAAATTTCGTGTTCACCCCAAAATGAATTGTACTAGAGAGCATTTACAGGCTATGATTTTTTTATGATTTTAAATTGTCATTAACGCCTAAAGAATGTGAAGATCGACTTAGAAATGCATTTGGCGAGGAAGCCCCATCTAAAGCAACAATTTATAATTGGTACAGTGAAATCAAAAGAAATCGGTTTTTTCTTAGGCATGAACTTCGCGAAGGACGCCCAAGAACTGCTGTTACTGATGAAAATATTACCGCTGTTCGAGCAATGCTTGAAGAAGTTCGACGGACATCTTATGAATTATTCGAGCGACTTTGGGCATTGGTATGAGTCAAATCAAAAACATTTTACGTCAACAGTTAGACGTAGGAAAACTTTGTTGTCGGTGGATTCCACATAAACTGATTCCCGATCAAAAACAACAACGCATTGATTGGTGCAGAACAATTTTGGAAACTTTTCACGGCATTTAAATTTGGTTTGGAATATCGTTATGATGATCAATGTTGCATTTATTGTTGTGATCCTTAAAACAAAAATCAATCGGCTCAGTGGGTCTTTCGAATAGAACCTAAGCCTACAAAAGTCCGACGAATTCGGACTGCAGTGCTGCTAAGATGTTTGCCAGAATGCTTTTTTTCAGTAAAACGGGCCATATTGCTATATAAGTTTAGAAGATAGACGTACCATTATTATTTATTGGTACACAAAACTGTGTTTACCGGAAATTTTTGAAAAAGTTCATGAAAAACGCCCAAAAGGAAAAATAATGTTACATCATGACAACACATCGTCGCATACAGCAAAACTAACCGAGTATCTGAATTCCCTAAAGGCCAGCAGCATATACCCTCCACGGTATAACCCTGACCTAGCACTTGCGATTTATTTTTGTTTCCAAAAGTTAAAGTGCGTGGAATCACTTTTTCGTCATCAGATGAAGCAGTGGATCATTATAAAAACCTGGTTTCTGAAGTTCTCAGGAAACGTGGCATAATTGCTTTAAGGACTGGTTTCATCGAGATGTTAAAAACCAATAAAATCGTTTAAATTGTTTTAAAACTAATCCTTGTTTGATTTTCTAAACATTTTCAGTCACCCTGTATTAATTCTCTGTTGTACACATATGATTAGGTTCCCATTGCAATATCTGAAGAATGTTTGTACAATAAGAAATGAATACAATGAATGAATATTCAACTTCAAAAATTTAATATCAGTCTGCATCATATTCCGGAAGATGCGAGTTCGAATCTCTGTTGAGGTGAGTTACCCGGATGTTTCTTTCCGGGGTTTTCTCTTACCTAATCTAAGAACACACATGCTGAGTAGCTCTAAGATTAGAGCTTCATTCTACGTTTTTATTCATCGTCTGTATCGCCTGTCAGGTAAAGAACGCTAAAATTAACAAGTAAAAAAAGCTAATAATAAGGATCAAACTATTTGGAACAGCTGAATTTTCTGTCTTTGCGTGTTAAAGGGTTAATCGTTTTAAAATAATTGTCTTTGTTTTACAATAGCTTTTGGCTAAATAGCTTATTTTGGCAAAATTATCCACTGTTTCAATTCCTTGTAGCCATACAAGACAATGATCTTCGGGTTCAGTGGTTTCAGCGATTGTCGCTGTTTGTGAATGTTATATGACTAGAGCGTGCCTTCTAAGATTCTACATCTGACGAAGGCTACAGCTTTATTTCAACATCATCATCATCATCATCATCATTGGCTGATAATGAAAACTTATCGCTATCCAAGTTGTAAGTGTTCAGTCCATCATTGTTCAGAATTTTGGATTTCCATGAGAGTGATTGTCTTGGGCGTTGCACGCATCAATATTTATTTCCGTTTCAGATTTATTAATTTTCAATGAATTTTTTCTAAACTTCTTAATTTGAGAATAATATATTTATGGTATTTCTGTCAAATACTGTAAATGTATCTGATAAACCAGATGTGTTTTGATCACTTTTTTGGTTAATATCGCCTATTTAATGCAGGAGCTTTGATAGAGGTAAGAAAGGTATCAGAAGAGTAATGATGGAGAAAACACTAAAATACTTATTTCAAATTCAAGAGCTACATGGATATTGTGAAAATATGTCTGAGAAATCAAGAAGAAATCTTATGTTTATTGAATAACGCCTGATTGAATAAAATCAGACAGCAATTATTTATAAATGGGCTAGGAGATTTGAACACTTTTGAACAGGTTTTTGAAGGAAAGTGGGGTCAGAATAGAAGACATGGACAGGCAAACTTTATTTGTTTAGATTAGAAAGAGAAGAGCTCATTGGAAAGTTACGGGAATTAAAAGAAGGCCCTGAAAATTTGCAAGAAAAATGAAATAGAAGGGATAGTCTGGTTTCGATTAGGTGTTTGGAAATTAAGGGCAATGAGGGGGTACGTTATCTCGGAAAGGAGCTCCATTCTGTGAGGACAAGGAAGATGACATCTATATTGTATTCCAATGCAATGCCACAAATAATTGAAGAGGAAGCTTAATAAATAAGTAAGAAATGTTTACTGAAGAACGAATAAATTGCATTGAAAAAGATTTTTGAAGATCACAGGTAGATACGTAAAATAGTAGAGTTTTTATTGAAGGCGAGAATAAGTGGTCAGTTGAAAGGTATGTAACTCAGCGAACCTTTAGATGGCAGAGGTTATATATGTAATAGTTTGATCTTTATATATTAAATTATGGTCTGGCCAACTAACTATGTTTACGGCTAGACCAGAGCCATGCATGCACTAAGCACCACAAATAAATAAATAAAAATATATAGTTCGTTTAAAGACCGATTTTCTCTCTTTTATTCTCCCAGTTAATTGTACAGACGTCTGTATTATTTTGCTCTTAATTACCGTCGACTATTTTTTCCTTCCATAAACACTTACATTAGTTTCTCAATTGGCCTTGCGTTCACGTAACGTAATACAATTTTCTCGTCTGTGGTATTTACAGGAAGAACAAAGGAAAAAATTTGCGACATGAAAAATTTTGGTATATCTATACCGTTAATGTTGCCTGCCTTCTGATATTGCAAAATTGTTATACCTTACTATGATTGCTTCAAATTTCTCTAATGCATCTTTGTTTGTACACAACTTCTTATTTGGAATAAGCTGCTGCCTAAAAGACACGCTTGAGAGCTCTTGATTCGTTCAGAAGTCAAGGTCTTTATCCTTTCCGCTTAAACGCATTTTGTTGTACAGATGTTCATTTCTGCCAACCCTTTTTGTGAAACTTTCAACGTTTCGTTGTATCACAAGTAAATTAATATGAACAACTCTAATTTGTGCATAATTCTTTTCCTTAACATTCCTTGGGTGTTATAGTAGCCATTTCATATTAACATAATGCAAACCAAATGTGAGGTGCACAACACTAGTGATGTAACAGTATATATATTATTTAGAGCGTTAATTCAATTGTGTTGGCGGTCTTTAGAAATGAGTCTAATGATCTTTAACACAATTCTTTACAGGGATAATACAAATTTCAAAGACAAATTAAAAGATTATTCTAAATACCGCTTGCTTCGTAGTTTCCTGAAGTATGCTCCGTGTGTTAATAAAACTTATTTTAGCCTTCTTGAGGGTATTTGTCCTGAAATTGATGTGTTGTGTTTGAATTTTATATTTCTTTGTACTTCACAGTATAACATTCACTTTTCAGGACCGCTATCTTTTTCTTTTCATATTAACATCATTTATATTGTTTTAATTTCTCTTGCCTTTTAACCACGTAACTCACTAAGAAGAGGAACTTTCAGGTACTATCTACTATTCATTCATTGGAAATGCATTATAAGAGACTTTTATTCGTGCTATCACTGCCAGCTGTCTTTGCATGAAGAAGACTGAGTATAGAACATAACTTTTCTTAGGTGCCAAACATGAGAGAAGAATGTTTCAGAGTTCTTGGGTTCATCCCACTTACACAATTTGCTAGCGATGACTATCCACTGCTCCAACAATTACAATAGAGCGTTAAACAGGTGTTCAAAGCCACGTCATTTCATTTACATAATGATAGATTATCTTATTAAATATGTATCTAAGAGAAGACATTTTTAAAACAACTACGGATACGCATTATTTTAAAACATGGGATTTTTCTGAACCGTAAGTTACTTCATACCATCACGTAAGTTTCTGACAATATTTCTCAAGTTGTGTGTACCAGGTAAAGATCCATACGTCCAATTAATTTTTGTGAAATTGTGATATTAATATATTTTTGTAATGTTTGCGCCCTTTTTCACTAGCAACGAAGTCAAATTTGGATATCACAAAAAGTAAATCGGGATTCTATGACAGTGGCTGATATGAAAAACTTATAAGGGTGTTTTCTTAATCGGTTTTTTCTTAATTGCACTCTCTTTAGTATGAAAGATGCCCATAAAGAGGTTCAAGCATTGAGCACACTTCTATTCCGTCTAAACCAACGGTTCAGGACTAGTAAATAAGAGACGAAAGAGAAGAAAACTGTACAACAGCGTCTTCAGTAGTCCAGTCGTGCAGAGTGTGTGACGTCCGTATCTTAAAGAAACAAGTGAGTGCCGATAACTAGACCAGATTCTGAGTAATACACACTTGCGTTCTAGTTCTGCTTGCCTGCCCTAAATCCTTAGTGTTATATACCGGGGTGAGGCCCAAAGATTTGCAGCTAGATATTAAATTTAGTTAACCCAGCACATACATTGGGAGGCACAGTTGCAAACGTAGCAAAGGATCAGATTCTTAAACTACACGTTCCAGAGTAGGCGTGGGATAATTATAACCAACACAGAATTTCACATTAATCACATTTCCTGTGGTTTATTTAGTATGAATACGGTGCCCCTACAGCACACACAAAAATAAAAAAGAAAGAAATTGAAGGGAGATGCTACACGTATGAGACTACATTCACACAATTCACATACGATCCTCACATACTAAACACTCGACCTAAAGTGACGCTAACACACAACACAAAGAAGTAACGCTCACTTCCCCCACTCTCCATCTCTAGCTAGGATCACCAGCTAGACGGTGGCGAGTCGCCACACCAGACGATACTTCAAAATCGCATCCGAAAGAATTACCCCAACAATACTGTCGCCAACGACGCAATAATGAGTCTGGCGTGACAATACACACACATATATGCCACAATACGACTGTATTATATAATATT
This sequence comes from Deroplatys truncata, assembly GCA_030765065.1. NCBI lineage: Eukaryota > Metazoa > Arthropoda > Insecta > Mantodea > Mantidae > Deroplatys > Deroplatys truncata. Next base: position 144,438,952 of record CM060978.1, on the reverse strand, counting down.
CGTTTATTGCTATATCAAAAAATATTGTCCTAAATTTGTTATCCTAATACCCCTTCCGGTCTGTATGTGATTTCCGTCCCATTGTGGTTCCGCAATATGTGGCTAATGCATTGGAGATTATCCTATTCTAGTTAGTAATAGCTCTTTTGTTGATTCTTATTCCTCGAATCTGAACTCTTTAGCGTGTTCGCCCTAAGCACGGGAAAAATGAAATTTCAAAATACGTAATTGGAATAATTTCAATCGGCTTTTATCCCCAATCTTTACAGCTAAATATGTACAGCACTGATTTTGGCAAACTGTTGATCAATCTATAAGTTCATTGGAGAACAACACTAATGGTGTTACCAGTCACCATCAAGAACATAAAGGTACACTTAAGTTTTTCTCCAGAGGAACTTTAATCCATATTTTAAGATTTAAACTACTGTGTTTTGCGCACTGAAATTGCAGAAATTCCTACATATATGTGAGTTTTCTCCAGGTCATACTGACGGACTTTGGGAACGGATAGCTACAATTTCGGAACATTTTTGTTAAAGAAGCCACGGATTGTGAACTTTCATTTCAGCACAACTTAATTATATGCCAAGCCGTTTTACAGGAAAGGTTAATAAAAATTTAATTGATTACTCTAGTAAACAAATCATTAACCTGCATCTAGTGACGAAATTAAAGACAGGTACCAGAAATAATACAAGTCGTTACAGACGACATCTCAAGTACTGAAATAACCTTGAAGGCAACTGGTATCAGAAGAGAGAATAAAAAGGGTTTCATCAAGTTGGGTAATGTGAGGCGAGTGCAGCTGCCAAACAAGGGGCCCACCAGGACCTATGCAGTGATCGTTGAACGTAGCAGTAAATAGAAGATGTACATTATGTTCCATTCACTTGTGGTAGACTCATTCCAAATTATCTCATTTGCTAGTATTTGCTGTATCGTCGCAGCCAATGAATCCCATACCAAAAAGCGTTTTAAAACGCTTATCTCTCCATCACAAAAGATTGTCGGTCTAATTCAGAGTTCCTAGCTTACTGTAGAACATAACTGCATGGGACCATTTCTCTTAGCGGTTTTCTGTGCTCCTTTTAGCAATGCTATACTGTATCTCTCTCTCTCTCTCTCACTCTCTCTCATACTTTCCTTATCCTCTAATCATTTATATTTTTGTTGTAGGTGGGATAACATAAACGTTGACGAAGTACTAGGAAGTGACCGACTTATTAAAAACTACGTGAATTGTCTACTGGAAATTGGACCTTGTACTCCAGATGGCAGCGAACTGAAAGGTAAGTCTGTTTAAAACAGTTTATGATACATATACGAAAACAGTTAAGCTTAAAACACAAACATACGTACATTCATTACATACATACCTTTAATTAACCAAATCATCGAAAAAAGAAGAGAATACAATTTTGAAACATATATAGTTTTTGTTCGGTGTAGAAAAAGCTTTCTATAAGGTAAGCGAGATAGATTTTGGCAATTATTGGGCAGGAAAAGATATCCAAAATACTTAACAGATGTACTCAGACACATATATTAAGAGATAAGAATATATATAGCTTAAGAATTCACAACCACACAGGACTGATAATTAATAATTATCTAAGACAAGGATGCAATCTCTCTCGGCTATTATTTAATATCTATATGAAGGATATTCTCCAAAAATTAAAACAAGAAATATCATTTAGAATAAAATTTTAAAATAGATACACTAAATATCGCTTATTTATGAATGTCATGAAATTAATCCTCTACCCTTTGCGGATGACTAAGTTAATACAGGATAGTGAAAATAAACTTCAAACAAGATGGACAAGCTATAGAAATTGACTCAAAATTATAATCTAAACATTTCAGTGGAAAAATAAAAGATTGTGGCATGCAGAGGAAAAGAAATAAAAGATAGATGGTAGTTTTAAATAACGAAGTGATAGAAAAAGTTGAAAATGTTGACTACCGGGGCTGCAATGTAACATACAAGAGAAATAAACAATAAAGTAACTAAACTTCGCATATTTGCGCAATAATATTCATTGAACAGTCATTGAATGATAGTAATTCAATAGTAGTTCTAAAGAGAAACCTGAAGAAAAATAAATTTAAAATTTTACAAGACAAGGGCAGTTTCTGTTTTACTATTTGGCTCTGCGACATGGGCTATAAAATATAAAGATTGGAACCTATTACAAGGTGCAGAAATTAAATATTTCGGAAAATTAAAAGGCTGTACAAGATTCGATCGAATTATATATATCTTCAGACTACAGAAGTATAGGAAGACCGCCAACAATGGAAAGAAACATGAGGCCGGAACAGAAGATCCCCCATAAACCACGAAAAGCTATGATGATGATATTCATGACAGGATCCAGAGCTCGTTACAGCCAATAGACCGCGACGACGACATGTTGGCGGGTTGAAGACAACCCGAAGGTGTGTTAAGCGTGTACCTGTCCTAATTAGGGCTTAACCACGTAGTGACGGGATATGGTGTTTAGGATGGCAGTTGAAATTTTTGTAGGGGAGCGAAAGGAGGTAGCAAAGTTTGTTCCTCAACGGTTGCCGGTTATGGTGCAACGGCCCTTGTGCACCGCTGATGTTAGTGATTTATCATATTATTAATGTAGGGGTAGTAATTTTGAAAGTCCAAGCTACTCTTGAAAGGGTTGTGTAGGAGCTCAGGCTTGGCTGCTGATGGTGGTGCTCCGTTGTTACCGGATATGCCTGCATGCCATGCGGGGAAGCCGGTGACGTCTTAAGCTACGTGTTCTGGGGTTATAATCCCCAACAGACCAAACGAGGGCGTTCTTATGGTATGGCAACTGGTCGTAAAATTTTGCCGTCCGGCACCTAATTTCATCCTCCATGTAAGGAAGAGATGAGGCTTCGTGAAGCAGTCTCACGGGAAAGGAGCGGTTTACAGAGTAGATAGTCCGAAGGCCCCTATTCTGCACCCGTTGCAGAAGCAGCAGACTGGAGTCTGCGGCCATGCCCCAGATCTCGCAGGCGTAAAGCAGGACGGGGCTTATGAGCGCTCGAAAAAGGCCTTACTTAAGCGAGACAGGTATCCCCGACCTCAGCATGGAGTACAATGAAGCCGTAGCCCCAGTGGCATGATGCGCGAGGTCCCTGATGTGTCCCTCGAACGTTAGGCCTTTATCTAGCTTAACTCCCAAGTAGGTGTGTTATTCGTCCATTCTATCCTTCTCCTGAGGCAGTTGAATGTGGTGAAGTTTGCGGGAAAGCGGCACTTGGTGAAGACAAAGACGTGTTTTTTTTCGGTTTTATGGATAATCGCCAACCCCTGCACCACTCTTGAAGGAGGCGGAGGTGTCTCTGAATGGGGTTGAAACCTCTGCGTGGGTTTTTATTGTGCAATACAGGAGCACATCATCAGCATACTGTGCCATATTGACGTGCTGCTCTGTAGGTAGATCGGCCACGTATACACTAAAAAGTGTGGGGATAACACAGAACCTTCGGGACTCCGCCTCATATTGGCCTTTGTGTAGATTTGTATCCCGCAACTGAAACTATAAAATAGCGATGTTTTAAGTATGCGTGTAGAAGATGTATAATGTGTGTGTGTGTGTGTGTGTGTGTGTGTGTGGGGGGGGGGGAGCTCCAGTTGGATGAGCTTCAGGAGAAGACCTGTATGCCAGGTAGCGTTATCTCTCCTCTCCAAACGGTAAGACTGCGCAGTGCTAACGAATGGCGTAGACTTCATTGACGCACTGTTCAAACATTGTATTATATTAGTACTAGTTGCCATCTGGTAGAAGTGGAAGGATTTAGGCTCAGGTGATCGAGTAGGCAGGCATGGCCACCTCGTCCAATCCATCAATCAGGAAGAATCGCGTTGAAATAGCTATATGCGAATGATGATTCGCAAGTGAGCAGGAACCCAACAAGCTGAGCCACATGACACATTGCACCACTAACTGCACATGATGCTTTTCCATGGATGCCTAGTAGTGCCACCTTGTTCTGATAATTCTACTATTTACGATTTTATTCTCAATTTTAATACATTTGTTACACTTTTCAAGGATATACAGATGCTCTAATTGAACTGTTTCGTGCATTTTACAGCTTTTAAGTGCATTGCCGGATATTTGTTGACATGGGCTTTTTGTTTGTTTTCCTGTCAGAGTCACCTTCTAAATTTGTCCCCATTGTTCGGATCTCAACTTGTTTTACAAGCCTACTTCTGACAATGTATATTATTCAAAACACAGTTATTAAAATTATGCCTACAAAAATATGTTAGCGCGCTTTAGGATTATAAATATAGAGAGCTGTTTTCCAAAAAGTGGACAGAAGTGGACTGCTAGTTCATTGCCCCTTAGGTATAAGAATAAGCCGCAGCTAAACAATGCGGAACGGAATCATTTATCTCATTCTATTGTCTGCTCTTGGGCACCTCCCTACTTGTGTGCTCGACACTTTTCGACACCTATTCGACCTAGTTAGTGGAAAAACAATGGTTTTATTTTTAAGATAATAAAAGAGAAACCGGCAGCTATTGTATGGTATATTGCAACTACCCACTATAGGTATATATTTTACGTTGCATGTATTGCTTCCATATTGCTTCATTCCATTATTGAATAAAGTCTGTGGATCCTAGGACGTCAGATATTACATGATACAGCTCTTATTTTAAATGTTGCTCGAAATTAATTATTACAAACGATCATTCTAAGCCTCAGAATTAGTAAGTACCTTAGCCAGCGGCTGTTTCACCAATTCTCAGATTTGTAGGTTTTCGTTCAGAAACTATATAAAAGATGCTAATATGAATTACATCAAAACAGAAAAGACGTAAATACAGATATAGCACACTCTACTTGTAACGGCATAAATGAGGTAACATAATGAAACTTTACTGCTGATATTTTGGAAATAACCATAAGAATTATAAATTTAGGACCATTTATACTCTAAACTTAATCTTGTAATTGCTTAAAATAATCACAAGTGTATAGACAATGTCTTTAAAAACTTACATAATGTTGGGGTGAGTTTGTGACGAACTTTGAGGTGTGAGGTGTCAAACGAAACAACTTTTGCTTATAAAACCATATCCTTCGATGTAGAGGGCTGTATGCCTGTATTGCCTGAGATTAGCTGTGCGTGAAGGGATGTGGTCCCAATATGATTAGCTCCTCCTCACTGAGGTATCCGGATCTTGATTATGCAGATGCGGGAATAGGAAGAGAAGGTCCTGTAGTTTGACCAACTCCTTCTTAGACCTTACAGCAATGTACTACTTTCTTGGGAATCACGTAACATGCTGGTTTTACGTATTCCCTGTGGACATCGTTGAAACCCTGATAAGAAGGAAGCCACGTGTTGTTCAACATTTCGATAGTCAGTGGTGAGACGATGCAACATATCAGTGAACTAAGTGGTCGCTATAATAAGATCTTTATACCACAAGCGATATATTTTACATTTACTTTGTAAATATACAGATGTAACAAAAATGTACGGCACAAATTGCAGGACACATTCCTCACACGTAGACGAAGGAATTTTGCTGTATCAACATGGGTCTGGAAACAATTTGTTACCATGTTACAACTCATTTATCACGGGAAACATACAAGAACAGAACGTACCAGCATACTAAATACAACTCATTCTCACAGGAGATGTTCAATATGCCCCCGTGAGCACTGATACATGCATCAACACGCCGTCGTAGTGAATCCGATGCGCTGATGTGTCCCTGGAGTATTGCGTATAGTTTCGTCTTCCATAATGCGGGCACGGAGACTCTGAACATCTGATACACAAGAGTTTTCAAATGCCTCCACAAATAAAATTCCAGTGGGTTTAGGTCGGGGAGCGTGGAGGCCAGGCAATTGGCCCACCTCTACCTAGCCATCTGTCACTGAATCTGTTATTTAGAAGCCGACGGGCATTAACACTAAAATGAGGAGGTGCTCCATTGTGCATGAAGTACATGTTTTGTCGCACAGCTAAAGGCACATCTTCTAACAGATCAGGTAAACATTCTCTACGAGATTATGGTAACCTTATCCGTTGAGCCTGGGTGGAAGAACGTGAGGCCCTATAAAACAATCACCAACAATGCCGGCCCAAACATTGACAGAAAATCTTTTTTGATGACTTGCTTCAACAGTTGAGTTAGGATTGACGTCAATCCATACATGCCGATTGTGATAATTTACAATCTGATCTCGTTGAAACGACGCCCATCTGTGAACAGCTCGGTTGCACTAAAATTAGGGTTGACACTGTGTTGCATAAGCCATTCGCAGAAGCGTACTCATGCAGGAAAGTCAGCTGCTGATAGTGCCTGCACACGCTGTAAACTGCATGGATACAGCTGGACCTCGTGTAACACTCGCCAGTCATGTGGTCAAGATTCATTGTTGCAGCTACTTGTCTTGTAAGGGTCTCGTCAACTGCCTGAAGAATTGCAGCCTCCCGTTGCGGTGTCCTCGTCCTTCTAGGCCTCCCCCGGGTATCAGGCTGAAATGCCCCATGTTCCCTATGACGACGATCAATGGCTTCAAACGTTTTCCTTTCGGGGCACCTTCGACCTGGAAATCTCTACCGGTACAAACGTTGAGCGCAAGCGCCATTGCTGTCTGCTAATCCATACATCAAATGGGCATCTGTCATCTCTGCATTTGTGTACACTGCCATTGCACGAGCCAAGTCCGTGATCAACTCTAGAGTGCGTAGTAACGCGTGCGCTTGCCAGGTCGTCCTGCTCACTGGAACAGTTGATGTTACCTGTAAAAAAACAACAGGGACATGTAAAACAAAATAGTGGCGGTACAGCTATGATAATGACAACGTAACCAGACGTAACTAAGAGTGCATGTTCCCCATGATTCTAACGTTCTCTTCATGTGTGTTTCCCATGGTTAATGAGTTGGAGAAAATGAGTTGTATTATGGAAACAAAACGTTTCCAGGCCCATGTTCATATAACATAATTTCTTCGTCTACGTGTGAGAAATGTGTCCTGCAATTTGTGCCGTACATTTTTGTTTCATTCTGTATACTGATATGTAACAATCTATAATTTTTGTGGAACATTTGTTATGAGAAAACATATACATAAAGGAAAGAAGATGCTTTTATAATAAAGCAGTAATTCTTATTTCGTTCCATCCTGCAGACGAGGAAAAGAAACTAATTGAACATTGGCCATGCGTAAAACTGTTTTCAAGGTAATGTCCTGTACTTGAAAGCTGCTGGATATGGGTTTATAAGCAAACATTTTTCCATTTGACACCATATATGACTTGTTGCAAATATGCTTTCTCAAAGATGTTTGTATTTGAAAATAATGCAGTATAAATTTCAACATTCACAATAGTACACCAATGTTAACAGCAACCGTAGGAAGCGTGACTTAAACAAAAATGTAAACATGAATACATAAAATCCCGCGGAACTCACTCGAACGTCATGTAAATAAAATCTAAACTTGACAAGAAATTCGGATTTTTCAAAAGGCACATTTGTTTTTTTTTCTCTCGGTTCCGATTTCGAACTCATTTACTGTCAGGAACGCTATGAGAGAAATGGATTCATGCTTGGACATTCACCATCTTTATTTTTTTTAAATAGTAGATAACTGATATATGAGAAGTAATACGGAACCCAGAATATATGTACTTCTTTTGTACACCAACCTTATATTATAGTGTTGCTCAAAAGGGTTAATAATTTGCTAAATTATGGCATTAGATTAACAAATAACCATAGTAACAAGTACGTCGTAAAATGGTTACAATATATGAAAAAATTACAATTAAACATTAATCATCATCATAGAATCCATTTTTACAGAATTTATGATTATCTTTATGAGTATGAAAATGGAAAGTGCGATTCGTCATATTAGACATACAAAATACAGAAAATTCTGGTGTCGACACTCTAAAACTACATTACTCTGGTTTATTGAATTTTCTCTCCTAACTTAAACTTTCTCTCGACATGTGTCTTATTTTCTACAGAATTTTCCGTTACCGTAGAGGAGTGAGATATAATATTAATAATATTAAACTGTTTTAAAATACATGTTCCCGAAATATCCATAACAATTTTACTCCCTATATAATTAAGAAGTTGTTCATATCCTTTCCTATAATTAGCATGTGATTTCCTTGGAATTAGGAATAAGTTTGCTTTTTCAGCTTCTACTAAAATATTTTCCGACAAATACATTTCTGTATTTAATGTTAACAAATGAAGTTCAATAAGCTGTATAGATACAATGACAACGTAATAAAAACACCCACTTCACATTCATATAAGTTTTATGTTTTTTACAAAAAGTAGCATATGTAATCCATTCATAGAGTTATACAGTTATTACATTCGTAAATATTATGAAACGAACGTAGGATGTTTCATAACACATACTCATATAATAAACTATATAGTTATAAACTTATTTCATAAGTTAAAATTCCGTGAAATAGTTTGTAAACCCCTAGTCCAAAGAACGTTAATTGCCTTAAATCTGCTGTTCTTATAACACGTTCAAGCGAAAGATTAAGAGATACATGGATCTACCAAGGCCAGCGTGTGCTGTCTCAACAAAAAGTAAAATGCACTCTCAAAACAACTTTTTTATCAATGAACGTCAGAGATCAATTGTCATGGACAACCACCTCCGGATGAAGAGGTATTTTCGATTCCAACGTATCAGATGAAGTCACGTGCCATTTGAATTCGCAAAACCGCAGAACGATAACACTCCCAAACTTAACGTTTTCCTGTAATTCTCCTGCCTTAAGTTAACAAAGTAATTTTGAACATTTTCTATTCCTAGTTTGTATTATACCTAGACACCTATGCACGGTAATCATAATCACCTTATTTCCCAGGCTATATTATTTTCTAAGTAAATTTTCTGTTCTATGTTAACATAATAGTTGTTTATAAGAATGGATGGAAATGAAATAGCGCCCCCTTAAGAAAGTGTAGAAATCAGTTAGGGGAACAAATATTTTAATTTAAATGTTGTCGTATATTCCACAGTTTGGGCTTAGTTTTGATCCTACATATGTATAAAACCAAGTTGCAACGTTGCACAATAAATTTTGGAACAAGCCCCTGCGGTACATCTATAAGCTACAACATGAATCCACCCGGAATGACTATGCAGTATGTCGAAAAGACTCCATTCTGAACATCAACATTTTAGGAAACAACAAGTGTACAGCAAAGTTGCATGAGAAGAAACTCGTTACATCACCACAGTCTAGTAGGCGAGCACAAATCTGAGGAGTAATATATAAACGATTGAATTTATAATTTGCATCAAATTAAATTGCTGTAAAATGAGTATTAGACTTTTGTTACTTTATTTTGCAGAGAATTAGCCGCGGTACGAGCTTCAGTTTATTGACACCACTACCATGCAGTAAAATCGTAAACATGTATACTACCGGTGTCGTGGAGATGAACAACCTACCTTGGTCATCTCAATGCTTTTCAAATTATTATAATATTTGTGCGCTTTAAACTTTCTGATTCAACTCTTACATACCTTGTAGTATGTAGTCCAAAGCACTGCTTTTAAATGTGTTGTTTTTTGATCTGTATTTTTGTGGTTTCATATTGTTGCCAATCTGTATATTATACACAATGTAACTATACGATAAGACAAACTTTTAGAACACATTATTCACACGCAGAAGAAGAAAATGTTTTATAGGACTTTGTTCCGAAAACATTTTATTTCCATGTTAGAACTCATTTTCTACAACTCTTCATAGTACATTATAGGAAATACGTATTACTGATCGCCCAGCGTACCGCATGAACTATTTCTTGAATGAAATGTTCAAAATGCCCTCTCTTAGCATTGATATATCAACCTGCAGTCCTATTAAATTCTGGATGTTCTGATGTATCCCTGGAAAACTGCGTATTGTTTCGCAGCCTTCCACAATATGAGTATGATGACTCTCTGCATCTTTTACCGGGTTTCTATACACAAGAGTCTTCAAATGCCGCCACAAATAAACGTCTGGTAGAGTTAGGTCCGGAGAGCGTGGAGAGTGGTGCATCTCTACCTAAACATCACGGAATCCGTTATTTAGTAGCCTACGGGCCAGGCAATGAAATGAGGAGGAGCTCCATCGTGCATGAAGTATGTGATTGTTGTACTGGTAAAGGCACATCTTCTAATAGAATAGGTAGCGTGTCCTCTAAAAAAGTATGGTAAGTTTGTCCGTTGAGTTGGATGATAAAACATAACGTTGTAACAAACATCACCAAAAATACCGATTTTCTGACAGAAAATGTTTGTTGATAGCGTGATTTAGCAGTTGCGTGAGGACTCACATCAGCCTACACGGACTGATAGCGAAAATATACAAATTGATCACGCCCTAATGACGCCTCATCTCTGAACAGTACAGCTGCACTAAAATCAGGGTTGACCCTTGTGGTCACTAGATATGTATTGAGACACGGAAAATTGGCCACCCCTGGGGAAAGCATTGTTGCTTTATCAAATAGCTGACTCATTGGTAATGCGATGGTAGCAGGCAGGCCATGTTGCGCCATTCATTTTTGCTCAGTTTATGTTTGAAGTCTGGAAAGTGTGGACGTTTTTGCAAGTGCAATGGAGATCCAGAGAGAACATTTTCGTGCAATGATTTTGTATGACTTCAAATGTGACTTAAATGAAACGCAGTCATTTGCGCGTTTGCGGGGGGATTTTGGGGACCATTCCCCGTCACGTGCCAGTGTATTTCGCTGCTTTGCAGAATTTAAGAGGGGCGGCAATCTCTTAAAGATGAGGGGAAGAGTGACAGATCAGCAACAGTAGTGGCTGACAAAAACATCACCGCTGTGGAAACAATGATTAGGGAAGATCCAAGACTAACCTACAAGGACATTGAGTTGACACCACGTATTAATTCGGCGAGTGTTTCAAACATTCTTCATGAACACCTTCGTGTAAAAAAATTCTTCAAGCTGGATGCCCCACAATTTATCTGAAGCTCAGAAGTTCCATACGGTGGAATGGTGGGTAGAAATGATTAAAATATTTAACTGTTGAGAGTCTAGCCGTGTTTCAGATATCATTACGGGTGGTGAAACATGGATCTATCAGTTTGACAATGAAACAAAACGCTAATCCTCCATTTGGGTGTTCCCAAATGACCAACCACCGTCAAGATCAAGAGAGCAAGGAGTGCCGGAAAGAAAATGATTGCTTCTTTTTTTTCCACAAGTAATCACTTGGCAACATTTGTGCTCGAAAGTCAGAAAACTTACTGCAAATGGTACACAGGAGTTTGTCTTCTGAAAGTGTTTCAAAGAATCCAAGAAAAGCGTCCAAAGACAGGGCTAAGGGGCACATTGCTGCATCATGACAATGCATCAGCTCACACCGCTAATGTTACAATGGAGCTTTTGCAAGGAACTGAGGTAAAACTATTGAGTCATCCACCCTATAGTCTCGTTCTGCCACGGTGTGATTTCTTCCTGTTCCCTTTGGTGAAGAACCGATTTCGAGGTCACTGATTTTCTAGCCCTGAAGAAGCAGTTTCTGCATATGAAGAAGAGTTATCTGCAGTGCCAGAAAATGAGTGGCGTGAATGCTTCCAGAAGTGGTTCCGGAGAATGGAACGCTGCATACAGTGCCAGGGAGAATACTTTGAAAAACTAGGATAAACAAAATGTTTCTTTGAGTATTCATATTTTGCTGTCTCAATACATTTCTAGTGACCTTTGAAGTGGAAATATACAAATTGATCACGTCCTAACGACGCCTCATCTCTGAACAGTACAGCTGCACTAAATTCAGGGTTGACCCTTGTTGAACAAACCATTAGCAGACGTGTAACCGTGCAGTTAAATCACAGGAGGTGGCAAATCAACTGCCTTCTCCAGGTCTTTCCATTTGCGAGTAGCAGGCTTAAAAATCTCTGCTCCCTAAGACGACGATCAATTGCTTCAACGTCTCACTTTCGAAACATCTTCGTTCTGGAAAAAACGTTAAGCAGGAGGGCCATTTCAATCCATACATCAAATGAGCATCTACCAACTCCGCATTTGTGTACACCTCCGTTGCACTGTATCAGAAACAAGTTTGTGAGAAGCACTAAACAGTTGACGCTAGGTGTAATATGGTCATGAAGTGAGTCACATTTCACATTACCTTCGTTCAAATAGAACACGAAGCACTGGTGAGCAACCTAAGAGTTACAACTTAACCAAACGTAACCAAGAATGTATTTTGAATATTTAATGCAAGAAAGAGTTTTATGAGGCATGCTGGTACGTTCTAATACTATGTTTCTCATGATTAATGCATTACGAGTAATTGTAGAACATGAATTCTAACATGGAAATATCGTTTCCGTACCCATGTCCATATAGCGTATTTCCTTCCTCTATGTGTAAGGAATGTGTCCTGTACCTTATTGTCACATTCTGTATATGAATTAGAGCTAGACAAAAACTCACAAAAAGCTTCTTCTGGTATTATAATAAGTGTAAGTAAGTATTAGAAATTTAAGGGCGTAATCAGTATCCTCCGTTGGATTTGTGTTTTACTATATTTAAAACTTAGGACTTCCACACAGTAACGCTTTTCTTATCGGAAAAAAGAAAGTCGTATTGATTATAATTTCTACTTCAGAAGGAGATTCCTTATTAAAATCCTACGTGTTACATTCGCGTCGCTTTCTCCACCCACTGACCTTGTTTTGGTTTGTTTTTCTCTTACAAAAACTTATTTTTCTAACTCTTCATGTTAATCGAGATAAATATGCGCAGAAATTGTTTCATTACGCATTTCGTTGTAGATACAAGACGAGGCTAAAACATTTAGAAGCGAGTCACTGTGTTTTAAAATCCAAGCTCTTTGCACATTGCGAGAAACGAATGAATAGTAACGAAGTACTTAAAAGGATACAAAAGATCGAAAAATACAAACCAAGAGCAACGAATTATGCCATAAAAATTCATCTCAAATAAATGCTCTGTTTTAACGAGATCTGCATTTTTTGTGCAGTGAGCTTCTGTCTATCTCCTATAATTTAATTCAGAATGAAAAGGACTTCACGGGCTATTCGTAAAAAATTTACGATATGCGTATCATTAATAACGCAATTATATTAATTTTAGATCCATTTTAATAATTAATAAATAAAGCACTTTTCTAAGTGCAGGGCAATTTGGGCTGGAGGATTTCCTTGGTAATCTTCGGTCGCTTCTTTGCACGATGCTGAATATAAACATCAAATTTGGTATTTATCTCGGGCTTCAGAAAATGCTTTTTGTGTGTTCAGTGGACCTCAAAACATATATTCACAGTGAAATCTCATATCAAACTTCTGCCTTGAAATATAATACTTCCTCTGCCGACCATAGGTAACAGGTAATACGAGGCGTCTTTTTAACGTAAGTACCTTTTAATGTTTTGCGCTGCAGTCAGATTTTGAACATGGACGATCACTTCCTCTATGAGGTGAGGTCAGATCTGATTCGTTTTTCGAATGTGATAAATGTTAGACCAGCACTCATTCATCGCCAATTGTGTGAGATTTATGGGGAAACAACGAGTGACAATGCCCGGCAACACACAGAAAATCAAAACTCAAGATTTGATCGCGTCATTTGGTTGGAACAATTCGATCACCCTCCTTACAGTCCGAATTTGGCACCAAACGATTTTCATTTGTTTCTTTATCTGAAGAAATTCCTTGATGGAAAACATTTAAACGGAGATAGTGTTGTAAAACAAGAAGTGCAGACTTTGCTTTCATTACAGGAGGCATCATTCTTTGACGAAGGCATACAAAAACTGGTTTCCCGTTACGACAAGTGTCTGAATAACGGCAAGTTTTAAGCAATTGGCCAAGTAGCGTACAGCTGCAGAGAATGTTTTTGTTTGTTTTTTATTTAAATTCACCGTTTGGTTTCAAAACAGAAATATTGGCTTCGTCAACAATACAATTAGTAGTACAAAAAGAACAGATATATAATTAGACGTAATACACAAATACAGAAATCCTAATTTCTTACATGAATAGGTACCTAAACTAAATTTTGGAATTGTAAAACGTAGTACATTCCATAAGAAAGCTTATAAACTAATTCATTTCTAGATATTCTTCCACTGAATAAAAACAACCCTGCATTAGGAATTTTTTCAAATCTTTTTTGAAGGCTATTAATACAATATCATATAAAACATAAACGTAAAAACCAAAAAAAGAAAATTACAGGAAAAATACAATCATAATGGCCACTATGGTACAAAATGAACAGTTTTGGTACAAATACAATTGAAACGTGAAATCTGTAGATATTATTCATATAAACACACGTATAATAACAAAGGGTTGAATACAAGTCTGCTATCTTACAGCTAACAATGATATACGAAATATTGAAAAAAGAACACTTGAGTACTATAGAAACTATGATTTACTAGAAATCTTTTTGGATCTCTTCTGACTTTTTTTATACCCTTACATTTTATTTTCTCAGTGATTAAGTTGTACATGTGAATACCTTTAAGTAAAATGGAGTTAACTCTTTTAGTAAATCTGGAACCTTGTAAATGTATTTTATTGCTGTTCCTTGTTTTGTCATTACTACTGTATTATTCATCTGGAAATTTTGAAGCTTATTTATGAAACAAACAGTTTCTAAAATATAGAAGAAGGGTAAGGTTAGTATGTTGTTTTCCTTAAAATAGGCTTTACAGTGAATCATCTTATCTATGCTAAACATCTTTCTTATTTTTTTCTTTTGTGTTACAAAGAGAGATTTTATTTCTGTGGCAGAACCCCATGCTTCGCACTTAAATAGTTTGGAATTCTGCACTATTACTCGCCGCCCGCCGCTTTCTGGTAGCTATAATCTACGTGTTAGAATAATGTTTCCATATCACCGTCGTGTCGATGTGGAAGCATTAACGTAATATACGCGAACGTATAGGGAAAATTAGCACATTGTTATATCACTAGCAGGCTTATCCGGCGTCGAAACCTTCCCCTTTATCCGTTAAAACTTTATTTTAGTAAAGTCCCTGTAATATCAATATAATGACCTTTTTTACGAAAGAGAGGAAAACTGCTTTTTATTAGTTTCTGAAGCTTTAAGTCTTCCCCCTTCGACGATATTCCAAATTTTGGAAATAAAACACAGACTAAATTATGTCTCAACTGAAAAGAATACTACAATAATGTTCACGTAAGGACAATAAGTGGAATTTTTTAAGTATACTTTTTTGTTCCTAGTTATTGAATAATGTAAAAGCTACAAATGTTCGAGTTAAATAGTGGATATGAAGAATTCCTATAATCCACAAATTCAGAAAAAGCTATGAGCATGTCGTGTAACCTGTATACCTGGAATAACTTCTTAGCCGTCGATTACAAACATCCGTGTAAATACAGCCACACCTGTTTAGAAAGAACAGAAAGAAAGAAAGAAAGAAAGAAAGAAAGAAAGAAAGAAAAAGAAAGAAAGAAAGAATGTTGGAAACCGAACCCTGGGCATTGGGATCCAACATGGGAAATCAGTTTACTCTAATATGCCCCCTGTTAATTTTGAAGAAACATCTTACAAGCCTGTTGTAATGAGAGTTAAAAAGTAAAGTGGAGGACAACATTAAAAAAATTTAGCGACAGATATGTGAGTAAGAAACTCCCATAATCTGTTTTTCGTATAATGAGTCTCATTTGTTATAAAGTTGTGGTGAGTCTTGGCCAACTGAATAAATTCCGAGTTGATACGCATTTCCTTCTTTATACGTTTCACAGAGATTATTATTCTATTGGTAATGCCCTCATACACTGTACCTACATTTGTGGGAAATTCAGAAAAATTTCTTACATAAAGGTCATAAAGATTTTTTGGCGGCGAACCAATATTGTTAATTTCATCGATAGTATTACACAATGTGTAGTTATTTACGTAACTGTATAGGAAAGTGAGTTTTTTCAGGACGAGTAAGCTGTTTACGAGTAAGATGTGTCGTAACGAACCTTGAAAAAATTCTGATGTGTTACACTCACATGACTTTCTCTACTCTTGTACAAAGTATTTTTACAAACGCTTATTCTCCATATGCTTCATGTTAATCGAGATATCAAGATGTTAATCATATCGCTAATTTTCTTGTAGATTCAAGGGGAATTGGTAGGCTTTAAGCGATAGTCAAATGTTTTAAGCATTGGTTGCTATGGAGTATTCCATTCTCTTTGCATTACCAGGACAAAAAAAGTGAATAACGAATTTCCATTTGACAAAAAGTATAATTATTGGAAAGCTTAAGGGAATAACAAGCAATATCTCGAAAATGGTTCACTCAACAACAAAACGTATATAACATAAATTATGTATTTTAACGCGATCTACATTTTGTGTGTAGTAACATTTTGTCTATCTCTTATGGTTTACCAGTTATGCAAAAGTCGTTCACAATGAAGAATACTTTTGGAGACATTCCCAGAAAATTCGAGATATACATTTCATTTGTTATGAAAATATCTTAAACATGAGATATTTTAATCAAAATCGTTAGTCATTTTTGAGAAAATTAAAATTTTCGAAAAATGTTCATGTAAAGGGTAATCTGGGGTGGGGGATTTTCTTGAAAACCGTCGTGTCGCATCTCTGGGAGATGCTGAACCTAAATACAAGTTTGGTGTTTATCCGACTGTTCGTTTCTGAGTTATGCTGTTCACAGACACACACACAGACAGACACACAAACACACACAGACACACACATGGACATGTTTCCAAAAATGCTTTGTATGCATTCAGTGCACTTCAAAACATGTATTTCCAGTGAAATCTCGGTATCAAATTTTTGAGTGGAATGCAATACTTCCCCTGCTTACTATACGTAGTAGAGAAAGTAAAAAACACTTTCCTATGCAGTTATGTGCAATATTTTGTTACATACTATATCGCAATACTTTATATGTATATTGGTTAAATATTGCACTTAATATTATGTTAGACATGGACGCAGTAATATGTTTTATGACCTCATTGTAGGGCCAACAGTTAAGTTATTGATTAAGCAGTTGAATATTAAGCAGATATTGGTATTGGAATACAGAAAATAACTGAACAGAAAAGCTCAGTTTGACGTACTGATTTGTAGACCGTAAAACAAAAAATTCCAGATAGTATGAAATAAAATAGAGGTTTTGGTGCCAGCTACAAATTTGGTTACACACTTCTGCAAAATTAGAATAAAACGTGAATTAAATATAAACATCGCATATGTATTGTACACCGGACAATGACCTTATAAAACATATTGGAAAAAGACCAATAAAACATCAAATGATATTTGTACTAGCTGTAACAAACAAGACACACCCGAACTAACCGGTTTGAATGTCCGCGATATGGAGAACAAGTAAATGAAGCACGAACTGAATTAATTCGGGATTAAATATTGGATATATTAAGAAACAAAGACTTGTATATTTATTTAGACAAATTTAGCGAACATAATTAGTATAATTGGCTGGAAGCAGAGAAGTGAACAAGTGTAAATAATAACTCATACATCAAAAAGTAACAAAGAATTAAGAAGATCCGTAAGAATTCGAAACCATCTAGCCTTAAACCTAATAACTAGGGTTAGGATTTTTAGGTGCGCAACTTTTTTCTTAGGGTAAGTTAAAGCTGTGCGGAAAGATATCACAGTGTGAAATTTTGTTTCTAGTTGCGAAAAGAGACATTTCCTCTCGCACCTTTTTCCCATTTTTGGGACCGTTACCCCTTTTTGGCACCTTTATCCCATTTTCCCCCAACCATGCCCATAATCCCATTTTCCCCATTTTTTCTTTTAAGTTTCATTCCAATTTATTATTTAACTTTCAATTAACGTCTCCTCAGCTTGCTGTATACGTGCGAATAGTAAGCCTACCTCTTTCAGTAAACACCGCGCGGGAATTGAAAGCACACCCGCAACAATGGAAAATAATTGTGTGTTCGACAAAAACCTCTTTCTCTCGCTTTACTGCTTTAAAGTAGCCCGCAATAATACAATTGAAAATGAGTGATTCTATCTCACCAGAATCAGTAGCCTGCTGTTCGTGAATGTGCGTTTGTTACTGTGAGAGACGTCATTTGTTTGCGTGGAGGCGAAGACTGGGCACGCAGAGACGACAGTAACCTCACCCGCGCAGAATTACTAAGACTGGGTTCTGCTCGAAACTACTAGAAATCGTTGAGACTGAAGTTCTAGCATGAATGAGAACATTCTGGTAATTGTCGCGGTGTTATAACGTTAAAAGAGTAACGTACCAAAATATAATTTATAAGTTATATCGGTCTCAATTGTTACCTTTTAAAATTGCATGTTGCTCAGAAACAACAAAATTATAATCATGGCTGAAAAATCCAATGCTGCCAGTGCTCCACGTCTGGGCCAGCATAATAATCACATACTACCTAAGTCACATACTATTACAACGCAAAACATACCAGATGAGGTCACAACTAATGTAGTAGAATCTGGACACAGCTCTGCCAATTTAATGCAGATGCTGCAGTCCATGCTCACAGAACATTGGGAGATGCGAATACACAATTACAAGAAAGAATCACAACAAATAGCCAACAATTACAAGAAAAAATCATAACAAATAGCCAACAATTACAGGAACGATTGCAAGAAAAAATCACAGCAAATAGCCAACAAGAACAGGAAATGTTCGTAGCTAGCAATCAGCAACTAAACTATGTACAGGAATGTTAGAACAAATCAGTTTAGGGCAGGAAAACATTAAATCAGAGGTTTTAACATAAAACAAGAGTTGCAAGTAAATAAAGGTGAAATAGCCACTTTGTCCAAATTTGTCAGTGCGCAGGTAGACACATTAACAGCTAAGAACGACATAATGCAAACCCAGTTAAGGCAGATAAAAGAAACCTTAGCACATTGCCAAAAAGCATTAGCAGACAGGGTAGATTCGGATCTCACAGCAGTTAAGAAAGTAGTAACTGCATCTCAGGTAGCCAATTCATGTGAAATTAACGAACTTAGAAATGTTGTACAAACAATGAATGCAATGCATGACAAAGGCATTAATGAGTTAAGGAATTCTGTAGAAAGATTGGAACTGAAACTTACTGCAAGTCCAAGTTCACCTAGTGAATGCCAATGATCGGCGGACCCCGGCAGCACTCCATTGTCACCGGGCAAGGCCACCAACAACGTACACAATTCATGCAATTATGTCGTGCATGCTAGAAGTGTAACACCGCCGGTCACCTACTCTCATCGCAACAGTAATTTAAGTTCACACTTGCTAAATGAGTTGTCACCTCCAATATTTGATGACGTAAAAGGGGATCATTCAAAAGAATTTATTAGCGAATTGGAACAATACTTCAGACTTAAAGCCACTCCAGATGAGATAAAATTAATTGTTGTGCGAAAATGCTTAAAACGGCGTGCACTGAACTGGCTGCGTCTCACGTTGCGGGATTCTTTGTTGTACAGTGAGTTTAAACAGGCTTTTCTATTACGTTTCTGGGGACCAACAGAAGTTAACAAAGTAAGACTACAACTTAACAATGGCCGCTATAACCAGAATATTCACGGCTGCTTGATCAATTACGTACTCAAATTGCCACAAAAGAGCAAACAAATAGAGCCGCCACTGTCAGACACAGAAGTGATTGCTCTATTCGTCAACCATTTTGACTCTCAAATAAGAAATGCTTTAATTGTTGCCCAACCGCAAACGATTTCCAAAATGCTGGAGCTCATTACAGCTTTCGACCAGAAGCCCAGCAGAAGCACCAAGTGGCACACACAGAGGCCACCAGTCACAAGATGGCCGCCAGTCACCACCATTTTCGGGGAGCCCCTCAATATAACAATGAACGGCACCCGACGTCACCAAGGACAAGAATAGATTCCAGCCACCACGATATGAGAGAAGACAGTAACTATATCAACAGAGCCCACATGGAAGAGCAGCACACATTAACAATATACGCTATACAGGACAGAGTCATTATCACCAAGATAACCGCAACAATGGAGGTAGAAACTCGCCTGATAGAAACGTGCACCAAGGAAACCGTGACAGACGCCGGAGATATTCCAATGGATCAAGAAGATACAGTCCGGCACCTTCGCAGATCATAGAAAACACAAAAATTCGGAGAAGATGGTGATCAAACCCGGAATTAAACAATGACCATCCAAGCACAAGCAACAATCAGAATCCGGGAAACCAAACCCAGGTGTTTGCAGGGGCCAGGTAAACACCTTACACACTGCTGACAGAACAAAATCGTCAAACTCAGAGCCCATTGCTTCGATACAAAAATGCAACAATGGCGTAGAACACAATAATACTAACAAGAAATTAGAAAATAAGGAAAACAATGAATCGCCGAGAATTACAGTGAACATAATGGATATCACTACAACAGACTATTAGACACTGGAGCAAGTATTTCTGTGTTCCGAAGATTATTTTCAACAATTGTTAAACAGAAAAATTAAAATAATGTCGCTATCCATAAAAATGCGAAGAAGCACTCTATGTCCACACGCAAGCTATTAACGAAAGGTCTGAACACTTTGACCTGTATACGCTGCATGCCGACCGGCTGCCAAGGGAGAAAAAACCGGTCCAGGCCCCGCGTCAAGAGGTGTTGACAGCCGACAAAGACCTTGCGGCTCAGATAAGACAATCAGTAGCAGCGACATAAAATCTGTCGCATCACCATAGAAAACGATTATCACTTGTACTTTGGAAAAACAAGGAAGTCTTTTCATCGCAACAAGGACGTTGTTCAGCCTACACACATTCGTTTGAAATCAAACCAATTGCCCCATATACACATACGTGCCGCAACCTACCATTTGCAATAAGGGAACAGGCTGATGGTGTTATCTCAGAAATGATTAATAATGACATAATAGAACTCTCCAACTCAAAGTATAACAACCCATGTTGTTGGGTGAGAAAGCCAAATGGCAAACTACGCATGACCTTAGACGCCAGGAAGCTAAATTCAGTCACACTGCCCGACCATTTCAGAACTGACGGTATCGATCAACTACTGGCGCGTGCAAAAAGCGGAAAATATTTTTCAAGTTAAGATATATTATATGTTTGTTATTTTTGATTCCGCTATGTTTTGTAAATAAAAATTGATTGTTAATTCATCTAGTACAAGCCTTCTGGCAGATTCCGCTATATGAAAACTTAAGGCAATTCACAAGCTTCTTCCACAAAGGAAAAATATTTTCTTTCAAAGTCGTCCCTTTTGGTTTGTCTACAAGCAGCGCAGCACTTCTACGAGCAGTGCATTCCATGTTTGGCGAAACCACAGCAAACGTTGTTGTATAGTATGTGGACGATTTTTTAATTTACGACTCTGATATTGTGCAACACGTACGCCATATTGATTATGTCTTATCCACCCTAAAGAACTATAGGATGACAATCAGCATTAACAAATGTCGCTTCTTTGTCACTGAAACGAACTTTCTGGGATACATCATATCTAAAGACGGCATAAAACCCAACCCAGAACGTATAAAGAGCATACGCCAGATACCCGAGCCCAGGAACTTGAAACAACTCAGAAGATTCTTCGGCATCATCCAATACCAAAGTAAATTTCTAGCGAACTTCCCAAGGAAGCTGCGCCACTCAAAAAACGTCTGAAGAAAAATGTAAAATGGTCCTGGAAGGAAGAAGAAAAAGATGCGTTCCAAAGAATAAAAGATTTGTTCGTTAAAACTGTACTATTGGAATGACCAATAGACGGAATGTCCTTCCACATATATTCGGATGCCAGCGTGGGAGGTTATGGAAGTGTATTATGCCAGATAGACAGAGAAGACAATATGCACGTAATCGAAAAGAAACGCCTGTGTCAGTGAAATGGAAATTGGAGCCATATACTTCTCCTTGAAGAATTTAAGCAGTTCATTTACAACTGCAAGATAACAACACACACAGATCACATACGCTTAGAATTTATCAAATAATGTAAATTAACGAGTAGCAAGATTTTACGCTACATACATAAACTTTTGGCATACGATGTGGATATAATACACATACCCGGAGTCGTTAACGTTTTCAGCGATGTGCTATCTCGACTCCCGCGGTGTAAATCGCTACCGGAAAGCAACAGCAGGCCTTTCCATGAGATTAAACTTATGACCTTACAGATAGAGAGCAAACAAAGTATCACAAAAGCTCTAAGAGACATAAAATTGTGGCAGGAGAACAAAGAAGATACAAAAGCACTGTTACAAACGTCACCAGAGATAACAGGGAGCATTACAGCCGCAATTGGCAAGCATAAAAACGTACTATACAAATTACCCACCGAGGTGGAAAACTTACATACCAAAAACACTCGAAACGTTATTGATAGCCGCATTCCACCAATAGCTCGTCATGCTGAATCAGAGCGTACAGCATTAAACATTTCAGAACATTTTTATGTAAAGAATCTACACTAAAAGGTCAGAAAATTGATATCAACCTGCAAACTGTGCCAATTAGCAAAACCGATAACTGTGAAGTTTGACACACAGTTGCAGCCAGTAATCCGGGAACAGCCGAGAATGCTGATTTGCATGGACACACACGGTCCGTTACCAGCTAGCCAATTTGGCACAAAATTCATTCTGGTATTTTTAGACGTTTTTTCGAAGTATACGAAAATATATCCTATAAAGGACATTACAGCCAGGACATGTGCCAGAAAGTTACTCAAAGACTACATTCCAGAATGTGGAATGATAAGCTCCCTCTTATGTGACAATGCTATGGCTCACAGGAGCAAGTTATTTAAAAAAAGCGCTAAACGACAAAGGGATAAAATTGTACCACAGCTCTAATTATTATCCACAAGGGAACATGTCAGAGCGCATTCTAAGGGATATTACCGGTTATTTTAGAATTTTTAACCACAAACGCCACACAGGATGGTATGACCATTGAAAAAACATTGAGTTCATCATCAATAATTCGTGAACGCTACTACAGGCTACGCGCCGGTCCAACTACAATTTGGAAGAAAGCCGGAACCCATACTTAAGAACACGCCGGAAACGATACCCAAGGAACTGCAGGAAATACCGCCGGAATAATGCCGGAGAGCCCTGGAAAGATTTCGAAAAAAGGCAGACCAGAGAAAAAGATCAGCCAAAAGGCACCGGAAGAAGTGGACACCACAACTTGGGGGCCTCGTACTCGTCAGGAATAAGAAAAAATCGTCAACCTGGAGCAAAGAATATCATCGAATTTATCTACTGT
Organism: Deroplatys truncata; assembly: GCA_030765065.1. Classification (NCBI taxonomy): domain Eukaryota; kingdom Metazoa; phylum Arthropoda; class Insecta; order Mantodea; family Mantidae; genus Deroplatys; species Deroplatys truncata. The sequence goes on along the minus strand of CM060978.1, from coordinate 144,415,630 downwards.
ACAGAGGGCCAGCGGAGATAACAGCCCAGTTTGGTCCACACACTTACCAATTAAAGGGTTTAGATGACAACAAACTTTGGGGTACCTATCATCGGCAACTGTTAAAGCCGTTTAAAACTTAAACAAGTTGTTCCAACGCGCTGAACTTTCATAAAAATGTCTCCTAATTTGTGTACATATACTGGTAATATTTAGGTATATTTTATGTATAATGCCATTGATCATTTGTGAAGAACATGAGTAATAATTAATTTAAGCAAATATTTAAGCTCATTTATGTATGAAAACAACTTTGACTCTTGCAAACGATAACTTAACATGTGAATTTAATATTTATAATTTGTGCAATAGTTTTAATATTCCAAGTATAAGGGTTCATTTAAATAATTTCTATGTCTTAATAGCTCAAGAAGAACAACAGTAAATTTAATTCGTTGTGAAAAAGTTTGCAAAATCCAACAAAAATAATGAATTCAAATTTGGGGGTTAATTGAGAATGATTAAAACTTGTTTTACGTATGTTACAACTATAATTGATGATTAATATCACATCAGAGAGCAGGCACCGCGGCCGACACTATAGCGTCTGAATTAGCTACACACATTCGTAATTAGTTATAAGCAGTGCATACAAAATGCGTGTGAAGTGGCCTAGAAATACAGGCAACCAAAGGGCTAGTGCAAGTGAATCAGTGAAATAGTGAAAAAGAGCCCAAAAATACCAGTTTTCGGTAAATTGGGAACAGCAAACTATAGTGAAACTACTTCCGAAAACGAAGAGCAAAAAAGGGTATTTTTTATTTCTCTTTTCCTTGTGCTACTTACACAGCACACAAACAAACACCAGTTGTGCTGGACACTTAAAATCAATACGAAGATACTTCAAATTACAGCACAATGAAATTATCAATGTCTACAATATTGTACATACTTGTCATTACTTCTTTTATTGTAGTTTTAAGCGATTATTTGTGTATTATGCACTTATTGTGTTTTGTTCGGCGACATTCATCTATGTTTCAATAATGTCCATGCTGGAATTTTAGCAACATAGCTGCGGGGCATTTGAAACGCGATATATTATACATATATAGGAATTATACATATGAAAGGGGATATACTGTACCCTACATATAAGAACTTTACAGTAATAATATAATTCACTAACATGTTAAAATATTCAACATCTAACATTTGTACAGAGCTGATTGTAAGAAACGGGCGAGCTAGCAAAATTACAGGAAAAGCATAATCCAAAGTAGAGCATACCTTTCACCAAGCCAACAGGCAGGGAACCGGTAACGGTACGGAGGAATAGAAAGAGACAGATAGAGAAAAGAAAGAGACGGAGATATGGAACTGGCTTTACAACGCTCCAAGGTGACGCTTAAGCGCACGGATCTGAAGCAACATATTTTCACACATGTTAAGGTAACGCGATCTGAGGACCAATAGGAAACGTCGTTACATTTTTAAACGCAGAGGTGAGCGTCACTAGGCTGCCGTATATAAGGGTAGAGAAGGCCTCAGAGCCCACTCTCTTCTGATCTTCTAGAATTGTCGTCGGTACGAGATGCTACAGATGCACGTGGGTGCCCAAGGGTGGGAATGCGTGTGCAGATAGCTAGACACCTGACTTATTTAAAGTGGTGGGATTATAATAATGGGAAAAAGCTAGCCGCATATAATTATTTCAACTGTGAATAAATTTCATTGTTTAAGACAAAATTGCAGTGTATTTTTTAACTTGCCTCACCCACCATAACCTGAGAATTAAGAATTAGATATAGGTAGGAAAATTTAGGAATGGAATAAGCAACCACCGACGAGCATCAATAGTCGAGGAAGAACACTGCCGAAGACCACATCAACCGAAGGATCGACGATTTCGCGCTGCAAATAGCGCACAGCACCGTTTCCCGCTACAAAGAGGGTAGCAGAGAACGTATGAAGTGCAGGAAATGGAGGATTTTGGGCGTCTGGAGGCGGAATAGTATCAATCAGGGGGAGAGGAAATTGACGAGGAAGTGTCAGTGATGTGTAGTGTAGCATTAAAAGGAAAATGGAAGTGTGATTGTGTATATAGTACAATAAGGATGCTAAACTGTTACCATTATATGTTGTACAAAGTGAACGATGAATTAATGGTAACAAGTGAAAAGGGATAGTGTATTATTTAAATAAAAATCACATGTGTAGTGAAATTAATAAACAATGGAATAAGTGAAGCGATTAAAAAGAGAAAAATAATTATGTGAATTCTGTAATGAAAGATATAATATATAAATGTAGAATTAAGGAAATCAGTGCTATAGACTAAAATAAAAGTAGTTAAATTTGAGAAGAGAAATTGAATTTTGATTTACAGCTTTGGTGTAACAGGTTAAAGTACTATTGCATACATATAATTGGAATTAATACAATTAAATAATTATGTACATTGTTAAAGTAACTTAAGGACTTAATTTATATAATGAATTTTATGAACTATATGTCTGAGAGAGGGGTGGAGGGTTGTTAGTTAGAGTAAATAATTGAGGCTAGATGATTTTAATTATAATTACTATAATTAATAGTTGGTATTGAGAAAACACATAAAATAAGTCAGTGCTGGTTACCAGCGCAGATACTGCTGGATGACAGTAGTGTAGGTTATTAGCTTTTATTAATTTTAGAAATAGTTAAATAGATTACTAACTGGTTACCAGTTGTTCATGTTACTGGATTCCAGCAAATAATAACAATAATAATAATAATTGGCTTAGTGCAAATGGAATTATTATGTTACGTTTATACATGCATACATTCACATATATATATATATATATATATATATATATATATATATATATATATATATATATAATGGACCATTTAAGTTGAGACTGTACAATATCTCCAAAACTATGTGCTGTGGAAAGAAATGTCTTGAATAAAAGTTGCTTGATATTATGGGGGGGAAGCAAAATGCCGTTAGTCGTGTTTTCTATGGAGGACATTATAGTCGTTTTAGGGTAAATTAATTTTTTTAAATCGAAACCTGCAATTAGGGTCAAATTAAATTGACCCTAAAATGACCATCACAGCGTTCTCCAAATAAAGCACGATGCATTAACTTTCCCCCATAATATCAAGCAACTTTTATTAAAGGCATTTTTTTCTCGTACAACGCTTAGTTTTGGAGATATTGTACATTCTCAACTTAAATGGTCCATCCTGTATATACAAATAACTATATATATTGCAGTTTATTTTATAATTTTTCATTTATTTTATTCTTTCTTTATTATTCTTTTACTCATTTTAGCTAAGAGTATATAAGTTATTTCTATAAATCAATGATGTGTGATAAAAATTAAATGTGATAAATAAATTATAAAGTTTGCAATATGCGTCCTGGTATAGGGAACTAGATGCCAGGACGTCATATTACAGATTTTATTTTATTTTGTACACTGGGCTACAGAAGAAATGCGATAAATTATAAGTTTTCCGAAGACGTAATCAAATATGGCGAGGTGTGGGAAACGATCATCGTTAAAAGAGATTATGTACTTGAATCAAAATGAACAATAGGTCCATGAAATCCTAGGTCACTGGTGCCGGACACTGCAGATACTGTCAATTAATTAGTTAGCGAAATAGACTCGAGCGAGGAGAAATTTTTTTGTTAGTATTTCTTCACATGAGGAGGAGGGGAATGAAGAGGAAATGTTCATTACACGTACATCCACTGCTGCGTGATCGGCTGGAGAAAGGATTTTTTTACACTCAGTATGACGATCTGAGACAAGATGACAGGAAACTTTTTCAATGTTTCCGAATGTCAAAAACTTAATTTGATAAACTACTAGAAGATGTGAAACAGTAAAGTACAGGAATTTACACTATACTAAGGAAGGCTGTCCCAGCAGAAGAAAAAATTGATATTCCACATAGCAGGACGACTTTATACTTAGCTCATAAAACCTTCCGTCTTAATCAAATCTAAACTTATGACTACCATAACGTCATTTTAATTGTGACTCACAATGACGTAAGTAACCTTCTAGTTTAAGCAACTTACGACATTGTAAGTCGCCACTGGGGTATGTCATCTTAAAATAATTCAAAATCTCCTTGTGATTTACCGGAAAAAATTCGAGTCAGTTGGGGAGTTTAATGTCATACCGGCACGTTCCATGGTAGCTCAATTGGTTAGAGCTACCGAAAGATCCGTGGCTCAGATCCCGACTATGGCATTGATTCTACCTTTCCAACCCTGTCATACACACGCCTTGTGCGGAAGAACAACTAATTACCATCTATAACGAAATGCTTGATAAATACCAAAATTTGTGTTTAGGTCCACTACCTTTTAAAGATGCAACACGAAGATTTAAAGAAGATCTCATTAACCAAACTGCGCTTTATATGCAAACACTTTCGATATTTCTATTTTCTCAAATATGTCTTATGTCTTTAATGTTTGTTTAAAATATCATATATTTAAGATATTTACATGACAAACAAAATTAATTTTATGAGAATATTCTGTGAAGTCATCTTCATTCGGAAGGAATTTTGTATAACGGCCGTAAGAGATAAACCAAAACATACCGCACAAAATATATAGATATCTTTAAAGCAAACAATTTATTTCAAATAACTTTTTTGTCGCATCAACTATGTCCGAGATTCCCATTACTATCTGTTTCAATAATTAAATACTTTTTTCATTTTTTCTGTCGCTATTCAGTTGTTTTTCTGGATGTCATGGAAAGAGCTTGGAATTTTAAGGCCACTATACAGCGTCCCGTTTTTAAACAAATGGCTCAATTTTGTTTCCTCTCTCCCCCTTTAACCTATATCGAAATTTGTTATGAAACTATTTCTGCAAATGTTTGTCTCGATTTACATGAAGTAGGTAGAAAAATAAGCTAAAAGCTTTCGTAAGAATACATTGTAGAAGCTATGTAAAGACAAACGATTGTAGGTAGAGAAGGTAACGTAATTGCAACTCATATAGACAGACAGACAGACAGACAGATAGATAGATAAATAGATAGGTAGATAGGTAGATAGGTAGATAGGAGGATAGGTAGGTAGGTAGGTAAATAGAGAGAGAGAAAGAAAGAAATAAAGAGAGAGAGAGTGAATCACCTAGACAGACAGACAGATAGACAGACAGACAGACAGACAGACAGACAGACAGACAGATAGATAGATAGATAGATAGATAGATAGATAGATAGATAGATAGATAGATAGATAGATAGATAGATAGATAGATAGATAGATAGATAGATAGATAGATAGATAGATAGATAGATAGATAGATAGATAGATAGATAGATAGATAGATAGATAGATAGATAGATAGATAGATAGATAGATAGATAGATAGATAGATAGATAGATAGATAGATAGATAGATAGATAGATAGATAGATAGATAGATAGATAGATAGATAGATAGATAGATAGATAGATAGATAGATAGATAGATAGATAGATAGATAGATAGATAGATAGATAGATAGATAGATAGATAGATAGATAGATAGATAGATAGATAGATAGATAGATAGATAGATAGATAGATAGATAGATAGATAGATAGATAGATAGATAGATAGATAGATAGATAGATAGATAGATAGATAGATAGATAGATAGATAGATAGATAGATAGATAGATAGATAGATAGATAGATAGATAGATAGATAGATAGATAGATAGATAGATAGATAGATAGATAGATAGATAGATAGATAGATAGATAGATAGATAGATAGATAGATAGATAGATAGATAGATAGATAGATAGATAGATAGATAGATAGATAGATAGATAGATAGATAGATAGATAGATAGATAGATAGATAGATAGATAGATAGATAGATATAGAGAGAGAGAGAAAGAAATAAAGAGAGAGAGAGTGAATCACCTAAAAATTCCACCGCAAATATTTGGGAAATGGAAAGTGCTATTGATGTGTAGTTTTCACAGCATTGATTGGTAGCTAGGGGCTCGTACATTTAGCCTATAAACAGATTTTAATAATACTGAGAAAGTGTACCTTTTTGAGCAAACATACAATTTTTAAATGGAACAATGCCTAGTTACATCAACAGAATAAAGGTAGGGTAAATTGGAATGTCAATGGCCTTTGTTGCAGGATTCTAGTGCAAGTGATTTACGAGAAATCGTATTTTGAAAAGTTTCCACCCCAACAATTGTTTGTCCCATTCAACCTACTTAGTTGCTAGGTACGATGTAGTTATGTTTGTTTGCATTGTGTTTTCTGTTCATTGATTGCATTGCGACTTTCTGGTCAGTTAGCGTTCAGCGGTAAGTAGTGAGTGGAAGATGGGGTTTACTAATGCTCATGGTGTATGGAGAGTGTAGGAAGAATGCAGTTCGTTCCTGTACGGTGTATGCGGAAACGTGTCCCAATAGACGTCAACCATCTCGGCAATTATTTATCAACATCTTCAACCAATTAGGTGAAAGTGGTACTGTAACACCTAGAAAACGTAACAGAAAGAAACAAGTAACTGGAGAAGAGGCAGAAATTAATGTTTTGACTCCCGTTGCAGTAGATCTGCAAATTAGTTCCCGCACAATCGCACGTGGAAGTGGCATAAGTCAGGTAAGTGTACTGCACATTCTACATCGACATAGTTTCCATCCCTATCACATCTCTCTCCATCAAGAGCTGCATGGAAACGATTTTGAGAATGGTGTTATCTTTTGTACATGGGCATTAAGGCATGATACTCCAGATTCATCATGTATCTTGTTTAGTGATGAGGTAACATTTACTAATCATGGCCAGGTAAACCGCAGAAACATGCACTATTGGTCTGTTAACAATCCCGTTGGCTTCGTCAGGTGGAACGTCAGCGTCCATGGAGTTTAAACGTGTGGTATGGGATAGTGAACCATCAGCTCTCTCATAGGCCTTTGTTCATAGAAGGAACAATGAACTCGCACAAGTATCGCAGCCTCCTGACAGACATCTGCAACAGATGCTATAAGACGTTCTTTTGTAGATTAGGAGGAACCTGTGGTACCAACATGACGGCTGTCCAGTCCATAGTGTACGAAGTACTACAGCTTGTCTTAACGGATTGTTTCCAAATCGTTGGATTGGACGAAGCGGACCTGTACCTTGGCTGGCCCGTTCACCGGATCTGACCCCTTTAAACATTTTTCTGTGGAGAAGCTTGAAAGATATTGTCTACAAGGATGTACCAACTACACTAGACGATATGAAACGACGTATTACTGCTGCCTGCTCTGAAATTTCGGCAGAAATGCTAGAACGTGTGCAGCAGTCTTTCCATAGCAGACTGGAAGCGTGTATTGAAGGTGTCGGTGGTTATTTTGAACACAACCTTTGAAGGGCTATGTTCTCTTTACTTGTAGAAATCCACAGAAGTATTGTAATTCCCTTTTGTTTTTCTTTAGTTTGTGCTACCACAGGTTTTACAAGTGTCGGTGCGTAAAAGTTTCAAAATAAGATTTCTCGTAAACAACTTGCACTAGAATCTTGCAACAAACGCCACTGACATTCTAATTTACCCTATCTTTATTTTGTTTATGTGACTAGGCATTGTTCCATTTAAAAAATTGTATGTTTACTAAAAAAATCCACTTTCTCAGTATTATTAAAATCTGTTCATAGGGTAAATGTACGAGCCCCTGACTACCAATCAATGCTGTGAAAACTGCACATCAATAGTACTTTCCATTTCCGAAATATTTGCGGTGCAATTTTTAGGTGATTCACCCTGTATGTGTGTGTGTGTGTGTGTGTGTGTGTGTGTCCATTGCGATTGGTTATTGAGAATTGATGTTATGAACGTCGGAGGATGTTTAATGCGTGGCATAAGTAAGTGAGTAATGGAGCGTAATAACATTCGTGCCTCAGACTGTCGTCACGCCCATACAATGATAAATACTCCTAGTTACGAAAGCAGAGCAAGAAGTGAGCCTCAGGACAATAAAATAGCATGAATTACGTGTCGACCTCTGTCTTTCTTATGAATATAATTCACGTTTCATGCAGAAGGCTATAGTTGAGGCTGAGATTACTCTGCAAGTTCTTATGTCATTCATCGGCTTTCTTTGCGCGTCGTGCACGCATCAAACTTCTCTTGTTTTAGAGCCCAGTAGTTGTGGAATAGCACACTATTAACGTCACATTATATTGCCTCTTTAAGTCACTTTTTGTTTGCGTATGTTAAGAATATTCACCACTGAAATTTTATGAAGGTCTCTAGAAAATGGAAAATTGAATCGTTTCAAAATGAATTTTCAGTTTACTCTCTCTATCTCTCTCTCTCTTTCTCTCTCTCTCTCTCTCTCTCTCTCTCTAGCACCTAACTATTCGCATAGTAGGTAGAGAAACAGATTTTACTGGAAATACATGTTTTGAGCTCGCCTGAATCCAAAACCATTTTAAAAAAAGGACGCGCACGCGTGAATGTATGTGTGTGTGTATGTGTGTGTGTGTGTGTGTGTGTGTGTGTGAAAGAGAGAGAACGAACATCTCCAGAACTTATAACTGGTCAGATAAATAGCAAACTTGATATTTCAATTCAGTACCATTCTAATATGCGACACGAAGATATTCAGTACCCCGAAACACCCTTTACATAGAAAGCTTTTCGTTGTTTTCTTTTTTTTATTTATTTTCTCAAAAACTACTCTAACGTTTTTGATTAAAATACCACATGTTTAATATATTTACATGACTAATAAAATGTACATCTTGAATTTTCATTGAACAGCCTGTGGAATCCTTTTAGTTCCGAATGAACTTTATATAATTTTCTATACCTGTAAGTCTAAGATGAGGCAGTATTTTTAACACTTACATGATTTCAGTCTGGTTATATAATGTGTAAATTCAATAACGGCCCGCCTTGAAGCAGTGTGTGTATGTGGTAGTTTGTAAAATGTATGTAACATCATTGCATATGCTTATATTATTGTATAAATGTTCAATAATGTTATGTGAATATACTACGTAATTTAATAATGTAGGAGCTGTGAGAAATAGGTCAAAAGTTGCTAACAAAGAGGTAACAATGAGGTAACCTTGAGTCAATTATGAGTAAGAAAGTTTAACAGTACTACTTGTGATTCTTGGAGCAACAATAATGTAATTTTAGTGACAGTTTAAAAATAGCCAATCAACTACCAGAAAAAGCTTTAGTTAAATGCAGGTATTCCATTGGAGTAGGATTAGCCAATCACAGACTTGAAATACAGAAATTTACAATTTAGACGGTTGAAATCAATTCAGTTGCCTGCAGAAAGCGTTACTAAGCAGACGCAAAAAGTGGCCTCAAGAAATATAGTACGTATTCGTGTGAGACGAAAAATACGTTTACGTGTTTAAAAGTGTAATTAATTAATTAAAGAATCTCACAGCTCTCTATATCAGTGAAGTGCTATTAAATTTGTGTCAATGATTAATAAAAAGGAGTGAATTAAAATTTAAAATCTGTGTAAGCCTACATTCTTAGTCGCATCACGCCCTGCTAAGATAGCCATGTCTCTAAAATAATACTGACGCAGCCGAGGCAATCATAAATATTTAATACTTAAAGAAACAGTCAAATTACAAAGTTAATATTTCTTTAAACTTGGGGCAAAGGTCACCTGAAAGTATATTTGGGGCGAAGGCTACCGGAAACTGTTTACTATACGTGCGGTTGCAACTACTACAAGTTCGGATCCCCAACAGTTGAAATATAATACAACTCCTTCCATACAAACTTCTTCAAATTGACGCCCAAAGCGTGGTACAAATAACGTAACAAACCATCTTCTCAAATTGGCATCCATACGTGGAGCTAATAAAATATCTTCTTCAAATTGGCGTCCATACGTGGTGCTAATAAATAACATAACAAAATGTTTCTTAAAGAGATAGACTAAAACTTACTCCACAAAAAACACATATCATTTATTTTAAATAACTATTCTTTGGCAACAACCATTTCCGAGATATTCGTTGTTATTACGTTATTGGTTTGAATTTTTCAATACTTTTGCCTTTTTCTAAGTATTGCCGTATTCATGTGTTTCTCGCAAGTTAATCAAAGAGGAATTTCAAAGCCAGCATATGGAGACCTGCTTTTTAAATATTTAGCATTCGCTTCAGTCACCTATATTCCTGTTGTACCTACAACGAAATGTGTTAATGAAACCATTTCCGCAAATGTTTACCTGTATTAACATAAATTAGATAGAAAAATAAGTTTTTGTAACAATAGTCTGTAGAAGAGATTTAAAAATAAATGATACTGGCTAGAGAAAGTCATATGAATATATCACATCCGATTTTATTTATTGTGGAAGTTTACCGCTAATTACTCTATTGAAAGAATTTCCAGTCTACTATTGGATTTATTTGGTTATTTTTCTTTTCTCGGCTCTTTCCCTCATTCATAATGGTTCACAGTATATTTTTATCCAATATTTTTAAAAATACATGCATCTTCATGAATAAAATTATTATAGAAATGTTTTAATTGCAGAATACGTTTCAAACATAAAGTAAAAAAGCTTTATAAACTATTCTATTTTAAACTAAAAGTAGTTCAAAAAATTTGTGAACATTTTGTCCGCTATAATATGTATAAAGGACATGGGTATTTAAAATATTGTTTTGATTATAGTTTTAACGTGTAAAACATTTTGCATATGAGCATAAAATTCATTTTTGAAATGCAATTGCTTGAAAATTAAAAAGCAAATATACCTATATATTTTTACTACCTACTTGTATCAAACATAAGGATCTTCCTTACCCATTAGTTCATTTCCATAGCTGTTCTAGAAATAATTCATACACGTACTTCTCTTTCTATCTATTTTATACTACCTGATCATGATACATAATTTCCAGAAATGGCTTCCATGCACATGCTTTTTTCTTTTTTATTCGACGAAAAAGAACATAGAGAAAACGAGGCATAGTCAAAGTTTTAAAAAGATGTTGATATAGTATACTAGTCTTATTATTACATGCACCTTTCATTAGCTAACAAGATAAAAAAGAACAAACCATTAACATTTCAAATTGTGCTGCTTAAAGAACTCTAAAATTCAAAAGATCGATAGAAAAGTTTTGGATATAGCTAATGATACAAAAATTCTTGTTTGATGTAAACTAGATGATTTTGTAAATTTGTTAAAGTTTCGAAGTTATACAAAATGGACAAAAACTAAACCTTTACAGGACTCTTACAAAGAACTTAAAACACACATTACGTATGTCATGGCAATGTCTCAAAGGACGATATTTATTTGATCAAAATAGAGATATATTGATAGAATAAAAATAAAAGGAATTCTTCCATGCAAAAAGTTATTTTGATGTAGAGGAAAAACGCTTTTTGTGCTTCCTTGAAAGGTGTTTAACAGTATGAAGTTTAGTATTCTACCCTACGTTTTATCACTCATGCAAAACACACACACACACACACACACACACACACACACACACACACACACACACACACACACACTCATTCATGCAATTTTTTCTAAAAATAGTTCTATTCTGAGGTTGCCAAAATGTGTGCTTCCAATGACACCCTAATATCGAACTTTCAGGTAGTTCAGTGTGTGATAGAGAAAATAATAATAATAATATGCTAACGATTCATCCTGTATATTTCCCGTCCATTAGCTTGTGGTACAAGATACTCAAGGTATTGTACTGGCCTTCATTAAGCAGAAGTGACTAAACCGGTCTTGTCAATCTGGAGGTCAAAGTCGAACTGTTGCGCCTGCATTGCAGTTGCCACGCGTAACTCGTGAAATAGCAGTGCAAGTTCCCTCATAATCCGTCGAAACCAGCTCTCGCAAACACATCTTATCTTATCCAAAGGCGCATGCATGTTTAATAGAGAAAAGCGTGAGTAACTGAACGGGCATAACGCTTCACACATTCAGTGCCTAGTGTCGCGGCCTTGTTCTTCATAATATTCAGAAAAGAATGATCCACATACATAGTCTACAGCGGATGTTCAAAGAAATACTTTTTACGTTGTACAACGCACCAGAAGCACGTGTTCCCTAAGAAATATAGGTTAGAATAACGTCATTATTGCAACATATATCGCTAATGCTTCCGTGTTTAAAGCTACATGCACGCTATATACAGTGACTTTGTCCAGTTTTCACTGTCACCTCACTAATTCTTCACTGCCACTTCGCCAATGGGATGTAGTTGAAATTTTCACTGTAAGTTCACTTCACTTTTTTCGCGACGTAGCGGCGTAATAAGTAAGTACAACACAACTTCTTCTTCGGAAGTGGAAAAAAACCCTCTCATAATCTCTCGCAGTAGCAGCACTCACAGTACATCTCAATTATCGTCGCAACCTCACAACCTCACTCGGAAAACGCACTTTATGCCCACTAGAAACGCACTCACTAACTCATTGACTCGCGTGCACGCTCGCTTATATAGCCGTTGGAATTTTCCAGAGAGTTTTAGAATATTTGGGAGGCGGGGAGAAGGAAAACTTTCCTAAGATTCTGGTTATCTCTCGATACCGCTTCGGTGTTCGCGCTAGGCGAGAATACTACCACTTTTCTCGCCGTATCTCTTCGAACGCCCTGCATCACTATATACAGTGTATCCTAAATTCTCCAACATCGGACAATGTAGATGGAGAATAGAAAAACATTAAAAATTATATTGAAAAACTAGCAAAGGACTCTGTTGGTAAGAAACAGGAAACAGAAGTAAAACGGAAAGACGAATTTGGAATGAAGAAGTAGAATTAGCAGTTAAAGAGAAACAAAATTCGTACAACAATGGCTACAAAAGAAATCAGAAGAATTTAGGGAGAAGTGTCCACAAAAAGAGAATAAAGCCAAACAAATAATTACACAAGCTCATCAGCAATCGGATATGAATTCATAAGCAAAATACAGAATGACGTCCACAGTAGACAAACATTTTCATATACGAGGGTCGTCCAATAAGTAAGTTTCCCTATTTTATAAAAAAAACATTACACACAATTAATCATGTTGAATTAATTTTATTTATATTGTACAATCCTTCTGTTACTTTTCTACATAGTCAACATGTTTTCCAAGCATTTTTGGGGACGTGACACAAGTTTTTCCAAGCCAGTGTTGTACTAGGTCGGGTCCTGTGCTCACTACCAGCTGTTCACTGATTTGACTTCATCAACGGTGTTAAAAGTGTTTACCTTGAGTTGGAGAAACATGTGAAAATCACTTGGACAAGCTCCGGTGAATACGGAGGATACGAGAAAACTTCCAAGTTGAATCTTGATCCAGGCGGAGCTCAGAAGATTCACCAGATCCTTTCCCAAGTGATTTTCACATATTCCCCTGACTCAAAGGTCATCTTGGAGATAAGCACTTTAACACCGCGACGAAGATGAATCAGAAGTGAACCAGAGGTCGAGTACTGTGCTCGTAAACCGGACTGCGAGCGGTCTCCGGTCCCGGGGCAGAAGGGAATGTGTAAGCCCACGGGGGGGGGGAAGGGACACCGGCTGCACCAGCCAGCATCCGGGAAGTTCAAATCTATAAATGGTAGGGACCCTGCCCTCTGTCTGTCACACCTCCTAGTTCGGTCGCCCTCTGTCTCCTCTCACCTCATTCCTCCTTCCCGGGGGCGCCCCATCAGGGGCCTAGGTACAAAAGATCTGTGTTATGCCCGCTCCGCTTCTAGTCCTATCCTATCCTAAACGATAAAATCAAGGAATATCAAGAAAAATGGAAACATCTGCAAAGGATAGAGGCTAAATGGACTCCCTAGAGCAGGATATGATTATAAACCAAAGGATATAAGAAATTTAAGAAGGCCTATAAAAAGACGGAACTACTATGAGGGCGGAACAGGCAATTTGCCTAGTTCATAAATTAGAGAAAGATAAGAAGTTATATATCATTGGAATATCACTTTTGTCCTTTCTAGCATTTCTGTACGTTGCACCAACATAACTTGTAATGCATAACACTGATAATTTGAAACGCTTTAAGTTCAAAATGTTGGTATTCCAATTGTCACCACTCTATTTCATATGTATTGTTTATTTTTCCTTCTTTTTTCATGTTGGCTTTGGGTAGTTAGGTATTTCCCTATTTAGTGAAAATGAATAGCAAATTTTATGAATTTGCTATCATTGAAAGTAGTACATATTCTACATTACACTGAGTTTATCATTATTAATTTGTCCTAAGCAGAACATTTGTAGCTTTTCAAAGAATTCAAAGTTACTCATTTAAATAGAACGTTATATTTGTTTTAATGTTTTAATGTCGTTTATAATAGAAAAGATTTAGTGTTTGTTTTCATTTGTGACAGATATCTTCAGGAACATAAAAGTATATTTCTATGCATAAGAATTTCAAATGAGAACGAAATTAAATAATAATAATAATAATAACAATAACAATAATTTGTTTTTGTTCTGAAACTGCACGTGGATTACATTTATGTGGAATTAGCTGTGAAGATGAAATTTGATTCTTACAGAAACACTGCCGGATGCCCTAGAGACGGATTGCTCCAAGTGCAGTGCCAAGCAGAAGGAGGGCTCCGAGAAAGTAATCCACTTTCTTATTGACAACAAAAAGGAAGACTGGAAGAAACTAGAGCAGAAATATGATCCTGAAGGCGAGTATCGCAAGAAGTATGAGGACATGATGAAACGTAAGGAAGAAGACAAACAGGAGTGAAACCAGCCTCCTGAAGCGAAAGAATGTTCTACAACGAACTAGGTGGTAAAGTTACCCTCCTCCCGGGGTTTTCTCCTGCACATAGGGTTTGCCCATCGAGTCTTTAGGCAACAGTATATGAACATGTCTTTTCAGCAACTTGCGCCCTCTGCATAATAAACTTTCGTATGTAAAAATTGCTTATGGTCGTTATTAAATACAAAAGAGCAAAGAATAATTATTTGAAGTCCAACAGAAGTGTTTTCTCCTTTTTAAATATGTCAAATGATTGCATACATTTCATTAGCCTTTCTCTGTGTCAAAAATCACTTTCCTGTATGAAACTCTGATATATTGGTGCAGTATGAGGTGCATTTCTTTCTGTCACAACGGAACGCAGTGTTTGTTTACAGGAGGATTATTCGGCATCTTATCTAAGTCGGGTTAATGTTCTCAACTTTGAGGTGAAAAATGTGTCCGGTTAAGTCGTTCTGAATTGCATTAATGATCACGGTGTGCAAGAATTCAAGTAAAAAAAGTTTTCCCATAATTATCACAATTCTCTTTCTAGTTTTTTCTAAGTGGATATATCCGTCTCTTTTTAATTTACAAATAACTATTGTATTTATCACAGTGTATAATAAACTCTACTGTTAAAGCAAGATATTTTCATTGATGTATTTATACAAAATTCTGTCATTTCTCTCCTGGCTTCCTGACTTCTTCTCTTATGTATGGAAGAAACCATGCAATATAGATATTCACAAAATAAATACGCTTTAGTTTAGTCTTTCTTTCCATTTTCCTTCTTGTGAGAACAAATGCAACACAAAAAATTGAAGATTTTGTGTTCTTTTGAGGATAGAAGCTGCTGATAATCAGTTACGGCTATGCTCTCGTAATAAGTAACTGGAATTTGGTTTATATTTAACAAAAATTAGCATTTTTTAAATATAACACAGTACTATTAAAGTACTATTAGGACTTGCGTGTAGGTTTACTCAAAGTCCTGGAGAAAAAAATAAATCGCAAGTATTTATTCTTTAAATTAATTATAAACATGTGACTTATTTCTTAAATTCAAATGTAGAAGCAGATAACTGTGAATGCGCACGTGCATTATAACTATATCAAAGTGCAGCTCTCAAAAGAATATTGCACGGCAGTACCATACAACAATTTTTCACACGGATATCAAGAAAACAGCTATTCCATGAAATATTAATAATTCTTGTAGTTTAAACATATGTGTTACAGTCACAAGACTTTTTCTACCCACTATCGTTTGTATTTATATAGCTTATACAAAATTTCTTACAAAAGCATATTTCTTTATCTACTTCCCTTTAAGAGGACCGATCTGTGATTTTTTCAAAACCCAAAGTATTCTACTGAGTGTTTTGAATTTTTTTTACATCTTATGTCGCTATAAAGATTGCGTAATGTTGAGTTGTTCCTGGGTTACGGGTTTTAAAACACAAATTTAAGCTATTTTACAAAAGCTGCTCCTAATGAAGCAATTTCCACAACTTTCAAACAACATTTTAGATTTATGTTTCTTATTGAGCTAGAAAATAAGTTTGCTAAGAAATGTACTTTTAAATTAGTTGGTTTAAATAATAATTTTGTTCGATTGTGAGTTTCGGCTTTTGCAAAATATATATAATACCAAAGTTAAGTGTGCTTGGTGGCTAAATCTCTCAAGAATTGCCTTATATTAACAAGTGTACAGCAAGTTTTACTAAACATATATTAGAGAAACTTACGAAGTTTCACTTTGATAACTTAAATATTGCACCATAAGGAGGATTTTAATGCTAAATTGTCTAAAATATTACAACCGAAAAAATGTGGCGAAAAATTTTCTAGTAAAACTGGCCCAAAATTCTATTTATATATTTTTATTAAATAGTGTTCATTTTTATTTAAAACTTATTAACGTATGTGCAGCAAATTTTGAAAAAACAAATGTGAGAAATATCAAAAGAGCCTCAAGTACGCAACCATGCCCTCCACTCAGGATTATTTAAATCGTCACGTAAATCTCTTATTTTCATTCCAACAACAAAAATGTTTGCTCGAAAAGTTGTTAGAGAATCGGACAAAATAATAAGTTAAAAAACCTAAATTTTAATTTTTGATCATTTTTGCCCAATGTTCACCTATCGGTCCACTTATTGAGATAAAAGCTTGCAGAAATAATTTCTTTGGGAATTTCACTGTAGCAACAACGGGGAACACAAACCGAAAGCGGGTTCCTCTATGCTAACTTGAAATATCATACTATTTCCATGACACTGCGAGAAACAATTGAATGGCGACAACACTTAAAAAACCTGACACGTAACTTTCCCTACCCACTCGTTTATTTTTATATAACTACTACAAACGTTTCTTACGAAAGCTTATTTTTGTATCTACTTCAAGTTGCTGGAAATAAACCTTTGCAGAAATAATTCCATTACATGTTTTGCTGTAATACCTAACCGAATCCACAGCCACATGTTTAAAAGCGGGTGGCCATATGCTGGTCTTGAAATTCCATTCCTTTTCATGACATCGCGAGGAACAACGACACTTTAAAAGGTGAAACGTGTTGAAGAATTCAAACCAACAATGGCTCAAAAAGGGCTCATGCCTCAAAATGGCTACTCGAAATAAATTATGTGTTTTAAAGAGATCTGCATTTTTGTATAGCAACCTTTTGTGTATTTATTAAGGTTTACTAATTACACAACATTACACAAAATTCCTTCCGAATATAAGGAACATCACAGGCTGCTCCCAGAAAAATAAAAATAAACAATTTATTTGACATATATATATCTTAAATTAATGGCATTGTAATCAATATCGTTACTGTCATTTTTGAGAAAATAAAACATTTAGAAAAAATGTCCAAGTAAAGCTTAGCTTAGGCTAGGGGAATGTTTCAGAAAATGTTTGTATCGTATTTCTCTTTGTAAGTTACTGGACTTATTTACCAAGTGCGGTATTTATCCAACATTGCATTTTAGATTTATGCTGTTCACAGAAAAACACACACACACACACACACACACACACATGGACATCTTTCTATTTATTGTTTGTTTTGTTTAAGAGGGCATCAAAACATGTATTTTAGGTGAAATCTGAATATTGGATTTTAGATGGAATGCAATACTCTACCTTCCAGGAGCATGGCAGAGAAAGTAAAAAACAAAAAGAAACAAAAAAAATCTAAAGCTAATTGCAAAAGCGTTTCTCGAAACAACAGTCATAGATGTGTTCTGATGTTATTGGCTTTGGCGTTACTTTGAAAAGAAATAGGGTGTGATCTGTGTTGGCTGATTATTTATCTCAAATTTGTTAAGATGGAATTAATATATTAGTACACAAATACTGTTAATTGAATTAATAATTCCTAAATGAGCCCTTCATATACCTAACAACCGGAAATAGCTTTATGACAAATATGAATGTAGCAAACATTACCTTTTTTTAACTTTTATTTCGTTTGAGGCCTTAATGTAGAAATAAGCTGTTATTCCGTTTATAGGATCGAGTAAACGTAAAGGTAAACGCACGTATCACGGAGGGGCCCCCGGAACCGGGGCAGAGCACCGCAGGTAGGCCAATCGGCCTATTGTGCTTCCAACAGACCCCTGGGAAGGGGGGATGAGGGGAGAGACCCGAAGGGCGACCAGATCTGGATGCCAATGGGCGCCAGCATGGATGTGGTCCCTAACGTTTCCAGATAGAGCGGTGCCCCACACTGAAGAGACCTAACTGAGTCTACCGCAGCGACGCCAGGGAAGAAACATTTTACAGAGCGCAAGCCACCGCCCAGCCACAACCCGCCGAACACCGTCGTCTGGTCCTACAACCCTGAAACAGATGACAAGGAATATGACGGGTATAGAAAATGAGGGGCAAGGGGAGTCGTGGTAGAAGATGAACTATCCCAGCATTCGTCTGGCGACCCGGGTAAATCACGAAAATCCCATAGGCCAGAGTGGACGGTCGCCGAGGATCGATTCCGGAACCTCCCGAATGCGGGTCACAGACGAAACCGCCTGAGCCATCCCGCTCAGTAAGGGATCGAATACTTGTATACATTCCTGAATAACAGCTGTTGCTCCCTTCCATAGTATTAAGAGGTTTATGTCATACACTCAAATACCACAGAGATTCCAATGTGCGTTAGTTCTTAGCGGTCATACACATTTTCGTAATCTTATGTGGAATTTCCACCTGAACATTTCACCCTCGGCTGCACTGAGCGGCTAGTTTAGTTACAAACAAATATATATATATATATATATATATATATATATATATATATATATATATATAGGCTTCCATTGTAATTAAGAACTAATATTATTTTGGATTTTTAAAATAAATGATAATCGCCTGTCATGACAGCATTACCGGAAAAAATATAATGAGCTTATTTTCTCTAGCCATTGTTGTTCATTTGTGTCTCTTCTACAAACTACTCTTACAAAAGCTTATTTTTCTATCTACTCCATCGAGGAAAACATTTGTAGAAATCGTTTCATTACAGCTTTCTTTGCGTATACAAAGAATCTTTAAAAATTAGTTCGTTATTCGCCGGCTTTGAAATTCCATCCTCTTTGCGTTACATAGCAAAAAACTACTGAATTAAAATGAAATTGAGTTTTATTTATGGACGCTGTTTAACTACTATGGTTTTTAAGTTCCACTCTATACTGGACATGAAAGACCGAAATTTTGCTCGGAGGCCACTTTATCAGGCTTGAGGTTCTTTTGAGTGCCGTAAATCATGGCACCAACAGCTTTACTTCCTTTCGGAAAGAAACCATGCTGTGGATTTTTACGCTCGAAAAAAATTCTATCGCCCTTCCCGGGTTTGAACCCGCGACCTCAAGGAACTAGAGGCTAACATGGTACTCCTAGATCACGGATGACAAACTACTGAATGGTGAGAGCAGTTCAAAAATTATGATGTGATACATTCACACGACTTTCTCTACCAACGACGAATTTACATATAACCTTTATATGTTATAGCATCCATTTAATTTAAAAAAGTGATTCTTCTATTCACGTTACCCTCCTTTGCTAAGGAATGACTTCAAATTAAGCAAGAAGTACCTAGTTACAACATGCGGAAACAGTGTTGAAATGTTTTGTTCGGTTTTAGTGGTTTTTAACGCCCGGCTTACTACATACGGCAGCACAGGTGGTGGACACCGATAATACATGGTATGAAATGATATTTGGGAAAGGAATTTTGGGAAAGAAACGTTCAAGGCCTAAGCTTATGGTACCTCTCAGGCATTTGCCAGTTATGAGGACTGAGGAAAAACTGGAACAACACTCATTCGAAGCTATAATAAAAATTAAGAATCGTTTAATTAAGCTTCAAATATCATAAGATTTTAGAGAAATTGCGTTTAAAGAAATCTTAATTTAGCTGAAGAGTAACTAATTTTATCAAGTGACGAAAACACTTTGTAGAGGGAATTAAGTGAGATTAGTTAAATTATAAACAGGATATATTAGTGTCAAAACCTTAAAAAAAAAAACAAAGGTAATGTTTTTAAGGGTAGAGATCTTTTCTAAAATTCTGCAGAAAAATCAGTTTACTAAATAGATTATTTTCCTGAAGGAATTTCATATATGCTATTTAGAAAATGAGGATATTGAGTACAAAATAAGGAGATTTAATAGCATGTGTGGGGCAAGTCCTTAAAAGACATTAAGATTAAATTATAAAACACAACAATGGGCTTATAAAGGGGCTCTTTGGATAAAAGTAGAAATGACAAACGAAATTAGAACAGGCGCCGGAAAATTTGTTCCTTCGCACCGTGACCAGAGTGAATGGATTACAAAAATCAGAATTTACACAACTAGGAAGTGTTCGCAAATACATAGTATAATAGAGGTAGGAGTTGCATCAGCCTTAATTGCAATTCTTGGAATTGTTCAAGAATGAATTACATCTTCAGATGTAATGACTATCGATGTAATAGGTGACACTACGCACAGAGAATGGGTGAAAATAGACACCTAAACTTGTACTAAATATAAGCCAATGGATTGACAAAATGTTCGTATATCACTAAAATGACAGAACAAGACGTCGCAATAGATTTTATTTGTCAATCTGTCTGTGAACGCTGTAAATGCAAACGCGCTCAAATACCTAATTTAATAGACACATTTTAAGGATAAAATGTGAAGATTTTTATGAAATCTCCTATCTCAAATAACCTTATAATTGTATTGTACATATATACATACAGTTTCTGTTTCTTTATCATTTTCCCCAAAGTGTGTTTAACGATTTTTTGAACGTATCATATGATTAAAATACTGCCATGGCGAATAGAATCTATTTCTTAAATTGTCTGTAAACAGCCTCCTAGGTCTGCTTCAACCTTATTGAAATTCATATAACTGGGAAACCAAAAAACTTGCTGTAGGAAAATGTAAAGGTTATTAAAATGTCCAATTATAGCAAATGACATTTTTCATGCCATCAACAATTTCCGAAATATTTGTGTTAATGTCTAAATTTTCCCAGATTCTTCATTTTGGGTAATTCTTTTTTCGTGTGAGCTCATTACTAATAAAACTCTACTTATGATACGAGGCGCGTTTTTAAAGTGAGTGCCGTTTTAATATTTTGCCGCAGCAGCGCTGAAGTCGCAATTTTGAGCACGCGCGATCACTTCCTCCATCCATTAGGAAGCCAGATCAGATGTGAGTGATCGTCCCTTCGTGTTTTCCTGTTGTTGGAACGTTTTTAAATGTTCAAAACAATCGAACGACCCGCCGACTGTAAAGTCAGATCAGTGATTCGTTTTTTGAATGCGAAAAATGTTACGTCATCAAGCTTCATCGCCAATTGTGTGAGATTTATGGGGAAACAATGAGTGACAATGTCCGTCCACACACAGCCAAACAAACTTAAGTTCTGATCTCATCATTTGGTTGGGAACAATTCGACCACCCTCCCTACAGTCCGGATTTGGCACCAACCGATTTTCATTTGTTTCTTCCTCTAAAAAACTTCCTTTGAGGAAAACATTTCAACGACGGTGATGTGAAACAAGAAGTGCAGACTTGGGTTTCATCACAGGCGGCATCCTTCTTTGACGAAGGCATATATAAAAACTTGTTTCCCGTTACGACAAATGCCTGAATAATGGTGGTGACTATATGTAGAGATATGTAAGGTGTAAGGCAATGAATGATAATGAACTGTTTGGAAAATAATGTTCTGCTGTTTTTTTAAAAATTATCAGTATTTACTTTAAAAACACGGCCTCATATAAGTGGTTAAGCAGTGTTTCCAATTTTGCAGTAACCAAGTCCATATTGCTTAATTGTAAACCATTTCTAGGTAAACATTTGATGATGAAAAGTGGATTGAAAAATAACAATTATATGAAGAATGTAATTTATAAAGAATATCGATGAATATGTAGTTGTTGCACATTCTATCGTATGAGTTACACATTAGACATTGTTTTTTCTCTAGTAATGAATGCAATGCATATCTCAGCTAATTATTTAATAAAAGAGATTCTTTAAACAGAGGTGTTGAATTGAAGAATGGGTTTTCTGATTAAGAACAATAAATATGTTATACCATCGGTTAGGTCGATGCAAATACTTTACTACGTTAAAGTTGGGCAGACAGTTTAGAAGAATACCTCCCCGCTTGACTGACCGGCCGATTAAATACGAAGCGGTACCTGACTATAGACTTCTTTTTCAGGAAGTCAGTAGATGAGACAGAAACATGAGCGGCTGTGGCTTGCAGAGGAAATCACTTCTTACGCAAGTGTCCCTTGCCAAGGACAAGGTAAAATGGAACAGAGTATTTATTAAAAATGGACGGACGTGAGAAAAGGATGTGTTAGGATATAGCTTCATCTGTAAACAAAACCAGGTCCAAATATAACAAAACATTGCGAAATTCTTTTTTACTTTTAATAAACATACGTAACACTTAAAAAAGTCTCTCTACCTGTTACTGTTTAGGATATACAAATTAAACACAGTATTTCCTTTGTTGATAAAAACAACCGTAAAGAGGAAACACCTTTTTATTTGGATTTATGCATCTGAACCACTTCGGGCCAATGTGGAAATTAATGGGCTTTAGAATAAGTTTTTCTCGCCTCTTAATTGCATACATGTACGGCATATGATGTCCTTGTAGTACAGGCCATGAGAGATAGCATCTAAAAGAGTAGCATAAGAGCACCGTGTAAGTTACTTTGCCAGAGATGAAGACTATAATTTTCGTAATTAAAGCAATTTGCGGCAATTGTTGTTTGTCTAAATCATAAGTTACACACTTGGCGGAAATACACCGGGGAATCCAGGAAGTAAACAAAGATTTCACTGGATTTATTTTAAGGGAACGCGTCACTGAAAATACCATTTTCTAAAGTTTTCAGTCAGTTTGGCTGAAAATGTAATCTTGTTTGCTTTACGTAAACATTGAATCGTTTTCAATTTCGTTTCGATATCTTGTTTTTAGTTTTGAAGTTATTGAGTCTCAATATTAATTTTATTGGGCTATACCAACTGTATCATGCTGTAAATGTTGGTTTCAGATTGCAAAAATCCTTCCTTTTTTTCTTTCTTTCTTTTAAACATCCTTATAATTTAACTGATTGTGGCATATAAAATTTCTGTGTTATATTTTTATTGGTTTTACTTAAACGAAAATAATGTTCAAAATGTATCTTTGTAAAAGTCTAGTTCTTAAAATGTTTTAGGAATCAATATGTTCAAAACCCTTCGCAACACAGAATATTTGTATTAAAAGTTGAATTATTTTACTTTTAGAAAGGTACAAGCTAATTTCAGAGGAATTGGTTGAAAAGTCCATCGTGTGGAACATTTGAGTGAGTGAAAGTGCTCTGAAGAGTTCAAAAAAATAAGTAAATACAAAAGGCTTTGATTTAAGATTTTTAGCTTGTAGCGTCTAACAGTAACATCCAGAATATCGGAAGTGATATTATAGACTTTTAATACTTTGGACGCGAACCGCAAATGTTCTCCAAGACATGGCTGGAATACTGTTCTGTATTTTCATTTCTAATATGCGTTTAAAATTTAGGCAGTAAAGCATGGCTATGAAAAGCGAAAACTGAAAATAAAATCTGAGTAATTACATTCAAATACATAATATCTAATGCTGTTGCAAATTACTGAGAACGAATACTGAAGCATTTAAACGGTCATAACCTTCTGCACATACGTATTATGTTAGTGGGTACCTGTAATGACTATTCTATTCTGTAAAATGTTTGCCAATCAAGCGAATTGCAATTTAAATTTACACAAATCGTCTGACGCACTGTTTTTTATTTTTCTTCTGACGCTTGATAATTTTGGGCATATTTTTTCCCAGTGGTAAAGCTGAAATTTAGAACACTGTGCGAATTTATTATTAAATAACCTATATCATAGCTATTTAAGCATTTACACGCCAGACTTTTACATAAGAATTACCTTCTTGGAGAAACAAAAACCTGTAAAGTCTAATCGCGCAATTAATTGTAGATCCTTGCACAATCGATAGGTATGATACTGAATGCACTATGAGGGAATTTCAATGGCTTATGATGAGAAAATATGCGATCTAATTAATAAGTTGCACTCTGTGTCGCACACACGTTTCAACTTGCATTATTGTAATGTCCGCTTGCAATATACAGCTCCAGAGTTTAACAAAGTAACATACCTATGGTTGAAAATAAATACTAGCCACACACTTTTTCCATCACTTTCTTACAAAAATAACCACGCTCTACTACCACTTTCTTGTGAAACATTTGCCTATATCTGAAGACCTATTAGCTTTTTCCCTCAGTTATATGTTTAGATTACCAAGGTATATATTGATAGGTATAGATCATCCTCAGAGAATAGTTGTAGGAAATTAAAAAGTAAAAAAAAAAACATTTAAATATTTTAAAAACCAGCTCAAAGCCGAATATGAATATTGCATATAAAAGTTCAGAGCCCACAGATGCGTATTGTCTTTGTGCTACACTTATTAACCGGCAAATGTTTGTACACGTAATAAAAAATTTGATGTGTTATATTCACATAACGTTTATATTCACTATAGTTTGTTTTATATATCATCCACAAACTATTCTTACGAAACCTTACTTTTCTACCTACTTCATTTTAATCGAGATAAACCTTTGTAGATAGAACTACATAACACATTTCACTACAGACACAAAGGGAATAGCGATGGTCAAATGTTTACAAACTGGACGCTACATACTGGCCTTAAAAATCCATACTCCTTCCATGACATTTACACAAAGTATTGAACAATTCAAAGCATTAATAACGGACATCTCGGAAATGGCCAATTCCACAAAAATAAGATATTTGAAATAAAGTGTGTGTTATAAAGAGATCTACATTTTCTGTGCTGAACATTTTCGTCGATCACTTAGCGCTTACCAGTTATACAAAATTATAAAAAATGTCTTTTCTTCCAGACAATTCAAGATATACATGTCATGCAAGTATATTTAATGCATAGTGTTTTAATCAAAGTCGTTTATGTAATTTTTGAAAAAATAAAACATTCCGAAACATTCTCCATGTAAAGTGTAGTTTGAGGTTGGGGCATTTTCTTAAAAATCTTCATATTGCATCTTTGGAAGATACTGAATTCAAATAGCAACTTTCGTATTTATGCCAATTTTAGTTTTTGAGTTATGGTGTTCAAACACACACACACACACAGGAGCCTTCTCTTTGGATTCAGGAGGCTTCAAAATATGTATTTTCGGTGAAATTTCTATATCGAATTTTTTGTTGCAATGCAATACCGTCTCTACCTACTATAACACTACGTGATTGTGAAAGTAAAAATATACAAATAGAAATAGAAGGTTTTAGAGCCTTCTTATTACACACACACACACACAAACACACACACAAACACACACACACCACTCTCTCTCTATCTCTCTCTCTCTCTCTCTCTCTCTCTTTGGTTTACCTACAACAAGGGTGGTGAAAATGCCTTCCTTCCGTGAGTCACCAAATATGCAACACACACTGCATCACTCAGCAGCATGTGAATAGCAAATGGAATGTGGCAGAGAGGGAACGTCGCCTGCGAGTCAAAATGACTCGCGAGTCCCGTTTTCGCCACCTCTGACCTACAATATTAAATGGCCCCATTTAACTTAGTTAACAAACAAAAAGTAATAAGCTCTAGTCTGTACCGATATTTAAGGTGAATACGTGAATGTAATATGGTACTGAAATTGAAACCGTGCTTAATAAATTTAAAAAAAAGCGAATCGCCAAAACAGGTTTTACAACGTAATTGCATGATTCCAAAACAACAAATGTCATCGTAAGCTTTGCCCCCCTAAAAAGGGGGGAAATGTGATCCCTAGTATTAGCCAAATAAGTAAACCAGACAAAAAGAAGGCAAGTTCAAACTTGAAATAATCAAAGAGACTGAGATAAAAATAGATAAACATAATCATTTTCAAACTGTGCTTGACATGTAACATTTTAGAAATTTCATATAGCTTTAAGTAAAAACTATGTTATATTATAAAATTGTAGCAATAAATTTCACAGACGTAAAGAATAGTTGTAGGTATCTAATTTCCCATAAAGGGAAAAAAAATTGCATTGTGAAGTATTCGGATCAAGTTAATTCGAGTTGACTCCTCTATAAAAACACTTTACTGAAAAGCGTTCCCGGCACACATTATTGTTTGTCTCTACAAGGCAGACAATTTAAACTTTCTCCTAAGTGCCAAGGATTCTCAAAACATTATGACCTCTTGTAATGTCGCACACAACAATTCTCGCGGAGGGAAACTAACAATCTAAAAGCATTAAAACTTGTGATGGCACAGCCATCCAGAAAAAGTAAAAAATCAGTGCGTACCAGAACCGATTAAATTTAAGCCGAATTCTTCTACAAGTAAACTTTCCTATCATATGTTTCACACATACCTGTAATTTTTTGGGAGAGGGACAGATTTCACTACAAAGTCACGAGAAATCTTGTTTCAAATGCGTTTATAAGTTTTAAAAGCCATGTGTCCTCAAATAATTGACATGTTGAATTTCGAGATACCATAGCTGAGCCAGAATGGATCCCCCTTCATAGGCATTATTATGCTGCCCACGTTCAAGAATGTCTCTAGCGGACTGAACATCATATGTATTGATTCCTTGCGCTGCCTTAGATGAATTCTTATCAGCACGTAACAGCTCGCTGTTTTATCGGCTGCGTTCTTGCAGAAAACTCTAGGCAGATGTCAGCGTACAGAAGTACGAGCGTGGCGCTGGGTGGCCTCATGACGTCAGGATCGCGTGGGGGAAGGCTTGAGCCAAGCCGGGCACGAAGAGGACGAGTGGAATAGATTTCAGTTCTGAGGTCGCCGATCGTGAGAAAGATAAGCTTTAAAGTCAGATCTAGGAAAGTGATATCGTGCACACACTAACCTTTCCGCCCTTTAAAAATTCAACTTGAAACACGTTTGTAAGTGCATTTCAAAATGTCACATTTAGAGCGTGTGCGATTCTTGCACCTGTGGAATAGCGCGAGAATAATTGTATCATATCATTGTGAAACTTTGCAATGAACGGAAATATAGCAACAGGAACTAATAGTTTGAGGGCGAAATTGTAAAAGTATTTAATTTGCACTGTAATGTCGATCCTTGTTACATTGCTTTGGGAAATAACACATTATTGTTGTATGGCTGAAAGAATTGAAAACGTTATTGAGTTTGTTATGGAAGCCTTAAATTATACCCTATCCTACATTACCAATTTAGTTTAAAACTTGTAGCCTCTGAGGCACTTCAAGTTTGAAGAGTAGGAAATAGGCCTAGCATTTTAACATTACGTATTATATCAGCGTGGTATAAGCTTTCCTTCGATATCTTTTATAGGCACCATTTAAAATAAAATTAGAATGGAAATCTATAATATTGTAGCAGAGTGCTGATAGAGCATTTTAGTAAACGGTAAACTCATAACATTACCGTGTTACAATAAATGGTAGCAGAGTGTGGTTTCTATCCACGGACATCTGGGCTATGGGCCCAGCACGGTCAGGGACGAACTTACCTTTTATACCTTGCTGCTAGGACACTAGCTTTCGCGCGTTTTTGCCTAAACTTTATTTCGATTGGTTATTTACTTGGCGTGCTAGGAGAATGAAATTGTTCTCTTTTAGAAGTCAAGCTTCTATCTGACTGCTCTGGTAAAACCCACCATCTCTGTCTCACTCACTACTCGTATTTCTCTTTCTAATTGCTGACTTCTGATCCAACTCCCTTGACTTTCCAGGAATTGCCCCTATAATTGCCCCTATCTCCGTTCTTGTTTCTCCTCGAACCTCTCTCTCTCTCAGCTAGATGCAATTTTGCGTAATCCGTGCTCGTTAGCGTCTGTATGTTAGTGGATTTTTAACCCTGCGGCTAGCTCGCTTCCTAAATAATTACAATGTTTCTTACATCTGTCTACATTTTATGGTACAAGTTATCTTACAGTGATATATTGTATTATTACCTATTCCTGTATTGATTATTGATTTGTGATTTCCCGCTATTTACATTGATTACCCTATTGGGTGTATGTTTTCCTACAAGCAGCTTTACTTTAGCATAAAAATAACATTTATTCTTGCAAGAAGAGACTACGTGCTGGGCTATAAAAGATTTTTTCCCCTGCTGTGAAGTATGCACACGATCCAAAATTTCCACATAGAGGACACCTTAGGGTACCCTGAAAATACAAAAAATATATTTTAGGACAAATGTCTTGTGCGAGTCTGTCAGTCAGTCTGTTACACCATACATAACTATTTCTATGTAACTACATATACTTCACTTTCTAAAAAATGACACTAACGATTTTGATTATAATATTATTTGTTTGAGATGTTAGAACGATGAATAAAATTGGTGTCTTGAATGTTTTATAAACTGTCTATGAAATTTTATTTATTCTTATGGAAGTTATATTACTCCTGCGGACTTTAAAAGAAAGGCAAAAACTTGCTTCTGGAAACATATAAACCTCTTTAACAATATATAATATGCATCAAACGAAATGTGTTGTGTCATTTAGCATTTGTGAAATATCCGCTGTTCATTTGAATTCTTCCACGTTTTGTTTCTCATTAGCTCATTAAAAGAGTCGTAATATAATAGCTAGCACATAATTATTTCCTTCTCGTTAGATAAATGAGTGTTAATTAGCTTACATAGTGTAGATTGCAGTAAAATTAATTGGTTTAAATAATTTTCGGAAGCATTTTTCAATGAGTAATTGAAAGCAGAAAAAATACGTTTCTCTGTGATTAATTTCTGTAATAACTACAAATATGTAATAACGGAATCATGTGGTAATTAGATATTAATGTTTTTACTTCTCAATCATAAGTTAAAAGGTCACCAAAGAAGGTCTACCAATAGCCTTGGTAGAAGCTTGAGTTTAAGACTAAATTTATACCACCGTAGTGAGACTTGTAGTTAGCTATCGGTCAGTGGTCTGATGGGAAAAGGCTGAGCAGGAAGGGACTGTCAAGGAACTGGAGAAGGTACAGAGATTGGCTTATCTAGCCATAACCGGTGGAATAATTGACATCACACCTACAGCCGGAATGAAAACTATACTGTGTTTGCCTTCGCTGCACTTATGGGTTAAAATGGAGGCAATGGCTGGAGCATATAAATTAAAGACAGAGAGCAATTGGGAACATGCGAGATATCTGGAAAATTATACCGAATATTAGATGATGTGGTGATAAATCCAGTTGCAGAAATGCCAGAAGACGTTATGAAGCCGTCTTTCTGCTGTAATAAGTCCTTGAATGTTATAACTGAAGGTAGACAGCACTGGGAAGCTAATCATTAACACCGATATGGGGACATTGTGTGGTTCACTAACGGATCCAAAACAAAAGATGGAACTCGAGCTGGTATATATAGAAGACAGCCCAAGCTGGAGAAGTGGCATCCCTTGAGAGCTTTGAACACGGTGTTCCAGACAGATTTGTATGGCATCTTGGTTTGTGTGGCGGAGAGTGAGGATAGGTGTTACAGAAATTGTAGTATCTGGGTATAAATAGACAGCCAGGTGGCATTGCTGGCACTAACAGTAGCCTTCACGAGGCCAAAGAGATAGTTAAGGAATGTCGTGAAATCACAGAAAGGCTAGGGGAATGCAATAGACTTACTCTAGCATGGGCCTTCACCCACAATGGGGTAATTGGAAATGAAAATACATACAGCTTGTCTAAAATAGGAGCGCAGGCCCCATTAAAGGACCAGAACCGGTCTTGAGTGTTACCAAATTAATGATAAGGACAAATCTATTAGACTGTATTCAAAGATAGCTTATAGAGTACTTGTAATATATCCAGGAACAAATACACGGAAAGTTAATGATGCAAGAGCCATGTCTTAGGAGTGCTGCAGTCTTAAATTTAAATAGGAAGCATATGAGGTTAGTGGTGAGTTTGATAACGGGTCATGGGAACTTTAAGAAACACCTGCAGATAACGGGGCTTTCAGAAGACCCAGAATGCAGGATGTGTACTATATAGGAGGAAACGGCCTCGCGCTTAATATTCCAGTATGAAGCACTGGAAGTGAATAAATGCAATAAATTTGGAACTGTTGATCCAAATGAGATGGTATCTAATAAAAACCTAATCAATGGACTTATAGAGCTTAGGGAGGTGCTGATTGGAAAAACAGGGAGGAAACTGCACAATAAACCTAAGGTTTCAGTGGGGGTATGTAGGGGTATATCACTCCTGCTCATCTCCCTTCAAATAACTAATCTAATGGCGTAGCTTACAGGGCTTAGGTTACAGTATAATTAACCGATTTAAATCATTTTCGGGGAACATTTGTAATTGTGTGAAACTGAAAACAGATAGAAAAAAATACGTTTCCCTGAGATTAATTTCTATAATAGCTAGAAATAACTAATAATGGAGTCGTGTGGTAATTGGACATCAAAGTTTGTAGTTCTCAATCATATAACATGGATTAATAAACTCGGATATGCTTGTAAGATAGTTGCGAACTAAGTTTACCATTTAAGAGCAGCGACATTTTAATAGAATTTCCAACAACTCTCGAACGTGGTTGGCTCATAGCAATATTTGCAAACTTAGTAAAATTGGTCATTCTATTATCAGTGCTTTTGTTATTGCATTAGGTTAGGCTAGGACTAGTTAACGGAGGGAACAACTAGCACCTGACCCCTAATGGATCTGCTGTGCGTACACCCCGGAGAGAACGGAGCCGCAGGAGACATATGAGCTGCATTGTGGGTCGACGCAAGTCGACAGAAACGCGTAGAGTTCCCTAATAATTTCAGGTTTGACCACCCGGTCATGGGAGGGTAGCTCAAAGATGTCCCTCCATTGAGACCAGGCAAACACAACCCAGCAATGAAGACTCTACATGCTTACTTCTAGCTTGTTGCTGCGTTACTTTGACCTCACCCCATATTACTTTTTTATGTGGTGTTGGGTCAAGGAAGAAGTGTACCGCACCAAATAAAAAAACTTTGGATGAACTGGAGGATCGCATTCCTATGTCCTCACTGATATACCACATGAGTACCTGATCAAATCAGTCGACAATATCTCCTAGAAGTTACAAACACTGCAAAAAGGTGCAAAATGCGTTGCAACGTTAGGTTTTGTGTTTCAGATTTCCAAGCTTTAAGTTCCACTACATAAGATTTGTTCAGTGTTAAACTATACAACAAAACTCTTTCACTAAAATAGACCAATTATTATGAAAGTTTTAAGCGTAACAATAAAGAGTTACTTCTCACCCCATGTACAATGATAATAGTGTATATTAAATGGCATGCCATTAAACTCCTTTGCCTTAGTTATGCAATTCATCACCCAGATCTCCAAACTCGGAATTACAGATATGAAAAGTTAACGGTATACTGCAACAAATGCATGACATTAAATTACTTGCTCTTGGAACGCTTATACTGATCTTATTGCACCTAATCTACCTGCATGTTATAAAATTTACGCGTCATTAACCTTGAAAGCAAGGAAAATTTTAAATTTAGATTATGTCTGTTGCTGCTCATAATGAAAGACATCTCACCTTTAGTGAATACTCAGTCGAGAGTGGTCGTGTTTGCTAATATAGGATAAAAGAAAGAAAGAACAGAATCCGTGTGAGTTGCTTTTGGTTCATAGAGCAAATATTGGCACAGAAATCTGTTTCAGCACCTAAAAATAGTATTGAATCTTTGCATATGACATTAAAAAGGTTGTAAAAAGACTAAGATAGTCATAAGAAACATATTACGTCAAAAAATACGGAATTGACTTAGTCCAGCTTTAACTACGCAACTTCTCCAACACTGTCCGTAAAATACGCGTGAAAAGACTTAATGGTAATACGTCACGTTGATATATAGATAAAACTTCTAAATAAACTGATACCAAGCATACAAATAGGTTGGTACTGTCCTATTCAACATGCATATGAAAAATGTAATAGACATTGCAACCGATAATTTGTATGTTGCTAAGTCTTTATGATGACTGCTCGAATGCACAGCACATTTTAATATAAACTAAGCTTATTAAGAAACTTGAGAAGGGATTCAGGAGTTAACAGGGGTCAAAAATATACTTGGCCTTCTAGCTGTATATATTTCTCTTGAAAGGGAGTAGTATGCACAATTTCGCAGTTGCCGTTCTGAAACATTATTTCTGCACGTCGAAGCTGAAACAGTTGTCTATGTCATGTAATAGATAATATTTCTGCATCCTCATATAAACATTTTCCGAAACAGTTTTACGATCCAAGAAAAGGATATTCCGAGTAATGGGAAACATCTAGCAACACCATGTGTTTATTATAGCTCACTGACGGCGTTGGTTTTCTTTGCTAACGACTAACTTCCTCTGCATGGTATCTCTATTATATCTTACAACTTATGAATGTGATGAATTAGTATTCGATCAAACATGCATTTATTTACATCAGCAATGTATACCTAACCTTCCATAAATGTAGCTCAGAGGTTATTTTTGTCCAGTTTAGAGCAAACTTGGACAAGTTTAAGGGTGACCAGCTCCATTACTACTTTCTATACCACGTACCTAGTACGTAGGTAGAGAAGGTATTGCATTCCACCCAAAAACTCCATACCGAAATTTCACCAGAAATATATGTTTTGAGGGCCCTTAATAAAAAGTGCATTTTAGAAAAAGGTCCTCTGTATGTGTATGTGCGAGCGCGCGCCTATGAACAGAATAACTCAAAAACGAAACGCTGGATAAATACCAAACTGGGTATTCAGGTTCAGTACCTTCCACGGATGCGATACGAAGTTTTTCAAGAAAATCCCTCCATCCAAACTACCCTTTACATGAAACATTTATCGGAATATTTTATGTTCTAAAAAGTTGCTCTAACGATTTTGTTTAAAGTACCATATGTTAAAGATATTTACATGATAAATAAAATGAATATTTTAAATTTTCTGGTAATAGCCTGTGAATTCCTCTTTATTCGGAAGGAATTTTGTATAAGCTTGTATAAAGGTTAAGCGATAGACGAAAATGTACTGAACAAAGATGTAGATCTCTTTAAAACACACAATTTCTTTCCAATAACCTTTTTGTGGTATCAGTCATTTCCGAGATATCCGTCATTAATGGTTCGATTTATTCAACACTTTGTCATTCTTTTCAGTTGTTTCTGGTGATTGAATGGAAACAATATGGAATTTTAAGGCCAGCATAGCGACTATTTCTTAAATGTTGCTATCATTGTTCTCTTTCTATCCTAATAAAATGCGTAATTCAGCTATTTCTGAATGGTTTAACAGGATTAAAATGAAGTAGATACAAAAATAAACTTTCGTAAAACTAATTTGATAAGCACTAATATACTATGGAGGGTCATGTGAATGTAACACATTAGATTATTTTTCAAATGGAGGACATTCTTTGTATGAATGAGTGACGATTAAAGCATTAATGAAAGTGTCAATATTATATATCTTATTCTCGTGTAGACGAACATGCCGAAGTCGTAGCAACAGTTTTATATCGATACTTGTTGACAGCACTTACTTTTGACAGAAGAGATGGATTATTGTCTTGTAACGTGTACTTGTAAATATTTTCTGAAATTGCGTTTCACCACTATGATGCCCTTAACTGACTCTATCACGAAGTGGTTTCTTCCTTTTTTCCATTGGGCATTAATTTTAGAAAACACTCTTTCAGTCAATGCACTGCTATTTGAAGAGGCGTAATAAAATTGCAAATTTTCAGTACCTTACATGCTATTTATATTAGGAGCACTTTAAGAAAAGCATTCCACTGCTTGTCCATTGTTGAATTCCTTCCTACAACAGAAATGACAGTATAATGTTGCACCTTGCAAAACTCATAAAACGCTTATAGTTGTATATGTGCACACATTTGGATTGCAACTATTCGAGACAAGACAGGCGAGGACTTCTGCAAACTTGATATCCTTTATTTTGAAGTTTCATCCACTAAACACACTTAAATTCCTCCATAGGGTTCATCCACTTCTCCAGATATTTAACATAAATTTTATAAAGATCACCAATTTATTACGAAAACACTTTGCATTCACTCTGGAAACCATTTTCGGAGAGGAATTTCAAAGACGGTTTGACTTTAAGAGGTGTGCATTGGTTATCGATTCTATCCTTTGTGTAGCCAGTACCAATATTAACAGATCGGGACTAGCGCTAAAAGTATTTTCTTTTTCAACTGCTGAAACTTTGTTGTGAAAGATATACATAGTGGAATGAAGTGTAGATAAAGCTCAGATAATTCATTTTCAAACAAAATCCTGGTTATAATATTAGGAACAGTTCCCTGAGAAAGAAAATATTATTTCAAAGTTGGAAATAGTGCAAGCAGTTTCTCCACAGCTAGAAATAAACTTAACCACCTAGTTTTTCTGTGACTGAGAAGTGCTTATATTTTATCTCAAGAAACTCACAGAAATGTTTCAGTTCTTCTGTGTGGATTGTATAAACGCGGAAGTAATTGAAAATATTCAGAACTACACCTTCTATGTCAACTGGAAGTGCATCAGAACCATGCCGCAAGCAATTATGTAAAATGTGGGCTGAACATCCAACACCTATTATATCCTGAGTTTTGTCTACTTTACGAGAAAACCTCGAAAACTGACGTTAGCATTATCCACCACTGAAAGCAACACGCTTATTACAGATATTCCTTAAACTCTCAGAAACTTTCATGAATATTGTTTCATTAGGAACGTTTGTAGTCCTACCACTTTAGTCTATTTTACATTTTCTTCGTAGTAAAATCATTGTTTCATAGTAGGAAAAACTTTCAATGCTCCATAATTGCTAGCGTCAGTGGGGGAGTGGGCATTTTCTGTAATATTTAAAGGCCTGCCAGGAGCAAAGCAATTAATGTATAAAAACGAAATATCCGGCAAACGCTAAAGGGCATTTGGTCACCCTACACAGTTTTAGGGCTTATTGGGGTGCAGCATTTTCGTAAAACAAAACAATCAGGTACTAATGTTTTAAGAGCGCTAAACCGAATTGAAATAGTTGTTTCGAAACTGTATGATAATGTTCAACATTCTTGCAAGAATCTATAATACTTAAAGGCCATAGGAATGTATTCTGAAAGCTTTTCCTGCAGATAGCGCTAGTGTATTAGCCGGTAAGAGTATATCGTTTGACTGTTTTGCCCGATTTTCGTCTGCTTTTACATGCTTAGGGAGTGATTCAGGTTGCTTCAATCGGTTAGTCGATTCAAAGTTCTATTATTTTTCTTCGTTATAAGAGTCTAAATTGATTCTGTTATAAGCTGAAAGGTTTAAGTTATGGTGGACAATATGCAGAGTTATGAAAGTAAAAGAGGCCAAACAAGTATTGAAGAAAAGAGGTGATAAAACTAGTGGAAGGAAATATGAATTATTGCAGTGGTTTAATTCACACTCTTATATATAATTGCGTTTATATTTGAAATCTCTGCGCAAATGTTAAACAATAGTACAATTTAATTGTATTGTATATAACCTCTACATTTCGTTTCTGAATTATAAGTTTTGTATTAATCTATGCTAGGTTAAATTCATATCAGAAACTGCAAATTCAGTCATCTGCACCTGCTTCTGAAACACAAGTTTTGCAGTTTCCAAGTGATAGCACGTTTCAAGATTTGGCGACCAGCTGCAAGTGAAAAATTGGAACCACAATGTGCACCTAATGGATTATTCTATCTTCCGAAAATCCGAAATAGATAAATTTCTAAATCCTCCAAACACAAAATGGTGTACTTATAAGTAATAGGGTGGAATAAGGGTACACAAAACACAAAAGTTACGGCATAAAATTAATATTGGAAACAATAGGAGATATTGGCGATGCCGAATTTGAATATGTTGCTGGAGCAGACCTTGAAGCTGGCTATAAACATATTGTGGCAGTATGTTATGCTCTGGATATTTTTCTAAAAATGGTGAGGTGAAATGCATGGAAACGTGTACCCAGACTCTATAAACTTTCCATTACCTTCCTTGCAAAAGACATAAGCCAATAAGACTAATTAAAGCTGAGAATTTGCCACTAGGACATGTTCCACAGGAACCATGTCATGAGGTTAAGCCTTTATCTGGCATCAGCACTGTGTTGAATCATTAGCGAAAACCTCCAAACACAAACTAGCATTTTCTTATGTCATAAAAATGAAAAAAAGTGAGTGAATTTGATGTAATTCATTAAGAACAAAGGAAGACAATTGAGGAAGATACCAAAGCGCAATTTAATCAGGCTCTATGGTTCAAGGAAAGAAGACACAGATTGACTGCCAGTAATTTTGGAAACATCTGCCATATAACAAATCCAAAAAGATCTGGCAAAAGCTTTATTCAAAGGCAGTACTTTTTGCTCAGAAGACATGAGATGGGGGGCTTCAAATGAAAGATGAAACTTCTTCTTCTTTAACAGATTACCCTCCTCTTTGTAGGACTTAACACCCCCCAAGGACTTACAAGCCAATGCCTTGGGCCAGTAGTCTGTCGAGGACCAAGCAAACTCTGGATCATATCTTATTCAGGACGAGTGATCAACCCAATGACTATTATGGCAGTGAAGAAGGAAATGAAATGTAATGATGAAAGGGATGATAGGGAAATTCGCGGATGAAATTATGCAACCCACCATTCGCCTGGGAGTGAAGGAGGAAAAAAGAAAAACCGGGAAAAAGCCTTCGGTCAGATTGGTCTCTCTCACGGTTTGAACCCGGGGCCTCCCGAATGCGGGTCACAACGTTACAGTCTGAGCCATCCCGCTCGGTGGAAGATGAAGCTAGACAAAGGTATTCTAAATGTGGGATCATGTAGTTAAAAAAC
Source organism: Deroplatys truncata (assembly GCA_030765065.1). Taxonomy (NCBI): domain Eukaryota; kingdom Metazoa; phylum Arthropoda; class Insecta; order Mantodea; family Mantidae; genus Deroplatys; species Deroplatys truncata. The sequence continues at coordinate 144,378,452 of CM060978.1, read as the reverse complement.
GTGGGTTCATCATTCATCCAACGAAGCATCTGACAGCATCTTGTGATGGCCTAATTGAGAAGGATAGAGTTTTTGAACTTAAAGGAGTACCGAGGCATGCACATGAAAATATTTCTGCGGAATAAATACCGTACCTGGAGAAGAAAGTGGTGAAGTTGTGCTAAAGAAATCACAATCACTATTTTCAAGTACAGGGACAGCTATTCGTTACTGGTCTACAATATTATAGTTTTGCAATTTATACTTGTGTGGACATGCTAGTGTTGGATATTGAGAGGGTTCAAATGTTCATTCAGGAAATGGTAGAAAAGTTAGATTGCTTTTGCAAAACATATTTTGTAGCCGTTATTTTACAATATAATTGCTCTGACAGAGCCGTGGCAGCATTTACATTTATTTTATTGGCTGTCTTAAGTATAAATTGAGCAAATCTGTGTGACTGGCATTAAATAGGTACAGCAGAAGAATGTAGGCATACAACAAACATATAATTCAAAAAGCAGGTTTTACATCACAGAGAGAATATATTTAGGAACTATGTTTTTTAAGTATAAATACTAACAACTTCCATTTTTCAACAGTTACGAGCCTTTTGTGCATAGGTTTCACACGACAAGTATTTTAATACATCAAAAAATAAGAAAAAACCCGCACTTATAGCTTTAAGGGTGGATGTAACTGGCTTTATGTATGTTAATAAAAGCTAATGGACGGCGCCGTGGCCAAGTGGTTAGACCGCTCGGCTCCCACCAAGACGGCACGATTTCGATCCCAGGAACCCGCATGTGGTGGACGAAGCGGCGTCTGGGTAGTTTTTCTCCGGATTCTCCGGTTTCCCCGCCATTCATTCCAACCAGTTGATCCATCATCACCTTTCCTTTCAACCATTTCTACTTAATTTCAAATCATCTTCACCCCCACTCTCATACTTGGCTATGGGCCGATCCCCCGTTCTGGGTTCTTTATTCTCTGATTCAATGTTCGTCTGCTCGTCTACAGGCCTCTGACCCTAGAGGGTGTAAACACTACATTCGAGAAAAGTAAGCCCTAATGATATGGTATTTTTAAAAATATTCCGTTCAAAACTTGCATGCATTACAAAGAATATACCAACAAATAACAGAACACTTGTGGAAAAAGTATTATTTATATAAAGTAAGACAAGTTAAAGTAATTTACTAAATGTTATTTTTCGTGCACTTTTCTTCAATACTTTTAGGCATATAAGCCGAGTTTTTAATTACAGAACTATGAAACACTGCTAGTGTAGGATCCAGGATTTTTATGACACTGCAGAAATTTGCGATACTTAAATATTTTTAATAATAGGACTACATATGTTTTCTTTGGTAAGTAATTCATTTAGATACTTGATAGCAAAAAGAAATGCGATTATCATAATCCCTGAAAATTTGAAAGCACCGGCTTAAATGACATTTAATAAAAATCATCAATGTTATGAAAATATATGTTTCAAGTAATCAGCATTAAAATATGGTTATTCTCTATCTCACTTTGTGTCACCAAATTATATGTGAAAATATCTAATTAATTCACATGCAATATCTTTCTCTACAAAACGTAATAATGAAGCAGAAGCAAATATGGAATAAAACGCAACATACTTGCCAAAAATAATAGAGAAGGATTGTGATGGTCCATATGACCGATAAGCTCTAAATCATATAAAAAGTAAATGTTTACGAATGAACAAATTAAAAAAGACAATGTAGCGGCGTAATAATATGATGAATGAGAATTAAGCAAGAGACGTAAAAACACCTTAAGGTTAACATTTGTGTGGAAGAACAAATGTTAAACGGGGTTTTCACACAGCTTCCATGCACTTGTTGCTAGAAATGGTCATTTTGTCAGAATGTATAGAGTCCTAAATAATTAACTGTCTAGAATAATGAGGGTACCGCCCGCGGCCGTGGGAGGTCGCTCTATTAACGTATTGTTCGAATATGGAAAAATACCCGCAAAACCCATGCTGTTTACGCAGATATGCCTGTTATTCTCAAGTATTGAGAAACTAAAAGGAATTTTGTAAGAAAAGAAAAGGGGAGACAAACATAACAGACTAACGGGGGTAGAATTCAGGCACTCTTGGAGAGACAACAAAGGCATACACAACTCTCTGGCGAGTATTCTGTAACGGGCCGGACTTGACGTGTAACACGTAGTTGCATTTTTTGTAATAAATGAATATGGTGAACATTGTGGCCGTCGATTGCTGTGACATCACGTTCCTTGCATACTATGAAGTTAGATGTGTTGCGAGTGGAGGGGGGAGTGCTGAAAGACGAATTGTAATAAACGTATCAAACCACAGACCATCAAAGCTCAGAAGTATCCACGCCCTGTAGAAACCAAAATAGAGTAGTATAATGCTCCAACAATGATATCCCACATATACTTTGACTCCCTCCTCTGTACTCCACCGACACAGCCTCAGGATGCAAAATAATTGTCAAGCGTAGTGACAATTGGGTAAGGCAGCAGTGCCACTAGGCTAGCTATTTAATGAATTTTATAACAATTTCCAAAGTGATATACTCCTAAAATTCAGATATTGCAGAAAACAATTCCAGCTTTTGTATAATACCAATATAATCTCAAAATCCAAATTGTTATCCCAAACCTGTTACATTCTCCCATGAATGTTTCCATCATAGAGCATTTGTTTAGCTTGGCATTATAATTTTTTGATATTGCACAACATGAACCACACAAATATTATTCTACAGAAAGAAGAATTTTGTTGATGTGAAGTTTTGACTAGAGTAGGTATCTTGTATGTTTTCCCGAGGCCTAGAGCTCGTCTATATGTATCCTGTTGGAGACTATCCTCCTTGTAGAAATATTTTCTGATGGTGTGAACTGCTTCTTTCCTTTCAAAATGTTTACTTTGCTACATAGCAAGTTTTGAAGGTTGAATCCTCTATCTTCATAACTGAATCTCCTCCCAGGAGATCCAACACTCCAGACCGAGCAAATGGTTGCGTCAGATATAGCTCCACCATAAGCATCAGATATAAAACAAATAAAGCCTGATCGATTAATGCCTATTAGCACTTTAACGTGTTGGTATTTTTTGTAGGTGGAAAATGTGCTGTAGGATTCTTTTGCTTTATTATTGACACTTCTGTAGCATCTGTCATGTGCCTTGTTGAGGCGTACTTATCTTTGAAAGTCGGGGGACTTTATTGAAGAACAATTTCTCTATCAGGCTATATGTTTAGCTTCTTGAACTGATTATGCATGAAGTTAATCTATACATTGAATATTTTACCTGCAGTTGTCATGAATAGCAAAGTTTAGTCCAAATGTCAGGCTCATTTTGTTCATACTTTTATTTCTATGAGGAAAAAGCAAAGTTTTGGTTCAAGGACAAACACTTGAAGATTAAATCTATTTTCTCTAAGAGCAGAGGAAACCAAATTGAAATGTTCACCTTGCACAAACCCAGTGTAATATAATACAAGCACAGCTTCTGGATTGCTCATTACAAGTGTAACACCTAAATTTTCTGCCAGGATTGTTTGAGTGCTGTTATCAATGCAACATAAAAGGGGAGGTGTAATTTGATTGCTTAATGTGCTTCATTGGCAAAATCTGGAACAACAGCTTCCTTTGTTTCTGATGATGTGGGTTCTTCAAGATCACTTAATGCTTTTATGCAAAATGCTTTCCTTTCTGTTCTTGGTACTTTCCCTGGCACTCATTGAAAGTGAGAAATGATTAGCATCCTATTTTAATCTTCTCCTCTCACCTGAAATGCAAAATACTTGGATTTAAAATATGGTAACAGAATTGTCAATATTTTCATAGTGTATTATGATTATATCAATTTAAGCAAAACATAAGAGCTTAGACATTATTGTGAGTAAGGTAATACACGTCTAATATAATAAAATAATAATAATAATAATAATAATAATAATAATAATAATAATAATAATAATAATAATAATAATAATATACTATAATTTAAGGAACATCTGGGTGAAATTTCTACTCTCATAGTTTTTAACCCAGGAACTTCATTTTTTGCACACACATTTTGTAAAACGTATTTCTACTTATTTTAAGTTCGCCTTTCTGGGATAAATAGTTTCTAAGTTATTAGTTTTTCTGTTTAAAAACAATGCTTTTTCAAAGTATATCTCCATCTGTGGGTGTCAAAGTAAATATTTAAAAAATATTCTTCAGTACTGCCCGTATATAAAATACTCCGATTTTTTATATTTGTCTCCTAAGATACACAAAAAACAACATTACATCTTTGGAGATCATTATTTGGAGATCCACTATATGGGATCTTATTGTCTATTTTAGGAAATATCTAAGATATCAAAACTCTTAATCAATCCCCATAAAACAACCTGTAAGAATTGCGAATTCAAAGAATGAAATTTGGAGGAGGAGACATACTTTTGAGTGCAGCAAATTGCTCTAAAATTAGAACTTTAAAAAACTTGATTTTAAAGTTTTCATTCCGGTTGATTATAACACGCACATAACTTATTGAAGTTCCAAATGTTGTAAGGCCTTGAAACTTCGGGGATATATAAAGTAGGTTTCATGGACTGGTTTTTGGCCAAAGATAGAAAAGATTATTATTATTATTATTACTGTTATTATCATATAATGTATTTATTCATTTTTAAGTCGTTTTAACAGCTTGGTCATACAGTGACTACACAAGGTTATCGCTTTCATTAAAATTTGCAAAATTTCACCCACACGCTCCTTTAACACGCTGATTGTGGCTGATGTTGCGGCTCAGGAGCCTCATTTCAGTTTCTGCTTGGGGGGGCCAAGATTACCTGAATTTTCATGTGAATTTTAACGACACATGTAACCTAAGAGAAGGTCACATTTTATCCTTTAAATATGAAATATTTGTATTAAAAGTACAGTTCTAGTACTTTCTCTTTTGATAGAGGAATAATAACCAGTAGCCTAATTATTTATCATAACCTGGGGGGCCAACTGATCCCCTATACCCTGAAATGACGCCCGTGTTGCACCTCCAACATCCGATAGGCGTGATACTGTAATTTTATTATATAAGCGGGACACGGAGTGCGATACGGCTTACCACAAGCAACGCCACCTAGCGGTGTGTACAATTACTATAATAATATTTTTATAACCACAATGTAACCTACAAGACAGAGAGCAGTTCCGTCGCAGGTGGTTATCTAGACACATTGAGTGGTATCGATCTCCCCGTGTCATATGAGGTTTTGATGATTCACTCTATGGCCTGGCACATGGGAGATTGTGAATCAATGCCTTTTTAAAGCGAAGATGTATACTTGCACACAGGAAATTATGCTGCATGTTGCACAATTAAACTTATCTAATAGTGTAAATATCCGAAAACGGGCAAAATTCCCACATGGGAGTATTGCAGGAATAATACGTGTACCTACTTTGCTCAAAAGTTTATTTGCAAGAAATCGATTAAAAGAAAAGGACCGACCCTGATTTTCGCGCAGTCGAACACAACAATGTTTGACACTATTGATAATAGTTTATTTTTGCACAATTTCATTGCTTACATAAGTCAATTTGCAGATTGGCAATGCCCTATACCTATGCATTTTCAATTCTTCTTATAACAAGAGGGACGACAAGGAAAAGCTGTTTCAATATACTTATTTAAGTCATGTTACGGCGGTAAACTTCATGAAATATGTTATTTATTATCAACAGAATGGTTCTGTATTATTTGTTCATTTTGGATTTCCTACTCGGAAATACCTAAGAGAAACATGAGTAAAGGCAATAGGTGCGCAGAAAACATTGGCACGCACTCCAGCTTCTGATGTATGCTCCCAGAACTTTCGACCCTAGATTTGGACTTAACAGGGCGAAACAGAAGGCTAGAGAGAAGGAACTATTCCTTCTGCATTTCCAGGCTTATAACTGTTCTCAAAGTTAAATAAAGTCGATTTTAAATTGGCATCAGAATAGCACAGTAGTGTAAAGCACCTCACACTAGAATTTGTATGGTATATATTTAGTTATAACCAGTTATCATGCATGCAAGTTATGCCTTTACATGTTTCTATAACATACGTCTTGCTAATTAGCCCATGTAGCAGATATTGCGAGAATGAATTAGTAACAAATTGCGTGTTTATGATGCCAGAACCATGAGGATATGAGTCATGGGAATTCCTCAGACTCTGAATGGAGTGGTGATTATTCTATTATTCTGCGACCGCAATTCCTGATTAATATATGAATTATTCTTCGAAAGCTTTAAGCCAATGCTGTAAGATATGTTAAAGATTTTTGTTACATCAGCAATACGTTTAGACCAAGAAATAGCGGCTAAATTATGTTTGGCATGACTTTACCGAGATGTTCGGTGTAGTAATAATAATTTGACAATAATGTCTGACAGGCCTAAAATGTGGTTCTATTAAAAATTCGTTTAACTAGCAATCTCACTGATTCCATTTTCAATAGTTCTTTACTTGAAAAGCTTTGGAAATCAATGAGTTTGGCGGATGATGTGGTATATAGCTCCGAGCATCTGACACAAGATGGCGGCTGGGCGCAAGACTGGCTTCTGCGAAGCAGCTAACTGTGGATTGGTCACCCTTGCACAGTTTGAGGGATTGTTGGCTAACCTGTATATGGGTGCAGAAACTTTTCGTAAAACAAAACAGTGAGGTAACCAAAAATATAAACTAATATTTTTTTAAGTTCTAAAACAACGTGAAATAATTATTTCGAAGGAGTACGATAGTGAAAGTGAATATAATGATATTACAGTATAACGGCGGTAAAATGAAGTGAAAAAAACGGCCATTCCATATCGGATTATGGGCGAAATCATTACGTACATGTAACACCCACATACACTGCACTAATTCTATTTCGGCAAAGCTACTCTAGTTGTGGCTCGTCGAAGTGGGTTAAATTAGCCAAAGAAAAGCGAATAATTTACCTTGTGAGTGAGTTTAGAAGTAGATGTGGTCTGTTCAATAGCTTGTACCCACCTACCCGACCCCGACCCTCGACGGTGTTTTACTTATATAGGCGAATCGCGTACGAAAGGAAACAAACGTAGCCATTTTTTCGTTGAAGAGGTATAGTGGGAACTGCCAACATGAATGAAAATCCACCAGAAATGCGATGCGCAGTTGTTAGTAGTGTTTTTTTTTCTTGTTTTTCTTCGTGTGTTATTCCCGCTGAGAAAACGTAACGCATTCAAAGACTGGGTGCACCATGCACTAATTGAAAGCAGTAAAAGAATATGCACCAAAGTTTTAAGTTTGTAATAGTTTTGTCAAATTATATTTTATTAAGAGGTTATTTCGAATGTAATAACAGTGTAATAAAGAAGTTGCTTTACCGTAACAGTGGTAGATAGTTAACGCAAGCTTACATAAAAAGAACCCTAACCTAAGGCTAACTTCCCTGAATTCAGAAACGTAAGCTTATATAAAAACAAGTAATCCTAACCTAACCTCCCGTGAACCAGAAACGTAAGCTTAGGAACGCACGCTCGCGTGCTTTGATGTAACCACTGGTAAATAATTCAAACAAGCTTATATAAAAAAAAAAACTAAACCTATCCTCCCGTGAACCAGAAACTTAAGCTTAGGAACGCGCACGCTCGCTTCACTCGCGTGCTTTCATGTAACCACTGGTAACTAATTCAAAACAGGCTTATATAAAAAAAAAACTAAACCTAACCTAACCTAACCTAACCTCCCGTGAACCAGAAACGTAAGCTTAGGAACGCACGCTCGCTTGTTTTGATGTAACCACTGTTAACTAATTAAAACAAGCTTATAAAAAAAACTATACCTAACTTAACCTATAAAAGTATATCAGAAGCCTAAGCTTATATTAAAAGAAAAGTAACCTAAACTTCCGTGAATTCAGAAACGTAAGGTTATATAAATAAAAAAAAACGTAACCTAAACGTAATCTTCCGTGAATTCATAAACCAAAGGTTATATAATATCCCTCGGCTACGCCCTTTGGTGGCATCAATTATTCATATGTTGGCAGTATTGTGTTAGTCAAGCTTGTGACATAGAGTGACATCTGTTGGAAATATACATCATCGTCATCGTTGTGCGGGCCACAACTAGAGCATAATGTCGTTTATTTCTTTAATACCACCATTACACATAATAAGCAACAAATAACCTGGTACTTTAGGTATTTTCATGAATTTATGCCATATTTTGTCACTTTGAAAATCCATGAACACTGGCTAAAAGGGACATTCCCTATGAGGTATGAAATTTACACAACTTTCTGCTCTTAGTGTGTCTTCCACAGCGATGTCACTCTAAGTCATACGCTAGCTGTAACGCAATGTCGCCAAAGCCGGTAGGATACTCAGCCTCAAGGCGTAGCCGAGAGATTGAGGGCCCTCAGCCTCAAAGCGTAGCCGAGGGATTGAGGGCCCTCAGCCTCGGAGCGTACCCGAGGGATTTTTTTTAGAAGAAGAGGAGTGGACGACAGGGCGTAGCCGTAGGATATGCGCGTCTAAATTCGAACGAGAACCCAAGATTTTACACAATCAACTCCACGTATTAGAAAACCACAATTCCGTAAGGTTGTTAATATTTCATACCTCCTACCCGCAAACGGAATAATGTCCGGTAAGAGAGTAATAAAGACTATCAAAAGTTGCATTATGTGTTTTGTTTACACATAAAAACCATCAAAAATGCCGCTTTTCAGTTCACAATAGAATTCATATAGATTAATAAATGTATTTCTATTTTCTGGGTTTGCAGGCCATTGCCTAGAAGGCATTGAAGTTACCGACATTTTGCAAAGGACTGACTGTACTTGGTCCTTCAGGGTGATGGTGATCTATGGTTTGCGCTGGTCAGAGGGCTGGTATTCAAACTCTGACCAATGCAGACCATCACCGAGGGACCAAGTACAGCCCTTGACGAAATTTTCAGTGTCACTATCTTCAATGTCTACTAGACCATAACCTACAAGCCTGGGAAGTAGAAATGCATTTATTAATCTTGATGCCGGCCGTGAAAGCCTAAGTTTACAGAATTTATATAGCTTTCACTATATTCCCAAGATCACTATTACTAATAGTGATTGCTTTAACTTTCTGCAGGCCAAATGGAATTTGACAGCAACATCTTCATAACCTGAATGACCATAAAATGGATATCAAAGTAGAAATAAAAGAAGAACCTATGATATTTACTCAGATTAAATCTGAGTATGAAGAGGATGCTGATTTTCATAGCGAGACAGTTTTTGTATCTTCTTATTTTGTAAAGGAATCTGCCAACAGCAGTGAAGTAAACTGGAATGAAAAACACAACAAAACAGAATTCAAAAAGGAGCCTTCCTGGTCCAAGCCAGATGAAATTAAACATAAAATGGTGCTGCCTTTGGCTGCCTTGCAGAATGAGGTAAAGGTAAAGTCCATTAAATATACTTAAATTGTAAAATACAACATTGAAGAGCATATATATATTTATATATAATAGAAACCTCTCACATTTATTATTTACAGAAGCTTATTTATTTTGATTGAAATGCTTCCAATCAACTGTTGTTACAGATAGCAATGAAAGGAGACCAGTTATTATTTTATTTTGTCAGAGACGCCCAGATAAGTTCCAAGCCACAGTAGTTGCACATGCCCACTTTTCCATATTTATCATACGTCTTGCATAATAATAAGAAATTAGGAATATAATCTTTGCATACTTGCAACACTGCACAGCATGCACGAACAAAGTTAATTAATTGAACAATGAAATGAGAATGAAGGAGTGAAATGAATGCATTAAATAACAAACAATCTAAAATATAAAACTACATAGTAATGGACCTAGGAAAACTGCCAAATAAACACATGAGGCAAATAGCATGATTAAAGTGGAATTTGAATCCAGGCCTGCGCTGTGAAAGGCAAGGACATCCCATGCCACCTTGTTGACTAAATCCTAATTATGTTAAATAGTTATATTCTCTTAAAATAGTGGTATCAATAAAACAATGAGCGACGTTATACCCACATATTACCTGAAGTAACCAAAATGTTGGTTCTGCAGACTAATGCAATGCTTTAAGTATTAGGCATGAATTGTATTACTTTAGAGTGCTCAGCTATAAAATCATTAGCAACATTGTAATCCAAGGTACTGTAGCAGAATTATTGCCATGAATTACTTATTTAGTGGTCAAGGGATTGTAATCTTTGTAGTATGCTGCTCAAAAACACAGCCTAAACAAGATTGTGTTAAATTTTAGATGCATTCATTTTATGACATAAATAATTGGATAGCATTAGTAAGGTTTATTAATATAATAGATATTTTGGAAATAATCCTAAAAACTTTGAAACATTATAAGGCTCTCCATATAAATTACCCTTAATTTTATACTGATTTTTGTACTGAGCGAGGGAGTATTTTTCATTATATGTAATTGGTCAATAACAAGAACGACTGGCTTGTTGATATGGCAGTTTTGTTTTATAATGGAGATACAGAAACTGTTGCAAATAATTGACTGCAATTTCTTAAGCAAACATTCTGGGCAGTAACAAGCAGTGATTATTGTATTAATAGGAATGCAATCAGTGGCAATATCATTTTGATAATCATAATCCATAAAGACTATTTGCTTGGCTTTTGAATGCTGGCAATGACATTTTGAACACAATGAATACAGTGTTTCCACGGATGACGAATTCATGTTCAAAGTCATGGATCCACATCTAACTTTTAGCAACAATGTTTCCTAAGAGTTGTTCTCCTTGTCTAGTTTATTTTTTCTTGCTGAAAATCTGAAAGTAGCATTCCTCAGCTTTCCTCTCTCTCCTTGCTTTTTGTCCAACAGACAGATTATGAGAAACCCATTAGCAGCGATTTTTCTATTTTGAAGTTGATCTTTTAAATGTGATGTACCAATTATTTGGATATACTGTAGTCATGTCGTATCTCTTCACAGTGTCGTCCATTTGTCTTCTTTCGAAACCTTAATAATATGTTTGCTTGTGAAGTCCATAGATAATATTGATCTCCTGTGATGTCTTCTATAGCAACACAACTCTTATAAAAAGATTTAAACTATCTGGAAATTATAGCCATATATACTTCCCAAATCAATGCATACATTGACACTGTACATCCACACAAAGTTTCAATTTTAATGAAAGATCACAGATTTAAGTAATGTGACTTGAGTGATTTCAGCTCTCCTTGGAAAACGTTTACACATTTTAATTAAACATACACAAATTTGCTCAGGATGACTCACAGTAATAATGCAATAGATAACATGCATCTCCATGTGTGTATATGCAGTATATATTTCATATCATACTCATATTCCTGACATAGACCAGGAGATTGTCATGCAATATTAGATTTGTGGATACTCTTAGCCAGGCAATTACTTTCATACAGCTTTCAATAACATAATCAATTAAGCAGGTCAGCTGAAACGAAAACTCCAAGGCTCTCAACACATGTCTTACATAAACTCCACCCCCTCATTTGTGTATTGCACATAGGAGGCACAACCTCAAAACTTGTGACATATGAACACTTTATCAAATGTTTAGTCAGATTCAACTTTCCGTACCACAGTTTAAGGGCTGTGATAGCCAAAGTATTTTTTAAATCTTGCAACCTAGTATTTCTTGGACAAATGCTAACTTTGAGAAACAGAAATAATAGGTTTCATAGTGGTTACCCTTGTAAATAATTCCAAAGTATTTCCATATTCCCAGGAACAGATATGGCATGGGAAAACAGGAAGTCAAAGATACAGCAAAACTGTGCTTAGGGGACCTGTATTTTTCGATGAAATTCCATGTATAACAAAACTTATTTTCCTATTTAATTTATATCATATTCTTTATTTTTACTTTCTTCATATTTGTAACCTATTCATGATGTATGTTCCATTTGGTTTTGTTCAGTTTCTTTCATTTTCCCTTCTTTCCTTCCACCAGAAACTGTGAATGTGTCCATAGGTGGAACCTGTAAATATAGGGAGCTCTGATTATTAAATATCTAAGATATATATTTTTTTTCTTTCTTTCTTTCTTTCTTTCTTTCTTTTTCCAGAATTTAAAAAACATATACTCGCAGTATAAGTAAAGTTTATTATACTTGTGTATGCTTGGGGTTGGTTTTTTAACATTACATCACTTAAACTTATTTATAAGGGACTAGTTTTGGAAGCCATTGCTTCCATTTTCAACTAGAGAGTCCGACTGTAATTGCTGGGTTGTAGTTGACTGCAGCCTTCTCATTGGTGGTGGAATGATGAGCTTCTTCACTGTGATATCAACTGGTATGATTTCAAAGTTTATCAGACAGTTTGCTTCTATATTAAAAATGACACTATCACCTATTATCCCATAAACATGCTCTAATAAACAACCTTACACACACACTAGTTAATGTACCCATGGCCAAAGCAGAATTCAAAAGGAACTAAAAGCCATAATCGACATTGCAGAAGAAAAGGAATGCAACAAATGTCTGTGTATAAGAAGATAAGCAAAGCAAAAGAAAGCAATAAAAGAAATAAGCACCCTCACCACAGAAAAAGTTATAACAACACATTCAGGAAGTTTACTTACCACTCCAAAGCATTCAGAAAATTGCAAAAGATCTTTAGACAACAAAATATCATCTTGGCTCCAATAAACAGATACTCTGTAATAAATATGCTAAATTCAAAAACAAAAGATGAAGATCCCACCAGACAATAGACCTAGAATATACCAAATCATCTGCATGAATTGTGAAATGTTCTACACAGGAAAAACCAAAAGAAGTTTAAAAGGCAGAACCAAAGAACACTTCAGGAATGTTAAGTTAAAACAAGAAGACAAGTCAGCAGTAGAATTTACTGCTGACTTTATTGGCATGAATTTTGCTGAATTTTTAGAATGAAAATTATAACCTAGACCCAAGTCCAGAACTACTAAAAAAATATGACAGGCCTCAACAAACTCACAATGAGAAAGCATTTTAATATGGGAGCACAAAGACCGACTGATAAATTTTGGAATCCTGCCACTTGACACCTTTGTGAAGAAGTTCATTGTTCCACCGCCAGAGAGAAGGCTGCAGTCAACTACAACCAGCAATGGCAGTCAAATCCCCAAGGTTGAAAATGGAAGCAACAGCTCCCAAAACCAGTCCCTCATAAATTAACAGTGTAAGTATAGTAGTGTTAAAAATCTGACTTCACAAATACACAGTGTAGTTTGTCTGTTACTAAATTCCTGTAAATATAAATTAAAGTTCATTGTCTTTTTTTGCAGGAGATTGCCTTGCATATAGATGATATGGCTGGGATCACAGCAGCAGATGAAGCCTCCTGGTAAGATTCATTTACAACAAGTATTCAATTGTTTGAACTCTGGCACTCAATACTTCCATCATCAATTTATTGCATTGGTGTTCAAAAGGGGTTCAGAAAAACTTTTGCAACTTATCTGTGTGTTACTAATATCTTTAAGGGCACAGTTCTTCTATGGATAATGAGGCTTTTCCTGTGATACAACAGATAACAGAGTTATTGGTTGTGCATGTATGTATATGTGTGTGTGCATTTTAGGGTGGGGGTAAAGCCATTTACACTGAAATCATCAAAAGGTAAACCCTATTGATACACTTCACTTTCTATTGGAAACTAAGAACCATCATTTTCACTATCAAATGTTGAACCGATGCCAGCTGAACTCATGGTTCTTCTGTTCTTTATAGCATATTTCATTGGAAGTGTGACCCTAGTGTTCATTGATATAGCCTCAAAATGTGTGACATTTTCCTGATGTTTTAAAATGAAAACATTATTGGATGTCAACTTTTTTCATACGAGAGTGGCTTCATGTGATTACATAATTTCTTGCTGATCTTTTAGTTTGTTTTAATCACTTGTTCTTGAAATGTTATTATCTATGAGTTTCCAAGCATCTGATCTGTTTCTGATGGACTTCTTTTCACAGTCTAAGAGCATTCTTAGATTTCTTTTCTGAAGATATGGTGTCGTCCTTTAATAATGCTTCTGGCACATCTTTGATATTTCTATTTTGTAGAGCCAATTTTATGCTGAAATCTAAAGATCTCAAATTTGTAGAGCATATGTGGATGATATGTGAGTTTGCTATGTTTTTCTTTGCTTTAAGTCAGCTGTTGATTTTGTGCCCTTGAATGTGTTAATGTTCTGGACTATTGTAGTGGTTACTGCTGTAATGATTATTTATTAAAATTATTTTTTGATATGCTGTATCTGCGAGGTGAACATTAACAATTTGCAAGCCAGGCTGTTGAAAACTCTACATTGGTATACAAAGCATGTAGTTTTAAACAATATGAGTTGCAGATTATATGTGCCTCACATATACAGAATATAGAATATGAAAGAAAACATTAATATTACTGGAATTTGTCAACAAGCTTCTACACTCCAGTTACTGCTTTTTTTTTGTTGTAAGTCTCTAACACAATGAGGATAAATGCTGCAAATATATCTCCCCTAGTCGTAGGTGTGGAAGAGAGAGAACACAGAGGTGCATTTTAGTGCTCTTTTACTCCCAAGCTTTGTAAATTCCACATATGTGCAAGAGTTGAGTTTTGCTGTATTATTGATTTCAATGAACCTATAAAAGTTATTTGAAGTAAATTGTATGTTTTAAAGAGATCTAAATCTTTTGTGTAATGCATTTTCATCTATCGCTTAACCATTTAGACAAGATTATACAAAATTCCTTCTGAATAAAGAGGATTTCACAGATATTCCCAGAAAATTTAAAATGTGCATTTTATTTGTCATGTAAATATCTTTAAAGTATGGTATTTTAATCAAAATCGTTCAGCCATTTTTTAGATAATAACAAATTTTGAAAAATTTTCCATGTAAAGGGTAGTTTGAGGTGGGAAATTTTCTTGAAAATCTTATCGCATCTTTGGAAGACATTGAACCTAAATACCAACTTTGGTATTTGTCCAGTTTTCGTTTTTGAGCTGTACTTTTACAAACACACATAAACATGGATCGTTTTATAAAAACATTTCTTTTTTTTTGGATTCGGGCCCTCAAAACATGTATTTCTGATGAAACCTCAATATTGAATTTTTGGGTGGAATGCAGTACCTTCTCTACCTACTAGGTACATGGTAGAGAAAGTAATAAGTTGTAGTAAGAATAGTTTTTATACCATTAATAAATGTTATGGAAGTCATGTGAATGTGACACATCAGATTTTCTTTTTTTAATTCCAAAACACCCTTTTACACAATGTAATGATAAAATTCCACTCATTTAAGTAAGCTTGAAAAAAAGCAGACTGATGTATGAGTATGAATAGATAAAGGATTGATACAAGGGTAGTCCCAGAAGTACTGGACCTAATGTATATATAGCGGTTGTTGTTTAAACAAATGACTATGGTAGAAAGTACCACCCTTATAAAGTTTAACGATGCTACGTTGTTTAGTAATTGTTTGGTAGCCATTAATAGTGAACTCTCTCAGCGAGTTTGTAAACATGGATAAAACTGGCCATGGTTATGTGATACAATACTTTCATTTGAAATGTCTTAGTCCAACTAATATTAAAGCTGAGCTAGATTCTACACTGCGGGAGTCTGCTCCTTCGTTTACCGCAGTAAAATATTGGGTGGCAGAGTTTAAGCGAGGCCGTACGGCTGCCTAAACAAACATCGCAGTGGTCGACCAAATGAGGTGACCATGCGAGAAATTATGAAGGAAATCCACAAAATGGTATTGGATGACCGTCAACTAAAAGTGCGCGAGCTAGTAGACATCGTAGGAATTTCAAAAAGTGCTGTACTAAATAAAAATTTAGACATAAGAAAGCTGTGTGCAAGATGGATGCCCGCATTTACTCACAATGAAATAAAAGCAGCATCATGACGATGTTTCAGTTGAGTGTTTGGCAATGTTTCGCTGCAATAAAGCCAAGCTTTTGCATCGATTCATAACCATGGATGAAACATGGATCCATCACTTCACACCTGAGATGAAGGAACAGTTAAAACAGTGGATTGAAATGAGAGAATCGGCTCCAAAGAAGGTGAAGACAGTTCCATCTGTAGGCAAGGTCATGGCATCAGTTTTTTGGGATGCATGTGGAATAATTTTCATTTATTATCATCAAAAAGGAAAAGCAATCAGTGACGAGTATTATGCAGACTTATTGCAGCATTTGAATGATGAAATCAAGCAAAAATGGCCGCATCTAGCAAAAAAGAAAGTTCTGTTTCATCAAGACAATGCACCAGTTCACACATCCATTATCACCATGGCCGAATCAATGAGTTAAAGTTTGATTTGCTTCCTCATGCACCCTATTCACCAGACTTAGAACCCTCTGATTATTTTCTGGTTCCAAAGTTGAAGAAATGGATTGGTGGTAAAAGATTTGCCTACAATGAAAAGTTGGAGTTTGCAGTTGATGGCTATTTTGCAGAACTCGATGGTTCTCCCCATAAACAGGCATCAAAGCTATTGTGAACATAGCTGAGAAAAGTGTATCGAGCTGAAAGGAGACTATGTAGAGAAATAAATATGTTTTTTCCCAAAATTTTTGTGTTTTCTTTGTTAGGTGGGGTACTTCTGGGACAGGCCTCATAGGTGTGGTAAATCCCAAAAACATAGCTGGAAATTTTGTTAAGCATCATGACTGTTGGTAGCATGATTCTTGAAAAGATTTGGTTAATTGCAAACAGATACAGCACACATTTCTCTGTTGGCAGCCCTCTTAAATGATTGCTGTAATACGTTTTTACAAAATAGATATTAAAGATGAGTATTGTGCAGTAATAAAGCCTTTTTATCTAAAAATGTGGACTGCAGCTCAGATACAAACAGCTGAGAAGGATGTTTATGGGGACTCCGCACCAACACTCAAGGCCATTTAGTATTGGATTAATGATTTTAAGCATGGCCATATGAGCGCTGCAGATGCTGCATGTTCCAGATGCCGAATTGAGGTTTGTTTAGAAGAAGTGGTAGATAAAATTCATGGCATCGTGATAGAAGATGGCTGCATTCAGAATCACCAGATTGCTGAGATAGTAGGCATCTCATATGGAACAGGAATGAACTTTTTCCTGCATGAAGTGTATGAAAAAGATGCATGCATGATGGGTGCCACGTTTGTTGACCCCATACAAAAAACACTCAAGATGGACATTTCAGTATCATGTTTGGAAAAACTGCAGCATAATTCCAGGGACTTCTGGATTCACCACTACTCCCTGGAGACTAAACAGGAGTCAAAGCAGTGGGTTGGTGAAGGTAAAAGTGCACCAAAGAAAGCAAAAACAATTTTGTGGCAGAAAAAGTGATGGCTACAATATTTCAGTACTCCCAGGGAAGAATCAGTTTGGAAAAGGGTAAAACAGTGACTGGCTGCTATTATGCAACTTTACTGGGCAGCTCACACATCGGCTATTGCAATGGAAAAAGTGCATGAGGTGGGCTTTGAATTAGTTCCCCACACACCCTATTCTCCAGTTTTGGCACCATCTGACAAAACTGTTTCCTAACCTGAAACTCAACTTGGAGGGAAGAAATTTTCATCAAATGAGCAATGAGGAGATTATTTGTGCTGTGAATGAGCACTATGCACAGTTAGATGGAATTTTTTTTCTGAGGGAATAGGGAAAAAAAACTGCAATCTCATTGAACGAAGTGTATTGAGCCCAAAGGAGATTATGTTGAGAAATAAAATTTTGATTTTGCAAAAAAATGTTACTGTGTTTCTACCAGACTTATCAATCTGCCCTTGTATATAATGAAATAAAATATTGATTATGTTGGTACTATTTAAATGACAACAGAACAGGTGAAGGTGTTAAATAATGTTAACAAATATTAAGTAAATATTCATATATGTAATTCTTGGAAGTTGATAGAAATTTAAAAGTAATTTATATGGGGAGTCTGCTAAGAATATAGCATTTTAAGGAATACCAGAATGCAAGACGCAAAATGTTTGTGAATGATCCTGAAATGTACTAGTAACAATGTATCCATGTTTACGATCTTGTTTATTTAGCCGTCATGTATAAAATAATGTTCACAAAAATTATATTTTTAGGGCATTTACAGATAGATTTAATATAGACAGCGGCATGCCATGGGTATTTCAAAGAATGCAGTGTTCAACTACATAATCCTGACTTAGATACACCATAAGTTTTGGTTTCATATTAAATAAAATATTGTTAATTGAGTTCACGGCATGTATTTAATAAAATTATATTGAAGGCATAAATTTAGATATCAAAGCTAGATAAAATATTTAATTTAACTCAGCAGAACAATACCTTTATGTTCCATCTTTGGTAGGTCTGTCTTTGTATTGTCTTCTCCAGGTGTAAGATTATTAATAAGTTGCTTTTTAATATTTCAGGTCGCATACAGAAAAACTGTGCAGAAACAGGAACTCCATTTTCCTCAATAATACAAATTCAGAAGAAAGCAACTGGGAAATCAATGATCCTGATATTGCTAAGGCATTACAATTACCCGACTCCAGCCAACCACAGATACTTGAAGAATATGAAACAATGAATTCAGATACAAAAGACTACACTTTTATTCAGAACTGCAAACCACCACACAAATGTGATCTTTGTGAGAAGAGTTTTAGACTTTTATCAGATTTAAAACAGCATGCTTTAAGTCATGAGAACAAAAGACCATTTAAATGTAAAACTTGTAACAAGAGTTTTCCAGATTTATCAAAACTGAAAATGCATAAACATATTCATGAGAGTATAGGACCATATACATGTCATATTTGTAATAGGAGCTTCACACAAATGTTAGCACTAAATAAACATAAATTAACCCATGAAGGCAAAAGACCACATAAATATGAAATTTGCAATAAGAGCTTTACGCAGGCATCAACACTGAAGCAGCATAAATTAACTCCTGAAGGTAAAACATCACACAATAGTGATCTTTGTGAGGAGAGTTTTAGATTTTTATCAGACTTAAAACTGGATGAATTAAGTCATGAGAACAAAAGAGCACTTAAGTGTAAAACTTGTAACAAGAGGTTTCCACATTTATCAAAACTAAAAAGGCATGAGCTAATTCATGAGGGTATAAAACCATACACATGTCAAATTTGTAACAAGAGCTTTACACAAGGGTCAACTCTAAATAAGCATACATTAACCCATGAAGGCAAAAGACCATATAAATGTGAAATTTGTAGTAAGAGCTTTACTCAAGCATCAACATTGAAACAGCATAAATTGACTCATGAAGGCAGAAGACCATACAAATGTGAAATTTGTGAGAAGAACTTTATACGATTATCAAATATGAAACAGCATAAATTAATTCATGAGAATGAAAAACCACACACATGTGAAATCTGCAAGAAGACATTTACTTTAGCATCAAATATGAAAATACATAAACAAATTCACGAGGGCATAAAACCATATAAATGTGAAATTTGCAATAAAGATTTTTTTCGATCATCAAACCTGAAAGACCATAAATTAATTCACGAGGGCAAAAGACCGCATACATGTGAAATTTGTAAGAAAAGCTTTACACAAATATCAACATTGAATAAGCATAAATTAACTCATGAAGATAAAACACCATACAAATGTAAAATTTGTAACAAGAGCTTTACTCAAGCATCAACAGTTAAACAGCACAAATTAACTCATGAAGATAAAAGCCAGCATGTAGACATTTGTAAGAAATTCTTTGCTCAGGCACCAAATCGGAAAGAGTAAAAGCAACTCATGTGGATGAAAGACTTCAGCAAGAGGAGCTTTACTCAAGCATCATTTCAAAAAACCTGAATAAAATTAATTCATGAGGACAGAAGGCCACAAACATGTAAAACTTGTAGCACTGGCTCTGAAAATACTTATTTTAACACTAGAGAGCCAAAGACTGCTCTCTATTCAAATGAAAACAAAATAGCTCAGCAAAGATTCAACAAGAAAGAGTTAACCATTTTTAACAAAGGGCTTACGACTTGCACACAGTTCTCATGCAATTTGGAGAAGTATTCAGCAGACCAGGGGCATAGCATCAATGGATGTGAGAGATGTATTATATATTCTGTAATTTTCCTCAAAGTGGTCGCAAAATTGGTGTTCAATATAATTTTGTGGTACACAACGTTCTAATGTCATTAAAAATTGAGCTTTCCTAAATATTATAATTTGAGTTCATGCCACGCTGTGATAACAAATGCAGTTTGTATCAAAACAAAGCTCTGGTCAGTGGCACCTGCCGTTAGCTGGAGGAAATTTACATTGTGTGCTTGAACCAAGGTATGTACTGAGTTGGAGTACATCTCGTGTTAAAAATCGTGCTCATAGGATTGCATTTATAGACTGAATAGGGAGTAATTCACAAGTTGTTTTATTTCTTGTATGTGTTTTTCTTCAATTGTGAAAATCTGAGCGTGCTTTGGACACTTGGTTACTTATTATCAAAGCAAATGTAGATTAAGATTTGCACGGGTTCTGGGATGAAGGTATGTACACAGGCAATGTACATCCAAGAGGTCAAGAAGTGGATAAGAGATACAATAGCAAACAATACATTGTTTCAGTGTGGTTGTGGCAACGAAAATGGAAACAAACTATTGTGTGATTGACAAACTCAAGCCAAGAAGCTTCCAATCATTAAATTTCTCTGAAAAGGAAGTTGTAATTAAAGCAGATCCTCCTAAGCCTGAACCTCAATATTGCAACTAATATTAAAAAATGTGTAAGGCATTCCAACATCAAAGTTTGTGAAAGTGAACCATGGTTGTGTGGTTTTAAAACCTTAAAAAGACTGATTTGTTGGTCATGTCTTTTTTCAAATGAAAAGTGCGTCTGGAATTCCAGAGGTTATGAAGATTTAAGTAACATTTATATTGCAGCCAAAAACCACAACTATTCTTGTAATCATATAATATGTGAAAAACAACTAAACATTTTCAGGAAAACTCCCAGAATAGAATTTTCATTGAATAGTTAATATAAGCTCTCAGTTGAACAGCATAACAATGAAACAAAAAAGAATAGTGCTTTACTTTCTCACTTTGTAGAAGCTATAATTGCTTTTTAGGAAAACAAACCTTGCTCTTCGTGGTCACAATGAGAGTGAAGGATCTTCAAACAGGGGCAAATATATTGCGTATTTAAATGGATTAGCAATATATGGCACCTCTCTGAAAGCGCACTTGGAAAAGTCGACTGTTTTTCATGCAACTTCACCTAATATTCAGAATGACTTAATTTCAAGTGTGAGTGCCATCATGAAGCATGAAATTAAGAAGGAATTTCTGATGCCTTCTTTGTTTCATTGATATTAGATGAAATTCCTGAAATAAGTAGTAAACAACAACTCCACCATTTTGCAATACTGTTGATGGAAATGTTGAAGAGAGTTTTATTCGCTTTACAGATGTAAGTTCTGACAGAAAAGGAAATTCTCTCTTCAACCATGCTTTCAGTATTATTAATGACTTTTCTTGTTCAAATAAACTAATTGCCCAAACATATAATGGGACAGCAGTCATAGCAGGGCGAACACAATGGACTGTGGTCGAAGCTGAGAGAACATTGTAAAACTGCCATATTCATTCACTGCTATGCTCATCAGTTAATCTTATGCTGTGCAGTCAGCTAGTTTTATCAGAGTTAAAAGCTGTTTACCTCCCTAAAAGGTTTTGGAACATTATTTTCTAAATCAACAGAGAGTTCATACTTTGGATACATGGATGTGAAAAAACGAATTACTACTGTTCCTCAGACTTGATGGAATTTCCAAAGTCATTTAATTCGAACAGTGAAGGAACACAAAATTGATATCAAACATTTGTTTGAGACAATGGCAAAAAATGAAAACTCTGAATGGGACAAGGACACTTATGTGTGCAGGCAACTTATTAACCAGGATAAAATATTTCACTTTTAATTTCCTTTTAATAGTTTTTGCTAACATATTCCACTGCTCTGATGTCCTCTTCCAAATTCTGCAGAAAAAGCTTTCAGACATTGCCTACTACAATAGAATGCTAGAAAATTTCAAACAATATTTGCAAAACATCAGGAATGGATTTGATGGACTTTGGGAGGAAATGAATGATAGTGAAAGTGAACTTCAAGTAAAGAGAATTCGTCTTGGCAGTATACCCGGCACCAGCAGTGATGAATCCAACTACAGATGATTATTTTTACTGTAGGACAAAGCGTATCTCAGAGATTTAGTGAAATTGCAAAGTCACACTTCCTGGTCTTCTTGACCATGCACAATTTTCTAACTGCAAACAAAAAAACAAAAAAAAATCCCCAAGGAGGATTTGAAAGTTTTAAAATTAATTATGGAACATTTATTGATTTTGTTGCACCAAAAAATGAGCTGTGTGTGATATATGGTGATCCTGATATGAAAAGAAATGGTGTTGTAGAGCTTCATCAATATTTAAGAATGGAACTTTCTAGAGTGTTCCCTGAAACTTTTAAACTGGCAGCTTTGATCCTGACTATACCAATAACTAGTGCTTCAGTAGAAACATCCTTTTCCTGCCTGAGAAGAATTAAAGATTATCTTTGCAACTCTCAGCATGAAGAAGGACTCTCAGCTCTTGCTCTGATGATCATCGAAAGCAGGCTTCTACAAGATCTACATTCGCAACCTTCATTTGAGTATGACATAATTGATGTTTTTGCTCAGAAAAATCGGAGGATCCAGCTGATTTATAATAAATAGGCTAAACTAAGTGTGAGTGAATAACTTTTATTTTTAATAACATCATGATTCTAAATTATGTTTATTAAACTACCTTCCAGTGTACTAAGCATTTGTTAATGGATTTGCTAGGTAATAATTATAAATTGTATAATAAAGAACATCTTGTTTACACCACATATTGTCTAGCTGAGATTAAATATGCTGATATGCGCAATTCTGTTTAGTTTGGGTAATATTTTAACAAATTTCACAATATATGTTAAGTTGCATAACCGAGTCTGATAATCAGGTTACGCCACTGCAGCAGACACTAAAATAACCATAGATGAGTTTAAGCAGCAATGACAAAAATCTAATTAGAAACCAGTATGTAGAAATATTGGGAACATGGAAAGTAAAATGTACCTTAATACATTCTACAAAAAGATAACAAAAGTCTTAAACACAAAGATGTAGTATATATGAGCAGGTTAGAGTCATAACTCACATGATCAAAAAATTCAAAATGGAGGTAGCAATATATTATGATTTGGTTTTCTGCATAGAATATGATTGTAGAGAGAGTTGGTTTCATTTCTCACTTGAGCCTTGCTAAAATGGCGACAAACTTCCTGGTTTGTGTCAAAAGTCTCACAATTCCCTGGATCTTGTGAGTTTTGTTCTATCGCTTTTTCGATCAATCAGTGATCGGCAGTTCTCTCACCTCTCTTCACCCTTCATCATAGTATCGCTCTGTACTTATGTTGATGAAGGACTGTGTTCTACATGAGCTCTGGGCTTTTTTATAAATACCAACAAATTAGTATTAAATTAGCAAGGTTAGATTGCTTTTCTCCCATGTCTACGAACATCAATAATTTAAAGCAAATCAGGGTTTGGGATTTTGGCATCTGATGACATTATACCTAGTCTTTGTAAGATTCTGTTACACATTCCACGAATACGTAGTCAATTTTTTTTACAATAGTTATTAACAGTATGATATCTGTACATTCAATAATGTATTATTTTAAGTGCATTCTCGTTGTTCTCACATTGATAACGCAGCATTCTAAGTATAAATTAGGTTCTGACTATCGTAGGAGCTAAATAAATAAATATTGTATTTGTTAACATCGCTGTCAATTGCCAGGATAACATTTGTAAACTGAGATCGTTTTGTTTTGAAGATTAAATTGTAATGCATTTAGAGACAGTTAATGATGAAGTTGCTATCTAACAAGTTTCATAGATAAAATAAGCCATTACATTTCTAAACAGTTATTTAAAATTTTAATTAATTAATGTATGTATTTATTTATGTCTGTGTCAGCTAGCACCTTTTGTTGGTGTCCTTCAAGTGTGTTAATGTTTACCATCAAAACTTCTGTGATTCAGATCAGTCATTTTCTAAACTCACATGTTCCAAAAGGGTACTTTTCAAAACTTTCATGATCCGGAGGTTAGAATCAAAACTAATATGATCCATTACTTTAAGTCCAATAATTTTCATTCATTCACAAATAAATGTCATTAAAATGTAATTCATAATATTTAGGTGTATTTTGCTCATAATAATAGCTTCCGCCCAAAGGGAAATAACTTGAACCAATACTAATTAATTTTTGGTTGCTAACCAAAACTTCTGTTTTTGGATCATATGCGTTATGACTTTAACCTACTCATATGAAAACTGATAACCAATAAAGCAGTAATTTTAGATAAAAAAGAATTATTGAAGTGAATATGGGAGGTATTAATAGGTGGGGAATAGTGGAAACCAGGAAGTGATCGTGTGGACAAATGGGTCAAGGTCATAGAAAAAGCTCTAAACAATAGTGCAATAATATCGAAAGTCACTTAACACAAAATCAAGATTGATAATCCTAAACTAGGTAGAATATATGGTCTTTCAGAAATTCATAAAGCAGGAAAAGGTACGAGACCTATCATAAGCTCCATCTTGCCACCTGGCTACTTGAGCAGTTACAAGCATTGTCATGAGTTTAATAAATTCATTGATTCTAGTGGAGAAAATTAAAGATGTCAAATTAGCCCCCACTGTGTTTCCGAGAATTCCCAAAGATAAGTTAATCGCATACTTATGGAATTGGTTGCAATCTGTCAACATCCCTACAGAAAACGTAAAATACTTAAATAAATCATTTGTTTTTCTTCTTTGAAACAAAATACTATTAGCAGAAAATAGGTGTGCCTTTGGGAAGCCTCAATCCCCATTTCTTGGCAACCTGTTCTTGAACCAGCTAGAGAGATCAACAAGAACTTGTTTAAAATCTGGACAGATCTTTGGACAAATTTTTATTTTATAGTCGCATATAAAACCTATAATGGTTCCCTCAAGCTTCTTAACTTATAGGACTCCTCAATTCAGTTTATAGTTGAAATAGAAGCCAACAATTCATTACCTTTTCTGGACCGAAAAATAATGAAAGAAAGAAGATAAAATTGAAGTCAGCATCCATATAAACCCATACACAAATAATATTTTTATTGCAGCCAAATAGAAAAAATACTACAACACTGACTGGGAAAAGAGAAGAAATACAACCAGATTTCTACAGCACAGGAGCCATGATAGATCGTTCATGGACAAAGGTAAATTTTGAAATGAGACACGTCTTCACTAGGCAGGCAGTCCATGGATTCCACCACCTGATATGCAAAAACACATGCTTCCATGAATCAAACATAGACTGGAATGAATGTTATGTAAAAATACATGATCGTTACCACATTGAACTCTGTACAAAAAGAACAAATACAATATTTGAATATGCAAATATGTAAACCATCATTGTAATCTATCTCCCAAACACATACACAAATAATTATATGAGACCTTACAGTTTCTACTCTAAGGTATGATGAAGCAACATTCAACAGTACGGCACACAGATTAGTAAACTTACTCTAAATGGGACAGAATACAATAAGAAATACAAACGTATAGTACGCGTGGGTTTAACCAGGTATGATAGGTAGGACATTTCAAAATTCAGGAGAAAAAACACATCAAGCACATCATACTCTATAGGATTCACATTTCATACTTGGAAACTTGCAAAATTTTTTAAAAGCTGCAGTACCACCTTGGAACCATATAATAAATACAGTGTAAAAGAATATCTCATAAAATCATATAAAATAGATTATGTACCACAGGAGAACAAGGCAGGAATTTACATTCAATGTGCAAATTGTAGTGAAATATACATCAGGAAAACAATAAGAAATATTGGCACCCATTTCAAAGAATGCAGGAAAAATATTTAATACAAAGAAATTGAAAAATTGGAGTTGCATCACATTTTTGGAACAAAAACCATGAAATACAAAATTAAATTAATGAAACCAGCCTTAAAATATGAAGACCTTGAAAGTTTGGGAGAAGATATGAGTTTAAAACTTTGAACACACAATGAATAATTTCAGAAAACCCCATTTTTGGTTCATCCACCAGATGCCACATCAGCTCAGCAGGAATCAACTTTGAAGTGTCCCAACAGTCATTGTGCTGTTGAGGATGTGAGTGAATGCTGGTGAAACATGTTCCGTTAATTAACTGATGAGTAAATCCATGAAAAGCATTTTAAGTTGACTCCACATAAGTGCATTGTATTTGTAACATAAGGTTTTAAACTTGAATTTGAATAAATTATCTTGTGGGAAACAAAAGACAGTGTATATGACACTTCTACGAAGAAGATTATTTGGGCATAAGTTCTGAAAATGCATGCATTAACCCCTTGAGGCTGAAAGATTCTATACATAAGTCAGAAGAGGTGTATTTAATCTGGTAAAGCTTATAGATGTTCAAATCTAAATAAGAAAAAATCCTATATGTTACACTCATATGACTTTCTCTACTCTTGAACAAACTATTTTTACAAATACTTATTCTTCATCTACTTATGTTAATCAATATAAAAACTTGCAGAAACTATTGTATTGCTAATTTTCTTGTAGGTGCAAGAGGAATGTGGTAGGCTTTAAGCAATAGTCAAATCTTTTAAGAGCTGCTTACTATGTGGAGCATTCCATTCTCTTTGCTTGGCCAGGACATAAGAAAAAAACCAATAACAAATTCCCATTTGAGAAAAAGTACAAGTATTCGAATATTCAAAGAAATAACAAAGAATATCTCAGAAATGGTTCACTCCACAAAAAAATGTATATGACATAAATTGTGTTTTTAATGAGATATACAGTTTTTTTGCGTTAAATTTTGTTTACCTCTTATGGTTAACCAGTTAGGCAAAATTCATTCAGAATGTAGATGTATTTTGGGGACATTCCCAGAAAATTCAAGATATACATTTCATTTGCCATGAAAATATCTTAAGATATATTTTAATCAAAATCATTAAAGCCATTTTTGAAAAAATAAAATTTTTTAAAAATGTTGCATGTAAAGGGTAGTGGGGAGATTTTCTTAAAAATCTTTGTGTCACATCATTGAAAGATACTGAACCTAAATACCAAGTTTGGTACTTAATTTTTAAGTTATGCTGTTCACCGACACACACACGCAGACCTTTTTCTAAAAATGCTTTTTTGGATTCAGGAAGCCTCAAAACATTATTTCCAGTGAAATCTCGATATCGAATTTTTGGGTGGAATGCAATACTTCCTCTACTTACTATACTTAGTAGAGAAAGTAAAAAGTATTCTTAATTTTCTCACAAAAGTACATTGTTTCATTCATGTTTGCAATAAACCAAACCAGTGTGAAAGCTTCATCCATCCCAGACTTTATACTCCATTCTCCTTGGAAGTAAAGGATTTTCATTAGCTGTCAGGAGTTGAACACTTCACTGCATGAAACAATGCACATTTATATTAATTGTGGAATCTCTAGCAAATTGACAGTATGTATTTATAAACAATTTTAATCTAGAAGTCGCATTAGAGAAGCAGCAAGAACTAATCACTTTTGGTTTTCTGAGGGAAGATCATATCATCAGACCATCATTCTCACCATGTTCAGTGTAGATGTTCTTCCTCCATGTTCTAGGCTACTAAGGGTACCTCTAGTTCCCGATGTCGCGGTTTCAAATTCGACCTCATTTTTTTCAGTGTAAAAATCCTTAGCATGGTTTCCTTCAGAAGGGAAGTAAAGCCAGTGGTCCCACGTCATAGATTTAGGCACATAAAAGAACCTCAAGTGTATTAAAGGAGCCTTTGAGCAAAATATCCGTGTTTTACCTCCATTATAGAATGGGACACTAAGAACCATAGTAAAGATCGTCCATAAATAAAACTCTTTTTTTTTTCTTCTTTCTTTTTTTCTTCAGTGTAGACAAGGGGAATTATAAGGTAATGTTATACCAATAGAGACAACAGCAAAGGTTACCCAAACTTGTTGGTGTAGAAAACTGCATTCTGTAGCTGAGAACATAATTATGGGAATAAATAATGGGGAAACAGCTTGTATGATTATAATTTTTTTAATAAATGTGAACAACTACAAACTTGATGGAAACAAAAACTTTTGTCATTATTAGTGTGTGCAGCATACCAGTGTTACAGATTTTAGTTCGTCTTCTACATAAGGACCTAGAATATGCAAGTCAGATACAATGTCCTACAGTAGAAGTTTTTACGAATTTTCTTTTTTATAATTTACTCATGATTAAACATCAGTGTAAATACATTTAATATGTAAATATGTACTTAATTAATGTTACTTCCATGTTTTGTTCCAAGCAACGGCAGTAACTCATGTACTGCTTTTAATTATATCCTACCTTATCTTTCCTGTCAAAGGCTGAGTACATTTTCACATGCATTCAGATGTGTCTCGACATAGGGATGCCATATATTGCATTGCAATATTTTTTTAATAAATGTTTTAAGATAGGTCAAACATTATGGTAGCGAAAAAAAAAAAAAAAATATTTGTTTTATAATTTGTGAATTTGTTTTATATTTGAAAACTGAGCAATGAGAATTCTATATAACCTCAAGCGCACAAAAGGTAAAATTTCTTTATTGTTATTATATTATCTGTATTAAGCATACTTTGATTTTCACAAATTATATTCTTTTTGGAAAGGTAGAATCAGATGACTGAAAAATTCAATGCCATAGCCGGGATTTGAACCACGGATCTCCCGGTTTCCGTCCGGGAGATCCGTGGTTCAAATCCCGGCTATGGCATTGAATTTTTCAGTCATCTGATTCTACCTTTCCAACCCTGTCCAACACATGGCTTGTGTGAAAGAACAATTAATTCTATATTCTTTTTATTTATTTTTCTCAATTTTCCGCTTCATGTTTTTCTTTTTATATTGTTGTATATCTTTACAAATTATTTTAAATATTGTATTATATTTAAATAATGCTAATCTTCTTTTATAAATTTGGATGTAATTTTTCTGATGATGGCAACATTTGTATGAGTACTAATGAGATACTAATTTCTTCTGAAGAGAAGAAGACTATTTATTGCTCCTTAGCAACATCATTATTCTGTTACTGTTTCATTTTCTTTTCATGACATAAACAAGTTTATTTATTCCATGGCCTTGTATTTTTTTTTTGTGCAAATGTTTCTTCACTTACAAATGTTTAATAAAGTTGGCCATGGTTGTTATCCAACCAAATAAATTCAACTTCTAAATACAAATATAGTTTAATAAAGAACACATTCGCAATCCCATAATATATACATAAATATAACATAGCGAATTAATTCCATATATCCCATATATTTATTCAAACGAGTAAGTTAAGCATAATCCTTATTTAACCTTTCTGCTACATTACTAAGGTTTTTTTGTTTCTTTCTGCTGGTAGTTGGACACCTTTCTCTCTTTCATTGAATAATATGAGTATAAATGATTTGGATTTCTCTTGCTCACATCAGAGTTTATATATGATTATGACAGACTTACATAATGTGATATTTGCCACGATCAAAATTTGGCTATGCTTGTGAAAATTTTGAAATCTATTTTGGTAAAATGCTATACAGTGAAATAAATGTTCACTACCAATATTCATTCCTAAATGATTTCCAACAAGTCTTCAAAGAATAATGCTCCAGGATTAATAAATTTGTCAACGTTCAGAATGCTTTAACATAAACAAAAATTTTGCACATTTTTCAATATCCTATATCAGTACAGCATCAAAAAATTATTTCTTTTACATAGAAGGGGCAAAATAAGAAGGGAAACTGGATATTTAATGTTTACATTGAAAATTACTAAAACAATTATCTCCCACATTAATTGATTGGCTGAACATTAGGCTAGTGTTTAGTATTTTGCTGAAGGAGATAACATCTTTCAAAAATAGAGAACGAATGTATCACTGACAATGAGGACGAATGCCCTCGAAAACGTTTCTGTTTTATACAACATTTAATTAGTGAAAGTGAGTGTCAAAAACTATGACTCAATCCACCAGTATGATAATAAAATTGTAGTTACTACATATCCTTGTTTCCTGGATACAGTCTCTGAATTTAAACTTTTGACCATGGCTGAAACACGTCCCTGGGATGCTTCAGTCTTAGATACACTTCATGTATGCACCCAGTTTTAGCTCCAGAATTTAATTTAATTCTTATTATTATCTTTTTATTTTTTAAGTTTAATCATTAATGGACGATCTCCTCAATGCCACTGATAGTTTTTGCAGCTAGGGAGGCAATGTTCAAACATATAATGCATAATACCTTTTTAATATTATTTGAGTTATATTGTAATGCATTGATGAATTCTAGTTTGTTGCCAGTAGCTTTTCAGAGAATGTATGTGTTGTCTGGTCCTTTGAAAACAGCAATTTTTCTTAAATCTGAAAACAAAGAGCCCAATCAGAAAGCAAAAAATTGCATTGTAGATGACTTGTGTCAAAAGAGTTCCATGGTTTCACAAAGAGGATTTATAATACTGCTGCATTGTGGCAGACTCTTTTTACCGGTAGTGGAAGAAACTCATATAATGAACATTTAGCTAAAAAAGATGTAAAATAGCTATGTTTGCCCTGAATTATAAACTTTTTTCTTCATATATTACTATAGCTTTCCTTAACCTTCATTATGTCAGGCACCTTCATTTGAGAAACAATTAATTGTGATTGTAACTAACTGAAATGTAGGTAACCCTTAAGCTTTTGATTTTGCAAACATCTGGAATAAGATTCATTGCTCTTCTCTCCTAATGGCCTGCACACTCAGGAAATTAGCCAAGCTAGATAGCACTTTTAGTCCGCTGCCATGAAGACCAGTTTACGTGCATATAATAAATCTCAAAAAGTTAATAATACTCTTCTTCTTCTACCTAAAGGGATTAGGCCAATCAGCCTGTTTTAGCCTCTATCCATGTTAGTCTAGGTCTTCCTAGATTTCTTCTGCCTGTAGGTCTGTAGCATAGCATCCTTTTTGGAATCCTTGAGCTGTCCATTCTCTGTAGATGTTCTTCCCAATTTCCCCTGTATTCTATCATTTTATCCTGTATTGCAAGTATATTTAATTTTTACTGTATTTATTGGTTTCTTATTTTATCTAATAATGCTCTTAGGAATTTCATTTTGTTAGCTAGTATGGCTATAATTTTCTGTCATACTGCCCAAGATTTACCACCAAACAATATAACCAATTCTGCTATTATTTTATAAAACTTGAATAGGTTATCAATCTGTGCTGTTTTAAATGTCTTTATAGTGCATCTCATATTTACTAATTTTGTTATATATCTCGTTAGATGAAAGTTCGCGCCCCAGAAAATTAAAATGTTGAATCTGTTCTAAAATGTTGTCTTCCAAGATGATTTTAACTTTATTGGATGTTTACCCTGGAATACCATTGTCTTAATTTCAGGAATTGAAATCTTAGTTATATTATGTACATATCTGATGGAACTTATAAGTTGCTTTCTGAAGATTCTTTTCGGGTTTTATATAATTACTAAATCATCTGCATAGGTTAAAACATTAAGATTTAGTTCCCACTGTTAATATTCAGCTGGCACACATTCTTTCCATCCTCATAAGATGTCTATATAAATATTAAAGAATGTAGGTGATAATACACACCCTTGTCTCGCTCCTTGGTTAGTTACCATGCATTCTCCTTTAGAATAAGGTGTTTTGAGCCTAAAACTGGTAGCTTGATATAAAGTTTTAATGTGGTTTATTATGTGTGTGTAGTATTCTGCTTCTCCAATACCTTCCAGTTTCTTCCTATCAACTTTGTCAAAAACTTTTTTCAGATATATGAATGTCAAAAATATAGGTAAGTAATAATAAAAACTAATTTTGTGTTCCTACCTTGTCTTATTCAGATCTCCAACAGCTCACAGAACTACTCACTGATACTTTGTTATATAAACAGCAAATATTACTTTGTTATATAATATGTAAAAGAAATTGACACAAAAATTGCATTTGCACACAACTTTTGAATGCAAAACAATATAACAATAACTGGCATTTGCTACCATCAACAAAACCAATCCCATATGTTCACGTGCATTTTAAGCTAAGCATGCAAACCATATAAAAGAGAAGAGGTAGAAGTCTTATCTCAGTTGACTATGCTATGCAGTGAAGCTCATCCACATACTCACCCATATTTTTACAGGTCCAAAGAGGATAGGAAATAACTAAATTAAATAAAGATTCCTATCCCAACCTGAGACCCTAAGACTCATAAGACAGGGCACACTAACAACTCCTGTAGAGGCAGTCAGTATTCAGCAGCGAGCTTCAAATAAATTGACTGTTGATTATTACGTGCACTAGAACAAAAAGTAAATACAATGGTTAGACATTGGCATGAACAAATGATAATGTACATTTCTTCATCGAGGAGAGAGAGAGAAGACTATAATGTCCCTTGCTCATATAATTAATTGGTCTATTGAAGCAATGAATGAAATGAGGACATGATCCAAGGGTAAATGGAGGCAAGTGTTACCTGACATCATCTGTGGATGACAGGGGTAGGAAGTCCTATCTAGGACTATCTATCAAGATTCAAATTATGTGTGCTGAATATTGAGCAAATACCTCCAAGTATTAGGATTCCTTTACTGATAATATACAGAGTCTGCTGGATCTTGATACTCTCCCACAATGTATAAAACTGATGGTTTTCAGGAGACACCATGGAATAGGCATCCATAAATGAAAGGGCAGGGAGACCTACGAGCCAGTAAATTTTAAGATGTAAGAGAAAGAGAAACAAGCAGTTTTTCATATTTAGATACTCTCTGATGGGGTGGAAATTGCTTTGGCATAGTAGAGAGGTCGTGAATACTTGCTATAAAGGTATGAGCAACCTGGCGGTTTACACAGGTGCCAGGAAGGTTAGGATCTCTGTTAAAAATCTGCTGATTCATGTGATCGGCGGATTTGACGCAGTGTGGTGAAGAGTGCAATTTTGTGACGTGACCAAAACGTTAACAGTATCCAGATGGCCACCGAGGGAAATGGTTTCACCGTCGTTATATTGGCTATCCGAAGTCGCCGAAAGTGCAGAGCCTCGATGTTTTAATTTCGAGCTCCAGTTTGATGTCCAATGGGGTGTCAGGAAGGCCTTTGAGAGCATATCGGATAACAGAGTTGGCGTTCGGAATGAAAGTATAAAACTGAAGTGTTTCATTATCCAGAAAAGTACTCACGGTGAGGAAACCTGAGAAAGTATCGAAAAGTTTGAGGCCATATTTTCTCGTGTAAGTTGCACATAAGGCAACTTTGAACTTAGAAAAAAATTACATGCATCAGAGAAGAAATATGTTTTTGTGGCAGAGTGCGGCATGAAATAGGTGGGTGTATGGGTAGTCCGAGCTGGTTTCAGAAACAGATGCCAATGGCAGAAGGCTGGAATATCATGTGTTGATGAAGTGAAAGTAGAATTCAATGCAGTAGATTGATAGTTTCCAGCCATCACTGGTGTTTTCATGTATAGACGATGATCTGGAACGCTTATCATGATCGGTTTAGGCATATCCAAGGTCAACTTCAACATCAGGTGTAGCCATTGTAAGGTTGCCCCCTTGTAACAATCTTATCAGTAGACCGTAAATATGTGATTTTAGTTGTGATATATTTGAACCTATAGTTGACATACATGGTACAGCATTGCACCCGCGAGGGTTACGTGAACACAAAATTCTGTGTCAAACAGTTGAGAAAAAAGCAACACTAACGAGAGTAACGCAGAACACACGTAATCACGTTCACTCAGCTTAGCATACGAATCAGACTCCTTGAGATACAGCGCCACCAGCTGACTTTCGCTGTGAATACAACCTGTCGTAGGGGCTCTGAAACATGTATACTGTGAGGCGGGCTTTCGCGTGGAATGCGTTATCCTTCAGCACCGGCCGGCTGTTTGGATGGAGATATAAGAATTGTGGAGCTCTCACCTAACGTAAATACCAGAAGTGCTATCGAGAGATAACCAATTATTTCTGGAAGTTTCTCTCCTCCGCCTGTCGCAAAAATTCCCGAATTCTCCAACAGTTATATACAGACGTATTGATTTCTAAGCATTAAAGCCAGGACGAAGGAAATAAGGTTGAACTGGACAGTAGGCAGGGAGGTCGCAGATAACAAACCCCCCCCAACCTTCGTACAGTCCTTTAGATTTTGTAGACAGCACTCGGAGTAGGTTTTACCTGCCTATCAGTGATCCTTGGCCTCTGTTGTTTTGCAGTCTTTGGTTTGAGTGTAGATAACTTAAAGCCAACTGCTTTAGAATTCCTGTGCCTGGTTATATAAGTGAGCATGCCCATGAGTCAGGTAGTAGTTCTTGATGCGACATGAAGTGCTGGTTAGTATGTTCTATAAGAGAGGTTGTATGACAGTTGTGACATAGAGGTCCTGATACTCCACTAATGAAGAGACAGTAAAAACTGGACACAAGATTTAGATGACCCTCTATGCAACAGACAGCTAAGTTGCTCAAAACTAATGCGAGAATTCCAGTTTACTGACATAGAAGCTTCAGTTTTACAACTAGCTTTAATAGAGAGTCTACTAGTCTATGTCGTAGAAAACGTACAATGAAATGATGCGGAATGAGCTATATCAGATATAAAGTGTGAATGTGTGTAACAAATCTCTTTTCTGAGTTTTATTTATGGATGCTCTTTAACTACTATGGTTCTTAGCGTCCCGTTCTATATTAGTTGTGAAAGACCGGAAATTTTGCTCACATGCCTCTTTATCAGGCTTGGGGTTCTTTTACGTGCCATAAATCTGACATGTGACCGCTGGCTTTACATCCCTTCTGAAGGAAGCTGTACTAAGAATTTTTATGCCTGAAAAAATATCCATCGCTCTCCGCCCGCGACCTTGGGAACTAGAGGACAATTTGCAAATCTCTTTTGGTTATATCACATGAAATCAGATTTACACTTAACCCTTGCTTATTCATGTATACTGCAGGTCACGTAATTACACTTCAACTTCTCTTATGTTTCTTGTCTAATAAACAAATAAAAAGTGTACAAAAGTTGTTTTTGCATATGACTTCAAATCATTCCATCATAGCCAGGACAACTGGCATGTGCTGCCATCTATAACAAAGCAAATCCTGCATGTGCACTTTATGCAGGCCAAGCCATGGAGATCATGAGAGTAGGAAGTCCAATCGCAGTTGATCATTCCATAAAGTAAACAATAACAACACGCTATATTTAAGTTGTTTAAAATAACTAAAGTAGTGGCTTACTAACCTAAGCTAAGAAGATACCCAGTAAAATGCTCTGTAGTATAGTAATAATTATGTTCTTGGTATCTAATGCCTTGTGTTTGGCAATGAAACCATTAATTGTCTTGCTCTCCAATATTTTTCACATAGAGTAGGCGTTGAAGAGCTGGGCACCGCTGAAGATGTCCAACTCCTCTTGAAGAAAAATTCTGATCTTGTGCAAGTGCTTCAACAAGCAATAATGTTCTGTGATCATTCAGAAATATGCCATTGCATTCTTCTGTAGAGGTTCTGGAATTAGTGATCATTGTTGAATGAGACATTCCTATCTTTTATTCTTTTAAATTTCTTGAAAATTTTCAGAAGTTTATATACTTAATGTAGAGTTGATTAATATTTTAATGATATAACTTTGCCTTGGACTTCAGTACCATATTACTTCCCTTCTTAGCAAACTAATCAGTTAATCAACAATGTGATGACAGCCATTGAAGGTCTATTCTCTTCTTGAGTTGTCAAGTTATATCATTTTGTAACAATCTGTATTTTTATGCTTTTAGGTGAAAAGGTCTTTTGTTATAGCAGAAATAGCCGTTCTGGAATCGTAGAATATATCTGTTCGTTGAAACTGGAGAATGCTATATAGTAGATTCTGAGTAGCTGAATATAGAGCTTCAATTTCTCCATCAAAGTTTGATGCACCATAATCCAAATATTTATAAAATGAAAACAGTTGGTATGTACCACCAGCTCCAATTTGGTTGGGCATTTGCGAACCATCGGTATGGATGTGAAGCCAGGCTTGTTTAGGATATCTCGTACATCTAGTAGTTTCTAATGATGGCCATTTCAATAAACCTTTTGGAGATTCACTTCTCATTATATCTTCAATCAGATCCAAACCGTATTCCATTTCTATGGTTTCTGTAGCTTTCATTTTACAAATTAAATTTTCTTTAACTGCTTGAAGGTTAATATTTTTCTTAATTTCTTGAATTTTGGAGAGGAAGCTTTCTGGATTTTTAAATTAACTTCAAAATATTTGTTCTCCCTTACGTTGTATGGAAACCTAATTAATTCTTCATATTGAATACTAGCATTATTTTCAATGTCAAATTCAATAGGTAGTGGATGATCCAATAAACGCATTGCAAATATCAGAGCGGATTTTACTGCTCCTATAATTAGATGAGCACTTGATTTTAGTTGGTATAGACTGCTATTAAAACTTCAGTGCTGAATGTAATTATTAGTTTTATATAAGTGGTATGTAGGATGAGGTTCCCTTGAACATCATCATTTCACACATGTCAAGCATTCTAATAAAAGCAACTATTTTTTAGCTTTTATGTGGTACAGTGTATATGCTTCTTCCAGGTCAGATAGATAACTCTAAGTGCTTTACTGAATCTGGGGAGAAATTTTTCATAATAATTCCGTTCGACATGTAATTGTTTCTTTCTTAATAAAAATATCTGAAATTTTATTTCTTGGTTTTGAAGTCCACGTTACCAAATAATCTGCAAATAGGGTGCACTTTACTCCTGATTCTTGGATTTTTGTGACAAGTCATTCATGTAAATATTGAAAAGTGTAGTTCTAAGAACCGCTCCTTGTGGTATACCATGGCAGATTTGTCAATATTTCGAAGTACTTGAAATCAAATGTTGAGTTAAAAAAAATCAGAGATTCAAGAAAACATGTCACCAGGTATTCCCACTGTATACAGTTTTTCTTAATAATGTTGTTCTTCAAATGGTCATATGCACTTTGGAAATCAATAAGTATCGTTAATGTATATTTTTTTCTTATTAAAAGCTTGGGAACACCATGGCATTCATTGTTCATTAGTTGAATGAAACTCCCTAAATCCAACCTGACAGGGTGAAATTAAATTGTGGAATCCTATAAACCACTCAATCTGCTTGGCACCATGTTTTCAATGACTTATGCAATGATACTTCTATAGGATCTATAGTTTTTAATTTCAGAGATAGGTTTGTCTTTTTTAGGTGTGGGAAGATTAAATTATTGTTCTTTTTCAATCAGCAGGTACCGTAGTTTTCCGA
Source organism: Deroplatys truncata (assembly GCA_030765065.1). Classification (NCBI taxonomy): domain Eukaryota; kingdom Metazoa; phylum Arthropoda; class Insecta; order Mantodea; family Mantidae; genus Deroplatys; species Deroplatys truncata. The sequence goes on along the minus strand of CM060978.1, from coordinate 144,340,956 downwards.
GACAAGATATAAAGTTTTTAAACTTCAAGCTTAGCAGTTTTACCAATTTTTTTTAAGAAATTCAGGGTGTATTTTATCTTGCCCTGGTGACCTTATTTTGTACATTAACACAATATTCACATTCTTTAGATTGAAATCTTGAGTGATGATAGGATGTGAGTTATACGTGCTTGAGTTTTAAGTTAAGTTTGTTTTAGTTCTTTTTTGAGCTTGTAGCAGAATTAGTTTCGAGTTTACCCCACAGATTCGGGCGTTGAATGTGGCGGTTGTAAGGGGCTTACAAATGTAACATTGTTTGGCGGGCTGCTTGCTGCCCTTTATCTTAGGGTACTCACCCGTCTCAATGCATTCTATTTATCTCTGCAGTGTGCGTCGATACCTTCTCCGCCGGATCTTGATATGTGAAGTTGATTCGTAAATTCTCGAGCTATGAGATCTCTGTTGCTTCTATCTCAGGTTGTGGAATGAGAAAGGAAATTCGTGAATAAATATGCGTGCTTTTAATTTTTTTCTTATTTATTGCAACCTGTAGAATAACACCGGAATGATAACTTCCTTGCGTTAACAGCACATTTTTATGTGTTTCACAAAGATTTACAATACGCTTTACCGCCGATCCTTCTAAATATGTATGTTTGGAAAAGGTTATCCTGCGTTCCCTCTAGAACTAGCGCGGAGATGTTGCGGTATTGATGCGACGCAATACGCTATCCTCGGCATCCGTATATATAGGTTTTTGACGTTGTCATGGTAACTCGTTTTGCAAGTATAGTGAAGGATCTCCATAGACGGATTTTTAGCCAATAAGAAATTTTCCATACCTATGTTTAACATTAATATTAATATTTTTCTTTTAATTTAGATTTACGTTATTAACTAATTTAATTCTACAAAAATGTTTCTCTTAATAAATAAATAACCTTGACAATTTTTCTTCTTAATTAACATATTAACACAAATTATGAAATTATAAACAACCTATATCTACTTTCCAACAATCACTTCATTTTGAAATATTTCCTACACATCCTTACTTAATAAGCAGTTTAAATTAATTAGCCCTATAACATGTGCCTCAATTGCCTCTTATTTCTTGAACTAAAACTGTTATTATTCCCCAAAACTATCGACATTTAATTTAAGTAAGTAATAATTCCTGCCAATCATACAATAAAATTTACATCATCTTTGACATTTATATCCTCACGTGAATGTTTATAATGTCTGCGTAGTTGTTTAGTTTTGTACTTTGGCATCAATACGTAGTCATCTGGCTGTCATCTTAAAAAAAAGATTGTGAATTTGAGGTTAAGTTAAGCATGGTTAAGTGTACATAACGATGTTATGCAACTTATTTGTGTTGCAGTTATTGGTAATTCTTTAACAACATTTATGATATGAATTATTTATTCTCAGGAACTATTAGTGTTTCTTTCCTTCCTTGCTTTCTTTCTTCTCATCGCGTATATTTTCGTTGGCATTGTTTTGGTTCGTTTCGTTCCCAAATTTCTCCATTTTTGCAACTACTTTCTGCGTTAATCTGTTTCACTTTCAGTGCTATCTTGTTCTTCCTTCTTCAGCTTTTCTACATGATTTATTTCTCCTTTTTCCTCCAACATTTCTTGCTTATTTCGTCGTAGAATTAATCTCCGTTAGAATATCCCATTTCTTTCTTCTAGCATTTTCTATGATTTCATCATAGCATTATTTCTTCTTATTCCTCGCCTATCTTATTTCTTCCTTTTTCACATAGATTCTTTTTTATTTATCATTGCAGTTTCATATCTCTTATATTAGTTTTTTTGACCTTATTGCGTCAAAGCATTTGCATATTTTTCGTCGTAGCTTTTTCTCGCTAGGATTATTTTTCCTTCCTTAAGGATTATTTTTCCTTCAATAATGAATGTGGACTCTTAATTATCTTTTATCCATTTTTCTTAAGCACTGAGCTCGTATTATAATTTCTTTTTGTTACCGCATTAATGCAATTGGATTATAGATTCTTCTTGCGTTTACGCGAATTTTCAGGTTATGTTACACGCTTTGTTCCGTTTTCAAATCCTGGATTTTGTTTCGCTTGGCGATATTAAATTATTATATATTTTATATTATTTCTATTTCAAACTATGTTTACAAGCGCATATTCTCCACCTGCTTCATGCTAATCGGGATATCGAGATGTTAATCTTATTGCTAATTTTCTTGTAGATGCAAGGGGAATATGGTAGGCTTTAAAAGATAGTCAAATCATTTAAGAGCTGGTTGCTATGTGTAGCATTTCATTCTCTTTGCATCTTCAGGACGTAAGAAAAAAAACGAATAACGAATTCCCATTTGAGGAAAAGTATTGGAAAACTGAAACAAATAACAAGAAATATCTCGGAAATGGTTCACTCGGAAAACAAAGTGTATGTTACATAAATTGTGTGTTTTAACGAGATCTACATTTTTTGTGTGGTAAAATTTTGTGTCTTACAGTTTTCCAGTTATGCAAAATTCATTCAGAATGAAGAGGACCTTTGGGGACATTCCCAGAAAATTCATGATATACATTTCATTTGCCTTCAAAATACGTTAAACATATAATATTTTAATCAAACTCATTAGAGCCATTTTTGAGAAAATCAATATTTTCGAAAAATCTTCCATGTAAAGGATAGTCTGCGTTGGGGAGATTTTCTTGAAAATCTTCGTGTCGCATCTTCGAAAGATACTAAACCTAAATACCAAGTTTGGTATTTATCCGACTTTTCGTTTTTGAGTTATGCTTTTCGCAGACACACACACACACACACACACACACACACCGACCTTTTTCTAAAAATGCTTTATTTGGATTCAGGGCACCTCAAAACATGTATTTCCGGTGAAATTTCGATATAGAATTTTTGGGTGGAATGCAATACTTCTCCTACTTAGTATACGTAGTAGAGAAAGTAAAAAGGGCCTGTGTGTGTGTGTGTGTGTGTGTGTGTGTGTGCGCGCGCGTGCGTGCGTGCGGAGCTCTTTAAAACACACCATTTACTTCAAATAACCTTTTTCATGGCTTCAGACATTTCTAAATTATGGGTTTGAATCTTTCAAGGGTTGATACCACTCACTTGTTTCTTGGAATGTCGTGAAAAGCGTAGTGAATCTAAAGGCCAGCATATACGCTTTTTAAACATCTATCACTTCGGCCCCCTTGTAATCACAACGAAATGTGTAATGAAACTATTTCTGCAGACGTTATCTCGATTAACACGAAATAGAAAAAAAACCTCTCCGGTGCTAGATTCACATGAATTTCTCTACCCACTATCCTATATTTTTACATAGCTTTTACACACTCTTCTTAGGAAAGCTTATATTTCTATCTGCTTCATGTTACTCGAGATAAATCTTTGCATAATTAATAGTTTCATTACAAATTTCGTTGCAGGCACAAGGGTGACGGGGGCAACCGAATGGATCTCAAATGTTTAAAAGCGGTCGCTAAATTCTAACCTTGAAATTCCACAATCTTTTACATCACGGGAAACAACTGAATAGCTACATTTAAAATATTGAAAAATTCAAATCAATAATAAGGGATATCTCGAAAATGCTGATACAGAATGGCTGTTGTAACCACAAAGGCGCTAGAATGTCTAACAATTCTCTACACGTTCCATTCGCTCTGAAGGAAGAAGCTGGGAGAGTCCCAAGAGTTGTGAAAATCTTTATAAGAAACCTTGCGGCAGTCGAGACTAGCATATTTAGTGTCTTCCTTTTCCGTTACTCTGGGGATAAATTTTGCAAAACCGCTGGTTCATGATAAGCTAAGTTGAGTGATTGACTTATTTCTACCGAGATTAGTCGTAATACTGATTTCAGTTAGACAATTAGATGGCTTCTTTTTAAATTGTTTTCGTGCTATGTTTATTTCATGTAGAAGCTTTCTTAAGAATGTGACGCTCAAAATCGCGCGAATTTTAGACGCGAGGCGCAGTAAGTGAGATAACGTTATATAGTACACGTAAGTGAATAGTTTTCAGTGTCACCTCATTAACCAGAAGGATCGCCAATTGCGAAAGGGTAGCAAAGTGTCGCGTAACGTGAACTAAAGAGCTGTGACTTAGCAGCGGGTAACCGAGAAACATTAGCCGGAGTGATATTTATCACGAGTATAAGGAAAGCTGAGTTGGGAGTGATCGTAATAGCAGATTGTGTCCGCTGAGAGTCCAGGTTCGAGACGTACCGCCGCGAGTGTATAATCAGGTGAGTTTAATTAACAGAACTCATAAAGTTGCACAGGGCATAGCAGCCAGGGAGCGGTATCAAAGATAGCCAAACCACGTCTGCTCATTTCAATGTTCCTCGCCCCGCCTTGTTTTCCTCTTGCCGCCATTTGCACTTCGCGGACAACCTTAACATTGTAGCACAGTACGACGACGACGCCGAGATTTGGGCCGGTCCTGAGTACACCTCCTGGCCCAAGAATCAACCCCAAAGAAGTTATCTTTGAGCCGGGCAGCCCAAAGATATTTTCTGCATCGAAAGTAAGGGAGGAGCACTTGCAAATATCTGTCAGATGTTTTGAAGCAACATACAGTACTAGACACGCACAAACTAATACAATAACTCATTAATGTAATAAGATATCTACTTCACAGCTTCTCAGCATCAACACATTAATAATTCCTTTCTTTAATATTTTTTGTTCTAAGTTTTACGTGATATGCATTTTCTTTGATAATATTGTACATGTAAAATTAAGAGGATGTGAAATCACATATATTCATAATGTACACATGGTAGAGAACAAGTGTATAACGTTATAACATATAATATAGCGGGGAAGTCTATTGTTGGCTATATAACCAGTAATATAAAATTACGAGAAATGCAGTAGTATCTACGCAAGCATGTAACGAACTTTGAATTCATAATTAAGACAATGGATATATGTATTTATGTAACATAAGCTGTTATTGGATGTTATCGGGTAGTAACACCAATTAGGTACATTGATACATGCCTATGATTCAAATACGTACATTAAGAAGAACGGTTGGAAGGAACGCTAACAGAAGTTTGTCAGACTTCGATCAGGAAGGCCGTGTATAAGCTCGTCTCTAAATAGACGCTAAAACTACGTATTCAAAGTCCAGCAGTTATACATATTTTAACATGATAAAGGTAATAGTGAATTGTGAGTAACATGCGTGGTTTAGCTAAAATGAAAGTGAAATAGTTAACAGAATACGCGGTGCAAAGTATTTTAACATTCTCCATACCGAACCCTGACAAGACACAAGTGCTCTCGACACAAATACAGCAGCCGTGGCATAATTATAAAATAATAATTACAACATACTAACACACACGCAAGAATACAGATATACGATCATCAGATTCCAGTCTACGAGAACGTCGAGATACGTCACGAGGGTACGGGCATCAAGACGACCTAGAGGTACGTAATACAGCATCCATCATCATCAACGTAGTGGGGGGGGGCATACCAAGGGAACCGCTACAGTTTAACGACGGGCAGCAGGATAACCCCCAAGTGTGACATAACAAGCAAAAACGACGCAGTTTGACAAAGCCCATACTCAAGAAGGCTCTTGCTCCCACATCGTGACCCGGTGCGCTTTTCGCCGTGTAATTTGTCAGCTTTGGGTCTGTTTACTTAGTGCTAGACTTCTCAGCTCGGTGTACAATGCATTGTTGCGCTTGTTATGGGCTTTTGTGGTCTTAGAACTTGGTCGCACTTTGTGTCCCGGCGACTGTTAGACACGTCGTTATGTTTCAGCTTTTATGGACCCTGTTCCCCAAGTTTTCCATCTGGGTTATGTGCCCGGTAACGTAAAAAGTTACGTCAGTACATGAATCGACTAAGTTTATTTTAACCATAAGAATGAAGAATGTTATTACATCGAATCTGACATTTATGAACTTATTCGTGCGCCAAACGTGCAACCTCTAAGTATTGCCCAATCTTCCTCAGATTTGTCAAGTTATCCTTTTTTATATAAACAGGACTGACGACATGAGCAAATCAACAAAATCTCTGACTTTCGGCACAACATGTAACATTAAGTACTCTTACTTGAAATATATTTTGCAGTTGTGCTTAAATTATTAACAAATACAATCTATTTTAATCTTAGAAATATCTTTCTTGGAAAAAGGATAACTATGTGATATTCCATTCTTAACGTAATACTTTGATACAATATTATATTTTCTGCTATTCTGGTAGTTAAACAACGGTTTGCTATACTGCGAAGTAATGCTAAGAGGTGGTTCCGGAGTGCTGAAAGATATACTGGAAGGGTTTATTTGGGTGAGAGTCACATACTTGCCTGCCAGAGAGATGCGCGCATTTTATTTCCCCTCCAAGGCGGAAAACGAAACGAAACGAAACGAAACGAAACGAAACGAAACGAAACGAAACGAAACGAAACGAAACGAAACGAAACGAAACGAAACGAAACGGCACGGCACGGCACGGCACGGCACGGCACGGCACGGCACGGCACGGCACGGCACGGCACGGCACGGCACGGCACGGCACGGCACGGCACGGCACGGCACGGCACGGCACGGCACGGCACGGCACGGCACGGCACGGCACGGCACGGCACGGCACGGCACGGCACGGCACGGCACGGCACGGCACGGCACGGCACGGCACGGCACGGCACGGCACGGCACGGCACGGCACGGCACGGCACGGCACGGCACGGCACGGCACGGCACGGCACGGCACGGCACGGCACGGCACGGCACGGCACGGCACGGCACGGCACGGCACGGCACGGCACGGCACGGCACGGCACGGCACGGCACGGCACGGCACGGCACGGCACGGCACGGCACGGCACGGCACGGCACGGCACGGCACGGCACGGCACGGCACGGCACGGCACGGCACGGCACGGCACGGCACGGCACGGCACGGCACGGCACGGCACGGCACGGCACGGCACGGCACGGCACGGCACGGCACGGCACGGCACGGCACGGCACGGCACGGCACGGCACGAAACGAAACGAAACGAAACGAAACGAAACGAAACGAAACGAAACGAAACGAAACGAAACGAAACGAAACGAAACGAAACGAAACGAAACGAAACGAAACGAAACGAAACGAAACGAAACGAAACGAAACGAAACGAAACGAAACGAAACGAAACGAAACGAAACGAAACGAAACGAAACGAAACGAAACGAAACGAAACGAAACGAAACGAAACGAAACGAAACGAAACGAAACGAAACGAAACGAAACGAAACGAAACGAAACGAAACGAAACGAAACGAAACGAAACGAAACGAAACGAAACGAAACGAAACGAAACGAAACGAAACGAAACGAAACGAAACGAAACGAAACGAAACGAAACGAAACGAAACGAAACGAAACGAAACGAAACGAAACGAAACGAAACGAAACGAAACGAAACGAAACGAAACGAAACGAAACGAAACGAAACGAAACGAAACGAAACGAAACGAAACGAAACGAAACGAAACGAAACGAAACGAAACGAAACGAAACGAAACGAAACGAAACGAAACGAAACGAAACGAAACGAAACGAAACGAAACGAAACGAAACGAAACGAAACGAAACGAAACGAAACGAAACGAAACGAAACGAAACGAAACGAAACGAAACGAAACGAAACGAAACGAAACGAAACGAAACGAAACGAAACGAAACGAAACGAAACGAAACGAAACGAAACGAAACGAAACGAAACGAAACGAAACGAAACGAAACGAAACGAAACGAAACGAAACGAAACGAAACGAAACGAAACGAAACGAAACGAAACGAAACGAAACGAAACGAAACGAAACGAAACGAAACGAAACGAAACGAAACGAAACGAAACGAAACGAAACGAAACGAAACGAAACGAAACGAAACGAAACGAAACGAAACGAAACGAAACGAAACGAAACGAAACGAAACGAAACGAAACGAAACGAAACGAAACGAAACGAAACGAAACGAAACGAAACGAAACGAAACGAAACGAAACGAAACGAAACGAAACGAAACGAAACGAAACGAAACGAAACGAAACGAAACGAAACGAAACGAAACGAAACGAAACGAAACGAAACGAAACGAAACGAAACGAAACGAAACGAAACGAAACGAAACGAAACGAAACGAAACGAAACGAAACGAAACGAAACGAAACGAAACGAAACGAAACGAAACGAAACGAAACGAAACGAAACGAAACGAAACGAAACGAAACGAAACGAAACGAAACGAAACGAAACGAAACGAAACGAAACGAAACGAAACGAAACGAAACGAAACGAAACGAAACGAAACGAAACGAAACGAAACGAAACGAAACGAAACGAAACGAAACGAAACGAAACGAAACGAAACGAAACGAAACGAAACGAAACGAAACGAAACGAAACGAAACGAAACGAAACGAAACGAAACGAAACGAAACGAAACGAAACGAAACGAAACGAAACGAAACGAAACGAAACGAAACGAAACGAAACGAAACGAAACGAAACGAAACGAAACGAAACGAAACGAAACGAAACGAAACGAAACGAAACGAAACGAAACGAAACGAAACGAAACGAAACGAAACGAAACGAAACGAAACGAAACGAAACGAAACGAAACGAAACGAAACGAAACGAAACGAAACGAAACGAAACGAAACGAAACGAAACGAAACGAAACGAAACGAAACGAAACGAAACGAAACGAAACGAAACGAAACGAAACGAAACGAAACGAAACGAAACGAAACGAAACGAAACGAAACGAAACGAAACGAAACGAAACGAAACGAAACGAAACGAAACGAAACGAAACGAAACGAAACGAAACGAAACGAAACGAAACGAAACGAAACGAAACGAAACGAAACGAAACGAAACGAAACGAAACGAAACGAAACGAAACGAAACGAAACGAAACGAAACGAAACGAAACGAAACGAAACGAAACGAAACGAAACGAAACGAAACGAAACGAAACGAAACGAAACGAAACGAAACGAAACGAAACGAAACGAAACGAAACGAAACGAAACGAAACGAAACGAAACGAAACGAAACGAAACGAAACGAAACGAAACGAAACGAAACGAAACGAAACGAAACGAAACGAAACGAAACGAAACGAAACGAAACGAAACGAAACGAAACGAAACGAAACGAAACGAAACGAAACGAAACGAAACGAAACGAAACGAAACGAAACGAAACGAAACGAAACGAAACGAAACGAAACGAAACGAAACGAAACGAAACGAAACGAAACGAAACGAAACGAAACGAAACGAAACGAAACGAAACGAAACGAAACGAAACGAAACGAAACGAAACGAAACGAAACGAAACGAAACGAAACGAAACGAAACGAAACGAAACGAAACGAAACGAAACGAAACGAAACGAAACGAAACGAAACGAAACGAAACGAAACGAAACGAAACGAAACGAAACGAAACGAAACGAAACGAAACGAAACGAAACGAAACGAAACGAAACGAAACGAAACGAAACGAAACGAAACGAAACGAAACGAAACGAAACGAAACGAAACGAAACGAAACGAAACGAAACGAAACGAAACGAAACGAAACGAAACGAAACGAAACGAAACGAAACGAAACGAAACGAAACACTACTACTACTCCTACTACCACTACCACCACCACCACCAACACCGCCACCGCCACCGCCACCGCCACTACTACTACTTTGCTTCTTAAGGGCATGTCACTGATACGGGTAGCCGAGATCGTTCAAATCCCGCCAGGATCACCCTCCCTGGCAGATATTTTCAAATAATTTACCAGGGACAATCACAAAATGTAGCACATTGCGTGGGTAATACTACATGTGAAACTATGTTTCAAAGTATCTTCAGGGTTCTTAATGATTGTTTATAGGTATATAATTTCATTGCTTTGAGATAGTAACTATGGTTATATATGCCATATATACATTACTGTAAATTATAATGTGAAATGATATTAATAATCAAAATACTGGTTATAGAAATAGAAGTTAAGGCATAAGTTTTATGTATATGCAAGTGTAGCTGGAACTGTGGAACCCTTGTTAAAAGCCGACAAACATATCTTTGTGTTAGGATTAGGGCCCAGGCAAAAAGGATTTGTACGGGAAAGTCATAAGAGACTTTGTGAAATAGAAAAGGCGACAAGCGAACACAACATATTTTTGTAGAGAGGTCACATGTTTGCAAACGTCGAACAATAGCCAGGTAAGTCTTCTGGAAGGTTCCAAGTTGAACGAAGACAGACAATGAAATTTTAAGGAAGAATATGTTTAAAATCTTAAGTGCAGAAATGTTAGTTGTAGCGACCCTATCAGCCAGGACGGTTGAGTATAAAGTGCTGCGATGTGAATAACATACATGTAAGCTCTAGAATCAGGCGTTATTAGTTACTTCTTATGTAGTAAGAACGTTGAAATGTTATCAATTTAAAAGTCTATAGGAACGTGTGATAAATACTACAATTATATCTAGAGCACTTATAACATACTTGATTGCTCAGCGACCGCAAGTTTGGCGCACGAACGTGGTATGGCTCGACCGTTCTACAGCTCCAACTAACTTAAGAACTGTGTAGATTATTACTAAGACAGTAAATGCGTGTGCCATTATTAAAGCATAGTGTTCTTCATTAACTTAATCCATTGTTAGAGTTGTTACTTATTACCTTCCTTCCCGGTTCACACCCTGCAAAGTTAAACAAGCTCTACCAAAACCCAAATAACAGCAGCCGTGGCAAGAAATAAAAATAACACTAAGAGTAACAACTTAAACACAAGATAATTATCAGTATCCCCATAGTTCATATATTAATATATGGAACATACTGCGAGTTATGCTCTCCCACCACGAGTATACCGCAGCTTTCCGCTTATTTATTGTCGCTGTAGCTTTTAAATTTATATGGCGACACCCTTATGCGATTGTACGAATGTAGTTCGCTTATGCTAAACATATGGCCTTGGAGTGGCCTACTACACCAAATTTTACCTCCTGTTGATGGTGATCCGTATTAAAGTCTCCTACTGCACAGTTAAGCTTGGTTTTATTACCCTGTCCCTGTAAATAGGAATTTAGAGATGGTAGAAAGTGTATGGCCATCCGGATTCACATGTGCAAATTGGAAAGAAAAATGCGAGGAACTCTATTGATTGATCGGAATAAAAGTTTTCACCATTCCTTCCAAATGTTAGGACTACTGAGTCATCGCGCTCGGTTATTTACGATTAGTTCTGTTTCTCAGCTCCTCGGTGGTACCTGTTACTTCCGAGGTATAGCGTTTGAGATTCGCATTCAGATACAAACCCCAAGAAAACCGGCCACCCTGACCATGGAGTTTTTCTTCGTTTTACCGGCTCGCTAAGCAAATGCTGGGAAGTGTTTTCCCTTCTATGATTTCCACTCATTTCAATTCATCTTTCAGAGTTGCCGGGTCAAGCGCGGTTATCGTGGTGTGCGTCACATGTAATAGACGTGCTTTGAAGGAAAGTTTCTATCCTGGCGAGAGCGGAGAAACCCCTTGAGCGTGAGATAAGCGGCCGGCGCAGACATTTGGCATGTCTGTCAACGTTAGAGAGCCCAGTTACGTATGCCACCAGAACTAGCCGCCATCTGTACTCCCTTACTCATACGTTCTTCTAAGTCTCATAAGCACAATCACCACTAGTGGCAACAGTATGCTTTATTTATTCAATTATTCATTTGCAAATGCTATAGCAGAAGCTTTATAGCACTCTCTACTGGAAAGCTGCTCTTATTCGCATTATTAGTATATTTTCATACACTTTCTAAATTACTTTTATAATTATTTAAAATAACGAGCCATAAGTGGTCTATGCGACTGAGACTGTCGGAGTGGTCGCTAATCTTCAAATATTACATGGTATTTTACACCCTAAGTGAACCGGAAGTAATCGTTGCTTCTTCGCGTCTATTTTGTGGAAATCTTGCAAAACACACGATATGCAGCTACGGCGCTATTTGTTCATCAGTACTCACATAAATTGAAACACGTATGCAATTTTCTAAGGGCTTTAAGAAGGTGTCGTCTTTTAGTTGGTGGCACCTAAAATTCAGAAAATGATTAAGTTTGACATAGATTAATTAGCAACCACTCAATAATCAACATTAGTTAACACTTTCTTTTCGTGCAACCAGAATTATCGCTACAAAATACCCTAAAAAAGTTAGGCGAATCTTCATGAATAACTCATTTTAAATAAATTTAAAATCCAGTCAGTGTAGAACAGAATAGCTGTACAACTCATATTTTTATGCTAAACTACTTGGAAACATGGCCCTACAGGTCATTATTGCAATGTAGCACGTACCAGGAAGCAAATAACTATATTTATGCCAGCTTGTTTTGTGTATTTTCTTTAACATGATTTACCAAAGGTACATATCTTCCTAAAATATGTTCTTGTTTGTTTTGTGAAAGTAGCTAAATAATAAAATAACTCACTCTAACTTCCATGCCTACGTCCGTGACATAACGCACAGCATACTGTACCAATAAACATCCTGCTCCAAGCTCTGATATCCATCATCTTCTTCTTCTTCAAGGTGAACCAAAGCGTTTCGGAGCATACAATTTCAAATCAAGTCATCCTGCCACCTTCCGTTTGGTTTTCCCGATCGCCGTATCCTAATAGTTTATAGCTCAATGCTATCTTACTAAACTTTCATTCTCCATTCAAAAAGAAACGTCCATATCAGTTTTCTTTGTGTTTTTATTTGTCTACAGTAACCAGTTTATGTTTTCTAATTGTTAAACTGCTTCATTCATCACATTTTGTCCATCTAGCTGCACTTCTTAGACCTTGAATTCAGCTCATCCGATTTGCTTCCGATCCGCTCTTCTCAATGCCCAGTTTTCTGAATCATATACATCACCTGCCTTAACCCTGTAGTTTAACACTGTGTGTTGTAGCCTTTCGACCTAATCTGCGTTTTTATTACACATATTTATTAAAATGTCTATTTTGTTGTGCACTTCTTTTTCTGCTTCGTGTACCATGTCACACTCCAGGCTATTAAAATAAATTACTTGTTCTGTAGTTCACTTTTAGATCTTCTGGTGTGTTTTAAAATACCATAATTTTAGACCTTTTCATACCAAGTTCTAAGTTTGCGTTACTGCTGTACAGTACTGAAGCTAAAAGTACTCGATCATCAGAAAATATTCTAAGATGGCACTGAAGTGTGGTTGCATATATTTGTTAAAAAGAATCGGGGAGAGAGGACAGGTTTGTTGGTTAGATTCTTCATATCTATAGCTTTCCGTTCCGTGACATTAGGATCCACATAGTCTACTAACATTTAAATATCGGTTATATATCAATCGCCATTCAGAACCGCACTTCCGGCACGCAACTATTAGTATGGGGATCACGTCAAGACATTTGAATGCGACTTCACGTTCCAGCAATAAATGACGTCGTAAGGTCCAAGTAGATAAAATCGCACATCGCAGACTGCCAAGCCAGGACAAGGAGATGAGTATGCGGGTGATCCTGAAGGTTCTGGTGGGGCTTATCTTCGTGGTGATCGGTGTTACTAATGCCAAGGATCAGGGGACATACACTACGCGATATGATCATATCGACTTAGATAGGATTCTCAGCAGCCGCCGGCTTGTCAACAATTACGTGGACTGCCTCATTGGCAGACGACGCTGCACCCCGGAAGGTTCTGAACTGAAAAGTAAGTTTTGTCTTGTTTAGCAGCTGGACTTACAAGTTTCCTTAGAAATAAAGCACTTTATGTTGAAATAGGATAAACAAAACTTAATACACTTAAAATATGTTGTATGGTGTCTAGTTTTAGGCAAATATTCCAATTTATAGAATAGCTCCAAGCATGAAAATGCTGCTATCCCCGATGCATTCAAAATAACCTCCCCAAATCTAATGTATAACGATTACACAACATTCTCTGCTCATTATAATTTATTTTATAGCTAATCTATAAATCGTTCATACAAAAACTTATTTTTCTGTATGTATGTAGCTAATTATTTCTGGTTTTAGTTAGCTAGTATCACATTTGTTGGCTGACACAAGTAGTCAGGGGTTCAAATACGCAAGTCGATAGTTATATTATGTTTATTTTTATATCAGGAGAAACGAAGAACCACTGCTTAAGGTTTGACAGCTCAAAAATATTCCATGTAAAGGATAATCTGGGGTGGGGTATTTTCTTGAAAACCTTCGTGTCGCATCTCTGGAAGATACTGAACCTAAATACCAAGTTTGGTGTTCATCCGACTGTTCATACACACACGGACATGTTTCCAAAAATGCTTTTTTTGAATTCAGGGGGTCTCAAAACATGTATTTCCGGTGAAATTTCGGTATCGAATGTTTGGGTGGAATACAATACTTCCCCTACTTACTATACGTAATAGAGAAACTAAAAATAAAAAGCTAATAAAAACGTATATGCAGGAAACGGTGAACGCCAGAAATGCTTTACAGACCATTCCATATTCCTGAGACTTCTGCATTCTACTTGAAGGGTGTTTTCGTCTATGTCTTAAGGCTCCACAAATTTGGTGGGAATAAAGCGAAATATGCATACAAAATATTTAAGCTGTACATTTTACTCATTATAAAACTTAATGGTAATTTGATCAAAATCATTAAATCATTTTTGAGAGGAATTGGGAGCCGAGTGTCTTCCATGTAAAGCCTGGAGAATCTTGAAAATCTTCGCCTCGCACCGTTAAAGCAATTAGGAAATCTGTCATGCATTCGACTTCTCGCTTTTGAGTGATGCTATTCACCGACGAAGTTATATGTGCGTATTTTTGTAACTGTGCTCCTTTTGGGTTCTGGGAATTCAAAAGTGAGCATGCACGATGAAACCTCGATATCGAATTTTTTGATCGAATGTAATAATTGTTTTCCTTTGGTAAGCGGTGTGCGTGCGTGCGTGCGTGCGTGCGTGCGTGAACAATTCAATATTTCAATTAAGGTGATTGGAGGGGAAAGTTTTCAGAAACCTTTCCAATCCAAACAACTCTTTATAAAGTATAAGTAATCGTTATCTCTTATTTTCTGTTTAAAACATAAGTTTGAAACATTGGCTTATGAGAAATATTTTCTGCAAATAGCCTTTGGGGTCATATTCATTCTTTTTGCATATTTTATAATTGGAAAACACAGATAATAGTCAATTACAGGAAAAACGTAGTTCTATTAAAGTATAAAATTATGCATAATTTATGCACTGCCCCAGGTATTTCGAAAATATTCATTATTAGGAGTTGAATGTTGAAGTCTAGATTGGTACCCCATCTATATAACATTTTAAAATGGATTTTGTATACTTCTGCATCAGCTAATGACAATCGAAAATCGTTTTGACCGCCTCTATCTAATGATCAATGCGTTCGCTTCTGAAATCTGATGTTCTCGGTTCAATTTCTAGCTGAAGTAGATGTTTTCTATAATTAGAACAATTACCTACCCAATTTTCCTCCTGAGAAAAGTGTAAGCATTTGAAAATTCAAACTAGTAACAAAGATAATCTCGGAAATGTTTAACGCCATAAGAAATGCTTATTTGGTATAAATTGTGTATTTTAAAGAGATCTACCTGTTTTATCTCTTACGGCTTACCATTTATACAAAATTCATTCAGAATGTAGATAACTTCACAGTCTATTCCCAGAAAATTTAAGATATAGATTTTATTTCTCATGAAAATATCTTAAATATATGGCATTTTAATCAAAATCCTTAGAGCCATTTTAGAGAAAATCAGAAATAGCGAAAAAAGTGAAATGTGGTGGCGAATATTCGTGAAGCATGCTTGGAAGATTCTGAACTTAAATACCAAGTTTGGCATTTGTCGGACTTTTCGTTTTTTGAGTTATGCTATTCACAGACACACGCATATTGCATACGGACCCTTCGGATTCAGGAGACCTTAAAACATGCATTTCTGGTAAAATCTCGGTATCGAAGTTTACGTGGAATACTTTCTCTAGTACTTACAGTAAGTAGAGGAAGCAAAAAGCATATCGGAGTCACGAGTTCTCGGCAAAGCATTATAAGTGCTGCTGTTTAGCGTTAAAACCAACTGAAATGACGTTGGCAAAATTGCGTGAAAAGTTATTACACAGTGCGCCTAGAGTCACTGCCCATTTTAATGAAAAATACTGTACAATGGAATTAATGCTTTATTGAAGCATAATGATTACCTATTTATAAAAATGTTTCTTAAATTGTTTTCCATCTCTGTCGATACGTTTCTACAGAGGATCTGGGGGGCTCCGATATACTTATTCGCACAATCGTGCATTTGCATCGAGCTCTTTCAAATCATTTTGAATATCTTCTTTTAATGAAGTGTAGAAAATAATTATCTTTATTATAGCTCCATGGGAAATAATCAATTGGTCTGGAGAACTAGGTGACATTTCTGTTGACCCCCTCCATTCGCACAGATAATAATGCATAATGTGATGGAGCGCCATCACATTGAAAGTACAGTAAGGTGAAATTATCATAATTCATTTTAGCCTTTGCACTGATAAATATACCTAATATTTCCACATATTTCACTCCAGTGGTTGTGCCATCAAAAGCCTACACCCCAATAACTCCATGGCATGCGATTTCACCCGAAACAGTAACGCTAGGTTGATTCAGTTGCTTCTCTAACGTTTCTGGTATACCAACAGGCGCAGTTGTGTCTGTTGACGTGTCCTGTTAATTTGAAAGATGTTCATTACTTTAAATTATCTTAGAAAATAATTCGACATTAACTCTCATTTCATTTAACATAGCCCCGCAAAACTGAATCCCAAGGTCAGGATCACTTCCAATGAGACCATGTACAAGACGAGGGATGTAACACTTGAATTTGACCATATGTAAAACTTCCGAACAAAAGTTCTTGAAATATCCTGTTCACAAGGCAGCGGTAGAATCTTTAGGACTTTGGATAATCGTTTTTAAAGCATTCAGCTTAGTTTCATTACTGAATAATGCTCTACCTGACTTAGGACCGTCCGCTGCTGATCCAGTAGTCTCAAAACTTTTTCGCAAATTGTAGGCTCTCTTCCTTGTTGGTTGAACAGTTTTGAAATGTTTACTATACTCACCAACCATTAAAATATAGCCACCTTTGTAATAGGATTTTAAAGCAAAAACCCCTTCTGCAGTAGTAAACTTATTCACAATCGTGAATCAACAATGATGAACATCGGCTGTTTTATTGAATACCAATATACTGTTTACATAAGCTATCGTATACAACAAAAGACGCATAATTTAAATCGATGAGAAGATCACTACCTCAATTCTCGCAGTGAAAACATTTATTACTTCTTAACTAGCGTTCTACATATTTGGCCCACAACTTCAAAATGAAACTGGAGCACAGAAGGCATTATTCTAACTACTATTACTTTAGCCCCAATTAAGTAAATGTTTAAAGTAGTATTATAATAAAAATCAACACCACCTGGCTTTGCTTTATTCTTCTAACCTGTTTCAAGCTTTTCGATCCAATAATTTTGTCTTCCAAAGCTCCATAATGAAATGTCAGTTTAGGAAGAATTTCACCTGGTATAATGCTTATTCTATAACCTCATCAAACCTCGGTTAAGCTTTTGTTTTCTCTTTTAAATTATTAGTTGAAGTGCAATTTAATGTTTGGAGTAAATTGCTGTATTTGCTGTTTTTAACTGCAACAAAAAATTGCTTCAGGAATTCTCCCAGATGCTCTGGCCAGCGACTGTGCCAAGTGTACCAACAAACAGAAGGATGGGGCGGTGAAGGTGATACTCCGCCTGGAGAAAGACTATCCAAAACAATTTCAAGAGCTGCTGAAACATTGGGATCCTACAGGACAACACTTCAGAAGACTAGAAAATACAATCAAGAACCGAAATAACCCATCTGAATGATGACGGTACCTTGGTTTCATTCTAATATTGTAAATGCGTGCAATCCAGAGTCGTAAACAAAATGCATGTTTCTTGAAGTTTTTCTAATGCCCTAAGTGAACACTATTATCTGTAGTACATGCAGAGTTTAAGTTTGCAAACCTTCCTATAAAACAATGCCATCTTCAATAAAGTGACATAGAATTAACACACTTGTATCTCCTCACTTAGATTACATAGTGATAGCTCAGCTCACAAACAATAATATGCACTTTATACAGTATATGGCAATACGCAACTTCCAGCTTTTTAAATAAGTGGTTACACCATTTTTACAAAAACCCGCTCAATTTTAGATGTAAAACTCCTGTAATAGATGCTTATAGCTTTTCCCATTTCATAGTTTCTCCCCACCTCCATCTATTTTCAGACAAATGATGTCCATTTGACTAGATTTAAAACATATTCCATTAGCTAGTTAACAGAGAATGTGCGAGTTTTTTGCTATTTTTCCCCTATACATTGCGATTTGTAATACTTGCCACGCTTTCAATAAAAGCTTAGCACCTGAACTACGATATCCCATCATTTACATATATTATCAAGGTTTCCTGATTTCAAAACTGGAGTTGATGTACCGAGCCTGCAAATTTGCATAACACAAATCATTTCATGCACCACTGAATATAAGAAAGAACAAATAATATTATATTTATCTTTATTAAATAGCTGAAAGTGTAGTATTTGACACTAAAAACGATATACACAACTGTGTTTTCTATTTGTTTTAAAAAAGTAAACTGTTCCCAACATCCTAAGTTTTTGTACCTCTGCTTTAGCCTGCCTTAGCTTAAAATAAGGTTTTAGACAGCATAGCCTAAAAGTAGAACTTTTAACATAGTTCACACGAACTAAAAGCTTTACATCATCGCACTAGTCCGATAGCATTTTTATACCACTCTACTGTGATCAACTTTAGTTTCAAGTCCTATCACCTGGCAATTACCTTTTGTATTTTCATATGTTTAATAATTTGACCTGGTTTGATTAGGTTTTTCTTTTCATTGTGTCTCTTTGGATGATTAATTTCTCAGGACGGTCGCGTTATCTGTTCACAATACAAATCTCATACTTCAGTTTATCGCAATTTGTTACGAGTTAATGTATACCTACCTTATGTTAACAGCCTTGTGCTTTCTTTGATCTAAAATGTTATTCTTGTATAACCTACATAAAGATTAAATGGCGGCAGTTATGAATTCAGAAGAAATTGAAATGGAACAGCCAGGTAAAATTACAGAAGCAGCAGAAAGACTAACACTGGAATCACTTACCCAAAAAATCCAGAAAGTAATATGATATAGCATTTAATCACTTCATTGCCTGGTGCAAGTCAAAACACGTTGAAAGTAATTTCACTGAAAATGACTGTTAGCCAAAACAAAACATCTGACACGAGAGTTGATCTCGTTTTTAACGTAATTTCTCTTGTTTAAAAAATCTCTTAATACACGTGAGTTGATCTCGTTCTAAACGTGATTTCTCTTAGTTTCAGGAATCAATACTCGTATAATATTTTATTGATATTCTACAAATCCGAGCGCTGTCTAAACATAGCATACGCCACACATGTTAAAAGTGGTTTGATTTTGCTGGTAGGATTGAAACTCGGCCTAAGTTTCGTAAACATCCCTACTTGCAAAAAAAAAGAAAAAAAAAGAAAGAAAGAAAGGAAAAAGAAAGAAAGAAAGGAAAAAGAATGAAAGAAAGGAAAAAGAATGAAAGAAAGAAAAAAAAGAAAGAAAGAAAGAAAAAACCCTACTTTTAACCCTTATATCCTAATATAGTATTATCCCTGAGTGATTTTGTATTCTATTTATTTTTGCTGTCCCAGGTCCACCTCCTTTCTGCTTATGCCATGCGTTCAAGTAACTTACGAGCGTTGTATAAAAAGCATTAGCAACGCATGTATAGTTGGACAAGTTGGTCTACATTAAAGTAACCAGTTTGAATCTTCAGATTAACTGCCACTTCTGCCAAATATCACCTTCCAAGCCATTACATTGGAAACTCTCAGCCGGGAATTTTACGTGGAACGCAATTCTGGAACAATAATGCTTGGAGTATCATATTCATATATTTGAACCACATAATCCGTTTGGCAAGGCAATTTTACTTTGGTGGGTTCCTCGTGAAGTCTTTTGAACACAGAACCCCTGTGCAATTAATTCATTGAACTTCTCTTAATTTTACGCATTGCATGTTTTTCCGTCTCCATACCAGTACGGGAACTTGGACTTTTCCGTAGACTTACTTTCCGTATTCCAACACCAACCTTTTAGTATTCCTTAACTGTTTAATCAACAACTTATCTGGAACATATAACTGCGTCCATATCCGACATAATATGCAGTATAATGCTGATTCAGTATATAAAGTATGTCGGCATAGTGTGAAACAAAATGATGTACGTAACTGCAGGAAGGTTTTTCTTTCAGGACTCGTTTCCATATTCCGATCTCCCTTCGTTTTGGCTGTAAACATCTTACTCGTCCTAAAAAAACTGACTTTCCTATGCAGTTAAGTAAATACTTATAACAGTCCCAAAACTATCATACCTACCATGCATAGGTAGATACAATTTATTAGTACACTTTTTGTGTTCACCTCTAAGCACACTTAAAGCAATGGCATTATAAGACCCACCTGACAATCTTCATCCATCTTAACGTATTAAACACCTCTTTTTCCATGGATACCATGACCGTGCCTTTAAAGATTGCATGGTAGATAGTGATGTAATCTTTAAAATTCTGACAAAGAAGCATGAAATAACTAATTCAGACGAAATGCAGAAATTGACGCAGCTAGTCGGTATACCAGGCGTATTTTTAAAGTAAGTACAGATAATTTAAAAAAACACATTATTTTCCAAATACATTATTATCATTCATTATCTTACACCACTTCTCCACATAACCACAGCCGTTATTCACACACATGTAACGGGAAACCAGTTTTTGTATGCCTTCGTCAAAGAATGATGCCTCCTGTAATGAAAGGCAAGTCTGCACTTCTTGTTTCACAACAGTCCGGATTTGGCACCAAGCGATCTTCCTCTGTTTCTTCATCTGAAGAAATTCCTTGGTGGAAAACATTTCAACGACGATGTTGGTGTGAAACAAGAAGTGCAAACTTGGCTTTCATCACGGGTGGCATCATTGTTAGGCGAAGATATACAAAAACTGGTTTCCTGTTACAAGTCCCTGAATAACGGCGGTGACTATGTGGAGAAGTAGGTAAGGTGCATGATGATAAAGTATTTGGAAAATAATGCAGTGTTATTTTTTTAGAAAATTATTGGTACTTTAAAAACACACCTCGTACTCTTCATAGATTCCGCATTCGTTGCTACCACATCGGAACTAACAATTGATGCTTATATTTGCGCATTGTGTGGGTATCTGTATTATAAATAGCAGTATTTTTTTATAATGCTGCTTACCTCTGCAAAATTCTGTTCACTCAGTTCATCTTCTACTCCTTCATTCCCAGGGTTTAGGCTAAAAGTCTGTTTCGTCTTCACAGGTACCTTTTCCTCGGAAGTCCAATACGTCTTTTATCTTCTTGCAAGATCCGTTTATTCTTTCGTGTTCATTCTATTAAAATGTCCTCTCCAAAGTTCTTAATTTTCTCGGATGCTTCCATTTTTTACATTGTCTCGTTTTATATAGTGTTCCTCGAGAAAAAAAAATTAAAAATCTGTTTTTAACTGCCTGAATCTTGCTTTTATGTCATGCTTTAATATCAATGATACGCTACCATACACAAAATTGGAAGAGCCATCGCCTTGTAGATTTCAATTCTTGCGACTGTAAATATATAATACGATAATGATCTTATCGTCGTTTCACAAATTTTCTGTTTATGGTTCATTATTGTATCTGAAATTATATACTGAAAGCTGGTGTCAGCTAAAGGTTCATTATTGTATCTGAAATTATATACTGAAAGCTGGTGTCAGCTAAAGGTGTTTTAGTCTCTACAAAATTTTGAAATTTACACCTACGCATCATTACGCCTATACATTTTTACATTAGAGCGGAGACATACTGAATACCACTTAGGTTTTGTAGCTTCTTAATTAGTAACTAATAAGAGCGATTTAAAACTTATAAGTAACATAGATGTATTCGTATAAATATATTTACAGTAATAATATCTTCAGTTTAAACATCAGAGTGGACCATTTAAGTTGAGGCTATTCAATATCTCCAAAACTAAGCGTTGTAGAAAGAAGCGTCTTCAATAAAAGTTGCTTGATATTATGGGGAAATTAAATGCTATTAGTCGTGTTTCATTTGGACGACATTATGATGGTCACTTTAAGGTCAATTCAAGGTGACCGTAACTGTAGTTCCCATTCATAAAAATTAAATTGACTCTAAAATGACCATCATAATGTCCTCCAAACAAAACATTACTATTGGCATTTACTTTCCCCATAATAATAAGCAATGTTTATTAAAGAAATTTATTTCTACAACACTTAGTTTTTGGAGATATTGTACAGTCACAACCCTGTACATCCGGTTTATCAGTTTTTTAGTATCATCCTCGACTATTTTCCTGCCAAAATCGAAGATTCATCTTTGGAATCATGTAGTGGTCACAGTCAAACACGTTATTTCTGAAACGGAAAGATATATTATCATAAATAAAATACTCGTTACTTTAATATGTATAAAATGCTGTACATTTAGCCTGTAGCGCATTTTCTCTACCTACCCTTGTGCATAAGGTGTAACGAATGCATTGAGCGACTGTTTTGTCAGCTCTATCCCATCGCTGTTATCGCAGACTATACGTGCCATTATTACCCTCTTGATCTCGCGGAGCTGATCTATAAGGAAAGAAATAATTATATCTCCACTCACAATGACGGGATCCTTAAGATATCAGAAAATAACTAACCTTGTGTGAAGGAGGTAGGCAAGTGACCATTCTCATAAAAGAAGCGGTCTCCTCTTCTGAGTCTGCTGAACTGTTCAGCGATGAGAGCTTGAAATGTGGGGCCGATAATTGCTCCTGGTACATGGTTCTCCATCAGACCCCCGACGTAAAGATCAACATCATCCGGAGACGCATAAACCTGCCTTAACTGCTTTATTCCCTGCAACATAGTAAGAATAGCAATTACTTCTGGGAGTTGCTTTTTCTTGAATAATAACTACTTAGAGCAGATAAATTATAAATCTATCTAGACATTGTATTAATTAACATATAACACGCGCCAGGAGTATCAACTGTGTTGTAACTTATAATTCCAGAGTAGTAGAAAATACAGGAAATATTTAATATCTATTGAAAAGTATAGAAGAAAGGAGGTTTTACGAATGTAGATAAATCAAAAGGATGTTCTGTAATTATACCAGAACTCGTTCATCGGATTCTCATAAATTTGCACCATTTTTTTAGAAACGTTTCCAAGTATGAGAGAACTTTTCTTGCAGGGGGATATCTTGTTATTTTGAAATTAATGATTTATTGGTTTGGAAATTAACGGTTTATTATTTATATATTATTGGTTCATCTATAAACCTGGATCTTACTATCTTGTGACGAAATAGACTCTTTAAACATGTAAATATAAAAAAATCATTGACTTACAATTAAACGGAATTTCATCGCAAACAGCCCTTGGTAAGCAGCGGAGGGGGTAAGCTGTGGTACCTGTCAAGGTGCTTCGGCTATAAACTGCAGTATGGAATTGCTAGATTTCAATTCTGGAGCCAAAAAGTATACTCGTATTGCCGATGATTTCATAGGAATCAATTGGTACTGCTGTTGGATGTACCATTTGTTTACCTAGTGTTCCCGCATGCCATACTGGAAATCCGGTAACGCCTAAACCGGCGGTTTCTGGGATTGTAATTTCAAGAGGCCGAACGAGAACCACACCAATGTCGCAGAATTTTGTTTACCTGCGCCTAATTTCACTCTCCACATATGGAGGGAAAGAAGTCTCTGAAGTAGAGTCACTGTAA
Organism: Deroplatys truncata; assembly: GCA_030765065.1. Lineage (NCBI taxonomy): Eukaryota > Metazoa > Arthropoda > Insecta > Mantodea > Mantidae > Deroplatys > Deroplatys truncata. The sequence goes on along the minus strand of CM060978.1, from coordinate 144,316,959 downwards.
AAGGTGGTAGGTCTTAGACCACTATAGTCACAGCAGCCATAGCCATACCCATACCCATACCCTACAGGCGTATAACATGAGTGAGACTATCAGGGCTTGAAAAAATACAACAAAGCGTTAAGCGGATGGCCATTTCAAAATTGAGAATGCGACACAACGGGCAGTGGCCTCCCACACCCCAAGTAACCAATTCTGGATATCACTCGGAAGTTAGGTCTTTGTCCAATTACACGTACATGTAAGTGATCGAGCTTGCTCCACTACCCCTTTTTGTAAGTGCATGTGGCACATTTAGTGGGAAAATGGTACTTTGTAAGAAGACATACGCCAAAGTCTGCACAACTGTTGAATACGACGGAGGCGTTTAAAGGGTTATAATGGACAATATTAACGTTCTATGTGAATTGGAAGTAAATGCTGAACATGGTGAATGATAAAAAGAGAGCCTTCGGGAACTCTCCTATTGATCTTTTCCCTGCAACTGTAACCTTAAAACTGCAGTATCTGAAGTAATTGTGTACGAGTTCGTAGGGAGACCCGCGTGCCATTCATCAAGAAGACGTTTCGCAAAATTCAATGACACTGCCAAGTAAAATACCACCCTTGGCAGTGGCAGCTCTCGATCTTTTATGTTTAGAAAATATCAAACATAATAAATAAAACCACGAGGGAGTGAATCCCACTTCAGGTTTTCCTGACAGTCGCCAAGATGTGACTTGCTGGTTATCCTAATGTGCCATGTCACAAGCCAAGAACAATAAATTTTATAAACATCGATATATTATGGATTTGTATTTCCAGAGAAACGAATCGTGAAGTAAGGCAGTTCTCTTTCACAGACGTGCTTTAACTGCTATGGTTCTTAGCGTTCTATTTAGCTCAGAGGCCTCTTTTTGAGGTTCTTTTACATGTGTAAATCTATGACACGGGACCACCGGCTTTACTTCCCTTTCGAAGTAAGCCATGCTAAGGATTTTTACGCCTGAAAAAATCCATCGCCCTCCGCCGGTTTTGGACCCGTGACCTCGTGCACTAGAGGCTAGCATGGTACCACTAGACCAATGAGGACGACAGGTAGTTCTTGTGGTCTATTTTGATACACATATGCACATAGCCTCTTTTTGGTGTATAGTGCTGTATAATCGCAGGTAGCTGTTTTAATTCAACTACTTCACATACGCTTGCTATCGATTGCTACTACTTTTATTGACATTATTCGTTGTGAAATACACCATGCCGCGTTACTTTTATTATAAGTTTTGCTTCATTATGTTAACATTTAATTTTGGTCCTAGCAATGGATGACATATTGTGAGTGATTTTAAGTAACACTAATACCACAAATTCTTGTTATTTTTTCTCATCTAAATCCATCTGTTATGCGACAAAGTATCCTAGTAGCTCACTCTGACTCCACATGGAGTTGATTTATAGCTTTCAGTTGTAAATACAGCAGCAATTGTCTAAGAAAGTTATTTCTTTGGAGAAAAATTACATCGAATAGAGCTCTACGGAATACCGGCCACGGAGACAAGTTATGCTCATGTTAGCTCAGTGTGTATGTTGATAGAACGGTTTCACCAATGTTGTTGTTTCTATATGTGTGAATTGTAGAAAGGTAAAGCTCTCGTCGATTGTGGTTATATCATCTCATTTTAAGGCGTATTATATTGTAGTTCATAAATCAAAGTTAAATCTACGTAATTTAATAAAACTAATATGAATCACAAAAACACAACATCCATCAAAAGCAATTTGACTATCAAACTGTCAACTATGAAACCTATAAAGTAACGGAGTCTTCATTGGATGGGTCTCAGCGAATCACTTGAGCGATCATGCGTTCAAGTGAAGACTGAGCCCAATACTGCTTAATTTGGTCTGTCGCTTGCGTAGCTGTTAAGTTAAGTAGGCCGGGATTTAATTATAGGTGTGAGGAATGTGCAAGTTAGCAGGCGGGCGGACCACTTCTGAACGATCACTCATCTCCCAGTGACCAATCCCAATGCTGCTTAACTTTAGTATGGCGTGTGATGGATAGGATGGTAGCCCTTAAGCCCGAGGCCCTAACGCGTATTTTGGTGACCGGAAGTTCTCTGTTCTTCTAGGTGTCCTGTGCTCGTAGTGACCCAGGGTGTGCGCCAATTGATTGGTATGGAAGGTCACTTTCGCGTACATGGTGCGGATTCTCTCCCATACTATGTCTACTCCCGTACCACGGGAGACCAGAGTGGGTATGTAGTATATGTGAAAGTTATCTACGGCCGGTATCATGGATCATCGTTAGTGCCCTGTTCCGGACGGTCTGCAGTCTGCGGTTGGTAGTCGCTGCCGCCGATCTCGAGACCTCACAGCATACAGGATCTGGGGCGTGATAATCACCCGATACAGGAGTAGTTTGAAGCATGTGGGCATTGTCAATGTGAATATTGCGTACAGCCTGCCTGAGAACGGCGTGGCCGAGACCAACCTTTGCCTTGACATGTGGTGCGAAAGTGAGCGCGCGGTTCAGGAGGACTCCGAGATGTTTGGCCGAGGTAACCCAGGGGACTTTCCTCCGATGCAATCTCAAGAGACCACTCCGGTCGCCGCAGAGCTCTTCCCCGGCTGATAGACATCCTCCACTTCTCGCTCCACCTGCCAATGGCTCGGAGCTATCGCTGTGGTGAAGGGAAGCAGAAGCGTGCTTCTTGTTCTGTACCATTATGAAGACATCGTCCACATACTGGCAGCTAACAGTTTTAGGTTTCGTTTGAAAGCCCGACACGTAGGCTGCGAAGTCCACTAGGGGCTCAGGCAGCTATGGATCGGATTGTGGAAATCTTCCCTTTCACCCTCACCCTGAATGTGCGGTCCCGAAGGAAACTGCTTATCAGGGCGAGATAGGCGGCAGGGATGTCTGCTTCCTTGAGCTTGTACAAAAGATCTTGGTGCCAAGTGGTGGCAAAGGCCTTCTCTACGTCCAGCAGCCCTGCGGTCGTCTTGAAGTTAAGCCCAGGGAAGTCTTCTCGGCCAATCGTAGTAGCTGCAGGGTGGTGGAGTGTCCATGACGAAAACCGAACAGGTGGTTCGGGAGAAGAAGCCTTTCCTAAAAAGAGGTGTAAGGCGGGCTAGGAAGAACCATTCAACAACCTTTCAAATGGTCAGCAGTAAGCTAATGGAGCGGTAACTGCAAGGAAAGACCGGATCCTTATCGGGCTTTAAAATACATATCACTCTCGCCACCTTCCAACAAATTGGAAAGTGACGGAGATGAAGGCATGCATTGTAAATCCGCGTCAAGTGGATGATGGCCTTTCTGGGAAGGCACTGGAGAATGGGCGCCGTGACGCCGTCATGTTCAGGGGATTTGTTTGGGATAAGTCGTTGGTTTCAGAAGCCACTTCTTTCGGGGTGACTATGGGAAGATGGACCTCATCGTGGCGCGGTTTTGGCTCCTCATAAAGGTAGTCCACAGTCGCCTCTATGAGGTCAGTGAAGTCTTTGTCCTGGTGATCCTCCCAAGGTTCGAATTACAACTCTAAATAGTCTGCGAACACCATGGCTTTTTCTTGAGGATCAAACGGAGTCTTCCACGAAGATATACTGATACTGTGTCTTATCCTTTCTCAAGCATTTAATGAACTGGCATGGTTTCTTCTCTGGAAGGTTCACATTCTTCATGGTATTTTCCCAAGCTGGAGGATTTTAAGTTTATGGCTACGTCAAACATAAGAAAATAGCCGAACACAGAGGAATTCTCATCACGTAATTATTCTGCCATCTGCCATCAGATTTTCCGTCGTCATGTGTGTTGACTCGTTAATACACTTTCTGTGTGAATATGGGGCCAGGAATCATTGAGTTAATCATAAACATCGCAACAAAGAAATTGTAATTTATTGTAGGTGATGACTTTTTGTGAGTTTAACTAGTTTGATACAAGTACATAGCTCTTTTGTTCGCTTCGCAGGTAGTCATATTAGGTCAGCTGTTTAACGCTCTCTTGGGATTGTTCGCTGCTTAAGGTTACATTTGTCGAGCTGAATGACAACATATCGCGTTAAGTGTACTTAAGTTTTGCGTCGTTATGTTAATGCATAATTTTCATTCTGAATGACTCCTTAATTTTCTTTTTATAAAGCATAGGTGATAAATTTTACCATCTCTGTGCACCCAAGTAGTTCAACGCTACGTAAAGTCTAAACGTGCAACACTGAAATACCTTCTTTGAAATCTGGTAGCTAATATTGATATAGGTTAAGAAGTCGATGTTATGGCCTATTGAGATAATGCGGTTTGGTACCCAAAAATCCATACTAATACTGGACTTCGTTAAAATATTTATTATAAAGGTTTTACTCTTCATTAAAAATCGAAATAAATCTTGCTGTTAATAAAGAATGAACAATATGTTCACTCTTAAACGTTCCACAAAATGTGAGGCTGTACATACTATTGCACGCTGTTGCATTGGTACGTTAACAGTTGCTGGCAATAAAGCCATGATTTTTCTTTAGTGCTGTAAACGTTTAAGATATGCCTATTGGTGGTATGCATACCATTCTACTAAACGAAAGGTTTGAAACTGGCTTTTCTATTTAGAATTACTTTTCTAAGGCTTCAGAAAATCATTAACAAATATTTCGATGATGTTCATTAATTTGTCTATAGCATGGCGAAAGTATAATATAGGAGCGATCTAAGAATCACATTGTATATTCCTCCCTTTCCATTTAGATCCGTGGTTATTACGTGATTATGTAGTCAAACTGAAAATGTTTATGCGGGTTTAACTCAATTGTTTGAAACTTCTTTGGACGACGAATACCAGTCACGTCACATTAGAATCTTAGATAAAAGACTTTACACTCAAATTGCCAAGTCGGGTTGACATACAACAGAAATTTACAAATTACTTCGAGAAATAAGTGATTATTCTGCAACGGACCATAGTATCATTTCGGATATTTTAAAATTTTTCACTTTGGTCGAATTACTACACAAGACAGCTTTTCAAGAGGCTATTCCTATTTATTCCTCTTGGTACATCAGTAATTGATATTACTATTACCAACCTTTATTAAGATATTGAACCCCAAAGTACTTCAGATTCGATTACATCTATTGAAGTCTGGTGCCCTGTTGCTCCACGATCTCGTAATGTAGGATTGCTTGCATTGACCGATTGTATTCATGAAACAGTACTCTCGCCCAGCCGGCTGATGGGACGTGATTCCTCTTTAGCACAAAGGGAAAATCCACTTTTGGGTCAGGTGATCTGAATACTGCGGTGACCCAACGCGTTTCAAGTTTTAAACTTCAAATGGCAATTAAACGTCATTCAGCGTCAAATATAAAGTTGGTAAGCGGTCATTCAATTCCGAAGAGACATTTTGAAAAACGTTGTTAAGGAGGTTGAAAAGCTAAAATTGTGGCTATTAAGGAACTCTTTGCATAGTTTCTGAAATCAACGTATTATCCACTACTGTCGGTTGACATTGGTTCAATTAACTGCTATATGATTGTATTTATTCTTATTTTTGTAATGTTCCTTAAATCCTGTGTCGATTTCATTCGTTCCAGGAAGTTCCTGTCTGATGTAGACATGCTTAACGTAAAGGCGTATATGTAACTAAGAGGTTCTTAATAAACTAAGCAGAGCATACATACCAATTTGCTTATGAGGTCACCAAACTCAGGAAAACTATTGGCCTTCTGGAAGCCAACCAATTTACGATAAGAGTTATAACCAGGCAATCCATGGTCCCGTCCCCTTTGTATGTTGATGGCCGCAAGATCCATGCCAAAAGGATTTCCTCTTCGGAAAAGGTATCCTGCAAGCTTATAAATCAAGAAATCATAATTGTTCCAACTTTAGAATTTTTCTGCAATTGGATGTGCTTAATATAATGTTATTAAAGCTTTATACTATGGCAAGTAATAGTAAATTTTTAATCTAACATGTTCTATTAATAAACTAGGCAAACAAAAATAACATAACTTGTAATCCAGTTATAAATATTTATGGAGATTAATTTGTGGATCTAGTGCAATAAAAATGTTTGCAAAACCTTATTTCCTTACTACCAAATTGTATTACCCTTCATTTATTAAGATGTAATAACATTAATAAACTATTATTATTATTAGTAGTATTATTATTATTGAAGAATAACAAGGAAAAGTGGTACGGCAGCAAGTAAAGTTTATCAGATTCGTATTATGTGAGCACTGTTCTTTTATAGGACATATTTTCTTTCTGTCGTTACTTTACTCCTTTCTCCGTTTTCTTCATATGGGTGATTATGAATGCCATAAAAATCTGCGAAAGGCTAGACTCACTATTCTCAGACTCAATTATTAATTAAAATGGACAAATTAAGGGTCAAGAGTAAAACCGAGTAGATACGAAGTCCATAGTTTAGTGTTATGGTTAAATTGTATTTTTTAAAAACTGGTCAACATAGAAATGCATTTTTTGCATTGGCATTGATTTATTTAAAACTGACCAAAGTATTTTTTTCGCTGTCTCGCATTCAGGAAATGACTCAGGCTGATCAACTTCGAAATTTGATACAGTAAACATTTTCTAAATGTCATGCCATTACTCTTTCGGATTTTTGTGATAAACGTAATCCTTTTGTAATAAACGGCGTACATTAAAGTTTGTTAGTCTGTCATTTTCTGTGTCCTTGTTTTCTTTTTTCAAGCTTGCGGCTAGAAAGAGCTCTAGCAGCGGCAATAGTTCACGGCCTTGAGTAATTTCTACCATGAAGACGGTTATGCGTGTTTAATGAATCCAACATGCCCTTATTGGAAACGGGAGAGGAAAAGTTAAAACTTGAACAAGTCTCCCGTTCCCGGGCAACGGCAGACTGTTCGTTAATGGTGCCGGCCCTCGTAGCCGTGGTCGCTGGAGTAGTCGCTCCGGCGCGCTGCCAAACTGAGGGTCGCGGTTTCGAGTCCCGCCCGGGCATGGGTGTTTGTGTGTGTATGTGTGTTGCGGAAATAAGCGGTATGAAAACAGTAAACCACCGTAGCATAAATATAAATTGGGTACAACAAGGGAACTTTAAAAAAATGGTGAAACCTGATATTATATCACATATATGTTAGTGTAGACGCGTCCATTTTGTTTCCGGTTCCCCATTATTGTGCACCAGGCTTAAGTATATCAACGAAGAGAGTATTTCTTGGAAAAATACTGATTTTAAACTCTACTGTGTAACAACACTTAAATTATTATTATTATTATTATTATTATTATTATTATTATTATTATTAATTATTATTATTACACCTAAGCTCATTAACGGCGTGGTAATGAGAAGAAATAGTAGATGTAGAGAATCATTTATTTTTCATATCGTTACCCTACCTAGTTCTCTAGTGGGCTGTTCGCAATTTCTCCGCCTGTCGCATGTATGAAATTTGAATGTTTAGTTATTTTCCGACATTCTAGATCATTGGGCACTGCTTTATTTCGTTCCTTCTTAAGACCAGGTGAAGACAATAATACAATGAAACTCCATTCTGCAGAATATGAATAAAAGTTCCACTATTCTTTCAGCAATTATACGTACCCCTTCAGTTATTGATGTGTCTATCCTTTGCATGGGTTGTGAAGTTAGGCCTATTATATATCTATCGTAGAATCCTCGCAATCTCATTCTTGCAGGATTAAACATTACTTCAGGAAGATCAATTACTTCTTTTACAAATGACCCTTTTGCTATTCTGTAACATACAAAATAACTCATTAAAGGGTTTATGCAAGGATTTGTCTTAAATGGCAACTAAAATGTACGATATTTAGAATTTTATTGCAAAGGAAAAGTTGCTACGAATTATATTGCTTCTTACGATTTCAGTGTCTTATAACGGCAGTAGATTAAATACGTGTTAGGGTTTGGTCGAGATGAAGGATTGACCGTTGCTTTGAAGCTCTACGAGGTAAGGGGCAATGATTTGGAGGTCCGTACACGATACCTGGCGCAACTGTCCTGTTCCTGAGCACCTTTTGCCAGAGCAGCTCCCAAAGTCAGACGGGCTCCTCATTTATTGAATGCGTTCAGAGGGGTGATCTTTGTCCCAAAAAGCTCCGCTGAATTGCATTGAGCACACCTTTAAGTTGAAGCCCGAGGAGATCCGGAAATGCGGAACAGCATCGATCGCTATAACTCCCATCCTGGCTCAGACAGGAAATGGAAAACATGAGTTCAAACAGGTAAGGGAATAGTCGAGTATGCACTTTCACTAAAGGTAGCATACTATATCCTTGATCTGGTGGGAATTCCTGGCGAGATCCATGCAGTGACTAATTCTCAAGTCACGCCCTCTCGGTTTATACCACGCGGCGGCGGCGGCACTCAATCGGCTGGCCTGACTAGAACACGGATTTATTTCTTAAATTAACTTTACACTTGCATCTTTGAGTGCGATCTTCCTGTCTTACATTAATTGCGGTCCAGCAGACATTATCTACCAAAATTATTTGTGTTATTGTTCGTAACGCTCCTACGCAGATCGCTACCTAGCGCTAGGTAGATGCCATCTTCTGCAGTTCCGCCATTTCATCTTCTTAGTAGACCTTCCTTTATATATAAGGGGTGGCCCACACAAAGTGTTACAGGTGAATATCCCTTAAACGAATAGAAAAATCCAAATGCCAAAAATTCAAATATTATAGGAGCAAGGGGCCTTCCAAATTATGATATGGAAAATATTTCCATGGTACCCCTTATGGCGCACACGGGGCCCAACCGCAGAATTTTAAATGAAACCATAATAAGTTTTATATTTTGATTCCCCTCCATAAACTAAGCAATTTTTATTGAAACATGTTTTTTCTAAAATAAATGTGGAGCTGTTATAGCATGCTTTCATTGAAATTATTATCGCTCATAACTCGGGGAGAAACTAAAATATGAAATGAAAGAACAGGGGTATTGTGGTTTCAAAGCCACCCAAACTTCCAAAATACAACACTATATGTAGTTAGTCATGTTGATTATTTACTGTGGCTTTTCAAAACCTAAAAAATATGGCAAATTTTGATGTAGAGGTAGATTATTACTTTAGTACTAGGTGAATGCAGGAGAAATTATCGAACTGAATCGGCAGTGTTCAATGAGGAATACGAGATGCAAACGTCACATATGAAATTTGGAAAAACTACTATGTGGGTATGGAAGTGTAAAGAATAAGAATCGCTTGAACGTGAAATCAAAAGTGAATGATGAAAATACTATCAATGTTCTTGCTGCTGTAGAAGTAAAGCCACAGATAAGTCAAAGTACATCTGTACCTTCAGTACAGTGGATACTAAAGCAGCGGAAATACCATTCCTATCCTACGTGTTTACACCAAAGAGATCCACACAAGAGATTTTCAGCTTCGAGTTGTTATTTGCGAGTGGTTACGCAGTGCTATTGCAGAGAATGGTTCATTCTTGGCAAACATATTATGTTTTGATGAAGCAACATTCTCAAATACTGGACACGTTAATAGGATGCTATGCACTATCGGCATTTGAAAACCCCAAAATGAATGAGGTATGTACCTTTTTCAGCATCGTTGGTCGTTAAATGTTTGGTGTGGAAGTCTTGATAACCTTGTCACCGGCCCTTACTTCTTTGAAGGCACAATTACTGGTTAATCATATTGCCATTTTCTCAACTATGAATTACCTCCCTTAATGGAAAACGTGTCCTTCAGTGTGAGAAGGGAAATATGCCATCAGTAGTATGGTGCACCACCACATTTTACAATATGCACGCGTAAATTGCTAAACGAGAAATTTGGTGATAGTTGGACCTATTCACATGAGCTCCTTGTTCACACGACATAATACCCTTGCGCTACTTTTTATGGGGATAGCCATGTTTAAGGCACCTACAACCAAAGAGAATATGAAATGTGAATACGTGAAGCTTGTCGCACTATTAGCACCTGTATGCTATTAACAGTTAGAGAAAACATTTCCAAAATAATTGCCGACGTTTAGATGTTAATCGAGGCTATTTTGAGCATTTAATAAAGTAATTTAAAGTAATCACCAGGGTATTCATTGACTTACTTATTCGTTTACTACTATTTTCTACTACTGTATACTTCAGTGAAAATACACTATAAGACCTCAACAATCCATTTTAGAAAAACAGGTTTTAATAAATGTTGCTTAGTTTATTGAGGGGAACCAGAATATGTGTTTCATTTAAAATTCTGAGGTTGGGCCCCGTATGCCACATAAGGGGCCCCATGGAAATAGTTTCCATATCACTTATTTGGAAAGCCCTTTGCTCCTATGAGGTTTGAAATTCTCGGCATTTGGATTTTTCTATTCGTTTAAGAGATATTGACCCATAACACTTTATGTGGACAGCAGGTATATCCTGTGGCGGTAGGGTGAACTGTGCTTTCCGCTTTCCTCTGGTAGCTGGGCCACCGGTGCTGGCTTGGAGATATGTTTCGGTTGAGGAAAGTCCGCAGTGGTAGAGACCTGGGATGGGCACAGGTTTAATCTTGTCCCCCAATGGCAAGTGTCTTAGGAACTTAACGGGTTGTCACAAAGCACATTTGGAGATGTTGAGATCCAGGTCATAGTCAGAAAACCTGCGGAGGACTGTGGCGAGGTGTTGTTCGTGTTCTTGTGGCAATGCTTAGGCAATTAGGACATCATCAAAGTAGTAGAATATGAACGGCATGTCTCGAAGCAGCTCCTCCCTGAATCTTTGGTACGTCCGAACAGCAATGTGGAGCCCTCACCCCATTCATGTATATTCGTACAGGCCAAAAGGTGCGATAATGGGGAGTCCTAGGTATGGCTTGCGGCGCTATAATTGTATGGTGGATGGCTCTTTGAATATCTAGGGTAGAGTAGATCTTCACCCATGTAGTAGAGTGTTGAAGTGTGTGATTATGGGATGCTGCATATCGATCAGGAACCGCTTTCTTATTCAGTGCTCTATAGTCCTCACTGGGCGAATTGAGCCGTCTAATTTCTACAAGGTGTGAAACGTGAGCCCAATGGAAATTTGGACGGCTTCATTTCCCTTCTACCATAAATCTGGTGAATTCCTCTGTGGTTTCTTTGTAAATTTCTGGGTGTAGCCACCGTGCCTTGGAGGTGACCGCGGTGCCTGTAGTTTCGATGTGATGGAATACTCCCACATATCTATATGGCGCATCGCAGTAGGTCTCGTAACCTCGACATAGGAATTCAGGAGCATGTTGAACTTTATCTGATGTGGAATGGAGTATATTAAGGATGAGAAGGTTCAGTGGTATCTGCATGGGCACAAAGAGGGTGATGTCCATGAGTTTTATTCTTGAGGTTGGCGGATATGACCTAGTAAGATAGGAGGATCTCGCAGAGAATTCTATGGGCATATCGGCCACGAACATACGCGCAACGCTTCCCAAGTTGAGTATAGTTTTCTAATAGCCGAACGTGTATATCAGTGCTCCATTAGCTGCATGCACTTTGTAGTCCGTAGCAGTCGTTCGGTGAAGGATGGTGTTCGGCAGTGTGGATATGCATACTCCTGTATCCATCAGGAAAGGAAACCTGTAGTTTTGCATGTGATAAAACAGCCGGCTTAAGACTATGGTCTCAGCGGGTTCCAATATAACAGCTGTGCGTATACATTTCCTTATTATCCACCCCGGCTGGAGGCATCCCAAATGCCAGGGTGAAAGGCAGTTTCGGGCATTACGTCACAATTTTATGGGGTATCAGCACGTTCCGCTGATACCCCATAAAATCAGCTCTCTAGCGATTTCAGCTGGCCCCTCAGTACCTCCAAGTAGAGATATAACTTAATTGTCGTGTCTGGGGTGACTGCTGCTTGACGGGTGAAAGGTTTATCTCGGTGTGTCGAGGAGTTGGTCGGCTATGCGTACCAGCTTGATCAGGAGTTCCTCAACCCAGGCAGTGAGATTGGATTATAGCCGTGGAGGTAGGTTGCAGATCCAGAGGAGATGTAGAAGACCTCTAGAGGAGACGTAGATGGTAATACTGCCTGCCTGGTGCTAAATTGCGCATAGCAGATGTGATGGCTTCTGATTCCCTAGGCCCATAGCCAAGAATTATATGCAACTTCCGCAATGTGAACAACCATACATCCCGATAAGGCGTCGCTTCAAGGTCGCGTACAGCTCTGATCGTACGCAAGGGCGAGGTGTTTACGCAGCGCGTATTTTCAACATTGACACGTTTTTCGCCCAAAGTTTGTAATTTAACAATGGCGCTGCACCATCTGTGTACTTTATGAAGATGTACAGGTAAGTTAGATAAGATATTGTTTTAGAAATTGCAATATGGTATTCCACTAGCTGATTTTGCTATACTATTCAAGAATTTCAAATAGAAGTGTTAAACAATACACTGCACCTTAATTGGGGCAAGAAGACAAAAAGCTAGTTTTTCGAAAGTTTTTAGTTTATGGACGCTCTTTAGCTACTGTGATTCTTAGCGTCCCATTCTATATTGGTCACGAAACACTAGACATTTTGCTCAGGCCTTTTTATCTGGCTGTAAATCTACAACACGAGTCCACCCACTTTACTTCTCTTCCGAAGGAAGCCGCTGGGTTTGAACCTGCGACCTCAGGAATCAGAGATGGTGGTATCAGGGTACCCATAGACTACGGAGGACAACTTGATTTTCGAAAACTATTTATAGTTAAACCATTGGCATAGGCTTTTTTCATAAGGATTAATTGTCTAATAGGGAACTATACTTTGATTGTAAGTAATAATAACTTAATTTTGTTTTATTAGCAATTCTGTAGCATTAAATGTTAAGTAACACACTTGCCTCTCCTTACCCTACGCATTTTGTTGAGGATTTTCATTTGGCAGAGTTCCTTACGGGCTTAACTTCCACCTACAAATATTAGGTCGGATACAAGCGAATGAACCTATGATTGGGCATAAAACCAGAGAAAATTGACTGGCAAATTAAATTAAATTGAGTTTTATTTATGGACGCTCTTGAACTACTATGGTCCTTAGCGTCCCATTCTATATTGGGCGTGAAAGACCGGTAATTTTGCTCAGAGGCCTGTTTATAAAGCTTGAGGTTCTTTTACGTGCCGTAAATCTACGACACGGGACCACCGGCTTTACTCCCGTTACGAAGGAAGCCATGCTAAGGATTTTTACGCCCGAAAAAATACATCGCCCTCCGCCGGGTTTGAACCCGCGACTTTGGGAATTAGAGGCTAGCACGGCACCACTAGTCCATGGAGGACGACAATTCACTGGCGTGTCTAACTGTCTGAGCCTATCTGATCTGCATAAAAACAGTTATCAACTGAATTACTGCGTAGCTAATGGAAGAAATATCTTGTTGACATTAGTAAAAATTCTTAGACACCATAGATTATAAATATAGACTGATGTACAAAAGCATAATTAAGAAAGACTTGTATTACGATAATGTCTTCTCATTCAGGGCCTTTACATATTTGTCAGTACCTTAAAGGAAACTAACCTTATTCTTCCGTCTACAGTGGAATGTCCATAGCGAAATGCCGCAGCAGAGAACTCGCTGGAAATGGAAGGAGTTATTTGCGGGTCGTAGTCATAAGAAAAACCATCAGGCTTTATCTTGAGCTTATAGTCTAACATTGCCCTTTCCCCTGAAACAACAAAGAAGTAAGTAGTTTTCAAATGCACACACAAAACAGTAAGGAATTAATGTAATATGAATAAAGTATGGACAGTTCCTTTCAAGAGTGTACTCTCGAACTCTGAACAACTTACAGATAATGAATTTGCAATATTGTTTCTTTCCATACGATTTGCACCTCTGTGAAAGTTTAAATGGCATGCACTTAATATTTTCTTTGCTTATCTTTATCCTTCAAAGAAATGCGTTTAGACATGCTCAAGCACTGTGCCGACAAAGAAAACCTTTCTTTTATTTTGCTTTAAAAAACATGTTTTAGTGGAATGAAGGTATGAAAATTGTCAAAATTTCGGGAAAATATAGATTGAGCATTAATACATTTTAACGCTTGCTGGAAGATTGCAATACAGATGTAAAAATGTGTATTTTACATGGCTAAGTGAGTGACATATATGCATACATCGGATCATATTTTGCTTAAAAACCCATGCCTAAAAATTCTTTGTTTATGAGCTAGAGCTTCCGACACGGATAGGGTAAATACCTGTAGGTAAACAAACCATAGACTTCGCGACAAGCACTATATTTCGATTTTTATAAGTTGTCACTTTTTGTTCTGTCTGTGTCTACCTGGGGAGTGAGGAAAGCCTTTTATACTAACTTCCGGCTTTAAATGGTTGTCTCCTCACACCCTCTTTCTCTTGCCACAATCAGTTGCCTGCTTGACAGTGAAAGTAATAGTGTTGGTTTGCGACTGTGATGGAAGAAGTGAATTCTGATTTTTGTAAGAGTATAAGTGGTAAATCAGCAGTGTTGTCTAACAAATTGCGAAATGTTTTTAGATTTTGTAATGTTGCGTTTGCTGTTTTGAACATGTGCAAAAACTGAACAATTTTATTGGGACAAGAATGGTTTAACAGATGAGATTAGAGATCGATTTGTAATAAATTTAGAAGACTCAGATAGTGAAAATGTGTAATATAGAAAGGAGAAGGAATATCAATCAGCAAACGGCCGGGAATCCGCCTCTAGTCCTACTTGTTCTTTTGAAGGAATTTCTGTTCTACCCCACTAGTCGATCGATCACAAAGGATGTCAGAAACAGCTAGAGCGGGTGGGCATTTCTTTTTCCTCTTACAAAACGAGTGACAACTTAAAGTACATATACTATAATCAGCACATGCATTAGTTAAAAGTCGTTACATGTTGCACAGCAGTCCTCCAATATATCTACTGTCAGCGGTAGTGTTTACGGTAATATTCTGCTACTATAGCTTGTCTCAACATTAATAGACAGTATGGAAGTAAATGAGATATTTCTGTCTCTATCTAAAGCATACATGTTGTCATTAGCTTAATAAGGCAGTGCAAGAAATAGGTAGGGCTACCCGGAGTTCAGAAACAGTAGCGTATGGTATAAAAAAGGAACTAATGAAAGGACCTCTAAGGATGCATAAAAAAGAATGCAAAAACGGATGGGAGAAAGAAAAACACGCTAGGTAAAGGCAAATTAGTGCAACAGCACAAAGGGTAGATTAACCAACGTTGAATGTAATTTTGTCAAGGGTAAGCAGTGATGATACCCTACCAAATTATAGCTTTTATCATTTTATATCTCCATATTTAGTTGATTGTTTATATATATATATATATACATATATATATATTATCCCTGTAAAATCGTATTTAAAGCACTAAAAATACAAAGAGGAGACTTAAAGTACAGATGAACATTAAATGTCTTACAATTGCATTAAATGGCGGTGCAGATATTTCATTATTTGGTGACGTGTCATTCACAAGATGACATTAAATTGATAAATCGACCGTAGCTGGGCGCCAAATTTGCGAGCGTACATACAAAATTAAAATTAAATTGAGTTTTATTTATGGACGCTCTTTAACTACTATGGTTCTTAGCGTCCCATTCCATATTGGGCGTGAAAGGCCGGAAATTTTTCTCAGAGGCGTCTTTATCAAGCTTGAGGTTCTTTTACGTGCCGTAAATCTACGACACGGGACCACCGGCTTTACTTCCCTTCCGAAGGAAGGCATGCTAAGGATTTTTACGCCCGAAAAAAATCCATCGCCCTCCGCCGGGTTTGAACCCGCGACCTTGGGAACTAGATGCTAGCACGGTACCACTAGTCCACGGAGGGCGACAGAGCGTACATACAGTACATATGGCAACAGTTTGCCTCGTTTAATCTGTACTGTCTTTTAAGCGTGAGACACGATATCGCTTCACATATTACAGGCAAATGGGAACGAACAATAGTAGCCTTGAACACAGACGCAGAATACACCGAGAATCCTCTCATATACAGGGAAGTTCACAAGAATCGAAGAGAGGAAACTTGGGAAGGAAACATTCCAGACCTATGTTTAAGGTAGCTTTCCGGCGTTTGCCAGTTATGAGGACTGAGGAAAACCCGAAAGAACCCAAGTCAGGAAGACGATCCTGGCTGGATTTGAACTGCGGATCTCCCGCTTTCAAGAGGGGCTTGCTGGTTTTATCAACAACGTTATCCCAAAAGACGTCACCCAGCCCACACCATGTTTCCAAGATTAGAGTTTTGTTTAAGTGAAACAGGCAGCTTGTGTCCTAAAAAACATCCCTGTGGACATCCGCGGACACGCCATACACCAGTTTAAACAGAGAGTTCAATATCATATAAGCAGGCAATGCACTGAAGTTGGTGGCAGCCATTTTGAGCACCTTCAGTTGATGTTTAAAATGTTATCTGTTTACTTACAGTATTTCAGTTTATTTTTTAGTTCTTTCCTATATTTCGTGATCCCTATTACCTAGTACTGCTCCATATATCAGAGACCCTAGCATGTGAATAAAGCGTTTCTGGGCATGAATTTATTGACAAATTATTATCATATGGTACCCATCTATTACACCAAGTCTTGTAACATATATTTGTTTGTACCCCATCCAACTGTGCAAACAATCAAATCATTAAAGAACCAGCATACACAGAAGTCTATCACTCAAATTTCTCCTTGCCGAGCGACAACATTGTTGGGTATAATTATTACGGCTGGGGTTTTGAAGTTCGTCCGACGTGATATCACTCCCCACCTCCTGGGGTGGAGAGAGGAAAGGGAGGAAAGCAAGCGTTACTAGTTTCTTTGTTTGATAGCTGGTGTCAGTAGCCAGTCAGTCGTAGTGTGTCTCTTGAGGGCGAGTGTTGTGTATGTAAGCGTGCGTGGATCGTGTGAGTGTGAAAAATCTCCCTCCAATGTTTTTACTTTAACCTTTTTGTGAACGATGTAAAGGCACCAAGTTTAACATTTAATAAACCACAGGTAATGTTCTAATGTAAAAGTCCGTGCATTTTTGTGATAATTATCCCACGCCTGCTCTAAAATGTGCAGCTAAAATCCTGGTCCTTTTGTTTGCTTCTGAAGCTATGCCTCCCAATGTTTATGCTGGGGTATCTAAAATTTAATATCTAGCTGCAAACCTTTTGGCCTTACCCCGATATATAAGAATACTGTGATTATCTGAAACTTACTCGACCATTCCAACAATTGCTTCACCGCTAAAATATACTTACAGCATCTGGAAGGCTGTCGAGATAAGGTTAAAGGAATCAGGAATACAACATCCGCCGATAACCTTTTGTGTGAATGTCGGGGAATGTTTCATATGGAGGGGATTTTAAAAAGCCACAACGATGGGTAATCCAGCAAGTTAAATGTTAAGTTCTTGAGAAGCATGTTTGGAACACAAATTAGAAAGTTTACTCCAGAATTGTAAAAACTGCACCGTAAGATAATCGTCCTGTAGACCATTTAAAAAAAGAGAAAGAAAGAAAACGGAAAAAAGAAAAGTTTTCTTTCCCCTGAAGAATACTCAACAAATAGATTCCAAAATTTCAACGTCCGTTTTTAAAAATATAACATTATTTTAAACGAACTAATTGCTTATGAAATACAGAATCTCCAGACTTCAAAAGCTGGTTCCCTTAAAGACTAGAAGAATGATGAACATGTTATATTTATACTAAAATATTAATTACAAAGAAATATGTCATTTAAAGCAATATAATCAGGAAGTAAACGTGGAAAAAATTATTTTTGTGAAGCCTAACCATCAAGACTTGTTTAATTTTAATACGAAATGCTCTGTCTGCTTGAAATCTTAAAAGTTTGATTAAAGTCCGTCTACGAAAATGCGACACCATTAATATTTGACACATTAATACACAAAGCTGGGATTTTTTTTGTACGACATGCGCTATAAAATGAATTTCTGATTGTTTTGGTTGAAAATAAAAGTAAAGATTGAAATTGAAAGCGAAAATGCTTCATTAAAAAAATATATTGTCAAGTTGACAGGCTTCATACCAGTGTTACTCAGAAATTATTTTTACGAGATTTTGTACATCATTATTGATAACTTGTGCTCTTTCTCAGCCAATGATTTCGAGGATATTCGCGCTATGTGGTCAGTTTTGCAGGTTTAAGTTTTCCCATTGCTGTGAGAAGAACCTGGATGTATTAACATCCGCTGAAGGATGTGTTATACATATGAATAAACATGTTGAAAGAAGTATGACTGCATACTTCTCCGCTACTTTGGAACTACCCCACCAAGTCTCTTTCTTACCAGAGCCAATGTTACAATTCTTATGTGTGCGTCTGTTACCTTATTGCTATGGGGTATCTCCCTGAACCTCCGAATTTCATTCCCTTTCTCTTTTACAAAATTCTGGTCTACGTGACGAACCGTACTGAATTCGCCCCTTAACTGCAATTCAATAACTTTTATACTAACGCATTCGCTACTTCGGCTGTTGCTAATGACTTTACTTTAAATGACACGCTTATGACCTTGTCCTTGGACAGATCTTTTCAGCTCAAGCTTATTGCATTATACACTGATTTAACTGAAATTATTTATTGCAACCACTTCTCTATCTTACTATTATTTCTTTATTTAATCTTTCCGTTAATAATTACGATATCAGACTTATCTTAAAGATGATATCAAGGCCGTGTTTATATTTCATTTGACACATGCACAGTAGCGAATTTAAAATGTTTAAATTATTCAGTTATATTATTGCATTGCATTCACGAGTGATACTTAAATTTCAGTTTTTAAAGTGTGTATATATACACATAATTTATTTGAATTCATGTTTCAGTCTTAGAAATTTGCATAAACGTTAAAGCTCATGTTATAATTTAGATAACAATTACCTCAAATACTGTAAGTAAAAGTTAAAAGGATCTAAAGCAAATCCAGTAACAAAGAAACAATGAAAGATTTACTCAATCCTCAGATATGAAAGAATAGCTAATCGGGTGCATTTACATTAACATCCAAAGCAAATGCCTATTGTGAATTTAATTTAAAGCTGTAGTTTATTTTTGCATGAATTGTAGGTCTATGAAAAGGTGTGAAAGTGCTTAAGAAACTAAGCAACTATTGAGTAATATGCCATTGTTAAACAAGGGTAAACTTACTTAAATATGAGGCTAAAAAGGCGTGTTTATTTAATACGTTTTTATAAGTTTTATCAAAACTTAGATTAATGTTTGCATTCAAAGGATGATCCATGGATCACTTATATAATGTTCGAAAATCTAGAAATATGAAGTCCTCAATTATTGACAGCATTGTGCTCATTAATAGAGCCAATGAACTAAGAACCGGCCTCGCGGTGTTTTTCATGGGTATGTGAACACGTGATTCCGCACTGCTTCTACTGCAATCAAGATCACGCTACTGACGCGGCTTTGCTCTGCTCTAGCTCTGCAGTATTGAGTTGACAGTGATGCGGTGTTCAATTATTACGAGTTATTTAATATTTTGTCCTGTATTTAAGCACAGTTAAAGAGCGTCCATAAATAAAACACAATTTAATTTATCTACTGCGGAGCGTGTTTTTATTTATGATTCTGTGTTAACCCAGTCAGCTCCCCAAGTGAAAATACGATTTGCAGAAAGATTTCCGAGCGCAAAAGTTCCAGGCTGTACACTTTAGAATAAGACTCTGTCATAGCTCAGAGGCTAATATTTCATGAGAACAATTGAAAGTGTGTTTGAGAACAGAATTAATAGTAGAGATATGTGACCCCCTCGGACCCCCGACCTAACCCCCCTGCGATTTCTATCTCTGGGGTAATTAAAACAAAGTGTATAAGACAAACCCACATACCCTGGAAGAATTAGAACGAAATATCCGCCAGGTAAACCAGTATTTCTCTATATGAACTACGGCGAATGATGGATACATTCCTAGAGAGCTGCCAAAAAAGTATGGACATCGACGGTGGCCAGTTTCAGCACCTCCTTTCATAAAGTTGGTAAGTAAATTCTTTAAAAGTAGCTTTAAAATGTATGGTTGCATCCGAGCCTTTCTATGATAGTCGCAGACGGCAAAGAGCACCGATAACGCGAACAGAAAAAACACCGCGCAGCGATTCTTAGTTCATTGGCTCTCGGTATGTTTGAAATGTGTTAGTCCCTCCCTAAAGGAATTCTGAGTTTCGTCTCTGGTTGCATGAAAAAGATAGCAAACACATCATGCTCAATTGCTATTTGGGGGATATATGCAGCTAACTCCTCGCTGAAAGGAAAAAAAATACTCTAAACTGACTAACAGTAGTTATTTTATCAGCAGTTGTTTGCATGTACGCATGATACTGATAAAATTAGCTGTATTATAAAATCAGGAACACTACACTTTTTATTTTGACTCACAAGAATAGTTTCATAGCATTATTCTTACGAGAACTGCAGCATTCAAGAACCGTTGCTGTACCGCCGGGAAAGTTTCAGCGAAGCGACTGTCACGGAGAACTAAAAAACATTGCATGCTGCCGTTCGTCTAGCATCGTTTTGCACACCAACACTCAAGTTGGTCTGTATTCGTAGAACGTACATACCGCCAATATCGTTTCTACAAACTAGTTTTTGTGATTATTTTTGCGTGACATTTTTGAGGTTAGTATTGTCTGCGATATTGTGTTTCCATCTATATAAAACAAGTTTTTTGAGAACCGTCGGGCAATTATATGGTTGACATCGCAAGGATGTTTTGCTTTTCTTTCTTTTTCATCTTTTTTCCTTTATGAGTTGCAATTGCACTGTGGTTCTATTTGTTATAACAGTAAGCTATTGTACCTGGAGTGCCTTATACAGGCAACTTTCACTTCAGGTGGTATACAAAAGGAAACTATTGGAATCATACAACAATTTTGGGTTTAGAACTGTTATAAATACGTAGTTCTTGGTTTCTGGAAACAAGCCATGAGTTTAATATGAACAACTCAGATGAACATAAGATTTCGCACCGTTAATGTCGCTGGAACTTCCATGTTCCGGAAAGACTAATTTCATAGGATAGGAAACCTTCAGAAACTCGTTTGCATAGCACACTGAAGTAACTTAGAGTGTCATGGACGTGACAGAGGAAAGAGGTCTTCTGCTGGAATGAACCAGTTATTAAGAGGTATTTTATTTAACTCCCCAAACCTTCTAACAGTTAATACAAATACAAATTTGTATTTTTTTATTTTTCTCAGTATTTACCCGTACGAAAAGCACACTTTTAAAATTACGCACAAAATATTCGGTTTTATTGTCATTAACATGCCAAATTGTCTGTCTTATTCTTCCCTTTGTGCTGCTTTTATAAATACAAGAATGCTGTTCTTTCAAATGGTTTCCTCTGCCCAACATTAGGTAGATGTGTTTATAATTTACGCAAACATCGTTTTTTCCCATCACTTTTATAGCTCAGAGCATTCATAGTATTAATATGCGCAAAAGAAAACAAAAAGGTCATCTTCATTGCATCTGTTTTCAATGTCTATGACCTAAATATGTAAAAAGCTTACTGTTCGAGATTTTACACATTTTTTTCAATGCTGGCTGTCCCTACTGCGGTACTCTGCATCTTATCAACACCTCACATTTATCACTCGTTGTCTCTCCTAAGTTGACTTAAAATATTAATAACATTAAGGGATATTTGCCTGGAAACCTCACAACTGCTGCCGATATCTTAATACGAGGGCGGATTGACAGGTTCATGACTTTGACGAGAGATAGCGTTCTAATCACAAGTTTCTTGTTTGCATCCAAGTCTTACATCTATTCTGGGTATAATCCCAGAAATTCGACGTCATTTGTTTCTTAAAACATTGTTGAGAGCATCTAAAATAAGTAGATGTGTGTTGCTTCGTAGAAAATTGAGAAAAGTGAATTTCGTGTTCTGATAAAGCACTACTTTTTGCGTGGTATGACGGTGAAAGAAACGGAATAAAAGGTGAATAGGTATTATGGAGACTCTGCTCCATCACGTGTCATGGTTCACAAGTGGTTCACAGAATTGATGTGGCCGTTCGAGCACAAGCGATACCGTGCGCACAGAACGGCCGTTTGAGATTACAACAGAAGAAATGGTGAACAAGGTTTACGATATTGTGTTGGAAGATCGCCGAGTGAAAATTCGTGAGGTAACCAAGGCCGTAAACATCTCGAGTGAACGGGTGTATAACATTCTGCACGAATTTTTGGGTATGAGAAAGCTGCCAGCATGATGGGTGCCGCGGCTGCTCACAGTTGAGAACAAGCGTAATCGTGTGACCATTTTACAGGGATGTTTGAACATGTTCCAGCGCAACCCAAATGAGCTTTTGCGACGTTATACCACGGTTGATCAAACTTGAATCCATTAGTATGAACCTAAACCAAACAACAAACAAAGCAGTGGATCACAGGTTCACGTTATGCCGCAATGCTGGATGAGTTTGACAAGGAATTGTTAAAGAAATAACCCCATTTGGTGAAGAAAAAGTTTCTCTTTCACCAGGATAATGCAGCCGCACAGAAGTCAGCCATTGCTATCGAAAAATTTGTGTAATTGGGCTGCGAACTGCTACCTCACCCACCATATTCTCGAGCTTTGGCTACGAGCGACTTCTTCCTCTTCGCAAACCTGAAAAATTGGCTCGCTGGGAAGAAATTCACGTGCAGTGAACACACCATGGCAGAAAAAACCTCATATTTTGCAGACTTCAAAAAATCATATTTTTTGGAAGTGTTAAAAAAATTGGAGAAACGTTGGACAACGTATACTGAATTCAGAGGAAACTATGTTGAGAAATAAAATTGATTTTTGGGGAAAAATTGTTATTTTGCTTAAAAGGTCACTGACTTGTCAATCCGCCCTCGTATATGCCAGTGGGTTTTGATACTTTACCAATAAGTGCAGGAAGATACTCCGTATACAGAATGTGCTGAATCTCAGCCACTAGTATCCGTCGGGCTTCCTGGAACAGCTTTTCATCATCCCAGTGTGGATTGAGAACTGCTAACGCATCTGCCAGGCGATTGTGTTCTCTTGTGAACAGCAGATTGATCACAACTAAACCTATATGTTGATTCAATCGAGGATCACCTACAAAAGAAATGTACCAATTTAAGTGCGATATATGGCAATCTAGAACCAGAGGAAATTACATTGCCCTTGATTAAAGCTTTGAGTGATATTTGGCAAAATAATGTCGGAAGATTAACACATATTGGCAAAACTTGAAGTGTCTTCCCTTTAAACCTAAGGTAGAATAAGTTTCACAGAACCAAAAGAAGAAACAAAACAGACATTAAATATAGTACCAACAGGAACTTAGCAGAAAACCATCTAGCTCAGAAATTGCCACCGGCATACCTAAAAACATACGACCGCTTAGAAAAACACGAGGGTACGTGAGGGTTGACCTGAAGTCATTATTAGTTTAAATGTGCAACCAATTTTCACACTCGACATTTCCCGAAAGTTCAAGTCGCACCAAAAATTCTAAGCTTGGCATCAATTTCAATTTCACATAGGAACTTATAAGACTTGCAAGGTTCATGAGCTCATCATATATTTACAGTAGGAATAGATGTAGATACACGAGCCTATTTCACAGGAGCAACTATAATTATTAATGGATTTTACTTGCAGCAAGGAAGCTTAGAAATTTGTAATAGCAGCTGCTGACTTCTTAATTAAGATGATCACGCAGAGATGTTTGTTGCTTTATATTCTCTCAAACGGCAGTGACAGAATTCTACCGTTGTTTGTTGATTAGGAGCTTTAAGTATTTACAAACAGAATAAAGCGCGGTTTTTAGGATTCCAGATACACAAAGATCTTATAATGTATTCGGAAAGAAACTTAAAGGAGGAATTGCATGTTTAACCGAGGATGAACCGAGGAAGATGGCTCCTCGGTAACGTATGAGGCTCGCATTCGGGAGGTCCCGGATTCGATTCCCGTCGACCGCTCACTCTGACATTGGGTTTTTCGTGGTTTTCCGTGGTCGGTAGCCGAATGCTGGGGTGGTTTCGCATATATCACGATTTCCTTTCATTCCTTTCCTTCTCAACTTTCAGGTATGCTTCTAGGTTTCGTGGAGTATGGTGTGCCAGACAGATGGCGCGGATGCTTGCTCAAAGGAAAGAGTGTATATTCCCCATGCACACTCGAGGGCTGCTTGGTCGACGGTTCATCATCCTCTCTAGACAGCTCCAGTAGTGGGACGGGTCTTTGAATCTGGAACTTAGGGACTTCCTCGTGTCTCTGGGATCTGGCTGCCTGCGGTCTGTAGCCTCCTGTGGTTCGTTTACTTCATCCTTTCCTCTTGGCTGGGATAGCCACAATAAGTCTATATAGATCGCAGTGTGCAAGGTGTCCCCTCCATTGTATAACCTATAACTATACCAAGGATAAAACTGAAGTTGAGGCGTGATTGGTGAGCTGTGATATGTTGGAGATTAAATAATGAAGAGCACACAATGATGTTCCTAACACTATTATGCTTGTTGCTACAGAGTAACGATACGAGGCAAGCTGCAGTAACGGCGGTTTCATACGCGAAAGTGACACCTAAACCTTCACCTGCAATATTACTCTCGTTGCGGTCACCAATTTCAGATAAATAGTAACGGCTCACAAATGTGGGGAGGTGAGGAAACATATTTTACCACAACAATAACGACTGAGTGAAAAAAACAACATTTGCTCGTCAACTGAAGAAGCTGATACCAGCTGTCCATGACGTCACGCATACTCTAATGATCGTACCACAATTGAAAGGTTAGATATAAGATGGATATAACTCCAAAATTAACAAGACACTTTAGTGCAAGAAAAGGGTTAAATCCATTGGAAACTGGTGATAATGCATGCAAATGAAAGCTGCTTATCTTTAGTACATTCTTAAGGACAGCTGTCATTAAAACGTGAAGATAGGCGACACAGTATTAATTACAAATGCAGCTCTCTAAGATGATATATCTATGTAGAATTTGTACAAGAGGTGGGAAACTTAAGTAAGAAAGTTAGGTTAAAGTCACAACACAGGGTCAAAGTTACCATATCTTGCTGTATTTATGGCCTATTTCAGCAATAATTGCCCATGATTCTTACCTTCAACGTACACATTTTCTTTTGCGATCTCATTTATATAGACGTACATAATATAGTGCTATGAATAACCCCTCTCACCTCCTTTGAAACAAGCAGATCCCTCTTCCCTTTCGACGCATGTATCGCTCTTGTTGTTCAGAGATAGCAGTTCCCTGCCAAAATCTTTGAATGTTCTCAGTCTTCCTCCCTTGAACAATCTTACTTCCTGCAGATCCTCACCACACGTTCCATAAATACCAGATCCATCTACAGTGTGTGTTTCCGAGTTCATCTGTAAAATGATGTTGAAGACTTGAACTTTATGACCAGAAATCAGGATACAGGTAATGCCAATAATGGCTTATAATGGAAACCTACTAATACTGGGCATTAGGGAAAAATCCAAACATTGAAATACACAAAAAAGAAGTAGGTTTGAACTGACCTCATTTCAATTCTCAAATTTAAAAGCCTTAAATAAAGATAAATGTGAAACGCTTGCGGGTTAGAATATTCTATCATTATCTCTCTCCATCAAAATCATCCCTCTTTCATAATGACCTTTCTCATAATATCAACTAGGGCAAAGGAAAGGAATGTCACAGTTGGATACGTTATAAAGACATATTTAAAAATTTGAATATTAATTGGGTATATTTATATGCCCATAAACGCACAAAATGCATTAAGCTATTACTATGAGCAATGCATAGTGTAATATAAGCTTTATCAAAAAGTTCAGTATAAGTGCTATGCTTGTAGTTCAAAAGCCATTATTATCACTAGTGTTTAAACAACAATTAACAAACGAAATCTAATATACTGGAGACATTGGGATGTAGAAAAAAATTATATTTTAAATTTTCTGTAAATAACCAATGAAGTCCTCTTCATCCTCACTAATATTTCCTATGACGAAAACCACTAAGTAAAACGCACATAAACTTCATACGGCGATATATAGAGCTGAGTAAAGTATACAGTTTTCACATATATACACATTTCGTCATATGAACAATTTTGAAATATTAGCGTTTATTCGTTATAGTTTCCCAAGTCTGGTTTTCAGACAATTGATAGTGATCTCCGTATATTGTTATGCATCTGCAAAAATGCTTTGCTTAGGCAGCAGCTGAAACACGTGGTGCGAAGGTCTACCCAGAGTTGAAACTTCTTTTCCAATGCTCCCAGAGAAAGGCGTCAACCAAGTGCAACTTGTCTGCGAGGATTTTTTCTTCAAGTCAATACCTGGTTACCTAAAAATGCTCTCCTGTCGCTTTCGCAGGGACAGAGGTGGATATAAAGCTTACGCGCGTCAACCCTAAAGGGGTTGAGTACTGTAAATCTCGGTTGGGTCGACAACGTTTTGGCTCGCCGTCTCGCAGCTCTCCGGGCTAGTACGGAGGACGCGTCTTACAACCCCACTTGGACGTCGTTGCTCAGACGATCCTAATCTCCTCGGACACACACCGGGAACCCGTCGAACCAACCCATCCGAGCAGCTCACCTTCGGGAAGGGTTCAGATGTTCCGCGCAGCGTACTTTTGGTAACATCAGAAGTACCACGAGTGCTAGGGGTACGCAGCACCAGCACCACGCCAGCTGAGGGGATCAGAACCCTTTCCCTTTCTACTACGGGTGTAGTAGAAACAGAGAAATTTCCAAACTGAGAAAGTATTTCACTTTTCAAGTGAGATGGAAAAAAACCAGATTAAACATTGGGGTTTGGCCCTGGCATTTACACTCGGTCACATTCACCCTTGTATGAAGCCTCAGCAATTAGGCTATACTCGCCTTATTTGTTATTGTGTTTCTTTCTGGATCTTGCATGGCTCTAGTACAAGTCATGTAAACATTATTGCTGATCTCATGTTCATTGCTATAGTTTATAAAACTCTTGGAACAGTGCCTACCATTTATGTCATTGCAACATACCTGAGTAGCGTAGCCCATGAGAGAACATGTCTCAGATCTGGGAGCCAGCTCGTTCCTCACGAAATTCAAACAGGTCTTGTTGAAGAATTTGTAGAAAGGATCTTCCTCTGGTACTGAGATGGCCAAGCAACCAAAGTGCAAAATATCGTCTGGTAGATGAGATCCTTTCTTGTCACAGCACTGCAGAGTCTGATCATCTAAGAAAAGGGCTTTTATTAACTTGACAAGTAGTTCCCACAGTCCCGCTTGGATTAATTCTGCCTCCCCTCTCATTTTATCATCCCTAAATCTCTTGCCTATTCTCACTCTCTATCTCCCCATCTTCTTTCGGCCTATCTTACTCTGCTGTTCCCTCTCTCAGTTTCTCTCTCTATTTTGCAATATGCATGCTTATGTGGTGATTTTAGAATCAATAACAAAACTGCTTTTTGTGAGATATTGGTACAACTTATCAAAAAGATTTATATAACACAAACTTGTAATTCTAATCTTGTACTCTTTCGCCTAGTAACAGAATGTGATAAATAAAATCCAATATTAACTTGTTTATGTAGGAAAAACTGGTAAAGTTCTTTAAATATTCCTTCTATGCAAATTTTATAAACAGCACAGCGAATGGAAATTTTGTTTATAAAATGCTGCTATTTTTTCATAACAGTCAAATTTAAAATTAGATAATATAACATGTATTATACATAACACATATATCTGTATATATCGCTATAATAAGCGGCATATTTGATTTCATAGCAATCAATCCATGAAAGACAACATACATAGATATACGATAGAAACAAAAATTCTAAAATATGCGATATTTGGTTTCAGGTTAGCCCATTATACGTATTTATTTTAGCTGCTTGCCCAAAATTCAAAATTACCAGAAATTTTTTGTATGCTGTTTTATTGCAATAAGCTCTCATGTTTGTGATACTGGCTCCAACATTTGTAACTGATTAATATAAAACTTTGTCTGTGCACAATTGGTCTATTGCTGGTTGTGCCAGTTAAAATTATTGAAACCGATAGATGTAGAACAGCACGAGTCTACTTTTTCGCTTTATAGGTTTATGGGTGTCACTGGATTTGTCACTTCCACTTTTAGATATAAGCTGGGAATTCAGGCAGTTCAAAAACTGCTTTCATAACATCACAATTCAAGTAATCTAACTGGTTCTGAATATTATTCACATAACATCACAATTCCAGTAATCTAACTGGTCCTGAATATTACTCACATAACATCACAATTCCAGTAATCTAACTGGTCCTGAATATTACTCACATAACATCACAATTCCAGTAATCTGACTGGTTCTGAATATTACTCACATAACATCACAATTCCAGTAATCTAACTGGTTCTGAATATTACTCACATGACATCACAATTACAGTAATCTAACTAGTTCTGAATATTACTCACATAACATCACAATTCCAGTAATCTAACTGGTTCTGAATATTACTCACATAACATCACAATTCCAGTAATCTAACTGGTTCTGAATATTACTCACATAACATCACAATTCCAGTAATCTAACTGGTTCTGAATATTATTCACACTGTTGTACTTTCGAATAGCTGATACTCAAACTAACAAAAGAACGATTGCTTAACTTTGGTCCTTGAAGTGAATAAAAAATGTTATGTTGTGAAATTATAATTATAAACTAGGATTAGATACCCTATTATTTTTATGGTAAATTTGTAAACTGAAGTATTAATAGTTATGATCCTTTGTTTTTGAGTACTATTGTTCACGGACGGAAGAAATTAAATTAAATTGAGTTTTATTTATGGACGCTCTTTAACTCTATGGTCCTTAGCGTCCCATTCTATATTGGGCCTGAAACACAGGTAATTTTGCTCAGAGGTCTCTATCAGGCTTGAGGTTCTTTTACGTGCCGTAAATCTACGACACGGGACCACCGGCT
This sequence comes from Deroplatys truncata, assembly GCA_030765065.1. Taxonomy (NCBI): domain Eukaryota; kingdom Metazoa; phylum Arthropoda; class Insecta; order Mantodea; family Mantidae; genus Deroplatys; species Deroplatys truncata. Next base: position 144,288,040 of record CM060978.1, on the reverse strand, counting down.
TTACTTCCCTTCCGAAGGAAGCCGTGCAAAGGAGTTTTACGCCCGAAAAAGTCCATCGCCCTCCGCCGGGATTGAACCCGCGACCTTGGGAACTAGAGGCTAGCACGGTACCATTAGTCCACGGAGGACGACCGGACGGACGGAGACACATACATGAGTATTTTACTAAAATGTCCCCATTTTATTTCAGGAAACCTCAAAGGGTGCATTTTCAGTGAACTATCTGTGTAATTACTATTTGCAAATTACAAACAATTGTTTTAAAATTTAATTTTATTTGAAAAATTAGTGTTATATTTAAGATAGACATTCATACTTCGTGCTGACGTGTCTGCTTTTAAAGGTTTTAATATACGTTTAAACAATAAAATAGCTCCATAGCATTGGTAAGTTGAGAAAGAGAGAGAGAGAGAGAGAGAGAGAGAGAGAGAGAGGTGAGAAGAATGGAGCTGATTTCTCACAACTTAAGTCAGTGGTCCTGTATTGATTTTCTGATAGAGTTTAATATAATGAATTAAATTTGGAACACAATCACTACATACATTTAATTTTCACCATAAATTAAATTTTGTGGAAGAAATGTATCAAGCGCACAAAAGGAAATGAAAATCGAAAAGAAGAACATTTCAAACAGCACTCCGTTGAGCTTGGAAGAAGGTTCTACTTTCTGCAACAGTGTTTTAGATTGCTTATATTTAATCTGACTGCTCTTTCAATTCTTCTCTCTTTCCTCCAGTTCCAACTTTCTTTAGCATATCAATTTCGCGAAACTATTACATAATTGTCTGGAAGCTGCAAATACTGGTTAGCTGAAAAACATGCCTTATTAAAAGTAAATATTTATTTGTAGTAGTTGCAAAACATGCATCTATCCGTATGTACGGAAGGCAGTGTTGTTAAACGTTATAAGAACGTTGTAGGAACGTTTGTTCAGTATAAGTATTTTTAAGCATTAGCTAAAATCAACACAATAAAATAGATGAACTGTAGAGATAATAGTAATTTCACATATTTACTTGGCTAGTCTCAAAGATTAGAGAAAATATCCGGAATGTTTAACAAATATAACTACGGTGCACTGGTGTGCAAAACCTAGGACGAAAGTAATCTTCGCATACTGTGACATTGCCAAGTAACATAGCTCGATGAAACTTGAATCACACATAGAGGGAACTGCTACGATATGCTGCAATAGGCAACTAAACGAAATATGCAATGCGACGAACAGAAATGCCACTTTTATTCATAGACCATAAGCTACACTAAAGTCCATACGACATATGATGGCCCTCTAGATCTACAAAAACAGATACATGGTGCTTAAAAGGGTGTATGGTCACCATGAACAGCAATGCATGCTCTGCATCGTGCTCCCATGCTGGCCATAAGGCTGGTAAGCAGTTCTTGTGGTAGGGCGTTCCATTCCTCCACCAGCGCTGTTGACAACTGTTGGATGGTCGTTGGTACATGTGGATGTGCTGCAATGCGTCTCCCCAAAGCATCCCACACGTGTTCGATGGGATTTAAATCGGGGGAGCAGGCAGGTCAGGCCATTCGCCGAATATCCTCTCGTTCCAAGAGATCTCGTTCCACCTGCGCTGTTTGATGCGGTCGCGCATTACATCCATAAAAATGAAGTCAGGGCTGACTGCATCCTTGAAAAGACGCACATGGGGAAGGAGTACAGTATCACAACAACGTTGACCAGTGAGCGCACCGGGTTCAAAGATTTGAAGGTCGGTGCGCCCATGCAGCATTATGCCTCCCCAAACCATAACACCCGGACCACCAAAACGATCATGTTCAAGGTTGTTCCTGGGTTCATTACGTGTTCTCACCTCTCGCCAGATGAGGGTACGTCGAGAATCACTACTTAGACTGAATCTGCTCTCATCCGAGAAGAGCACGTGACCCCATTCCTCGTTGGTCCAATATTGATGCTCTTGGGACCATCGCAAACGGTACATCGATGTGCGGGTGTCAATGGAACACAACGTTCTGACCGTCGGGCAAAGAGACCACCACCGTGCCACTGTGCATCGTGAGATTGCGTGCCTAGCTGTTCTGTTAAATGTGGTTGCATTTGGATCCCTTCTTGCCTGTTGCACAATGTAGCGGTCATCTGCTGCTGTAGTTGAGCGTCGTCGACCACCACCTCTCCTTGGGACAGCAGTGCCTGTGGTTTGGAAGGTTCCCCATCAATTCCAAACTCCTGAGCAACACTCGTCACACTTCGCCCTTCTTTCAGTTTCCCGATGATTCTTCCCCGTGTGAAGTCATCCAAATGGTGTCTACGGGCCATGTTGCAATGAAGAAGACCACTACAGTGCACCATAACAGCTCGCTAATTGCCACACATCGTCTTGTCCTGTTTCGTCAACTGCCCCGTGTTGCGGGACCAGACCCATTTGGCACTATAGGCTCGCTACACTCACGCCATGTGACGTCCAGCTTTCTGTGTACGTGTGAGAGTCCTCTGGCAACATGCCTCCGCACCTTCATCTACTTCCATCAAGTAGTTCATTTGTTATGTTACTTATCCCATCTCGTCCTTAGGTTTTGCACACCAGAGATAATACTACTTTCATATATTTACTTGGCTAGTCTCAAAGCTTAGAGAAAATATCCGGCATATTTAACAAATATAGCTACGGTACTTTGCTCAGGTACGTATAATAACAGCACATTACGATATAGTTTGGAAGTGAGTATTACAGAATTTATAAAATGTTTAAAAAACAATACTTAATAAAAGAAAAGAAAAAATGTGAATAAAAACAATACTTAATAAAGGAAAAGAAAAAATGTGAAGAGAGCGAGATACTACACATATAAAACAATTCACCAATATTTATCGTAGACTTGTTTTCATGTTATGTGAAAATATAAACCTAAGCTGCCTTAATAGGTGTAATTGAGTGTCGATAAGACAGCACTTCAATGTAAACCGATACTATAATGAATTCAAGCAGATTGTAGCATAGAGATAAGACAGCTTACGAAATGAACGAATGATATTACAGCACCATTATGAAATTAGCAGCATTTGTATAACCTTTAAGTAAACGTTTCTATGCTGTGTTATCTCAAGAAACACACAATCGGAAAAAATACTTCTTATAAAATACTACAATCAGTGAATTCGTGTTTGGTAATAGCCTAATAACAACTGAAATTATTATTTTCCCCTATATGTAGTGGAATTCCAACTGAAGCATCCAACCTTAGAATTAACTAATTATCTTACCAAGTTGGAAAGTAGTAGCAAGCATGATGTCGTGCGAAATGAACTGTCCAAATTGCATGTGCATTAGGGTCAATTTATGATGTGGTAGGTCCATATCCGGAAACAGCTGACTGCTGAGAAGGCGAGGGCTTGGTAATTGTGTGCCCTGGATCACAGACATTCTTGGCGCCCACACTCCTAAAAATTAAATCACAAATTGCTCGAAATTTCACAATACCTTCACTTATGAGTTCTATACACAAAAGCATACATATGTTCATAAAAATAATTATGTGTGTTTTATTTTCGTTTTTTTTCTGCTTAGAGCACTTTTGTTTATATTTAAGAAACCACTATCTACATCAGTGATATTACAGCATACCCGTTATTTAAATACAAAATTATAGTTATTATTTTATAGCTGTATGCCATAGTTCTATCATCCGTGTTCATAAATGTTAGTAGTCAACAATAAAAATAAAACTCTTGTATATTAAAACACGAGAAATACAGAAGCATCATAAGCTGTCTGTCCGTTTACAGCGACTCCATAAAGTATTCGTTTCCGTATTAAAATCCCCTAACAGCCAAATTAAAAGAGAAAATTCTAATTTTTAATATGCAGAAAGAATTAAGGACATTGCAATTATAATTAATTCTTCAAACTGAAAAATTCAATGCCATAGCCACGATTTGAACCACGGATCTTCAGCTTTCTGTGCCGTTGCTGTAACTAGCTGAGATATTATGGCAATATGCTGGTGCGACATTAAATTCCACAACTAACTCGTCTTTTTACTTTCTCTACCAAGTACGTGATAGAGAAGGTATTGCATTCCTTCCAAAAATTCCATTACGAGATTTCATGGAAATACATATTTTGAACCCTCCTGTATAAAATAAATGTAGAAAAGGGCCCGTGTGTGTGTGTGAAAAGCATAACTCAAAAAAAAGTCGGATAAATACCAAACTTTATATTTAGGTTCGGTATCTTCCAAGATTGTTTAAAAAAACTGGATTTTTTTCAAAAAGATTTTCAAAAAAATCTAACCCACCAAAACTATCCTTTATGTGGAACATTTTTTTTTTCAAATTTTGGATTTTATAAGAAATTATTAATGATTATATACTAAAGATATTTACATGATAAGCTACATGTATATATTGAATGTTTTGGGAATAGTCTATGAAGTCCTCTTCACTCGAAACGAATTTTGTATAATCTTGTATAACTGGTAAACGTTAAGCGGCACACAAAAATGTACCACACAAAAGATGTAGCTCTCTTTAAAACACACAATTTATTTCCAATACGTTTGTTATGGCATAAGTCATTTCTGAAATATCTGTTACTAAATGTTCGAATTGTTCATTTCTTGGTCATTCTCAAATCCTGTGAACATTCAGTTGTTTCTCGCGATTGCGTAGTTACAGTATTGAATTTTAAGGCTAGCACATATTGTCTAGTTCTTAAACATTGGACTATCGATGTGCTCCTTGTATCTATAACGAAATGTGCAGTGTAGCTTTTTCTGCAAAGTTTTATTTGGATTAAAATGTAGTAGATAGAAAAATGAGCTTTAGTAAGAATAGTTTGTATACCCACTAATACACGACCGAGAGTAGAGATAATCATGTGAATGTATCACAATAGATTTTTTCGGTTCGCCACAAGCAGATCTCATATTCATTTTGAGAGAGCATACCCCAATGACGACTTACAATATTGTAAGTACTTTAAGTCCCGGGCTTCATAGCTTACCTGTAGTCCTATTAGGTCAGTCAATCAGTGTAATTCTACCTTAGCCAACCTTAGCCTACACACGGTATGCTAATAAAGAATTAATCAAGTAAGGTTAATTGAAATAAGTTGTTAATTTTAACATATTTTTTTGTCAAATAAGTTTTTGTCAATCTCGCGGTTTACCAATGATACAAAATTATACAGGATTCATTCTATATTAACAGAACTTCTCAGGGTATTCACAGACAGCTCAAGATATACATTTTATTGGTTATGTAAATACTTTAAACACATTTATTTTATACAAAATTATTATATGAATTTTTTAAAAAATAACCGAACATTTTCCAAATAAAGTTTAGTTTGATATGGGACAATTTTCTTAAAAAAACAATCGTGTTACATCTTTAGAAGATATTGAACTTAAATGTAAGTTTTATACACATATATATGTATATATATATACACATTACACTATATTTCGTTTTTGAGTTATGCTGTTCACACACACATATAAACGGACCTTTTTCTAAATATTGTTTTTATTCAGGACTCACAAAGATGGATTTTGTTTTATGAAATCTTATATCAGATTTTTAGTGCAATGCAATAGTTCTTCTACATATTAGTTACGCGATAGAGAAAGTAAAAATGTGAAACTATTGTAAAGTTCAAATCAAAAGCAAGGAATACTTGGGAAATGGCAAACACCACAGAAGATTTGTTTGGCATATATTGTATGCTTTAATGAGATCTATGTATTTTTACGAGTGGTAAGGTTTTGTCTATTTATTATGGTTTAGCAGTAATACAAAACTATACAAAATTCATTGTAAATAAAGAACAATACAAAGCTATACTAAATTAATTGTGAATAAAGAATACTTCAGAATCTACTCCATATTATTACAACCATTTGTGACGAAAAAAGTAACAAAACCTTTTCTGTGTAAAATATATTTTGTAGCGGAGGATTTAATTGATAAATTAATTTATTTATTTATTTATTTACTTGAAAAGCCTCTTGTCGAATCTCTCTATTCCTATCCCTCTCCCTCTCTCATGTACACGGATATTTTTATAAACATACTTTTTTGGACTCGGCTTCAAAATATGTTTTTGAGGTGAAATCTCGATATTATTCTCGAATATAATACTTCGAATATTATTGGTACGTTGCAGAGAAACCAAGAAACTAATTCTTGCCACAGGAGGACGCACCGACATAATCGAGGAAAGATCTCAACATACAACACGAATACTTCGGAAAGGGCCAATTCTTTGCAAAAAATGATAAAAATTATATTTATTTTAATTAACTTGCATATTTATGTAGTAAGTTTCGTTCTGTCATTATTTCAAAATAATATAACATGCATTGAGAATGAAGAACACAGTACAGACCCTTCACAGAAAATTGAGTTTAGGATTTTTCGTTATGGCAATAATTCAGAATATATATTTGTATAAAAAGTCATAGAGCCATTTGGTGTAAATAAAAATTATTGAAAATTTAGCATATGAAGGATTGACTTTGGGAAATTTTCTCGAAAAGCCTCACTTGACATCATTACGACGTTTGACTCAACTATGAAATTTGGTATACAGTCTACTCATAGTTTCTCAGTTAAGGTTCTCTCTCACTCACAGAATGTGCACATGCCTACAATTTTCAAAAATAATGTTTTGGATTCGGAGACGAGATGTATATTTACGGTAAAATCTCGATAATATGGAATTTTTTTAGCAGAATGAAATATTCCTCTACCTTAACTACCTAACGGTAGAGAATAAAGCAGTTGGTTATCTTATAATTAGCTGTAACTACCTCAGTGTATGTCATTAAAAGAAAATATGTTGCCTCTAGAGATACCTCTTAATTACTGTTATTAAGGTAGCATATCATTTGTTGCGCACCAGCAATGAATTTCATTATTACACGCAAAGTTTTGCACGTGTTCTTTACAAACGGGAATTGCTACATGTATATTATACCAGGAAACTTGTTCACGTAGTAATAAAAATAATTGATCTCAACTTAATCTTATTGCGAGATTATCCGTGGGTAACGCCCAAAAACAGGGCATTAACTAATTTATAGCTTGACTGAATTGCACTCATAGCCTGTAACGTGCACGAGAGTTTATTCAATTATAAAAAGAGCTTAGTGTAGCATTCGCGAAGACTTTCTCTGCTCATTATGATTTATTTTATAATAATTTTAGGAAATGTTCATCCAAAACACTAATAAGCATAAATTGAAGCTTATGTATGTGTATATACAAGTAATGTTATTTACACTAAGCTTTACTTTCCTATTTGTTTCTGTCAGTCATGCTATATATTCACAATAAATGGGTTTAAAACACGTATTTACTACTACGTATAGTAAGTAGGGGAAGTATTGTATTGGTGTTTAGGTTCAGTAGCTTCCAAAGATGTGACACGAAGATTTTCAAGAACATCCCACCACCGCAAACTACCTTTTACATGGAACGGTTTATCAAATTTTTTATTTTTTGAAAAATGGCTAACGATTCTGATTAAAATACCATATATTAAAGATATTTACATGACAAATAAAATGTATATCTTGAATTTTCTGGGAATATCCTGTGAAGTCGTCTTCATTCGAAAGAAATGTTATATAATCTTGTATAACTGGTAAACGTTAAACGATAGACACAAACGTGCTACACAAAAATACAGATCTCTTTAAAGGACATAATTTATATCAAATAAATTTTTTGCGGCATCAGCCACTTCCGAGATATCCGTTATAAATAGTTCGATATGTTCAATACTTTACATTCTTTTTTAAGTTCTGTCAACTTTCAGTTCTTTCTTGCAATGCATAGAAACAGTATGGAATTTTAAGGCAAGGTACAGCAAAATACTATCGTTATTCGTTTGTATACATAACGAAATGTGTAATGTAGGAGTAGCTATTTATGCAAATGTTTATTTGGATTAAAATGAAGTCGATAGGAAACAAACTTTAGTAAGAATAATTTGTATACCTACTAGTAAGCTATAGAGAGTAGAGAACGTGGTGTGACTGTAATACATCAGATTTTTGTAGCTAGTATTGCATATAGGAAGCTGAGGTGACCCTAAGCTATTTGAAAAGAAGTCTCGAAAAAATCTGAAGAATAGAAGACTAACGTTTCAGAAATTGTTAATACCACGAAAGCAATTATATATATATATCAGGTGAGTCAGCTACTCCTAGGAATTCGTATCTATGCAACCCGCAGTTTATAGACTAATGCGAAAACAATGACCGTTTTACCAAACTGTTATTGTAGCTCTGCTCTTCCATTCGGTACTGTACGCAACCACCATTAATGATTAAAGGCCTGAATGAGCTGCGAAAGGCTTAAAAAGACGGCTCTTCATGGATATAATGCTTGCAAGCAGGTAGAGAAATGCTCTCCCGAAGAACGGAGCATAACACGTGAGTTCTGCCCGAGTGGGTTAGCTCACGGAATGTGGTGAAGCAAATGTTAGCTTCGGAGGTTCGAATCTTATGCTTATATAAAATTCTTTTGATTCTTTCTTTTTTCTTTCTCCTTGTGTTTATTTTCTGAATTTTAGTATATTAATTTATTTATTTTTGTTATTGGCTCTCCAGCGAGATAAAGGGACAAGAATTACAAACAGAAAATAATTGTGTAGCACGTTTACCCTAATAATCTGTACCGTATCCGGTTTTGTAAATCGTGTTACGTGGTTAGCTTTCATTCGTTTGGGGGAATGTCGACGCTATTAAATCCAACACTTTTTGTTTCATGTTTAAACCTTATGTTTTACTACTTCTACTGACAAAGGAGTTCATCAAAGAAGTAAATATTCAAAATGACGACCCCCTTCATCAATACAAATTTGGGTACGTTAGCGGAGAGACCTTCTTGCATGCTGTAACATGCGCGGTGTAATCTGCCTGCGTTCTTTACGCATGCGTGCCCGCAGATGATTTGGGCTTTGCGGCTCTTGAGCGTAGATCCGTTCCTTTAATTGGCCCCAGAAAAGAAATCCAGTGGGGGCAGATCAGGTGATCAAGGAGGCCATTTAATCGGGCCCCCTTGGCCAATCCATTTTTGTGGATATGTTCTATGTAAGTGATCCCGTACAATCAGTGACCACTGTGATGGAGCTTCATCCTGCTGCATCCACATTCCTGTCCTTTACACTAGTGATACATCTTCCAGTAGCAATGGCAATTCTTCTTGTAGAAATGCAAGGTACTGTGGTCCTCTGAGGTTACCTTCAAAGAAGTGCGATCCAATTAGCTTAACATTTCGCACCAGGCAATGATGCTTCACTCTGGAATGCAGCATCTTGCATTCAGTGAGGATTGCCTGTACTCCAGTAGTGCATATTACAGCGGTTAACAGTTCCGTTATTGTGAATGTGGCTTCATCACTGAAGAGAACATTTCTTAAAAACTCTGCATCCATTTGCGCTCACTGTGCATATATCACTCGCGCTTGAAAGTCGCGTCCGTGGAGAGCCTGGTGTAGTTGTAGATGGCACAGATGATATTTATTACGGTGCAATATGCACAACATTGAGGACCGACTTAGACTTATGTATAGATCTTGTGCTATGGACCTTGAACTGGTATGTTGATCGTTTTCTATTGAGTTTCACAGCTTCTTCATTGTCTCCAGAGTTTACTGGAGCATCGCGAACAGGTGGTGCTCTTCCAAATCATCCTGTTTCACGAAGGCGTCTTTCAACCCTTCGAAAAGTGTCTGCATTTCGTAGCAAATTCGGTATTGAACCACCAACTAGAAAAAGCATAAGCCGGTGGTTTACGCAATTTAAACAGACTGGAAGTGTGTGTAAAGGAAAAAGCACAGGCCGACCGCATGTGTCAGAGGAGGACGTCAGACGGATTGAAGACAGTTTTGTTCGCAGTCCACGTAAGTCTACCCATAGAGCTAGTAGAGAACTTGGAAAACCCCAACCAAATGTATGGAAGGTCTGAGACGGCGTTTGCTGTACAAGCCCTACCGATTACGACTTCTGCAGGCTCTTAAACCCAAAGATAAAGAGAAGCGTCTCCAATTTTGCGGTTATGTGCTAGGAATGATGGAGGATGACGCGTTTCCGCAGCGTATCATTTTTAGCGATGAAGCGACTTTCCACCTTAGTGGAAAAGTCAACAGACATAATGTTCGCATATAGGGTTTGCAAAATCCAAATTCAACATTGCAAGACGAAAGAGACTCGCCGAAGGTAAACGTGTTCTGTGCCTTATCCCATACAAATGTTTATGGACCATTTTTATTTGCGGAAAAACTGTAACTGGAATAACGTACCTGGTCATGTTGGAACAATGGCTGTTTCAAATTATGGAAGATTCACAGGACCTCATTTTCCAACAGGATGGAGCTCCGCCCCATTGGCACAGCGATGTACGAGACTTTTTGAGTGAATCCCTTCCTCAGCGCTGGATAGGTCGCAGGATAAATGAAGACCTGGCTCTACACTTCTGGCCACCGAGATCTCTTGATCTCACCCCATATGACTATTTCTTATGGAGTTATGTTAAGGAAGCTGTTTACGTCTCGCCTCTACCTACAACTCTGGACGACCTGCGGAACCGTATCACTGCTGCCGTGCACTCAGTAACAGAAGATACGCTTGCTCGTGTGTGGGACGAGTTTGGCTATCGCGTAGATGTTTGCCGTGCAGCAAACGTTGGACATATTGAACATTTATAATGTATTAAACAAAACTATGAAAATTCCTCTGTTTATTGGTATAAAGATAGTTCATGTTGGATTTGTACTTTAATAAATACGAATTTTATAAAATGCGTCCATCATTTAAAATCACCCTGTATAATGATAACCTATATATTTTATTGGACCACATACATTGTCGTAAGAAATCTATGTGAATTTTTGTTGTTGATTTTCCAGTGATATAAGATGTTATGTGAATGAAGAGGACTTTGTTGGCTATTTACAGACAATTCATTGTCTCCAACATATGGCATTTGAATTGTAATCATTAGAACATAAGGATCTAAAAAATATACCAAAAAAACCTTCATAGGACAGTTACTTAGGGTGTAGAAGTTCCTTAAAAATCTTTGCGTTGTATCGTGTGCAGATAACAAATATTCCACTACAACGCTAAACGATGCCGAAGTGAAGTTGGATAGGGATTTATTCCACTTTTCGTTTTTAGTTTACAATTTCAGCACATACGTTGGATTCAGTAGACATGAATTTTTATATTTCTGAGAAAATGCAATATTTCTTCAAACTTTAGATAAGTTTAAGTGAAATGCTGCCGGTAACGGACACTTTGGGTATAATCCTGCGATTAAATTTATACGTACACCACAAGAAAGGAAAAGCAATTAATATCAAACAATTATAAACCTTCCAAGTATTTTCCTAGACTGTTTAGTATTGCTGCAAAGATGAGAAAGGGGATGAACATGTCAATGATAGAACCGGCGTACCTCCTTTTTCCTTAATGACTTTTAATCCCTGATATCACTGTTATTAAATCTTAAAGCCTACAAATATTATATGCAGTAGGAAGTGAAGATATTGTAGGTATTTCGATTAGTAATTGCATACTAATTCTAATAATTATAACACAAATATTGCTGAAATGGGTTTCTGTCCTGTGGTATCAACTTACCCTCACTGTCGAAACAAAAAGGTCCCTTTATCCAAAGATAAAGAAATATTTCAGATTTGGGGGCACGGAAAAGCACGCAATAAAATTCTTCAGCAATGATTCTAATTGGTTGCTCCTAATATTCGAGGCCTAAATCAGACCGCTCATATGCATCTACATTTCTTTTTTCGGTGAGCGTTTCACGATTTAGCATCAGCTTTTCCACTCTTCTTCATTTCTCTACTTTTGTGATCCAAATATCTTTGTTAAATATTCTCCAGAACTTATTTTAACCACTCTTTTAGCATATTTCCTTTCTTTTTAGAGCTATAACACTTAATAATGGACACACTTGGTGGACTTAATACCAAAATCATATTTGGTCATGGAGTGGTATTTCCTTTTCTTTTGCTTTATCATTCCTTCCTCTACCATTTGTATGGTAGGTAGAAATATTATATTCCACCTAAGATATCTAGATTTTACAGGAAGTATTTGTTTTGAGATTCCCTGTACCTACCCAAAAAGCATTTTGTGTATGTGTGTGTGTGTGTGCGCGCGCGCGTACAGCATAACAAAAAATCTCTGATGTGATTCATTCACATTACTTTCTCTACCCTCTATCGTTTATTAGTGGGTACACAAACTTTTCTTACTAAAGCTTATTTTTCTATCTACTTTATTTTAATCCAAAACCTTTGCCGAAATAACTACATGACACATTTCGTTATACATACAAAGGGAACAGCGATAGTCAAATGTTTAAGAACTGGACGCTATATGCTGGCCTTAAAATTCATACTGTTTCCACGCAATCGCGAAAAACAACTGAATGTTGACAGCACTTTAAGAGAATGACCAAGAATCTTAATACCGGTATCTCAGAAATGGCTGGCTTATGTTACAAGAAAACCCATTTTAAATAAAGTGTGTGTTTTAAAGAGATCTACATTTTTGTGTAGTGTGTTTTCGTCTTTCGCTTAATGTTTACCAGTTATACAGATTATACAAAATTTCTTTCAAATGAAGTGAACTTCACAGGTTATTCCCAGAAAGCTCAAGATAAATTTTGTTTGCAATTTAAATGTCTTTAATGTAGTATTTTAATCAAAATCGTTAGAGTATTTTTTAGAAAATCAAAAACTTCAAAAAATATTCCATGTAAAGCGTGGTCTGGGTGGAGGATGTTCTTGAAAATCTTCGTGTCGCATCTTTGGAAGGTACTAAACCTAAATACAAATTTTGGTAGTTATTCGACGTTTCCTTTTTGAGATATGCTGTTCACAAAGACACAAACGGACCTTTTTCTAATCTTTTTAATTCAAGGGACGTCAAAGCATGCATTTTCTAGTGAAATTTCCATATCAAATTTTGTCTGAAATCTCCTGTTTATTATATTAGTAGAGAAAGTAAAAAATAGATAAATACCAAACAGTATTAAGTTCAGCATCTTCGAATAATTAGACAGGAAGGCCTTCAGAAAAAAAACCCATTCTAAATTACTATTTACACGAATTTGTTTTCTTTAAATGACTAACGACTTTGATTAATATATAATATGTTTAGATACTTGCATAGCTAGTAAAATTTATATCTTGAATTATTCTGTAAAATCACCATCAATTTAAATGAAATTTGAATAAAAATAAGCCATAAGAAATAGACAAACTCTTACTGCACAAAAAATGTAGAGCTCATGCAAATATACAACTTATGTCATTCAATTGTTCTATAGTTTATAGAAATATCGGCTGTTATATCTTTAAGTTCTCCAGGTTGTACTTCCATGCGTCATCTATAAAGCATTTGGTTCTTATTTTCCCGCATGTGTTCGTAGCAAAAAAACTGACATCTATTTGCGAACAATTGCGTTTCGTTTTTCGTCTTGTACATGCAACCAAGTACATTGGGTTGACTTTGAGATTAGCTTTAAACATGACCTGAATAGCAGAATAATTATTGTATTAATACTATAATACACGAAGTGTTTTGTGCAGATTTAGTGAGTCTGGAGGGTCTTGCGAATGTGAAACGCTTTGTTTTTCCTCCTCTTCTTCTTCCTCTTCTTCTTTTTGGTTTTATTGATTATAATGTCTTCCCACTTACTTTTGTTTCTTGGCTTACTCTACGTCTATTTACCAAAAACAAATCAAGAAATAAATGTAAGAATTATAAGAACGTAAGTGCCATTGCTACTGTTGAACAACAGTATGTACGAGTAATAAAAGACAGGTTAGAAAGTATTAACATTATAGGGGATGAGTAGTTTTAGTGTTGGTTAGCAGTTCATGACATACTGAGAATAGAAATAAAGAAACTCATCTCATATTCGTAAACTCATGGAACGAGGAAAAGCTTATTATTGTGTCCTAGAAACAACTCACATTCCATTTATTATGTTATTACTTACTTATTTTTAGCTTGAGCCCTAAAAGGACTATACAGCCACTCTCGCGCTTTATTCAGGTAGAAAGTGTATCCGATTTTCGATCCATGTGAAATACACAACCACTGCAAAGAAATTTTGCAATGACAGAGATAAAAGCTTAAACGAGAAGGAAGCTTTCACAAGAAATTTATCCCATTAAAGGATTATGACAGGGATGATTCTTGGCCCCAACTTTATTTAATATGCATTTAAATGATATGCTTAGTGAATGACAGATTACATTTTAAAATAAAATTGACGGAGAGAATTTACTTAATTAACTTTCGAAGGTGATTAAATACTATAAGCAGAAAATGAGTTTTGTACAGAATATAAGATGAATAATAGTATGAAATGTACAAACTTGGGCCTTAATATAAACACAGAAGAAGGTGTTTTTAGCTGTAAATAGTGTTTCAATAATTAAACATTGCGAACCATGATCTCATACACACATACACACACAAGACGACAAGCAGAATTGTACGAACTTTTAGAAAGCACGGGATAACGACATATTTTAAGCATTTAAATAAAATCAGTCTCTATCTTCCGTCAAAGACAGGACAGATAGAATCAGACTGAAACATTCAAATCCCGGCTGTGGCATTGAACTTTTCAGTCGAATTCTACCTTACCAACATTAGCCCATAGACGGCATCTACGAAAGAATAATTATCATACTCAGTTTGTCTTTCTTCCGCGGGAATTAATGGTACTCCCTGTACATGCCAAAGATCATAACTCTGAAGTCAGACTAAGTATTAAGTGCCGAGTGAAAGAGCATATACGTGCAGAGAAGTCTAGTAGTGGAATGCCGGCCTTGGAAAGCATTCCGAAACACTATATAGCTTATGACAATGCCCATATAAGAGCGAAAGAAACAAAATACAAACAAAATATCTCAGTCCGGGAGCCTATCGACATTTCTAACATCTCGATGACATCAACAGCTTACGTTTAAGCGACATTTAGAGTACCTGTTGTTTCTCCTGCCAAATACACAGAAAATCAATCAAAGCGGCTTTAAATGACGTCTAATAATACTCCCTCTCCCTAATTTTGCTTGGAGCAAGTGGCTTTGACGCGCGCTTGCCAGGCGACAGAGCCCTGACGAATAGAGCTAAGATTCTCTCGAACATAGGATTTTATTTCATTAATCCTTAAGATGTTGCTCAAGCTATAAAGTATTTTAATTTTAGGGAACCCAGAAATAAAGATTTATATGTGCAGACATAATTTCAAATGAAAGCTCTAGTAGAACATTTATATAAACAGAATAACCCAAATAAAACAACCAATAATAAATTAAAGCCCAGCTGTATGGTTAAATAACATTAAGGGAAGAAACAAAAAGGATAAGCCATTCCACTATATTATAGAACACATTACTGTGTGAAGAAGGAACATAGAAATTTATAAAAGACAGGATAGGAAACACACAGGCAAGTAGTTGAAATGGATTTCAGCAGAGAAAGGTGCAAGCACCCACGATTTAATGCTAGCAGAAGAGTTCCATTATAACTTATGATGCATCCAAAATAACTAAAACAATATATTGGCCTCATTACATATAAAAATTAATAATAGTAATAATAATAAATTATATTCTATAATTATGCTTATTTTATTCCCCGAACCAACTATTCACAGTTTTCAAGAATAAAGTTGCTTTCTGTCATATTTAATAGACTGAATTAAATGAAAATGTTTGAAATTTCTGTGCTAAAAGATCTGCTAAATTTCAAGATACGTTTTTATGAGAATTAATTAATATTTTCCTCTTTAAAAGCACTACAATGTGACATGAACTTCTTATTTTAGGTTACCAACAGGTACTTACCATCAGAATATGCTGGATGTAATATCTTCCTCATGGCAGTAAACGCGGCTCCCCACTGTGGATGTTCCAAATTATTGCAGGTTCCGCCTATCTCGCGGTAAGGATGTCTTTTGTCACATTTTATTGGTTCAAAACAGCCTTCCAGCTTTACATCAGGATATAAGAAGTCAAACTCTGCCATCCCATCTTGATTCTGTCTACAACACCACAGAGTAGAGATAGAGTAGATGTTTAACTTTTTCGAAAACTGAAAGAATCACCCTTTTTATTGTAGTTTGTTGAACACTGTAATTGCACAATGGCGGAAAGAAATCTGCCGATAATTTAACAGGAAATACCAATCAAAGAAACCCAGCAAAAATCTTGTCTTTGGCAGTCGTTTTTCTGATAAAAGTAATGCTCCTTTTTCCGAACTTTCCAACTACTCAGATGAAGCTTAAACGTATCGGAAACCTTCCAGAAAGCGAGTCTTCAGTATCAGAGAGATGGGTAAAACATAATAATAATAATAATAAATAATAATAATAATAATAATAATAATAATTTGTATATGAATAATTTGATTAACGAATTTTGCTATCCTTTTTTCATCGCTATATTTTATTTCCTTCTTTTTCACCGCCATACCAAGTTGAAAGGGGATATATTATACATATATAGGAATTGTACATATGAAAGGGGAACCACACATATAAGAATTATATGTTAATAATTTAATTCACTAACATGTTAAAATATTCAACATCTAACATTTGTACAGAGCTGATTGTAAGAAACGGGCGAGCAAGCAAAATTCCTGGAAAGGCATAATCCTAAGTAGAGCGTACCTTTCACAAGCCAACAGGCAGGGAACCGGTAACGGTACGGAGAAATAGAAAGAGACAGATAGAGAAAAGAAAGAGACGGAGATATGGAACTGGCTTCGCAACGCTCCAAGATGACCTTAAGCGCACGGATCTGAAGAAACACATTCTCATACATGTTAAGGTAACGCGGTCTTAGGACCAATAGGGAACGTCGTTACATTTTAAACGCAGAGGTGAGCGTCACTAGGCTCCCGTATATAAGGGTAGACAAGGCCTCAGAGCCCACTCTCTCTCTCTGATCTTCAAGAATTCACGTCGACACGAGGTGCTACAGATGCACGTGGGTGCACAAGGGTGGGAGTGCGTGTGCAGATAGCTAGGTTCCTGACTAATCTAAAGTGGTGGGATTATAATAATGGGAAAAGCTAGCCGCCCATAATTATTCCAACTGTGAATACACTTCACTGATTAAGGGAAACTTGCAGTGTGTTTTTTTAACTTGCCTCACCCACTATAACCTGAGAATTAATAATTAGATATAGTTAGGAGCTGAGGAAGCACACTGCAGAAGACCACAACAACCCAAGGGTCGACGATTTCGCGCTACAAATAACGCACAGCACCGTTTCCCGCTACAAATGTCGCCCAACGAGTATTTCTCGCTACAAGGTGTTGGACTGATCAGCAACCCTGGATATGCTATGATCCAGAGTTTGCTTGTTTCTCGACAGGCCACTGACCCAAAGCAATGGTTTGTTAGTTCTTGGGGGTGTAAGTCCTACAAAAAGGAGAGTAATCCTTTATCCTATCTTTCGGTATTATAAAGATGGCCTTTACATGTGCTAGACTCTGGCGGCTTATCTCTTAAAACCCTTGTTTTCTATCTGCACAATCTTCTTCTTGTTCTTTTCCTCCTCCTCCTCCTCTTTTTTTCAATTTCGCTTTAAGTAAGATAAAACTTGAATAGCAAAACGAGTGACAAGAAAACTAGTATTGAAACAAGTGCAATGGTTTCAATCCATCAATGGGGATGGATTAACTAATATTCTGCTTTTGTGGAATTTTGGTGTAGATCTGAAACGGATATGTGTCAGGTAATACAGATAATTGAAATGTGCTAGATCTTTCCTTTCCCTGTTATGAGGAAAAGTTATGCTTTTTCTTTTTCCTTCTGGAATCAAAGGAAGTCCAGGGAAAACCAAGTGGTGAAAATTAATTGATGCCTTAACTTTATTCTATTCGTACCAATAGAATTTCTTCCTTTTATAATTTACATGATAGCGTTCAGCTACAACATTTTTAACAAGGGACACACTTGACCTTGAGAGGCCGGACCTGTACAAAAACATGCTTAGAATACCGTCCACCATAAAGTCGGAGATCTGAGGCTTTTCCATGCAACCTACTAAAGCCAATGTTTAGCATTCATCGTAATTTTACCATTCAAACAATCTGTAATAAAAAGCCACACTAACTACATTTTTAAACGATGATACAAGCATCATTGTCATACAGTAGCGGTTTTAACTTACATGACGCAATTGGCGGGCGCCGGATCTGATAGGTCGAGTGAGCTCGCTCTGCGGTAGCCAAAAACCCACACTAGAAGTGATCACAAATCTCAAATAATCAGTATTAGTAACAAGCATGTCACAACCACCTTAAAATCTTATAAATGAATAATAACTTACACCGTGTCTTAAGAAATATTAAGGGCGGTCGTTGGGAGACTAAGAACAATACCTTCTATGGAATCGACTGGTATCAGCCTGGTAATCTCTGCCTGTCTTCTATAAGACTTTTGTCCTTCTTCCGTCCTACACTTTTTATATAGCGACTTTTACGCTACAAATGTCAATCCTTAGTTTCCTTATTTGCCAGTACCCTTCCAGCAGGACTTTGTGCTAAGGACGGCCATCACTCGAAGAGGAACTGACTTCAAATGATGTAATTCTGTCACGACAAAGGCGCTTGGATTTGTCTTGTTTCGAAATCGACTTCCAAATAAGGAAATTTGGTTATGATTGCTACAATATTGATAATGCAATCCTTTGCATTACCAAAGTTCCTTTTTAGGCTTGAATATAATCATTCAAATATCTCTTGTAGCAAGGCGAAACATTTTGTTTGCAAAGGTCTCAGACAAGTGAAGTTTGAGATGAAAACTTTAAAAGACTATTTATTTATATTTTCTATGACGTTCTATATATTTTTTCCAATCCTTTACTGATTTATCTGCTGCTAAGAGTTTCTATCGTGAATATCAGTTTCCGGTGACAAGTTCAAAATATAACCTTGTAACGTTATCCATGTATAAACTATCGACTTCCCGGATTTGAAAACAAAATCTTAACCGCAGCACCTTTGCAAAAGAATTACACACTTGCTCGCTGAAATCCATCATGGGCATGCAAAGGTTCCTGCTCAATACTCGAGATCAGCATGTGCCACAGCGTGCTGTTAATGCTGGCTCGATCATCAGTATACAAATAAATAGCAGAGAGGTTAGTTGATGTACGCTATACCGAGATGACTTCTTGTTCGAGAGAGAAACAAAGATACTGTTAACAATTACGGAGTAATCCTTATTCTATGAGACAAAATAATAATTATATTCTCTGCACAAGAAACTGTGTCTATAGGATCTGCAGTCTTTTCTTAACGCTGTATGTTCTCAGTAGTGAAAAGTGCTGCCACCTGAATAGAATGAAATTGAAATATGCATACCTGTTGAGGAAAGTCTTAGTAGCAAAGGCTGCCTCTACAGCCAGGTTGACCAGAGCCTCTCTGCGCGGCAGTTTCCTATGACGAGTTGAAAGAAAGTGGCCATAATCCGGAGATAAATGGTTCACTTTATGAACAATGTCACTGTTCAGGAGAAGCTGCTGTTTCTTCTGGACCCCTTTTAATGCTATCTTCGCACCAGCTACCAGTTCATGAACAGCTAGATACGCATTCGGATTTGTTGATATTCCTGAACAAAGAGCCAAAGTCTTAATGTAGATGCGAATAATGATCACTGAACTAAACAAAGCTTCAATGGACAAACATTCGTTGATAACTACATACAAAGTGTTCACGAGTTTGCACACTAACTCTCTAGGTTCGTACACTAAGAACAAAGTCTGCAACGCTCCCTTCCATGTATCAGTCCCTCAAGCAGGCTAGTTCAATGAGACAGGAAGAGAAAAACGACAATCAGAGCTTTCGCCGATGCCCCAGGTCTTCAGAGGAATACTAAGAATTACCTTACACAAAAGTGTATTGTCATTTACTTTTTATTTTTGGTTAACTTCTTAAGACTATAGCATTAGAACATGTATGCTTATAATGTAATTTCTTTTACGGTTGATGTATAGAATAAATCTCTGAAAAGTTAGTGCACCAATTCACGGAGCACCTGGGCATGCCTGTCGTGTATCATTTCCGATGCAGTTGGACAGCTAGTATTGATTAGTGTAAGAGCTATGGAATGAACCATCAATCACGGTTCTTCGGGCAGGAGATCTACTCCAATATTTCCATAAAATGCAATTTTCCCAGACTTACATATTTGTATACAAGAAATGAAACACCGATATATGCGAAATGCAGATGTAGCTTAACTGTAGTGTTATGACTTATTGGTTTGTTGTAAAGTCTTCAAACGAAGTTCAAAAAGACTTGTTAGCTTGTTATGTTGCAAACTTTAAGTTTATTTAACATAATGTAGTATGTTAATGAATAAGGTTATACCGGGTGAATCAGCTCATTCTGCAGATATATGCGAAATTTAGATAGGCATGCCCAGTGAACACTGAAAACCCGTCTGTCACCAACCTGGCCGAATACACTGCGAAGTGAATAAGTCTCCCATACTATCATTCTAATTCCTATACCAGCTTAAGATATTTTTACTCCCCTCTTTATGTTTACGAAAGCATTCTGGATAGAAACCAATTCCGAATATTCTCTCTGCCTGAATATAAGCACACTTGTATATTCTACGCATTTACAGGGTAACCTGACTGCTCGCACGGGGCTTTGCGTTTGGGTAGCACGACGTGCCACAACAGGCCGTGCCAGCACTCTTGTCTTCGCTTCTTAAATCTGTATTTCTGTAAACCTGTACATAAAATACAACAAAAATACCTGTTACCTCATAGCAAATGCTGTATGTGCAGAAGTCACTGAAACCCCAACTAGTTGTGCTAAGTTTGATAGCATTTTTGGTGGCGGACATTGAAGATTTCCGCCAATTCCGTCCAATGCTTCTTCTGTTAACACTGGACGTCTTCGCATGTGTTTCTTGTTTTACACTGAACCGGTGGTCTCAAATTTATTTACAAGATAGTGAATTAAGTGTTGGAAGGAGGCAATTGTACAGAAAACTTTAGTACAAATGCTTCACGAACTTGACGAGCCGATTCGTATTTATAATAACATTTGGTAACTGAAGGAAAGAAAGCCTGTCGTGAGCGCGGGGTATGGGAGAGACTAAGCCAACCGGCATTGGCCCTGACGCACAACACCGTGCGAGTGGTCAGGTTTTATACCGAAGACCTAGTAAATAATGGCATCATAGTTTAAACACCATCAGCTAGGAAACCAAAGAGGTTCACAATTAATCTTATGCTGGAGAAAGTGATTTTGTCCTCACCTTCTTCTATACATGTCGTTCAAGTGCCATCGGAGTCAACACAACTCCATTTGTACTTGGTATTAAAGAATATCTGCGGAGGGCAAAACTACTCAGTAGCTGATGGGTGTTATTTTACATAATTCATACGATAATCTGAATTTGATGTGTTACCATTACCGACTTTCTCTTCCGGATATCGTTTATTTTCACATCTATTCTATGCGTATTCATACACAATCTTAAATTAGAACAATTATTTAAGCAAATTACTATAAATGTTGTCAGAAATGGTTGGTTTCTATACACATTTTAGAGTAAACACACCAAAGTCAACTTTCTTTATATGCCTGCCACTTTCCTTGCATGAACTCAGGGGAAGTAAAATAAGGTATTTTAACGTGTATTGCTTAGAATATTGAAATTAGAAAAAGCATTATTTCGGAAATGGCTGATGGCATTGTATATGCAATTGTTCATTTTAGGTGCCCTATATTTTTCCGGAAGTTAAATTTGTCAATTTCTTATAGATGAAGAGGACTTCACAGATCATTCAATATATGCATTTCATTATTCATATTCATATATGAAAGTGGGACATTTAATCAAAATTCTTATTGCCGTTTCCGTGAAAATAAAAAAAGAACGAAACGATTTCCGCGTAAAGGGTAGTTTGCAGTAGGAGATTTTCTTGAAAATCGAAGCCTGCTATCCTTAAATATTTCTGACTGAATTATTAAATTTTTTATTTGTGAGACATTTCGTTTGTTTACTACTCATAGACAGATAGACATGCAAATGCACCAATTACTAAAAAAGCCACTTTTTTGTAGGAGTGGTTTAGTGAATCTCAAAATGTTCTTTTCCGATAAAATCGTATACCAAATTTTTGGGTAGAATGCAACACTTCCTTTACCTGCCACAACTAAGCGGCAGAGAAAACAATAATTAGTTTTATCTAACGAAATAAAGGCTCGAAATTTTTGGTATTTTTAGTTTAAATGACACAGTACGTAATTAAAACTTGTGCATTAAGCGTTTTACAGAAAATGGTTGCTTCTGTATTTTTATTTTTCGTAACAAACTGCGCTATCATGAAGAAAAAAAGGTTTTAGGATTTGATTCTGGTATCTTAGGGGAGCATTTAAACCAGCGCCATCACCACAATGCTTTTTAGAAAATGTCCATGTAGGAAACACAACAGTGTTAAGTCAAACTGGACATGCTTAAAATTTTGAGAAAGTTTGAACAAAGAATGGGGAATATTTTGGTAATGGTTAATGCCACAACAATTTGCTTGGACACAAATTCTACGTTTTTTTATGAAATTTACATTCTTCCTGCGGTAAGCTTTTGTCTGTCTCTAGTTTTCCAGTTACATACAGTTCAATGAGAATGACTTACTCGCTTACTGTTTACAAAAGTCCAATGTATATGTTTCACTTGTCAGAAAGCTGGTTTCTCATCCCAGAGTTCCCGTGTTCGATTCCTAGCTGAGGCAGGTAAACCTATTCTAAAGCCAAAAGCCGCCGATATGACCAGAGTTATTAAACACGGTAACAGAAATGAAACAGTTAATAATATAAATGACACGACACTTTAATAGGTTTTTAGAAAACAAAAGATAATAGAGATCCATCAGCGTCAAAGGCTTTATATGGGAGAATTCACACTACCACACTAGATGATCGCTAAATATAAAACCGAGAATTCATTTTTGAGCTATGTTGTTGTTGCTGCTGCTCCCTTTCTATCATATTCACTCACCTTTGTATTAAAATAGTTTGCTTTTTGTTCAGGAAATCTCGAGTATTTCCGGAGGAATCTCCATGTGGAATATTTTACAAAAAATATTTTACTTTCTCTAGCTTAAGTAAGCGGTAAACAAAGTAAAATAATAATATCAGTAGTAATATACAATAAAAGATGCGTAATTTTTAAAACATATCTGCGTTTCTGCAATATGTATAACATGATCAGCCAATCAGAAAATTTGAATGGCTTATTCTTAATGTTCGTTTATTGATGTTTTGGCTTCCGGTTGTGTTTTACCATGGGTATTCAGGACAAATGTATACAAGCATTTACATAACCCCCCGAGAACAGTAAAGTTAACGTAGCATAATGTGTTATAAAACTGATTAGAGAAGTTCTAGAAGTTATTATGACCATCATCACCATAACCAGCCTTTATCATTACTTTCCTGTGTCATCAGCCTGCTTTAATTCAACGTCCCTTTCATTACAACCTAGATGAAAGAGACTAACACCCAATTAGAAAATCTTGTGTCATGAAAATACAGGCTTGATTAATTCCTTTCTAGTACAAGATGTACATTTTATAATATAATGGGAACAAGCATAGTTCCGCAGTAGGGGCCATGCATGGCAAAATGTGTGAATTGTTTTACAAGTGTGTATTACCTGGTGCATATTCTTGAGCAGAATTCTTATAAGCCGACGCTGTAGCCGTCTGCAGATAACGTCCTGATTTTGATTCTGCAAAATAAATTTGTAAACAAGTGTATTTGCTTTTTTATAAACACCATATCTACTAAACTGTGATATTATTGTTTCAGTAGAGTTATATGTAAACTCTGAACGTTTTAGTCCAAAAGAAACAAAATGGGAGGAAAAAAGAAGAAAACTAACATTTGTCAGTTTTCCAAACTGTTTGCTTGTAAAATGTTCCCTACCCTCCAAAAATGATAATTTTTATTTTATATCAATATTTGATGTTATCGTGCATATTTGACTATATTGAAGTAAAAACAAAGTCACAATTTAGATATCATATATTAAATTCAGATTACTTCGTTTATCCACTCTTTACAAGCTATTCTTACTAAAACAAATTCTTCTATTACATCATATTAATCAAGATAAACCGTTGCAGAAATGGTTCGATTACACATTTTTTTCTAGGTGCAAGAGCATACAGAAGATGAAGCTATTAGTCAGACCTTTAAATGGCTATGAAATGGCTATGCAACTCATCCATTGCATACTGCGAGAAATAAACTACTTAGTACTTCAAAAAAGTATGAACTATATGAAAATTGAAACGAATAATTAGGGAATAATGCCATAAATAGTGAGTTTTAACGTCTATGTGTCTCTTACGGTTTACCAGTTATACAGAAGCACACAGAATTTATTCAGAACGCAACACGAAAATTTTCATACATTCCTCCACCCGAAACATTTGTATACATGGAAAAGCTTTCATTATTTTTTATTTCTTCAAAAATAGTTCAAACTATTTTAATTAAAATACTATACGTTTAAGATATTTGTATGACAAATATCTTAATATATTCACTGAATGAATTATGTATAGTTTTATATAACTGGCAAACCATAAGAGGTAGACAAATACTACATAAGACATGTAGAATTGGTTGAAAACAAAATTTCTTTAATTTTTTGTGATGTTAGCAGTTTTCGAGATAGTTTTGTTATTGGCTGTTAACGAGGCGTTGCGAGTTTTAAAATGAATGGATAGATAAATAAATAAGTAAACAAAATAATAACTGGAATTTCAATACATTTTTAGCACCATCTTTACACGAATAGGGTACTCTGTGTATACATACCTGTTTGCTCATCCCCTGAAATGCAGCAGACGCCCATTGTGCCTGTCTGCAAGTTGCAGACCTTGATCCTCGCTGCCGAAGTCACATGGGCAGGACACTGCACGGGAAGTACACATTGCGCCGGATATTCACATTGTCTGGGCACTCCGAAGTTTCTAAGGCAATGACATGGAACGATTACAGTTCAAATGTTTGGTGTTGGTAACGCTCTAATGGTCCTCAGAGCTTTCAACTCCTTGTTAATAACGCAGCAAGCTCAAAATATACCGTGTGATCTTTAAGTCCTTCCACAGTGGAATAAGCTGATAATATGGCGGTGGACTGGTTTGAATGGATTTGTAGGAACAGTAGAAAGAGAAAATAAATAAAAGTTATAATTATTGAATTATTTTTATATACTATTGGCTTTGCAGCACCGCAAAAGAAATACTTGGGTCTACCACTTCTTATAGCGCTATGAATGGAACCAATCTCAATGAAATGTGTTTATTATATCATAAACAGTATTCCGAAATGGTAATCCGGGATTTGGAAACTGGTCTGAAAACTTCTGTTTCACCGTTTCTGTATATTTTCCACTTCTATAAAACATTCTTCACTAACAAAACACACGCTGTTCAATCGAAAATATTTTCAGCTTAACTTCAAATGAAAATACATTTACACACTGGCAGAGACAACCTAACGCTGACCATCATTCATAACCCTTGTTACAATACGGATAGAGCTTTGAGCACGGAAGGCCCGCCGTATCCTGACAGGCATTAAATAATATGTAGCTACCAAACGTTTTGAGAATTATACCTGGAGTACTGTAGAGGGACTAAAAGATCGAACTGTAGTACCGAAAGTACTTTTCGGAAATATTTCATGTTGAGCGCTACAAGATTTCTTTTTCTTTATAGTCAATAACGTCCTGTGCTGACAGTGCTTTAGAAAACGTTCACATTATAAAAATGTAAGTTATTATTTATATGGGCTAATTAAACTTTAATAATAACAGGATGTTACAGAAGTTCAGGAAACAAGAAAGTCTTTTGGAATACACATAACGTTATACCATTTTATCAGTCAGACTTGATGTTAAACTTTTGTTTTCTTCTTTCTTTCAGTCAAAAAAGTAACAAATAAATATATAAAAGTTAACTTTTAGAACACAGTTGATTTTACTATAGATTAAATAAGTTTATTTCTGAAAGTCGATAACGTATATGTATACAGGTTACTTTTAGTAAACTCTCCCATATACTCCAACTCTTTGCAATGATTTCGCCGACCTCAGACAAAGCCTTGGGAGGCCACCGAAATCAAGCAAAAGTATCCGAAATTTGTCTGAGACTAGGAACCCCGGCAAAACGAAGAGGGAAGCCCTAACGAGTGCCGTAGGGAAATAAAAGACCTAAGCTGAAAAAGAAACAATGTAATACAAGCACACAAGTCCCCCAAAAGAAAAAAAACTTGAGGAAGGAAACATCCACCCAAAATAAATTACAAAACACTATAATTTTAACTGGCTTTATTTTATCCAAAAATATGCCACATTGTAAATGCCCCATTAGAAACAATGACAAACTATAGAACAAGCGAGAATGAAAAAGAACCCAAAATGCTCATCAATCAAAACAAAGTTTTACAAATTTACTAGAGCTTAATTTGGAAAATTACTTTAATATTAAAAATCAAACAACAATTAATAATCATACTCAAAAACATCAACTGAACCCTTAAACAATAAACGAAACCATATTCAGGCAAAGAACAATGAAATAATCAGCCAAGGAAATAGTTGTTTCAGGACCGAAATAAAAAAAACTCAATCTTTGCAAACGCTATATAAAGTTAATGTGACATGTATTAATGTTTATACAGACATCTGGAAACTATGTCCATGTAAATTTAAATTCCTAATTAATTGAAATAATAATCGATCACTACATGTACATGTCAAAGAGACCCAAAACATCTAACTCGTACGTTAATCCGAGTTTTTAACAACAAAATACCTGAAACAACTATTAATAAAACTGTTGCTGAAAGAAAAAAAGATTAAACCTAAGTCAAGGTTAAACGAAAGAAGCCTTAAACACATGCACTAAAAGGGCAAATAGCTTAGCAATGCCAAAGCGAAAGTTCTCACGTAATGTAAACCAGCGAAATTTTAAGCCAAGCACTAAACAGTGAAACAGAGAGGCAAAATGATAAAATAGCCAAACCTTGATAAAAAATTAAACCCGAAACAGGTCAACCAAAAGCTACCACACGAAACAATTTGTCCAGTATTGCAAGCAAGCCCTTAAATTTCTCTTAACTTTAATCAATGACCTTTTCACTAGTTTCAAAAATATTTTATACAAATACCTTGCTTAATGGAAACCTTTTTAGGAATTACAATTTATAACCATAGTGCATAACTACAAAGGGACACGTACAAGTAAAATGGAACGGCTGCATAACACATGGCCAATTCAATTCTTACGAGAATGAAGTGAAAATTTACAAATTAACTACACACTTTAAAACAGCTAAATGTGTGGGCTAGTCGCTTAGTATAATTGCTACAAATGTAATGACAAAAGGAACACTTCCATGTCACATGGAACAGCTCAATAACACGTGGCCAATTTAACTCTTAGACGAATGTAGTGGAAATTTACAAGAACAAGCGAACACCTTAAAGCAACTAAATAAGAGGGCCAGTCACTTAGAATGATAGCTGCAAATACAATCACTTTAAATATGGCTTCAACATCCCCACTTCCTTCAAACTAGAATACATGAGCTGAAAACAAACCTTACCTTTGTGTCGCAAAGTCGAAACTCCCGTCGGGAAAACGCACGGAAATGTAACGCAGTTAGCCAAGGAATTTAGAACAATTTAAACTAGCACATTCCTAATAAATGCTAAACCATCTTACAGAATTTTGAAAAGGATCTAAGAAGTACTGACAAGCAAACAAATTTATAGGCGTTTCCACTCCGGCACGTGCTCTCCCAACTGCCACCACGAGTACAGCCGTAACTAAATCATCCCACGTTACCAAAGCCCACAGACAGACTACCGACCGGCCACGAGGCAGGCAGGCACCAACCCCTTCAGGGCAAGGCGACAAACCATCCAAAAACAAAATCTAGTACCGGAGATACCAACACAGACGTCATGACAGGCTATTCTGAGAGACTGGTCGTACAATAAAAGTATACATCCAAGCAAATCAGCACATCTTTAACCTAGATATAAGCATGTCGACGTACAGCATAAACAAAATGACACCTATCTCGTGTCACCATAGACTTCACTTCATTACCTCGAACTAATTACCCGCTATATTATATATGTCTGCTAAGATATATCAAATCAAGTTATCTAAGACAACCATCCTCCAGTTTATTGTTCTGTTTTGATGTTTTTGCTAAGTTTAACTTCCTTAAGCAGGTACATTATAACCGAGGATGAATAAATGCATGAAATTAACGCAGGAATGAGACCGAGTTTTATACAGTTAAACGTTATTTGACATTCTTGAAAAGCCAAATTTTATTTGAAAAACTAGGAGTGTAATTATGGGCACAGAGCTATAGGACATTAAACTCGCGAAGTTAGATACATTTTGGAATTTCTATGAATAACGAAAAAAAAGTAGTATCATTCTAAGCATCCTTTTTAATGACTCAGGTCTGCGAAGAACAATGTAATGAATCAAGTGATTGGTGAAATGTGCCCGCATTCAAAGGATAAGGGAAAACAACAGAATTAACGCTATCCAGTACATTCATTCTAATTTAGGCTGTTTTTTTATTTATTGTTAGTTTGTTTACTATATCATCTTTTTGGGGCCTGAACTATTAAGATGTATGTACTTGTAAATGTGGGCAAAAATAAATGACGCACATTTTATATTTAAGCTGCAATTTCTTTTCTAGATTCTAAATGTCTAAAACTATTCCTCAACATAGTTCCCACTATTAAGGGACTAGTTTATTCTAAATGTTCATCATAAATCGACGTCACCTTTGCTGCCAGGTGAGGGTGGGTGGATGCTCAAAAATTTTCAGCAAAATGAACAACAAACATTCGCCCCGCGGTCTGTCTTGTCACTTATAACTTCCATATGTTTCTTCATTTGAAGAAGCCCTTTGGTGAAAATATATTGATGAGGAAGGAGGTAGTAAGGATTGTATCTGTACCTGTTTCATCACGAGCGACCTCATTTTATAACAAAGGAAGGCAAAAATCCGTGTCGCTCTTATGACGAGTGTATCAGTAAAGGTTTGAAATGTGCAATCTAATGACAGCAAAATGCTTGGAATACACACACACACACACACACACACACACATATATATATATATATATATATAAATAATACAGCTTTTAAAAAAATGCGCCCCTACATAGTCAAAAAGAATAAATACATACATATTTTGTTTTGTAGTTTGGTTATATCTGTGCAGCAAGTCTTCCTTTATTTGTTAGTGACAGTACATGAAACTTTTGAGCTGCATTTAATGTATGACAGAAGAAAAATCTACTTCAACCACCACTGCCATATAAATCTTAGCATATTACAATTAACTAATACAATACAATTTTCAGAAAAAGGAAGTAGTTTTGATTACTAAATATGCAGTTTATTGCAAGATTAGTGGCAACAGCGTCTTGTTTGGCGCTATTATTAGTAAATACAGTTTACGTGTACTGCCTCAAGAACAATCACATTTATAATATACGTTTAATTATTGTAGATTGTTGTCTGGCGTGCCCTAAAACCATGTTTAACAAGTACGATTAAAGACATGCCATTAAAGTTTATGCTAGATACAAGATTGTTCAAGAATGTTGCACATTACTATAGGGGCGACTTCTGGGGAAGTGCCACTGAGCAAAAGGAAAGAAAGAGAAGTGTTTAGGAATTGTGTATAAAGAGTTGTTACCATGTATGTGTTCCCTCATTTGAACACGCGCGCTAAGCGGCGCCCGCTCTGCCAGTAACTTTCTGAAGCTTTGTGCCAATTCCAAGTTGGCACCATCCACGCTCATAAGCGCTGTGTATGAGGCTGTAGTATACGCTTCTACACGTTCTTATGGGAGAGGTGGAGCCAAGATTGCTCTGACTCAGAGCTTATGTTTCTCCCGCTAGAGAGCAGTAAAGCACAGAACCTAGCGACAATGGTAGAATACATATTCCGCGCTCAACCTACCTTTAAGGCAGTGTCACCATCTTGGTGCAAGTTAATGTTAATGCATTTGGAAACGCAAATTAATGCTTAATTAAATCGACTGCAGAAACAATGCACTAAAATATCCTTATAAATAAAAGTACATGGATTTGAATATTATTATGTCTTTAGGATTTCAAACTAAGTAGAATTATTGGTAATGACTGATCTTATCCACCACAGAACAAAAACCTAACGTTTCACATGTGTTGAGCAACCGCTTTCAGAACAATGAAATGGAATGAGAAGCGTAGGGGATGCGGCACTATCCAGGGAGTCCGGACATCGCACCGAAAGCCCCCACGAAGGAGGTAGCCCCCGGGAAGAAGGGATCAGGTGAAGGAAGACACCGGGTGGTCGGAACCAGGAGCGATGGCGCAGCAACGACAGGATCCCTAAAGTTTCCAGATGTAAACGCCCTAGCAGACGGACAGGCAGACCGAGGATCCCGCCCCACATGGGGTCCAACGCCCCCGCCGAGGGCGGTCATTATACCTCAGCAACCAGCCGAAGGCCGAGGGACGGAGGACGTTCACAGAGAGCAACCTCTTTCCCTGCCACACTACACCGAAACTCCATCGGCAACACTTCCAGCCCTGCAACAGACCAAACTAGGTGAAGGATGAATGAAATGAGCAATGGAATGAAATGGAGAGACAGGAAATTCTGGGGAGGTAATGATCCTTCCCAGCATTCGCCTGGCGACCCGGGGAACCCCCCAAAAAACCGGTGGGGGAGGTCGGTCACAAAAATCGAACCCATGGCCTCCCAAATGCGGGCCACAGACGTAAACGCCTGAGCCATCCCGCTCGTTTTCAGAACAATAGTAAAGCACTTCTGTTTATGTTCTGTAGTAATAATTAAGTACAAAGACGTTGAAGACGTTGTAGTTCACCGCGAAATCGGGTGACTAAAACAGTGTAGAGTGTTTCCTTTAAGCGAATATTCGGTTGTGTGTAAAATTAAAAACATGAACATAGTAAATGAATTACTAGGAACTCAATTAAGCAATAGGACTCTCAGTGAAATAATCAATACAAGCATTGGGTAGCCTACTCCCGGATCTGAATCTGCAGCAGCAAGCAAAACTCGATGTCATAAGTTCAATCCAGAAATTTACCGAAAGAAGAAATGGATTTGTAGCTATGGGGAAAACAATGTTCTTGTTTTGTTTGCCTTGCGTGTTATTTGGGGGGAAGCCCATTGATGTAAGACCGGAATAACTGATATTGGACATACATGGTCATTAAATTCTTGTCAGTTGCTTAATATATTCGATGTTACTGCTTGAAGTTGGTAAACATACCGGGTGAGTCTTCTCAGCCTGCGGATTGAGTAGTTATGCAGTCCCGGCATTATACAGGCTTTGCTGTAAACACTGCCCACTGCATCGCGTCGTATCAATTTCAGCCGAAATGACTGCTTTGCACCACTATGCGTGCAGTAATTTGCACTCGTAGTGCAACAGTGTTCGCGTTGGCCTTCAGTGGCGAAGGTCCCAGGTTCAAATACTGCCACCTGAAGGTATTTTTTGTGTTTAGTAAATTTAACGAGAGTTGATAGTTTGGCATGGAAGTGTATTTTCACTTAATTAATTTAATTATGCGAATTTAATTAAACACAAATTGCTACTTGTTAGAATATGCTTTAATGAACGTCTTAAATAAATGCATATAACATTGTAATTATAACATACAAACATAAGACATTATTAAATAATATTTTACTATCTAAAGCTATTCTTTCATACAAAAGAAAGCCAATAAGTTGTTCTGAGAGTTTACAAAATGCAGTACTTACATACAAACTAGATAACGTTTGCAAGTCCATATTATGATCGTTGTGAACCTCCCTCGTTCCCAAAGTATGCATTTAACAGTGACTATGACATCATGCCGCACCATCACACACATAAACCTTTACGATTTACTCGTTTCCTCCATGTGGTTGTAATGGGTGTTCGAACTGGCCATCATGCCGGCGGCTGCAAGATCTCAGTCTAACTATCATCACCAGCCTAACCCGGCGCAACGTGGCCGATGTGATGTCACGGAAAGCTAAGATGATGCGTTCCCTGAGCTGTAAGAAATCTAATGGGATTAGTTCTGGTGAACGCGCTGGCCACTCTATTGGTGCATGCCGTCCGGTCCATCGCTCAGGGAAGGTGGCATCGAGATAAGCCGTTACACGACGGGCCAAATGAGCTGGCGCCCGATTATGCTGGTACCACATAGTTAGTCGGTTCAGCAACAGCACTTAATCCAGTACAGAAGGCAGCTGGTGTTGTAGGAAGTGGATATAGCGATTCCCAGTGAGTTGGCCATCATAAAAATACGGTCCTATTAGATGATCACTGAATATACCAGACTAAACGTTGAAACACCTTCGGACTTGTAAGGCCGCCTCTCGCATCCATTGTGGGTTTACAGTACTGAAATAATGTATGTTGTGGCCATCTACATGGCCTGTGTTGTGGAACCTTACTTCGTCTGTAAATAACAAGTTGCCAAAAAATGTGGATTTTGTTCAGTTTGTCGTATGATCCATCTAATGAATGCCACTCTCCGTCCATAGTCCGGCTACATTAGCTCCTGGTGTAGTTGAAGATGATAAGGGTGAAACTATATATCATGTAGTATTGTCCACGCGGAAGACTGGCTAATATTGAAAAGCTTGTGAATGTCCCTCGTACTAGAATGCGGATGCTGAATGACATAGTCAGTCACACGATCCGTCGTTGCTTGGTCACAGACAGGGCGACCTCTTTGTGGATGTGGTGTCCTGTGCACTGTTCCTGGATCCAGAAGGCGGTTCTCTAACTCACAAAAACCGTGTGATCTGTAGGAAGTCTTGTGTGTGGAAACCTCTGTTGGTATAGGCGACGTACCTCCGTTGTATTCTGCTGCGCTTCCCGTATACTAACAGCATGTTCAGATACTCTCTATGCGAAAATATTGTTCCACAGTTAGCACGAACGGCTGGAACTTCGTACTGCATTCGAAAAGAAATGATTATTTGCTAGAACGTTCTCGAATAATGAAAATAAATGAATAAAAACCTCATTTACTCATAGGCGTGATTTAAACTTCTGATCTTCATCATGACCTTCCAGCATGTTAACCACTGCACTACTAGAGTACATTAAGAGCGAGCACCACCGTAGCCCTAATAAGTGGGCTGGTGAATGCGGTGTCAGCAGGGATTTATTTTCACGCTTTTTTTTTCCACCACACATAGAATGGCTCAGCGGCCGCCACTGTATTACTTTAGAAAACATTGAGAGAGATATCACCGTATCGTACTGTGGCTAGGTGGACGAGTGTACTTCGCATGGGGAAGGAAGATGTTCATAAACGACTTGGAACATACACAACATTTACATGTAATTGATGTAAGAACGCAACATGGCACACTGCGGAAATATCTCTACAGAAATAGAGTTCCCAATGTTGCATGCGGCGCCGATTATTTTTCTGTCGGCACAATTACATAGCTTACCTCTAGACGCCAACATATTTTAGTTTTCCTCCCTCCCCTCTCTTGTCATCTATGCATAATTTCGCTTTTATTTTAACGATTTACGCTGCCTTTGCTGCCCGAGTTTGTGATGGATTTTGAGTTCTGGTGAGGAGTGTTGTATCAAGCTTTGGACCGTCTTGAGTTGTAGTGAGTGTTACGTCTTAGTAGAAATATAAGGAGAGAACGGAAACACAAAGGATTTGCCGCCATCTGATAAGGTTCTTTGATCTATGCCGCTAGCCCCGCCCCCTCCCTTTGTGTTCTCACACGCCGGCCTGGTCGCGTGGCGCTAGCCCCGCCCCCTTCCCTTTGTGTGCTGATCTAATGCCGACAGGGTCTGTGCCGGCAGGTCCCCCCCTCCCCCTGTGGTCACGTGCCGGTGACCCGCCCCCCTCCCTCCCCCATACGCGTGTCCTCCCTCCCCTTTGTGTTCTGGTTGGTTCCCTGTGGATAGGTGGGAGAGTGTGTATTGTTCCTATACGGTGACTACATTCCCGCCCCCTCATTGTGACTTGTCTAAATCCCTGCCGTGTGATTGGCTTGGGGTAGGGGATGTGCCGCTCGGGGTGAGGGGTTATATGTGAGGGTTCTCGGTGCGTGACGTTGGCGGAGTGGGAATGCGATTCTCGATGCCTGCCGCACATCGGCAAATCGTTTGAGTACATAATTGCCTCAATCAATTAGGTAATGTGTGTTATTGAAAAAAGAATGCCCATCATATTACTACTAATGCAATTAAACGCTGTTCGTCGAGCAATTAAGTATTTTTGATTGAATCGCGCACACCTTGTCCTAAACCCCCCTTATATTACTACTATTGCAATGAAACGCGGCTAGTCGGTTGATGAATACATTTAAGTATTTTTTGAATGATTAATTGACTCGCGCGCAACTGTTCGTTATCGTATATGTGTGGTAGCATGTGTATAATTATTACGAGTAATAACATTTATTTAATTCTACTTTTGAGGGAAAATATATTTTGGATTTATAAGAATATTACAACACATAGATGAAAGGACAGACTTGACGTAACACTCGTTATCGCGTGATAATTGCGGTGGAACACCGACCGCAACCTTCCACTGCGAGACGTTTCGCCGGAATGACAGGCTCCGATACTTCCACGGGCGAGTCAACTAGCGCATCCCCTCCACTTGCGTTTCAGTTCGCCAGCTACACTAGCGCACCAAGTGGTAATATGAGTGAAACTCCAGCGAGTGTTTTGCTCACAGCGCCCCTGGCGGTCATATCCGAAAGTTGTGAATTCACCATATTTAAACTCATTATGGGTGCAAGACAGCCATCTTAACTCTATATAATTCTGCGAAATATGATTCCGGAAAAAAAATAAAGGCGAATTAACATGCGAGGTGCGTTCATGTCGGCTCCGGAGGAATTGATTATGAAATAAATAAAAAATAAATAAGACTCTCGCTGATCGATGAAAACAATTAAATATTTTTAATAATTAATGTAATTGACTCGCGCGCCTAGAGATATCTCACCCAATTATTCATCTACCATGAATATCTCACTTCTAATGAAACGGCGCAGTCTATCGATTAAAAACAATTAAGTTTTTTTATTGATTAATGTAATTGAATCGAACGCAACTGTTCGTTATCGTATATGCGAGAATATTACGCGTATATAACTATTACGGCTAATAACGTGTGTTTAATTCTTCTTTTGAATTGCGGGTTTATAAAAAATATTACATTGCTTAGATGAATTAAAAAGCAACTTAAAGCGAAATTGCAAATAGCTTGTATGAGACGTTAACACGAGAACCCTTTACGAAAAAACAAGACGCAATGTGACAGCAATGCCCCGTCCATCAGGAGAGGCGGTTAAACCAGGACGCGGGGGTTTTCCCTACTACCTGCTCTTAATGGCTAGGGGTATCCAGCACATAGGAGTACGCTTCAACAAAGACCGCTATGTCTCTTCTCGCACGAGAGAAGTAATAATTACAATTCAAAACAGACGTACCTGTAAGTAACACGCACGAAGACTACAAATATAAATTTTATATTCGTTTTAAATGTTCTTTCTAAAGACGTAGCGAACTTTGAGAAATTCAACGAATTATTCACTGGCGTACACTGGCTGAAAGAAATATGGTGTACACCCCTGAAGAATGCATATGTAGACCCATTAGCAGACAAGGGCAAAACTCTTCCACACCATTAATTTTCGTCAGAAGAATGTAAAAACAAGTCTTGTATAGAGCTCTTAGTGAACAATGACACACGTTTTCCAGTTGATTAAACATCCAAAGTGTTCTGAAAAACCACAGGCCCTCGGGGATAAATAACTTTTAGCGACACAAAAAGATCTTAATGGCTTCCTCTGTCCAGAAATTCCATCATACACTGCTGCATCACCCTGTCTAGACATGTTTTAAGCTTACCACAAAAAATGTTTTCCCGATAATTAATATAATTCTACATGAAGAATATTAATGATTTAAGTTTTCAATTAAACGTATACTGTATAGATTCTGTACTTAAACATTCGATTGTATCTTTGTCATTATTTAAATACTCGCGTACAAGAAATGCAAACATGATATCAAAAAATTAAACTGATTTTTTTTCGGGATGTTAAACAAAGAAATATGATTTGGCGAGAGTAATATGAAGAATAAAAAGTATTCAGAATGATATTACATACGTTATTAAAATAAGGCTCTCGCTGATCGATGAAAACAATTAAATATTTTTTTATTAATTAATTGTATATGAATTGACTCGCGCATTTGCTTGCTGTCGTATGTGCATGATTATTACGACTAATAGCATTTGTTTAATTCTAAATAATGAAATATGGAGCCTTGCCTAAACAATCCTCGTTACTCTTAATTTATTCCATTTTTAAAAAGATTGGGCTTAGTAAACATAGGACGAGTACGATTTTAAATACCCCATCCATTCGAGAGATATTTTTCGAATATTCCAGCATGTTAATATAAACTTAATACACACACACACGCACAAATTCATTTCAAGTAATCTAACGATATTGAATAAAATATTAAATGTTTAAGATATTGTAATGAGAAATGAATTGTATATCTCGAATTTTCTGGGCCGCAGGCTGCAGGATCGCTCATCAAATACCGTAATGATTCAGACACCCGAACACCCGAATGGTAAGCATTCTTCAGAGTTTTTAAATAAGTAATGTAACAATTCATATTAACTTCTTGTTCATATTCTTTATTATTATTTGTATTATTATTTCCAGGAAGTGGACTTTATTTTGGTATCGACCATCCATCGAGCGCTGCACAGGCAGCGCCAGGCTTCCAAACCTTCCTGGTACCAAATCATCATGGAGACGGCTCTGCCATCCGTACATGCAGCAACACTCGTAAGGTGAGAATTTACAGACGGGTGTTTGAGGATTTTAACTAAAAAATTACATGATAGTAGACATACAATGTCGATTCTGGCACACAAAGGCATGCCTCCGACAGCATAGAGTTCTGGATTGTATAAGGAGAAAAGGATATATTTAAGGGGAGTTTCTCACCCATATGCAGTCACATAACTCTTTCGGTCTCCCAGAATGGTATGTATTTTTCACGAGGGTGTTTAAAACATGTATTTTTTTTCACGTATAGAGTGTAGATTCTTTAGAACTCTGTACTTAAACATGCTATACTATTATTATTTATTTATTTTTTCCAGGAAATGGACTTTATTTCGGAGGCGGTATCGGTCAACATGCGACCGCTGCACCGGTAGCATCAGGCTTCGCGAGCGTTGTACCAGCAGGCTTCGCGACCGCTGCACCGCCACCTCCAGGCTTCCAGACCTTCCTGGCACCAAATCAGCAGGGTGGGGGCCCTGCCCCATACATGCAGCAAGCACCGAACGGTAAGAATTTTTTCAATATTTTACGAAGTTCTTTTTACACATTCTATATTATTATTAATATTGTTATTATTTTCAGGAAGTGGACTTTATTTCGGAGGCGGGTTTTTTCTGGGAATGTCTCCAAAGTATTCTTCATTCTGAACGACTTTTGCAAAACTGATAAACCATAAGAGATAGACAAAATTTTACTACACAAAAAATGGAGATCGCGTTAAAATACATAATTTATAACATATACATTCTTGTTGTTGAGTAAATCGTTTTTCGAGATATTGCTTGTTATTCCCTTAAAATTTTCCAATACTTATACTTTTTCTCAAATTCATTATTCTTGTTTTATGTCCTCGATATGCAAAGAGAATGGAATGCACCACATAGCAACCAGCGTTAAAATATTTGACTATCGCTTAAAACCTATCATATTCACATTGTATCGTCATGAAAATTACCAATAACATTGACATCTCGATATCTCGATTAACATGAAGCATATAGGGAATAAGTGCTTGTAAAAATAGTTTGTACAAGAGTAGAGAAAGCCATGTGAGTGTATCACATCAGATTTTTTGATATTGGTTTAAATTTTCAAATACTTTTAACTTTTCTCAAGCGGTAACTCGCTATTCGTTTTTTCCAGTGGTAATGCATAGAGAATAGAATTATAAAGCCAGCACATGGCATCAGACGTTCTTTAAACATCTGTAACGTGTCTATTCACAATCGAAAGGTTGCTGGTTCGAGGAAAATTATATCTACAGAAACAATACATTATTTTCGCTCTGTGATTAATTTGGTAATGTAACAATAATTAACAATGAATTTTTAGCGGTAAATGTAAAAAATAAAATATATTTTTTATTTCCTAGCGTCATACGCAGAAGCATTCCCCTTAAGGAACGCTGGCGTGAGCGATGGTTTCCCCCATAACGGGTTTAGACTTGCTTACGAAATGTCCCTGTGCGAGGCTAGCATTTCCCTCTCCTTCTCGAATTTTTGGAGTAGCCAATCAAAATTGCTGTATTATATAACGTCACACCTCTCACCCCTTCAGATTTTTATCAGGCGAAGCGATATAAAAGCAGTAGCTTCCCCAGCGATTTCACTGTATTGTGACAACACAGCGAGCTAAGATCTCCGCAAACTTTTCTCATTCAAAGTGAAATTTCAACGAACATCATGTCTGGTAAGTTGTAACAAAACACTTCATTTACTTTAAAAGTTAAATTATTACTCTGTACATTTAACTTATATTCGCGTTCTTGTTTTTAATGCATGGCATTTATATGCGAATAGCTGAGCATTCTAAAAGTTAATAGCTAGACAAGTGAATTTTCTGAAATGTGAACAGTTTAGTTAAGTATTCATTTTAGGCAAGCTTATTCTACATTTAATAGCTAACTGCGCGAATTCTCAAAATGGGAACAATTTAGTTAAGTATTCACCTTGTTGAGTAATTATTATTCCAGATATTTAAATACAGAATTTCACAGAGTGAATTATATTCCTTTTTGGAGAAAATACAATTATTTGAATACCTTATTAACGTTTTTGCTTTAGAATATTACAAAAAGTCTGTTGCGCGAATCATTCGCTCTAACAAAGTAAATATCTACATTATATTAAAACATTTAAATTGAAAAATACAGTACTTAATGAACTTCATTAGTGAATCAGAACCT
Organism: Deroplatys truncata; assembly: GCA_030765065.1. NCBI lineage: Eukaryota > Metazoa > Arthropoda > Insecta > Mantodea > Mantidae > Deroplatys > Deroplatys truncata. The sequence goes on along the minus strand of CM060978.1, from coordinate 144,248,829 downwards.
CAATTATATTTACACATATTATCATTTTCAGAAAAAAGTTAATAAGTTTGTAACTTTCAAATAAATGAAATTTTTGTTATGCAACACATTCTCTAATAAAGAATATGTTTTTTTTCTCTTCCTAATGCAGAAAGTTTGACATCTCAACTTAACACATTGGCTGAGGGTAGCATTTACCCAGCCGTTCAAAGACTACAAGATCTTCAGCCAGAGGAGCCTTATAATATAAAATCCTTAAGAAAAATTGATACTCGATACGGTGCTAGAGTCGTTGCACTTTTAGAGAATAAGCAAGTGTTTCTCCCGACAAGATATTCAACCCTAACAAGCCAACAGTTGGAGGAAATGCCTGGGAAGTTTCAAATGGTATATCATGGAGTAGTACCAGCCGGCAAGTTTAAGACATGTAAATTGTCTTTTCTTCCTATTAAGGTTTGTAGAAATAATTCAGCTATCCTTTCAAAGCTTCATTTAGAGTTACATTCGTTGAGTTTATAAATTCGCACTTCAGTAGGATAACATTTGTCTAAAGTATACATCAATATGTAAAAAAAATAACGTCCAGGATGTAGTCTGAGCGAGGATCTGCAGAAAGAAGTTTAATAGTCTATTCACTGATTCTTTACCTCAAAGCAGATACCTACAGTAAGTTTCAAATAATTTCCAGCACGATAGCAGTTGTCAAAAGCAGGCATCACTGTATTAAAAAAATATGTGTAAATAATGTCTAGATTGTACTCTGTGTGATTTCGTGCAGAAAGAACTTTAATACCCCTTGCAGTGATTCTCCACATCGAAGTATATACCTACAAGAAGTTGCAAATAATGTGAATGTGTGTTACAGGAATGCCCAGCTGAATGTAAATGAAGAGGAAGAACGAGATAGCTTAAAACATCATAAACAGAAATGTGATAGGAACATTCTCAACACATCCCAGTAACCTCAATCAATGAAGAATTGCACCAGTGCGGAACATACATGGAAAAAACATCCGCGTGTGTAGAATATAACAATAATATATATATAATTATGTACTCATTATTACTGCTATACCAGCCTATACCATTGATTTCATAAATAATTTCATAATTGTTTAATGAGAATGCCTATCTTAAAAACATTGATGCTACATGAACTATTACTGAAAGAGACTTGAATAAATGGGAATCTAGAAGCCAGAACCATCTTAATATTGGGCTGTATGATATGAGGTGTATAAAAAGATTAATAAAAAAATGAGGTCTATGTAATATAAACAACATTTATTTTTTATAAACATTTTCCTATTACATTCCTATACAAAAAAACATACATATTTCCTAAAGACAAAGGTGATAGTCTAGACATTCTAAAACACTCAGTTATATACATTTCACAGAAAGAGACCTGCATTATCCATAAAAAACTAAACATCTCAAGAATGTCTGGATGATGTATTTTATAAGTACAAGGTTTTGATATTTCAAAGTTCCTGTTAACCATGACTGTAATTGATTAACACAATTTCTCGATCCTGTCATGCTATAACTTTAGAAGCTTTCAGCTTACTTATAATCTCCTCAATCTCTTGTGTGTGACTATTATTACCAGCATTCCTCGATGCAATTAGTAACCTCAATATATTTACTAGTCTATTTGGATTTTCAAGCGTAGATATCACTGAATCATCATCATATGAAGATTTCATATTCTCGCGACTCCCGCTGTATCCAGATTTTTCACCATCAGTAGTCTCCAGTGAAGAACAGAGGCTTGATCCGGTATAACATCCCCCTCTATACATCTTCGGATCTTCGAGTGTAGGAGAGAGAGTCGATCCAGTATAACATGTTGCTCTATGAAGCTTAAATCTTGACAAAGAACGATTCTTAAAAATCCGCTCGCATATACAGCATCTAATGACGTGTTTTCCTCCATGTGTAATGTATGAAAAATTGAGTTTCTCATCCGCTAGTTGCACAGATTTTCTCCGGCAGGAGCTCATGCTAAAACTAAAAGAAATTAAATGAATACGGGAATGCTACCGCTCGAAGGAATTAAAAGCGAATGAATGAATTCATAACACGCAGCTATGTATATATTCAGTGTGAGGACGCCGGAGGGAATCGCAATCTTCGCATAGCAGCGGGAAAGGATGCTCTCTGGAAACATTTGTGGAGAAGGAGGCTCTCAACAGAACATGGCGAATGCGAGCATGGAAAAAGGATGCTCTCTGGGAACAATCGTGGGAAAAGGATGCTCTCAACAGAACATAACGAGTGCGAGCATGGAAAAAGGATGCTCTCTGGAAACGTTTGTGGAAAAGGCTGCGTAACAATGGAATCACGCTATGTAACAAAGGCATCACGTTATGTAACAAAGGAATCGCGCTATGTAACAAAGGAATCGCGCCATGTAACAAAGGAATCGCGGTATGTAACAAAGGAATCGCGCTATGTAACAAAGGACTCACGCCATGTAACAAAGGAATCGCGCCATGTAACAAAGGAATCGCGCCATGTAACAAAGGAATCGCGCCATGTAACAAAGGAATCGCGCCATGTAACAAAGGAATCGCGCTATGTAACAAAGGACTCACGCCATGTAACAAAGGAACCGCGCTATGTAACAAAGGACTCACTTCATGTAACAAAGGAATCGCGCCATGTAACAAAGGAAACGCGCCATGTAACAAAGGAATCGCGCTATGTAACAAAGGAATCGCGCTATGTAACAAAGGACTCACGCCATGTAACAAAGGAATCGCGCCATATAACAAAGGAATCGCGCCATGTAACAAAGGAATCGCGCCATGTAACAAAGGAATCGCGGTATGTAACAAAGGAATCACGGTATGTAACAAAGGAATCGCGCTATGTAACAAAGAAATCGCGCTATGTAACAAAGGAATCGCGCCATGTAACAAAGGAATCGCGCTATGTAACAAAGGAATCGCGCTATGTAACAAAGGAATCGCGCCATGTAACTAAGGAATCGCGACATGTAACAAAGGAATCGCGACATGTAACAAAGGAATCGCGCTATGTAACAAAGGAATCGCGCTATGTAACAAAGGACTCACGGTATGTAACAAAGGAATCGCGGTATGTAACAAAGGAATCGCGCCATGTAACAAAGGAATCGCGGTATGTAACAAAAAATCGCGCCATGTAACAAAGGAATCGCGCTATGTAGCAAAGGAATCGCGCTATGTAACAAAGGACTCACGGTATGTAACAAAGCAATCGCGGTATGTAACAAAGGAATCGCGCCATGTAACAAAGGAATCGCGGTATGTAACAAAGGAATCGCGCCATGTAACAAAGGAATCGCGGTATGTAACAAAGGAATCGCGCCATGTAACAAAGGAATCGCGCTATGTAACAAAGGAATCGCGCTATGTAACAAAGGACTCACGGTATGTAACAAAGGAATCGCGGTATGTAACAAAGGAATCGCGCCATGTAACAAAGGAATCGCGGTATGTAACAAAGGAATCGCGCCATGTAACAAAGGAATCGCGGTATGTAACAAAGGAATCGCGCCATGTAACAAAGGAATCGCGCTATGTAACAAAGGAATCGCGCTATGTAACAAAGGACTCACGGTATGTAACAAAGGAATCGCGGTATGTAACAAAGGAATCGCGCCATGTAACAAAGGAATCGCGCCATGTAACAAAGGAATCACGCTATGTAACAAAGGAATCGCGCTATGTAACAAAGGACTCACGCCATGTAACAAAGGAATCGCGGTATGTAACAAAGGAATCGCGCCATGTAACAAAGGAATCGCGGTATGTAACAAAAAATCGCGCCATGTAACAAAGGAATCGCGCTATGTAACAAAGGAATCGCGCTATGTAACAAAGCACTCACGGTATGTAACAAAGGAATCGCGGTATGTAACAAAGGAATCGCGCCATGTGACAAAGGAATCGCGGTATGTAACAAAGGAATCGCGCCATGTAACAAAGGAATCGCGGTATGTAACAAAGGAATCGCGCCATGTAACAAAGGAATCGCGCCATGTAACAAAGGAATCGCGCCATGTAACAAAGGAATCACGCTATGTAACAAAGGAATCGCGCTATGTAACAAAGGACTCACGCCATGTAACAAAGGAATCGCGGTATGTAACAAAGGAATCGCGCCATGTAACAAAGGAATCACGCTATGTAACAAAGGAATCGCGCTATGTAACAAAGGAATCGCGCTATGTAACAAAGGAATCGCGCTATGTAACAAAGGACTCACGCCATGTAACAAAGGAATCGCGCCATGTAACAAAGGAATCGCGCCATGTAACAAAGGAATCGCGCTATGTAACAAAGGAATCGCGCCATGTAACAAAGGAATCGCGCCATGTAACAAAGGAATCACGCCATGTAACAATGGACTCGCGCCATGTAACAAAGGAATCGCGCCATGTAACAAAGGAATCGCGCCATGTAACAAAGGAATCGCGCCATGTAACAAAGGAATCGCGCCATGTAACAAAGGAATCGCGCCATGTAACAAAGGAATCACGGTATGTAACAAAGGAATCGCGCTATGTAACAAAGGAATCTCGCTATGTAACAAAGGACTCACGCCATGTAACAAAGGAATCGCGCCATGTAACAAAGGAATCGCGCCATGTAACAAAGGAATCACGGTATGTAACAAAGGAATCACGCTATGTAACAAAGGAATCGCGTTATGTAACAATGGAATCACGCTATGTAACAAACGTTTCCAGAGAGCATCCTTTTTCCATGCTCGCACTCGTTATGTTCTGTTGAGAGCATCCTTTTCCCACGATTGTTCCCAGAGAGCATCCTTTTTCCATGCTCGCATTCGCCATGTTCTGTTGAGAGCCTCCTTCTCCACAAATGTTTCCAGAGAGCATCCTTTCCCGCTGCTATGCGAAGATTGCGATTCCCTCCGGCGTCCTCACACTGAATATATACATAGCTGCGTGTTATGAATTCATTCATTCGCTTTTAATTCCTTCGAGCGGTAGCATTCCCGTATTCATTTAATTTCTTTTAGTTTTAGCATGAGCTCCTGCCGGAGAAAATCTGTGCAACTAGCGGATGAGAAACTCAATTTTTCATACATTACACATGGAGGAAAACACGTCATTAGATGCTGTATATGCGAGCGGATTTTTAAGAATCGTTCTTTGTCAAGATTTAAGCTTCATAGAGCAACATGTTATACTGGATCGACTCTCTCTCCTACACTCGAAGATCCGAAGATGTATAGAGGGGGATGTTATACCGGATCAAGCCTCTGTCCTTCACTGGAGACTACTGATGGTGAAAAATCTGGATACAGCGGGAGTCGCGAGAATATGAAATCTTCATATGATGATGATTCAGTGATATCTACGCTTGAAAATCCAAATAGACTAGTAAATATATTGAGGTTACTAATTGCATCGAGGAATGCTGGTAATAATAGTCACACACAAGAGATTGAGGAGATTATAAGTAAGCTGAAAGCTTCTAAAGTTATAGCATGACAGGATCGAGAAATTGTGTTAATCAATTACAGTCATGGTTAACAGGAACTTTGAAATATCAAAACCTTGTACTTATAAAATACATCATCCAGACATTCTTGAGATGTTTAGTTTTTTATGGATAATGCAGGTCTCTTTCTGTGAAATGTATATAACTGAGTGTTTTAGAATGTCTAGACTATCACCTTTGTCTTTAGGAAATATGTATGTTTTTTTGTATAGGAATGTAATAGGAAAATGTTTATAAAAAATAAATGTTGTTTATATTACATAGACCTCATTTTTTTATTAATCTTTTTATACACCTCATATCATACAGCCCAATATTAAGATGGTTCTGGCTTCTAGATTCCCATTTATTCAAGTCTCTTTCAGTAATAGTTCATGTAGCATCAATGTTTTTAAGATAGGCATTCTCATTAAACAATTATGAAATTATTTATGAAATCAATGGTATAGGCTGGTATAGCAGTAATAATGAGTACATAATTATATATATATTATTGTTATATTCTACACACGCGGATGTTTTTTCCATGTATGTTCCGCACTGGTGCAATTCTTCATTGATTGAGGTTACTGGGATGTGTTGAGAATGTTCCTATCACATTTCTGTTTATGATGTTTTAAGCTATCTCGTTCTTCCTCTTCATTTACATTCAGCTGGGCATTCCTGTAACACACATTCACATTATTTGCAACTTCTTGTAGGTATATACTTCGATGTGGAGAATCACTGCAAGGGGTATTAAAGTTCTTTCTGCACGAAATCACACAGAGTACAATCTAGACATTATTTACACATATTTTTTTAATACAGTGATGCCTGCTTTTGACAACTGCTATCGTGCTGGAAATTATTTGAAACTTACTGTAGGTATCTGCTTTGAGGTAAAGAATCAGTGAATAGACTATTAAACTTCTTTCTGCAGATCCTCGCTCAGACTACATCCTGGACGTTATTTTTTTTACATATTGATGTATACTTTAGACAAATGTTATCCTACTGAAGTGCGAATTTATAAACTCAACGAATGTAACTCTAAATGAAGCTTTGAAAGGATAGCTGAATTATTTCTACAAACCTTAATAGGAAGAAAAGACAATTTACATGTCTTAAACTTGCCGGCTGGTACTACTCCATGATATACCATTTGAAACTTCCCAGGCATTTCCTCCAACTGTTGGCTTGTTAGGGTTGAATATCTTGTCGGGAGAAACACTTGCTTATTCTCTAAAAGTGCAACCACTCTAGCACCGTATCGAGTATCAATTTTTCTTAAGGATTTTATATTATAAGGCTCCTCTGGCTGAAGATCTTGTAGTCTTTGAACGGCTGGGTAAATGCTACCCTCAGCCAATGTGTTAAGTTGAGATGTCAAACTTTCTGCATTAGGAAGAGAAAAAAAACATATTCTTTATTAGAGAATGTGTTGCATAACAAAAATTTCATTTATTTGAAAGTTACAAACTTATTAACTTTTTTCTGAAAATGATAATATGTGTAAATATAATTGAGGTTCTGATTCACTAATGAAGTTCATTAAGTACTGTATTTTTCAATTTAAATGTTTTAATATAATGTAGATATTTACTTTGTTAGAGCGAATGATTCGCGCAACAGACTTTTTGTAATATTCTAAAGCAAAAACGTTAATAAGGTATTCAAATAATTGTATTTTCTCCAAAAAGGAATATAATTCACTCTGTGAAATTCTGTATTTAAATATCTGGAATAATAATTACTCAACAAGGTGAATACTTAACTAAATTGTTCCCATTTTGAGAATTCGCGCAGTTAGCTATTAAATGTAGAATAAGCTTGCCTAAAATGAATACTTAACTAAACTGTTCATATTTCAGAAAATTCACTTGTCTAGCTATTAACTTTTAGAATGCTCAGCTATTCGCATATAAATGCCATGCATTAAAAACAAGAACGCGAATATAAGTTAAATGTACAGAGTAATAATTTAACTTTTAAAGTAAATGAAGTGTTTTGTTACAACTTACCAGACATGATGTTCGTTGAAATTTCACTTTGAATGAGAAAAGTTTGCGGAGATCTTAGCTCGCTGTGTTGTCACAATACAGTGAAATCGCTGGGGAAGCTACTGCTTTTATATCGCTTCGCCTGATAAAAATCTGAAGGGGTGAGAGGTGTGACGTTATATAATACAGCAATTTTGATTGGCTACTCCAAAAATTCGAGAAGGAGAGGGAAATGCTAGCCTCGCACAGGGACATTTCGTAAGCAAGTCTAAACCCGTTATGGGGGAAACCATCGCTCACGCCAGCGTTCCTTAAGGGGAATGCTTCTGCGTATGACGCTAGGAAATAAAAAATATATTTTATTTTTTACATTTACCGCTAAAAATTCATTGTTAATTATTGTTACATTACCAAATTAATCACAGAGCGAAAATAATGTATTGTTTCTGTAGATATAATTTTCCTCGAACCAGCAACCTTTCGATTGTGAATAGACACGTTACAGATGTTTAAAGAACGTCTGATGCCATGTGCTGGCTTTATAATTCTATTCTCTATGCATTACCACTGGAAAAAACGAATAGCGAGTTACCGCTTGAGAAAAGTTAAAAGTATTTGAAAATTTAAACCAATATCAAAAAATCTGATGTGATACACTCACATGGCTTTCTCTACTCTTGTACAAACTATTTTTACAAGCACTTATTCCCTATATGCTTCATGTTAATCGAGATATCGAGATGTCAATGTTATTGGTAATTTTCATGACGATACAATGTGAATATGATAGGTTTTAAGCGATAGTCAAATATTTTAACGCTGGTTGCTATGTGGTGCATTCCATTCTCTTTGCATATCGAGGACATAAAACAAGAATAATGAATTTGAGAAAAAGTATAAGTATTGGAAAATTTTAAGGGAATAACAAGCAATATCTCGAAAAACGATTTACTCAACAACAAGAATGTATATGTTATAAATTATGTATTTTAACGCGATCTCCATTTTTTTGTGTAGTAAAATTTTGTCTATCTCTTATGGTTTATCAGTTTTGCAAAAGTCGTTCAGAATGAAGAATACTTTGGAGACATTCCCAGAAAAAACCCGCCTCCGAAATAAAGTCCACTTCCTGAAAATAATAACAATATTAATAATAATATAGAATGTGTAAAAAGAACTTCGTAAAATATTGAAAAAATTCTTACCGTTCGGTGCTTGCTGCATGTATGGGGCAGGGCCCCCACCCTGCTGATTTGGTGCCAGGAAGGTCTGGAAGCCTGGAGGTGGCGGTGCAGCGGTCGCGAAGCCTGCTGGTACAACGCTCGCGAAGCCTGATGCTACCGGTGCAGCGGTCGCATGTTGACCGATACCGCCTCCGAAATAAAGTCCATTTCCTGGAAAAAATAAATAAATAATAATAGTATAGCATGTTTAAGTACAGAGTTCTAAAGAATCTACACTCTATACGTGAAAAAAAAATACATGTTTTAAACACCCTCGTGAAAAATACATAGCATTCTGGGAGACCGAAAGAGTTATGTGACTGCATATGGGTGAGAAACTCCCCTTAAATATATCCTTTTCTCCTTATACAATCCAGAACTCTATGCTGTCGGAGGCATGCCTTTGTGTGCCAGAATCGACATTGTATGTCTACTATCATGTAATTTTTTAGTTAAAATCCTCAAACACCCGTCTGTAAATTCTCACCTTACGAGTGTTGCTGCATGTACGGATGGCAGAGCCGTCTCCATGATGATTTGGTACCAGGAAGGTTTGGAAGCCTGGCGCTGCCTGTGCAGCGCTCGATGGATGGTCGATACCAAAATAAAGTCCACTTCCTGGAAATAATAATACAAATAATAATAAAGAATATGAACAAGAAGTTAATATGAATTGTTACATTACTTATTTAAAAACTCTGAAGAATGCTTACCATTCGGGTGTTCGGGTGTCTGAATCATTACGGTATTTGATGAGCGATCCTGCAGCCTGCGGCCCAGAAAATTCGAGATATACAATTCATTTCTCATTACAATATCTTAAACATTTAATATTTTATTCAATATCGTTAGATTACTTGAAATGAATTTGTGCGTGTGTGTGTGTATTAAGTTTATATTAACATGCTGGAATATTCGAAAAATATCTCTCGAATGGATGGGGTATTTAAAATCGTACTCGTCCTATGTTTACTAAGCCCAATCTTTTTAAAAATGGAATAAATTAAGAGTAACGAGGATTGTTTAGGCAAGGCTCCATATTTCATTATTTAGAATTAAACAAATGCTATTAGTCGTAATAATCATGCACATACGACAGCAAGCAAATGCGCGAGTCAATTCATATACAATTAATTAATAAAAAAATATTTAATTGTTTTCATCGATCAGCGAGAGCCTTATTTTAATAACGTATGTAATATCATTCTGAATACTTTTTATTCTTCATATTACTCTCGCCAAATCATATTTCTTTGTTTAACATCCCGAAAAAAAATCAGTTTAATTTTTTGATATCATGTTTGCATTTCTTGTACGCGAGTATTTAAATAATGACAAAGATACAATCGAATGTTTAAGTACAGAATCTATACAGTATACGTTTAATTGAAAACTTAAATCATTAATATTCTTCATGTAGAATTATATTAATTATCGGGAAAACATTTTTTGTGGTAAGCTTAAAACATGTCTAGACAGGGTGATGCAGCAGTGTATGATGGAATTTCTGGACAGAGGAAGCCATTAAGATCTTTTTGTGTCGCTAAAAGTTATTTATCCCCGAGGGCCTGTGGTTTTTCAGAACACTTTGGATGTTTAATCAACTGGAAAACGTGTGTCATTGTTCACTAAGAGCTCTATACAAGACTTGTTTTTACATTCTTCTGACGAAAATTAATGGTGTGGAAGAGTTTTGCCCTTGTCTGCTAATGGGTCTACATATGCATTCTTCAGGGGTGTACACCATATTTCTTTCAGCCAGTGTACGCCAGTGAATAATTCGTTGAATTTCTCAAAGTTCGCTACGTCTTTAGAAAGAACATTTAAAACGAATATAAAATTTATATTTGTAGTCTTCGTGCGTGTTACTTACAGGTACGTCTGTTTTGAATTGTAATTATTACTTCTCTCGTGCGAGAAGAGACATAGCGGTCTTTGTTGAAGCGTACTCCTATGTGCTGGATACCCCTAGCCATTAAGAGCAGGTAGTAGGGAAAACCCCCGCGTCCTGGTTTAACCGCCTCTCCTGATGGACGGGGCATTGCTGTCACATTGCGTCTTGTTTTTTCGTAAAGGGTTCTCGTGTTAACGTCTCATACAAGCTATTTGCAATTTCGCTTTAAGTTGCTTTTTAATTCATCTAAGCAATGTAATATTTTTTATAAACCCGCAATTCAAAAGAAGAATTAAACACACGTTATTAGCCGTAATAGTTATATACGCGTAATATTCTCGCATATACGATAACGAACAGTTGCGTTCGATTCAATTACATTAATCAATAAAAAAACTTAATTGTTTTTAATCGATAGACTGCGCCGTTTCATTAGAAGTGAGATATTCATGGTAGATGAATAATTGGGTGAGATATCTCTAGGCGCGCGAGTCAATTACATTAATTATTAAAAATATTTAATTGTTTTCATCGATCAGCGAGAGTCTTATTTATTTTTTATTTATTTCATAATCAATTCCTCCGGAGCCGACATGAACGCACCTCGCATGTTAATTCGCCTTTATTTTTTTTCCGGAATCATATTTCGCAGAATTATATAGAGTTAAGATGGCTGTCTTGCACCCATAATGAGTTTAAATATGGTGAATTCACAACTTTCGGATATGACCGCCAGGGGCGCTGTGAGCAAAACACTCGCTGGAGTTTCACTCATATTACCACTTGGTGCGCTAGTGTAGCTGGCGAACTGAAACGCAAGTGGAGGGGATGCGCTAGTTGACTCGCCCGTGGAAGTATCGGAGCCTGTCATTCCGGCGAAACGTCTCGCAGTGGAAGGTTGCGGTCGGTGTTCCACCGCAATTATCACGCGATAACGAGTGTTACGTCAAGTCTGTCCTTTCATCTATGTGTTGTAATATTCTTATAAATCCAAAATATATTTTCCCTCAAAAGTAGAATTAAATAAATGTTATTACTCGTAATAATTATACACATGCTACCACACATATACGATAACGAACAGTTGCGCGCGAGTCAATTAATCATTCAAAAAATACTTAAATGTATTCATCAACCGACTAGCCGCGTTTCATTGCAATAGTAGTAATATAAGGGGGGTTTAGGACAAGGTGTGCGCGATTCAATCAAAAATACTTAATTGCTCGACGAACAGCGTTTAATTGCATTAGTAGTAATATGATGGGCATTCTTTTTTCAATAACACACATTACCTAATTGATTGAGGCAATTATGTACTCAAACGATTTGCCGATGTGCGGCAGGCATCGAGAATCGCATTCCCACTCCGCCAACGTCACGCACCGAGAACCCTCACATATAACCCCTCACCCCGAGCGGCACATCCCCTACCCCAAGCCAATCACACGGCAGGGATTTAGACAAGTCACAATGAGGGGGCGGGAATGTAGTCACCGTATAGGAACAATACACACTCCCCCGCCTATCCACAGGGAACCAACCAGAACACAAAGGGGAGGGAGGACACGCGTATGGGGGAGGGAGGGGGGCGAATCACCGGCACGTGACCACAGGGGGAGGGGGGAGGACCTGCCGGCACAGACACTGTCGGCATTAAGTGAGCACACAAAGGGAAGGGGGCGGGGCTAGCGCCACGCGACCAGGCCGGCGTGTGAGAACACAAAGGGAGGGGGCGGGGCTAGCGGCATAGATCAAAGAACCTTATCAGATGGCGGCAAATCCTTTGTGTTTCCGTTCTCTCCTTATATTTCTACTCGTCTTCTTTTGGTTTTCTTTTCATTAGGCATTATAATCAGGTATCAGGCATCTGACCATTATTCTGACTGCCGCATGATTTCCGTGTGCGCCTTTCTGGGCTTATTTTAGAGCGCTCCTTTTCTGAGGTTAATTTTACTTCCAGCCGAAAGTTTTAGACTTGGTATGCCGTAAGCAAAGGACACTTGCTCTTACATTTTAACTGTTAAATTGGGCGGCAAAGGAGTTGTTGCTGGTTGGTTTACGGTTATAAAACATTAACTAAAACCTTAACTTGAAAATTATAACTAACTTATTTTCAGTTTTTGACTCTTCATGGTCCAGCTTATTTGCTAGTTTCAATATTTTGTATTTAAATTAATCCAGGCATGTTGTTGTGTGTGTATACTTTGAATTAATGGTGCGAGGCACCATGTGAACTATTTAACCATTTGTACATCAAGAGGCTTTGAAGACTAGTCAGAGATTGTAACACCATCCTTAGTATAATACATTTTCAGATGGCAAGTACATTGGTAGAAATGTATCTGCCTGTTGAACATTTAACGGACCTTGGCATGTTTTAGCCTTTCCTTTTTATTAAAGGGGAACCTTGGTGGCACAATGTATTCTTGAGCATGCTTGTCTCTAGAAACCTGCATTTTAATGAAGTATGCATTTGCTAAACTTGTCTTTACATTATTAGAGTGGCATGCAATAATTAAGTTCACTACACTTACCTTATAAATGAGATTAATGGCTTGTAAATCATAAATAATACACTTAAAGAGCCATTAAAATGCTATTCACATAATAGTTACAGATTTAACAAAAGCATATGGCAGTATTCCATTAATTAAATTGTGTCAGACTTTAGATGAACAATTGATAGCCAAGCTTTAAAACAAGAAATTAAACAACTACATAGAATAATGTCCTCGTATTAAAAATAAAATAAGAGTGAACTTTGATATAACAAAGGTTTGAAACAAGGATGCAATTTATTGAAAATTTAGTTAGAGAACATATTCAAACACTGGGAAAAAAGTTGTAAACACATGGGAATCGCGATAGGAGATGATGAATTTATAAACTGCATTTTGCAGATGACCAAGTGATAATGGCACAAGATTATGAAGATATTGAATTCATGGCAAGGAAATTAATTTCAGAACATGAGAAGGGTGGTATGTCAATAAACAAGTGTATATATGTGTGTGTGTGTGTGTTAAACGTTATTGAATTCCTCCTGCAGAGGAATTCAATAAGTTTAACATTAAACAATAACTTGATTATTAAGAACGTGAACTACAAATAATTAGGCATTACGATTTTAAAAATATGGAAAAGAAACTCAGACAGAAACAATCAGGGCAAAAATTTGTTATCTCCTCAATGGGATACTATTGGAAAGACATGTCAGGAAAAGGGAAAAGCAGTACATTAATAATTCAATACTTAATAAAATAATACATGGTTCAGAAATTTGCCCAATAAATGGAAGAGAAGAAAGGAAATTATTAGCAACAGAAAGGGATTTTTGGAGAAGAGCAAATAGAACTTCTAGGATAGAAAGAATCAGAAATTAAGTAATTCGGGAGGTGCATCAGGCTATAATAGAAGAAATTAAAGAAACACACTTGTATGGTATAGTCGTGTGAGAAGGACGGGGCGGGGGCGGGGGAAGATTACGCAAGATCTTCACACGGAATCCTCCGGAAAGAAAGAAGAGAGGCAGGCCCAAGCAGTCGTGGTTTATGGAGTGCAAGAAGAGATGGAAGAGGAAAGCATTCCTGAGAATTTATGGGAGGATAGAGAAGCTTGGAGATTGAGAATACAGAACATGTAGATACACTTAAAACATGCAACGATGATATAATGATGATGAAGATAAAGATTTTATTGTTTCAAAGCTATAGGGCTAGATTGTTGTCTACTATAGTTACCATTTCCATTAATTTTCGAATGACCTAAAATGCAATTTAAGCTTATTAAAAATAGGAAGAAAACTACGACTACATTGATCTTACCTATGGTAAATGATTGCATAATTCAATTGAAATAAAGTAGATATATATGCATAATTAATAACGTATTATGACACTTAATAATAAAACTAACCTCGCAACTGCTTGTGTGCTAGGATGTAGTTCCTCCAAAAGATGTGTGAAATGACTCCGCTGGTAATGAACATGGCAAATTCCTAGAGCCATCATCCACCATAACCAAACTGTGAGCTCTGTATATCTCATATTGTCGATATTCTGTTGGATGTATAAAAATATCAATTACATAATATCATGTAATACACAAAACGCAGAGCAGTTTGTGATCAATCTACACACAGGCAGGGAAATTTGATTCGCAGAGCATAAAGACTCAAAAATGTAAATGACGGGAAGAATTCGTAAAAGGCTCCTAAATACCTATCAGTATATTATACGAGGGATATTTCAAACTAAGGTCCGTTTTTCAATAAAGTGCCGATTACCATATATTTTCGATAATTTATTTTCTACGCAATTCTTCAAACCATACAGTGATTTTCCAACAGTTATCAATGTTTTTCGATGTTTGTCTTAGAAGGATATATGTTTTTTGGAACCTCGTAATAGACTACCACTGCCAGTCAGTTTAGGAAACACGTAGCTGTTTCTGGAGTTGCGTAATTCTTGTATTGAAAATGTGCTGTGATAATAGCTTAAGTGACATTCGAGACACATGTACGAAAGCTTCTTGAAGGGCGTAAGAAATGAGTCACCTGTTTGTTTTCTTTCAGCTACTTTTAACAAGGGTCGAACCTCTAGACCTCCCTGAAACCAAGATACCAACAACATACTTTCTTCTGTCATGACATTTCAGATACAGAAAAATGTTTGTCAGAAACAGTACATGATAGTTATATGGATTACCGGCGAATTTCCACAAGGAGGAGCCACTAAAATGTATTCTACGCTAGAAGAGAATTAACTGGTAACGGTGTAGAGAAAAAGCTTAAGGTATGTAGAACGTAATGAAAATGAGTTACTCAAAATATTTATTCTTATTTTATTGCATAACAGGCCCTACTTTAAAAGTATCCTCGTACAAATGGTAGAAATGCCGTAGGAAAACTGGGAAGATAGGACGAAATAAAACATGGTCGGAAAGGAACCAAAGGGAGAAATTCGAGAATATAGGCGAATGCGTTATTTGTAAAAGGTTACAAATCCATTTGTATTATAAATTAATTTTCCAACGTCATTCGAAAAATAGCACACATGCTCTTTATGATCAGTGTCGTGTCTAACTTAAGTACATTCTTATTAAATTCCAGACATTTGTTTAATTGTGAGCGTAGTTTTACATGACCGTTGTTTATGGTTAAAATAGTTTTCGGCTGGCGCCACGTAGATTTTATTTACGATTCTACGTTTCGGGACAATTACAGATTCATTCTTCCGGGAGGCGTGTCTCACTTCCGTGTCTCCAAGCGCTTGTCTTAGTTTGTTCGAAATAAGCACATCTTAGTTCCTTTGATAATTATCAATCACTGCTGGATTGGTGGGCGTATTTATATTTATTTTAATTTGGGATACGTCCTGTAGGGAGCTCAAATTTACTCCAGGTTATATAAAAGTTCTTCTCATCAACAAGAAGAAAACCATATAAATCAAGAAATTCCATGGCTATATTTGCAGTAAAAACTTGGTGGTTGCAATCACACAACTCTCTCTCTCTTTCTTCCCATTATCATTTATTTGCATTGATATTACATAAATGATGCATAGGAAAGCTTGTTTTTATGTTCACATCTTGTTAAGTATGGTAAATCTCAGCAGAAATAGTGATTATACATATTATGTCATAGCAGGTACTCAGTTAATTGTTTTGTGTATGTCTACCTTGATATTACATACTGTTTATATTAGCTCAGGAGAAACAAAAGAACGCCCTTGAAAGTATTGCTTGAAATACTGAAAAATTTTAGATGAAAAACACCAAGTTTTCGGAAAATGTCAGAGCTACGAAAATACTTATTTAGCTTAATTCTATATTTTAATAGCTATACTCTTTCCCGATACACTCGTAGTGTTTCTTTCTGTCTGTATGGCTTCGGAGCTATGTATAGTTATACAAAATGCAACAGGAATGAAGAGTACTTCAGAAAATTGAAGATATACATTTCTGTCATGGTAATATTTCAAGCTTATGCACTTAAAACAAAATATTTAGAGCCATTTTTGAGAAGATATTATTCATTATTTGTTATGAAATGTTCTATGTAAAGAGTAGTTTGGGCTGGAGGAGTTTCGAAAAGGAAACTGGACTTAAATACGAAGATTGATATTCATCCGACTCTTCAGTTTTGAATAAAGATGTTCTCTCTCTCTTTCACTCACTCACTCACTCACTCACTCACTCACTCAAACACTCATTCACTCACATACACACATACACAGACACTCACACACTCCAACACTCACTCACACACTGTTACACTCACACAATCACACACTCACTCACTCACACACACTCATTCACACGCTCACTCACACACTCACTCACACACACTCATACACTTACACAATCACACATACACAATCACACACAATCACACACTCACACACACTCACTCACACACTCATACACTCACACGCTCACTCGTACACTCACACGCTAACTCATACACCCACACACTCCAACACTCACTCACTCATACACTCACACAATCACACACTCACTCACACACACACACTCACACACTCATACACCCACACGCTCACTCACACATTCACATCATCACACACTCACTCATACACACACACTTACTCACTCACACCTCATACACTTACACAATCACACACTCACTCACATATCACTCACACATCACTCACGCACTCATACACTCACACAATCACACCTCACACACACACTCACTCGCCCATTCACACACTCATATGCACACTGTTTTCTAAACCACCTTGGTGATTAAGAAACCGGTAAGCCCTTGAGATTGAAACATTATATTTCTTCTAGCTACTAGAGGCACAGTTTTTAAAATATTGTTTAATCCCAATCTCACCACACACGATACCATCGGTGGTGGATACTGACGCTACGTGAAATTAACTTGACCTGTTCATGAGTCCATCCCATAACAACCTCGAGCACGCGTGTCGGTCCATAGGTAGGTGGTAGAGAAAGTAAAATTGGACTTCTTGGAATACATATATCGTTATGGTCAACTGTGTCTAATGATAAACACTCAGATGGGGATTTCCAAGTGAACAAAACAACTGAAAATTGCAGAATATACAGTATCTATGACGAAAACATATTTCAAAAAGCTAACATTGTATAGTGGATATAAACTGTAATTTCTGTTACTGTTATAGTTAATTTGCTCTACTGCTTTAGTTTGTGTTATCATTATGAATACTTTATAATAATTATTATAGAGGACATTAACTTAAGAAAAAATGCATTTCATATTATGTACATAGTTGTCTAATATGATATACTTCTTCTTCTCCTTTAACGGATTACCCTCCTCTTTGTAAGTCTTACACCTCCAAGGACCTACAAGCCAATGCCTTGGGTCAGTAGCCTGTTGAGAAACAAGCAAACTCTGGATCATAGCATATCAAGGATGGTTGAACAGCCTAATGCCTGGTATGGCGGTGAAGAAAGAACAGAAATGTAATGATGAAAGGGATGATAGAAAAATTCGCGGATCAAATTATCCAGTCCAGCACTCCCCTAGCGACCGAGGAAAACCGCGAAAATACCTTCGGTCAGATTGGTCGGTCGTGGGTGTTTGAACTTCGGACCTCCAATGTGAGTCACAGACGTTACAGCCAGATCTATCCAGCTCGGTGAATATGCTATAATACTAGGACAAAAGTTTAGAAATAAATTTTTTCTCTTTCTTATGAATGGAATATTTTTGCATTACATTGTGTTGACTGATGCGTAACAGACCTGTACTAATTTCAAAACTATAGCCCTGTTGTCATTTCCAGACAACCCGTTCTTCGTACTATTTATGTTTCATCACACGACAAGGAGCAAACAAAAGTTATGTTTTGTTACTCGTCTATTCTTTACTGGTTTAATAATGTTTCATAAGGCATGTGATGGATAAGCAATAAGCAATTTGATGTCCAGCATACATTTTACTTTCTCTGCAGGTGGAGATACCTAATGCATTCCACTTAAAAATTCTATGACGAGATTTCACCGGAATAACATATTTTGAGGTCCCTGAATCCAAAAGGAAAACATTTTTAGACAAATTTCAGTGTATACGTGTGTGTTTCTGTGAACAGAATAATTAAAAAACGAAATGTTTGACAAATACTAAAATGGTATTTACGCAGTATCTTCCAAATATGTAACACGAAGATTTTCAAGAAAGCCCGTCGCCCCAAACTACGATTTAGTAGGAAAAATGTTTCTATATTTTTGGTTTTCTAAAAAATAGCTTGAACGCTTTGTTTAAAATGACACATATTTAAGATATTTACATGGCAAATAAAATGTATATCTTGAATTTTCTGGATTTAGCCTGTGAATTCCTCTTCATTTGGAAGGAATTTTGTATAATTTTGTAAAATGGGTAAACCATAAGGGATAGACATAAAGTGCATCGTAAAAAAATGTAGGTATCTTTAAAACACATAATTTATTTCAATTAACTTTTTTGTGGCAGTGGCGATTTCTAACGTATTCATTATTATTGGTTTGAATTTTTCAATGCTTAAGGCTGTCGCTATTTTGTCGTTTCAAACGATGTCATGGAAAGCGTATGGAATTTGAAGATCAGTATATTGCGACTAGCTTTTAAGTATTTGACAATCGCTATTCCATTTGTTCCTATAACGAAATCTGTAATAAAACTATGCAAACGATTATCTCAGTTAACTTCAAGTAGGCAGAAGGAAAAACTTTTGCATGAGTAGTTTGTAGACGCTAGGTAAAAATAAACGATAACGGGTAGAGAAAGTCATGTGAGTGTAACACATCCGTGTTTGTTTGTTTTTTTTTTTTGTCTGTGAAATCCACATGATATAAAAGATGACGCTCGAGCGCCAAAACAGGTGACTGCAAATTGGCTGGGATGGATTCAAAAATCCTTTCCAGCGGTGCTTCCAAATACCTTAAATACGCTGACAGATGTGTATATCATCACGGAAAGAAACTACATGGTTATAGTTATATAGGAAATATAGTGTGTAAATAAGTGTACATAACTGTTTTTATGTTACACATTCTGGGAAATTTTTGAGCCTAGAATCTACTTAATTGGTGATTGCTTCACTTGACCACAGTTATAACATATCTGTTAATAAACGAAAAGTTATGTCAGAACAGCTCTTGTGGGCCAATGCCTACTGCCCGCTGCATTCTCTGTCTCCTGACACAGAGGACATGGGCAAAATGCAGTAATAGGAACGGCATGTGGTTATCTTACCGCTTCCCTCCAGCCACCGGAGCCGCTTCTTTCCCACCAAGTAGCTTCTCTACCAAGGACATCATGAGGCTGAGTGCACCCCATACCGGGAATTGAACTCGGATCCCCTCGCAACGCTAGCTCTACTGGAACAGCCTATCTATTTATAGCTGCTGTATATTACGTTAAAAGCATTTTGTACCAACATTCATTTAACATTTCTATAGTCTAAAATACTTAGTTGATGAGTTCCAAGGTACATATTTTATTATTGAGGGTTTACATTCTTGGTTACAATTTTAGAAAACATTTCTAAGCCTCAAATCCTTGTACCATCCTTAATTTCGACACAGCATGCTTAAAGAAGTACAACTCTTTTATTTTAAAATGTTTTCTTTTGGAGATGTAGGTTTTTACAAATCGTCATTCAAACGAAGAACGAAATAAAAACAGATTACAGTAAGAGAATAAACCATGAGTAGAAAGAAGGAATGTCACAATGTTATAAATTCAAAATGGCCAACTTTACACTAAAGTACTGCCAACCTTACAATGGGGATTAGTCTCAAGTCAGTCAGTAAATCAACCTTGTTTTGATACAACACAAATTATCACTTCCCAGCACTAAATATCACAGCGTATTGTATTTATTGGGAAATTGTGTTGTAAAACAATTAAAAAGTGTAGAACACTTATGTAAGCACTAAAACTATTCCAAATAAACGCACACGTGGAACATAATGGTCTCTACCCAACCAAGATTATTTTGCTTTAAACTCAACGGTTGACGTCCTGCAGGATAATGCCTGTACCGCCAACGTAATACCTGCAATTAACACCAACTTCGGCCAAATCTTTCTTTACTATGCGTAAATTTTAGGAGCAGCTACTGGTATTGATGCCAACTGAACAAACAATGTCACCAGAGGAAACTAGAGCGCGCTAAATGGGGGAAATATGTTACAGTTGGCTTTTGGTAAATTCCAATAGCTTGCGTTCCCTATGTAAGCGTACATTTATGCTAATAAAATAGGATTACAGTTTAGAATGGCTATTGCATTAACAAAATGTCCATATTTATTATTTACACATACCAAAATTTTCCTTTCTCCGTCAACTTTACCAAATACTAAAATAAATTATCTTAATTGCACTTTAATTTTAATTGTATGGCAGAAATATAAACTTTATTATTAATTTCTGAAACAATATTTTAACAGACGCGATGGAAAGCACGCAAAGACAGAAAGTAAAGGAAAGAAAATTAAAATGTTTAGCAGCTAATGGGATAACGCAATCATAGCTGTGGGTTCTACTGTTGAAGAATAAGTAAATGTTATACGTATTTGAAAGGTGTGTTTTGAAACCTCCAACGCATTCTTCTGCAATAGTTTGTATTATAGTACTCCTGTTGTGTACCATTAAAACTCGGCCAGTTGTGGCTGTTTGAGTTAAGGAGCAATTATAAAAGCTTTTTGTGTTACCTAGTTGTGAAACAGGCTGCCTTGGGCTGCAGTGTTCCATTAAGTGGTAATCTGAGTCATAACAACATTTCTTATTGACACACATCTACTAAAATGGGCATCTGTTTCATTATTACCTTCGAAGTTTATGGTTTACTATTTTTTACAAAATAAAAAATATTTATTATGCTTTTGTATCGCTTACAAAACAGATCATTAAATTGTTTCTGCTACACCTTGCTCACCCCCTCTCTCCCCATCTCTTCCCTCTCTTTGCAAGTTTACTTCTTTAACCAAACAGATCATATCAGACAACAAACTAAAGTATGAAATGAATGAGCTGGAGGATACAAGCGCTAAAACTACCTGATATTCATCATAAGGACAGAGGAAAACCGTCAGCCAAGCAGCTTAACATAACAGGAAGGATTCAAATCCAGACTAGCAGTTTGACAGGTAAGAACATTATGGCTTTTCAACTTTCCGCTGTTTTACGTTGTAACTAGAAAACAATTGATCAAACTTTTGTGCCCAACAATGTCGAAATGTACATCTCCTAAATTTTCATAATAATGAAATGTTATTAATAAAGCTTCTGGATGCTACGAGGCGTGTTTTAAAAGTAAGTACCGATAATTTTTAAGAAAATAACACAACATTATTTTCCAAATACTTTATTATCATTCATTACCTTACACTACTTCTCCACATAGTCACTGCCGTTATTCAGGCACTTGTAACGGGAAACCAGCTTTTGTATGTCTTCGTCAAAGAATGATGCCGCCTGCGATGACAGCCAAGTCTGTCTTCGTCGATGAAGTGTTTCCCACCAAGTAATTTCTTCAGATGAAGAAACAGATGAAAATCGCTTGATGCCAAATTCGAACTTAGGGAGATTGAATTGTTCCCAACCAAATGATGCGACCAGGTCTTGAGTTTGTTTGGCTGTGTGTGCCGGGCGTTGTCACTCATTATTGTTTTCCTATAAACCTCCGACAATTGGCGATGAATGTTTGCTGGCCTAACATTTCTAGAATTCAAAAAACGAATCAGTGATCTGAGTTCACAGTCGGCAGATATTTCGATTGTTTTGAACAGTTCGAAACGCTCTAACAACAGGAAAGCGCAAAGTGACAATGGCTCACAACTACGTCTGGTTTCCTAATACATGGATGAAGTGATCGCGCAAGCTGAAAATCGCGACTGCAGCGACAAAATATTAAAACGGTACCTATTTTAAAAGCACGCCTCGTATATGACAAGTATCATAGTAAACGTGTAACCATTTTTTACTGAAAAGGTAACATACTTCCTCCAAAAAGATATTTAAAATGCGAGTTTTTAACTTCAGGATATCCCCTTATACACCTTAACATCGGTTATTTATCCAAATTGAATTTATCACAAAAATGCCCGTTACAGTTTTACTCGTATGACTCTAAATACACATTTTCCGAAGATAATTTAGCGTTTAGTAAATTAAAATGGACAAATAGAGCGTTTATGGTGGTTGTTTCTGTAGCAAAACAACGAAAATAAATGAGTATAAAACTCAACTCTTCTTTTTTATTGTTCCATTTGTACACCGCCTTTAACTGCAAGGTCATATCGACAGCATTTTACCTTTGCAGCATAATGCCTATCGGCAGTGATGTAACTAGTATACCATTGTAATTGGATTTATGAATTTTCTTTTGGTTTTGTACATTAGATCATACACACACATTCACACTCATCCATACTTCTAGACTCTTGGGAGGATAGGGAATAATCTTGGCTAGAGAAAAACTCCCGCATCCCAGCCGGGAATAGAATCTGGGAGCCCTCACACAGCAGGCAGGTGCTCTACCAACTGAGCTATGGGACCAGCTCTCAACTCTTTTATGCTTAATATAAGGTGCCTTTTATAAAATTAGCTCGTTTTAGATGTGTGCACTAGTGCTTAAGTCCATTCGTATACGTTAAACAACTCGCAAACCTTTTCATTTACGAGTTTGATACCTTTTCCATAAAAGGATGAAGAAACGTTATCTATACATTTCCATGTTGTTTAAATTGTTGGAAAATTAAGATGAGCTTATTTGTCAAGTTATATTTCTTAGGCGAACGCTTGCATGTACGAGTTTGAAGAAAAATTGTAAGCACATTATGAATTTGGTTGAAATCGGCCCAAAATTAAAGTTAGCATACATAACTTGTTTTAAAAATGTACGATTTACATGAACCGCCTAAATTAAAATCAGAATTATGAAAAGCTGAAGGAAAGTTGCGAGAACACTACAATCGAGTGCATAAAATTGTGCCGATACAATGTGCAGGATAAGGAAATTCTAAGCCACCTCTGCCACGCCCACCCCGCTCCCATTCCACTTAAGCTTGGCTTAGTTTCCTCCTTTCCTTCGATTCTGAGCCTGAAACCAGCCTATGTTCATTGGTTATAGTTTGAGTGCCAGAGTGTCTTGAAAGCAATACTGGACGGATTCATCTACGGGCTGGTGTGGACAGTCGTGACGAAGCTTGCATTCTAGCCACTCAGTTTCCGTACTTGCCGTTCAACTAGACCTCACATTTCATCATAGGCTAGTGCGTTTCTGTCGAACTTGAATTCAAGCCAATGAGACATTGGCTCACCCAAGGATGATAAAGAGTTTCTGCCAACATTAAATAAAGAAAAACACTATAGGAAACCAGAAGCATCGACATGTTTCATTCCACTCGGCTGTACATTCTTATGAATTGCTACAAGCATAATGGAATTTATACGAAAGACTTTTTCAAAATTAATATACATTTTTATGCGAACAAGGCATTTTACATGTAAGAATTTTAAAAAAAAGTTTATGGATACACTTCAAATATGCTTGGAATAGATTCGAGCTGATTCAACCATTCTAGAAAGGATCTTTTTGGACTCTCTCTGTTGCTCTAGGCAATTCTATTCTGTCATAAAAAGAGTGTACAACTTTAATCGCAATGGTTAAAGCTAATTAAGGTGCTATCTCCGTGAGCTTCCTCTGTTGCGGTAATTCTTTTTTTATATTTTCGGGAAACAGTAATCTATGCAGCAAGGCTTATCTAAATTCCTGGCAGGCACATACCTATTACCACAGCTAGGAAAAATGCGATTTTGCTTAGAATGTGTGCATGCAGCGAGTTTTATCGAAAGTGCGGCGAGGAGAAGAGAGCGCCACAGGCAACCTGGAACTGTAAACAGAAGCATCAGGGGTAGAAGAGAACATAAACACAAAGTTTACAGAAAGTAACTCTACCATACTAAACTTTTTTCTCTATAAGCTGAAAGGAGAAGTAAACAAAACCACGTGACAAGACAGCACCTCATTGGCTGGTGGGCAAATTACAACCTTTCCCGCTTAGCATGTCTCTTCTTCTACAAAAAAACACTTCGGCTCATAGCGTAACATTTTGTAGTTATTCTCGTGCAGAGAAATTTAAAAAACTAATTGTAACAGTTACATTTATGAAACTAAATGCGTTAGTTCAGATTCACCTATAACTAAATGAACCGTTACAGCAGAGGGTTTAAGAGAACATGCGCAGGCGCTGCAGTTTGTTTCCGGTTTCCGGCTGAGAATCTTCTACCACTATAGAAAACATAAACGAGGGAAATGGAAAGAAGATAATTGTGTTAAATGCTTTTAACAAATTCTGTGAAAAGTATTCACCTTTAATCGACAATGAATATGGTTGGCTATTGTTTAGCAATAATTGAATTCTTTCTTAGTGATGCAGAATAGTTGTTCGGATAGTTTGGGTCGCGTTTTCGGTTGTATTTTAACCTATAGTGCTAATCGTTATTTAACTTGTTGACTCATAAAAGCTTAAAGCAAAGGTGGTATACTGATATTAGTCATTAAATGAATGATTTCTAAAGCCTGAAGTTAAGAACAGTTTAAACCAGTACCTTTAAACACAGTACCTTTAAACACAGATACCGAACTTTTCAGGTACAACTTTTATTTGTCTACTCTTAGTATTGTGTGTTATAAGTTTAGGATGTAAGGCAAAATATTGGAATAAGACATACAATGTTTAAAAGTTAATGATTCCAAAGCTGCGCAATATAGGTTCTGCATGAAGCAATTAGTATTTAGTTCAGGTCATCCTCCACGTGGTGCTGCCATGTGCTCGGCGGAGTGACATTTAAGTTTTGTTTACTTCTTTCAGCTTATACTGAAAAAAGTATAGTAACGCAAGCGAACTACTATCGACTGCGCAGCTCTGGGTCCTGTATTCAGTACGACCTCACGTATACTAGGTAAAGTGGTAGTTATGTTTATTCCGCGCTTAATGAATATTTGTGCTAGCTCTACCTATTATTATTAGTCTCAAAACAACTATTTGTGGTGAGATCGTAAGATTAAATTTATTTAGGTTAAGCACTACTTCCTTTGATATTCTATGTGAAAGAGAAAAATATCTGATGTATTACATTTTGTTGTAGGTACAAGTGGGATAGAGGAAACAGAAGCGATACTCAAATGTTTAAAAGCGGGTCATCACATGTTGACCTTGATATTCCGAACTCTTTCCATGACATCGCGAGAAACACTGAATAGCGACAGTATTTTAAAAGATGACAAAGTACTGATCATTTCAAACCAATAATAACGGATATCTCGCAAATGGCTGATGCACAAAAAGGTTATTTGAAATATATTTTGTGTTTTAATTAATTTGTGCTATTCTGTGCAGTACGCTTTTGCCTATCTGCTAAAGTTTATCTTTAAATAAAACTATACAAAGTGCCTTCCAAATGAAGGCTTCACAGACTATTCCCAGAAAACTTTACATAAACATTTTATTGTCACTTAAATATCTTAAGTACTATATGGTATTCTAATAAAAAATCTTTAGAGCCACATTTGAGAAAATAAAAGGTGTCGAGAACTTTTCGTGCAAAAAGTAGTTAGGGTGGGAATTTTCTCTTCGTGTCGTATCTTGGAATTTGCTGGAATTAAATGCTTAGTTTGATACATTTGACATTTCGTTTTTGACACATACGCAAAGGGGCATATAATTTCTTTTAAAATTCAGGGGTCTCAAAACATGTATTTCTGGTGAAATTATCGAATTTTTGGTTGGAATGAATATTTCTTCACCTACTAGATACGTTATAGAGAAAGTAACGTTTATTCGTATAAACTCCACAGTTTATCAGTTGACTATTTCCGGTTTAAAATACGGAGGAATGAAAAGGACTGAACCCGAGAATGTTTTAAATTGACATATTTGTAGTTTATTTGCGTAGCATACTTCACAGGAACCATTTTGGAATATGCGTTGTGAGTCTTGAGGTTCTACTGTGTTCTGTGTTGATTCATCCTTCCATTGAAAGCATATTACTTATCTTGCTTCGCAAATTCCAAGCTTTCTAGGAATGTTTATATGATCAGGGGTTTAGCTTTAAAAACTCCGTAAAGGTCAACTTATAAACTTGAATGAGGGTCAGTGACCGTTGTTGCAAATGAACATTTGATCAGCGAAGCACGACTTTCAAGTTTATTGGCTAACTTTCCTGGTACTTATGTAACAAATCATTAAATCTTCACGCTCCTGAAAAATCTCGACATCACCTCAAGTATCACGTAGATTGTTTTCTTTTGCTTGTAATTGAGTAACACTGAAATGTTAGACTTTCCATTACAAGCTAAACAAACCACAATGGAATAATAATTAGTGTTCTTTACTTTAAATGGCGTATCACATTTTTACTTTCTCTACTACTATAGTAAGTAGGGAAAGTATTGCATTCCACTCAAAAATTTGATACCGATATTTCTACGGAAATACAGGTTTTGAGACCCTGAATCCATAAAAGTACCTTTAGAAAACGGTCCGTGTGTGTGTGTGTGTGTGTGTGTGTGTGAGTGAGTGAGTGAGTGAGTGTGTGTGTGTGTGTCTGTGAGTCTGTAAACAGCATAACCCAAGAATGAAAATTCTGATAAATATCAAACTTGGTATTTAGGTTCAATATTTTTCAAAGATACGGCACGAAAATTTTCAAGGAAATCCCCCACCTCAACTACCCTTTACATGGAACATTTTTCGAAGATTTTGATTTTCTCAAAAATGGCTCTAACGATTTTATTTAAAATACCATGTATTCCACATTTTTACATTACAAATAAAATGTATATGTTGAATTTCCTGGAAACAGTTTGTGAAGTCCTCTTCTTTCGGAGGGAACTTTGTATAACCTTTATATAACTGGTAAACGTTAAGCGATAGACGAAAACTTACTACACAAAAAAATATAAATCTCTTTAAAACACACAATTTATTTCAACTATGTTTTTTGTGGCATAAGCCATATAGTTAACAATTATCCGTTATTGAAGGTTCGAATTTTTTATTACTTGGTCATTCTTTTTAAAGTCCTTTCAGCATTTAATTGCATGGAAAGGTATGGAATTTTAAGGCCAATGTATAGGGACCAATTCTTAAACATTTGGCTGTCGCTATTCTCTTTTTACTCTAACGAAATGTGTTATGTCGCAATCTCTGCAAAGGTTTATTTGGATTAAAATGTAGTAGATATAAAAATAAGCTTTAGTAAGATTAGTGTGTATACCCATTAATAAACGACAGAGGATAGAGAAGGCCCTAATGTAGCACATCAGATATTTCGTCCTTCTGTATGTATGAAAGAAAACCGCCACAAGGACTAAAAATGCCACTAATCAAGTATTTGCTATGTAATTCACAAAAACTATCGAACCAAACGTGATGACTTAGGCGGTGACACTTGCGACTCCCATTCGGAAGGTATTCGGTTCGAAATCCGCTGTCTAACTTATATGATTAATTTACTGGGATGCTTTTAATATAGGGTCCGTTATACAATAAAATTAGAACTACTGAACATTTTGGATTCAAAATGTTGTAAAATCTCTACAAGTCTAACTTTATTTGGACCTTTAAAGGTGAATATAACCTAAACCTTTCGTTCTAATAAGGTAAAAAATGCAACCGATTTTTTTTTCATTCGATATAATTTAAGCTTTCCTTCCATATAGGGTTCACAAACATATAAATTCTCATTCTGGTATAGATTAAATTTTGGTGGCTCGTCAAAATAGAAGTCCATAAACTAATCATATAGTTTCTAAGATACGCTTTTTTCTGTGTCTAAGATTCCATGGTAAAAGAAATTGCATTATTGATATGGCGATTTCAGGGGTTGGGAAATGAAACTAGTGGTCCGGAAGTCAGATCTTTATCACAGAGTAGCTGAAAGGAAACAATTGTGAATCTGCAAGTTAATGTGATGTTAGCCAAAACAGACAACTCATTATTTATGTCTTTCAAGAAGCTTTCGTACATGTGCGCGTATGTTCCCTAAGAAATTGTAACAGCTCATTTTTAATACAAAAAAACTCCAAAAACAGCTGCACGTTTCTTAGATGGACTGGCGGCGGAAGTCTGTGACGAGGTTCTAAAATACTGAAGACAAATGTTCGATAAACATTGATAACTGGTGGAGAAGTAGTGTAAGTTTTGAGCAGTAGGATAAAAAATACACTATCGGAAAATATTTAGTAGTTCGTACTTTATAACAAGACGGGCCTTACTTTTAAAATACTCCTCGCAAGTTCGTGGTCTTGCTGAGATACTTAGGCGGATACAAGGTTGACTTTTCAATTTGCATGATACGTTGCTCTCATTTTATGCATTTTTATAGCTCTGCGACTTTGTGGGGGCTATAAAAGTTTCCAGGACTTCTGCATGTTCCAGAGTGAATTTGAAGCACGATCACTTGTGTCGCCCTTTCTGAGAGATGAAGTGATGCTGACTTACGTGGAGCACGGTTTTCATATCTAGAAGTTTTAGGGACTGCCTGTGCCTTAATTACCTGATTGCCATCATTAGTACCCTTTCAGTTCACCCCTTCTTGGAGTGGCACAATGAACCATCTCCATCATTCCTTAACCTCACTAAATTCTTTAGATTGCCATTCAATAACTTATGTTAACAGATATTAGCTCTGATTCTTCACTGATATATCATTCGCCTTTAAATGAGCGCGCTTTCCTATTAATAGTATCTTCAACAATACGTTCTGTCTTATTCCTTAGATATACATCGAAGCGTAAACATTTACTACCCGCCAGTACATTATGACCTTTTTGCAAAGTAAAGCATCTTCATCAGCGATACTCAATCTTCAGCGAAACAAGGGAGGTCGGATTTACCTCCAGGCATCGTTCGCGGAGCTATGACGCAGTCATGTACTCATGGGTTGTCCAAACTTCAATTTTTAGTTACCAGTGAAGGGGAAATGCTTCATAACATAAAACGAATGAGGTGGGTTAAGGCGACAAAATGACATCATTAGCTCTTAAGAGACAAGATTGGGCTTCACTGATCTTCATCATTGCACATTTTGATAAAATATTGCATCCCAAGAATGGTGATATTTAGGTTTACCTCCTGCCATAGAAAGCCACATTCAAAACGAAGTTGTTACTACAGAGTGCGGCACTTGTTATGGCAGACTACAGAGGTTAAACCTGGAACATAAGCTTTCAAATTGAACGAGTTAAAATAATAACTGTCTGGATTGCAATATTGACGATGAATCAACGGAATAATTGTGTGTTAATTATCTAGGCTATGCATTTTCATAAGAGCTGAACAACACATGGGAATAAATCTTTCGAAATATCAATTACGAATACGGCAATAAAAAGATAACTAAGCAAGGACATAAGAAAATATATCTACCATTAACAGCTTTACAAGATGGCAGCTCCAACGCTAACTCATGGCTGGAGAAGGTTAATAAACCTAGAAAAAAGAATTAACTTAAATAATATTTGGAGAACCTTTCTAGATAAAAATTGTTTAATCACACAAAAATTGTCTCATGTTACACTCACATGACTTTCCCTATCCACTATCATTTATGTTTATACGGCTACCAGAAACTACTCCTAGGAAAGCTTACTTTTCTACCTACTTCATGTTAATCGAAATAAAGATATGGAGAAACAGTTGATTATATTTCATTGCGGGTACAATGGGGGTACAGAAAGCGGAATCTATAGTGTATGTCTCTTATGTGCTGGCCTTGAAATTCCATGCCCTTTCCACGAGATCGTCAGAAACAGCTGAATAGACGCAGCAGTTCAAAAAATGCCAAATTCCTGATCAGTTCAATCCAATAATAATGGATATCTCAGATATGGCTGATGCCACAGAAAAAGTTATGTGAAATAAATTAAGTGCTTTAAAGATATCTGTTTTGTCTATATATTAAAGAATTGTGTAGAATTCCTCCCTAATGAAGTGGGCTTTATAGGCTATTTCCAAAAAGTTCAATAATTGCATTTTATTTGCCACGTAAATAGATTAAATAGATGGCATTCTGATCAAAATGGTTGTAGCTATTTTTTAGAAAAGTAAACTTTTCGAAAACTTTGCCATGTAAAGGATAGCTTGGGGAGTTTCTTAATCTTTATGCCGCATCTTTGAAAGATACTGAAAGTATTCAATCTATCATATTTATGAGACGTTTGATTTTTGAGTTATGTTACTCGCGGGCGCGCGCACACACACACGCGCGCGCGCGCAAGTACTTTATCTAAAAAAATTGTTAGATTTGGGGACCTCAAAACATGTACTTCCGGTACCCCTCGAAATTGAATTTTGTTGGTGAAATGCAATACTTCCTCTCGTAGCAGAGAACGTAAACGTTAATGTGGAATGCCATCAGAACATCAGGTGAAGCTGTATGTCTTTAAAGGAAGAAGCTTTGGATCTCCATAAAAGATGTTGGAATGGTAAAGTGTAAGGCACTCTACGCACAGACTACTTTGGTCTAAATAATCAAGTTGATGATAATAATGACTCCAACAGTTTTGATTGAAAACTCCACCTCTTGTTTGATTCCATTCTTGCCTTGTACGACATAGCCCACAAATGAACATTCAGCATAAATCTTTAGCAATTAACTACCCTTTAGAACACTGAAGTGTTTTCTACATCGAGTAATGTACAAAATATATTGACTAGATTCCAAAAATAAGTAGCGCAATAAAAAGAACAATGTCTGGAAAATTTAGACAAAATACTATAGTGAAATGTTCTTATAAAATAGAATAGGTAGCTACAGATTATACAACGGAGGGGACACATCGCGCACTGCGACCTACATAGATCTATTGTGGCTAACACCACAGGAGGCTACAGGCCGACAGGCCACGGAGACGCGTGGAAGTCCTTAACAGTCGGAAGACTCGTCCTACCTCTGGAGTTGCCTAAAGGGCGATGAACGACCCGTCGACCAAGCAGCCCTCTAATATCCATGGGGTGCACTCTTTCCTTGGAGCAAGCACCCACGCCATCTGAGCGGCACCACCATTCGCCAGAAACGTAGAAGTACACATGAAAGATGAGAAGGAAAAGAAATGAAAAGGAAATGATGGAAAACAAATCGTGGTTGAAAACAAACACCCCAGTATTCGCCTATGGACCAGGGAAAAACACGAAAAACCCAAGGTCAGAATGGGCTGTCGACGGTTACACAATACAATACCGACATTCATTTATACTCCCGACAGGTGGCTTCTAACAAAAACAGAAAAACAAAGAATTGCAGATTCAGAGGTGAGCTTTCTGCTAACTAAATTAAGTTCATATTTCTGTTTTCTAAATATTATACAAAGAAAATGAAATCATTATGGGGAAGCAAGAGATTGATAAATACAAGATGAGGAGGTACGCTGCCAAGTGGTTTCAAACGAACGCATAAAACGTCATCACAATAGAAGCATTACGCTCATACTTAAACTCAGGGCTTTAATACTTAAAAATGTTATGTTTAAATATTTAAATATTCTATTTTCTTAATTTTAAAGAGGAAAAACTTTATTCTTATTGCTCTTCCACTTGAGGTCAACTGCATCTTTCACTAAGAATACTTTAAAATACTCACACAACCAGATACGACTATAGAAAGCAAACAGAAAAATACAAGGAAAGGTAAGAAGAGTTAACATTATATGGAGCGATATTTATGCACAATAATGATAGCCACTTATCATATACAATTTTGGAATATATTGGAGTTAAAAGTTATGATAAATACTAGATCCCCATCAGCTGAATAGTCAATATACTGACATCTAGTGCTGATAGATGAAGTGCATAAGATGCTTCTGAACACTGGAAGGAAGAAATGTGAATCCGAATTGATTCTTTCATGTCAAGCGCGAATGCTGAAATAGAAGCATGGACAGTAGGAAATGATAAGAGAAATAGTGGATAGTTTTAAATATCTGCGTAGACTCATGGAAAAAGTGATTGAGTGCTGTAACCTTTCAGTGTCGCTTGGGCCTGACGGAAGTAGACGAAGTTAACACGTGCACGTGTGCTAAGCCACATATCACAGCGAGGTAAGACACAGTTTATTAGGTTACAATATAAAACAATTAAGACAACTTTTCGTCACTAACATGCTTGGTAAATACTCATAAACTACACCCAGCCTTGAGAGTTGAACTGTCCTTACAGTTCTGTACAAATAGAGTAGGGTTTCTTCTGTGGTAAACTGTATTCACTCTTAGGTTGATCCGCGTCAAAACAAACCCCAGGTGACCAGTGCACCGTTATAATGTATCCTTCTGCCATTCGCACTAGAAATACTGTCACACTTTCAGACCATGTGCGGTGACTAGCATATTCTGTTTAGGGTTAAAGATTATAAGGTTGATAGTTGTAACAAAACAAGCGTTTGCACATATAATAATAGTTAATTCTAAAATAAATGAGCGAAAAATAAATTAGCAGGTATGAGATAACTTAATTTATTCGCTCTCTGGAAGCGGCACTTTATTAACTGTTGGCAGCTGAGTTTAAAAAAGAAATTGTGCACTGTTACGCGAAACACCGGTGAACTCAGAAGTTAATTTCGCCATTTCTTTCGCGGAAAGTGTTGGATATTTCTCACATAACTTATAATAAGGATTCAACACTATTGTTTCTTCACCACTAGTCAGTGGTTTGCGCGGCTAATGCTTTACGTAATTCGACGAAAACACAAGAGCGAATTCACTGTCCTCCATGATACTAAACACAACTGCTCGTTTCTGGCTGTAAACAATATTCTGCGCCTCCCCGGATGTCAGGTGACTCATACGAATTGCATCATGGGACTTGTAGCTCTGTTTTACGGTATAAATCAGCGTTAAATAAAACCTTAGGTATTTGTATAGAATATTATACTATTTAAGGATAAATTCATTCTAAAATTCAGAGATTAGCCTGGGACTACTTTCCTGGGCGCAGTACTACCGTGTTGCAACACGGTGCACTGACCACGTGGGTTTGTTTTGCCGCGGATCAACCTAAGAGTGAATATAGTGTAGAAATGGTGCCAGCATTCTGAGCTTGCAGCTCGGTGTGTTACTCGGAAAGTAGGTTCGAATACACCGACCAGTTTAGGTATTTTTCACATTAGCATCTTTTATGTCGATGTAGATTACGTTCTATATACAAAATTCACTCTACGATGTGTAGAATATTTATCTGCTGTTCTCGCAAACCAGACAACAAAGAAAAACATAGCGACCTGATCTCCGGTTGCTTTTAAATGTAACTGTAAGGATTCTTTTATCTTTACTCAGACAGAGAGCAAGTGTGCACACAGAACTCACAGATACTGTTAACATGTTTCTGTTACAAACAACGCATATGTTCGATGTTTGTAGCTGATAGATATAGGTCTTCAGACCTATTAGTTTTAGTACATAAGGCTTCTTGTTGTGAATTCAAGCCCAAAAGTAATTGCTCCAGAAGATGATGCATTCTGAATGTGAAAACGATTTTTTTTTACCACACTATAAGACGCTGATTACATCTGACGTAACTGAACTATAATGGTATCCATTACACTTCAGCGACTCATTATGATCTTACTCGGCGCAGCTCGCTTATACCTTTTATCACCTTCAAAGCAGTATTCCACGTGGATCCATTCCCCAGATAAACAATGAAACGTGTGTATTTGAAATAAAATAAATTCCGTTCATTGTAAATTTAATATTATAATGACTTGAGTTCCTTTCCTTTGTTTCAATATTGTTCAACATACGTTACCTGAAAAAAAAGCAATAAATACGGCCTGGAATCAACAGTACTGCCATCTGTTATAGTATTCGCAAACACGCTCAACGTCTTGCCATCATGCTACCATCCGATCGGTATTTAAATACACATAACTAACAAGGTCAGATCTTTTTGTACAAACCCAAAATTTGAAATTGTAGTATAGTTGACCAAAAACAGTCGTATACAACTTGACTATAATGGTAATTAAGACGCTACCCTCGTTTCATAAACATACTCACTTCTTAATATTATAGTCTGGTTGCATAACGTATACTATTACCGGTTCTCGTTTAGTAGGCAACCGGCAACGTGAAATGAGTGCTACAGGTAAAGTTGGCATAACGAACCTACACAAACCAACAGAGCGATAAACCCTGAGCAGTATTTTTAACACTTAAATGATTTCAGTCTAATTACATAATATATAAATTCAATAACAGACCGCCTTAAAGCAATATGTGTATAAAATAATACATAAAAAGTATATATTACAGTCATAGTATTAATGTTTATATTATCGTATGCATGTTTAATAATGTTATGTGAATGTATCGTGTAATTTAATAATGTAGGAGCTGTGAGAATATAGGTCAAAAGTTGCTAACAATGAGGTAACAATGAGGTAACCTTGAGGCAATATTTAATTGGAAAGTTTAATAATGCTACTAGTAATTCTTAGAGCAACAATAACGTAATTTTTGAGACAGTGTATAAATAGCCGATCAACAACCAGAAAAAGCTTAAATTAAATAAAAGTATTCTATTGGAGTAGGATTAGCCAATCAGAGACATGAAATAAGAAAAATTTACAAATTCAGGCGGTAGAATTCAGTTGCATGTAGACAGCGTTCCTAACAGGACGTTAGACGCGTACGTATCCAGTTTGAGACAAAAATTCAATACGGCGAGAATATTATAAAGATTATGTGTTTAAAAGTGCAATTAATAAATAATCTCACAGTTCTCTATTTAAGTGAAGTACTATTTAATCATGTGTAGGATTAATAAATGGAGTGAAGTAAAAATTATAATTTGTGTAAGCCTACATTCTTTAGCCGTATCACACCCTGTTAAGAGAAACATGTTTCTACATAATTAATACTGACGCAGCCGAGGCAAACTTAAATATATATAATATTTAAAGAAACATTAAAATACAAAGTCGATTCTTAAACATTGGGACGAAGGCCGCCGAAAAGTAAAGTTGGGGCGAAGGCCACCGGAGACTTTGTACCATACGTGGGACAGTTACTTCATCAAGATCGGCTCCCCAACAGTCGAACTACAATACAACACCTTGTTCCACCCCCGGCCACAATTGCACGCATTCCGTATAGCGGGATTCACAGTGAATGTGGGACTTTCAGTTTGCACCTTGATAATATAATGATTCCGGTTTTGTTCCCAGTAGTCTCTCTAATCTTCAGGAAACAACAATACAGTCCTTTTGTAATGATTAAGATATTAACAAGTCATTGTTTAATTTAATACAAAAGTCAAAATTGTTTAGGGTAATCTAAAATCTCGTTATTTTTTGAAGCCTGACATGTGTTATTTATCGAATCATATTTTTTCATTTATTTAAAATATTTCCAAAAAGCTATATAGAAACGAATATGTTTTACTAAATGAAACCTTAAGTTTCCTTTTTCTAAGAAAGGTATAAATGTTTTCATGCAAACATTCGCATACTAGAAACAATAGGTGTTATAAAGGGGTTTTCATTTTCGCCGTATTTGGGTGGAGATGTAGGAAGTTCTATTTAGATTGAAAACTGATGTTAAAATTGTGCCTAAGTGTCCATTTAACTGCCTTTTTTACAATAATAAAATACTTCGTGTATTTCTTCCTTTGATTAGTAGCTGTGTCTGCATTTTTGGCCAAATATTATTAAAATGTAGGTATTTAGCAATTACTGTGTATAACAGTTAATATTAGGCCAGGTTTTAGTTTCGCTACCACATGCATAGTAGGTAGAGGAGATATTGCATTCCACCCAAAAATTAGATGCCGAGAATTCACCAGAAATATATGTTTTGAGACCCCCTAAATCCAAAAAAGTCATTTTTAGAAAAAAGTTCTGTGTATGTTATGTGTGTGTGCTGTGAACAGTCATAACTCAAAAACGAAAAGTCGTACAGATACCACACTTGGTACTTATGTTCAGTATCTTCCAAGGATGCGACACAAAGATTTTCAAGAAAATCTCCCACCCCAGCTACGCTTTACATGGAACATTTTTCGATTTTTTTTTTATTTTCTAACGATTTTGATTAAAATAACATACATTTAATTATATTTACATGACAAATAAAACACATAACGTGAATTTTCTGGAAATAGCTTGTTAAGTCCACTTCATTCGGAAGGAATATTGTATAATCTTGTATAACTGGTATACGTTGAGCGATAGACGAAAACATAAGAAATGTATATCTCTTTTAAAACACACAATTTATTTGAAGGAAGTTTTTTTTGTGGCATCAGACATTTCCGAGATATCCGTTATTAATGGTTCGAATTGTTTTCAATATTTAGCCATTCCTTAAAGTCCTGTCGGTTTTCAGTTGTTTCTCGTGATGTCATAGAAAGAGGATGGAATTTTAAGACCAGCATACAGCGTGCACTTCTAAAACATTTGGCTATCGCTATTCCCTTTGCATCTACAACAAATAAACTTTCGTAAGAATAATTTGTATACCCATTAATAAGGAACTGAGAGTGGAGAAAGTCATGTGAATGCAAAAAATCTGAGTTTTTAGATTTTATTTAGCATCTTTAATTCCGAGCTACTGTAGATTTAAAGTAACAAATCAGAGTATAAGTGCGACTTGAAAATATATTATACTATAAATAATCTCAATGTTCTATCGGTTTGTTTGTCGCTGACAGGATAGGTTTAGTGTATCACTCAAGAATTGTGCGCTGCTTTAAGCACTCTTCTAGAGAAGAGAGTACGCGGAGAGAAATTGGAGAATTCAGAGACTCTCGCTCCTCGACCATCAGAAGTCGGTTGTGTAGCCCCTTATGCCCTATGGGATCTCACGGACACAAACATTCATGTCCATAGTGGGATTCGAACCTGCCATCCTTTGCGTCACAGGGTCGAAGTCAGACGCTCTAACGACCGCGGCTACCGTGGCCTCCAGGCATCTCCCTAAATGTAAAGCTCAAGATGAGCTAGGTCACTGAAAAGAAATAAGCTCGAGTACGAGGTTTTCTTAGATGATAAAAAGAGCTAGGACGGTTAAGGTCTTGCAGTTTACCTTCATCTGTAGAAACATTTAAAAAGAGTGACATATACCACATCAAACAAGTTTGAAAATAATGAAGCAACTGTGCATGAGCAAGCTCGAAACAGTTATTTTAGAGAATTCCGAAGTTGTTGATAATTTTGAAATTATGTTCTGAGTGGTTGTCACAAAGAGCTAAAAGTTGTCTTCAAAAGGAGCTTCATTTGATTACTATAACTAGAGACAGGAAGCAACACCACGATCGGCGTTTCCAAGGCTGCCAACCGTTACCAGTCGTACGGTTTCGCGAAGATTGCATCTTCATATACTTACTGCTTATGGTCCTAAAAGTCATTGCCCTTCAAGAAGGCAGAGCCTGATTGCCTTAAAACGTCTTACTAATCACTTACCTAGCATCAAAGTGTGCGCCGAGGATCTGCTGTTCACCACGTGAACTTCACAAGGAATGCATGCCCACTGCAGTGTTGTTAAGTCCGGCGTGAGACGCAACGCATTGATATCGATTTTACCATGCGGCTAGCCATGGGCATACGTGCAGAACGTAAATGATTGCCTTCCTTTAACTTTTGTAATCAACCTTTCACACCACATTTGTTATGCTCTTTAACGCAATAGATACTTGCATATACGAGAACATTAACGCTTTGTATGCCGTTAAATTACCACTCTTAGCCAACTAGAAGCAAACAGGAAAATACTAGATCATTGACTGAAAGCGGCCTGCTGTTTGGAAAGTTTGATTTGGGGTGGAGAGAGGGAATGCGAGCGTTAAATCGTCATAAGTTCTTTCTTTTCATACTCTTTCTTTGCTTCTTTTTTACTTTCCCTACTACCTATAGTAAGCAGGGGAGGTATTGTATTCCAACCAAAAATTCGATACCGAGATTTCACCAGAAATACATGTTTTGAGACCCCCTGAGTCTAAAAAAAAGCATTTTTGGAAACATGTCTGCGTGTGTGTCTGTGTGTCTGTTTGTGAACAGCATAACTCAGAAAGGAACAGTCGGATAAACACCAAACTTGGTATTTAGGTTCAGTATCTTCCAGAGATGGGACACGAAGGTTTTCAAGAAAATACCCCCACCCCAAATTACCCTTTACATGGTAGATTTTTTGAAACTTTTAATTTGCTCAAAAATGGCTCTAACGATTTTGATTAAAATATCATATTTTAAGATATTTGCATGACAAATAAAATGTATATCTTGAATTTTCTGGGAATGTCTCCAAAAGTGTTCTTCATTGTGAACAACTTTTGCATAACTGGTAAACCATAAGAGATAGACAAAATTTTACTACACAAACAATGTAGATCGCGTTAAAATACACAATTTATGTCATATGCATTTTTTTTGTTGAGTGATCCATTTTCGAGATATTGCTTGTTATTCCCTTAAATTTTTCAATACTTATTTTCTCAAATGGGAATTCGTTATTCATGTTTTTGTCTTGGATATGCAAAGAGTATTAATCTGTGGCAAAGGGAATGGTGCTGCACCTAGCAACCAGCTATTAAGAGATATGTATGTGCTTAAAGGCTACTGTATTTCTATATTACCCTTGTAAATATATATTCCCCTTACATCTACAAGAAAATTAGCAATAAGATAGAGTCTGCAAATGTTTATCTCGATTAACATGAAGTAGATGGAGAATAAGCGTTTGTAAAAATAGTTTGTACAAGAGTAGAGAAAGTCATGTGAGTGTAACACATCAGATTCTTCTTCCTTCCTTCCTTCCTTCCTTCTTTCTTTCTTTTTTTTGGAGGGAGAGATTCTTGATCACTATGTAGTATAGTGTATTTTACTAAAACAAATATTAACAACGAATAAGAAAGTGAAAGCAATAAATGTAAGAAATTGCTGTTAATAGCAGCCACTTAATGTTCTAAAATTCATTATTTCACTTTCTTTAAAATTGTCTCGCTGGTGGTGTCTATTTCTGCGATGGCATTCGGACTCCCCTCAATGTAGAACGTGAAATGAATGCACTATTTCAGGTAGAATAGAGTAGTTTCCCTGTGCATCCTGTCTTCAGTTCTTCACGGCTTTGTGGACGGCATAAATATATTCTTGGAAAAGTAGTCGCACATGGACAAATCTGGGAATGTGGGAGGCCAAGCAATAGCTACGTAGGTAGAAATGACATGACTTCTAAAGAGCTGTTACAGAAATATTAGTGGTATATATGCCACGTTAGATTTTGAAAGGAAATATTGCAGGTCACGGGGCTAGAAATATATACCCAGATTAATGCCCTCTATTCTTCTTGTAACATTTGTAAACTGTATCATTGCTCATAAAAACAATTTCTTTTAGTTCCATTTATGCCCCGTCTTTAACTACATAGATATTATCGGCGGTCTTTCCTTTGGAAATTATTGCCTATTGCCAATGGTATTAACTCGTATACTCTTGTCGTTGGTTTACTTGTACTTCATTCATTCATTCGCTGTTTACCCTCATCTTATGTAGGACTTACACCCCCCAGGACTTACAGGCGGGTGCCTGGGGTCAGAGGCCCCTCGAGGAGCAGACACTCTCATGGAGCAGACAGAATGTCCAGAATGGGTGATCAGCCCGATGCCTGCAATGGGATGAAGGAAGTAGATGAAACGAAATGACGGCGAAATGGATGATAGGAAAGGTAACGATGGAGTAGTTGGTGGAATGAATGGCGGGGGAAACCGGAGAACCCGGAGAAAACCCGCTCAGACGCCGCTTTGTCCACCACAAATCCCACATGCGGGTCCCTGGGATGTAACCCGGGCCGCCTCGGTGAGAGGCGAGCGGTCTAACCACTCGGCCACGGCGCCACCTTACTTGTACTTTTTGGGTTTTAATCAGTAGATCACACACACATTCACACTTCCAGGCTCTGGGGAGGATAGTAAATAATCTTAGCTAGAGAAAAATTCCCACCTCTCCAGCCGGGATTCAACCGGAGACCCCTCGCACAGCAGGCAGGTGCTCTACCAACTGAGCTACGGGGCCAGTCCTATACAACAATTTTATAGTTATTACATATTGGCATAATTACCAAATTTCTATGTTTACAACAGTGGCAAGAGTTGATAATTATTTTAGGGACACTATAATTTTTCGACGCCGTTTTGAAAATTAATGAAAAAGTGCTCGATTTATTCAGACACACCATAGAGGGGATAAAATTTAGATATATTTGAACTATTAAAAAATATAATTACAGTGTTGCTTAAAACTTTAACATACAGAACTTAAGTGATTTAAAAGCCCTTGATAAGGGCCAACCCATGTCAAAGGCCACACTACATAAAAAGTTAATAGTTTTAGATGTAATAAAATTACGACATGCTTGCTTTTAGTTGTTTTAAATAATATGAAAGGTTCTTATTTCTGTTGTTAAGGATAAAGTAACTATGTGATGTACAGCTATAAAATATTTAAACGTCCAATGTATCTTTATGATACAGATGCAAAATATTCGTGTAAGTTATTAAAAAGTTCTGTATATACTACCCTCTTTCATCTTGAAAGGATATCCTTATCTGCAATAGGAAATGTATAACGTGTATACTAACAACATAGTTTTCTAGTGAGAAAGTCCCTGCTTCTGTGAGGAGGAGAGTGACACTTTGTCACAAACGAAAACCTAAAGCATATACCTTATATGAACTTATAGTTTTTATATAAACAGCTGTTTAACAAAGTTTGTGTTTAAATGATTGAGAATAAAATTTAGCCACATTTAAGTTATTAACAATAAATGGTTCGAGGTTTACAAGAGAT
This sequence comes from Deroplatys truncata, assembly GCA_030765065.1. Taxonomy (NCBI): domain Eukaryota; kingdom Metazoa; phylum Arthropoda; class Insecta; order Mantodea; family Mantidae; genus Deroplatys; species Deroplatys truncata. Next base: position 144,207,388 of record CM060978.1, on the reverse strand, counting down.
ATATTCGTATAAGTTAATTCTATAGATGAATATGTATATAAATAGAATATAAAAGCACACAGCTTTCAACGAAAGCAAATATTAGGATAATATCAAGCAATACCAACACCAGGAGGGAAATATACGTAGCGAAATTTGCGCGAATCATCTCCACATCAAATAGAACTTCCTAGATCATCCACTGTTCTAAAAGTTACAAAAGTATGTATGGCCTTTTGTCTGAATGCGAAAGTGGATACAACTATTTAGCTGTTGTATTCTATTTCCTTGTATGTAACAACCTGGTCGTAAATTTAGTCTCAGAGACTTAAAAAGAAAAAAAATTAAATTTCATGGCAAGAAATGTTTGAACAAGGCAGCCAACATAAATCTAGTCCCCGAAGGAAATCTATATCATTGTTAGTTCATGTATATGTCTTGCCCAGCTTTCCACAAGTAACTTTTTAAACCTCAAATTACAACTTAATTGCATTTACCAGCTCTTTATGAAGACATTGTTCAATGATCTAACAGATGTTTATGGTTCATGCTTCCCTTACGTCTTGAAACTGTAAATTCGCAAAGTTCCTTTGGTATTTACTCGTAAAATCATGGACACAAAGATCCCCTAATATTCACAGAAATTTATATAAAATATCGATGAACGTTGTATTTCTCTATTCTTAACCTCCCTCCGACAGTAATTTCAGATTCTGGAAATGATGTGTAGCTTGTAACCAAGCACCTTTTGGCGGTGAAACAATTGTTGGAATTGTCTATTAATTTTTATATAATTACAGTAGATGAAACAAAAAATATTTATTTTATGTTTGATCCCGTGGTTATTTAATAACAAATACGTCGACACGAGGGTAGTTGAAGTCGTTGAGGCACGTACACATGAACGGGAGGTCCGCGACTCAAATCCTTCCAGGACCGCCATCTCTGACTGAGGTCTTCTCTAGGTTTTCCTCAATCCTCATACTGGCAAATGTTGGAGAGGTACCCTAAACATGAGTTTTGAATCCTTACCAAATTTTCTTTCCCAATTAATACTTCATATAACATTAATGTCCACAGCCTGTTTAGGTATAGTGAACAAAGATCAAACACTGCTCAGGAATAACAAAGGCTATGCAGAAACCTATAACATCAATACATGCTGGAGGGGAACGTACTACATTCCTTCTAATACGTACTTCATAGAGGTATCAGAAACCAAAAAGTATAATAGCATTTTGTTCTGTGATCAGACAAAAAATAGTTGTTGTTTTCAATTAGATGGTTTATTCCACAAGAATGCATGAAGACAATAGTTTGTTAATTATGAGATGGGTAGAGTAACCTATTTCTGACCTAGTTTCGGTAGTAAATGTGTGATATCATTCAGAGTTTTGAGATAATTATTTTCCGAACACCGTTTTGGAGACGTAATGTCAGAGACATAGGCAATGTTTCTAGGTCAAGGTAGGTCAGGGTGAGAAACGGCTCCCGGATGTAACCAAAACAGCATACCTAAACGCTTTTATTTTTCACATGACACTTAATCCAAACAAACACGAAGAAAGAGCAGTGTAATATTTTGGCAAAATAAGCGCTTCGTGGTCGCTTACTGAAAAGCGCATCATGTTTATGTGTCATTAGAGTAACATCGCATTACGCACTGAAACTCACAGGTTTAGTGATAAAAGAATCCGAGCTGTGTCTAGTGGATAATCATACGTACAGCACAAGGTTTACGGAATGTCAGCCTTTCAACTGTCATCTCATTAACCTCAGGAAGCGTGCAGCCAGCACAGCAAGAAGGGCGAACATGAAATACTGTCACCGCAGAGGAAGCAATTTTAAATCTTGCAGATGAACAACCCAGCAGTAGTAGGAGAATAGCTCGCATGGCCGGTATGCCCCCATTGGTGTGTGCTCAGGACACTGAGAGAACAGTTATTGAGACCGTATCATATTCAAAGGGGGCAGTCTCTAACAGCAGCGGATTACGCTCCTAGGCTGGCTTTCTCAATTGGTTCCTAGAACAAGGTGCCGATATTCCAGGATTAAGTATGGCAACAGACGAAGCTACTTCACAAAAAACGGCATTTTCAATTTTCACAACACCCGTACTCATATATGGACGGAAGAAAACCATCACATAATTATGGGGTATCATTTTCAACAGTGATTTTCTGTGAACGTATGGGAACAAAACGTTTATATGAACCACAAGCCAGCGAAGCTGAAAGCTGTTTACGCGCGGACTTGCTTCTGGTTTTGAAAGATAGATTGCCACCCACGCTTGCTCCCATCTACCGTTCAGCTACTGCACGCCACGACGTTGCCAACCTGTGCGATAAACCTATAATATCTCGCTGAAAATGCTAATAGAAAAACTAAAAGATACAAATAAGTTTCCAAATAATGAGACCTATAACTGGTTAAAATGAATGTAATGACTGCCCTTCCATCCCGTACACAATGAAATAAGGTAGGACTGACGAATATGAAGATTCTATACTCCTAACTCACAAAATTAAACATTTTAGAAATGGCATTGAGAAAATCCATTTCTCATTTGCCAATTATAAAATACCAGTTGGCTAACTTCTGATGTTACTTGGACACAATTTTCTTTCTTAATGTAATCATTACTATGCAACTCGATTACTAGAGATAGAAGAAGCAGCATAACGTCCTTGAATGGGGCAATTAAAAGATTTTGGCATAGGTTTTGTATGCATATCGTACCTTTATAAGTAGATTTGACTGTATTTTATTCTTCTCCTTTTCAGTCACTGGGACGTAATAATTTATGTATATTCTTTGTGGTAAAATATCTGCGACTTTCCTCTTATTTTTGCGCGCATTTTCTATAAAGTAACACTATTTTCTGCTCTGGCATTCTCCATGAAAATAAAAATCCTGCTTTGGAAGTATTGTTATATACAGGGGTAAGGCCAAAAGGTTTTGCAGCTAGTTATTAAATTTAGATACCCCGGTATAAACATTGGGAGACGTAGATTCAGAAGAGGAGCAGGATTTTAGCTGCACATTTTAGAGCAGGTGTGGGATAAGTATCACAAAAATACACGGGTTTTCACATTAAACATATTACCTGTGGTTTATTAAATATTAAACTTGGTATCTTTATATCGTTCACGAAAGATTAAAGAATAGACATTGGAGGGATATGTCCCACACTCACACGAAACACGCACACTCCCATACGCAACATTCGCCCTCAAGAGACACACTGTTGACTGGCGCTTCGAATAATGCCACGCTATCAGACAGAGAAAGTAGTAACGCTTGCTTCCCTCCCTTTTCGCTCTCCACCTCTGGCCAGGAGGTGGGGAGAGATATCGCGTCGGATGAAATTAAAAAATCCTAGCCGAAATAATTATACCCAACGATGTCATCGCTACAAAGCAATGATGTGTCCGACGTGACAATGCACACATACACGCCACATCTCCCCCACTCACAATAATGAGGCGTCTCAACCGAAAAGAGAAAAACAAATAAGAATGCAAAGAAAATATTAACATACAAAATTGACTATACAAAATTAACATAATGATTCTGTCTTGACAATGAAGTAGTCCCACAGGAACCTCCCCCCCCCAGCTCGTAACTCCTCTTCTGCACGAACACAGTTTATTACGAAATACTGCTTGGGAATGGAGCAGACACTGCTTTGTTCGGTAACTTTTCCTACCACTTAACCACACCCGCCGAAGAAAAGATGGAAGAAACTTTTTGATCCCTTTTACTTTCTCTGCCATGTACCCAGTAGCTAAGGGTGCGGGGCCGAAGTCTCCCGCTGTCAGAAAAATAGCCCCGAAGCCTGCGGGACCCTTAAAGGTCCCAAATTACATAGCCTCCCCAAAGCAGGTAGCAGTTCCAGTCCCTAATTACATAGGCCCAAAGCCTCCCGGTCGAAACAGGTAACAGTTCCATTTTGGTGTTTGTAATATTTCATGAAGCATTACATACGGGTGGAAGATGTTCCATTTTTGGCGTTTATGGTTAATAACAAAGGAAACACGGCTACAGTACCAAAAGAAAATGGACCTATAATGCTTAAATTTGAGTTAGTGGTTGTTGTTCCAGTTCGTTTAGCGTTACCCAGGGTGCACCACGAGGAGGCGAACTGGCTTGCACCCCAAAAGATTCCACATTTATCATCTACGTCATTATTTCTTTATTTTCTGTAATTTACTCACAATGGATCCGCATTTAGATGCTTCGTTATTTTGACATTCTATCATACAGTAATATGTATTTTGTCTTTAAAATAAGCGATATTTTTCCTTCTAGATTTTATTTCTATGTATTTCCAGGTTTGGTTCTATAAGAAATCGACTTCACGTATTCCATTCTTGAAATTTTTCCAGCTTTGAAAATTTCTACTTGCTGCATATGAGTTTCAAGTGAGGATAAGACCTTTCCCTTTTCCATTTGTTGATGAATTAATTGCAATTTTAGTATCCAGCTGATTTTGCTTCAGTACTTCAAGAAATCCATACAGATCTGGGCTGCAGGAGTAAAACTGATTGTTGTATTTGTTGTGGAAACTTTCGCAAGCGTTGGTAGTTCTCTGTCTATTGCAACTTAGTTCTGCCTACATGGAAGGAGGAAAGAGTGCATTTTCGTCGATGTAAGTTTCCACTAAATAGTCGCAAAACATCTGTAGTTTTTCCGAGACAGGCATCACTGCCATGAAGTCTTCAGCAAAACGTCACCAACCATATCAGGATCCAGCATTGGCAAACCAAATATGTAGTTCAGAAATTTTCCTATTTCATTTCTGGAGTAGTGTCATGTGAAAGTTCCAAGTTTTGTATATTTCTCCTCCAGCTTTGTGTTAGATGAAATTTACATCCTTGGATTTTAACATCAGTCCACACTTCTCTTCCAGCATTCATGATGCTTTCTTCAAAGTCAGAAAACATTGTTGATGGAGAGAATTTCAGACTTAGCTTATTACATTTATCAACAACTGTTGAAAATACCTGCCGATATGATGAAGTTTTCTTGTTCTTCAACAAAGAAAATACCATTGAATGTAATGTCCATTAACGAGCCCATGAATTGTAAATAGCTGGCAAAAAAAAAAACTTTGTGGATACTTGAAAGTTACATCAACGTATATTGTGTCACACTGACTGAGTACTCTGACGTTTCCGGATTCACAAAATATTACAACGTTCTTCGCAGCATCATTGTGTAGCTACAACTCGGCTCCATCTACAGTTTTCACATTTAATGTGTTCAGAACATTGTGAACCTCCGCTATACTTGTGGGTAATTTTGGCAGAATTTTCCGCCTAGCTTTGTATATGGATTTACGTAAACTCTGTACAACTCCAGTGGTTACTTCTTCCGTGTTTTCTCTCTTCAGTTGCTGGTATATTAGTTTTGATGGCCTTTCACATATATCTTCTGTAACTTTTCTCTTCAGAGCACAAAGTACTTTCTGTCTCTGAATTTTGTCACTAGGTGGTGCCGCGTGGTTATGGTCCTCTTGAATATCCAGGACATCTATTTCTTCAATGGAAATGGTTTTTATAAAACTTTTGCAACTTTTAACATTGCACGTCCATCGCGCTACCCCACTTTTTAAACACTTCTGGAATCCGAAAGTGTAACCGTTCCGAAGTAGACTTTTCCTTCCTGTCCTACTCACCGTAATTTCAGTCTCGTTGGAAAACATGTTAACTGTGAACTAATTTGCCGTACACTGAAAGAAAACAAGGAAAAAATTAAGCATACCCATTCCACCCCACCTGCTGGCTAATTACACCGGTTTCGCGGGAGGATTGAGGGTTGTTACCTGCTAAGCTTACCTGGGTACGGGAAGATTCGGTCCTGCGCCCGTAGCTAGAGGAAGTATTGCATTCCAACCCAAAATTCTATATAGATATTTCACCGGAAATCCATGTTTTGAAGTCCTCTTCCCCCAAAAGAGGCATTTTAGGAAAGTACGTGAATGTGTGTATCTCAAAAGACGAAAATTTGATAAACACAGTAATGAATTGCATATTTGCATCACCGGAAATGTTAACTATCAAGGGTTAGCTCTGATGGTTGAGCTACCTCTAGGGCTCTGACTGGAAAGGGGTATGAATAAAGCAATGTGCATATCCCCTTACATACTAATTATTATCCATTAGTGAGAGATATTAATCTAAACGGATATCATGCCTTATGAGCTTTTGCAAATCTTAAGGCCACTAGATGCAGTATTCACCATTAAGGCGTCGGACGTTACGACGAATAGCACTTAGTTCTCTGAATCAAATCGGGGACTGGTGACCTAGATAAGGTCACCTTATATACCTTTTATTTGATCATTGTGTTCAGCTTTATGAGCTTCTGTAGCACTCAGCGGAATATCTGGAACCGCAATTTCTCTGCTCTTTTTAACTAGATCGAGGGTTCGCAACACCCTTCTCGACTTTGCAAAGCTCAGCCCTTTGAATGAGGTCTAAAGAACAAAATTTGGAACTCTTTCTCTAACTTCATGACCATGTGGTGACTCAAAACAGAAAGTTCCAAGTAACACATGTCATACTACTTGCCTTGCAATGGCATCGGTTCTCTGGACCACGGGCATGACTTTAAGGGGATGACTGGACGAGGTTTTGGGTTATAGATGCGACCAGTGATGGAATTCTGCCTGCCTTTACGTTGAACGACTACTTCAAAACTCCTTCCCTCGCCCGTTTCATTGCATCTTGCTGTGTTCGCACAATTCTCGCATTATTCCATCTGATGGCTTGTAAGTCAGAATACTCGCCACGCAATGGGTCGAATGTGTTCCTTTATCGGAACTACTTCCGCCACTTCAAACTCGCAGTCGGAGTCGCCTAAAGGGAATAGATGCTCCACTCCGAGGAAGTAGTTCCAGCCTTTGGTGGAACAATTTCCATGGAAGTACTGCCAGTTTTGAAAGTATTTCCGCTGTTTTACTCCGGAGTTTTGGGGGAAGCGCTTCCAGTGTTTACGGCGGAGTGCTGCCGAAACTATTACATTTACTCCGCAAACTGGAGGTATTATAATATCATTGTCATTTGCCGTAAATCAAACAATATGCAGCAGCATGCCATACTTATGTGTTAACAAATATCTCCTGTCGCATAAACAAGTTTTTGTGATTTAATGACATGCAGTTCTATGCTAGTATGCTATGCTTTTATCCCCATTGCATAATAAACTACAAAGTAATATAGAGAGTTGTTCGCAATGTATGGTAACAAATTTAAGATCCCTTACCTTACAAAAGCCACGCCTCCCCCAGCAGTAATGTTCTATCTGGCAGCAGCCTTTAGCTTGAACTAACAATCTACAGCACAGCCCCCACTGGAGCAAACTACTCTGAAATACAGGGATGCCTAATTTATTCAATTCATCCTTGCAGCTTTCCAGAGATCATCCAAAGTTCGCTGCCGTCTGCTTCCAAGGGCTCTTTTCAGTAACCCAAATGCACAAAGCTCTGTCAGTGATGCATCAGATGACTTAACATTGATGTTGCTGAAAGTTATGGAACGTATCCCCAATTCTCTCTCTATGTTCTCCAAAAATTTGTAGGTTGAAGCAGACGTAGGGCTTGATGCCTTATCCTAATGCAACCAAACCTTATTTATATCTGCACCATAGAGCGCAGGGATTTATGTATGGAAAATTGGCATCCGAACGTTAGTCTGATGATTTGCCGAAATGATTTTCATATTTTTATGTACACGGTGAATGGTCAATTTGCCATTGTAACTGTATTTTACTATTACCATGAAGCCATTTGGGAAATTTTCGTTAGTTTCCTTATACCAAATTTCAATTTTTTTTCTCCACTTGGTCGGTAATATATTGCCCAGGGTTTGCTGCAGTCACTTAGATAAACATATACCTCATCTAAAAAGACAACAAACATCCACTTTTCACCAGCTAGTTATCATTCATACAGCTTTCTGCTGTTAGTGGCACGTTCTGCAGTGTGTTTAGGCAACAACTTATATCCCCGGCTCTTATGCCACTTTTTGGATTTAAATCCTGGTTGATTATGGTGTTCACAGTAGTAACAGGGATTCTTAATTACAGTGCAATGGCCCTCAGAGTTGCGGGATTTGGTCCAAGGGCATGGGCCTTCACTTCCAAATTATCTCCTGTGTGTGTGGCCGGTGGCAGATCGTAGATTTCCCTGTTTCCTACCGTTGGGAATAAGTTCTGATGTGTCGAGTGCACTTTCTTGGATATAGTAAAACTACGTCTCTTGCACTGCTTAATAATCTTATAATACAAGTATTTTGCATCGGAAAGAGCAACAAAGGACCCTTACTAGAGTGGTTTCCATTTGATGCAGCAAGAACAAGAGCACACAACTGAGCAAATGCAGTGATACACTCATACTGCTTAATTTTCAATCGGTTCCACATGTTTCAGCGTGGAACTATTGTGTTCGTCTGATATTGTTACCATAGATCGTGAACAACCCTCCATATTGATATCACATGTAGTGTATTATTCGATAAAATCTGTGCCATTTTCAACTCTCCTCACCGTCTGTTGTGCATGCAAGATTTAACATCTCTTACGACATATCCGCTGGCAACATTCGAAAACGCACCCTCTAAGAAGTGGGAGATGGCCGATTGAGTGGTGTGCTTTGGATTAACTGCGCCGACGATAGCCGACAGCAGCGCCAAGTCACACTCGATGAAGACGACGGCACTTCCCGGATTGGCCAAGCTAGGGTCAGACACACATCGAAATAAGGCGAGAGATAAGAGCGGCTTAGCTTGAGCGGCATTTGGCAGGCAATGTAGTGAGAGTAGGCAAATTACATACTTTTCAGACTATTCTAAATTATTTCAAACCTTTTGGTAAGTAACTTTCAAAATTGCATTTCAATCCCGTTTTCGTCTTATGCTTTAAATATGTAGGAATGATATATTTTAATGACACCACGAGCATTTAAGGTCTAAATATTTAATCATGTGAGTTGCATAGAAAGCAGTAATTCTTCAAATTGTTACATTATCTAAAGCTTATACATTATTAAACAATTTAAAGCAGAACTAGATTAAAGTGAAATCAAATTTCAGAACATTTATGTAAATATCTATGAAAATAAATTAAATGCAATTGTGAAGAATATTTAATTTCAAGTTACAATAAATACGAAGTACAAATTTCTTGTTAACTTTTAACCCTTTTTTAGAGCACAAAAGTGTGCATTTGACCTTTAGGACTTTTTTAGCTTTATTTATTTATTTATTTTAACTTTTGTGCAATGTATTTATTTGTTTACTTTATTTTGGGATAGGTTTTAGGATAATATGAAAACTATTACACAAGAAGGATAGATCTTTGTTTCTTCTTCTTCTTGTATGTATTCTTATCATATGCCCTCCTGCAGTGGACACTTAGAGCTTCCTTAAAAGCGGGATATCCAAGGCCAAAGTGGTCCTTTTATCCAACTCCCAGCGTTCCTTCCGGATAAATATCTGGAAGGCCTGTAGATTCACTGCTTCCCCAACTTTTAGTACCCAAAAATAGGTGCCAAAGATGAGCCAAGTAAGGGCATCTGTCAGTTTCTTGTCACCGTGCTGGAATTCGAGATTCAGATAGACCTTCCGTGGAAACATCTGCACGCCACTACAAATCACTCCTATGTGTCCATATACCCAGTCCCATTTTGGGCTACGACGGCACAATCCACCAACTTGTGACTCAAGGTATCCACCGCAGAACACCTGAGGCAGAGATTTGATGTTGCTCTGCCATGCCGCCACAATTTGTCAGCTGACGGAACAACCTCATTGACAGCCGAGTAAACCGCAGCTTTCCGGTCAGTGGGGATCTTCGGATTCTGAAATTTATTCCAAATTGTCCTCCATCGTCTAAGCGAATAGTTTTGTTGTACCCGCGGTAGAACACTGATGGTAGACATCAGATGTTTGTAAAAGAAGGCTCACCGAGTAAAGGCCAACCTCTGCGTAGTAATGGTGGGTAGGTCCGCAAATGTCTTCCAAACTGTAACACCTCCGACTTGGTAAAATTTAGTTGGGCACCAGAAACGGCACTATAGTCTCCTAGACACTGATGTAAGGTGACCATGTCCGCGTTGTTTGCCAGGAAGACAGTCACATCATCCGCATAAGTGGTAAGTTGGAATCGCTGACCGTGCAGTTCTATGCCGTCGAGGGGTGACTGTAGTTGTCTCAAAAGGGTATCGAGGCTCAACAAATAAACCCATAGACAGTGGGCAACCCTGTCGGACAGACCTCTCTATGCGGAGAATCTGAGAAAGATATCCGTTGCAGAGTATCCTGGACGTCGCAGCAGCATAAAGGTTTTGTAATAATGAAAGAAACTGCCGTGGGATCCCCAAGTGTCGCATAAGCGACCAAAGGTAAGAATGACTAACGTTATCAAAGGCCTTTTCAAAGTCAAGGTTAACCAATGCCACTGGAAGATTCTCGGTTTCAACATGTCAAATAACATCCCTCAATAAGCCAATATTTTGGGTGATGTTCCTACCACTCGGAACCACAGTCTGAACGTTGCAGAGAATTGCTCCATAAACCAGATTCAGCCTTGAAGAAAACACTTTCGCCAGTAACTTGTAGTCGCAATTGAGCAAGATAATCGGCCGAAACTCTGCAACGGTTCTCGCACATCGTTGCTTCGGAAGCAGTAGTATTGCGCCTTCTACAAACTTCTCGGTAACCTCAGAGGAGCGCTGAATTTCTGCAAAAACTGCTGTGAGTTCGGTAGCAATGACGTTCCAAAACGTGGAATAGAAGGCATACGGAATACCATCCGGACCAGGAGCAGTGTTCTGCTTCACACTCTGCAGCTAGTTCTGCAGAGGTAATAGGTCGCAAAAGAGAAGAGCCGCTCTGCGAAGGGAGATGGTAATTCAGCGGGAACGAGGCGGCACCGGTATCGGAAACTTTGGAAAATATAGCACTGAAATAGTCATGAAAGCAACGGATGATAGCAGATGATCCAGGAATTATCCGCCCATCGTCACAAAGTTCTGGTATAAAACGCTGCCTGCCCTGCTGGCGCTCTCCGGCAAGATGAAAAAGAGAGAAGGTTTCTTCTGCAGCCATATGTCGACGATGGGAGACGTCTCGAAGGCGGAGCATTTCCAGTTACTTTAACGAAATTGTTCCTTAATAGCATGTAGACGTTGGGATACATCATGACCGGCCCTTTGCAGTTCAGCGAGATCCTGTAAAGCAGCATAATAGAAATCAGTAGCTCTCGCCATTCCCTGGCTCGTTTGAGAACTGCCCGTTTAAAAAGGGAAATAATTGCTGGTTTAGCCTTATAAAGCCACCACGAAAGTTTACTGCGGGAATTCAGGAACGAAGGACGCAACTTCCCCCACTATAACCGGAAGTCTCGATGGCAATCTTCCTCCGCGAAAATGGATACAGGAATCCTCCAGTAACCTCTCCCAGGCGAGGGAACAGGTGCAATCTGCGTAATCCGACAGACGACTGCATGGTGATCACTGAACGCAAGGGGATGCACTCGAAGATCATGAACCGTAAGAACCAAGGTGCGAGAGAAATAAAATCTGTCAATTCTAGAAGCCGACAATCCAGGGACATGGTGAAGTCCACACGAGAACCATACTTGGACTCCCAGGCATCTACAAGGTCAAAATGCGTCACAATTTGCTTGAGCATGGGACTAAGGTTGGGCAACCCATGCTGATCTTTGGCAGCAACAGTACAGTTAATATCACCACCAATGAGATATGTAGAACCCTTAGAAAGGGTATTGAGAAGAGCTGTTTTGAAGAATAATTCTCGCTCAGACCGACGTTGAGAGCCAGAAGGTGCATAAAATTGATCAAGACTATGCAGTGTACAGGGCGGAGATGAGGCGTCCAGAGGGATGAAGGTCGACGTTGGTAAGACGCATTCCTTTGCGGTAAAGCAACGCCGTTCCTCGGCCGTCCGGTCCAAGATTGACGATGTTCTGATAATGACACAGCAAATCAAGATTGGGCACATTGACGTCCTGTAAAAATCCAACATCCACATCATATAAGTGTAGAAATGCAGCAAGCAAACGCTGATCCACCGGATTACGAAGACCATTAACATTTATAGAAACAAAGACGTGAAGAAGTGTCATATAAGAAAAACCACGAATGAAAGGGTCTCCAGAAGGAAAAGCACAGACGAGGAAATACAGCACTACTAGGGGACCGGACATCAAGAACGGGAGATTTAAACTGATCCGCCACCTTTCTTTCCTGGTTTGTCTCGCGGCACCGTAGGTAAGACATACGGATACACTCTATGTTTCTGCGAAGATCTGTCTTTCAGTGTATCAGCTTTCTCATAATCACCATCCGGAGTCTCGGCGGGCAGGCCAGGCAACTCGAAAGTATCCAATTCGTTTGCCACCAACGGTAAGGCGCGGTCCACGTCCTCTGACTAGGGTTGAGACATCGTATCGCCGTCCTGAGGTAGAGGTTCTGTTTTGCGAAGCCGTGGATCCCGTGACTGCGTCTCTTTCTCAGGTAGCACTTGCCGGTTTACAGTCGCAACTCTCGGTGCTTGAGAGTTGACTGCCTCACCTTTCAGCTTCTTGGAATCAGGTTCGCCTTCCGGATGACTGCGTTGCAAAGAGTCCGTAACAGCACTGTCAGATGTGATGGAAGGTGCTGTCTTCTGGTTATTAGCAGGAGACACTGAAGTCGCCGAGATTGGCACTGCGGCAGCCGTAACCGCCGAAGGAACTGCAGCAACCATTGTCACGTCCGCTGGAGGCACCGCATCAGGTGAAACGTCTTTCTCGGAGATTGGTTTAAACAACGTCTTTCTCGGAGATTGGTTTAAACAACTCACTCATCAGCTGATGCCGTAGCCGGGATTGAGGAGGAACAGATGCCCGTAACCAGCGTTGACGACAATCTGCTTTCAGATGTGTGTTATCCTTGCAAATGAAACAAACCTCTCTTGTCCACTGCAGGTAATGTAGGCCTCAAATCCGGCAATCTTTAACGTGGAAGGTATCGGTTTAGTAAGTTGAATATGTACTAAACGTATACCAGTGGAAACTGCAAATCTATAACGGCCAGACCATCCGTCAGTAGTGATGTGCAGTGTCTTGCCGTAATGTTGAAGCTCGTAAACTACCCTGTCGTTACTATTTCAGGTGGCACATTGTAGACGCGAACCAAAGTATATTCTCTATCTGCCGCCGTAAGTTGCCCATCCGTCACTTCACCGGACATTAAAGCAAATTGGAATGCTCCCTCGTGTTTACGTAGTACTTCTTCATAAACACTGCACTGTTGAAACTTGATATAAACAGCGTTTTCTCTCCCCACCAACTGAATTGTATGTACCTGCGCGTGAGAGAGTTCCAAAGCGTGGTGTATCCATTCGTGAATTTCAAAAGCCGTGGGCCGTTGCATACTCTTATTAAATGCAACTTATATAGTATTTTTACGTGCTGCCTTCTGTTGCTCCATTTCACTGCCAACACTTAATACACCACCAACACGAAAACAAAAGGCGCGGCAACAACCAATCGCTCTCCAACTCGCGATGTGCACCGGCCAAGGGCCAGACCACGACTGAAAACCATATTGCCTCCTGTGAGATTAGAACTCACGACCCCTGGTTTACAAGACCAGTGCTCTGCCACTGAGCTAAAGAGGCGAACACCTTAACTGTCCTTCACTTTAAACCTTTAAATCTAACATTACGTTCTACATCTCGTGGGCAAACAACTTTAATGTCAAGGTTCAGTACTACTTAATTTGGCTTCCTTTTTACCAGTATCACCACTAAATGAAATATGCTTAAGTAAAAGTATGCTACAAGAAAATCTATGTAAAATCTTACCAGAACGTGCAGATTCCATGTATTTAATAGTTTAAAATGGTAGCAGGAGGTTGTGTCAGTACGGATTTAAGACAGAAGTTTATAGATACGTAAAATATTGTATTATTGTCTGTTAAATACAGGTGCAGGTTATGAACAGTGTGGAGATAAATTATTTTACGTTAAATGTGGTTTCAACAGAAATAAAACAATCTTTCGGAAAATGAACTTAAATATAGGTAGTCATAATCTCTGAGAGCGTTTTTTATGTTATTGGGAAGCGGAAGGTTTTGAGAACTTAATAAAAACTCCGGTTTTATTTTATTTTATTTTATATACCCTTTAGAATCACAAGTCTACGAGATAAAATTTACTGCCTTTTAGGTGGTTTAGTAAGCAATTCTCAAGATATTACTCAAACTGTATGAAAAATCTAGGTCAGCAGATACATAATAATGCAAATTACATAATACTCATAGTTCGCCTAAGCTACATCTTCATATGCAGAATTAAGAGCTATTTTGCTGTTTACGTCTACTAATTTACCTCATGGCTGATGGCCAACAACGAAGCGGATAAGAAAAATGTGCAACATTTTCAACAGAAAAGAGGTTAGCGAAACTGGAAGTAACATTTATCAACTTCAGTTGATTTAAAATGAGGTTATGTGACGTATGATAATTTATGATTAAATGTTATTGTAGCTTTATATCGCTCATTATGGAGCTTTAAGGGCTTCCTGATTTCACTAAAATAAATTTTGCTTACAATGGCAATTTAACGAATTAGAAATACATTTTTGAATGGCTGATTATGCATACGTTGTGCTGCTCATGTAAAGGATTCATTTATTAATTTTAAGGCTAAAACGCGCAGTCAATATAAAGTGTTGCTTTACGGAGTTAAAATACAATATTTGTCGTACAAATATACTCCAAAATTCCCCTACTAATATTGCTACTACATAACTTGGGAAACAAGCGTATGGATGTAAATGTAACTAGGAATTGGGATTTTCTCATAGAAGCATAATTAGCATTAGATGATTACATCAGAAAGATAAAATAAAACAAAAACAAGCTTCTACGCTTTTTTTACTTTCTCTACTACGTATAGTAAGTAGGGGAAGTATTGTATTCCACCCAAAAATTCGATACCGAGATTTCACCGGAAATATATGTTTTGAGACCCCCTGAATACAAAAAAACATTTTTGGAAACATGTCCGTGTGTGTCTGTGTGTGTATCTGTGTGTGTGTGTCTGTCTGTCTGTCTGTCTGTGAACAGCATTACTCAGAAACGAACAGACGGATAAACACCAAACTTGGTATTTAGGTGCAGTATCTTCCAGAGATGTGACAAAAAGGTTTTCAAGAAAATCCCCCCACTCCAGATTACCCTTTACATGAAACATTTTTGGAAAATTTTAATTTTCTCAAAAATGGCTCTAACGATTTTGATTAAAATATTATATGTTTAAGATATTTTCATGACAAATAAAATGTATATCTTGAATTTCCTGGAATGTCTCCAAAAGTATTCTTCATTGTGAACGACTTTTGCATAACTGGTAAACCATAACAGATAGACAAAATTTTACTACACAAAAAATGTAGTTCGCGTTAAAATACACAATTTATGGCATGTACATTTTTTTTGTTGAGTGAAGCCTTTTCGAAATATTGCTTGTTATTACCTTAAATGTTTCAATACTTATTTTCTCAAATGGGAATTCGTTATTCATGTTTTTGTCTTGGATATGCAAAGAGTATTAATCTGTGGCAAAGGGAATGGTGCTGCACCTAGCAACCAGCTATTAAGAGATATGTATGTGCTTAAAGGCTACTGTATTTTTATATTGCCCTTGTAAATATATATTCCCCTTACATCTACAAGACACTTAGCAATAAGATAGTCTTCAAATGTTTATCTCGATTAACATGAAGTAGATGGAGAATAAGCGTTTGTAAAAATAGTTTGTACAAGAGTAGAGAAAGTCATGTGAGTGTAACACATCAGATTTTTTTTTAATTCTGTACGTAACGTTCAACCTATTGCAATATTCCCTTAATGTTACTGCTGTATGACGTGAAGGTACGGGTAGATAAAATGTAACTAAAGATTGGGCATTACCCAGAGAAATATAATTGGCATTAAACGATTACGTAAAAAATAAGCCATGTTTTTGCGTATTTTTGAAATTCTCTATGTAACGTTCAAGCGAAGCGTTCATTTCATTTGTTGTGTTATTTAGCATTCTAAATTTTCCATGAACAACTCAAACTCGCATATTAGTATTTCAGTCAGGATTATTGACTTAATTTAAAAATGTTTTCTCAAACTACAGTGTGACGCAAGTTGCATCTCATTTGCCATAAAGGAAATGATATCTAACGTTATGGCGACTTCTTAGTAATACCTACAGATTAGGAGCTGGAATAGCAATGGAGTTGATGGAATCATGCAATTGAAAGTGTGGAAATGGAAGTAAATGTCTTGAAAGTACTACGGCAGGAGTGGAAATTAAATTGTTGTGGAAGTAACTTAGATGGAGTTGGAAGTAAGAAAAAGCCAGTTCCGAATAGTAGAATGGTTACTTCATACTTCCAAAGGAAGAAGTGTTGCTTTGAAATGACTCCGACTGCTTGATCCATCACTACCTCAATGCTTATGCTTCGAGCTTGCCTTCTACTATTATTATCGGGCATAGCTTCCTCCTTTTCTCCTTTTTACATTCTCCTTTCCTATGTTCCTTTTAGAGCTTTTTGCGACGTCCATGTTATTTCGATTTCCGGGACTTGTTGGGGTTTGTGTTATGTCTGGTCATATCTAATTTGGAAACTTCGGGGATGGGGCTGGTAAAGAAATCATAATTTCAGGAAGTGACATTTAACAGAACGGCGTCCGAGTACAAGAGGAAGGTCTGCTTTTTATTTTTTTCTTTCTTTTTCCTTAACAGAACCCGTTTGGATAAAACCGCTGAACTATGGACTTTCCTTTTTACTTTCTCTACTACGTACATAATAGGTAGAGAAGGTATTGCATTTCACCCAAAATACATGTTTTGGAGCCTCCTGAGTCCAACAACAGAAAAGATCCGCGTGTGTCTGTGAACAGCATAACTCAAGAACGAAAAGTCAAATAAGCATCAAACTTGGCATTTAGGTATTTAGGATCACTACCTTCCAAAAAAGCAACAGGAAGATTTTAAAGAAAATTCCCCCTCCTAAAACTAACTTTTGCATAGAAAATTTTTCCAAAATGTTTTATTTTATAAAAACTGCTCTGACGATTTTGATTAAATTAAAACCACATATTAAAAAAAATGGCAAATCAAATGTATATCTTGAATTTTCTGAGAATAGCCTGTGAAGTGCTCTTCATTCGGAAGGAATTCTGCATAATCTTGTATAATTCGTAAACGTTAAGCGATAGACGAAACGTACTGCGCAAAAATTGTAGATCTCTTTAAAGCACATAATTTATGTCAAATAACCCTTTTTGTTGCATAAGCCATTTCTGAGATATCCGTTATTAATGGTTTTGTTTGTTTGTTTATTTATTTAATACATATATTTAATTAAGTAAGAAGCAAATCAATTGTAATGAGTTTCTTTTTAAGTCCCGTCGATTTTCGGTTGTTTCTCGCGATGTTGTGGAAAGACTATGGAATTTTAAGGCAGCATATAGCGTACAGTTCCTAAAAATTTGACTGCTGCTGTTCCGTTTGCTTTTATACCTAAAGAAGTATGTAATGTAACTATTTCTGCAAAGGTTTATCTGGATTAAAATGAACTGGACAGGAAAATAAACTTTCGAAAGAAACATTTGTATACCCACTAATAAGCAATAGAGGATAGAGAAAGTCGTGTGAATATAATGCATCATATATTTTTTAGTTTAACACATTAAACTTTATTATACAAAAAGTATATTACAGTTCTAATAAAATTAATAATTACATAAACAATATATATATATATATATATATATATATACACTCATGAAGCATGATGTGAGGTGTCAGTCCATTGGCTGGCCTCACTTTAACTGGATTATTGTCTAAGTGTCAAGGAAGTCAGTATGTCGTTTACATTTAAGTCCTGTAAGATTGCGCTGTGGTGGCATCTGGTATGAATCTGATTCAGGAGCTCCTTTTTGGTGTTGCAGGAAGTACCAAGATGCGATTAATCGTAGAACCCGGTTCTGGATGGTTTGTATTCTTTTCACCTGGGAGTCTGAAGTTGAGCCCCAGCTAGCGTAGCCGTAGTACATCCACATAGGTTTGATAATGGAGGAGTGTACTGATAATGGTGTGTAATGGCATTTTCAGTAAATGTTTCAGCTGGTGGATTTTACTGTGAGTTTTTTTATGAAATGGTTTATGTGATATCTCCAAGTTAATTTGTTGTCTAAGATAGTCCTATATATTTTGCGGTTTCTGCGCTAGGAACTTGTTCTTGCTGAACAATAGCTTAGTCCATAAGTTTCGCTCTTGTACATGAATTGGACGACTCTAGATTTTTTAGGTTCTATTGTTTTTTTTTTTAATGTTTCATTTATACTCTGCCTTTAACTGGAATGGTCATATCAGCGGCCCATTGCATTTAGAACACATTGCCTATCGACAATGGCGTTAACTTGCATACTGTTGTTATTTAATTTCTAATTGTTCTTTGGGTTTTATACATTATTCACTCACACACATTCATATTCTCATTCTACTTTCAGACTCTGGAGAGGATAGGGCTAGAGAAAAATTCTCACCCCCAGCCGAAAATCAAACCGGACTCCTCACATAGCAGGCAGATCCGATTGAGCTACGGGGCCAGCCCTGGGTTCACTGTTATTTTCCACTTTGTGCACCATTTGTTGATATCCTGAGTAAATGTTTGCAGTTTCACTGCACGTCTTGGCATGACCCTGTACTTTATGGCAACATCATCAGCAAACTGAACTACTTTTCGCCATCTGGAAAATCTGAGACATAGATAAGATTTGTTTCCATGAAGCTGCTTATCAACCTATTACAGTACTTTCCTTAAATAAAAAGTAAAGAGGGCGAGTTGTTACAATATATATGTAGAGAGAAGCCCATTGGGAAAATGCCAAGCATCCATTTAAACACACATGCCCAACGGCCCATTGGACCTCTACCATTAGAGGGTAATTAGCAGAGCAGAGTTATTTGTGAATTTATATTTTGCATCACCACATAGAGAAAAACTTCCTTACAATTTTGACATATTTTACCTGCCTTAGCTGGTATAAGGTATGACTTTAGTTTTCGCTTTTTTCTTTTGAATACAAAATTTACAGTTGTCGCTCTTTTTTATGCAGCACAATATAAATAATTCAATGCCTGTGTATTGTGGCGATACTCCATAGTCTTTTGGGGGTGAACAACTTAAATTTTGGGGTTCCTCGGTCTTAGAGTGTCCTGTGGTTCTCTAGATTTGCCTCTGTAGTGCTCTCTGGAGTGTCTCGTTTTCCATTCTCCTTTTCCTTAGCCACTACCTAGAACATATAATTTGTCTTAATTTCATATTTCTTTACTGTTACTCTCACTCTTTCCGTTCGATAAGAGTTCACGAATGGAGGGATTATTTTTTTAAATATAACTGGATACTTCTTTCGTTTCCTTTTTCGTTACCTGCAACTCTACTTACGTACCTTTATGCTTTCCATTTTCCCAGTACAAGTGGCTCTCTCCACTTAAAGTAACAGCTTGACTTCTTTACTCTCTTTTCACTTACGTAAATCCTGGTTAGTCCTTACTTGCTTGATCAGGCCGTGAACTGTGGGTTTTCCTATGTCCTTAATTTGTTTTCATGTAGCTGCTAATGTTTATCCATGGATTTTCCTTCTACCTGCTTAATTTGTGAGTCATGGCCCGACTTCGTTCCTTGATCTTTTCTGGCTGAGCCGTATATTCGGCGTGCCGCCGTATAGGCTTAACTCCGAATAACATTTCCATTTTCCTATTTCCTCAATTATATGCAGAGATTACCCACTGCACAAAAATATGCTTTTAGTTTCTCCTCGAGGCTGCAAAGGTCCCATTCTTGGACATCTTGTAGTGTCTCCCCTTGAACTGACTTTATTCTCTCTATCCTACAAAATACTGTTTTTCACGTTATTTCTAAATTGGAGTGCCCTACACGCAGAGATAGCGAAATGAGAGATGTTTAATAAAAATGGCTTTTACTTTCCTTTGTTACAAGTTCTTAATTTATTTCCAAAAGTTTATGCGACTATATACTTCATTCATTTATCCTTCTTCTCTGGGTTATCCATCTCCAAGGTCTATCAGCCGGGCCGTGATGGCACCATCAGAGGCGAAGCTCAAGGTAAAGGAACGAACGAACACCGAGAGAGCACCGCAACTAAGTTACAACAGCCCTTTCTGTTCTACCGTGACCCCTGGGTAGAAGGGATAGGGGAGAGACCCGAAGAGCGACCAGATCCGGATGACGAAGGGCGCAAGCATGGACAGAGTCCTTAACGTTTCCAGATCGAATGGAAACTGCCGCCCGAGCTTACGCACAAGCTCCTAACTCTCGAGAGTTCCCCGAAGGGGTGCCACCCGAGAGCACCCGGGGGGGGGGTTCTAACGGAGCAGTTTTGCAATAATGCCGGGGAAGGAACCTCTACAGAGCGCACATTCACCGCCAGCTGCAATCCGCTGAACACCGTCGCCTGGTCCTACAACACTGAAACAGATGACAAGGAAGGTGATGAGTACAGGAAATGAGGGGAGGGAAAGTCTGGTAGAAGATGAAACACCCCAGCATTCCCCTGTCGACCCGGGGAAACCACGAAAAACCCATGGGTCGTCGAGGGTCGAACCCGGGACCTTCCGAATGCGAGTCGCACACATTACCGCGGCGCCACCTCGCCCGGTACCACCAGAGGGCACTAATGGGTATTAAATGATAAGTAAGGGAATATGTACTATCTTTCAAGAAAGTAAATGTACACTTTTCGCGGGTCAATATCATTCAGACGTTCCGTGAATAGGGGTATGAGAACTAAATCGGCCATGGTCGCAGATGTATACTGCTGTGGTCGCCATTTTAGTCTGTCACTCACTTCGTAGATTTCTATGACTATATTAACTCAGTATGACGAAACATGGACTAAATATCACAAAACAAGTTGCAATTCTCTTGCGGCCAGCTATTAACTACATGGCACTGGTAAGAAAACGGAAAACACGTGGAATGATGATTTTAATAGAATCAACACCTATGTTGTATATAACGCATGCACTAACATATGCTTCCGTGGCTCATTGCTAAAACGCACGCTGTTTTAAGTGTGCGAGGGTTCACGGTTCGAAACCCAGTATGTGGTCATACTTTTTATTCCAACTTTTTCTTCTTGCAAGATGCAGTAATAAACAAATTTACACTTCTCTTGCAGTTAAGTTATTAGTACACGATTTCGAAGAAAATGCGAGGAGGTTAAATGATAATTTTAATGGAGCCAACTTCTAAATACTTTATACGGTGCATCTGATCACAACAATAAGCTGATAAATTGTCATCTTGAGAAAAGCGAATTTACAGCTGCAAATATAATTGTGTATAATTCGATTGAATATAATGCATAAAACTGAAAAGGTATATTCTGTGTAACTGCTAGTTACAATTAGTTACTACACTTATTATAAATAATAAAAAGAAGGCGATAGCTAAGGATAATGCTGCTTAAAAGGCAAACTAAACAACTGCTATTTCATAGCTGAAGCCAAGCCATATATGAAGGAATAAATTAACTTCTGAAACATTTCGGATTTATAGAATGATGTATTTCTCCTGGAACAAGTAACTTGTCGAACAACGAATGGAAAACAAAAATGAAATCTTGTGCTTTAGAACCTGGTATAATCGCCTTTAGCTACGATTACATCGTTTGTTCTTTCGTGCATATTTGCAACCAGTGCAGAACATCGATTTGGATTCTGCTGATAATATTGCCATAGCTCCATCACGTGAGTAACCAAATCCACTTGCACCCTGTCTGGTCAACGCTCTTCCCATTCCTTTACCATGAAGGACCATACATGCTCATTGGATTTCAGATCAGAATATCTTCGAAGTCAGTCCATGCAGATTATTTCTGGATGCCTCGTTAGCCATTCCTGGGTGATATTTACGGTATGCACACCACTATTGTCGTGATAAATACATATTCTTCTTGTTCTGGGAACCTAGCACGAAGGAATGGCAGCAAGGTGGTTTCGAGAATATCTACATAGACTGCACTCATCATTCTTTCTGGCACTTCAATTAACTCCCCTGGATCTGATAGTCCCAGAAATGTGCTGCAATTCTTCCCGAACGTTCTACTCGAACGAGGTGCTGAGGCGCGTAACTAATTTCCCGTGTTCTATACAGACAAAGGTGCCCTTGCTGGTTGGATCGAAATACCTTCTCGTCACTCCAGATTACCAGGTTTCAGTAAGCCTGAGGAAGATCAATATTACGCTGTGCCCATTGTAACCTTCTTGCGTTGTATGGTTCAGTGATATAGAGCTTAGTGGCACGACGATGCGAAGCAATACCGGCATCCTTTAATCGTTGGTGTATGGTTTCACTGAGCAACCATACTCAACTGCTTTGTCAAGAAAGACAGACCTGTGTCTTAATGGTTGGTTCCTCACATCTTCTACCAGAGCTTCGTCTTGAGCATCAGTTGTCGCACGAGGCCTACCTGAACGCCTGCGTGATTTGGCTCATACAACTTCTCCCTCGTGATGCCGGTCTAGCCATTGTTTCACTGTTCTTCGGTCGCAACCCAATTCTCCTGGAATTTGAGAGTAATTTTCATCATGAGTAGCACGACCCACAATTTTATCCTTTTAGAGCTGTAGTCAGCTCCGCACAACCTCGTGGACGTGACATGCTGCTTTACTGTGATGAAGCCTTAGTGAAAATGTTGAATGCAGTGAATAAAGAACATCCAGAATATTTTGCGCATGCACAAGAAATACAAGGTGAAAAGCTAGAATAAAAGGTATGACCACATGGTGAGGTTCGAAACGTGAATCCTTGGCACACCTGAAACAGCGTGCGTTTTACTAATGAGCTACGACAGCAGATGTTATATACAACATAGATGTTGGTTCTATTAAAATCATCATTCCACGTGTTTTCCGTTTTCTTTCCAATGCCATGTAGTTAATAGCTCAGCTGCAAGAGAATTGCAACTTGTTTTGTGATATTTAGTCTATGTTTCATCATACTGAGTTAATATAGGCATAGAACTCTTGGGAGTGAGTGACAGTTTAAAATGGCTACTACAACAGTATACATCTACGACCACGGTCAATTTAGTTTTCATACCCCCTACTCGGAACACCTGGATGATACTGACCTGCGAAAAGTGTACATTTACTTTCTTGAAAGATAATACGGTGCTTTATTGACTTCTCCTTGCTGCCAGAATCCTAGAGATACCTGAACCATCGGAGCTATCTCCCATAACTATTAATTTGTTGTAATGCAACTTCGTGCACCAAAGCTAGCGGTGTTCCTTTAAACATTGGATTTGAATTGTTTTGGTTTCTGAATTATTACACAGGAGGGTGCAACATTAAACCGCTTCTTTTGCATTATGTTAATACTCGCTTCCAGCATGTATTTGGGGATTTCAGTGGCATTTTCATTTTGACTTGCGTTGCGCAGAATGGGGGAAGTTCTACATCCTCGTCGCCTTCTCTTAGACATCCGATGTATCGGTTTCAAGACTTCTCCCCTTCCTCAGAAGCAACATCACCATGCTACTTTACACCTCACTTACACGTCCTTTGTTAAGCTACGCCTTCCCTGCGTAGAGTATTACAGCTCCAACTAACTCTGAGAACAAAATACTCCATATTGTAGTTGACGCACCCTCACTACCCAAAGTTCCACCAACAGACCAAAAGAAATACAAATAAAAAATTATGCACTTGGAAGCCGACTAAGCTACTAGAGCAATCTATCAACAATTTCTCCAACTAAATGGTACAGGAAGGCGACTACCGAGTAAGGTTATCTGTTCAGTATCACAATGACTATGTGAACAATCAACAGTAGTTCCACGATCCCAAAATCCATATTTCGCCAAAACTAAAAAGACGAGGAAAGTTACTATGCAACTACCGCCTTCTGTTTGGTACACAATGACTCAAATGAAAAGATAACCTAGAGTATTCGTCGTGGTATGTATAAAATTAAGTTACAGTGGCGTTTAACAATAAAAGAGTAGTAGTGCCTACATTAATATACAACAGTGAAACCTGGGCTGTAAAGATTCTATTAAGAAGCAAATACAGCAGCTGAAATGACATCCCTTATAGAAGTTACTGTTTTCTAAAGAACAGGCCACAAACGAAATACCTACAGCATTAAGATAATGAAGGTACCACAGAATAAAAATCAAAATGGAAGCAACACGTAGATAAAACGACAGAGAATGACTATATAAAATATCGTATATCAAACCAGTAGGTACAAAAACAACATATGTCCATACACAAAGTGGTATAATGAAAATTGGCTTGAAACCAGAAAATAATATCCAATCCATTCTTTCCTTTCTTTTTTTTCTTTACTTTTCATTTTAAATTATATTTAATTGCTAACCATACAGCCAACATAAAGTATTCAATCCATGAAAGCTGATGGAGGTGATCTAATAAAAACAAAATAAAGTTCATAACTTCGCGTTACTAGGGGTTTCTACAGTACTCTGTACTTACAATTGCCAATCACTCCGAAAGCATTTTGTAGATAGTGCCTAATCTATAACTTTCTTTAGTACCTACTTACAGTAATTAGAGAATTATTGCATTTCACCCAAAATCGAGATTTCGTTAGAAATTCATGCAGCGACGTCCCTGGACCAAAAAATAATTTTCAGAAAGGATATGTGTGTGTGTGTCGTACAACATAACTCAAAAACGAAAAGTCGCATAAATACCAAACTTGGTATTTAAGTTCAGTAGGCATATTGCAAGGAAGTAACACGACGCTAATAAAGAAAATACCTCCAGGCGAATCACTCTTTACATAAATAATTATTTGGTATTTTATTTTCTCAAAAATGGCTCAAACGATTTTCATTATAATACTATATATTTCAGATGTTAACATATATATCTTTAACTTTTCGAAAGTAACCTTTGAAGTCTTTTTATTTCACAATGAAACTTGCGTAATTTTGTATAACACGTAAACCATAAGATATTAACAAACAGTTACCATAAAAAATGTAGATGTTTTTAAAACACAAATTTATTTCAAATAACCCTTTTTTGTGGCATGAGCCATTTCCAAAATATTCCTTGTTGTTGATTTAGATTTACAAATACTTATGTCTTTTTACTTTCTGTACTGTGTATAGTAAGTAGGGGAAGTATTGCATTCCACCAAAAAATTCGATGCCGAAATTTCAACGGAAGTATATGTTTTGAGGCCCCCTGAATAAAAAAAGAATTTTTAGAAAAAGGTCCATGTGTGTGTGTGTGTGTGTGTGTGTGTGTGTGTGTGTGTCTGTTGTCTGTGAACAGCATAACTCAAAAACCTCAGATAAATACTAAACTTGGTATTTAGGTACAATATCTTTCAAAGATGCGACACGAATATTTTAAAGAAAACCCCTCACCCCACACTACACATTACGTGGAACATTTTTCGAAAATTTTTATTTTCTCAAACTGGCTCTAACGATTTTGATTAAAATGTTATTTATTCAAGATATTTTCATGACAAATGAAACGTGTATCTTGAAGTTTCTGGGAATGTCCCCAAAATTCCTCTTCTTTTTTAATGGCTTTTGCATAACTGGTAAACCGTGAGAGATAGACACAGTTTTTCTACACAGAAAATGTAGATCTCGTTAAAACACACTTTTTATGTCATATATATAAATAGATATTTCGATGCACCCTGAATCCAAAAAAAGCGTTTTTGGAAAAAGGTTCTTATGTGTGTGTGTGTGTGTGTGTGTGTGTGTCTTTTCTTTGTGTGCCTGTGAACAGCATAACTCCAAAGCGAAACTTTGGATAAATACCAAACTTGATATTTATATTATATTCAGTATATTGCAGATTTCACCCAATGATTTTCAAAAAAAAAATCCACCACCCCAAACCACTCTTTACATAGAGAATGTTTTGAAGCTTATGATTTTCCCAAAAATGACTCTAACGATTATGTTTCAAATACATAATATATACATTTGCATGAAAAATAAGATGTACATCTGGAATTTTTTGCGAATAGTCTGTAAAGTCCTCTTCATTATGAAGGAATTTTGTATAATTTTGTATAACCAGTAAGTTTTAAGAAATCGACAAATACGCACGACACAAAAAGTAGATATTTGTAAAACACACAGTTTACTTCAAATAAATTTTTATAGCATCCGCTACTTCTAATACGTTCGTTATTATTGGTTTGAAATTTTCAATACTCTTTGTATTTGTCATTTTAAGGTGCTGTCACTGTTCAGTTGTTTCTCGCGATGTCGTGGAAGGAGTATGGAATTTTAAGGCTAGTAATATAGTAAGTCACATTTAAACACCTGACTATCGATTTGGTTTCCTCTGTCACGCTTATATCGGCAACAAATGTATAATGAAACTATTTCTGCAAAGGTTTATCTCGATTGACATGAAATGATGATGGAAATATAAGCTTTCGTAAGAATAGGTTGCAGAAGCTATATATAAAAATATACGATAGTGGGTAGCGAAAGTCAGGTGAATGTAACAGATTTTTATGTGCAGGTGCCGGACAACTTTGGGATAGATATGAGCTCTCGTAGAGAGCATTGAGGAAAATTTTGGAAGTTTTCGTTTTACCGTGCAGCTTACATAATCAATTATCAGTTCTGGAAGCACTTCATACTTTGCTTTTAGCTCTATTTGTTCTCCTGGAACTAGAAGCCTTTTGGCTTCATGTTACGTCATACATTTCGTAACATTTCTTTTGACTGCAGGGAAATCCCCATCAACTGTTATTCCGTTTTCTTCGAACTCGCTCCAGAAAAGTGAACACTTTCACTTAGCATCACTCAACCCATACTCTGCGCCTGACAACCTTCAAACTGAACCCCAACGAATTAATAAAAGGCGTTAGAAAGCTTTTGCTGAATACGGTTTTATAATCTTTGGAGGTGCTAAGGAGGAAACCAAATGATTCGTCACTGCAGAGAGGCTCTGTTCCTAAGTTTAATTCTGTAGATTCCATATTGGACTGACGAAAATGTTGTTCACTCTGTCCCTATCTCTTTCTTATGCTCTCTCTCAATCTCTCTCTCTTTCTCTCTTCTTCCACCGCCCTCTCCTTTCACTGTGGGCCTGCAGATGAGAAGCAAGAACATTTAGATTTTCACAACTGCATTATTTACCACTGTAATTGGAAAACACCAGAATTTACCAATTTTTTTGTTTATGTCAAAAATAAAAATGGCACATTTCTATAAATATTCATTTTATGGAAAATTCGTGAGTAACCGAATTAATCAAAAACATTTACTTATAAAATTTTATTATGTAAGTTTTCCGCAAAGTTTAATTATAAGGATATACGATAGCAATATATCGTAATCAGAGTTCTTGAGTACGCACCCCATATCTTAGAAAACCAACTTGAGGGGAAGTAATTAAGGTACCATGTAGTCTTGTTTTTTAATTGCGATGTAGGGTATGTTATATGCTAATATTAGCTCCCGTCCCTACTAAATACGGCACCCAGACGATGGATATTGATGATACATGTAATAAAATGATATTTGGGAATGGAAGTTTTGAAAGGAAACTCCCCTACATTTGTCAGTTATGAGGACTGAGGAAAACTTGGAAATAACCTCGGTCAGAGAGGAGGATCCTGACGGGATTTTAACCGCGCACCTCACGAATGCCAGCCTCACAGGTTACCGCGAACCATCTCGTTTGATAAAGGTAACGCGCGCGCGCACACACACACACACACACACACACACACACACAAATAAATTAAAAGCGCTTCGATTTGCCATATACACGTTGGATTATTTCTCCAAAGTCAAAAATAACCAGAAAAATTTAGAAAACAGGTTTGTCATACTCCACTTAACTTTAACGAAAATCTTCAAAAACTGGACGATTAAATTGCACGCCTTTCCCCAAATATTTACAAGGAATGAATCTGAGTTGAAGCGCTCAGAAGCGATTGTAAACATGCTTAGGATACAAAAGGTTTATCACGAAAACATCGATTTCATTCCCACGAAACTTGTGACCAGTGGAAATATTTGAAGTCCGCCTGTTCAGGGTAAGAGAGAAACTTTGGTAAAAGCTAACATCGATTTAGTATGGGACAAAGACACATGATCCGTATTTTTACCTTCTCTAGCACCTTAGAGTAAGTATTGCATAACACTCAAAAGTTCGATTTCGAGAATTTACCTTAAATACATGTTTTGGGATCCCCAGAATAAAAACATAGAAAACGACCCTGCATGTCTGTGTGTCTCTGGGTCTGTAAACGACTTAACACAAAAACGAAAAACCGTAAAGTAATTTTTCTCTAGCCAAGATTATTCCTTATTCCCCCCAGAGTCTGGAAGTTTGAATGAGAGTGTGCATGATCTAATGATTAAAAATCAAAAGTGCAAGAAACCAACGACAAGAGTTACACGAGTTAACACCATTGCCAGTAGGCAATAAGCTCCAAAGAAAAGGCCACCGATAAGACCAATGTAGTTAAAGGCCGGGCATAAATGGAACTTAAAAAAATTTCGAACATTTAATAACGGATATCTCAGAAAGGCTTATGTCACAAAAAAACTTATTTGAAATAAATTGTCGGATTTAAAGAGATCTATTTTTTTTCTTTTTGGTACGTTTTCAACTATCACTTAACATTTACCTGTTATACAAGATTATACAAAATTTCTACTGAATGAAAAGGACTTCCTAGGCTATTCCTTGAAAATTCAATATATACATTTTATTTGTCATGTAAATATCTTTAATATTTGGTGTTTTAGTCAAAATCGTTAAAATCATTTTTTATAAAATCAACATTTTCAAAAATGCTCATTGTAAAGGGTAGTTTGGGGTAGAAGATTTCCTTGAAAAACTTCGCGTCGCATCCTTGGAACATGTTGAACTCAAATACCAAGTTGTGTGTTTATCCGACTTTTCGTTTTTGAGTTATGCTGTTCACAGACACATAGATACACACACACGCATAGACACAAGGGTATGTTTCCAAAAATGCTTTATTTGGATTCAGGGGGCCTCAAAATATACATTTACGGTGAAGTCTCGGTATCGAATTTTTGGGTGGAATGCAATACCTAAGTACATGGTAAAGAAAGTAATAAATGATAGTGGCTGGAGAAAGTCACGTGAATGTAATACATAAGATCTGTATTGATATATTTTCCATTAACAGTGGCCCGAAAATCCTGTTTAACTGAGCGAGATGGCTCAGCGGTAACCTGTGAGGTTCCCGGGAGGTTCCGGGTTCGCTTCCCTTCGACCGCCCACTCTGAGGGTATACTGTGGTTTTCCCCGGTCGGTAGGCAAACGTTGGGGTGGTTTCTCATCTACCACGATTTCCTTTCCCTCATTTCCCTTTCATTCCGTTTCCTTCTCATCTTTCAGCTGTGCTTCTCGATTTCGTAGCGTATGGCGGTGCTGAACAGATGGCACGGATGCTTGCCAAAAGGAAAGAGTACTACCCGTGAAGTACTGCTTGGTCAATGGATCGTTCATCGCCCTTTCTAGGCAGATCGAGCAGTAGGATGGATCTTCGATCCTGGAACCGTTAGGAACTTCTGTGCGCCTCTGTGGCCTGTGTGCCTGCAGCCGATAGCCTCCTGTGGTTCCTTCACTTCCTCCCTTCCTTCTGGGGAGTGGTAGCCACAATAGACCTAAGTAGGTCGCAATATGCGAGGTGTTCCACTCCATGGTATAACCAATATCTATATGAAAATGCCTTAAATACGAAAATTGTTATTGTTACACTGCCCACTATGAATTATTTTAAGCAAGAATTACCAGAGAACTGCCCGAGAAGTACCTTCTGTATCAGCTGTTTCGTTACCTAATGACCCGCGTTAGAGTTTCTTATTGCAAGACCTTCGTATTGTTTATTTTATATGATCATGAGAGCTTTCGGATGTAGTGGAAACTGCATATTAACCGGCATTTACATCTGCAGCTAGGAAAATGCACGAGAAGCAGTTTTAGTTTGATTGGTACAAGCATTTGTACTTTGGTTCCCACCGAATGTCCGCCTAACTGTTATCATGCAAGTTTGTTCGAATTTTGCGTTAGGTTGTAACCTAGTACTATAATTAGTTTACCACCTCCTAAATTCAGGCTTTCAGAAAAAGCATGTACAACGGCTAAAATGTCCAAAATATAAAGATTATAAATAGTTTAAATGCCTAAATTAACAAAGAGAGGTACGCAAAGAAGTGCATAACAACGCTTTTTAATGACCCTAACAGTTTTCTTTTGTAGAAGAAAATGCGACGTGTCGCACTCATACGACTTTCTCTACCCATTATAATTTCATATAATCCTGTATTATAGGACTCTACTATTCGCGTAGCGTTAATCACGATAAACATATGGCTATAAACAACTTCAAATTAGCAAAGTGAACTTGGTTGCATGCAAAATATAAATTTTACTAACTCAGTTCTTCCTCAATGCTGCACGAGGCGTGTTTTTAAAGCAAGTACCGATAGTTTTTCTTTAAAAAAATAACAACATTATTATCATTCATTACCTTTCACCTTACACTACTTCCCAGTCACCGCCGTTATCCAGGCACTTGTCATAACGAGAAACCAGTTTTTCTATTCCTTCGTCAAAGAATGATGCCGCCTGTGATGAAAACCAAGTCTGTGCTTCTTTTTTCACAACACCATCGTTGTTGAAATGGTTTATACGGAATTTCTTTAGACGAAGAAAGAGATGAAAATAGCTTGGTACCAAATCCGTACTGTAAGGAGCGTGCTCGACGAATTGTTCCCAACCTAATGATGGGATCAGATCTTGAGTTTGTTTGGCTATGTGTGGCCGGGCATTCTCACTTATTATTATTATTATTATTATTATTATTATCATCATTATTATTGTTATTGTTATTATTATTATTTCCCCATAAACCTCACACAATTGACGATGAATATCTGCTGACGTAACATTTCTCGCATTCAAAAAACGAATCACTCATCTGACTTCACAATCGGTGGGTCGTTCGATGGTTTCGAACATTTCAAAATGCTCTAACAACAGAAAACACTAAGTGACGACCGCTCATAGTTAATAAATGAAGTAATCGTGCAAGTTCAAAATGGCGATTACAGCGCTGCAGCGGCAAAATATTAAAACCGCACTTACTTTAAAAACATGTCTCGTACCAATGGGAGGAAAAGAATCGCAAAGATGTTTATAGGTGTCGAATGAGTTAAAACCGGAAACAACGTACCAGCGAATATTTCGAAAACGGCTATTGCTATTAAAGGTTACTTGAACATAAATTGTATTTTTCAATAATCTATATATTTCGCATATGCATTTCCTTATCTGTATGACTTGTCACTTTTACAACATTCGTTCAGAATGGAGATGACTTCACAGGCTATTCACGAAAATACGAGATGTTCATTTCACTTAAACATAATTAACTTGTACATAATATGGCATTTTAATCAAAACTTTATAGCCATGTTTTACAAAATGAAAAATAATGAAATATATTCCTACGCAGGGTAATTTGAAATGGGAGGAGGGTTTATTCAAAATCAACGTCCGGATGCCACACGCGCGCGTTTTTTTGGATTCAGGGGACCTGAAAACTTGTATGTTTGGTCAAATCTCCAAATTAAGTTTTAGATTGGAATGCAATACTTTTTCCATCTACCATAAATATGTGTAGAGAAAGTAGGTAATTCACCTAGCTAATACCTGATCTAAGAATTAGACCATAACTTATAATGTTTGAAAAAAAAATGCAAAATATATCCTTCTCACATAAAAAAATCTAGTCTCTTAAATTTCATATTAAATGCATTACATTGAGCAATCTTTCATTTTGGTAATCAAAATGAGAATTCCAATCTAGTTCTGCGTTCAAAATATAGAAGTGAATTAATGAAAGTTATTGCTATAAATCAAGCAAAGCTGAGGAACGAAACTTAGAAAATGAGAGCATATTTAGATGCTTTAACCAGCTTACACTGAATATATAGATTAATATCCGCGCTTCTGCTGATGTGTGTGTCTGCGTATGTGGTTTTTTATTCTCTTTTGTTCTTTCTGCTTTTGATTTGTGGATTAAGCTTTGTATTTATTTATACCTCCTAATTACTTTTTACTGTAATAAGTAATTAAACCCAAAATATGTGGACATTAACAGAAATAAGAACCATTTCAAAATAAACTTCTTAATCAATAAAACAGAACAGCAAATCGCAATAAAAATGTTTTCATTAGTTCAGCTTGAAATGGCACAAGAACTTTTCCTTTCTTTCTTTTTATTTTTTTTTTCATTAATGAAAAGTCAATTATTACGAACAATCTCTTATCGAAAATGTTCCTAGCAAAATAGTGTAAGTTCATAGAAGTTCACTTTAAATTAGCATTAACTAATAATAATTTAATGATGCGCTCCTTAAATGCTAATTCAACTTCGACGAAAGTGCTTTTGGACTGAAAAATATGCAGTTGTAAAAACGCCACACTTTCTTGAAGCCTTCGATAATTACAGCATTACTTGATAGATAATCTATATTTTTTATTTGAAATATAAATTCTTAGTGTTACTGATAATATTTCATCCTTTTTTACTTTCCCTACCACGTATAGCAAATAGGGGAAGTATAGCATTCCACCTAAAAATTCGATATGGAAATTTCACCGGAAATACATGTATAGAGGTATCCTGAATACAAAAAGAAAATCAATTTTAGAAAAAGGTCCGTGTGTGTGTGTGTGTGTGTATGTGTGCGCGCGCGCGTATACGTGTGCGTCTGTGTGTCTGTGAACAGCATAACTCAAAAACGAAAAGTCGGATAAATGCCAAACTTGGTATTTAGATTCAGCATCTTTCAAAGATGCGACACGAAGATTTTCAAGAAAATCCCCCAATCAAGACTACCCTTTACATGGAACATTTTTCTAAAAGTTTGATTTTCTCAAAAATGGCTCTAACGATTTTGATTAAAATATCATATATTTAAGATATTTTCATGACAAATAAAATGTATATCTTGAATTTTCTGGGAATGTTTCCAAAAGTCTTCTTCATTCTGAAGGGTTTTTTCATAACTGGTAAACCGTAAGAGATAGACAAAATGTTTCTACTCAAAAAATGTAGAGTATACATTTTTTTCGTGGAGTTAACCATTTCCAAGATATTGCTTGTTATTTGTTTGAATTTTCCAATACTTTTTCTCAAATGGGAATTCGTTTTTCGTTTTTATGTTCTGGACATGGAAAGAGAATGGAATGCTCCCATAGCAACCAGCTCTTAAAAGATTTGACTATCGCTTAAAGCCTACCGTATTCCCCTTGCACCTACAAGAAATTAGCAGTAAGATTGCTAACATGAAGTAGATGGAGAATAAGCGTTTGTAAAAATAGTTTTCAGAAGAACAGATTCATGTGAGTGTAACACATCAGATTTTTCCTTTTGTATTCAGTTTGGATTTTTTTTAGGGAAATCATATCTGAATATTGATAAAGTAAGTCGATATTGAAACAAAGAGGAAAAAGGAGTAATTCGTATCAGTTAAGGCTTTGATGGCTGGCGTTTGAAGACTGGTAAAGTAAGATAAGTCAAAAATCCCCTAAAGGTGCGGTTAGTATATGCAACATTAAGTGAAAGGTTGGAAATAAGCTTATTTCTAGACTGCGGTTTACAAGACCAGAGGCAGTATCTGCTCACCTTCATAATTTAAAATAAAATAAATATGAAATACCTTATAATTTCAAATGAAAATATGGTGGTTTGCTTTCGTTACCAAGTAACAGTTAAACAAGCATGAAAATGTAACATTTTATGATGAAATATGCATTATGCCAGCAGAAAATCCTCAACGTTCTTGACACTGACCTTGATGAAAACATGGTAGGTTTGATGTGAGAGGAGCATTGAAATGTGTTTGAAATCGTATTTAGCCAAACCACGCATTTTATAACCAAGTCACTTTAGATTAGTCATTCATTACACAATATTTTACACCCTGGCTCATAAAAGTGTTAAAAGGTATTTTAAATAGGTCATATTTCTTGCAATTTGTCGTATGGAGTAGGTTTTCAGGTAGTCTTCTCGCATGTATACTACAGACAACCCTGCTTACAGACAGCAAAGCGGGTGGAGATAAAACATTGAAAATTTCATTTTAGCGGCCTTAACTATTCTTGAATACGCTTGATTTCTAATTATTTTTAATGTACTTCCTTAATAACACCGAGCAAAAAGCAATGTATTCCATTTTTCCCATTGCTTCTTAATTTTTCATGAAACGTGTTTATTTAAAAAGTATATTTAAGGAGTCATTGTCAAGCCTTACAGTGATATTAGGATGAGGCGTGGAAACATTATAACAGAACTGTATTCCAGATAAGGCTTATAGTAAGTAGAAATAAAGATAAACTTTGAGCTTAGGTTTGTTGAATTTGAATTTTAGTTCCATTTTCCACAAAAACTGTTCAATGCCAAAAACTGAAACCTTACACACATGAATAAATATGTGGATAGATAATGAAACTAATGTTAATCCAGCTTAAATATTACAATGAAAAATGTAGGATTAAAGCTTGAAACTAGAGTAAATTTATAGCACTCAGTATAATATTTTCTAGAAAATTAGGAATCATAAATTGGTACATGTTCAGTTTACATAAAAGTTTAAAATAATTCGCAAAACATTTCTCTTTGATTATTGCAGAATATTTATTAGAAAAATAAACCTAATTTTAGATATTTAACATTGTAGGCGTAGATTATGCAGCCCCCTCCTTAAACTGGATTAATTAGGCATAGTAAGTTTCACTGATATTGTATACTTTACGTACTTTGCACATTATGTTCCTTCATTGTATCGTATACCCTATACACATTGGACCTCAGAAGTGAGACGAAACCTAAAGAAGACATTTCCAGCACGTTGGATAGGAAGGGATGGTCCGTTTGCTTGGCCTCCTAAATCATCCGATATTACAGCTTGGACTTATTTTAGTGAGGCTTTGCCAAAGGAAAGTCTACATAACGCATGTGTTTGACATTAATGATTTAAAGGCTGAAATAAGAATTGCCATTTGTACAGTTGACGGGAATGTGCTTCGGAAGGTATGGACAAAGTTGGAATTTTGATTGGAATTCGCATGCGTCACTGGAGCTGCGGTGTTGAAGTGGATTATCACACCAAAAACTTCAAAAGTTGAAAAATAAATTGACACATACCTGTATGTGTCTCATATAAGTATTCAATATGTGATAAAACAAAACATAAGATTGTTATTCAGTTGTTCAATATAAGACATTTAAACGTTGTTAATGAATTGTATAAATAAATGTCTGTTCATCTTTGTAAGTTATAAGTCGTGTTATATCATATCAAACTTGTATTGCATCTTTTGGGACGCTCTGTACTTCTTGTCTTTGATTTGTTGTTGTATCTACTAGACTCAAACTTAACTTTGCTATAGATAAACAAAGACTAAGTTTGAGCCAGTTAGTTAACAAAAGGGAGCCGATAATGTTCAAATGAGCCTGGAGTCAATAAAGCTTAGAATTACCGAGATTTGACTTCTGAGAATAAGGGAGAAGGATCTGATAAAAACCTTACAGCAGTTCACCCTATGGATATTCGATCTTAAGCCCTCCGGATCAGGAGAAGTGATCCTTACCCTTACACCTTGAGGGAATAATGATAATGAGGCTTAGAATGTTAGATATCATTCTCAGCTGTCAGGTTATAAATTTAGTGCAAGTACCTTCATAAACTTTTTATCACAAATTTACATTGGAATATTCAGTTCTATATTAGAACAACGAGGAGGTATCTGTGAAAATCTCAACTTTAGCAAATTTAAGCATACTGTTGTGACATTTTATGAATATATGGTATGCTGTGATGCAAATTCACACGCAGAACTTGAAGATCTTATTTCAGAATGCAAATTTCCGTTTCAGCAAAATACTCCATGTGAAAAACGAAGAGTTCAAAAACCTTTGCTGAAGTTGGCCTTTTCTCTCTAGGACACAAATTTTCTGAAAAACTGTTTTTTTCCATTCATTACATCTAATGAAGTAGCTGCTTTAAGTTGAATTATATGTTCAAAATGGTTTCAATAGGAAATTACTAGAACTTCAACCGAATAGATATGACAATTTCTCTGATGTTTTTATTTAAATGTGGTCAATGTTCAGCTTTTTGATTTAATATCTCGTGTAGAGTAATTTATATAATAAAACATGTTTATCTTTCTAAATGCGAGAAAGTGAAGCTTAATATATTAACACCTAATAAATATAGCTTTATCTATTTATCGCATGGAATTCAAGAGTTTAAGCATCAAAACTAAACAGGGAATATGGCAACCAAGGTTTGAAACCTAAAAATACCTAGTGTAACAGTCATGTGATTTTCCTACCTATTATCACTTATTCTATAAATCAGTGATTTTTTTCCATCTCCTTCCTGTTGATCATAATAAATATTCCCCAGAAATGGTTTCAAAACACATTTTTTATACATAGATACATAAGATCATATATGAGCTCAGACGCCATTCAGCTATGTTATCTTTGATATTACACAGTTTTTTCTGACTTTGTAAGTACAAAGAGATATTTAAAACTTTATGTGTGGTGCTTAAACTCTTATAAAATTCGAATGAACAGAAACTAATATCTCGGTAATTCTTAATGCCAGGAAAGAAGTTACTTAACACTGTGTATTTGATTGATCTTAAATTTTTCTCCTGGTAAATTTTTGTTTATCTTTAAAGTTTCGCAGTCACAGAAGAAGTAGCAAGAGTGAAGTCTTCATACGCTTTTTATGAAAAATTCAAGATAAAATTCAAAATTCTTAAAACTATTTTGAGAATACAAAATAAATATAAAAATACTACATGAAACTATTCGCCTTTCAATTATGCGCTTTACATATGTCCGCACGATGACTATTCCAAAAACAGATTCTTTTGAGCTTAATGCACCTCATAACATGTATTTTTGGTAAAATTATAATGTGAAAATTTTTGTCGCATGTTTCTACTACTAGTAAAGCTGTAGGGAAAATAAAAAGTGAAATTTAAAATGTGTACCACGGTACTAAAATCTTTCCTATTCTCTTCCTTTTGTTTTGGTGTTTAACGTCCCTTTTAACAATCCATATCTGTAGAGATAATGAATTAAGTGTGTCATTTAAACAAAGAGCTAACGAATATCAAAATATTCGTCTTCTGGCAATAAGAAAAATCCTAGCAGAAAGTCGCGACAACTCTTACCACTGGATTAAGAGGAGCACGTGATACCCATATTCCACTGAAGTGGATATCATTCTTGACTTATACTTTATAAATGCACAGTATGCATTTCTATGAATATTTTTATTGTTAATTTACTTAGGACACTTTGTTCTGTCTTAGAAAAAACGCTTACCAAAGCAAATCATCAAAACTGTTTGAACTATTTAAGTAAGGGTGAAAAGTACACAGGAGCAAAATGACAATTATACAAGAAGATAAATATTATTATCTAACAAATTACAGCATGTGTACGTGTATGTTATCTAGGAAGACATCATCCTCCATGCTGCAGAAGGAGGAAGAGTTGATGGAGCACGACACAGCGTGACATTGTGGGATCAACAAGTGGGTCGGCAGGGAGGGGACCGCCGTATATAGCATCGTGCCTGATTCACCACCACCACTAGAAACTATCACCATGTCTTCCTATGCTGTATTTGCGCTCCTTCTGGCGGCCGTTGTACTCGTGGTCGTCGCTGACCGTCCCAAGCCTGCCTACACCAACAAGTATGACAACGTGGACGTGGATAGCATTCTCTCCAACAACCGCATCCTCACCAACTACATCAAGTGCATGATGGATGAGGGACCTTGCACACCTGAGGGTCGTGAGCTCAAGAGTAAGTCCAACGACATTTATCAGTCAGATCATTCTCATTAGAGGGCAAACATGCCATTACAATTCCTCTAATTTGTTTGTGATAACAAACATTAATATCTTGAAAACCGTTAATGTTTTTTTTATTTGAAGGTGATCATTGAAATTTCTGTTTAGCCGTATTCAGAAATTAGTATTAATAACTGTACAAAGTCCTGTCTGGTGTTGCGTTCCCAGCCACACAAGCACTTCCGGCATTACTTTCTTCCATGCATTTCCCCGTTAAAAAGGTCAAGTATAAATAAAATTAAGCTTTGGAATGAGAATTTGTTAACTCCACATTTAATTCGCTACATTCATGTTCTCGAAGATCTATGGAAAAATGTCCGATAGATTAAACGCTTACAAGCGAAACAGCATTTAAGTGCTGATCTTCATGTCTTTACTATATTCATGTTTCTGTACTTTTCCCAAGTGTCTGAACTTATAAAAGGTTTAGTATTATATGCAAAGCTGTTAAAATCGTTTTAAAACGTCAATATTTTCTTTAAACCTCATAGAACATCTTATTTTAATAATCGTGTTACCTTTTTATGTTTTAAACTAGTTCCGTGATATTTAAAATATCCATGGTTATCGGCCACGCTTTCCTACTCGTTTTTCTCAAACTTAATATGCATCGAATGTTACGTTGCGCAGCAAATTTGTTCAGTTTTCTTGAAACCTTAAACAGAAATTCAGAAAAATTGTTACCTGATACAGTTACCTACATACTATTATTCAAGGTATCCGAAATTCAATTTGATATATTCTAGAAAAATGATAATATCAAATTGGAAGTTGAGGAATAGTTCAGGCAATCAGAGCCGTTCCAAAAGCTGTGTGTGGTGGATTTGTTTCTTAGCGTTTGTTTCATTTCTCTACTGTGTGCAATATTTCAATTAGGTAAAATTTACTTAAAACTGCCTTTAAAAGGTATCAAAAACAAACTTTGACATATATTATGTATGCTAATATAGTAATCTGGGTTAAATTTTTGAAGATTTGATTGAAAATATCAGGATTAGGAACTTCATCTGTTTATTTCTACCACTAATTCGTAAATTTCCTTTTATTATATTTATATTTATAATTATGAAATGCTTATGTATATTCATTTCAACTGGATCCCAAGACTCGCCATTATGACGACTTTAACCTATTTGAGAAACATCTTCAAACGCCAGACTTGGTCCTTGCAGTGATCACTGGTATAGCTTCTGATATTTAGAGCAGGTTGTCGGGGATGGTACTTTTTACAGAACTCTATTCTGGGAGGGTGAATAACATATTTACTTACTAGATGAACTTCATTAGCAACGGAGAGTACCTGAAAATTGAAATTTTTGAACATGAAGTGGGAAAACTAAAAGTTCTTGACAACATGATCGGTTCGAATACAGCGTCTACTACTTATGAAAGCGACTGAAAGCTATATACCAAGTATATTCCAGGAAAACGACATAGTTCTAAGAAGTTCACGTAACAAGCAAATTGTATGCAAAGTAAACCATTGTGTTTGTCTAAATATCATGTTACCTCTCTCCTTTTCCCTTATCTCAGACCCTCCTATAAGCAAATACCATTTATTTGTGAACTAAACTCCTCAGAACTGTCCTTATCTATTTATATTACGAAAACCCATTCAAGAGTTGGTTGTAATGTTTTCCTTCACTAACATTCATAATCCATGAGTTTCTATCTTAACTACACAAATTTAATTTAACTAAATCACGCGTATCACATAGCTACACAATTTTCAATTTTAGTTTTATATGATTTAGGATAAAGCCGTTCTAAAAAAGAAAAATATTAAGTTTCCTTTTTTTTTGCCTTACAAGCCCCAAATGCTGGATTTAATTGTTTACTTATGTAAAAAGTTTTATTTAACGTCTTTACACATATGATTCTTACATATTTCTCCCTTATGAATTCACTATTCATAAAATAATAAGCTAGCGTTCAAAAGGACTCCTTAGGTTCCTATTCACAACCCAAGATGATTGAACTTAGATGCTTCTTGCTGGGGCACATCAAAAGGTACTCCTCTTGGAAAATTTGAATCAGATTTGAAAAATTATTGCGTACACGCTGCTAGTGTGAAAGAAAAATTGTCATAATAGGATTACTCCTGGTTTTAAAAAAGGCATCACCACATCACTGCCTCCAAGACTGATCCCAGCCTGCAAACATAGGGAAAAGGCAAAATATTGACAGCTCGGAAATAATTGCGACCTCAACTAAATATGTACTTCTTCGGATGGAGGAGCCCACCTTAGCCATAAGAGTTCTACAAAATGTTGAGTATGTATGTGAGTACCGGTAGTTCAGTTTTTACAGATACAATCCTGATCTAGCTGACAATATTTTAATTCATTCGTACTGCTCTTCCTCTCCGTTTTCGGAAGTGACTAAACATAAATAATGCACGTACAAGAGAAAATGTAGCTTTTATCTGACATAACACAGAAGTATATCTCAATGTGCGACTAAACATTGTATGAAAATCCTCGTAAGAAACAAATAGATCCCTTTTGGTCTCTAAGCTAGAAAACGTGATACAGATCGTTCAAAGAGATTGTCCTACAGAAGTCAAGGGTGAATAAGTTCAGCCACCAACTAAAAACGCCTTTGTTTCAGAGTGCAGAAATATATGCGTATAATTGCGTATTTCTCTATATACGTACCTGATTTTGCATAGCTCATGACAGCTTCACGCTCATTTGTGGCATTATTTGATAATTGTGAGGATAACTAAACAAAAAGAATGGAGGGAATAACATTCCTCAAACATTTTTCGTAGGCCTTTCGAGGAATAATTTAGTAAAATATCAGTGAAGTGTTTTGTATGGAGCGTAACATTATTTAGTGCGAAAATGTTATGTTGCGACAAAGTGAAGAGATACAATTGAAAGTATTTGAAATGTAGGTACGGGAAAAAATAAAGCTTGTAAATTGGACAGAGAAAATAATTAACAATCTATTTTAGAAATAATGAACGAAAGAAGATATCAGATGGTAAGACAATATTAAGTAAATGGTTCATACCGAAGATGAAGAAATTGTCAAAGTTGAAAAACTGGAGGAGGCTAGGCCTGCAGTGAAGGACTTGCCTTTGGGCAAAAATTTATGACTGCCTGACGCTTCTCTAGGCCCCTCATTTCTGCTGCCTGAATTTAGATAGTTGCATTTGTGTTGGAATTCAACCTTTCTGAAGTAATATGGCGCTGACATTGCTTCATAATATGTTTCTGCATATGTTTCAATTTTATTTTTAAAATTGCTTTGAGCAGTTCCAGATATTCCCTGGAATGTATATATTGTTTCTTTAATATTTTATAACATATCCAAATATATATGTCAACAAGCACCTGTTTCTTCATACGCTACAAGCTCGTAGTGCACTAAGCATTAGGGTGTTAAGTGTACGCTAGAAATGTCAACTCTATGGTCGGGTGTTTGGGTCAAATTATTGGCTTCCACTGATTAGCAGTATCTTTGAAATTTGCAGGGAAGATTACATTGAACTGTATAGTTTCCAAGAATTTTAAAATAAAGTTACAAGGTATTCTTATTAAGTTTGGCGATCTATAAAGTAGTAATTATTATTATAGCACGGCTGTCACTTGTATTTAAAAAGAGGGAAAGCTCTGCTAGAAAGGGCAAACAACGTTCAAGTTACACAAAAAAGAAGCTTGAAATACTGACACATTCAATAAAACCGGATATGCTTCTAAGAGCACACCCTGAATAAGTGAAGAAAATCATGTTTAATTTGCAACATGATACAACACAAAATAAATCAGCAAGCACCTAGAAAGTGGTTTGCTCTGAACTGCGAAGTATATTTGAAAGGTAACCGATTAGCTTTCGTGTAAATAAAGGAAGCCGGAAAGACATCTGAACAAGGAGAAAGTGAAAGCGGTAATAGACCACAATAAACATCTGCAAGACGGCAATGTCAGAAACTGCATCCTTGTGCATGAGTCAGCAAAGAAGTTTCTCAAGCCATTGACGTGGTTACAAATTATTCACATTCAACATATTTCAGTCAGAAATTACGTCTAGCATTTTCAGGTGTACCTACTTTTCAGCAATACAATGAGAACTAAGAGTTTTCCGGTACTTTAATTCAGCTTAGCGACTGTTTGTTGCAATGACAAATATTTTGGAGTTTTCCCTATCGAAAAATAATTATGTTGTGAGAAGAAACGTAAGTTTAAAATTGAAGTAAAATTATTAAAGGAAACTATATTTTACGAGTTGCATTCGATGAGATAATTAAAATGGAAAAAGGTGTCATTTTTGCTTCTTACTTGCATAATCATTGTTATCACGCACACACGCCCACCTAAGTTTAATAGCAAAACTGAGTTGGAATCTGGAATTCAATTCTATTAATAATAACTGAACATTTAAGATTTTAAAAACATACGAGCCGCCAACACTGACCAAAAATGTTTCTTTGTTATATAATGGAATCAAGTAGAGAAAATACGAATAAAACAAATACATTAAATTACAAACAACGAAGATTTGTTTTCTATTCATCATTTAACTTAATCAACCCTTAATGCAAAATCAATAGGAAAATACACAAATATAGCTTCCTTACTCCAAATAGTAAGAGGGATGATGGGAATACAATGAACGTAGGAGGAAAATATATAGTTTGTTAGTTTTATAACAGCATGCTACCGCTTGATTGTCAATGGCCATACGAATGACAATAAGTTGGTTAATTAGATAGCTTTCATATAACTATCTGTTTAATGCAATAATCTTCACGCAAATTCAGTCTGACAACGCGATATGCATTTTATGTCATTAAGATGAAGGCTATAAACCTCTCTCTTAATATATGCTTGGCATAAATGAACGGATTGTTCTCGTCAGCAGTAGGAATTAAAGAAAGATGTGTTCGTTTTGCAAATTTTCAGAATTTCTCGTATGCATTCTTATTGCAAAATCTCAAAGTGATACCATTGCGAATTGAGATCCCCTAACAAACGAAAGCAAAATGCTCAGGTATGGCAATGTATTGAACTGCTTAGTGTTGCTTTGGTAGGATTTTCGTGCTGTCTTTTGTTTAAAATCACGGATTTGCTTATGAAAATGTCAGATTTATGGCCTATTCTCGGGTAGGGCTTTCTTATTGAGAAAAAGAATACCTACATTTGAAAGTAACACCAGAAACTACTAACGGAATTATGTGTAATGTGAATATTTGGGAGGTACGAGTTCGATTTCCGTGGGCCGACCACTTTGATCATGGTGTTTTTCGTGGTTTCCCCATGTCGGTAGACGAATGCTGTGTGTTTCCTCTTCTATCACGAATTTTCTGTCCACCATTCCCTTTCATCTGTTTCATATATTTCATGCTTGTAGGACCAGGCTACGGCGTTTGGTGTGTTGTGGCGGGAAGCACTCTGTAAAGATTTTGCACTGTGTAAAGATTTCTCCCTGGCGTTTTGGCTGGCCGCCTGGAGCCTCTTCCTGAAAGTGATTCGTTTCATTTCAGGATCCCCAGATTGAAGATGGCTAATGCAGGATCGCCGGGGTCAGGATTGGTGTCATTCTGAAGTCGTTAAGAGACCCCAACCTTGCTAGCGCACATCTTCCGGTCGCCCTTTTGTCTCCCTTCACGTCTTCCTCCCAAAGCTTACATTGGAAGCATAGAAAAGTTAACTAATCCAGATTCTAACACCGAAAACTTGTAGTTTCATCTATAGGTTTCGAGTCAAAGCCTGCATTATCGATATCTCTTCTTACCTTCCTTCACTCAGGTGGTAAACAGGGTTTAAATTTAATAATAAAAAAATTCAGCTGTTTACACGAGTTTTGTTACTAACAAGTCCATTCGCACATTCTCAGATATGTGCCATTAGATAATGTACCAATGTTTACATAAAGGAATATTTAGTAACGGTTAATGCTACTGAAAGGTGTCTGATACAAGTTGTATGCTTTAATGGTATATGCATTTACCTGCAGTAGACTTTTGTGTACTCATATGGTTTTCCAGCAGCATTAAATTCATTAGGAAATAAGATTTCACAGAAAAGTTAAGGTAAGCTTTTTATAGGTTGTGAAATTCTCTTAATTAACGCTAAAATATTGTGTTGTTTGTAAACACATTGGCTTTCAATCAAAGTCGTTCGCTTTCGAGAACTTAAAATATAATGAAAGCTGCTGTATATAAGGAGTTGTATGAATTTCTTGAAAATCTTCACCTGGCATTCTTCAACTACCAACTATTTTGGTATTTATCCGACTTTTTAGGATATACTGTTTATAGATTCACGTATGAAAGTTTTTCTCAAATATATGCTTTTGAAGGACCTCAAAGGGCATATTTCCGATGAAATCTTGATGTGGAATTTTTTGTTGGTGTACAATACTCCTCTACATTAGATAGTGGTTAGATGCGGATAATAATATAAATGAATAAAATTATATTACAATTTTATGTTTACTTGTGAAAATAAACGTCAGCCGGTAGAAC
Organism: Deroplatys truncata; assembly: GCA_030765065.1. Lineage (NCBI taxonomy): Eukaryota > Metazoa > Arthropoda > Insecta > Mantodea > Mantidae > Deroplatys > Deroplatys truncata. The sequence continues at coordinate 144,162,873 of CM060978.1, read as the reverse complement.
TGAAACCCCCTCTGCTGCTGCAGAGATATTGCGGTACTTAACTGATACATTAACCCGTCATTTTCATGTTGTCGACCGACCGCGGATCGAACGCGTGCCTCGAGGAAAGGGAAAGGCCGGCGAAAGTGTGAGCGAGGCTGACCACTTTCACTCTCGGATTCAAGTGCATGTGTTGCTTTGGGTTTTGTAATTACGACACCTAAGTTTCTTCAGCATGTCCCCATTAAGTTCTCTATCAGAATGGATCGAGGCGTTTGCTTGGCATCTTGCCCTTCTTTGTTAACAGCCTACTTCACCACTTCGTGCTTATGAAAGCTTCTGTGACAGCAAGACGTCTTCGGGGTGTAATGAACAATCCTGTCTAGTAAATTACTTGCTTCAGGGCATCAAAATCTCTCTTTTCAGTCCTTTGCAGGAAATGAAACAAATGTAATTTTATACTTAATAGGAGGCCCGAAACATTTATGTGTATGCCAAGTTTGAGCAGCTCAGGATCCAAACTTTCGGAACTACTAGATTTCATAATTAATATAGACTTTTTACATCAGGCTTTTTCCGCTTTCCTTTACCCGAAATGGCAAATGCCTAACCAATAGCTGTGGATTTCGAGATTAGTTATAGAGACGAAGTTAAAAAAGAATATTATATACAAACTAAGTACGTAAACCATAAATTTCTTTGCATACATGTGTGTGTGTGTGTGTGTGTAAAGTATATCATTTAGCTCACTGAACTATAGATCTCTCTGACATTTCTACTACGAAAGAAATGCGAATTTTAAGAATCTCGCTACCAATTTATCATTTAGCGATTATCACTTTCATTATGTTATCTATAAAATCAATATTAAAACAGCCATAATATCCTAATACTTGCAATTATCTTAAATTTGTATAATATAATTTGTTTTAACAGCAATAAATGTCCTTCGGTAAAGCTTCCACAATTATCTCCAAACATTTTCCTGTTTTACAAACATGTCCAGGAATCAGTGAAAGCAATCGATGGCCATGGCTGGAATACTTTGATTCTCTCAGTCTCTGCATATTTAGTTTCAATGTTTAAATAAGTAATCCAATATAGCTAGTCGTGATTTTCTCAACATTCGCAAATTTGTCTGATGAGTTCACCAAAGTAACACCATTCAGTAATTTGCAGAGATACCAGCAGATGAAATAGAAGCTAAAGTAGGCATCGAAGATGGTTAGAAAGATCCTCTATGCAGATTACCGATGTCCTCATGCTTCCTACGAGGTCGTGTCCTCAAGTTGGTGTCGAAAATTTCAGGAAAGAGGTTGCGACATATTCTTGGTCCTCAGGTCACGTTGTCTTGTAACTTCCCAAGGTCGCTGCTGTTATTCTCGGAGGGTAAACCTCTTTTCTTTTACATGGAATATTAATACTCACTTTCTGAGCGCTAAATGCATTTACAAGCATGTGAGGAAACAGTTCATAACTAATCTATTTATTTCGACAGAAACCTCCTGATAGTTAATCAGAACTAGCAATGGACTGGCTTAGTCTTTTGAAAGTATTTTTACAAAGTAACATATTAAAATTGATGCTCTAACTCCTAATATTTTCGTGCTTGATTATAATGAAAATTGAGCAGGTCAGGTAAACAAATGCTAGAAAATGAAAACTGTTAGGTTTCCTGCCTCCCATAGTATGATAGGATTCTTGAAAAGTGTTATTAAGCCAGGCCCAAAACAAGCTTCTGTTTCCCTCCAAAATGGTTGTAACGTATTTGATTAAAATCTAATAAGTTTGAGATAATGGCATGACATAATTGAATTTTCTAAGGATAGCCTGCGAAGCCGTCTGCGTTCTCGTTGAATTTTACACAACTGTAAGTTATAAGAGATATAGACTGCAATTTACTTTAAGTAAAATGCAGAGCTCATTGAAATATGCAGTTTATATAAAATAATTTGTAATGATATATTCGTTATTGTACGTTAAAGTTTTCTCTTTTAAGAAACAATAGCATCTATGGTTACAAACAAATGAAATTTCACGACTTTCTTCCTCTTCACCCTCTCTCTCTCTCTTTCTCTCTCTCTCTCTCTCTCTCTCTCTCTCTATATATATATATATATATATATATATATATGCAATGCGGACTTGTTACATGCAACATACGCAAACATCTATTTATATTATTTTTGTTCGTCATGAGTTCATGTAATATATATAATATATAGATATCTATATATTACATGAACTCATATTGAACAAAAACCGACTTGTAACATAACTAGTTGATTATAAATAGATGTTTGCGTATGTTGCATGTAACAAGTCCGTATTGCATAATTTGTAACGTATTCAACATAAAGTGGACACAAGAATCGGTTTGTAGCAATGGCAGTAGAAAGGGGCATTTCTGTGAACATATCACATCGGATTTTTTGTATGATTACATACATTAACTTTACTGGCCATAATTTCCGATACATTCTGCACAATTACAAAACTTTGTTCAGTAAGCTCTCATTTCCAACGTTGATGTTTACAGAGACGCTGCCCGACGCCTTGAGGACTGGCTGTGAGAAATGCAACGAGAAGCAGAAGAACACATCTGAGAGAGTCATCAAGCATTTGATGAAGGAGCGAGCTGCTGACTGGGAACGCCTCGTCAAGAAGTACGACCCTTCCGGGGAGTACAAGCGACGCTACGCCGCAGTCGCTAAGGAAGTCTTCAGCAGACCATGAACTTCACAACCTTAGATCAAACAATACAAATCAGGGTGCCTATCAGCAGTTAATGACTTTATACAATCATATGTGAAGTACAAGAGAAGATGAAAGAATATTTTGTGACAAATACTGATTTCTACTTCAAGTTCAGAGAAACAATACACACTAGTGATCGTAATGAGATTTTAATGAATTTTAATGACTGTCTGGTAGATAAAAAAGGGGATTCAATTTAAATCAATGTTTCAGTTCCAACGATGAATTCATTCTTGATATGAATGAATTACAAAACACAGAAAAATGAGTGCAGAAAATAGAAAAATATGTATTTTAACTGTGATTTTAAAAATTGCTATTGCATTTCAACTTATTTGGTACTAATGGGAAACAACAAATTAGGCAGACTTTCATCTCGCAGTTAGTAAAATATAAGAACAAATATAACATATAATGCGAAACTAGAAATCAGTACGTTGCAAATATCTTCTACAATTCTTTGCTTTGTTCGAAAATTCCACAGTTTTTCACAATGTTGAATACACTTATTTAGCAACTATATTTTATTCGGATGTGTAGTAAAGAATATAAAAAATTACAATATGGCACTCACGGCCCTCCAATGTGTTACCAATGTGAGCTTTGAAATAGGCATGAACCATGTCATTTATTAGAAAACGTTTGCTTTTTCAATGAAGAAGCACAAGAGCGAATTCTTATTTTTTTATTTTAAGAGGTATTCGTAAATTGTAATGCACAAAGTCTATGTGAATTGTGAGTGTGTTTATTCTTTTGACAGCTGAATACAAATATATTTCTAGATGCATAATAAGTATCTTCCGGACGTTTAGATCCTCAAAACAGTTATTTACAAAAAATTGTGAACGCTATTTTTCCTTATTTGTCAACAATTGTGGTAAAAGTGGTAAAAATATTCCCATACACTTCATAATCGAAGAAAATGCCATTTCTAAGGGTGCCATATATCATCTTTTCATGTTTTGTGAACGTATTACAATTTAAGAATGTGAAATAAACATTTGTAATTAATGTCTCAAAAGAATATTTAAAATTACTTGTTTCTCAATTTAGCCAACCTTTATCCTTTTCCCCTGTTTCCCTCTGTAATCCAAAAGGAGAGTACAATTGTATGTGGGTCCAAGGAACCTAGCTGTTTATAAAAGTGCATCTATTGCCCGACAACATGTTTTTTATCTGCGTAGAAATAAGTTTTCAGCAGTTTTGTTTCGAATGAAGATACTACATAGTAATCCATTTTAAGTTATTAACTTCTTAGATGTGTTTGAAAAGTTTGAATCTTCTGCCACGCCAACTTTAGAGGTGACTTCAAAGAGAAACAGATTAAAAAATACTAAATTTTCGAGTGCGTTAGCAACATAAAGATCGCTATCAGTTTCAATTATTATCAGCTTTGTAAACGTCGTCTATTAAGTATCGCTTAATCATAATAAAATTATATATAATATATTGTCACCTTTTAAACTCAGTCTTCTGTTGGTTGAACTGTCATCATGGACATCTATGTATATTCCTTGCAATAAAATGTAACCGGCTTTTGTTTTGTTTTGTTTTCTTACTCTATGGAGTGCAGCAATTATTTATACGCTGTGGAGTAACAACAACAATATATATGCGCGCTCGCTTCTAGCGGCTTTAAGTGGCATTACCAGGAGTGTTGCTAATTAAATTGAGTTTTATTTATGAACGCTCTTTAACTACTATGGTCCTTAGCGTCCCATTCTATATTGGGTGTGAAAGACCGGTAATTTTGCTCTGAAGACTCTTTATCAGGCTTGAGGTTCTTTTATGTGCCGTGAATCTACGACACGGGACCACCGGCTTTACTTCCCTTCCGAAAGAAGCCATGCTAAGGATTTTTACGCCCGAAAAAATCCATCGCCCTCCGCCGGGTTTGAACCCGCGACCTTGGGAACTAGCATGGTACCACTAGTCCACAGAGGACGACTGTGTTGCTAATGAGATCCCTAAACCATGCAATTGTTTTTCTCAAAGCTGTGAAAGATAATATGGCTAAGTGGTCTGTGGCAGAACGTGTATTCACAGTAAACCTTTTTTGAGTTGAAATCGATCACTCATGTGCAAAGAGATTTAGAATCGAATTTAATGTCGCACGGCATGAAAGAATTCCATTTCTAAACAGGAGAGAAAGTGGGTGAGTAAATTTAACAATTCTGGCATGTTTGTGATAAATTGTTGGTAGCGAGAAAACAGTCCACACGCCGAGAACATTGAGAGTTAGAGAAGCTGTGCAGCAAAATCCGATTCGCTGTGCAACGCCAGACAATGGCTTTGAATCTATTGGACAGAAGTTTACGTCGCATTCTACACTGTGACCTCAAATTTCATCCGTACAAATTTCAATTTGTGTATCGAGTGAAACCAACTGATAAACTTCCTCAAATGCAGTTTTGTAGACAGTTTATTCAGATTTTGAATTCTAATCTGGTAATTCGGAACATCTGATTATGTCGGATGAGCCACATTTCCACCTTTCTGGTTATGTAAATAAACAGAATTTTCTCTACTGGAGTGATGAACAACAATACAAGTGTGGCGAAAAAACATTACACAGTCCAAAAGTAACATGACTTGGCGTCGCATCTTTGTATTTGGAATTATCGGCCCGTACTTTTTCGAAGAATGATGTCATATAGTGACCGTCAACTCAGAACGTACCAACAAATGCTCACAGTGTTGGAAATTGCTGGCGAAATTAATTTTGATGATGAATTATGTTTCAGCAAGATAGCGATACAGCGCATACTGCTCATGATTCAGTGAATGATATTCGAAACATGTTTCCAGGACGCATAATTACACGATTAGGAGACATAGCCTGGCCACCAAAATCTCCTGATCTGTCCTACGCTGCTATTTGAAAACTAGTGTGTATTGCAAGAAGCCTCACATCATCATCCAGCTGAAAGAATGAAGAAAAAACGAAATTAGTGCCATCGATCCTGCTTTGTTGGAGCGAGTCATGCACAACTTTCACAGTAGATAGCAGGAATGTATTCATTGCCGTGGAGGTTACTTACAAAATGTGGTTTTTAAAAGGTAATGATTGTACTAGATTACTTTCAGTGCATATGTTCTCTTTTAATTCGTTCTGAGTGTCGCACAACAGGTCTGTAAAAACCGTCATATCATACTGCCGCACCCCATATATATACTTTAGGTAATATGAATATCAAAAAGCAGAATTTATAATTCTTTTAGAAATCACCTACAGCGTGATTCTGAAAGTTGTACACCTGAAAGCATGAAAGTATTTTGGTAATTGTGTATCTGCACGTTGTAGACGACATACCACTACATCTGGCGAATACATATCCAGCAATATTTAAGATACTGCGTCACATATCTAATATACTACGCATACATTTTAAACTCCTTTCTCAAAATTATTTAAAACTACATCAAAATTATTTTATTTGTACAAAAATAGTAACAATAATGCTTTTGCTACACCTCGGAAAACTGAATTCAGGTTTATAATATTTAAGAAACATACTTTCACTCACACATATGATTTCATCTTAGTAAAAAGGGTAAATAGGCCTGCATACATTTTTAATGAAATAAAAAAATAATTCTGAATTTTTTTTTCAGTTTAGCATGGAGTAATACATTTACATTGTTATTCCATGGTGTTAATTAGTCGTTGCGAGATGTTGGAGCTTGTTTACACAGCAAGAATTATATTTAAAGACAAATATATGGTTACCTTAATATTTTATTACTGTATTCCATAATAATAACCATTACTCATATTAGTTTAAGTTCAATTCGCAGAATAATCTTAATAAACGCAATTCATGATTCAGAACTTTCATAGAGAAATTCGCCGATCATTACGTCAATCGCAAATAATCGGTAATTTAAAAATGTGTCATACATTCACATGATTTTCTCTGTCCTCTATCTTTATTAATGGGTATAGAAACCATTCTTTCTAAAGATTATTTTTCTATATACTGCATTTTAATCCAAATAAACATTTATATAAATAGGCTATATTACACATTTTGTTACAGAGACAAAGAGAACAGTTTCAGAATTGGATGATATATACTAGCCCTAAAATTCTACACTGTTTCCATGCAATCGCGAGAAACAATTGAATCTTGACAGGAGTTTTAAGAGAACGACCACCTAATGGAACAATTTGAACCATTAATAATGGATATCTCAGAAATGTCTTATGCTACAAAAAAACCTATTTGAAATAAATTGTATGTTTTAAAGAGATTACATTTTTTTCCGCATTACGTTTTCGTCTATCGCTTAACGTTTACCAGTTATACAAGATTATACAAAACTCCTTCCGAATGAACAGGACTTCACAAACTATTTCCAGAAAATTAAATATATGCATTTTATTTGCCATATTAAATATCCTTAATATACGAAATTTTATTCAAAATCGCTAGGGCCATTTTTTAGAAAATCAAAATGTTCCATGTAAAGGGTAGTTGGGGATGGGGGATATCCTTGAAAATCTCCGTGCCGCATCCTTGGAAGATACTGAACTTACATACCAAGTTTGGTAGTTGACTTTTCGTTTTTGAGTTATGCTTCACAAACACACAGACCGCGCGCGCGCGCGCGCGCACACACACACACACACACACACACACAAATACACCGGACCTTTTTCTAAAGATTCATTTTTTGTTCAGGAGATCTCAAAGCACATATTTCGGGTTAAATCTCGAAATCGAGTTTTTGGGTGGAATACAACACTTCCCTTACTTACTATATAGAGTAGAGAAAGTAAAACTCACTCCTTGCGTTACTTATATATCCTGAATAACAATATCTAATTGCATTACACAATTCTAGCGCCGAAAATACTTCTGAGTAAAGTCAGGACATTTTTACTTCGATTTATGAGGGTGTGTGTGTGTGGTTCATTTCATGCAGTATTTTTATTGATGTGTGCTTTGTTAATTTTTTTATGAGCAGACAGTCTAACTTTAGACTCTTAGACCAAAACTAATAACAGCTTTATTAGAGATAGAACGTGATGACTGATAGTGAATTTGATGAGCTGGTGTAGGTTCTGAAACAGGAGAAAATGTTAAAATGCATTCGGCAACTGAAGAGGAAGTTGATGAAGAGGGGAATGATGATAATGAAAAGTAAGAGAACATGCAATCTACTCAGACTTTTATGGGAAAATGGTTACAAATAAAGAATGAAAGAATATAGTTTTGTGATTATCAGGCTGAAAGCTGAAGCCAAAATATCAAAACTGCAATCGATTAGTATAATCCTGTAATTACCAAAATACAATAGTGAGAGTATGTTCTGATTCATAAACAGTGAGGAAAATACGTGTGAACACTGGAGCTTTGTTAGTGATGTCATTTCTATTTATTTGAAAAGTTGCGCTTATATGGCGGTTAAGGTGAAAGAATTTTCATCGTAACTTACACTGAAGTACTCTTAACCATCACAAACATGAATATTTAACGTTGTAATAATTGTCTGTTTTATTTCCAAGTTATTTATTTCCCCAAATTTACATTTTTTCTTTTGATTTTAAAGGCACAACATGTGTATTGATTATGATGAATATTTTTCCCATTTCGTACTAAAAATAAGTGTTTTCCATCTAGGTGGGTCTCTGGATCCCGCCTACAATAACAACAGTGACAGCCCTACAACTCAGGCTAAGAAAGTTGCTGAAACTGGGATGGGAACAGCAAAAAAAAAAAAAAAAAAAAAAAAAGGTTCGCTCATGCAAAGAACTTTGAAGTATTGGAATCGAACCCTAAATTAAGACAGCATTTGTTAAATCAGTGTTTAAAATTCTAAAAGGGAGGTGCGAATAGATGTTGAATAAATGGTTTAGAAACAATTTAAAAGATTGGAAAGGTAGAATCAGACGAAGGAAAAATTCAATGCCATATCCGGGATTTGAACCATGGATCTCCTAGTCTCCGTGTGGTTGCTCTAACCACTGAGCTACCATGCAAACATACTGTCACGATATTAAATTCTCTAACTGATTCGCATTTTTTCCCGGTAAACCACAAGGAGATCTCAAATTGTATTGAGATGACATACTACAACGGTGACTAACAATTTGAGATCTCCTTGTGGTTTACCGAAAAAACTGCGAATCAGTTGGAGAATGGAATGTGCCGGCATGTTGCTATGGTAGCTCAGTGATTAGGGCATCCGGATGGAGACCGGGAGATCCGTGGTTCAAATCCCGGCTATGGCATTGAATTTTTCCGTCGTCTGATTCTACCTTTCCAACTTTGTCCAACACACGGCTTGTTGGAAAGAAAAATTAATTCCAATTTAGAAGATTGTGTCTTGGGAACCTGCGGACAAGAAACAGAAACAAATTTTAAAGGATTTTTTAAGAAAATAATATTTTAAAGACACTACGACATAATAGTTGTACAGTGGATTAGCAGAGAAAATATTATTAGTAGTATTGTGTGTTTCGAAGAATAATAGTTGGAAAAGAGAGGTATATAAAACAATGCCAGAGAATAAGGAAGGAAGGTGTTTCCATGGTTCAGAACAGTGATGTGCAGATTAAAATGTTAAAGACATATGTAATTTATGCCCATTATGTGGTGGAAAAGATGTGAAACACATGTTCAGGTGTACAAAAACTTAGTTTTGGAGAAAAAATGTAACTTCAAAATGTTTTAAAATTACCAAAATGGGCTTAAAGAAAAAACTTTCGATAAAAATTGAAGAGCATAGGAAAAGATTTAGAAAGTAAATCGAAATGGGCAATCAAAAAGGCAGACTGAGAAAATCTATATATGCATGGCTAATGCAGGTAACGTAAATCCCAAATTCAATAGTAATGTTTGTCCAACGGAACAAATACAAACGGGTATCCTAATCGGTATTGTATTTTCTCAAACTTTCAGTAAATCATACACACTGCCAGCGCACAACAAAGCACGAGTCATAGAATACATCTGCGCTGCACTAAGAAAGATTTCCGACCAATAATATCTAGGAAGCAAATGCACTTATATACAGTCATATGTCCTCGGAAAGCTACCAAAGACATGATAATTAAACAAGATACCTAAGCTCTTGAATATACTTATCTACGGTCATATCTTACTATTTCCTGTGCAAACAGAAGAGATACATAGTTAAACACAACCAAGCAAATAGTTTTTTTTTTTGAATAGCAATTGTTATTCTAAAAGACGTCTCACCATTTGTCCAACCACTTCCAGATCGGTAAAGCAAATAGAAGCGGGAAGGGTGTCTGTAATAAGCACAGGAGCACATAGACACCTAAAGATGGGATACATCTCTTAACTAATTAACTGTTACTGTTCAGTGACCAAAGAGGTGTTTAACGTAGGATCTGCAAATAGTATGTTGTTTCTGAAAAAGGAGATTGTGCTTTAAAAACTTTCTGTTTACTGGATGGATAATTACAACGAGGACTTTTCCCTGGTACTTTGAATCTCCTAAGGCCGGACTGTGTCTTACTGGTGACTGTGTTTCTTGCTGCTATTGCTGATCCCCTGGAGATCTGAGATCAGTGTGTGTGTGTGTGTGTGTGTGTGTGTGTGTGTGTGTGTGTGTGTGTGTGTGTGTGTGAAATTTTAATCTCTTTTCCTTTTGAATTTTTATTATTACTTTCTTTACTGCGTATAGTAACTAGGGGAAGTATTGCATTCCACCCAAAAATTCGATACTGAGATTTCACCGGAAACGCATGCTTTGCCCTGAATCCAAATAAAGATTTTTTGGAAACATCCGTGTGTGTATCTGTCTGTGTGTCTGTTTGTGTGTCTGTCTGTGTGTCTGTGAACAGAATAAATAAAACGAAAAGTCAGATAAATATCAAACTTGGTATTTGAGTCTAGTGTCTTCCTAGAATGCGACACAAAAATTTTCAAGAAAATCCCCCACCCCAGACTACCCTTTACTTGGAACATTTTTCTAAAATTTTTATTTTCTCAAAAATGGCTCTAACGATTTTGATTAAAATATTTTATTGGCAAGTGAAATATACTTCTTGAATTTTCTGGGAATGTCCCCAAAATTCCTCTTCATTCTGAATGGCTTTTGCATAACTGATAAACTGTAAGAGATAGACAAAAATTTACTTTACAAAAAATGTAGATCTCGTTAAAACATACAATTTATGTCCTATACTTTTTAATGAACCACTTCCGAAATAATCCTTGTTATTTGTTTGAATTTACCAATACTTTTTCTCAAATGGGAATTTCTTATTCGTTTTTCTTTTTCTTTTTTTTTAATGCCCTGCACACACAAAGGGAATGGAATGCTCCATATAGTAACCAGTTCTTAAAACATTTGACTATCGCTTAAAACCTACCATATTTCCCTTGCACCTACCATAAAACTAGCAGTAAGATAGTTTCTGCAAATGTTTATCTCGATTAACATGAAGTAGGTGGAGAATAAGGTTTGTAAAAATAGTTTGTACAAAAGTAGAAAAAGTCATCTGAGTGCAACACATCAGATGGTTTTATTCTCCCAATTCTCCTCTAATTTAGTAGTTTTTTTGGAGATGTAAAGCCTTTTATTTGTTTGATTGCGCTTATTTTGGTACCATTGTGTAGTTATTTTTACTTTATCTGCTTATCTAATAGTAGAAAAAGCACAGCATTCAATCCACAGCTTTTATATTGCAATTTCACTGCAAAAACACATTGAAGACACCTAGTGAATGAATGAATGAATGAATGAATGAATGGACAAAAAATTATAAAAAGTGTGTGTGTATGACAGAGAGAGGAAGAAAGAAGAAAGGAAAGAAAGAAAGAAAGAAAGAAAGAAAGAAAGAAAGAAAGAAAGAAAGAGAAGCATAACTCAAAAATAAATTGAGCTGAATACAAAATTAAACTTCAAGCTTGGCATTTAAGCAATTAAGATGAGCATTTTATGGATATTTAAAATACCTTTACATATACAGGATGTTTCAAAAATAGAGAGCATAATTTCAGGTATGCATCCTTATATTAGACAATAGAAAAAGTCCATTGCAACATGTGTTCGGAAATGCTTGGTTTTAGAATTATGGCCTTCAAAACAGTAATATTCACCGGAACGTATTTCTTACCGCAAGTAGTTTTCTTTACAGAAGATGTTCAAAGTGTCCACCTCCTGCTTGAATACAGGCCTCACATCGTCTCATGGCCGTGAGAAGACCCCAAATTCCAGGAGTATTGCGTATTTCCTTATAACCTGCCATAATTTGATTCTGAAGGGATTCCATATCAGGCAGCGGAGACAAATACACCAACTTTTTAAATGGCCCCACAAGTAGAAATCGACAGTGAGCGTGATAGCCAAGAAATTGGATCACCTCTACCTACCCATCGATCAGAAAAGTACCGGCGAGCGGTACGACTGAAGTGTGCAGGAGCACCATCATGCAAGAAGTGAGCTTGTAGACGAATGCTCAGTAAAGTGTCTTCATACACATCAGGTATAATGTTTTCCAGGAAGTTTGTGTACGCCTGCTCCATAAGTTCGTCTACAAGTACATGGGGTCCAACTAACCGATCACAAATGATACCGGCCCACATGGTGACAGAGAAAGGCACTTCGTGATGAATTGGAATAATTGATTAGGATTTCATATGCCCATGAATACTGATTATGGAAATTTGTAATGCCATCTCGTATGAACTGTGCTTCATCTGTATATAAAACTAAGGCAGGAAAGTTCGGATTTGTAGCACACTGCTGCACGAACTTTGGCAGAGCATCATTCGAGCAGGATTATCTGCTGGTGACAGGGCCTATACACGTTGTAAATGTTAAGGATACAGCTGTTGCTCTCGCAGATCTACATCTGGAGTTGTAGATCTTGGTCGTTTCCTCCCCAAACCAGGAGATGTAAACTTCCCATTGGCGTACACACAGCGATGGAGACGTTCAAATGTCTTCCGATCTGAACATCTTCACTGTATATAAAGAACCTCTGTTGGTACAACAACGAGCCAGCGCAGCATTGCCATCCGCCTTACCGTACAAGCGTACATTAAAGTGCATTTTGCAGCTCCGATTGAGTGCATGTCGCGCAGCCGAACGCCAAACACAACACTAAATACACTTCGTCTCTGTATAAGCTGTCAGAGTGTCCTGTTAATATCTTCTGCCGTGGCAACTACCTGCGGGAAGAAAATGTTCCGGTGAATATCACTATTTTGAAGTTCTTAGCTCAGAAACCAAGCACTTCCGGACGCATGTTGTAATGGACCTTTTTACTTTCTCTACCACGTATAGTAAGTAGGGGAAGTATTGTATTCCACTCAAAAATTCGATACCGAGATTTCACCGGAAATACATGTTTTGAGGTCCCCTGAATCCGAAAAAAGCATTTTTGGAAACATGTCCGTGTGTGTGTCTGTCTGTGAACAGCATAGCTCAGAAACGAACAGTCGGATAAACACCAAACTTGGTATTTAGGTTCAGTATCTTCCAAGGATGCGACACGAAGGTTTTCAAGAAAATCCCCCCAACCCAGGATACCCTTTACATGGAAGATTTTTCGAAAATTTTAATTTTCTCAAAAACGGCTCTAACGATTTTGATTAAAATATCATATGTTTAAGATATTTTCATTACAAATAAAACGTATATCTTGAATTTTCTGGGAATGTCTCCAAAAGTGTTCATTGTGAACGACTTTTGCATAACCGGTAAACCATAAGAGATAGACAAACTTTTACTACACAAAAAATGTAGATCGCGTTAAAATACACAATTTATGTCATATACATTTTTTTTGTTGAGTGAACCATTTTCGAGATATTACTTGTTATTCTCTTAAATTTTTCAATACTTATTTTCTTAAAAGGGATTTCGTTATTCATTTTTTTGTCTTTGATATGCAAAGAGTATTAATCTGTGGCAAAGGGAATAGTGCTGCACCTAGCAACCAGCTATTAAGAGATAGGTATGTGCTTAAAGGCTACTGTATTTCTATATTACCCTTATAAATATATATTCCCCTTACATCTACAAGAAAATTAGCAATAAGATAGAGTCTGCAAATGTTTATATCGATTAACATGAAGTAGATGGAGAATAAGCGTTTGTAAAAATAGTTTGTACAAGAGTAGAGAAAGTCATGTGAGTGTAACACATCACACTTTTTTATGTCCTGGACATGCAAAGAGAATGGAATGCGCCACATAGCAACCAGTGCTTAAAAGATTTGACTATCGCTTATAACCTATCATATTCCCCTTGCATCTACAAGAAAATTAGCAATAAGATTGACATCCCGATATCTCGATTAACATGAAGCATATGGAGAATAAGCGTTTGTAAAAATAGGTTGTACAAGAGTAGAAAAGTCATGTGAATGTAACACATCAGATTTTTTTTTATTACAGCTTCCATTTCTTAATTTTAAATCCGTAGGCATTTTATACTTCTATATTTATTCTTTCCCCCCAAACATTTCTTGTGTTATTACTTCTACTACGCATAGTAAGTAGGGGAAGTATTGTATTCCATCCAAAAATTCGATACCGAGATTTCACCGGAAATATATGCTTTGAGGCCCCCTGAATCCAAAAAAAAACATTTTGGGAAATATGTACGTGTGTGCGTCTTTGAACAGCATAACTCAGAAACGAACAGTCGGATAAACACCAAACTTATATTTAGGTTCAGTATCTTCCAGAGATGCGACAAGAAGGTTTTCAAGAAAATCCCCCTACCCCAGATTACTCTTCACATGGAACATTTTTCGAAAAATTTAATTGTTTTCTATTTTGATTAAAATATCATATGTTTAAGATATTTTCATGACCAATGATTTTTTTTATTATTATTGTCTACATATGGGGAATTCATACCTTAATTTATGTCTTCTATTCTTGAAAACATCTGTATAATGAAAGTAGTTGTTTATTTTCTTAAAAATGGCTAATAATGTTGTTTAAAATATTAGAATGATAAATAAATTCTTTACTTTTTCTAAGTAGCCCGAAAAGTTTGCTTTTGTTGGTAAAGAGCTCATATAAAAAGGATTGAATTTTTAACATTTTACATATATACAGCAAAGTAAACTTAAGTATGTAAAAATTTAACATATAAGAAATATTTCAGAAACTGCTAATACTAGAATAAAAGTTATCTTACAAAATTAATTTCTTAAACCACACGGTTGCTGACGTTTGTTCATTTACTTACAAAATTTTGAGGAACAATTTAACTTTGCATAATAAATTGAAGTGTTTGTTTTAAACACTTAAAACTGAATTTTAGATAGTGAACTTTGGAATAGCTAATTTATTCTCTTGATAGGTTTCCTTTTATTAAACTTAAAACTCTATCTTATGTGCTGTTGATTCATTTGCTTACAAAAGGTTTGTGAAAAAAATCAATTTTAGAAATAAACCCTGAAAATTTATTTAAAATGTTCTGAAATAAATCACTCATTTTGTGGGTTTTAAAATAATTGTAATAAACATCTTGAAAACTAAAATTCAATTATGTTTACCCAAGAAACTACCATTGCTTATAAAATTCTGAGCAGCTGCAAAGAATTCTGACTCTATTTTCTTTTAAGTACTACTATGTACTTTGAACTAAGGTTAATTTTGGATGCAAACCTTTGTTCATTTACACATCGAGCTGGCACATGGATGAGTTTGGGTACTGAACCAAAGAATGGAAACTATTTTGTCTGTCCATTACAGAGTTTTGAGTACCTCGTTTAGATTTGATGGTAGCACCCGGTGCAAGAAATTAATTTCTCTTACTAAATGTTTCAGCATTAGGATTTTGTAATTTTAAGTATTCAAATGCACCACAAGCATTTTTATCTCTACTAGTCACCAATAATAAGTAGAGGAAGTACCTATTGTATTCCACCCAAAAATGCAATACCAAGATTTCAGACAGATTTCAGTTCTTTTGAAATCTGTCATACATTTTCGACTCTGAACCCTGGTCCCATTATTGCTCCTGTAACACAATGGGAGTAGTATATTAAAAACATTGCTAGTTATACCATACAATATTAGGATCGCTCTGGGAATTCCTAAATAACACTGAGGACCACTGCTTTAATAAATGTATCGTTTAATTTATATTCTCTTCAAAAATTATACAAAAAATCATAGCACCCCTGGCTCCAATTAGTAAGTCAACAACGACAAATGAAACAAGATTATGTTTATTTACTGCAAAAGCTGTAGTGTTGAGTACTGTTTATTCATTTTCCTGCAAGTTTATAAACGATATTATACTTATTTCTTCAATTTGATAAGTATGAGATCTTTTGAGTTTCAAATCTTTATTGTAAATAATAATGAATAAAGCACTTGAATTTGTTTTGTCACTTAGTGCATAGAGTGCATTCCTATAAATAGGCATTTCCAAATTTTCAAAACCAAACATGGTATTACGGCACTGTTACAGTAGAGGGGTAGCTACGTTATGTCACAATACCCCTCCATGGCCCTTCCTCCTGGATGTGACACGTGGCTCGCCCATACCTATTTTAAAAGTTTAATTTTCAGTGATACAGAAATTTAAATTTACCTTTATTAAATATGAAATGCTACTGCTTGAATTCTCCAACTGACTTATAATTTCTCAAAATGAATTTCAGAGTTCCTTGTAGCTTTTGATGGAAAACTTTAAGTCAGTTGGAGAAATTAATGTCGTGCCGACATTGCTATGGTAGTTCAATTAGTCAGAGCAGTGGTACGTGGTTCAAATCCCGGCTATGGCGCTGAATTTTTCAATCTGATTCTACGTTTCCAGTTTTAGCCTACACACGATACATGCGGAAGGACAGTTAATTAATACTGATTGACCTAATAATGGTTAACTATGAAGCCCGAGACTTAAAATTTCTTATAAAATCGTAAGTTTCTATTAGGGTATGTTATCTCAAACTGAATTTAAGAACGCCTTGTGGTTTACCGGAAAAAGTGTAAGTCAGCTGGAGAATTTAATGTCATGCCGGCATGTTGCCATGCAGCTCACTTGGTTAGAGCAGGCGACCTGAAGATCGGTGCTAGAAATCCTAGCTATGATATTAAGCTTTTCGCTCTGATTCTATCTTTACAACTTTACCTACACATGTGTGTGGAAGAACAATTAATTAACAGAATTCATTTAAAATTTTACTCGTTACTAACACAGAGTTAACAACTTACGAAATACACAACTAAGAGAAGGCGATCTAGTCGAGAGGGTAAAGGGTACTCTACTAAGCTAATGGCAACCCTCCCACAGGAGCAGCTGATTCACCAAAAGGTCCTGGTGAAGGATCCCACTTCTGCGACCACCGCAGTTCGCAGGTGGGGTCACCCTAGACACTCACAGTTACTGAGAGGTCATGCAATGTGGATACCACACACCAGTCCCTGAGGCATACACACCCCAGTCCTGACAGTTTATAGGTCACGTCACCACGAGAACTTACGCCGAGTAGAGGGCTGTCATTGCGTGCTCCAGCGGCAGAAGTTCACATGCTGTCGTAATAGCTAAACTCAAGCATCTCAATTTTCAACTTATCTCGCGGGTTATCCTGGATCCTGGAATATTATTTCAGAACCTAAACTAGCTAAAAGTGCTTCCTAAGCCATAGTCTGCTCTTTTATAATCTAATCCTTTCTGTACTGTTCCTACAGTAAGATGCGAACCATCCGGTGATACTATACTTTCAAAAACTGAACTAAAGTTCCTAAAATGAAAATGTGCTTTGTAATAAATCTGTCCTAACAAGGCTCAAAAACAAACCTGAACAACATTTTATTACTTTGATAAGGAATAGGTTGTTAGAAAAATAGAACATCTTCCTAAATTCAATTAGCAATTCACCTACAATAGTTTAATAACAAGTGGACTAATTTTGTGCAGAGCTATTTACGTAGTTAGCCGGATTTTGAACTGGCTGCGATGTTAGTAATGTCAAACGTGGGGAAACCGAAAGTTAAAATTTTGAGTGTGAGTTTTGGACAAAAGTAAGCAACATTTAAACCAGTAAAACGTTCTTTTTACTGGAAAAATAACATTTAACTTCTGATTTTGCACTTAAATATATACCTACTATTGAGGCAATTTTAGAATCTGGCGAACATTTATATGCTTTCAAATTTGCTCCTCTTAGCTGTGAATTTCTCGTAATTGCAACCACAAATATTTTTAATACTTAAACATCTGAAGTCATTAAATTAAATTTATCCTAACTGGAAATCTAAAACTTTGCATTTTAAACCATTTATTTAAAAATGGAACGACAAGAAAACTGTAAGTATTTTACTTGCCAGACCGTTTCTTGCCTGGTTCACTAACAAAGGGCCATTCACGCTGATGTCGCAGATTGAACTGCGATTTTTTATAGCGGAAATACATCGAACATAAAAGTCCCTGACTCGGCTTTCTCTTCCATATCTCTTCCATATTTTCGCCGGGAAAAAATTATAAAGTTTTAAGTTTTAACGGCTGACTTTAGGATTGTCTTCAGCTCAATGATCAGCTCCCTGGTACTATGCCAGACGATGCAGTAAATGTATGCAATGTTACCACAAGGGAAATGACGATTGTATTTCTCAAGAATCGGAATACTGAATTCGAACTGGCAAGTGAAATGCATAATACACATGAATTAAAAATATAATATTATGCATGTTTAAACTGTTTTATCTGAGAACGTAGGCACAATCTGAACATAAGAGACTTTATGTTATACCTTTCATATTGTTCCAAACTTATTTCAAATACAGTTTATATAAAAAACAAAGACACATCTTTATAATACGTCCTTATAAAGAAATAGACTATTATTGAAGTAAACATACATGCACATAGCATCCACATTAATTCATAATTAATACACTTATTCCCTAATTAATGTTTAGGGAGAAATAACACACACAACGCTACATACAGTCATAGAACTAATGGAAAGAACATATTGTATTCCTTCGTCAACGATTCGACGCAACCGCGGATGAGAGGGGATAATAAACTTTGCCCCGCATCGAGGCTACAAGTATCTGCGCGCAAGACCGTACTAAAGATAACTTACAACCAAGATTTCATGTAGCGAGGAGAAAATCGACCGCAGTTACGTTTCATTATTTTCCCAGTGATGGGTGCCTCCAAATAAAAACCAAAAAAGCAAAAACAAAAAAACAAAAACAAAACAAAACAAAATTGGGCTCAACTTTACAACATGTGACGCGAGATTTTTTCTAAGTGTAACGTCTGGCATATTGTTTCGAAGTACAGCTTCACATTCTTTGGTGTAATATGTATTTAGAATTATTTATTTGGATGATTTCTTGTTGGAAAACGTTTATTAACATAATTTAAGCCTTATAATTATTTATTTATTTATTTACTTACTGCGCATGTAGTCATAGTGAAGAATGCAAGGCAGCTAAATTCTCCATCTTGCATCACTCAAAGTAATGCAACCAACGCTCTTTTTTGTCACTAAATTACACTGACTATATAATTATATACACCGTTCCTAAATTATGCTGACTACCTATGTACACTAAACATTAACTTGTTAATTTAACTACACCTAGTCCAAACTTTAACTAAACCTAATCACTACAGCACAGATTAGACCTTCATAATGTCTTCCAATAGTTCCTGGAAAGGGTCTGCTGAACGGTTCTTGCTGTCGGATGCTACAAATACTGACAAATGTGAGCATTTAAGTGTTTTTTGTATCGTTGAGGTAAACCGAAAGATCCGTCTTATCAATCGGATAAATCATTTCTAAAAGTGTTATTATTTGTAAGAATATCTCCAAAAATACACAAACCTTGCTTCTCGCACTACAATAAATTCTACTTCACTGCATGACCGCGATTGTAAAGCAATAAAACGCAAGAGAAAGCATGTCAGGACTTTTCAAAAGTGACCGGTTGCTAATCGCTTCCAGATTCTTGTGCACATGTATGGCAATTTTTTTTTTCAGAGATTGGCTGCGGTTGTTACAAATGAAGCAAATGTTGGCTGCTATGAGAGAAGCAATAAAACTAATAGACATCGGTCGTTTCAGTCTGCTTTTGCATGCACATTGGAGAACCTTTGGACTTAGAAAATTCTCACGTCTCTCGCGTTACATCTTCGAAAGTATCTCCAAAAATTGCACAGTTTTGTAAGTTCTCTCGTTTAATACTTTTTAAACACCGACATATACAAGGAATTAGATAATAATGAATCATTGTAATTTGTAAATAATTTTTGTTGCCTATGGGAGAGAAACTGAGACCTGGGTATTTTTATATTCGATCTACTTTCACTAAAAAAAATCCCAAATCGATCTGTAACATCATGTGGCAATGTTCCTTTGTAGGTATGTACAACCCTCAAGGATTCAAGTTAAAGCTCAAACAAAATTCCTGAAAATACTTTCAAAATAGACAGTAACAGCCTTCTCATTTTTAACAATTTCTGCTACATTACACAAAATTATTTTTAAAATAATTTTCCTTGATTAGTTAAATGACTCTGTCAACTGCGCTTTCGAGTATGTGGAACTTTATGTACCACTGCGACCAATACAGCTATTAAATGGGACGGTGAAACGGACTTCACAAACAAGATATAATCCTTTAAAATATGCTGGACCATTATTTGAACTTGGGCTAGTAAATTCTTTAGTTTTGCAGTTCAGATTAGTAATAAGATTCTTGTTACTGCAATCATTTACTTGAGAGATGAAAGTTTATTTGGTTTTTCAAAGGCAATACCAATATTTTTCTCGAATTAATAATCAGTGAAACAAATATAGGTTGAGCCGTCAAGATTTGCATCTTTAAAACTGTTAATAGGGAAACTGATATGTTATATAAGTGCAATTTCAAATCGTCTAAAGTAATATCATTTTTTAAATATTGTTATTATAAGTAATAAGCAAGTCCATTGTAATCAGTTTCCAACCTATTTATTTTTAGAACAATGTAATGAATTGCAGATACTGAACTCATAAACTTCAGAGATGGATAAAGTTCTTTTTCTACTATCAAGAATTAGAATTAGGATTACTTTACGGAGGAGACACCTAGCACCTCGACCCCTACAGGGATCTTTTTTGCGTGCACCCCCGGGAGGAATGGATGAGGTGAAGGAACGGCAGGTGACGTATGGGCTGCAGGACCGGCCGACGCAGGCGACAGGGTCGCGAAGAAGTCCCTAGCAGTTACAAGCATGACCACCCAGCCGGAGAGCGCTCAAGGCAGCCCTCCCAAGTCACCGGAGAGTAACTCACAGGCTCCCCTCCAGCGGAGACCGGGGAAAGTTCGATTGACTCGAGCGGCCACCATCGAACGGGGCCGAGAACAGGTGCTAACACGTAAGCCATCTGCGCCATCTGTCCGCAGTCATCCGACACACAGGCCCGGAGCCAACCTGTACTGTGAAAGAAGAAGGTAAAATGAGAGGGAATGGGGAAGAGAAATTCAGGAGAGTCAATGAGCTTTCCCAGTTTCGCCTAGTGACACAGGGAAACCCCTGCAAAAACCCATGAGCCAGGAAAGTCGGCCGCGGGAAACGAACCCACGACCTCCCGAATGCAGACCACAGATGCAACGCCTGAGCCATCCAGTTCGGTAAGAGCTACTATCAAAGTGTTTTTCTGCTATTTCATCTATTTCTACACAAACACAGTAATGATTTTATTTCTTCACTTTGCTTGACAGTAGTTGTAGATCTTTAAAATACATACTTAGCATTCTAAAACCAAACGCTACTGTATTTTATTTCTTCATTACAACTTTTCTTGTATTTTTTTCAAGCAAAAATTTTAAAGTGTATAGTATCAAATTCATGAAATATTCTAATGTCCCATAAATAATTTAATATTCAACTATCAAATATTCAAAAATGATTGTGTGCTACGAAAGTACTTTAATTCTTATAAATTAAATTAACATATTGCAGTGAAGCTGCAGTTTTAAATCAAATAAATGAAATCATTCAACAACCCATATCTAACAAAGCACAACAATTGTATAATTATTATACTTAAAAGCAGGTGTAACTTCGTGGGAGTCCGTGGTCCTCATGTTGTCTTAGGGCTTCTCGTATCCTCTTCCAAACACACAAATACACCAACTAGCCGAACCTTCAACCTATACAAGCAACAAACTTCAAGGTGGACGATCACGTTATGTGCCATACGATGCTCTGATACAAAAGCCTTAAATGCATATTTTAAGTTCCAGCGTAAACGTTTGCAGTTAATACATCCTGTTAATACTAAATGATAAATACTGTAAATAATATTGTAGTACAAGTTTTCTGAAGCTTTCAATGTGTAAACTATTTTAAATTATGTTAGAAGGACATTAATGCTAATCACTTTAAAACCATGCATGGAATACACTGTACTGTCGAATACATGTTTTTCTTTAATTATCTCTAAAAAAAATGGTTTTTGTTTGGTTTTAATATTTGTTTACCATTTATAGAACGATGTAACCAAATTATATAAGATTCTCTGTTAATTCCCTAATGTTATGTTTACTCCCTTTTTTAGTTGTTTCATTTATGTAGCCCCTTCAATTTTGTGATCATATGAAGGCTTTGAATTCAAAGCAACTGATGGCACAGTTCTTGTTGAACTGTTGGTTTTCTTAATATTGATATTTTATTATTTCTTACTATTAAACACACCCGCATTCACTCCCACATTCATACTTTCAGACTGTGCGGAGGATAGGGAATGATTCTGGTAAAAAAAAAAAATTCCTGCCGCGGATGAAAATCGAACTTGAGACCTCTGGGTTTATTCCTTGTAACATAAATTACACTATTAATTCTGCTTAGTTAATTCGTTTTTGATAAGAGAGTAATAGAAACAAAATGGATTGCCAAAAGTGAGAATAACTGTCTCAGTGCACCAATTGTTTTTAAAAAGTTACAGGTAAATTAATATGAGAAGGGGGCAATTTAATCAATAAAAATTAACTTAGATGTATGTTTAAAACTTCTCCTCAGACAAACACTTTGGTTTCGAAGCAGCACTTTTATCATTATTTGTTGCCATATGATAAATGTTATGTATTTATTTACATTTTTTAAGCAACATGTCCTGCAGAGTCTGTGTAATTGTAATTGAAGAGATTACAAATAAGAGGGGACTCCACTAGCCTATACCGACAGCTATATATCAGCATGTTTTATGTTCGTCCAAGATATTCCAAAGCGGAATTCCAGTTTAGCAGAGCACATTACGTAAGCTTGCGTGCGAGCGTGACGTACCTTGAGAAGAGTAAAAAAAAAAAAAAAAAAAGTTTGGACTACTTTCAATACATACGACTTGAAGCCAAAGATCATGTGGCTCGTTGGTCTAGGGGTATGATTCTCGCTTAGGGTGCGAGAGGTCCCGGGTTCAAATCCCGGACGAGCCCTAACATACTTTTTTATTTAATTCTGATTTGAATCACCAGTGGCAGTCTCTGAGTTGCTGATCTCAGAACATGAGATGGTTCTCCCAGGGTACAGATTTTGGTGCAGAGAGTTTTATAACCACGAACATGAGCGCATAATCCACTTTCGTCAAAGGCGTACTTCTGTATTTTAACAGTTGCATATCCGAAACAAGTACAGCGCTAACTTACATTGCACTTAACAAACAACTTTAAGTGCTCCAACATTGAATAAATGAATGAATGCATAAATTTATTCCAATTTAAATGTTGCTATAGATATTGACCGACAGACCACACGCCATTTTGTGATACAGTTGGTCCTCACCTATGCGTCATTCACTTCTACGTTTTTCGCAGATATACATTAAAAGTTTTAGGCACCCAACTTTTCCGTTAATGTTTAACTCAATTAAATGTTTTTCGTTTATACATTTTCTCATTAATATGTCACATTTTTCTGGTCCCCATGTACAAAATATATTAATTTACTTACTGGTTTAAACCCTATGTTTATGGTATGTTAAAATATACTATGTATGGTTTCTGTATACTGTATTTTGCTGTTACAGCACAAAACACTAGGCATATTGGATAAGGCATCAATATTTCCACAACGCATTACTGCTGCGCACGTATTAGCAATATGGTCGGGCAAGATCATTCTTCCCTGGTTGCTTCTGGTAATATTGATGACGAGCGGATGAAGATGTAAGCTTAAGTAATGGGTACTTCTAGTGTGCATGAGGCGATTCAAGCTCTAGAAATTACACAACGCTTTCTATCACCCCAAAGCCTAAATGATGACAGCATTTCTGTGACCGATGCATATAATCAACTAATGGACGGCTGTGCAGAAAAATAAAAAAGTAAAGAAATTATTGAAGATATTTTTAACCCAGCGTAAAGCACCAGCATGCCTGTAAGTACTCTGCTCTAAATAGTGTATTATGTTTAAACACTTTCAGTTCCATAAGAAAATTAACTTTTAGTTTTCTCGTTCGTATGTTATTTTAACCGTCTCCCTTTGAAAATGTATAATGAAATTATACTGAAAAATATATATTACAACAAAACACCACTGCAATAAAAATGCCTATGCATTGCATTCACATATATTCCTGTGCACATTCTTCAACAAAGTACGCGTGTTATTACAATCATTTATTCTTCTATCTACTTCATATTAATGAATGTAAACATTTGCAGAAATGATCTTATTGCATATTTCCTTGTAGCTAACAGGGGATTATGGGAAATACAGTACATTTAACTGATAGTTAAATATTTTAAGGGAGGGTCACTGTGTAACAGCTTTAAAATTTCGTTTTCTTTGTATGTGATCACTAGGGTAAAAAAAAAACAATCTCGACTTTCCACTTGAAAGTATAACTATTTGAAATTCAAATCATTAACACAAAAAATCTCAGAAATGGTTAACGCCACAAAAAAGAAAATTATTTGTCATCAATTGTATGCTTTAATCAGATCTACATTTTTTTAAGACGTAAGATTTTTCTATCTCTTACGGCTTACTAACTGGGCAAAAGTAATTCAGAATGAAGAGGACTCCCTAGGCTATTCAAGGTATACGCTGTATTTCTAATGAGAATAGTTTAGACATGTGGTATTTTAATCAAAATCATAAAGCCATTTTTGAGAAAATTAAACATATCGAAAAATGCTTCAGTAACGGATAGTCTGGGATAGGGAGAGTTTTCCTCAAATCTTGGCGTTACATCCTTGGAAGGTCCTAAACTTAAATATCAAGTTTCGTATTTAACCGACTTTCGTTTTTATTTTCTCTACCACGTACATAATAGGCAGAGGAGATATTGCATTCCACCCAAAAATACGATATCGTGATTTCACCGGAAATACATGTTTTGAAACACCTCGAATAAAAAATCTGATGTCTTACACTCACATGACTTTCTCTACTCTTGTAAAATTATTTTTACAAACGCTTATTCTGCATCTACTTCATGTTAATCGAGATAAACATTTGCAGACTCTATCTTATTGCTAATTTTCTTGTAGATGTAAGGGGAATATATATTTACAAAGGCAATATGGAAATACAGTATCCTTTAAGCACATACATATCTCTTAATAGCTGGTTGCTAGGTGCAGCACCATTCCCTTTGCCACAGATTAATACTCTTTGCATATCCAAGACAAAAAAATGAATAACGAATTCGCATTTGAGAAAATAAGTATTGAAATATTTAAGGGAATAACAAGCAATATCTCGAAAATGGTTCACTCAACAACAAAAATGTATATAACATAAATTGTGTATTTTAACGCGATCCACATTTTTTGTGTAGTAAACTTTTGTCTATCTCTTATGGTTTACCAGTTATGCAAAAGTTGTTCACAATGAAGAATACTTTTGGAGACATTCCCAGAAAATTAAAGATATACATATTATTTGTCATGAAAATATCTTAAACATATGATATTTTAATCAAAACCGTTAGAGCCATTTTTGAGAAAATTAAAATTTTCGAAAAAGCTTCCATGTAAAGGATACTCTGGGGTGGGGGATTTTCTTGAAAACCTTCGTGTCGCATCCTTGGAAGATACTGAACCTAAATACCAAGTTTGGTGTTTATCCGACTGTTCGTTTCTGAGCTATGCTGTTCACAGACAGACACACACACGGACATGTTTCCAAAAATGCTTTTTTCGGATTCAGGGGACCTCAAAACATGTATTTCCGGTGAAATCTCGGTATCGAATTTTTGAGTGGAATACAATACTTCACCTACTTACTATACGTAGTAGAGAGAGTAAAAAAGCATTTTACAAAAAGGTCCGTGTGTGTCTGTGACTGTGAACAGCATAACTCAAAAACGAAAAGTCAGATAAATACTGTTAGTAGATAAATGATGTTAGTATCTATTTTTATGCATTTATGGTTTTATTTGTTGTTGTTGCGCGCTGTTTTAATACTGTATATGATCAATAGTTGAAAACAATAAACTTGAAAAAAGACACTCATGGACCTGCTTCTTAAGATGCTTTTGGGGGATCAGGTGGCCTCAAAACATGTATTTACGGTGAAATCCCGACATAGAATAATTGGGTGGAATACACTACTTTCCCTCTACTTAAGTACTCCAAGTACATAATAGAGAAAGTAAAAGAAAAATAAATATAGTCAAGTAGAACAGTTTAATAAGAATAAAACGCGAACCAGTGACTAACGTATTATGATGCATTGTTATGTCCCATTATATCAACCGAGCGGGATGGCTCAGGCGCTTACGTCTATGGCCCGCTTTAGGGAGGTCTAGGGATCGATCCCCAGCGACCGCCCACTCTGGCCTATGGGTTTTTTGTGGTTTCCCCGGGTCGCTAGGCGAATGCTGGAGTGGTTCATCTTCTACCACGACTTTCCTTCCTCTCGTTTCCTCTCCCCATTATCTTCCTTGTCATCTGTTTCAGGGTGTAGGGCCAGGCGACAGTGTTCAGCGGTTTGCGGCTGGGCGGTAGCTTGCGCTCTTGAAGGTTTCTTCGCTGGCATCGCTGCGTAACCGCTCAGTTAGGTCTCTCATTGGCGTGGGGCTCCGCTTCGGGGACCTTGGAGGTTGGTGGCTTTGTGCAGGGACGTGCGGGGTCGGATGCGTTCTATCTGGAAGCGTTAGGAACCCGTCCATGCTTGCGCCCGTCGGCATCCGGATTTGGTCGCCTTTCGGGTCTCTCCCCTCACCCATCCCTCCCAGGGGTCACGATGGAAGCACAATGGGCCGACTGACCTGCGTGCGGTGCTCTGCCCTGGTTCTGGGGGCCGTGATAGGTACTTTTACCTTTACCATTTACCCATTATATTACCTGAAGAACATTATAAAAGATATGCAAATCCAACACAATAACAGCAGTTGAATAATTATTCATAACTGCATAAAACAGCATTAAGATAAAAACACATGTCTAACAGGATACATTTAGCTCTGTTCACACCCCCACTTACCCATATCAGCCTCCTCATTCCCCAAAAGTATCGTCTGAGGCGGACATTTATGTATATTCATATGGTTTTCTCTATCCCTATCATTTATTTTATATAGCTTCTACGAAACATTCTTGCAAAAGCTTATTTTTCTCCATATTTCATGGTCATCAAGATAGTTTGCACAAACAACTTCATTACACACCTAATTATATGCACAAGGATATAGGAGGGTGAAGCGATAGTCAAATGTTTAAAAACATGGTCGCTACAGGCTAAATTTGAAATGCCATACTCTTTCCATGACATCGCGAGAAATAATTAAATGGTAACAGCTTTTCAAACAATGACCAAGTATTGGCAAATTCAAACCAAAACATGAATATCTCGGAAATGGCTGCTGCCACAAAATAGTTATTCGAAATAAACTGTGACTTTTAAAGAGATCTATCTTTTCTGTGTAGTGAGTTTTTGTCTGTTTCTTTTATTTACCAGTTGTATAAAATTATACAGGGTACATTCCGAATGAAGAAAACTCTTCAGAATATTAGCAGGAAATTCAAAATATAAATATAATGATATTTCAATCAAAACCGTTTTAAAAGTATTTAGAAAATAAAAAATAACGAAACATTTTCCATCTATAGGATAATTTGTGGTGGGTAAATTTCCTTGAAAATGGTCATGTTGTATCCTTGGAAGATACTGAATTAAATTATGTGAAACCAAATTTCTTTTTGAGTATGCTATTCACAAGCACATAGACACACATATTTTTCTGAAAATATGTTTTATTTAGGGGACCTCAAAACACTATTACTGGTAAAATCTCCATGCCGAATTTTTTAACATAATGTAGTATTTCCTCTACCTACTATGAGTAGGTGCTAGAGAAATTAATAATAGTAGTGCTCTGCAAGTCATTCTAGTTTGTGAGGGCCAGAACAGTGGTTCAGATACCACTAAAAGAACTACTTGCTATAACATTTTGAATTAAATTGGGGTTGGCAGAAAATGGGCTTATTTTGCCAAATTCTCTCTTAAATAATTCTTTAGTTCCATTTATTCATTCATTCATTATCTGTTTACCTTCCTCTTATGTAGGACTTACACCCCCAGGACTTACAAGCGGGTGCCTGGGGTCAAAGGTCCGTCGAGGAGCAGACACTCATGGATCAGACAGAGCATCCAGGATGGGTGATCAGCCCGATGCCTGTAGTACATAGATGAAACGAAATGTTGGTGAAATGGATGAAAGGAAAGGTGATGATTGAGCAGTTGGTGGAATGAATGGAGGGGGAAACCGCAGAACCCGGAGAAAACCCGTCCAGACGCCGCTTGAACCCGGGCCGCCTCGGTGGGAGGCGAGCGGTCTAACCACTCGGCCACGGCGCCGCCTAGTTCCATTTATGGTTCTCGCTAAGTTGCCGCGTATCTTCGTTATGTGGTATGATGATCTGGTGAGACACGTACCTGCTGGAAGCTCTGAAGGTCTAGTGGTGCATGTTGCTCATCTCCGTAGTGATAACTCTGGGATAATCTTCTCATTCCAGTTTGTGTGTGTAACTTGTATTGTTATTGTGGATGTGCAGCATTAAAGTGTACGGAATTGTTTTAATATGCTCCGGTAGCTCAGGGAGGCACTTTGCTCTTGCAGGGAATGGGACCGCAACCGCACGTATAGTACCCGCTAGCCTTCGTTCCAAATTTAAAAATATTATTAACTTTGTAATTTGACTGTTTCTTTAAATATTATATATTTATGTTTGCGTTAGTATTAATTTTAGACATGAATTTCTTAACAGGGCGTGATGCGGCTGAAAAATGTAGGCTTACACATACTATAATTTTTAATTTACTCTTTTTTATTAATTCTTGACATGATTTAAATAACACTTCACTGATATAGAGAGCTGTGAAATTCTTTTATTAATTACTTGCACTTTTTAACACGTAAAATATTTTTGTCTCACACAAAAATACATATTAAATTTTTCGAGGACACATCTCGCGTCAGGAACTGTCTACAACCAACACGCCCAGTTATGAGCACTGTCTACCAGCAGCTTACTTGGTTTCTACCGCCTAAATTTGTAAATTTCTGTATTTCAAGTCTCTGTTTGGCTATTCCTAATCCAGTAGAATACTTTTATTTAACTAAAGCTTTTTCTGGTTGTTGATTGGTTATTTTATAAACTGTCACAAAAATTACATTATTGTTACTCCAAGAATCACAAATAGTATTGTTAAACTTTCTTGCTCATTATTAACTCAAGGTTACCTCATTGTTACCTCATTGTT
This sequence comes from Deroplatys truncata, assembly GCA_030765065.1. Taxonomy (NCBI): domain Eukaryota; kingdom Metazoa; phylum Arthropoda; class Insecta; order Mantodea; family Mantidae; genus Deroplatys; species Deroplatys truncata. Next base: position 144,133,470 of record CM060978.1, on the reverse strand, counting down.
GGCAACTTTTAACCTTTATTCTCACAGCTCCTACATTATTAAATTACGTAATGGATTCACATAACATTATTGAACATGTACATATAATATAAACATTTACAATAACTGTAATATACACATTTTATATATTGTTGCATACACATATTGCTTTAAGGCTGTTATTGAATTTACATATTACATAATTAGACTGAAATTATTTAAGTGTTAAAAATACTGCCTCCAAAGATGAATACGTTTATACATGTGTATATTCTAAAGAAGCTTGCCTGTGAGTCGTAGTGAACTTTAACGTGTATGTATGTCTATTGTCAAGATTATATATTGTATTTCGGCCGGTTTCGCGACCTGTGAGCGTCGTGGGGCCAGCCGGACTTTTGTAGTGAAATGGCCTGTTGCAAAACGTGCTTGGCAAAGTTCCCGGTTTTGCTGTGTACTATATAAGTGAGATATTTATGAGAAAATTTGTATTGTCGCAAACATGGCTCGTGTTGTGAAGGCTGGAGCCGAAACCTAGACAGGGTACTGGACCACTAGCAGTTACGATGCTGCTATCAACTTTATCCTAACGTATTTGGAAATGGACAGTTCCATCAAACTGGTTATTCACACCTCTGCAAAATTTATCAAGGACGGAGAGGAGATGATTTTGCATATACCTGTTTCCATAAATACAGTGTTGGATATTGACACATTGCAGATTCAGGATTGTTTTGGAGAGGTCTTCGAAAAATTGACGGACCCCGAAGAGTATCCGGATACAGCTGCATCAGGAATGGCATTTTAAGCATTGATCGTCTGCTACTGAGAGTAACAAGCTAGTGATGGGTCGAAGGAGTCGGAGTCGTTTCAAAGGAACGCTTCCTCCGTTGGAAGTGTGAAGTAACCATTCCATTATTCGGAACTGGCACTTCCTTACTTCCAATCACTTCCAACTCCTTCGGAGTTACTTCCACAACAGTTTTACTTCCACTCCGCCGGAGTACTTCCCAGGCATTTACTTCCAACTCCGTCGGAGTTGCTTCCACAGCAGTTTTACTTCCACTCCGCCGGAGTACTTCCAAGACATTTACTTCCAACTCCGTCGGAGTTACTTCCACTTCCAATTGCATCATTCCATCAATTCCATTGCCAATACAATACCTAACCAGCATTGCGTTATGCGTATTATTTAGAAGTCGCCATAACATTGGAAATCATTTCCTTTATGGTAAATGAAATGGCATTAATGCAGCCTAACCAGCATTGCAATTTGAGAAAAAATGTTTAAGTAAATTAAGTCAATTCTGACTCAAGTACTGATGAATTCGTGTTTGTGTCATTTATGCATAATTGATGTTAAATGCCCTATTGAATATGACAAATGCAATGAACGCTTTTAGTTGAACGTTAATACAGACTTCTAAAAAATACGCATAAACTTTGTCCCCCCCCCAAAGTATGGTTCAATACCAATTATGCTTCCATGAGAAAAACCAATTTTTTTTAGTTATATTTCATCTGCTCATACTTCCCACGTCATGTAGTCGTGATTTTAATAAAGGAATATTGCATTAAGTTGAACGTTATGTACAGAACTTCAAAAGTTCGCAGAAGCCTGTTTTTTTCTGTTGTAATCATTTAATTCCGATTATGCTTCTACGAGAAAATTCCAATTTCTAGTTACATGTGCGCTTACTACTTCGCACATATGTAGCAATTATAATAATATAATACTGCAGTATGTCTGTAGGCAAATATTGCATTTTAACTCCTTAAAGCAACATTTTATGTTGATTGGGAGTTTTAGCCTTAAAATTAATAGTGAGCCCTTTACGTGAACAGCACGAATTATGCATAATTACTCATTTAAAAAATATTTTTCATTTGTTACATTGTCGCTGTGAAAAAAATAAATTTTTGAAACAAGAAAACACTTAAAGCACCATAATTAGGACAAAGCTACAATAGTATTTAATTATGAATTGCCATACGTCACATAACCTCATTTTAAATCAGCTGAAGCTGATAAATGTTACTTCCAGTTTCGCCAACCTCATTTCAGTTGAAAATGTTGGTACTCTACATTGCGCATTTTCCTTATCCGCTTCGTTGTTGGCTATGTGCCATGACGTACATTAGTAGTCGTTAACAGCAAAAACAGCTGATAATTCCACATATACATATACATATACAGCTGTAGCTAAGACAAACAATTTGTAATTGAACCGGACGGAGACCGGGAGATCCGTAGTACAAAACCCGGCTATGACATTGAATTTTTCAGTCATCTGATTCTACCTTTCCAACCCTGTCCAACACACGGCTTGTGTGAAAGAACAATTAATTCCAATTTGTCATTTGCATTATTCTGAATTTGATAACCTAGTTTTTTTTCTTCACAAAGTTAGAGTAATACCTTAAGAATTTAAACTGCCTTAAGGCATTAAACTTTGTCCCGCAGACTTACGGTTCAGAAGGATAAATAAAATAAATGTAAATCGGAGCATACCACTTTTTATTAAATTCTCAAAATGTTCCGCTTCACAATAACATAAAAAGCAGCTCCTAGAGATTATGAGTATATTTAAGTTAATTTCCCAAAATAATGTTTTATATTTGCTGAAATCACATTTATTGCAAACGAATTTACCTCCACACTGTTCATAACCTAAATGTTTAACACGCAATACAACAATATTTTACGAAGTATCTAGGCATAAGTTTCAGTCTTAAAGCCAGTGTTGCGTTCCGTTAATTATATTTGCTTTACAGCATATGGAATTACAAATTATTCATGTACGTAGGGTCTACATCACTACATACATTACCAATATTACTTTGTAGTTCATTATACAACGGGGAAAAAAGCACAACATACTAGCGTAGAACTACAAGCCATTAAATCACAAACACTTGCTTATGTGACAGGAGACATTAATTGTTAAAGACATGTGTAGTGTCCTGTTTAATATATTTGTAATGCTTCCTCTTCATAGACTAGGGGAAGTCATTCCGGAGTAAAACAGTGGAAGTATTTTCACCAATACTCCGGAATGAAGAAGTGGAAGTACTTCCAATGGAACTAGTTCCACCAGAGGCCGGAACTACTTCCTCGGAGTGGAACTGGAACTACTTCCTTGAAACGACTCCGACTGCGGAGTGGAAGTGTTGGAAGTAGTTCCGGTAAAGTAACGCACTCGACCCATCACTATAACAAGCCACGAACTGAGTTGTTTTAGTAAGAGTATTGTAATGTCGTTTCTGCGTTTGAATTTAAACTTGTAGCTTAACTATGATTGGCTCTATGATGACGTGTCCCTCTATATAGCCAATAACAGCAATGTTCTTCCATATTTATTTGTTTGTTGACTAAACTGTCACCCAACTTTCTCGAGAGGGTGTCTTATTGTTAGAGATAGCCGCAAGACCTTGACTTGTTCCCTTTGTACTTCGGTTTCTCTCCCTTACATTGTGTGTTTGTGACAAACAAGTGTCGTGTCTCGCCCTCACCACTCACATGGGGCTTACTTCTATGACATCTTAAACTTATACAAAAATGTAGCATTACAAATATATTTCATTGTTAGTTACAATACATTAACCATGCTAGGTCGGCTTTGTTAATTAATATTTTAATTAACATTTTAATTAACACCTAATAATAAATAAATATATATCATAATTCCCCTTACATATGCCCCTGTTATAGATTTGTGGATAAATGTATTTAGTCAGAAATCTATAACACTCCTTGACTTTGTGACACTTTAGAGTTATACGCCACTGATTAGGTAAACACTGCGCACCACTGCTTCTACACTATACTGCTATTCTTTAAATGGTATTGTGCGCTCACGGTTGAAGGTCCTTCACATATGTTATTGTTTCGGTCTTACGGTCAGTCAGGCAATAACTTTAACTTTTGGTTTGCCGCCTTGCTTAGCATATATTTAGGTACATAAGATAGAAATGTTAATTATGTGACACTATTATAATAAAGGTAAATGTCCTCTTACTTAGGTTTACATGGTTACTGAGTATCTCTATTGACATAATATGTAATTATACATAAAAGTGGCCTACTCTGGGTGTTTTTAAGTTTGTTAGCAATGTACTGGGATAATTGTTGACCCGCTAGCATCTCTATAAGGCTTCGCTTTTATTTATATACATACACATACATTGACTTGACATAACTCGTCTACACAAACTTCACTTCACGTATTATGATTTGACATTGTTTGATAACTTTTTGTTTTATTAAATGACATAGTTTCTCACAAGATTAATGGTTTGTGTGGCTGGATTGATGAATAGGCTTGCATTATTGTTATTATTATTAACAATAATATAGGAACCCTTACATACATGGGTACTATTTACATTCTGGTTTTATTTCTCATTTAGCGTTACTCATTTGTGTATTCTCTTTATTTGTTTATTTTCTGGGATTTGTTTTTTTATACTCTGTTTTTGTAAGGTTTGAGCAGGTCTATGTGATAGTTTCCCAGTATTTTTCCTGCATTCCTATCAAATAATTCATAGGTTTGTGTGCTAAGTATTTTTGGCACTTCATAGGGTCCCTTATACTTTAAACATAGCTTGTGAGTCATCTTGTTTGCTTTATTGGAAAGCTGGTGATTTTGTAACAGCACGAGATCACCTACAGTTATATTCCATCTTTGTCTGTGTCTCCTTTCATTGTGCTTATCCTTTCTCTTCTCTGTCATTGATCGCATTCGTTCCAATGCCCTTTTGTATATGTCGTCTTTGGTTATGGTATTAACTGCATTTGGAGTCGGTATGTCTCTGTTTAGGTTTTGTATGAGCAGCCGCCCTCTTTGTAGTTCTATGGGCTTATATCCCGTTACATTACTCTTCATGTAATTAATGGTATCTTGTATCCTTTGTATCTGTGTGTACCAACTGCTGTGTTTCTGGTAGCATAGGATCCTAAGAAAATTGGATACTTCTTTAATCTGCCTCTCTACGGGATTGGCTTGAGCATGGTATTTAGAAATAAAGTACTGCTTTACCATTATCTCTCATTGCAGTCATGAATTTATTACCAGTGAAGGCCATTTCATTATCACTTAGGACTGCTTGGGGTTTACCTTCTTCCTGAGCGTATACCTTTAGTAATTTGCTTAAGCATTCAGTACTTGTGGCTGGGCGAAGTGTGAATAGTCGTACGTACTTACTGAATACGTCAAGTGTTACCGGCAGGTATTGGTAACCAAATTATGTGACGGGTAGCGGTCCTTTGATGACCACACTCACTAAACAGTAGGTTTTTTCGCGTAGTACTGCATTTGTTTCGTAGTTGTAGGCAACATTAATCTGCTTCGCCTTTTGGCATGTCTCGCAGCTTGAAGTGAATTTACGTACTTTTTCTCGTAGCTTGGGTATATATAAATTTTCCTCAGTTACGGCGGTGGTTCGATCAGTCCAGCGTGTATAAGAGCTGTGTGTACGCTGTCTATGATTTCATTCTCCATTGCCTTTCGTACATACGCCTTCCAGCTAGGCACATTCTTAACTTGTCGTTTATATAGGACATTATTCTTTAGTGCCACGGCACTATTCTCTGCAACTTGAATTATTGGAACTTTTCTTTTGAAATCCAGCAGCTTAGATTGTGAATCTTGTAGGTTTGATATACTCTTGAATTTATTCCATAAATCCTGTGAAATTCAATTTTTAAGATTCTGACTTCATTCTTAGGTGTGGAAGAGTTTTCTGGAATGTCTATATTATGCAGAATGCGTGAAGAATGGTCACTAAATGCATTCTATCTTCCGGGAATGTGGATTATTCCAAGGTCGAATGTGGATATCTCGGTAATGTAGCGCATAAATTTTCCAGACAAGAATTTGCATTTATTTATAATGTTAAACTTATGTGATCGGAGTACACTGTTATTTTCTGCTGGTAGATGTACTTTTTGAATTTCATTAATGCGTGATAAAGTGCTTCTAATTCTAACATTGTGACTGTTGCATTTTTCTCTACTTGTGAAAGTCCGCTGGAAGTGGTAGCGATCACATGTAAATTTCCACCTGCATCCCTTTGTCCAAGTACTCCTGAGTAAGCTAGCATGGGAGCGTCTACGTAGATTTTAAATGGTGTATTAATCTAATGGTTTTTCTAAGGGTAGAGATTTTGCAAACAGATCTTTGATCTTTTCAAAGCAGATTTGTTGTTCAGGTGTCCACTGTCATCCCTGGTTTTTCTTTAAAAGCTGCGTAACGATTCAATTTCTGCTGAGTATCTGGGTACAAATTTGCTTTGGTAGTTTAAGTTCCTAATAGCCTTCTTAGCTGCTTTAGGTTCTTGGGTGCCGGTATTATTGATTGGATACGAGCTGGATCTGGTTTTATGCCCTTAACATCCACTATGTAGCCTAAGAATGATACTTCTTTGAACGCAGAATTTAGATTTATTTATATTTACTGTCATGTTGTGTTAGTGTAAGTTGCTTAGCACATAATTGATATGCTGTATGTGCTCTTCAAACGTAGGGCTGCAAATGATAAAGTCATCGTTATATCGTAGTAAGAAGTTGTCAACTTCATTTCCAAAACTGTGGTACATAGCCCTTAAACATCCACTGGAGGAGGTCTTAAGACCAACAGGATTGGCTACAAAATGGAAGTGCTTCCCAAACACCGAGAATGAGGTATAGTGTCTAACCCTTTCACCTAGTGCCACTTGCCAAAATGAGGAAGTCATGTCTATTGAGGTTATGTGCCAGTATCTGTTCTATACTCTTGTTATTGAAGTGGTCACTCTCTATGAATTTATTTAAGTATCTGTCCTCTAGATTTAACCTTATATTACCGTCTCTTTTCTCGACCAACATACAGGATTAATATATTGACTTTTGTTGGGCTCAATAATATTATTTTTAGCATATCATCAATTAGTTTGACTGCGTCAGCATGTAGGAGCCGAGATGGAGAAGAGAACGACACGCCGAACCGCCGCAGAAGAAATCGCCGCTGACCCGCCTGAACCCGCCGAAGGGACAACCACCAGGCCGACCGCAGCTGTAGCTACACCGGGACTTGCCGCTCCCCTGGCAACTGCCGGGAGCGCTGACGCTACGCCGCCGGTGGCCGTGCCTTCTTGGGCATCGGTCGCTGCTTCGCCCCGGCACCTACAGCAACAGCAACCAATCCCATCTCCAGTCAACATCACACCTCACCTCGCACCGTAGCAGTCGACAACACCAGCCATCACAAATCAACAACCGACGCAGCAGCCAACAACACCACCTTCACTACCAGCGACGCTGTATCACGATGCAGCGCCGTGATATCAGGAGTATCCCGGGACCATCCTTCAAGATACGTTCTCACCGCCTCACAACACTGGTGGCCTTCAACCCTGAAGGCCACAAGGATCATCACATCCCGGGGACCTTCAACTCTGGTTCATCTGGTTTTCGCAGACACGGTCGACCGCGAGGCCGCCATGAGGTCCGGCCTTCCCTTGTTAGGGCAGGTCCTTCGAGCTGAGGCTAGTCGAGCGGAAGGTCATCAGCCTTGCCGACGATGTTGCTGCTATGGACACGACGCCTCTTCCTGCGCCGCACCTCCCAGGTGCCATTACTGCGGTGCTACAACACTAACTGCACACTGCACCAGCCACGACCTCCGCCGACGCCGCAGGTACTGCGCCACCTGTATTGGCCACGGCCACTTCACAGGGCAGGCGCAGTGCCCGCTCTATCCGAGGGCACAAGCAACTCAACATCAACAAACATCGCCACCAGCTCAGCCACAAAACCTTCCAGCACCATCAGCGCCAAACCACACCAAGCAGTCAACAACTTCAAATACTTCAGCTTCACTCCATCAACACGTGCCTTCCTGCGCTTCCACAGCATCAAACTTCCAGAAAGCCGTGGAGATTATTCAACACAGCCTGCGGGACCTCGGCCTTCGCCTCGAGGCGTTACAACGGTCTTCCAGTGCACGCCTTGCGGCAATGGAGGCCAAGCACCGCACTACCATCCGACACCTCTCAGCGATTGCCTCCCAGTTCCTGCGATTTCGACAGAACGTCCAGGACAAGCAAAGGCCGGTGGTTAATTCGTGCCAGCGCAAGCTGGCGCGCATCGAGAACCACCTCATGGAACCAGATGACGCCACAGACAGTAACTGCAACGACCGGCCCACGTGACTGGGTGCCCTAGAGGCCGCCATCGCTGGGCTTAGAGAGCAGCATGTGCAATCAGAAGCCACTGTTCTCCAGAAGCTCCAGCTACTGTAGAAGAACTACCAGAAATTAGACGAAGGCAACGCACTAATAGGCACGTTTATGGAAACACATTTACTTCGACAACCGCTCTCACAACGCCGCTACAACCGCTGAATCCCCTTATGAAAACTCGTAAATAATGCAGATCGTTTATACTCCAACCAAATGTTCACCCCAGACTTCCCAGGTGACTGTCAGGGACTCGTGCCATGGCTGTCCACCTCAACCTAATTAATTCACCTGACCGGCACTGCCGGCAGCATCCGCTTTACGTATAATGACGGAGGTGCTTATGCGGGACTCCACCATCCTTTCCTTCACTTATTAATATTCCTATCTACCACTTGGACTTCCTTACCACACCAGGCAAAACAAGCCAACTATTTCGTCCCTTCCAACTCTACATCTGTCTCCCCTTTCAAAAAAATAAAAAAGAAAGAAAAAAAAGAAAAAAACGGCAAAAAAAACCTCTTGGGTCATGTTATCAGCTGTGCTCATCCCTTGCAGGTTGTTGACCTTGGGGATCTTGGGTACCGCTTTGTTTATTCCTGTCTTGCCACATACTTCCAAGTGTTGCCCATTTACTTCATGTGGTTGGTTTATTCTAACAAATACTTCGGTGTCCTTTATTCTTTCCTCTTCTGGCGTATATTCTACCCTTTGCTGTAACTTTTTAATAAACGGCGCGATCATTTCACTTTCTGTAAAGGTAATTATTTCTTTCTCAAAATTAATTACAGCAGTATATTCTTCCATAATATCTCAACCTAAAAGACACATTACAGCTAGACCTTTTACCACAAGACACATAATTTCGAAGGTCTTTCCTCCAATATTTATTGGCTATATTACCTGTTGTTTAATTGCTTGGTCGTTTCTGCCGATGGCAAGATAGCATAACACATTGGTACATGGCATGGACATTAGCTTAAATCCTTTGGCGCTTAGTTGGTCGAATAGTTGTTGACTGCAAATTGTAGAGGTTGATTCCGTATCTACAGCAAGTATGACATTTTTGTGTGCGATTTTACCTTTTATGACTGGTGTTTCATTTTGAGTGCATTCCTGGCTTCTAATGGTTCTGAATTTATTACATGTCATGTTAGTAGGTTTCGCATAATATCCGATGTTCGTTATATAACTTATTGACTGAACAGCTGCCGTACCTACCGAAACGTAGTGTTCACTATCTAGTTTACTCGTTAGTTCGTGCTTGTACAGGTTGTCCCTGGTGAACAGGTGATAAAGTTATTTCAGTACCTTCATGTGAGGTTTCCTGAAAACTGTTATGTGTACCAGAGTTGCCATACTGGTTATTTGTATTTCTATACGTGTCATAGTGTCTTTCATTTGTAATAGGTACTTCGTAGCAGTCATCATTATTAATCCATCTGGTGCGTTGGGTGTTGCACGGTAATGGTTTGTTGACCTCTGATCCCTTCCAAATTGTCTTTGTGATCTCACAAAATTTACGTGTTCACGTCTCTGTATTTGCGTTTCGTGTTGGAATCTGTCGTTCCGAGGGCTTCTTTGCTGATTGTAGTTATTGTTTCTGTGTGTATTTGGACTTCTAAGTATGTAATGTGGGCGGCTTTCAAAGGTGTTTTGTCGGCGATTGCGCAGACTAAAGTTCTTATTCTCATAATCACCCTGAATTTCTTCCTCTTGTGATTCTAGAGATGACACGAGATCGGTCAGTTCCATGGTGGTGAAAGGTTTAGCTATTAGAATATAATGCTGTATTCGCAGATGAAAGTGGCAAGTGATTAAGGAGAGGAAATCTTGCACTTTCATTGGTGGGGTTAGGTTGCGGACTTGACTTGAGTATTTCAGGATATATGTAGCCATGGACATCCCTTCTCTTGCATCAAACTGACCATAACTTAGATCTGTCCTAACTTTACGTTGAATTGGTGGACTCCAAAACTTTCTTAGGAACATTTGTCGGAAGTGTTCATAACTAATGTTACCTTCTAATATTAGCATCAGCCAATCTAGGGTATCCCTATCAAAAGTACGTTGACCACTATCATACGTAATGCCTCTGGTATTCCCTTTATTTGTATGTATTCATGCAAGTCTGCCAAGTATTGTATTAGGTTCGAGCTCTTGTGAAACATAGGAAAAGGTATGTCACCGACCGAATTATGACATTGTCTTATGTTATTACTGTGACAATTTCTATGATTTTCATCTATGCCAACAGGTTGGGAGATTACCGGAGTATTAATGAATTATCTGTATCACTCCCCTGATTTATTAAGTGTGAGGTAGAACCTCTGTCATTATTTTGAGGACAACTGTTATTTCTAGCATACACTAGAATCACTATGTATATTTTGACTTAGTTCTACATTACTTTGCATAGCAAGATTAGCAGTGATCTTAATCTGCACATCCTGTTGCACTTTATTTAACTCTGCAGCTATGTGTTGCAGTACTATGTCTACTTTTGAATTGGCATTTTTAAGTTCGCTGTTAAGCCTTTCAATACTACTGACTGCAGTGCTGTTCACTGTGCATATCTCATCGTTAGCCTTGCTATGCAGTGTCCCAATTGAGCTTTCAATTTCCTTTAAGTTGTTATTACACGTATTGAATTGCTGATTCAGTTGGCTGGTGGTCTCTAATAGCTGTGCTGTGCTATTGTTCCCTTTGTACTTAGGTTTTTCTCCCTTACCATTGTGTGTTTGTGACAAACAAGCCCCTTACCACTCACATGGGGCTTACTTCTATGATATATTAAACTTATACAAAAATGTAGCATTACAAATATATTACATTGTTAGTTACAATGCATTAACCATGCTAGGTCGGCTTTGTTAATTGACATTTTAATTAACATCTTAATTAACACCTAATAATAAATATATATATATCATAATTCCCGTTACAAAGTTAAAATGAGTTACAAAGCATCACTTTACATTTTTATTCAAATGTTTGATATAGTACAAAGGCAACATTGGTCCTACTGATGTTATTTTCATATGAAATAATACAATGATAATAATTTAGCTTTGTTTTAATTATATTTTACTTACCGTTCAAAAAGTAAGCATCATTATCCTGTGTTTACGTAATTGTCCTGGAATCTGTATATGAATTTATTTTTTCTGAATTTACCAGCATTGGTGTTAAACCAGGCATTGCCGATAATGTGTGGAATATTCTCTAATGTTTAACATTTCTTAAAGTTGTAAAAGTATTTAATTTTTGTTCAAGCTTAGACTTCCGCATCATAAAGATGAGGGATCTCCGAGCCTTGGCCTTACGTAGGTCTTAAGTAGACTTCGGATCTACGTTAGAAGATCCTAGCGCAATCCTTCGCGAAACGCCGGGAATCTCAAGACCTTCTAGACCTCAGTCTAAAAGCCCGGAGATCTCTCAACGGATTTTTAATATTTATTTTATTTCTGATTTTGCAGGATTTTGACAAACTTAGTAGGATTTGCACGTATGTGTTTTATTGTTTTAAAATGTTATTTAATACTCCTCTGTCTACACATAACATTTGAAATATCAAATCAAGGTAGATTGCTGTAAACCAGCGAAGCTGTTATATCCTCAAACGTTAGCTGTAGAGTAATGTCAGCCAATTAACTGATCTCTCTTACTTCCGGCACAAATGTTGACAGGTGAGATAAGAGGAAAGGCTGATATACAGATGAAGAACAGAACGGGTAATGGGAATGAATAGTGCACTTTGCACTAGTCGCAGATAGAGTGCGCTTGGTGGAGGGCGTCAGGATATTTTGTTGACAATCAGAGCTAGGAATCAGAGGGAAGTGAGGGGCAAGGCGATAGGGAAATGTACAGGCCACTTGTTCGTTCTAGACGAATGTCCTTCAGCAAAGGACAGCTAACCTACGCTTAATGAACAGGTCAGCAATTTGTTTATGTTACGATAGCAAACAGCTCTGCTTTTCTATGTTACGCTTCGAAAGTACACAAAGTACAGTTGACTACAAAGCTTTGTGCGGTACGGTGTATGCCATTACCAGTGTTTTAACAAGAACTGCTTGATTACTAACGTGGCAAAGGAAAAGCAATTAAGTGTAAACTGTTACCGAGGTTGATAGTCTAATACATATGGTTGAATCACTGGAAGTGTGATACTTTGTAGTTTACTGTACTAATTGAGTGCAGAAACATGAGAGCAACGTACGCAACATCTGACTACCGTTCCTGCTTCTGTGTGCCAGTGCTCCCGTAAACGCAAGTGACTCGCATCTAACCCCTCATTTCATTCGTCAACTAACACGCAACTTATACGGTGGCACAACGAAAACAGCACTACACATGCGGCCTCAGCCTTGCTAATAAATGTAAAACAGAACTGCGGATGTTTTCTTTACCTGACTGTACTTCCGATGTCTCGCCCTCTTGTTTCGTAACCGTTAGTTACTCTTACCATCACACGTATTCATATCGTGGCCAACTAGTACATATGCTATTGTAATCAACTTTTCCACTTCGCAGCCTCCACATTCCTTAACTACAATTCTCCAGAACGGCTTCGTAGCTATCACCTTACGTCACAAGGCTCTACCAATTCCAACATCACTGACTTGCTATAGGTCCAGCGTGAAGAAAATACCGCAGGTCGTACTGTAAGAGCTCCCCAAGAGCTGCTCATCAGCTTGATCGGACACCCCAGGTGAAAGTATGATCAGATATGGAAAAGTGCATATTGACTATATAAGGAGATTTGTCCTATAAACACCTGAAAAAGTCCAACTCAAACATTAGTACAGGCATACATCAATAGAAATATGCAAATAAATGCAACCAGCTTGTTTTGTTAATGCAATAACCAAAGTTCACAATACCTATCCATCATATGTTACATTACTCCATATATAAACAATTATTATTATTACTATTATTATTATTATTATTATTATTTGTTCTTTACGTTGTTCACAATAAATGTTTGTCTTGAAATGACCAGTTCAACAACTTATATTGATTATATCAAAAGTCCATTATTGTTATTAATGAGCTAATGAGGACGAAGGGGAAAACGGGGAATCTCGTATTTTCAAACATGCTCTATCAAATGATCCACATCTACTTGGGAAAATATAAGTGCACAACGAGGAGTATTTCGGAAACGGCTAATGCTACGTAAAGGGCTATTTGACAGAAATAATGCATTTTAATTTACTTTTCTGCAGTACGTTATAATCTGTCTCTTAAAGTTCCGAAGTTATTCAAAATTCAAAAAAAATGAAGAGTACTTCACAGGCGGGTATCAGGATATTCAGTGTGTCAGTACAAGATTGTAATAGCCATTTTGAGAAATTAAAAAGAACAACGAAAATGTATCCAATAAAGGATTATTAGGTTGAAATGAAATATTTGCTTTACCTATAGGTAAGCGGTATAGAAGGGAAAAAAAGTTTGATGTTTAAGCCAAAGGGCAAGGAAGTCGAGAAAAAAACTAATTATCATCCAGAGTAACAACAGATCGTAATGCCTGATACATATAGGTAAAGAACATTTTAATTTACATATTGTATATTTATATTTACATAATATTATCATATTATTGCCTATAGACAATGGTGTTAACTCGTAATCTCTTGTCGTTGGATTTCTGGTAAATTTTGGGTTTTAATCATTAGATCACACACACATTCACACTCTCATTCATATTTCCAGACTCTGGAGAGGATAGAAAATAATCTTGGCTACAGAAAAATTCTCACCCGCACCCGGAAGCGAACCCGCAACCCTCGCACAGCAAGCAGGCTACTCCCCCGATGAGCTATAAGGACAGCTCCGAAGTTTTTGTTTTGCTTTCATGCACTAAAAATAATTAAAAATTACGAAAAATAAGAAGAAGAAAGCAGCGATATGCTGCATCATCGCGTGACTTGGATTTCTACCCCACCTAAATGTAGTAGTCCCTAAGGTCCCGAGGTATTCATGTGGTATTATAATTCTGTAAAAGCGGAAATAATTCACATTTTCCAAAAATTGTCGGAGTGCACAAGGAATTTCCCTTCCTCCCTTTATTCTTTCTCTCTCTCTCTCTCCCTCTCTCTCTCTCTCTCTCTCTCGTGTATCAATCATATGGTTGATAGGATCAGAGACTCACGAGTGTTGACCTAACTAACAAAAGCGTGCGTCAAAAATTAGCGCTAAATAATATCAGCATATGCATGCTAGGCTACGCAGTGTAGGATAGTCGAAAGGGAATGGCAGTAAATTGGCTTCTTTCTTTTTATCGTAAGGCAAAGTTTCAAAAGCGAAGTAATACAAGTTACAAGGGCCGACACCGAGCGGGATGGCTCAGGCGGCAGCATCTGCATCTGTGGACCGCATTCAGGAGGTTCCGGATTCGATCCACGGCTACCGCCCAATCTGACCCATGAGGTTTTTGGGGAGCTTCCCCGGTCGACAGGCAAATGCTGGAGTGGATTCTTTCGACTTCCGAATTTCCTGTCCCTTCATTTCGCTCCATTCATCATTTCATTCACGCTTCATTCCGTCGGTCTTTTTCGGGTTTGGAAGTGTCAGCGATGGTGTTTCGGTGCAGCGTGGCAGGGTAAAGGGATGCTCTGTGTGAACTCTCTCCGTCCCTCGGCTTTCGGCTAGTTGCCCTCTGTGGTGCGAGTTTCTGGGTCTGCCTGTCCGTCTGCCGGAGTGTCTATATTCTGGAAACTTAGGGACCCTGTCATTGCTTTACTGTCGCTCATAGATTCGGCCGCCTGGTGTCTCCTCTCGCCTCATCCATCCTCCCGGGGACGCCCCCTCGTAAGGCGTAGGTACAATATCCACCGTGGATCGGTACCGAGTCCCCTCTGTAAGAGAAGATAAAATAAGACAAGAGCCTGAACCATAAGAAATTACACAGATTATGTAGATCAATATGTTTATCATATATTTATACATATCACTCATTAACCCGATCATTAATGATCATTTGTGAAGGAGCATCCTTTTCTCAAGATAAGGGTGAATGTATGAATCGAATCCAATTACATGTTCTAAGCACTAATGAAGAAAAACAAAGAATTTCTATATATCTGTAGCCTTTATTAACTTCTGTTTATAAACTACTATATACATTCAAGGTTTCGTTTATGTTTTATTTTCTTAAAAACGGCTTTAATGAATTTCATTAAAGTGCTTTATGTTTGAGATATGAACAATACAATGTATAGATTAAACGAAATTTCTCTGTGAAGTCCTCTCATTCGTATTGAATTTTGTATAACTTTGTACAACTGAGAAACCGTACCAGATAGGGAAAATTGCGATATAAAAAATTACGTAGAATTTTTAAAATATGCAATTTCTATAAATACATTTTATAGAAATGTTCTGTCTTATTTTCCTTCGACCTGAGTGTCCTGAGCCCATTACTAACAAAAGCAACTGAAGATTGTTTCTGAATGTTGTGTGTAACTAAGATCATATTACTTAATTTGATACCCCTTCTGAAAAAATATGTTATCGTGAAAAAGTAAGTGGATCGGAGATTCACATTTCATTTAAATTGTAGGATATATAAGGGAGACAGATGGATTTGTAATGAGCAGAAAAGTGGTGTGTGCCGGATGTGACTGTTGTATTATAATGAACAAATAGTAATAGCCTGAATATCTGACCGAAACTTCAAAAGCATCCAATTAAAGATTGGGTTCAAGCGAGAATTTTGAAAGATCAAATACGAGATGGAAGGACGGTGTAGTAGGAATAGTTGAACGGCTGCATTGTAACGGTTACAACGGATACAAAAGTAATGCGGAAAACTAGTTACTCAGCCCCATTTACTTTGTATACAGTGCGTGTGCGTAGACATACTAGGAACTATCCCTGCTCTTCTTGCAAATGGTTGACTAAATTGCATTACCTAGTATTATACTGATCTCAAGATAACGTGCAACTAATAATCGTTTACACTACTTAAGGACAGAAATATCAACTAAGTGCTATGTGTAACCGAGTGAGATGGCTCCGCGGTAATGTGTGAGGCTCGCATTCCGGAGGTCCCGGGTTTCGTTCCCGTCAACCTCTCTCTCTCTCTCTCTCTCTCTCTCTCTCTCTCTCTGACCTCCGGTTTTTCTTTGCTTTTCCTGTTCGGTAGGCGAATACTGGAGTAGTTTCTCCCTACCAAGATTACCTTTCCATCATTTCCCTTTAATTCTGTTTCCTTCCCATGTTTCAGGTGTGCTTCTTGTTTTCGCGAATGACGGTGCCGGACAGATGGCGCGGATGCTTGCTCAAAGGAAAGAGTACTACTCGTAAACATTAGAGGGCTGCCTGGTTATGCTGTGTCTGTACACTCATAGAATACCACAATGCAAATAACTAAAGCGCTTTATCTCATCTTACTGCACCGTGAACTGTACCGCACCGACAAAGGAAGCGTTTGCAAGCATATTCGTCCTTGTCGACTTCCACGACACCGAGAGAGTGAAAAATTAACACATAGATGAGAGAGTTCGGTGGAGTACTTAATTGCTGCTTGTTCGGTTGCAATAATCTCGGTTGTTTTGTCATTACAGACTCTAGGCTTCAATTTTGAGGGCAGAATGGGGGGAAAGGCAATTGTGGAATAGCGAATGAATAACGTAACGTCAAGCTTTAGAAAGATCCGTATTCATTGAAAGAGAACTCAAAAATGGTTAATAAATAAGAGGAGGAAATGTACATATTAGCTGTATAGAAGTGTGTTGTTCTCAGTTTTAGCAATGACATGTTGTCTCACCACTGGCTACAGAAGGACTGAAGCCCTATCGTGCAGCCGATGGCATAAAGTCAACAACCATGACAGAATCCTCTCCATAACCCAACATTGCCATCTTTTTCCCGTCAAATTCCAAAAACTAAGGGCAAGAATCACACAAAAATATATTGCAATGCCTAATCAACTCGTCCAGAATATGTCCCTACTGAATTCTTCCACCTAATGTAAACTCTTCATGCTCTCATACTGTCGAGGAAGCTAATAAGACCAAGCGCGTTGGGTGCGTTATCCACGACCCGTGTAAACCTAGGATTGGGAACAAGAATAAAAGAGGCAAAACCCGTTCTGCGTTAGATCGTCTATTGATAACCGGCGTTTTATTATTTCTCCTTCATAGCTACTATAGTTGCTTATATACCAGAGCTGCAGTACGTCACAGCCGTAAGCTTTCCCTGCCACAAAGTCATTAAAAGAAAAAAGTACTTATTCCGTGCCGTACCAATGTCAGCCCGTAATTTTCGTGATTTGTCTCGCACCCTGGAGACTCAGTTTACACGTTTTGTATGTTATCTGTTTTTAAATATTAAAAAAGGTGGAATGCCATGTTAATTACAGAGGTTTCCCCAAAGGGCGTGCCACTAACTGGGTTACGTTAGGAGAACTGTGTCATTTTGCCACACAAGATGGTACACTTCGGTCATTTCCCGTAGATGCCTGTTTGGTGCAAACGTGTGTTTAATTTGAGCCAAAGTTCTGTTACTGCACTACTATAGTTTGGAAACCAGTAAGGAAACATCAGTTATCGAGAAGGTAAACTACATCTGAAAAGTACATATTTTCATTAAAGCCAAAGTTTAGACCAATATATATATATATATATATATATATATATATATATATAAAAAAGAGCTGTGCATTCTGAAACTAAACTCATTGCATATTTCTCTGCTCTGCAAATGTTTGTTGCGCATGTATTTTCCGCACTACATGTTTGTCGAGTTATGCAATCTTATGTTGAAGTATTTCAGGTTAAAACTGAATAAAACGTCACAATAATTTTATAAACATACACATTACAGAATATTATTTATATTATACTAAGTTGCTCTTGAATAGTTTACGCTCTTTAATAATTGTAAAAGGTAGTTTATATAGAGTGTATCGTTCAGAGTGCCTAACCCAATCCTTAAGGTCTTCTAAAACCAGTTTCCCGAAAACGAAATACCACGACATTCAGAACTTTATATATAGTATAATAAACAGCATGTAGTATGTTTAAAACTTCAATATAGATTCCAATTAAACGACTGTTGTAATTTATCATACTAAGGAACAAAATATGTCACTTAATTCTTAAGAAGGTGCCATTTTCTTACTCGTATCGAAGTTCCGAACTCACTTATAGTTCAATCTCACTCTTAAGGAATGCAAAAATGTTGTATTGAAGCACTTTCCCTTCTATATTTTTCTATACCTATTATTTTGGAACCGACTTTAAGTAGAAATGTTTGGAAGCGCTTTGAATCACAGCAGACGCATTTGATGATATATACGATAGTCTGAAAGTTTCTCAGTCCTCAGAGTTTTAAGATGAAGCTTCTTACATAATAATTAGACTTTTATGAAACATTAGAAACACGTGTGCCTAATATATTATGTCACATTTGGGACTTCGTGTGACAGCCATTATTGGTTTAGCTCTTAGAGAGATATAGTTTTGATGGACACTTCTTCATTCATTATGCACTTTGGTGAATAACTTTTTGGAATGTAGTCTGGTAACACATTTTTGTTCGTCCATTCAAGATCAATGATAATAGGACTTTGAAAACTTCAAGCGATCTTCCATAACCGTTTTGAAAATGGACATTAGAAGGAAGTGACTTCCACCAACGATCACGACTGAAACCTCCACTGTGAGCGGAGATGTCGGTACTCGTAGTTATATTTAACTTTTACTAAAACAACTCTTTTCTCTAAAACTTACATAATATTACCACTTAAACAGTTGCAGATATACAGGATGGAAGACGAGCACAGTTCACTGAGAGCTCGCAAGATATTTCCAGACTCCAAACAAGAATCATGCGCCCTCAACATGGATGATGCCAACTCTCAAGCAACAAAAAAGATAACATCACGTGGTTCTATGAGAAGATCGTTCGTGAAACATTGTATGGAGTTCTTCCGCTGCACTAGTCTTCATGGACTGCAATATGTCGGAGAAAAACACCGACCTCTAATAGACAGGTGAATAGAAATAGTTGCTGATTGTTGATAGTTACTCTGGTAATTAGATAAAACAAATTACATCACTCAGCCACAGTTTTCAACCCAGGGCGGGTTCTTCACTACAAACAAAGCTTACTCCGCTCTTCTCTCTTTTCCACTTCCCCCTTGACCTCGCATAAGAACCATTTATCTTAATATTTCTATCGTCTCACATATTCTTTTGTCCGGACCTTTTCCCAATTATCTATTCTTTCAGTGCATCTCCAAGCAAGCAGTTTCCTCTCTTTCTATGTCCCAGCTAATTTATTTTTCTCTTCCTGTTTAATTTTAGTATTGTTCTCCTTTCACCTATTGTGTTTAAAACAACTTTATTACTTTATATGTTTATTTATCTAATGCGTTACAACTTCTGCACAACCGAATTTAAATTTTCCACTCCCAGCTTATACTCGAGTTCCCTCTAACATATTTTCACCTTATCTACCTCTTATTACTTGCTTTATGTAGAGATTAGAAGCTCTGAAAACGAAAAGCTTGCTTGAGTCAACTTAACGTTTCATGTCCGCAATTTTCATCAACATCTGTTGTGTCTGACGGATTATTTGACAGAATATTTTGGATCATCGCCTTCTGCACAAGCGCAGGAATAGCCTCGTTCTTCATTCTTCAGGTGTGGAACAAATGGACCACCTCTCCCGTATTCGTGTCCTTCGCAGAGTCAACTACACCAGTATGGGAAATTCCCTTCCCGGCTATTACTGTTTGTAGCGAAGTCAAGCTGAAAAAGGACAGTGTAAACTACACATCTCTGTATCTCAACGATAATCGTACAGAAGAAGAGTAAGTCCTAATTATTGTAATTTTATTTTCTTCTTTTATTAAATAAACTAACTAGGTTATATGTGCAAAGGCAATCGGAGCCCCTTAAGAGAGAAAACAGTTTTGAGGACTATGGAGAGTAACGATATCCTTGGAGTTGTGCAGATTGGTAGCTGAGGGAAAAGTAATTCTGTTCTGAGTAAACTCTGTATGTGAACGCCAGGTGTCCCATTTTCATGTGATGCTAGAGAAATTTCACGTAAGTATTTTGAAATAATTAACCGTAGATCGGAGAAACATTGTTACAAGCCTAGTCATGAAAATCTTAAATGGGTTACGCCTACCTTTAAAAGTCAACGTTCCATAAGTCACACAAGTAGCTCTTTCTACGGAAAGCAATGGCTTGCGCAGATATTAGCGAGCAATCAGACATAACTACTAATCGAATTCATTATGGTGAGACGAGGAGCAGTGGCAAGCACTTTGAATAATTACTGTAGAACTTATTAATGAACTAATTGTGTTTTTGATGCATTTAATAAACAAACTCCATTGAATTGCATCCTCATTGTTTAGTGGATTGTACTTCCGATCATCAGTTAAGTACTATGTCAAAATACTTTTGTGGACATTTCATAGTACGAGTATCACACGAAAAGTCTGTATTCATTTGGGGAATAATGTTTATATACGTGAGTGTATGGGAAATTCCCAATACATCTCCTAAGGAATTTAGAGAAACCTGAGAGTACAGATTTTTGAGTAGAAATATTTCTAATCGATTATTAAATCTCCCACTTCTGCTGAGGCAAAGAATGACGTTTATTTATTTGGCTATCGCTCATTTAAATGTATTTTTAACATACTAATCTAAATTTTAACAATCTTGAATAACAAATAAAGAAACGTATTAAGTTTTGTCGTCATTGACTTATAATAAATGGTATGCGTGATATATGGTTAGGAAAACATAAAATGTTAACAGGATTTTGGAAAACAATCAAATGTCAGCTAGAATATATGCATACACAATGTTTATGACCAGCGATAGAAAATGGGAGTTCTTTCAAATTCTATAAGGATTTGGAACGAATGACATAAAGCATCTGTACAGACAGAAATGTAACAAAGATGATAGAGGAGATATAGCATGGTTCATATGGTAATATGTAAATTAAAAGATTGCAGGGAAAGGTATAAAGAAGATATTTTCCATGTTGTGGGAGAAGAAGGGTGCAATCAGCAATCTCAGATTAATAATTTAAGAGAGCTTCTATTTAAAGTTAAGAAGAAATGGATTTGGTTCACAAGCAAAGCTGGAAATATGCGTATATCATAATTGTACTATATAAATTAAATCAAGAATTGTAATAACAGCATAACAAATGCAGAAAGAGAAATTCATTTATCATTTTATTTGACTTGGGATAGAAACTTCATTAGCTCCAAGCCATATAAGCTTTGTAATTAACTTAGTACAAATAAATAAGCATTTTGTTGCATAAATGTTTTTCTTCTAAACAAACTTAGCAAGATGATTTCCGTTTGTTAAATGATTACTAGCATCCTAATTCACTACAGATCTTCGAAGTGAGGTAATCAACTATTAATATTATTATTATTATTAGTATTATTATTATTATTGCATTTTGAAAATGTATAATTGTATATTGTAGCCAAGAACCATGTCTGGTGCATTCGCTCAGTTACATCAGGTGTCCGTTAAACGTTTTCTTGTGCAACATGCTTGTAGCTCCGTAAGAATAAGGTCGACTGTGAGTTAAATCCCACAGTTGTGAAGCGCATCCAATTGGGCAACAACTTTCTATCCATATTTTGGGAACCACAAACGCAAATTTTCTGTCACGTTGAAAATACATTTTTCGACGAACGTTTAATTAAATATCTTCCAAGAACACGATTAGTAGGTAGTAATTAAAATATGCTTTACAAGTTATGTAACTCAATTTGTAATTGAAATAAAAAACAAATCCCTAATTTCTTTGAATGGCCAGTTCAAAGGTCTACTTCAATATGCACACCCCTGGTTACACGTGCAAAATATAACAAAATTGCAGTTTTATCCATAACCGCCATAGCAAATCCGACAAATTACGACTCGGTATTCTAAACGCCAAATCATCAATGTCAACCATAGTCTCACACATCCCTCTTTGACATAACTAAACAAAGGCTCTGAGGTTATCCAGAGACCAGAAATCGGTCCTTATGTTATCCAAAGCGCTGCAAACATCTTGTCTAGAACATTTTGCACTTGCAAGACCCAATGCTGCAATGCACCGCCTTGCTATCTTGTTGAAAAACAGATTACCTGTTGACGTTGAATGTCAAGTGTTGCTAGATTTGAAAGATTTAGTGTAACATCACATTCGATTATATATCACTTGTAGAAATACTGGTTAATCTGCATGATTTAAAGGCCAGAATAAACGAAGCCAATGCCACAGGCAATGAGGATAGATTACGTCAGGTATGGACAGGTGCAAATTTAGAGGTGGACTTAACAAAACTTTCGAAATTGGTGATTTGTATAAATCAGACCTTTAAAATCATTGTTCATTTTTGTCATTATTTCTAGCCAACATACAGGTTAGCTTTTTAAAACAGCTTATGGGACATCTTGTCGATTGGAAACTAAAAATGAAAGATTTTAGTAAAGCTGTAGTAATCTATAACAGAACAAAATAAAGGTATACTGAGCAAAGTATGTATTATTGCTAATATCTGATAATCCAAAATTAAGATATAGATAAAATCTTATGACAGATTACTTAATTTCCATAAGCTAGCACCCTCTATAGCAAGAATACGCAATTGAGGCCTATGACTAGTAATATATACTTCATATTATGACTTCGTCCAGTTTTCATTATCAGTTCATGCTATTTTACTAATGTGACCTAATTCAGTTTCCATTGTCGTTTAGTAAACAGTCACTTCACTAATGTGATCTAGTTCAATTTTCCCCGTCACTTTACTTCGTCATGACGTAGCCCCGTAATTAAATACATGTGACGCATTCCTCGGATGATTCACTAGCTAGGGAATTGAGCACAAGATATCTCTAATCTCTCGCGGAAGCAGCACTCACTGTACATCACAACTGTCGTCACAAACGTACTTGTAGAACGACCCTCAATGCCGCATCAGAAACGCACTCACCAACTCATTTACTGACCAACTCGATCACTCGCGAATATGCTGGCCTATGTAGCCGCTGGAATTTTCCACAGAACATCCAAGAATGTTCCGGAGGCGGGGAGAAGAGAAACTTCCAGAAGAATCCGGTTATCTGTTGATAGCGCTTCTGGTCGAGAGCGCTACTGTGTCCACTTATTTGTATTTATCTCTCCACCTACCCTGTCGTTCGGCACCAAACTTCCGATAAGCTTAGACCATAGCCACTATGTCACAATATGTATGATATTCAATGTATAGATGCATGCAAATATATTTCCGCTTGTCTCGCACGCATAAAGAATCGCTTATCAGTAGAGCTCAGGAACAGTACTGTTAGTGAAATACATATTCAATGATCTTGCCAATGACTGGTTGAGGAGTAGGGCCCTGTGTGACGTATATGGCGATATCCAATCATAAGTGAGATTCCCACCATTAGGTATATAAGTATTTTGGAAGAACTGTTCTCCCCTCGCTATGTATTATCGAAAAATAAGCTATTCTCACGCTATCCTTTACTCGAAATTAGGGACGCATCGCTTTTTACACACGGTCTTTAGAATAAAAGCTGTGACATGGCAACAGTCAATTCTGGTTAGTTCAATTATTGAAGGGTACAAGGAGTTGCCACTGGACACACAGGCAGCTGAGCGTAAAATTGACAATAATAAATTGCAATTACTTATATTTACCTGTAATAATATTTTGTTTCAGAGAGGAAATGTTGGGTCTATCAACTCTTTTGTGTGACTTTATGACCATGCGATTAGGAAATGAAACGATTGGAGAAGAAGTATTTGATTTTCTTAATAAGGTGAGCTTCCATTGTTTGCTTCAGTTTAAATACCCAAGTAAACTATATAAGATCAAATTATAATTAACATTTTGCCATTTCTTTGGAAAACAGAAAGCACTGTTTAAGGTATTACCATGTGAAATTTATTCAAATGTTGGCATTATTTACCGCTTGTAATTTATCATAATATAGAAACTTAACAAGGATATATGCTTTAAAAATCTGATGTGACACGTTCACATGACTTTCACTACCTTATATCGTTTATTAGTGGGTATAAAAACTAATCTTACTAAAGCTTATTTTTATATTTACTTCGGTTTAATCCAAATGAACCTTTGCAGAAATAGTTACATTACACGTTTCGTTATAGATACAATGGAACAGCGATAGTCACATATTTAAGAACTGGATGCTATATGGTGGCCTTAAAATTCCATACTGTTTCCATGCAATCGGGAGAAACAAGTGAATGTTGACAGGACTTTAAAAGAAAGGCTAAGCATTGAACAACTCGAACCATTAATAACGGATATTTCGGAAGTGGCTGAAGCCACAAACAAGTTATTTGAAATAAACTGTATACTTTAAAGATATCTGTATTTCTTGTGTAGTATGTTTTCGTCTATCGCTTAACGTTTACCAGTTAAACGAGATTGTATAAAGCTCCTTCCGAATAAAGAGGACTTCACAGGCTATTACAGAAAATTCAATATATACTTTTTATTTGTCACATATCTTTAATATATGGTATTTTAATAAAAATCGTTAGAGCCAGTTTATAGAAAATAAAAAATTTCGAAAATTTTTCCATGTAAAGGGTAACTGGGGATGGTGGGTTTTTTTGAAAATCTGTATAGCATCTTTAGAAGGTACTGAGCCTAAATACCAAGTTTGGTATTTTTCCGACGTTTCCTTTTTGAGTTATGCTGCTCACAGTCACACATATAGACAGACACACACAGACATACACATAGATCTTTTTTTAAAATTCTTTTTTTTTATTCAGGGAGCCTCAAAACATGTATTTCCGGTAAAATCTCGGTATCGAATTTTTGGGTAGAATGCAATATCCTCTTCACCTACTATGTAGTGGCAGAGAAAGTAAAAAAGTACTAGAACATATGTAGTAAATCAGAAATTCAGTTTGGTGCTGCTGCAAAGAGAAAACTGTGATCACCAAGGCTTACCATCTGAAGCTGGATTCTTCAAACGTGTAACAAAAAAGCCTTCAGTATTTAGAAAATGCCATAAGTCCTACAGGGCGTTTACTTGCATTAGCACCACTCCAATGAGTATAATTCTGTTGTTCTAACATTTTCCCATTAGATTTTGCTTGCTTCCTTATAACAAAGCAGTTCTCAGCTCATAGAATAAGGAAATAGACCATAATAAAGTTCTTCCTAGCATCTTAGTTTCTTTTATTTCATTTATTTGGCATTTGGTTGGTAACCATGCAGCCAAAACAAAATATATGTAATAGTTTCTACCTCGAGGAAGCAGGACTATCGGCTTGGATCAGTAGAATTGCCTAGAATCGTTGTCAAAGCAAACCTGGTGTATACGCGGAAAAAATACTTTATTTTATTTGTGTTTCAGTATTAATGTTCATGTGGGGCATTCATCGTGCTCATAAGAAAAGATCCGATGTGAGCATTCATATTACCTTCTCTATCTTCTATCTTTATTAGTGAGTATACAAACTATTCTCACTAAGGCTTAATTTTATATCTGCTACGTTTTATTCCAAATAAACTTTTGCAGAAATAGCTACATTACACACATCATTATACATATATACAAAAACAACAGCGATAGTCAAATGTTTAAGAACTGGACACTATATCCGGCCTTAAAATTCCATACTGTTTCCATGCAATCGCGGGAAACAACTGAAAATCAAGGGGACTAAAAGAATGACAAGTATTGTACAATTCAAATCTTTAATAACTGTTATCTCAGAAACGGCTTATGGCACAAAAATCCTTATTTTAAGTAAATTGTGTGTTTCAAAGAGACTTACATTTTTTGTGTGATTGCTTTCGTCTATCGCTGAATATTTACAAGTAATACAAGATTATACAAAATTGCTTCTGAATGAAGTGGACCTCCTAGGCTAGCCAAGAAAATTCAAGATATATTTTGTATTTGTCATGTAAATATCTTTCATATATGGTATTTTAATCAAAATTGTTAAAGCCATTTTTTTTAGAAAATCAAAATGAGGTGGGGAAATTTTCTTCAAATTCTTCGTGTCGCACTCCTGGAAGACAGTAAACTCAAATTCCAAGTTTAGTATTTATCCGCTTTCGTTTTTGAGTTATGCTGTTCACAGACAGACACACCGATAGACACAGACAGACATGCACACAGGGACAGTTTCCAAAACTGCTTTATGTGGATTCAGGGCGCCCCAAAACATGTATTTGCGGTGAAATCTCAGTATCGAATTCCTGGGTGAAATGCAATACTTTCCCTGCTTATTATACATTGTAGAGAAAGTAAAGATATTCTCGAATAGCGAAAAAATGTTTTTTTTACATTGACTGTTCTTTCACATGGAATATCAGAGTGGTCGAATATGCGTTTCTCTAACGAACCTCACTTCGAACAAACCTATTGTAAAGTCTGTAGTATTTCGTAAACGCTGAACGTGCTGTAGCTACAAAGAAGATAAGTGACAAGTTTGAAGTTTTCACATTTTATATCCAATTCTAACCACAAAGATAATAAAATTGCAAATAATTACTATTACTTTCTCTACCACATACATAGTAGGTAGAGAAGTCATTTCATTCCACCCGAAAATCCGATACGAAGATTTCACCGGAAATACATGTTTTGAGACCCCTGAATAAAAACGCATGTTTATACGAAAAGGTCCACGCGCGCGTGTGTGTGTGTGTGTATGTGTCTGATTAAAGAAACATTCCTCGCCAGCGGAAGTCGAACCTGAGACCTCTGGGTTGAGAAGCCAGAAAGCTGATCACTCGACCGCAGAGCAAGCCACAAGTATTTTTTTAGCTTCGTTATTAATGTGTTCCTTAAATTTATATGCCACCTTCAGTTATAATATTTTGCTTATTTTCACAATATTGGCCAAATCATTGCCTGCAGTGATGTAATTTTAAAGATGAGAAACGAAATAGATTGTAAAAGTGATCAAGTAACTCAGATGTTGCTCGAGAGATCCTTTTAGTCTAAAAATCAAAATTACATTTATATAATATGTAACTTTTAAGATAATACCTGATTTATTAGTTCATCGTACATGATGCATTAGAATGCAAGAAATTCCGTTACAATTGTGTTCTCGTATTTGTAAAATTTGCATACATTCTCAGATGTTTTCTCTTTATGATAACGCTATGTTCAGATTTTCCTTAACTATGCATACTTTACCCCTTAATTTTAAATATAACTATATTTCACTAAAATATAACCAATAAATAATACACTACATTCATATTTCTTAATAATGAAAAAAGGTGTAAAAGAATTGCTAATTTATCTATGTTCTCCTTCTCCAGTTTGACCACAATCCTTCCTTTATCTAGTCCTAGCTCTCCATGAGGTATTTCCTTACTTTTATTTTGGTATTCTATTTTGCTGTCTTTGTGAAAAAATACACCAAAATAAAATTCCCTTCTTGTGCTTTAGTAAGCAATACAATATTGGAAATTACCATCGTTTTTTTAATAAATCTGTCTCCATTTGAAATTCACTTGACAAGTGTGTCAACATTTTTAAGAGGCATAAAGGTGATGACTTGTCACTTGTTATTGATTTCCCTTTCACTTGTTACACCTCAACTTCCCAGAACCAGCTTTGTGACCAACTTGAGAATCTCTAGGTGGATTATTTTTTATTGCTTTGACACCGTTAACTATAACATCAACGTTATAGAAGGTTTAGGCATACGTTTTGGTCATATTTGATCAAAGGGGGCAGAGAAAGAAAGTAAACGGCAAGTGAAAAAACGTGTACAAACTTTCAGGATCTATACTTTTCGTTTGAAGTAACGAAATAAAAATGGAAAATAAAGCAATCTGAAAGGTGCATTGAAAGATGTTATAGTAGAAAAGAGAAGCATACTTGTGTGTCAAAATGTAAAATCTGCATAGTTTAATAAAAAATTAAGCATACGAGTGTTGATGCATTAACAGCATATGCTGCAATACACCTTAAGATGTGGTATTTTGTCTGTTTTTGAGGCAAAAAGTTATTTACTTTGAATTCATCTTGAGAGGAACTGGAGCTCGACTTATGTTTTTACTGTATATTTTGCAAATCATATCCTAAAAATTAAATATTAGCTTCTAAAATATTTATAATTAAAAAAACAGTACATAAAATAAGAAATACTCAATCTGTCATATTAATTTCCGCCAGTCGACCAGATGAAGGTCAAAATTTTCACTTCCATTAATTCGTCATTGTCGCACTAAGAAAAAAGCATTGCATGTCGAGGTGATAAAATGAAAAGATAAAACTGACAGTACAAACAGGTGTGACTAGTCCAAAGTCAAGGTGTTTCTATCCCGGGATAGCCAATTGATGCGTAAGTGATACTGTGTAGAAAATATCAAAATGCATTATAAGTATATAGTGAATATACAAAAAAGAACTTATCGAACGTACTCATGTATAAATACATGATATGCATGTTTACTTTAATAAGAACACAAACACAATGAATACTTTCCACCTTTCTTATAATAAGAAGGGAAAGTATTGCATTTCACCCAAGATTTCGATACTGAGATATCATCGCAAATACATGTTTTGAGGCGCCCTTAATCCAAATAAAGCATTTTTGGCAACAGTCCCTGTGTGTGTGTCTGTCTGTGAACAGCATAACTCAAAAACGAAAGGTCGGATAAATACCAAACTTGGTATTTCAGTTTAGTGCCTTCCAGCAATGCAACACAAAGACCTCTTATGGGACTTGTATAGCTACTACGCTGTTATTGCAGGTTTAACTCCACAAGCGAGGCAAAATAAAACATATTCGGTATATGTGAGAAACATTCTTCAATGCTGCTCTTACATTTTAAATAGTTATTTGCGTTTACTTCCTTGAACATCTTACGTGTTTCAAACAGCTTGGAATGCGGTACTAAATCATTTTCAAACTCACACAAATAAAGTCGCCAGGCGAGCACCGAGGTGGTCGGGTGGTCAAATATGGATGTAATAAGCACTAAGCTTGACATAGTGCAATTATGGTAATCTGTTCACTACAGTAATGTGAAAATGTCTGAACTCTGAATCTTTCAAATCATACTTATCTTCTTATTTCCTTTTTAGTCTCTTTTATTTTATTTATTTTTTTTACTTTTTCTTCCCTTATCTACAGTAGATAGGCATTTCATCCAATATTGAAATGTCATTGGAATAAATTTTGGGATCCTTGAATAAAATAAAACCTCTTAGAATAAGTGTGTATATATATGTCAGATAAATAACCAACTTCAAATTTAGGTCAAGAATGCAATACGTAGGTTTCCACGAAATTACCCCTCCCCACCAAACTATGGGAAATGTATGGGAAATTTTAATTATTTTGGATTTTCTAAAATTGCTTTAACGCTTTTTATTCAAATGTTTTATGTTTGAGAGCCTATCATAAATAAAATGTAATTATATTGATGCTAATAAACTTTGAAGTCTTCTTTTTTATCATTAAATTTTATATAATTTGAAAACTATAAGAGATACGGAAAAAACTTAATGTGGAAAATTATAGATCTAATTAAAATACACAGCTGGTGTTAACTACTTATTTAAGTTTCATTTTAGCTTTACATTTCTCCAAGTTGCTTCGTCTGATCTGGTAGAATGCGAGGGGTATTTTATAAGTAAGGTCCTTTGCAATAAAGTACGAACTACTGAATATTTTTCGATAGCTTATCTTTTATCCAAGCCTTCACACTTTACACTACCCTTCTACCAGTTATCAGTGTTTTTCGAACATTTGTCTTAGCGTAGGATAAGATTTTTGGAACCTCGTTGCTGACTTCCGTCGCCAGTACGTCTAGGAAAGGTGTAGCTGTTTCTGGAGTTAAATGCTTCTGTATCGAAAATTAGCTGTGATAATATCTTAAGCGAACATTTGGGCTACATGGACGAAGGCTTATTGAAGGACATAAATAATGAGTCGTCTGTTTTGGCTAACACCACATTAACTTGCAGATTCATAATAATTGTTTTCTTTCAAATACTCTGTAATAAAGGTCTGACTTCCGAACCACTAGTTTGAATCTCCCGTGAAACCAACCATACCAATAACTCAGTTTCTTCTGCGACAGAATCTTAGATGCAGAAAAGTACATCCCAGAAGCTGTACATTGTTTTATTGTCTGGCGGCGAACTTCTATGAGGAGGAGCCACCAAAATTTATTCTACACTGCAAAGATTGTGAAAACTGTGGAAAGAAAGCTTAAGGCATATGCAGTGGAATGAAGAATTAGCTAACCAAAATATTCAGTAATCCTTATTTTATTGCATAACGGACCCTAGTTTAAAAAAATCCGTCGTATTTTACAAAACTTGTGATTCTTCTTTTTTCTTCTTTGTACGAGAGCCTTATTTCGACTTGTCATATAAACAGTTGAATGCTTATTCCACCTATCGCATATAAGTAGGACCATATTGCTTAATTTTAAATAATTACTAGTTTTTTACTTTCTCTACTACGTATAGTAAGTAGGGGAAGTATTGCATTCCACCCAAAAATTCGATACCGAGATTTCACCGGAAATACATGTTTTGAGACCCCCTGAATCCAAAAAAAGAATTTTTGGAAACATGTCCGTGTGTGTGTCTGTGTGTGTGTCTGTCTGTGAACAGCATAACTCAGAAACGAACAGTCGGATAAACACCAAACTTGGTATTTAGGTTCAATATCTTCCAGAGATGCGACACAAAGGTTTTCAAGAAAATTCCCCACCCCAGGATACCCTTTACATGAAAGATTTTTCGAAAATTTAATTTTCTCAAAAACGCCTCTAACGATTTTGATTAAAATATCATATGTTTAAGATATTTTCATGACAAATAAAATGTATATGTTGAATTTTCTGGGAATGTCTCCAAAAGTTTTCTTCATTGTGAACGACTTTTGCATAACTGGTGAACCATAAGAGATAGACAAAAGTTTACTACACAGAAAATGCAGATCGCGGTAAAATACACAATTTATGTCATATACCTTTTTTTTATTTTTGAGTGAACCATTTTCGAGATATTGCTTGTTATTCTCTTAGGTTTTTCAATATTTATTTTCTCAAATGGGAATTCGTTATTAATTTTTTTGTCTTGGATATGCAAGGAGTATTAATCTGTGGCAAAGGGAATGGTGCTGCACCTAGCAACCAGCTATTAAGAGATATGTATGTGCCTAAAGGCTACTGTATTTCTATATTGCCTTGTAAATATATATTCCCCTTACATCTACAAGAAAATTAGCAATAAGATAGAGTCTGCAAATGTTTATCTCGATTAACATGAAATAGATGGAGAATAAGCGTTTGTAAAAATAGTTTCTACAAGAGTAGAGAAAGTCATGTGAGTGTAACACATCAGATTTTTTTAATAACGTAACGTAGATAGAAGAATCACATTTTAAATGAATAGTGTAATTTATAAGCGATACATTTGAAATTTGTAATGGGTAGAGAAGAACTCGTGAGTTTTGCACTTCATATTTCTAAATATCTAGGCATGTAATCCAAAATTGCTGATCTAAGAAGGTAAGTCTTTCTGTTCGAGAATTTTGCTTCAAAGTTCTCGTGTTAATTCAGCTTAATGAAACAGAATTGGAGCTTTCATTCGTTCCAACCACATTTTATTTTTCAGCATCTGCAACAAACAAGAATAACTATTAAAAATAAATTTGCATTCATTTTGTTTTACTATAGCCCATAAACTCCCAGTTTTGTGAAAGTGTTGAAAGCTGGAACGATTCTTATACGAGGATTGTAATAATTCCAGGTTGCTCCTGATTATGATGATGTGTTCCTGGACCATAGATGCGTGTGGAGTGGTGCAATGAGATCCTGCAGAGGAATTTTTAATCCTCTTATCACCGACGATGGAGTATGCTATACGTTCAACTCACTTCCACCTTCACAGCTCTTCAGTCATGATACGTACGTTAAGCCGAAACGCCCCAAATATAGCAATGCAGCCATGCGAAAGTGGCTCTCTCAGTGCGGTGGTCTTCTCCCAGCTTTCTCTGCTGATTATGTAGTTGGAGTGATAGGTACTAGGTATCTTTCAAGAAAGTAAATGCACACTTCTCAAGGTCAGTACCATTCAGGCGTTCCGTGAGTAGGACGTATGAAAACTAAATCGGCCAGGCGTAGATGTATACTGTCGTGGTCGCCATTTTAACCTGTCACTCATTTGGAAGATTTATATGGCTATATTAACCCAGTATGACGAAATATGGACTAAATATCACAAAACAAGTTGCAGTTCTCTTGAAGCTGAGCTGTTAACTGCATGCGCAAAATGTTGCTGGAAGTTCTTTATACACTGCATTCGAACATTTTCATTAAGCCTTCATCTCGGTAAACTAGCATGTCACATCCACGTGGTTGTGTGGAGCTGACTGCAGCTCAAAGGGATGAAATTGTAGGTCGTGCTACTCATAATGAAAACAACTCGCAAATCGCCAGAGAATTGGGCTGTGGCCGAAAAACAGTGAAACAATGGTTAGACCGGCATCACGAGGGAGAAGTTTAATGGGCCAAATCAGCAGGCACTCAGGTTGGCTCGTGCAACAACAGTTCCTCAAGACGAAGTTCTGGTAGAAGATGTTAGGAACCAACCTTTAAGATACAAGTCTGTCTATCTGGACAAAGCAATTGAGTACGGTTGCTCATATGAAACCATACCCAACAATTAAAGGATGCCGTTATTGCATCGCATCATACTGCCACTAAGCTCCTTCTCACTGAGACCCACAAGGCAAGAAGGTTACAATGGGCACAGAATAATATTGACCTTCCTCAGGTTTACTGGGACCTGGTAATCTGCAGTGACGAGAAGGTATTTCGATCCTACCAACAAGGAACCATATGTCTGTATAGACCACGGAGAACTAGATACGGGTCTCGGCATGTCGTTCGAGCAGAACAATTCTTCGAGAAGAATTGCAGTACAATTGCAACAGGTCCAGGAGAGTTTCAATTTCCAGAAAGAATGACGAGTGCAGTATGTCTAGATATTCTCTAAAACACTTTGCTGACGTCCCTTCGTGCTAGGTATCCAGAACAAGAGGAATCTGTATTTATCACGACAATAGTGGTGTTCAGACCCAAATATTACTCAGAATTGACTAACAAGGCATCTAAAAATAATCTGATGGACTGGCCTCCAAGATCTCCTGATCTGAACCCCATTGAACATGTATGGGCCTTCATGGTAAAGGAATGAAAAGAACGTCGACCAGACAGGATGTGAATGAATCTGGTTACTTACATAATGGAGCTATGGCAACATTATCAGCAGAACTCAAACCGGTGTTCTGTACTGGTTGCAAACATGTACAAAAGAATAAACGATATAATCGTAGCTGGGGGCAATTATATCAGGTTCTAAAACACGAGGGTTCATTTTTCGTTTACATTCGTTGTTTCGACAAGCTACTAGTTCCATAGTCTATAAATCTTAAATTTTTCAGAAATTTATTTATTTTTCATATATGACGTGGCTTCATATATAACGTTGCTAGGTTGGCTTTTAAACACCATTAATTATCCTTGGCTACCGTATTCCTTTTCCTATTTCTAATAAATGGAGTAACTATATTTTAACTAGCAGTTACACAGAATACACCTTTTCAGTTTTATGCATAATACTCCATCGAATTATACATAATTATATTTGCAGCTGTTTGTTTTTCTCAAGATGAGAATTTATCAGTTTCTTGTTATTTTATGTGATATTAGCTTATTGTTATGATCAGATGAATTATATAAGCTTTTAGAAGGTGGCTCCATTAAAATTATCATTCAATCTCCTCGTATTTTCCTCGAAATCATGTAGTAATAGCTCAGCTGCAAGAGAACTATAAATTTGTTCGTTACTGCGTCTTAAAAAGTGAAAAATTTGGAATAAAAAGTGTAAGTACATTCTGGGGTTCCAACCGCGAATCCGCGTGCGCTCTACAACTGAGCTACGACAGCAGATGTTAGTGCGTGGATTATATGCAACATCATCATTCCACGTAGTTTCCATTTTCTAGTATATTCTCCAATGTTAACAGCTCAGCAACAAGAGAATTGCTACTTGTTTTGTGATATTTAGTTCATATTTCGTCATATTGGGTTAATCTATCCATATAAATCTTCCAAGTAAGTGACAGGTTGAAATGGTGACCACGACAGAATACATCTACGACCATGGTCGATTTAATTTTCATACGCCCTACTCACGGAATGCCTGAATGATACCCAGCCGCGAAAAATAAAAATTACTTTCTTCAAAGATAGTACTTAGGCATAGGATAACTTTAGCATGCCTCATATAGTAGTAGATGTTTATTATTGCCATGGTGACATAGGTGCCCATAGGTGACATGGAATCATATCATAAGGGAAAGTATATACATTTTGCAGTGAAAATAATTTGATGGCAATAACGAAACGTCTAATACTACATGGGTCGTTCAATAATTAGAGGCAATTATATCTGTATGTGACGCTATCGGCGTAAATGATGCAAGCAGATAACAATGAAAAAGATCATCTGATGTGTGTTATCTGTGAGTTTGAAGACAGTAATCTTATTTATAAGATATTTGTAATGAGTTTAATTTGTCGACTGTTATCTGTAGTGCTCTAAAGTGTTTAGTAAATACGAACAAAGATGCTTCATTAAAATTCAGATTGCAAGAGGCAAGAATGCTTGACAATCCATGCAGCATTTCTGAAAGCTTGTGGTAGCGAGACTTTACCATTTCGTACCCTGGCTAGGCGTGCGCATGCATTTCGCAGAGGTAGGGAAGATGTTCACAAAAGAACACAGAGTTGGCAGACCGCAATCTGCAAGTGATGATGTGCATGTGAACGCTGTTAGAGCACTGCTAGAAGGACACCATTGTTGGACTTATATTGAACTAGCAAGGGAAGTTGGAATTGGTACGATTCTTCGCATACCTAAGAAAAGGTTAATTATGAGGAAAATCTGCATCCACACAATCTTGAAGAGGAAAATATGTGGTAGAGAATGGAAACAGCAAGATTGCACTTAGAACGCTATGGACGTGAAGGCGAGCGTTTCCTTCGACGTATTATAACTTTAAATGAAACCTGGGTTCGACACTATCAACCAAACTCGAAAAGACAATCAAATGAGTGACGTCATAATGATTCCTCACTGCCAAAAAGTATCGGCAAGAACAGCATCCACTTAAAAGTCATGCTAATTGTTGTTTATGATTTTGACGGTGCCCTTGTCGCTCATTCAGTTCCTGTGGGAAATCGTGTGAATCGTGCGTATTACAGTTACTTCTGGAACACCATTTACAACCAGCTGTGCGTTGTAAACGTGCAATCTCCTAAATTCTTATCTATTTTGCTACATGAAGGTGCTGGCTCTCACATAGCTTTAATTTATTTCACAGATAGAAATGGGAAATTCTGGAGCATCCTCCATACTCCCCAGATATGAGCCCAAGTGATTTTGAGCTTTTCGCGAAAATGAAATTACCACTTATAGGAGTTCGCTTTAGAACCAGGCAGGCAATTATAGCAGCAGTAGAGTAGTCTGTTCGAAGATTAGTACAAGACGTTGTGAATGGCATCCGTCGTCTGCTTGAAGTGTGCAGGCAGGCTGTTCATGCTGGAGGGGATTACCTCCGAGAACAGCAACAATGTGACTGTTCCAAAAATGTTTTCTTTCGTGTTAATTCAAATGTAGCCACTAATTATTAATGACTAATGTATATGAGGCACGTTAAAGGCAGCACTACTTGGGAGCCAAGTCCATGTGCCTACCATTCCAGCATAACCAAAAGAGAAAGCTAGGAGAAGGCACCGCTCTTATCGAAAAGAATAAAACAGGGGGGAAATAAATATAAGAAGATAGAATATAAAACGAAACTGAAAACAAATGTTTCAAAAAATGTATAAATGAATCAGTTGTTGTAAAAAGGGATCCAAGGTAAAGCTTCGAGTTAAAAGAATACAACTATTAGCAACACATCTTTAGCTTGGTTAGAATAATGTACCTACTTGCAGTGAGTTGGCAATAACGTGCGCCAAACGTTTTATATCCTGAGAAACCTTAAATATATCTTAGTTTAGTTAGAAGCAATTGTTGAGTTTCTAGACTTTTCCCCCCGTTTTACAGTAAAAGGGTGTTTTAATGCACTTTTATTTTTAATTTGACTAGAAATATTTATTATGTTATTTAACATTAATAGCGGTTAAGGTATTTGTGCAACATAATTTTAAGAAATAGAGCTTAAAAGACGTTACACCACCTTGCTATTGAAAATAAACATAATTACGTATTATTATTAAAAGATAATTACCGTGTTTACGTCAGGAATACATTTCATTGTCTTTCTGAGTTTATGCCTATTTTTTAAATAAATGGACACCATGTCTTAAAATATACAAATAGTGAACTTATTTCCGTACCAAGTAGGGTGATATTGTTAGGAAAACAGGGAGGAATATGTACATAATGGAAAAGAATGTGTTTCACAGCTTGTTCTATAATTTTTAAAACAGTGCGCCACATAATCTACAATTTGTATGGTTTTGTTTCTGTCGTAAATAACTGCATCACCAAATAGGTTTCTTCTACCAAAGGAGGGATTCTAGAAGTGACTAATTAATACTCAGTATTATACCCAAACTTCTATCTTCGCAAAGCTTCAGCTTGCTTACGAGCCGTTATGTAGGCTACCAAATGGTGTGGTTACTAAATACACAATGTTAGAAGCCTCTAAGTAAACAAGTCGAGGAGGAAACGTGTGTGTTTGCAGTGTGCAGAAACAGTCAGATAGGCACAATTTTAATATCAAAACATATCTCTTTCATTACAGTGAATGAAATCGTAGTAAATTCAAAATACCTACCTATTTTTGTCGCTCACGTTCTGCATAAACTAATGAGAATAGAGTATATTTTAAGGTCTCACGAAGAAGATTAATTCTGGCCTGGTGCATTTTCACCAGCCAAATGTTAAATCATCGCAATGTAAACTGTGAGATAATTTTGAATTACAGTGATGCAAAATTTCGGGTGTTATGCTTATATTTTACGATGAGATAACATTTTACCATGTTTACAGTGTTCAAAGCGATGATAGCCTCTGGGATGCTGAGGAACTGGCACTAAACTGGAGCCTTGAGGATGGGTATCCAGAAGAAGACAACATATCACAATCCTATCCACGTAGAGCGCATGCAGCTGGTGCCAAATCTGGTATTCAAATACCACTCTATATGAATGCAGAAGAACTCGATCCACTTTGCAGAATTCCCGTCGTAGGCTTCAAGGTGATTCCAGTTTTTTAATTTTCTTTGTGGACCATCGTATACCCTTGGGTTCCATTCAACAAAAGTTTAGTACACATTACAAGCAAATGTTTTAATAACTAGAGAAGCACCAGAGTTTCTGTTCTACAAAAGTGTTTCCTTCATAAATACTTAACTATTCCATATCTATAAACTACCAGTTAAATTTTATGATCATGTTTCACAAATTATTAGTTCTTACCATTGAATCGTCAAATATGCTTTACCATTGGAGAAGGCTAATACATGCATGCACTATATT
This sequence comes from Deroplatys truncata, assembly GCA_030765065.1. NCBI lineage: Eukaryota > Metazoa > Arthropoda > Insecta > Mantodea > Mantidae > Deroplatys > Deroplatys truncata. Next base: position 144,095,672 of record CM060978.1, on the reverse strand, counting down.
AACTATAGGATATAGTTTAATAAAACGTATACTTAGCAGTTAATGCGGTTGAAAATGATAACTACCGTCTGCATAAGAGGGGAAAAGCTGTAATTTAACAGTGGGTTTTGAATATTTAGATTAAGAGCAACGTAAATGAAAGAACTGTTGATATTGGACTCAAATATTTATATTCATTTTTGTGTAATTTTTTTATTTTTTTTTTGTTTTTTGTTTTGCTTTGCTTTTTATTTTTGTGCTGTCAATGAATTCACCAAAAACAACACATTTCTTTAAGAGAAACTATTTCATCCCCTTTGATACCCCTTTAACAAGTGTAACAAGGTTTATAGTTTCGTAATAATTTTAGCAGTTGGTGTCATTTTAGGGGCCAATATGTAAAACTACTAAGTTTTATATGCTTGGATGACAGAAGAAGAGAATCGTCGATGACAAAAGTAACAAAATAGTTTTCGTTTTACATGAGGAAGGAAATTGACTAAACTTACATTTCAGAATTAAATTACTCATATAAAAGTTACTGTGGTACTTTTTCTGCATAACTCACCTTAAAATATGGCCCAACATACATTAATACATAACATTACAATCAATTAGCATGCGTAAACAATTCGAGAATTGAAGTGCCAAAATGCGAAGATATGCAGCTTTTTCAGATTATGACGTGTGTGTTTCTTTATTGATAAGGCACAAGACGCTTTAATTTTTTCATGGAATAGCAATATCACAAGCTTACCTTACAGCAACATTCGCTAGTAACTTGTAACATACACCATAATACTATTTTTTTCTTTCTTTATCTCTTTTTAATGTAATTTGATCGGAGTTGGAATATAATGATGCAAGTTATGGGATAAGTTCTGTCACGAATGATGAATTTCTCTAGGGAATTACGAGTTGCATTTGTTAAAGATTATTCCACGATTAATGAGCATCAATTTATACACATCTCCATAATAGCTACTATCTCGTTATAAATATTAATTGTTGTAGTCACTTCCCAATAGAAGTCCTTCTGCTATTTACATACATGCAAATAAAAAAGAATTTAAAACATCCAAAGTATTGCCTCACTGTACCTACTTCACTATACACAGTACTGCCATGAGCTCTGTCAGTACTTTCAATGTATATAACTACTAAATAAAGCTATGTAAACCCATTAATATACGACGGCGGATCGAAAAGTAACGCACAATAATTTTTTTCTGCCTTGGTATTACAGCTGGAATGTTACTATTTCACACAGATATAGTTTAAGGTTTTCACTACAGAGGGTATTTTTTGTTTTATGTACAGCTCTAGCGAGAGAAGCGTAAACTACGCAACAAAATGGCGCTCATGTTACTGTCGTCCATGTGTGGAGAGCAGAGAGGTGTGGTTCGATATTTGTGGGCCAAAGGGCACAAACCGAGTGATATTCACAGAGACACGCGTGGCGTGTATGGAGATGATTGTACGGACCGTAGCAATGTCTACAGATGGTGTATATTATTCCTAGAGCGCCATGTGAACCTTAGTGATTCGCTACGTTCCGGGAGGCCGGTAACAGCCGCAACCCCGCAGAATGTCAGAGACATTGAGGCGGCAATTTTGAACGACCGGCGTGTGCAACTGCGAATTTATCCAACAGTTCAACATTTCCTATGGTGCCACAACATAAATGTTGACGATGTCAAAATTCTTCATGACAATGCTCGCCCCCATGTTGCTGCTGTTCGTCAGAAAATCACCAAATTTCGTTACGGGTGCTCCAGCATCCATCATACAGTCCGGACATTGCGCCGTCGGACTTTCATCTGTTTGGTCCCATGAAGAAAGTCCTGGCCGGCCAACGCTTTGCGACAGATGCGGAAGTGAAAGCAGCAGTACGAAGATGGCTATACTCCAAGGAAACGAACTTCTACGAAGAGGTCATATTGAAACTGGTATCACAATGGGAGAAAGGTGTTGAGAAACTTGGTGACTATGTCGTAAAGTAGGTAAAAGGTGTAAGTTCATTTGCGACTTTTTGTTGTTGTAACCATTAAACTTTTTTTAAAAGAATTGTGCGTTAATTTTCGATCTGCCCTCGTACATATATTCTGAAAGAACACATAAAATTTTACAGAATGAACATACACTTATTCGAAATGTGCGGCAAGACAGCGGCGAAGACATTGAGGCCACTCATCAATACAGAACTTGTGGTACTGTGTACGCTTAATACTACTTAATTATTAATTCAAAAGCGAAAATTACCAGAAGATTTTGTTATAGTTTTGTTATATGTATAAGTTAAAAATATATGATTTCAAACGTGTATTGCAATAAGGTTCAGTTTTTTAAGTAAGCGAAAGCAAGGAAAATCAGTAGGTATTTTCTAATTACACAACAAAGGAAAATACAAATGAGCTAACAAGTTTGTTAGGATTCATCCACGCATTTAAGAGCAATAAGGGAAGTTTCAGAGACTTCATGCTGAAAATTAGCCTGAATTGTCTGACAAAATTTATAGGAGATAACAAGAGCATATAGGTACAGTTAGCTGCCAATTTCAAATGCAAATTAAATAAGTTAGAATATAAATTCCGTCATGACAACATAGTATGCGATATAGACGGACATACTTGCTTAACTTTTCCAGAGGAGTAGGTTTAGGAAGGTTAAAAGTAAATAGTGGGGTTCCACGGAAGCACCCCCATTAGTATCGGTGATCAAGCTGTTGCTGCAAAGCAAGGAGTGGGTAAAGGATGGTTCCACAGGACCAAGACTAGGAGCACACTCTGGTGCCCTGAGGGGTCAAAGGTAATTTTATTGAACGAATAAATCAAACTGTGCACATGTGTGCTTAAGTGTGGCCTCAAGGAAGATTACAAGGGGTTTCTTGCCTGCGCCTATGTAAGCGTGGTCTCAATCATCGCGATGTCGCGCGTCGCCTGCTCCCTATCGGTCTCTCAGCCGCATATTGGTAGGCGAGGGCGGCGAGCTGCTGCAGAGCAGGTGTGGCCGTGGTTCTGTTCGCGTATGTGATGGCGGCGGTGTAGTGTTGCTGTGACGGATATTAGTCCAAGTTCCACTATGTAAACAAACCTGGAGCTGCTGGGCGTGAGTATCTGAATTGCCTGGTCTCTCTTGGAGGTGAAGTAAGAGGCCTGGTTGTCTTCTATTCGGTAGCGCTTGCACGGGATGGATTCCCTCTACTCCTGTTATCTTGAGTCGGACGACTCACTCACCGGACTTGGAAGCGACATCTCCGAAGCATGGGAATGAAGGCTCGTCGCAGCCACAAGCGCCGACCAAACCGGCAATACTGCGCCCGTCCCAGCTTCAAACCTCGCCGAACCCATCGCTACTGCAGGCAACACTACCGTCCGGCCTCCGAGAGAAGCGACACCACGCTACCAGTCCAACCAGCGATAACCAGCTACGCTACGACGCTCGCAAACACCGCCGACACCACCAAGGTCACCGGAGCCTATCGCTGCTGGCTCCGCAACCACCGGCCGATCTCCCGGGCACTTCCGGTGGCACTATTGATACTCCAGCTCATTCGCCTCTGGGCACCACTTGCCGCTTCGGCTCTTTCTCCGTTACTTCGCCGCCGACCCTACAACCACCGGTTGGCCCCTCGGCCACTGCCAGCACTATTACTGCCGCTCCAGCTCCTCCGGAAACCGACTCCACCGGCCGTTACGGACACTTCAGTGTTATGGTTGTCTCATACATCGCAACTTGGTGACGTAGGTCTTCAAGGTCGCTAAACGCCGCTGGCCGTCTTTAGCAAATGCTAGCCGCATCCATGAATACAATGAACCATCGCCACTTGTGCGCCTTGTCCACAGAGACAGGCCGCTCTCGCCACCGGCCTAGGTTTCTACGGATATGCTGTTCGATTAGAACCGAGCTGCACCCATGGACATCTCCTTGCCGCCGATGCTGACTCTATAGTTACTCGGCTGCCCACTGCTCTGCTCCGCTGCGCTGCCACTGCTGCGGCACCCCTATTTGATGTTCGCCTGCACTCAATACGATCTTACGCGCAGACGGCGCTTTTGTGCTGCTTGTTTCCGGTCGGACCACCCATACCTGCCAGGTCTCCTGCCCGATGTACCCTCGTATATGCCTGCAGAGGACCAACCGTCCAACGACATCACCGCCGCTAATACAGCCTCATCCTGAACTCAAAGCCACATAAAAACTCCCGGAGAGTGCCTCAGCACCCCACCCGAACTCGTCTGCTGCACTGCTGAATATGATAAAGGCCGTCTTCGGCGATCTCAAAACCACCACCGCCACTATGCAAGCTCAGCAGGGTGGTGTGTGCGTTAGCAGCCGGGTTGAGGCGCCCAGTCGCCTCGCAGCCATTGAAGCCCAACAACGCTCAACAACCAGACAATTCGCCGCAGCCACAACCACATTCAACAAGCTTTACTCCACCATTCAAGACATCGCTGCCGACGCTGATCCGGACGTTCTCGCTTCTGTCCTGCTGTACAAAATGGAGAAGTACCTTGAAGACGCGGAGGCCCAAGCCAACATCGATACCACCGAATCTTCACTCCCAATAGTACCAGTGAGCACCGGACCATCCACCGGCAACACCGACACCATATGCATCGAAGCCAGATTGCTTTCACTTGAAGCCCAGGTCAATACACTCTACGAAACCCAACACAAACTGCATATCGACAGAATATCTTGACCAGACACGTCAGCCTCAACGAAGGCTATCAACAGTTACGCAACTTCATGGCACAGACGTTCTGCTCTTCACATCCACACAGATAGCACAACATCAGATTTTAGCGCTTCTTAATTAATGATTAAAGATAACCCTAACTCCTCTCCTTTCGTTTTTCCAAACCTTACAATACTTCGCTACGACTATAGCCAGAGCCTTGTGTCATGGTTATAGGCTAGCTACCCAGCTTTATGGCTTGCAGGTGCCCTTATAGCAGCAGCAAAGGTTTTGCAATAGTAACGGAAGTGATATTAACGGAACTCCCCAAATCCTCGTGATTTCCTGTTGTCCTTCTCCTTTTTCTTTCCTGTCGTCTTTCCCTTGTTTTCAAAGATAGAAAAAAATACCTCGAGATTCTAGTGTATCTGCGAAGTCCTGGGAGGTGAGTTGGTTGACGGTGGATCGAATGTGGTTGAAATACCGGTCGGCGAACTTCATGGCGTGGATGTTGGTCTGAAGAATGCAGCGCAGTTATACATATAATTCTGACATTCAATCCCTCTCTTGGGAATCTCGCTTCAAATGCAACATTGAAGCGGACGGTTAGGTCCGTCCAGTTCAGTCACTTGGTAAAAGTATTGCTTTATAAATAAACTGCTATTTAAATAGTTGGCTTGATGCTCCATCTTGGGATATCACAGTTAAACTTGGCTAATTTGTTTCGTGTACATTTATTCTTACATATTACTACCGAAACGGAAATTTCGAACTAGATTTTGGCATAAAAGTTTTGATATTTTCCTTGTAGGCAAGACTTTATTTTAATCGTAACACTTTAGCATTTATATAAGCAAAACACAGTCAACACAGAATACTGTGTTAATTTATGCCATGTTCTTTTACAATGACTAGTATAGGCTTAGATTTTATTAGCTAAGTAATAAATTTATCAAGTAAGAACTAAAGCTTTCATAGCACTTTAATACAAATACACCTTCTCGGGCTACCAGTGAGTTCAACGACTCAAAAATACGAGTTTTCGGAGTGTAAGATTGCATCCATCTTCAGAATAGTCCAAGAAGATATATTTGCAAGAATTTAATCCCATTAATTAGTTCCATAAGTTAATGCTAATAGCATGATTAATTAAATGCAAGAAATTAAAAACACTCGCAACATTGGATGTCGCCTTTAAGATATGATTTCTGGAATAGCTGAAATCGCCTGGAGTTTCGTTGGGATGTACGAATCAATTGAGAGATGTTTACTGGCCCTCGAGTAACTTGTCATGGTGACTCAGTGTAAAGCCGAAAAGTCCTGGCTCGAGTCCCATCCTTAGCATCGAACTTTCGAAATCTGATTCAACCTTCCAACCTTAATTTAATTACAGCTACTGTGAGAGAACTGTTATATGATGTACGCAAGTCCTAATGATTAACTAGAAGCCCGGAAGTGTACGTATTTGCAACAGTGCAAATCGCTTTTAAGATATATCTCGAAGTAACTGATAGTGCTTTGGTGGTTTACCTGGATATATGTATCAGACAAGTTAAAGCGCGTTCAGGTATATCTTTATGGCTGGCCCGAGAGAGTAGGTACGGCGTGCCGAAGAGCCATGGTTTATATCTCGGCCTTGACAAATCATTAAAGACTGGCTCAGCTATGCAAAGGAATATTATGGTAATACAAGTATAGCCTGCCCAAGCGCTCAGCCGTTTCGGACAAGGGCTCTGTAACCTATTTGTTGCGGATACGAAGTAGTCTGAATAGTATGTAAGATATAATTCTGGCCAAGTTGTATATTATGCTCTTGCTGTTTTCAGATTCTGCTGCATAGTCCTGCGGAGTTTCCCACGCTGCAGGACAAGTACTTCAGGGTACCTATGGACAGAGAGATTGCTGTCGGAGTGCATCCTCGAGTAATGCACACGAGTGAGTCGCTACGTAGTTACACACCAGACAGAAGACGCTGCTTCTTCAGCAACGAGCGGTTTCTGCGATACTTCCGAATCTATACGGAGCAGAACTGCGACTATGAGTGCCTAACTAACTATACGTACAAACACTGCGGCTGTGTAGCTCATTTCATGCCCCGTGAGTAACACTCTTTACTCAATACTCTTCTGTCAAGGCATGCGATTTGTGAGTGATTTACTTTCATCGTGTTATCTGGAAAGATGAATTGTGAGTTACATCTACACTTCAGTAAATGACAAAATGCTAATTTCGCTATATAGAGTTTTCGCGAATCCGCTCATTGAGTTACAGCATCACATTGTATGTAATAATACTATATTTGAGAATGATGCTTCTCAGGTTATTAGCAAACAGACTCATCTAATTAATTCTAGTATTCTATACTACACACTAGGTTATATTAATCACGCCTCTCTCACAGACTCCTTGATACACAGAATTACAACTTACAAGTAAACTTTCACGAGGGGCAAATAACATGGGACTTATTATGAAATATGATAAAACGTCAAAAGAAATATTTACATTCCTTGCTTTCCACCCGAGGGCCCACTCTTAGTGGGATTTTGCCCGATAATTTAGATACTGTCATGAGGACGTAGTAAAATGAAAAACGAGAGAGCATTATATTCACTTTGGATGAAGAATGGTATTGTATTACCTCTATATAGTAACTTTACACCAGAAAGTAACCACTTTGACCTTCTCTGCAGATGGTATTTCCCTTGGTTTCTTTCATCGAGATAACTCGTACAAATATCCCAATTACGGCAAACTACCGGTCCCAGACTCACAGTCACTTCCAGAAGACAGCATAATTGCTTTTCGCAGACATCATCATCGGATTCGTTAGTGTAAATATTGAGAGTGTTGTAAACTAAACACGTAAACATACCAACATCCTCCGATCGTTCTGTTTTATTATTTTACACACGTGTTCTGTTAGTTTTAGCTCTTTATTCGTAGTGCAAGCAATACACATCCCTCCGACTCAAATATGCCACATAGAGCAAATTGTTTTCACTCACAATCATACTCAAAACAGGGAAACACATGCGTGGACTATGGCAGACTGGATAGCCTATCAATTGATTGCCTGCCATTAGTCGATGGCGTAATGGATAACAACGTAGAATGCATGGTAACTAATTATGTTCCCTAATAACGACTTGTAAATGGCCATGAGGCGTACTATAATTCTCCGCGAGTTGTACAATTCTGCATAATTATACATTTAGCAATGTTGCATCCAGTAGTGTCAGAAAATCATCATTTTTACCTGCACCTCCTAAATGTTTGCTCTTTAGAGCCAGCAACTCATTAAACTTGATGTGAACTTAGAGATGTGATAGGACCCCCGCATTCATATTCGTTATGACGTATGACCAGAAGCGGAGGGGGACTTAACACCTCGACCTAAGGAGATCTTTTGTGCCTAGGTCCCTAACGGGGCGCTCCCGAGGGGGAGGGGTGAAGTGAGAGGAGACAGAGGGCGGACGGACCAGGAGAAACGATAGAGCAGACGGTAGGGTCCCCACATTTTCCAGGTTGAAACTCTCCGGGGCAGCTGGTATAACCGGCCCCCTTCAGGCCTACACATTCCACTGGGGGCCCCCGGACTCGGAGACCGCCCGCCTTCCGGGTCACGAAGCTTTACAGAGAGCATCTTTTTTCCCTGCCATGCAACGCCGATACTCCCGACGACGCTTGATAACAAACAAGCAAATGAAAGGTGAAGTGAAATAGAAAGGAGGTAAAATGGAGGGACAGGAAACTCTGGGGATGTATTTAACCTTCCCAGCATTCATCTAGCGACCCGTGAAAACCCGAAAAGCCCGTGGGTCAGTAAAGTCGGCCGTGGGAATCGAACCCACGCCTCTCGAATGCGAGTCACAAGAGCTACCGCCTGCGCCACCTCGCTCGGTTCATATTCATTACGTCCAAATATCTATATTTTGAAAAATATTATATTTAATAGCGTGTTTACACCTGCTTATTCCTTATAAGTAGTAGTTGATGTTCACCTATAAATTTATTTCAAAAGCACAAGGTGAGTAGGCGAGGCAGGATGCATCAGGGGCCCTGACACTTTTTTGAACGGTCCAAAATGTTTAAATTCGTTTATAAGTATAAAACCTACAACTATGAGAATTTTAATTAATAAAGCATTTTTAATTAAAAGATTGGCAACTTGCTGCTATTGTGATTTTCTTCTAAATAAAAGGCAATGACCTGCGTTTTCATAACTCGAGTTCATAAGCTTTTGAAGGTCAGTCGCGCACCTGTGTTGTTCACCCTATCTGTGACATGACAATCCTTGTGGGTCCAGACCTACCAACTCAGCTGGCGACCTCACGTCCAGATCAAAGGTAACGATCATCCAGCCCGTATGGGGAGACGATATGGCCAGCACTGTGATTCTTCCAGCTGGAATTTTGTTTTCCTGTTCTATAGACTGCTACCTACCTTAGCTCCTCGAATTCCTTACAATGCTCAGTGAGCACGTACCTCTACATGGGCCGGTAAAGCCACACCCACATGCTTAGGCTCGAAACTATGCATATTCCTGGCTGGGAGCTGGCACACCACGCTCCAACCCACAACGCCACGGTTCAGGACGTATTCTTCACTCGCCTCCTCCAACACTAGGAGCATGCAAGGACCTTATTCTTAAAGTGATCCATCTTAAAAACAAATAACTTAAAAATTATTCACTCTTCTGTATTTAACGATATTGTGCGGTTTGTCTTGTGATAGCAGTAAGACTAGGAAACATGGCCGATAATGATTTTAACAAGATAGGCCTAAAACTTAATAATGTATTAATTATTTCTAACATTACTTTCATCTCAAAATAAGCTTAAATAACATCTTATGTACCACAATACACTTGCAGCATGATTAAATTGTTCACTGAAATAATTACATAACGGCACTGTGTAATTCCATTATTATTATTAAATTATTATTGGTGGTGGTGGTGGCGGCGGTGGCGGTGGCGGTGGTGGCGGTGGCGGCGGCGGTGGAGGCGTTATCATGCAGGTTTAACTTCGCGCTCTAAATTGTGTTTCTATAATGGCATTATTTTCCTTAGGAAGGTGCTCCTGAGAAACTTTAAATAAATGTTCCAAATAATTAGAAAACACAATTTCACAGTCTCTTAATATATAATTAGTAGAAGTGACAGTAAAATAATCTGACACTAAAGAGAATTATTAGTACAAAATAGCTTAGTAAAATGTTTTGAGTAAATTATAAAATTGGTATCATATGTACACAAATAATATATTTGAAAGGATCACACAAAATACATAGTGTTAACAAAAAATTAATAAGGTTCATCATACTATCTGTGTAAATTCTCTACATATAATCCCAGCAGATTATATGTGTATTAGTACACTTCGTTTAGTTATACCTTCTTTTGTGTGAATGTCAGTTATTTTGGCGTACGGTACTCTTGAGAATTCGTTATCATGGCAACATTACCTAGTTTTATCTAATACTTGATTGGTTTTCCAGGAACTAAGGATACTCCTGTTTGCGGTCCAGCAAAAGTTTCGTGTGTCTTACATCTAAGAGGTAAGGGTTACAGCATGACAGCTGATAAAGTAGTTTCTTAGGTTAAGCATACACCTTATGTGGAGAGGAATCGTTTCCTCCACGTTCTTTCTTTCCCTTAATTCCATATTACTTTGTTAATGCATATTTTCATTCAAAATGTGTGCAAAATATATGCACTTGTTATTATTGAGCATGATCATTTTATTAGAAAACGCATTAATTTCGGGAGCAAATTATAAAGAATTAGAAATAATACTTGAAAATATAGTACCTATCATTTATTTTGGATACAAATGTTAAACTTGCTTTATTTACTACTCACTACAACCCGTGTTTTTCCTAAAGGTATACCATGGGGTATTTACAGTGTATTTACAATATGCTATTATATATAATTGAACAATTAACGGTTTTTAAGTTTGTAGAAGATGAATTTCAGGATCCTGGTAACGTTGACCGTGTTGATATGGTATTTGAGCACTTGATTAGTGGGAGACTTCGAAATACTGCAGGTCTTTGGATAACAGTGTGCATCATGAGATGATGTGCCGTTTGTATTGCTTTTTTAGGATAGTCGCAAAGTCGTGAGGGGGCCTTGTTAATTTTGTGGAGGAAACTTCCGTGATTCGTTAAGAATTGCGTGAGCATGTAGTTTGTCCAGAGCTGTAGAGAGAGTCTGTGGAAAATAGTGGGTATGAACAGTTTGGTGTGGGCTGCATCTTTAATATGTTAATACGTTAATGTGTGTTGAATTCTAGATTGTTGAATAGTAGTTCTTCAGTAACTGCTTTCCCCTACTCAATGGGATTTTGCTGTAATGTATGGTGGTTCTATAGCTTGGTTCTGCATATAATATATATACAGGGTGGACCATTTAAGTTGAGACTCTACAATATCTCCAAAACTAAGCGTTTAGAATGAAATGCCTTTAATATACGTTGCTTGATATTATGGGGGGGAAAGTAAATCCACTAGTCGTGTTTTGTTTGGAGGACGGTCTGATAGTCATTTCAGAGACAATTTAATTTTTTTAAACGGGAACCTACAATAAGGGTCAAATTAAATTCACTCTAAAATGACCATCACAACGTCCTCCAAATAAAACACGACTAATGGCATTTACTTTCCCTCATAATTCCTAGCAACTTTTATTCAAGGTATTTCTTTCTACAACGCTTAGTTTTGGAGGTATTGCACAGTCTCAACTTAAATGGTTCACGATGGATGGATGGATGGATGGATGGATGGATGGATGGATGGGTGGATTATATTAATCTCTTAAACTGGTATCACAAAAATACGGAAGTATTCATTTTGCAGAAATATTTTCTCAAGGTATAATGGCATTAAAAATAAAAGATGAGTGTAACATAAATCCTATTTTACAAAATAGAAACCCGCTTTTTTCACAAAATGTAAGCCAGCAAAGATGTTGTTAATATGATAGAGGAATTAGAACGTTTTAATACTGAAACTAATGAAGATTTGTGTTGATAGAAACATTAAATCCCTTATGTAGTCACGAAACTAAGAATTAGGGTAAAGAGATGGAATGGTTATACGGCGCGAACAGTAATCGGCTGATTCTTCTAGTCCAGTCATGGCCCGGTTCGTTATATTGGTGCTAATTAAATTAAATTTAGTTTTATTTATGGACGCTCTTTAACTACTGTGGTCCTTAGCTTCCCATTCTATATTGGGCGTGAAACACCGGTAATTTTGCTCAGAGGCCTCTTTATCAGGCTTGAGGTTCTTTTACGTGCCTTAAATCTACGACACGGAACCACCGGCTTTACTTCCCTTCCGAAGGAAGCCGTGTTAGGGATTTTTACGCCCGAAAAATCCATCGCCCTCCGCCGGGTTTGAACCCGCGACCTTGGGAACTAGAGGCTAGCACGGTACCATTAGTCCAAGGAGGAGATAAATATATAGGTGTTGCCTAATATATCCACATTCTAAATAAACAAATAAATTGCTAGTGAAATTCGTAGAAAAGGTACTGTTACATCATTAACTTTTTTAATGTTACCATTACTGCATAGCTCCGCTTTGCACCATAGCCTATCTCGTTTGTTACCATTAGGGCGGCGTACATCAATCTGGAGTAAGTTCTACTTTCGCAGTAAACTACTATTCAATTCAACACTCGGTGACTTCCATACGAGAGTAAACTACTTCCGAAGAATTTTACTCCTTTCAAATATTCCCAGATTAAATTACCACAGAGGTAAATGTCGGAGAGCACCGTCATGTAGTATGTTACTACGGAATTAAATGGAGCGCAAATATAGGTTAGAATTTACTCTCCTGGATAGAGTAACTAACCTATCGATTGAGCTAAAATACCGTATCGTATTTGGAGGAAGATATTTTTGACGTGTTCATGGGTTACTTAGATTACATTGATGATCTCGTTGAAGAAAACAAACGGAATGCAATAGTGGTATGCGAGAACCATGTGATATTTATACAGAGGGAGAAAGTTCAATGAACATTTCGGTATTCGGAAAGAATCTTATACACGCCTTTTGAATCTGCTTGGAGAACATTTCAATAAAACTCAGACACAAATTCAGTTCTATAATCCAAACTGCAATTATTGTTATGCGTCCTATGAGTGTTTGGTATCGGAATATTTCAGATGCTTGAATTTAACGTAATATGACAGTATTGCACTGTATTAAGTGGAGATATTTAGAACTGACTTAATGCGATTTAACTTAAAAGTTGGGCAATGTCAAGCTTTTCCTTCCCGTTACGCCAAGTTTGATTTCACATGATAATTAAAACCAATCAGAACTAGCTTGAAGTAATAAAAGAACAATCAATTAAGAGTCATTCCCATTACGTTAAGTGTATGCCAATTATATCTTTAATTTACCCGTATTTTCATGTAACGTTAAGTAAAGTTGATCGTAATCCCGGTATTACAGGCGATCTTATAAATAAACGTTCACTACGTGTCTGCTGGTCGTGTATTTCATTGCGTTGTTAGAGCACTTTTGAGTTTAAGATCAAGGTACCTACACATATAAATATACACGAGTGTTAAGAAAATAAAAGGCAATTCTTCTTCACTTTCACAGATCTCTCACAAATTGTGTGTGGAATTGAATGCACGCATGTCACTATGCGTGTGTCCATCCGTGAATATGGTGAACTTTTCTGAAATCAGAAAGGGTATTTCTCCATCAACACGGAGGTGATCTGCGATGCAAAATGAAGATTAGAAACATTGTTTCAGAATTTTAAGCTGCTCTTCAGTCGTTTCCCTACAATCGAATTATTAAATTCGTCAATCACGACTTTCCAGTATTTCTCTTCCAGTATCTTCATAACACCTTTTTTACACTCATATTGTTTAAATGGATTTTCTTTATCTCTACCAACAAACATTTATCTCTTTCGCTGACGTTTCTCCCCTTTCCCTCCGCACATAACCTTAATCATGATCGCATCAAGTAAATCGCGCAAACAAAACAATACTTCCGGGAGTAATGAGCTCTTACTTCCGTAGTCGTAACTAAAAGAGTAAATTTTAATTGAGCTCTCCAACGTTACTTCCGAAGTAAATTGCTCCCGTAGTAACCTACTTCCGTAGTGAGGACTTCTTTAGTAAAAGTTACTTCCGAAGCAATTTACTCCAAAATAGTGCACGCCGCCCTTAGAGTAGAGAATATGAGCTAAGAATTTCGCTGAAATGATGTAAAGTGATGCATTCTAGATCACTACTAAGAGGTACTAGCAGGTAATGACGAAATAAATGCACAAATAAAAATTTATTTTCTAAGTTGCTATTACTCAAGATGAAAACGTTTCAGCGGTTTTGTGAAACCCAGATACAAATCTGCCTATGCAGATAAGCCAAGCTGAAAACTAAGCACAGCAGGCTTTCATGTATTCATCCTCTTCTTTAACTGATTATACTCCTCTTTGTAGGACTTATATCCCCAAGAACTTACAAGTCAATGGTATGAGTCAGTAGCCTGTCGAGGAGCAAGCAAACTCTAGATCATAGCATATCCAGGATCGGTGTTCAGCCCAATGCCTGAAAAAGAAGGAAATGAAATGTAGTGATGAAAGGGGTGATGGGAAAATTCCCGGATCAAATTATTCAACCCAGCATTCACCTTTGCGGCCGTGGAAAATAGCGAAAAAACCTTCAGACAGATTGGTCGGCCCGAGCGTTTGAACAGGGGACCACCCAAATGCGGACCACAGACGTTACCGCCTGAGCCATCCCGCGCTCGGTGCTTTCAAAGAAATGTTTAAGGAAAAATGAAATGGTCCAACTCGCCAATGTTAAATTTAACAAGTCCATAACCTTTTTATATGCAGATACCCAAGATAACACTATGAAAACTTCACAAGATATCTTACAATAACACCTTTTTGAGTATACTGATCTCTTTCATTAGTGTTTTCTCTTTAATTTACCAATTCAGATTATTTTAGTTTAAATATTTGTACATTTTTACTCATTAAAATTCCTTACGCTTTAAAATAGCATTTGTCTTAACCATTGTAGGTCCATAATAAAAGCAATATTTCAAAGCTTTGGCATGAAAGATTCCTAAGAAAACGGTTCCTTTTTTTTTTTTTTTTTTTTTGATAAGTCAATTTTTTTCAGAAATTGAAATTTCAACAGTAATCGCAGCTATGTAGCAGAAACTTTTATTTTAAAAAAAACAAACGTGAAAAATCAAGAATGTACTAGTAGTAAATGCCGCCAAATTTGCTATTTAGATAGCTCTAAAATTTAGACTAAACCAAACCTTCTGCAATGATGGTTTGTGAGATATGAACGAGTAAGGATAGAACAGAACCTGAATCATAAAGTATGCAGCATGACAATTAAAAGAACATCAAATATAGTTTTGATCAATCAAAATCAATAAGGTGGTTGCTAAGTCAATCAGGAAAGTGCATATAGTAATCTTATGTACAAAATAACATTATTCTTACATTATAATTGCCAGTTAATCTCCCCTTAACTACTTAAAATGACTTGTGTATAAGACAGTGTAGGTATATTCAAGTTTGAAAAAAGCATTAAATCTGTTTATTTAATCATGTTTCTGTACCGGTCTTCTTCTTCCAGATTTATTTTCATCGGACGAGAAAGAGCAAATCAGTTGCAATTGCATGCCAGCCTGCAGGGAATTAAAATACGACCTAGAGACATCCCAGGCCTTCATACAATGGAAAGAATTTTTCAAGGCATTAAGTTTCTCCCCTGGCCCATGGTAAGCTCAAATAAATCTCTGTATTTTAAAGCAGAGCACTTTTAAAACAAGTCATTTTTGTACATCAGGCTTCCATGTCCCAAAAAGCGGGAGATTTAGGATTCCTCTAGTCGTACCAAGCTTTCATTCTTTTATTTAATGGCGTACATTAAAGTAGTTTGTTGTTCTGTTAATTTATTTCGGTTTTTGCTGTTCTGTGTAGCTCTTCCTATTGCTTTTGATGCAATATCCAGTTTTGAGATGCATAAAAACAAACTATAGATGATGTTTTTGCTAGAAGAACCAACCATCAGCGGATCTGAGGGAGTCAGAAACTGAGGTTAGGACTCACATATGCTAGAATTTCTTCCAGTTTTATGTTTCCAGCTTGCGCCTAGAGAGAGCACCAGCGATGTTTCATGTCACGACCTCCTAGAATAATCTCTACAGTGAGGAGTCTAATATGTACAATATGGATCTAACATACCGTGCCTGAGGAAGAGAATGATAAAGTTAAAACTTGGCCAAGCTTCTTTCTCGTTCTCGGGCCCGGAAAACCTTCCCGTCAATTGTGAACGCTCCCATTACAAAACATGTATTTCAACTTTGCCGTTCTCGTTCTGGTTATCGCTCTCGGTTGTTGGAACCAGCCTTCATTCCTCCAGCGGCTTTGCTATTTGTTTCTGTGAATATAACATTTTAACTTGATTTTGAGGTAAGGCATTGTTTCTTAATGCAGCAGTTGGTACTAAGCTATAATATGCCTTTATATAACGATGTGTTCTTAAACAGAGCGGCAGTAAAACTTACTGTTACTGTGTATGTTTTATTCTGTGCATAAGAACGTAAATTCAGTGCGAGATGAGAGGCTCGCCTCACAGATCCAACTTACAAAAACTAATTAATTATGAATGAATATACCTACAGTGTGCAAACATAAATTGGGTTACATTATTCTGTTCCTAGTTTTATTATTCACATTTGTCTTTTCTGCAGTTTTGGTTTTGATATCTCTCACGGTATTTTTCACACAGTTCACACACGAAATCTTCATTTGGCTGGTGAAATCTCTTGTTTAGGCAGAACTTGTGATGGCAACAATGTGTTGCGTATCGAGTTACTACGTGTCAGAGCTCGTAGTTTTCCTGTTTCCATTTATCCGCCATTATGGCGTTGATTGAGTAGAAATACTTCCTGATAATGTTTTTTTTTCCTAAGAGTATTTGGCGTGTGCTCTTGTAGCCTTGGTGTTTGACAGGGGTATCTGCGTTCTGATTTCTTCTATGAAGAAAGTTAACTTAGTTAAGACGTAAGTTAGTCTTAATGGCGCTGTCGTCCCGATACCAGGATTCGTTTCATATATTGGGCTTTGACTTTCTCTAATGTTATGAGGTCGTTGATTTTTGGTTTGTACCATATTATGTGGATCCCGTAAGTTGCTGTTGGTGCTATGGCTGCTTTGAATAGTGTCATGCTGTTTTATTGAGAGTTTTTGTGGCTGTTGGATGTCGTAAATTACTGTTATTACTGTTGTTACTTTTCTTTCGCATGAGTTTTGAAGGATGTCAGTGTTACTTGGAGAGTAACTCCAAGATATTCGAATTTAGGTACTACTTCTGGTGGTTTATTTTGAACGGTCAGTGTGTCTTTTGGTGGGAGTTTATTACCTCTTCTGAAAATCATTTGCTTGGTTTTTCCAGATTTAGTTGTAGGTCTTTTTCAGGGTCCATGAGATGAGTCTATTTAGCATTTTTGTGGTTCTTCTTTGTCTTCTGAACCTATTGTCACGCCGTCTTACGCAGACTACAACTAATGAGGGTAATTTATAAAGCGGTCAGACCTCGCTTCGTGGACAGACCTTGCAGTGGCTACATAAGCTGATGCATCCTGTCATATCTGTGAGAAGTTATCATATGGTAACATCTAAAGAGATTCTGAGACTGTTAAGTAACTTCTCGAGTGTGTAGCAAGCATTAGTAAAACCGCAAATAAAACGCGGCAGAACTGAAATGCAAAATAAAAAAGAACTTTTAAAAAGTACCTTCATACAGTGAACACAGCACAACAAATCTGTGCTTGCCTCCAAGTTAACAGCATTGGATATGTTGGCTCCGCTCAACGAACACAGTACTTCACATTTACCAATTAGGACTTGCTAACTATCCTTTTTGTGGTGGAATGATATTTAAAATCGTTTTCCTGTAATTAGTTTTACAAGATAATGTTCACCAGCGAATTAAAACTTCAACGTTTTATTTAGACCACCTTAAGCTCTAATTTGATACAAAAATTGTACTTTTAGCTTAAATTTGTTGGATTTTGCGAAAATGTATGAAATTTAAGGGTTGCGAATAAGATCTAACGTTTTGTTGGATAGGCTACTGAACGAAACAACCCCCTAAGAAGTATTTCAGAACATCTGATAGAGACTTGAAACGTTCTAAGGATTACATTAAACTTAATAGAACGCATTTTCAAGAGCAAAAAAAAAAAATGAAATTTTGACGACAATTCTTTTTAGTGAATCCTTTAAGATGAAAACTGCTTGGATAAAAAACCTTTCTTTTTTTTCTTCTTTTTATTGCCACTTTTTCTGATTTCTAAAGTATAATTCACATAGAAATCCTATCTAACAGCATATTATATATGTTACAAACTTTTTTCAGCAGCAAAAACTACAGTTTTGAACATCTTATCACTTTCCTCCATTCTTGCCTATTGGAGCATAAATCTTCCTCAATTTCCCAATCCATCATTGCCCCTCTAATTCTTTGACTCCACGTGCTGTGCGGTCCTCCTTTTCTCCTCCTTCTCGTGGGTCCACTCCATTATTCTGTTGGGTAATCTTTCATCATCCATTCTTTTAGCATGTCCATACCATTTTAATTGTTTTTGTTGAATAAAATCTAAAATTTAATTATGAGTATTCATATTTTCTTTTATAATATCATTTCTAATTTTTCTCTTTTGGATATCCTAGCAGATATCCTCCAAAAGTCCATTTTTGTTATCAATAATTTTCTTTTCAGCTGATAGTTCATAGCTATGCCGGAGCTATAGGTTATAGTACTCCTTTGTTTTAAAAATTGCAGTTTTCGTTTCTTTTGAGACCCGTTTACTCCATAATATACCATTCAAGATAGATGTAGGATACTTGCCTGTTAGTTATTTTACCATGTAGTCTACTTAATGTGTTATTTATTGTAATGCCTCTGTAATTTATTTTTATTTATAAAATAAACTATTGCGCTCATTTATTGTAACTTCAACTTTGAAAGTCGTTTCTCAAAAGTTCTCCTATTGCTTTAATTTAGTTTTATTTTATTTGCTGAGCCATTTCTGAGAAAATTGGCATCTGTAATTAAAAGAATACCTTTACATAAAGATTTTATGATCACTTAATTCACATATTTTAATGTGATCAAGTATTTAGCATTGCCACAAGTGCTGGATTCAGTTGCTACCGCTAGACTCAGTTTCAAGATCAGGTCAAAACGAGAATTGAGTCCTAGCAGCTGCATAGCACAGAGGTTTGCCGCTCTTTGAGAGTAAAATTGTGTTGTGTGTTGGATAATATTCATTAGGGTTGAAAGCGTATTTTTCTGTAAGATGCATATGTGAAATGCTCTTCTGGATAAATGTCCATCGTAAGTTTCTAGCAGTGCAGCCATTCATAAACTCCTAAATATTTTGTTTTAATGAACTCTAATATTCATATATTGAGGTGAAGAAACACTGAAAGAAATAGAAATACAACGAATGTGCTCGTAATTGTCCGTAATCAAGGTCTTTAAACAGGTTGTCGATTCGTCCCCCCCACCCCCCCTCTCCCCGCAAGAACTCATGTGAGGCAAAAAGTGACTTGTGGATAAAAGTTGATTTTTTTTCCTCACAGTGAAAACATTTCTCAGTAAGTATTCGGCGCGATGAACGCAAAGTGAAAATAATAATCATTTTTATATGATTAACACAATATATAAGGAAAATCTATAAACTGGTAATGAGCAAAGATAATCGTATGAGTGTGCAACAAAATTTATCAAAATTACTTCGATTAATACCATAGAGAAAATGTATTTTCTCCTCTTACGGTACCTTAGGCAGTGATATTCGTTACAACACAACGTATTCAAACAGAATTATACTCCCGATAAAAGGTGTAAAAATGTTACTTTATATTGGTTGATTTAACTGTTCACGGGTATGCTGTTTAGTAGATGAATTACAGCATGGTGTAAGCAAGTATAAAACATCTAATAGAGGCCATAAATGAAAAACTTTAAAGCCTAAAAGCTGCGAAATTATGTATTTGCTTGTGCTAAGTTCATTTCAAAGTTTACATAGTTGTAATGTTGTAATAAACTCCATCAAACATTAGGATTTCGAGTAAAAATAAATATAAATTATATTTAATTTCTATAAGCTTTTCTTTTTCCAAACAAATCAAGATAAATGAGGTTCCAACCAATGGATTAATCATCAAACTTCATGACAATTTGTCACTAACGGCAACTGCTTTTTTACAGGTTAAAAATATCCCTAATGAACGTATTCTATAATGACAACCAATTTGTAACCAGCAAAAGAAGCGAGCTCTACGGATTCTCTGATTTTCTAGGTAAGCATATTTTAGAGTACAATAAGCAACAACTTTAATCAAAGGTCCTATATAAATCTAACCAAACAGTTAAATGCAAACTATTTAACTTATAAGTTCGAAACATACCGAAGGAAGCAATGACATTCGGAAAAATTTCTCACCTTACCCTTTCAGCTTTAATCGGTCCTCCACTCTCGCCAAAGACAAATTTTTCTTTCGTTACACCAATACAACTGGCAACGCTTCTATCAAAGATTAATAATCTACATACCTGCAGATCTCCTCCTCTCCTTACCTTTTATGCTTGTTCTACTCGGGGCACAATTTGTCTGGCATGCAAACGCTTTCAGGTCATTCTAACATCTCCATAGTGATTTACTCAGCTCTGGGTTAATTTATCAGTAGAGCTCGGAATTTACTTATTTGCCTATTTTGTTTCCTTGTTTAGAATAGCAGCCTTTGTATATATAAATATGTTTATTTGAGTAAAATACAATAATTTTATTGTACTTATAATTGCCTTTTTTCATTGCATGTATCTTTTCGTAACTTAAGGGCCTATTATGGCTCTGTTTTTTTTAATGAGATTTCTTAGCACGGTTTTTGTCTATCGTAATTTTATCATTTTATTGGCAGTTACTTAGTAATAGATTAATTATTAATGTGATGTTAACCTTGCAATTAATATTTCGCGCTCTGAGGTAATGAGCCATTCTTAACATGTATGAGGAATTTTGTAATATCGATATTCCTTTCCTAATGTCAGCAGTTGCATTGTGTAATAATAACATAGTAGCCACTTAGCACAATAAAGCCTGCACTAAACGGTCAACTATAAAAAAGCTATTGTTTTACGACTGGGAAATCCTTCATTTTAGTTTTAACACCTCGCTTTGCTCATTAATACGATTACTTTATTACTTTCTGCTTCCTGCTTTTTTTAAGTCTTTCGCCGCCTACTGCGCCGAGCTCTAGTTATTGGATTCTCAAAACGCTTCCTCATAGTACATTTTGGATGACGGTAAAAATGATAAATGTTCCTTGCACAAGTCCAAATAAGAATGTATACACCTATCTGGATTCAAGCGACCGAGAAGTAAGGCCCCATTTATGCAAACGATTTTGTGTCGCACAAAAAGTGCTATGGGATCTGAAAGTACATTAAGTTTAATGGAAGCATTTACATCACGCGACGCGACAGTCGCGCAAGATTCTTTGTGTCGCGCGAACTAAAACATACGTTGCATGGTCTTCAGTTCGCGCGACACACGGGACAGTTGCATGGGCTCAATATACATGGGTATATATGGACCTGTTTATGCATGTCGTGTTGCCGCATTGTGAGCAAAACAGTCGCTCTCACTTTTGGGAACCCAGAGCAGTAGTTTTCACTTTTCAGTGTGGTTTGTGCTTTCACCTTTTGTGGGAGTGATCTGATTTTCGTCGTTCAGATTTTGGTCAAGTATGAACACGGTACATTTTACACAAGAAATTTATGTTAGGAGTTCAATTTGGGAAGTCATCTCAGAAAATTACGACAAAGGAAAGGCCGCCAATAAGACCAATGTAGTTAAAGGCGGGATATAAATGGAACTAAAAAAAACCATTTTCGTCTGTTTCTTCGAGATGACAGTCTTTAGCAATAGTATAACACATGCGGAAACATGCTAACTGTTAAACCAAATGTGGAAATGGACTGATAGAACTGACATCTCCAACATTATACAGCCTTACACTTATGTTGCATGTATAAACAGACCACTAGAGATTCTGCCGCGTAGCGTCATTCTTTGCCGCGCGACACAAAATCGCTTGCATAAATGGGATCTAAGTGAAAAGAATCTTGATAGTTTCAGATATCCTTTGAGGAGTTTGAAAAATTACTTTTATATGCTTTATTGCATCAGAGGATCTCAATATAGTTTTGTGTAAATGACATAAATAAATTTGGATATAATAATAATGCCATCTTGCTAAGGTAACAAGCTTTATTGTTATTATTTATAATCTTAGGAATGTTTTTTCTTTTCAGCCAGCTGTGGAGGTCTGCTAGGCTTCTACTTGGGCTTCAGCATCCTGAGTCTAATTGAAATACTGTATTTCTCCACCATGAGAATTTTTACCCCACTGATTTCCCTCAAGTTCGGTTCGAAGAATAAGGACCTAAATATCTAAATCAATTTATACAACAAAATTAAACAAAATATATTCATGTACATCAATCATGAGAATTCTTAATTTGAAGTTATTTGCAAAGTGTAGTTATAAAATGATGAGCGGAAAGGACAAAGAGCAACTGTTCCTTTTAGACTTTTGCTGTTCAGAGATAGTAAACTAGGCCAAATCATAAACTGGGAGTAACAGAAGAAATATTAATATAGATACTCAATCACTCATTTTGTGGTAGGAGAAATAAGCCCTAAGAGTAGTTTTAGGGCTTCTGCACGCATAAGCCACATTTTAGTACCTCAATATTAGTTGTAATGTACCCTCAAATTGATATCAACACTCCAGGGTTTCATTTGTTTGTTTTCGTCTTTATCCTTTCACGTTTGATTCTGTTCGTATTAAAGTTACAACCAAAGATATATATTAATTTGGGAAAATTGATTATTATTGTTGTTGTTTTAAAGTTAAATCATACTTGAAAAGGTAAAAATTGAATGCCACTACCGTCCTCGTGCCGCAGATCTTCGGCTCTCCCAGCCGTGCCATTAGCGAGATACCTGTATGCGCATTGAACTTTCTCATTTGATTTACGTGTCCTGGTAAACCTTCAAGACCGTCGCAAAGATTTGAAATATACGTCAAAGACGACTTACAATGTTGTAGGTGTTTTTAATTTCGGGCAGTGTTCATTTATGTTTGGTAATTGTGCATTCACCTAACAATGTGCAAGTACTAGGTTGTAAAAGTTGAACCAGACCTGAGATTCAATTCTCCGTGGCGATGCTCTTACCGCTTGAGCTACCGTGGTGAGATACCCCTAGCGCTTTAAATTAAAACAAATATTTGCAAATTCGAGCTCGCCTTTAAGATTTGCAGCGCTACTACAGAGTGGAAGGTGTAAAGATGTCCGTAGTTAAAGTATTTATTCCACATCACACGCTAAATTAAATACTATAACACTTATCCTTCTCCCTCAGCACTTGGGTCACTTGAACAATAACTTGCTTTTATTCGATCAATACTTCTTAATTGGAATGTGTAATACAGTCATATCTAAGATTAATATACTAAGATTAATTACAACTGACCAGGGCCAATTCTAACCGACCCCGAATGTGCAAATAACGTACCACAAATAAATAATGACAATTTTAAACAAGTTCATTGGATTTTTCCTCTGCATCCTTTTTAGGAAACCAACACATTTTGCTAAGTTTGCTATTGAAGTTTGCACAGAATCGCAACTTTTCCAATGTACTTATAGTTGATAACGCCGGGGAATGGGCGATCATTGCAAATGATCCTGAGTCACGCTGTCCGGTTGTGATGGGAGATGAGGACTGCAGTTATTTTTTCACTAAGGGGAAACTAAGTAAGAGATCGAGGGATAAGTATGAAACTTTTTGCAGAGGGATAACACCTAAATTTTATTCTAATGTATACGCAAGTGAAACGCAACACTGGAATTTATCAAATTAAATTTCTAGGTTAATATTTCCAGGTCTTAGTACAACCTCCTCGCATTCACACGGATACGAGTATTATAATTTATTATTATTATTATTATTATTATTATTATTATTATTATTATTATTATTACTCTATTTATTTTACGTCGCCTTAACTCCCTGGGCATATCGCGATGGATCTGTTGGTGGATAACTCTTAGAACGATATGTGATGGATCCCTGTAACCAACCGCTCCGTCACGTGTCACAGAGACCCTAGCGCATAGCGGATCTTCTGCTTCGTGCCGTGCAGATGACATTAAGGTGCCGTCCAGTCCAACTGCCGCTCTCATATAGAAAGGTGGACAGTTAGCCTTCTAGGCCTCATCCCTGTAACCACCTGCTTCTTGCTGTGCAGATGGCATTAGGGTGGCGTCCAGTCTAACCGCCGTCTTCACACAGAAAGGCGTACAGTTAGTCTTCTAGGTCTCATCCCTGGAAATGGCATCTTGCTTCGTCACGGGCCAACAGAGATCCTAGCGCTGGATATGAGTAGTGCGATTAGTTACACCAGGAAAGGAAACCGCCAATAACACAAACATTACCCATGCAGAAAAATGTATTCTGCAGCTGAGAGAAGACCCAGAAATGCAAACGAATAATGAAGAAATAGCTTGAATAGTTGACGTTCCTCACTGAATTATTTTATCAACAAATAAATGTGATGACCGAGCGGGATGGCTCAGACGATAACGTCTGCGTCCAGCATTCGGGAGGTCCGGGTTCAAGCCAAAGGCTTTTTCGCGGTTTTCCTCGGTCGCTAGGCGAATGTTGTGTTGAATAATTTGATCCGCGAATTTTCATATCGTCACTTTCTTCACTACATTTATTTCTTTCTTCTTCACCGCTATGCCAGGCATTGGGCTGATCCAGAGTTTGCTTGCTCCTCGACAGGCTATTGACTCAAGGCATTGGCTTGTAAGTCCTTGGGGGTGTAAGGCTTGCGAAGGGGAGGGTAATCTGTTAAAGAAGAGGATGAATAAATGTGATTAAAAAAACCCTTAACATTACGAATGTATACATCCAATGATACTCGTAGGGCTTTTGAACTATGACAAGATTTATCAATGCCTACTACATCTGAAGGTACAATTCCGTGTCACATACGAATGGTAGATGAATTACGTTTTGCAAACAGGGATGTTGTTTCATTGTAACCTTATGTAGGCAAAAGAGTATAAGCGTGCCTAACGAAGCTAGAATGATGTTCCAGCAAGATATGCCATTGTTTAATTTGGTTTTCCTGCGTTAAGTGCTACTTAGATATAAAATTTGGGCGTTTAGTTTGTTCTAGAGCCTATGTTATGACGCGTTTTCTTCAGTTATTTATGATTAAATATCAGTGTAAATGATTTTAAAATATAAACATTCATAAAGCTATACTTCCTCTATTCTGATATAGAGCTGTGTTTCCTACTCATTCATATCATGGTTAGCGTTGCGGCTTGTGCTCATTTTAATGCAAGTGCCTTTTTTAATGCTTGGAGATTTATTACTTTCCCTACTACGTATAGTAAGTAAGGGATGTGTTGCATTCCACTCAAAAATTCGATACCAGATTTCATCGGAAATACATGTTTTAAGGCGTCCTGAATTCAAATAAAGCATTTTTGAAAACATGTCCATGTATCTGTGAACAGCATAACTCAAAAACGAAAATTCGGATAAACACCAAACAGGGTATTTAGCTTTAATGTCTTCCAAACATGAAGATTTTCAACAAAATTCCTCCACCCCAAACTACCCTTTGCATGAAACGCTTTTCTAAAAGTTTTATTTTCTAAAAAATGGCTCTAACGATTTTGGTTAAAATACCACGTATTAAATATATTTACATAACAAATAAAATGTATATCTTGAAATTTCAGAGTACAGCCAATGAAGTCCTCTTCATTCGGAAGGAATTTTATATAATTTTGTATAATTGGTAAACGCTAAGTGACTACATAAAAAACATGTAGATCTCTTTAAAACATACAATTTATTTAAAATAAGATTTTTGTGGCATACGCCATTTCTGAGATATCCGTCATTAAAAGTTCGAATTGTTCATTTCTTGATCATTCTCTTAAAAGCCCTTTCAACATTCAGTTGTTTCTCACGATTGCATGGAAACAGTATGGTATTTTAAGACCAACGCATAGCATCCAATTCTTAAACATTTGATTATCGTTATTCTCTCTGTATTTATAACCAAATGGTAATATAGTTATTTGAGCAGAGGTTTATTTGGATTAAAATGCAGCAGACAGAAAAATAAGCTTGAGTAAGAATAATGTGTATACCCACTAATAAATGATAGAGGGTAGAGAAAGTCTGTGAATGCATCACATAAGATTTTTTTCTGCTTTCGACGACTTCAGCTCTTACTTTAAACATGTATAACTACATAATTATATATCTTCCATCCTGGACCTTTACTCAAAAGTTTTTAACTTAAAATTCAATACAATGAAAGAGGAATAAATAACTTATAATACATGTGTAGTATTTATGCCTTTATTCTGAGAACACAAAGCAACGTCAAAAAGAAGGCAATGCATTCAACCAAGCAGTGTGTAATGTATACAACAGGGTTTGAGTTTGAAATGTAAATACCTACTGGCCCATATGCTATTTAACTAATATTTAAAGTGAGTGTAACCCATTAGATTGTAAAAGAAGTCTTGATTTCCACTGTTCTTAATAAATATGTTACAAAAATTCTTTCTTGCTTTTATTGCATATGTAGAAAACAATTCTAAATAAGAGATTTGGTTTGCTTTAGTCTCGTAATCCCTTGTATTGCGAGTAAGTGAATACTCTTCATATTAATCACTTTGTAATGTTTACAGCGACGGTAGTAGGACTATGACTAACTGCGGAGGGTAGCTTAACGCCTCGACCTCAAGATCTTTTGTGCCTGAAGCCCCTTATGGGTGCCTCGGGAGTAGGGTAGAAATGGGCATTCACGCGCAGTTAATTTATGCATGGCTATTCATATGCAAATGAGCTCCCCCACCTCCTCTCCCCCCCACCTCCTCTCCCCCCACCCCCTGCTACTTGCCATGGGCATTCTGGCGCAGTTAATTTATGCATGGCTATTCATATGCAAATGAGCTCCCCCACATCCTCTCCCCCACCCCCCGCTGTGCCTTGGTAGTTTTAGTTGCAGCTGCGGTCGTAAATCATGTTGAGTACAATGGAGGCTTGACAGTTAAGCAATTAAGGCTGTCAATCAACTGTCAAAACGAACAAAGGGGTCATAAATTTAAGGTTCTGTAACAAAGGCGAGATGTTTTTCCTACCCACCCCACATTAGGCCATTTCTGCACCTGGTCAGTTACCCACCCCCACTTCCATTGTGTGTCGAACACGTGGCATACTCGTTCCACTAGCTTTTAACAAAAGAACAATGCTTAACCTTCAGCTGTCAAAATGAACAAAGCCCATGATGAATTAGGGTTGTAACAAAGCCTGACCCTTTCCATTGTGTAAGAGATTCTATTGTGTGTGCCTTTCTATAGTCCTTGGCAAGGCTAGTTTAGAAAGACACCTGCAGTGTTCCCATCCCAATAACAAAGCCTGACCCTTTCCATTGTGTAAGAGATTCTATTGTGTGTGCCTTTCTATTGTCCTTGGCAAGCATTCTTTAGAAAGACCACCTGCAGCGTTCCCATCCCAATAACAAAGCCTGACCCTTTCCATTGTGTAAGAGATTCTATTGTCCTTGGCAAGGCTAGTTTAGAAAGACACCTGCAGCGTTCCCATTGTTTGGCCACCTGCTAGTTTAACAAAAGAATTCGAGGGTTGCTTTATACTCGTCCTGTCCTTGTTTGTGTGAAAGAGAGAGAAACTTGTTTACCAACTCTGCGTGACGTCATACTTTAGAAAGACACCTGCAGCGTTCCCATCCCAATAACAAAGCCTGACCCTTTCCATTGTGTAAGAGATTCTATTGTGTGTGCCTTTCTATTGTTCTTGGCAAGGCTAGTTTAGAAAGACACCTGCGACGTTTCCATTGTTTGGCCACCTGCTAGTTTAACAAAAGAATTCGAGGGTTGCTTTATACTCGTCCTGTCCTTGTTTGTGTGAAAGAGAGAGAAACTTGTTTACCAACTCTGTGTGACGTCATTGTCGGCCATCATGATTTTGCCTGAGGGAGTTCTCTCCGATGTTTTACGACCTCCTACGAATATATCCGAGCATAGTTAACAAGCATTCTGTTTCAGCCAACGACTCCGAAAAAAGCGCCTAATATACATTTCATTACGTGCATTAAACCTCTGAGTAATATCCATAGATCGGTGTTCGATTCTTACTGTAATCAAGAGTTTATTGCTAATGAGAAATTAATGATTGATATTATTATATCATTACCCTAATTAATAAAAGTGCGTTCAGAGAATTCTAGCTCGAGTCTTACCAAGTGAAACTCTAATGCGTAATAACTATTAAACTATGCACCAACAGATTAAAAAATGTATTTATCAATTATAATTTAATTTTTTATACATTATTACCCTAATTAATGAAAGACCGTTCAGAGGGTTCTAGCTCGAATCTTACCCAACGAAACTCTAATGCTTAATAAATATTAAACTATGCAAGGTCAGATTAAAATGCATTTAACAAATATAATTTTTATATATCATTACAATAATTAATAAAAAGGGTGTTCAGAGGGTTCTAGATCGAATCTTACCCAGCGAATCTCTAATGCTTAATAAATATTAAACTATGTGAGTATTGCGCGGCCAGATTAAAACGTGTTTAACGAATATAATTTTATTTTTATATATCATTACAATAATTAATAAAAGGTTGTTCAGGGGGTCCTAGATCGAATCCGCGAAACTCTAAATGCTTAATAAATATTAAACTATGCACGACCAGATTAAAATGTGTTTAACAAATATAATTCAATATACACGACATTACAATGTTTAACGATCTGTATTCTTAGGAACCAGAGGTCCATAGTTCGAATCCTGCCCTGCGAAACGCTATATAAACTATTAAGTTATTGAAGCAGCGGGCGGTCGGATTAAAATTGCATTTAACAACTATAATTATTTATATTAAACCCTGATGCATACTTAGATATCCCGAAGCCTAGACAACATTCTTTCTTCTTCTCCTCTCTTTTTCTTTCTATCTATCTCTTTCTTTCTCCACGACTTGTACACATTCAGGCGTTCACATATACACGAGCGCTTGTACACACATCAGCAAACATACACTGGTGCACGCATGCAAGCACATACACACACGCACACACGTACATTCAAGTACACACACAATCACCTACATACACCGGCCCATACACAATGCACATACATACAATAGCACACACGCGCATTCACGCACCTCATGCGTATTCATACATACACCAGTACACTCACGCATTCACGCACCTCATGCGTATACATACATACACCAGTGCTCTTACACTCACACATACATATACATGGACAAACACACACACGTGCAAGCACATATGCCTGTTCATTTACACCCAACAGCACCAACCAACACACGCACACACCAACTCACGCGCATGTCCTGAATGAAAAGAGACAAAATGATGCAATAAAAACTAATTATAGCTCGGGATGCAAGGCTCCATTTACGATTGCTCGAAACCGGTCTTCTAATAACTCCAAAACTAATTAAAATAAAGACAGTAAATAAACTTTATTACTTTTATGCCATTAGCTCGTTTCTTGTGCATGTATATTAGAGTCCAGGTGTCATGGGTTCGATCCTTAACTTTAAAATCTCAATTATCTCAGAAACTAGCAGGGATTAAGGTGCGGACCAAAGCACGATTTTTAGTTCCTACGATGAACAATTAATGCTTTATATAATTTCCAATCAGTGTCCCTAGCTCGAATCCCGATCTTTCAGTGACTTCCTTAATTTTCCACTGTGTTCTAGAATATATCACTTAGATCAATGTTGCAACTGCATACAGGTCTTTTAAACACATCAAACTAATATTATAAATAATTTTGTTTCTGGCGTTCTGAGTTCGAATACCGATTCAATGAAGTTTACTTATAAATTTAATAACAGTAAATAATTAAGACAAAGGTACCAAATAAACCTATTACGTTTATGTCATCAGATAATATCTTGCGGGTGTATATTAGGGTACCTGACGTCCAGGGTTCGATCCTTAAGTTTAAATCTCAATTATCACAGAAACTAGCAGAGATAGAGCTGTAGACGAAAGCATGTTTGATAGCTCATACAATGAACAATTAATGCTGTATATAATTTTCAATCAGTTGCCTCTAGTTCGAATCCCGATCTTTCAATGACTTCACTGATTTTCCTCTGTACTCTAGAACACATCACTTAGATTGATGCTTTAACTGCATGCAGCTTTGTGTAACGACATTATGGATGTACTCTGTGTGAGAGAGAGCGAGAGAGGGAGAGAGAGAGAGAGCGAGAGAGGGAGAGGAAGTGAAACAAGCAGGGATAGAAGTGCTGAAGGCCTCTGCGCATGCGTATCAAGAGATGATGCCATTGGCTGCAATAATCACGTGACGTGTAAGCATCACAGCCATGATGACGTGCAGGCATCGCCTGGAGGGGATTTAGATCCCTATATAAACAGACATCTTTCCCATGTTAGAACTGTTGCGTACTTATTAACTTTACATTCAAGTTTTAAAGAGCTTTAAAGGTAACGTGAGCTGCAGGCCGTCTACACATTCAGCACATATCAAAACGGGGGCAATGCAAGGTGAGTTTTAAATAACTATACAAAATCACTGTTGGCTTTTACAATACATTTAATTTTATTTAAACGTTACAGTACATGAAAGACGATTCGTTACAAAGAGCATCATATTTTCTAATCTGTGCTTTACATTCACATGATATTCTCAACACACATTCTTCTGTAACATTTATATGATTTTCTCTACATCTTCTTTGTAAACATTCATACGATTTTCCCCTCATTCTTTGTTTCACTATACACTCACATGATTTCCTCTACTCATTCTTTGTTCCACCTACAGGTTCATGCTCTGTTAACATTCACATGAATTTCTCTTCACATTCTTTGCTTCCATTAACATTCACATGATTTTCGCCACACCTTCTTCTTACATAAACATTCATACGACTTTACCCTCATTCTTTGTTTCACTATACACTCACATGATTTCCTCTACTCATTCTTTGTTCCCCTGCAGGTTCATGCTTTGTTAACATTCACACGACGTTCTCAGCTCATTTCTCTATTGACATTCACATGATCTTCTCAACACATTCTTCTTACTTAAACATTCATATGATTTTCCCCCTCATTCTTTGTTTCACTACACATTCGCACACGATTTCCTCTACCCATTCTTTGGTTCTCTGCTGGCTCATCTTCAATGAACGTTTCACATGATTTTCTGTACTTATTCTTTATTTCTCTACACCTTCATAGACTTACTTACAAAACATACACACCCTAGTTCTTCAACTTGAATAATGTAGTGAAAATAATAATTCATGGCAATGTCTGTTACAGATTGTTTAGCTGATAGACTTAACAAGATGGTGGAAGAGCGTAGTTTCCTACCGACTCGTCGAGTTCAAGATCTCGAAATAGGTCTTAACTATGAGATAAAGTCCTTAAAGAGAGTTGAAACAAGATATGGTACCAGGATCGTATCTTCGCTGGAGGATTGTCAAGTGTTCTTGCCAGAGCGCTATAATTCGTTAACCGATCAAGAGATTGCAGAAATACCTGGGAGCGTATACCTACAGTATAATGGCATGGCAGAGACGGGGAAATTTAAGACATGTAAATTGTCTTTTTTACACGCAAAGAAGGTGCGTAGAAGTGTCAAACTTAAGTATTGAATGTTCTCCCATTTCACAATGAAAAATTCATAAATAAAACAACTGACTCATTGATATTACATATAAAGATACAAAAGATGCATATTATAGAATTTTATAAAAAATTAACGAAATTACAATATCACATGCTTGAGTTTAATTATATCTAGCGCATTGAAATAACTCTAAATATCCGAATGTTTATACAAATCATTGTGCTTCTTTTACATGTGCCATATGCTTCATTTTACATGTATCATAACAAAAAATGTAATTCTTTCCAGGTTGCCTTTACTTGACCAAGATAGTTTTCTAAGACTTTCATTGTGCAACGTTTCAGGGTGTGCAATAAGAGGAAGAAGAAGAAGAGGAATAGCCTGCTGCCATGCAAAGGATGCTGACGCTATTGGAGGGTAGAATACCTACGAGAAACATTTCGGCAAGAAACGGGTGCTGAGACATCTACATCACCGAAACACATTAAGACAGGATCCTTATATAACATTACAGGGTATACAATGAAAAAATACGGTCAATTTTGTATACAATTCAATGCATGGCTGAGAGTTAGCTCGAACTAGTCTCCCTATATTCACTGAAATTAAGCATTGTGAGCAATAATTTAAGTGACTGTGAAAATACTTTAAGTAATGGCGAAATTTGTATCCTAAAAGACTTGAGCCCTGTATACATTAACAGCATTAAGACTGTTTGCCACGCTGGAATACAAATTATGAAAATAAAAAGACTTTCATTTAAATAATAAGGAAATTTGCATAACCTGCTGTTACAAGTGTAATGACATATACAGAAACAAAGAGTCGGGCGAGAAAGTGATGGAAATGTAAGATAAATAATAACAATAAAAGAATTAAGGTATGCTTTTACATAGTGTTTTTATTCATTAAAAATCCTTGCATTCCTAACGAAAAATAAATCATTACAATGATTAGTTTAAGTTCTGTTACAATGATCAAAAAGAGAACCGTCTTTAGATGCATTACTCGATCTTAAGTCAGAGCACCAAAAAATGACAAATCACGGCTTCTCCATTTTAGATGTGGTGTCACTATTCAGGTAAATTCCTGTAACACAGCAGGTTGAGTATGCAGATCTGTGGTCCTAAATGGGTGAAACAGAGTCTTATCCAGCTTAACAGTCTTGAGATCTCAGCATCAGAAAGTCGAATCACAAGCCTTCTCCACTCGATGAGTACAGGTTTAACAACAGCATTCTCTTCACCCTGAGACGGTGTAATGTATATAAATGTTCAACTTGACAAGGGATTCTAAACTCGTTGTTAGAGTCCAGAGCTGATGTATTATATGGTGAAAACACATGTTCCTCTTCTTAGTGATCTTGTCGTCGAATCTCGGTGTCATTGAAGATGCCCATGATTATAGGATTCTGAAGCCCAAAAACTGTAGGAACTGCTGATTGCGTGATGTTAACTTGATGGGCATCAAGGGCAGAGCATGATGTGTGCGTCGAATCATTCCATTATTATATCCTCGACGTCGTTGACTTCTTCTAAAAACTATAGGCATTATGCTTATATCCTTGTTTCTAAAGGCAATGATATTGCTGTTAGGCTCCCCTGTTTGCTCTATGAAGCGGATCTTTATGAACAACAGGTAAAATTTGATTTGAAGGTTCCTGTGAAATACGTTATCCTGCCGTAACAGATGGGAAAACTGGTAGATGGAGTGTCCACTTTTACTATCGAGGAAGGAGACTGATGCAATACTGCGCTAAATTCGTATGATGCTCAACTTAAATATATTCACTAGGAAATCAGATTCAGACAGCTGATTAGATGGAATAACTTTGTCACTGAAGGGTCACAGAACGTTCATATAGAACAATCACTGGAAAAAATCAAGAGTGAAAGGACATTTTAATGACATTTTTATTATTATTATTATTCACTGATCTAATAAAGAAGACATTCGCATCCTAATATGAGGAATCTTTAAACGTCGGGCATACAAGTCAAGGTCTATGTTACTCAATGTTTTTCCGGGACAAGTATAGCCCTCTGCCAGAGTTTTTTGAATTCCCTTTCAGGCTCTGTCTCCTCTTCGTTTCTGTGTTTCTTCCCTTATTCTTCTTCACTCGAAAACCTCTCCCTCTTGCTTCAATTTCTCTGTTACGTCTCATCATTTCAGCAAGTTGTTTATCTGCAGCTTTTTTCGTATTTACAGCTGTAGCAATTTGTGATGCACCTCCAGCGGCGGCTCCTAGTGCTGCAATAATTGGATTGAGCGGTAGAAATCCTCCTCGTTTCTTCTTTTTGGACCCTCCTCCAACAGATACCTTTCTCTCAATTTCTCTCTTATGCCTCATCATTTCGGCAAGTTGTTTATCTGCTGCCTTTTTCTTATTTACTGCTGAGGCAATTTGGGCTGCACCTCCAGCAGCAGCGCCTAGAGCTGCAATAATTGGTATGAAAGGTAGAAATCCTCCTCGTTTCTTCTTCCTGGATCCCGCACCAACAGCTACCTTTCCCTTCATAATTGCTGTTACTAGTCACGCTGCCAACTTTTTCACCTAATGTAACATCAGAGTGCACGCTTTTCCAAGTCGTTTCAGTCAGATCTTGGCAGCAATGTTTCTCGAAGCAGAGACCTTATGCTGAGCGTTGGCAATGCCGCTAAGATTACACGAATCGTCTAACGGAATGATTCCAGGGTCTCCTATCTTTAATTTTTCTCTAGCTTTACCACAGTTCCTCAGCCTATGTAACCAGGTAAATGTACTTCAATGATTGCAGGCTAGTGAGAGATTTAATTAAACCGAAACCTCTTGCGAGCTTAACCACCTTAGCTGTCACGTTATACTAATCGATTTTTATTCAGGATTGTTCTTTTATACTTTCTCATTAGCGTATATACATTAAGAGCGATTTATTTTACTTTAGCTGTCAAGCTAGAGAGGATGAAACAAGAATGCTCACAGCCTATTCATATGTTAGACTTTGAAAGCGACTTTAGATGTGAACTTAGTGGAAAACTGTTTCATGTCAACGTTATATACGTTCCCATCATGTAACCCATTCAATGAAAAGGTGACCAGCAAAGGGAAAAATGTTACCAGCAAACGGAAAAAAGGTGACCAGCAATGGGAAAAACGTGACCAGCAAAGGGAAAAAGGTGACCAGCAAAGGGAAAAAGGTGACCAGAAAAAGGGAAAAAGGTGACCAGCAAAGGGAAAAAGGTGACCAGCAAAGGGAAAAAGGTGACCAGCAAAGGGAAAAAGGTGACCAGCAAAGGGAAAAACATGACCAGCAAAGGGAAAAGGTGACCAGGAAAGGGAAAAAGGTGACCAGCAAAGGGAAAAAGGTGACCAGCAAAGGGAAAAAGGTGACCAGGAAAGGGAAAAAGGTGATCAGCAAAGGGAAAAAGGTGACCAGGAAAGGGAAAAAGGTGACCAGGAAAGGGAAAAAGGTGACCAGGAAAGGGAAAAAGGTGACCAGCAAAGGGAAAAAGGTGACCAGCAAAGGGAAAAAGGTGACCAGGAAAGGGAAAAAGGTGACCAGGAAAGGGAAAAAGGTGCCAGGAAAGGGAAAAAGGTGACCAGGAAAGGGAAAAAGGTGACCAGCAAAGGGAAAAAGGTGACCAGGAAAGGGAAAAAGATGACCAGCAAAGGGAAAAAGGTAACCAGCAAAGGGAAAAAGGTGACCAGCAAAGGGGAAAAGGTGACCAGCAAAGGGAAAAACGTGACCAGGGAAGGGAAAAAGGTGACAAGCAAAGGGAAAAAGGTGATCAGGAAAGGGAAAAAGGTGACCAGCAAAGGGAAAAAGGTGACCAGCAAAGGGACAAATGTGACCAGCAAAGAGAAAAAGGTGACCAGCAAAGGGAAAAAGGTGACCAGGAAAGGGAAAAAGGTGACCAGCAAAGGAAAAAGGTGACCAGCAAAGGGAAAAAGGTGACCAGCAAAGGGAAAAAGGTGACCAGCAAAGGGAAAAAGGTGACCAGCAAAGGGAAAAATGTGACCAGCAAAGGGAAAAAGGTGACCAGCAAAGGGAAAAAGGTGACCAGGAAAGGGAAAAAGGTGACCAGCAAAGGGAAAAAGGTGACCGGCAAAGGGAAAAAGGTGACCTGGAAAGGGAAAAAGGTGACCAGCAAAGGGAAAAACGTGACAAGCAAAGGGAAAAAAGGTGACCAACAAAGGGAAAAAGGTAACCAGCAAAGGGAAAAATGTGACCAGCAAAGGGAAAAACGTGACCAGCAAAGGGAAAAATGTGACCAGCAAAGGGAAAAAGGTGACCAGTAAAGGGAAAAATGGGAACAGAAGAGGGAAAAACGTAACCTGCAAAGGGAAAAAGGTGACCAGCAAAGGGAAAAATGTGACCAGCAAAGGGAAAAATGCGACCTGCAAAGGGAAAAAGTGACCAGCAAAGGGAAAAAATGTGACCAGCAAAGGGAAAAATGTGACCAGCAAAGGGAAAAATGTGACAGCAAAGGGAAAAAGGTGACCAGTAAAGGGAAAAATGGGACCGGAAGAGGGAAAAACGTGACCTGCAAAGGGAAAAATGTGGCCAGCAAAGGGAAAAATGGGACCGGAAGAGGGAAAAACGTGACCTGCAAAGGGAAAAATGTGGCCAGCAAAGGGAAAAATGTGACCAGCAAAGGGAAAAGGTGGCCAGCAAAGGGAAAAAAAGGTGACCTGCAAAGGGAAAATGACCAGTATCTCCCTTAACTCTCGCATTTTCTGTGCTAACTATCAAGAAAACTTGTACTCTTACCTCTATGAATCCGTTTCTAGCTACTTGAATCTGCGTGTGCTTAATGAGATAGTTATAATTAACGGAATTACAACTATTATGCGGAAATGCTACAATATTTTGCTTAGTCTAATTCGGACATGGCTGTTTATATGCATCAAAACCTGAGTACATATATAAATACATAAATGTTAAAAAATAACTCAGTCTCGTGTTATCGTATACGAATTCAACATCTACATTATACATTGACCAGTTTATATATACTGCTTGAGCATGAACACTCACAAAGACGGACAATTACAGTCAATTTACGAGAATCTTGATTTTTCGTATGTTTCCCAAGGGGGGAGTAATCGCTTTGTTAAGTGCTGCATATGTAATAGAACTTTAAAAAACAGGACAATTTCAAGGCTTAAGCAACATAGGAGACGATGCTGTAAAGCAATGGCCAGCTGTGCATTGACTACAACACCCAAACGAGATCCTGAAATCTTCTCAAGTCCCGAAGAGCGGGATTCAAGATGTACCGTGCTTGGAGCCAGTTCAAGCGACCCTGTAATAACATCAAGAGCTACCACTAATGAAGCAATGAGAGCAGTTTCTTTGAATGAGCAAGCTCTGAATAAACACACCAATGAAAGCAAGCATACTAGTGACAACTCACCTAGATTAGAAGATATATCCAAAGCGAATACAGAGGAGATGCTATGCCGCTACACCGATCCTAATGATTTGGTAAACATGCTAAGGGTACTCATGACGCTTCATACAACTGATAAAAATGACTTTTCCGATGCGATTAACGACATTATTCAGGATTTAAAGCTGGGTGGTTTTATAGCGTGATTAGCATTTGTAAAACCATGAAAGAGTTAGAAAGATTCCTCATATTAGGATGCGAATGTCTTCTTTATTAGATCAGTGAATAATAATAATAATAAAAATGTCATTAAAATGTCCTTTCACTCTTGATTTTTTCCAGTGATTGTTCTATATGAACGTTCTGTGACCCTTCAGTGACAAAGTTATTCCATCTAATCAGCTGTCTGAATCTGATTTCCTAGTGAATATATTTAAGTTGAGCATCATACGAATTTAGCGCAGTATTGCATCAGTCTCCTTCCTCGATAGTAAAAGTGGACACTCCATCTACCAGTTTTCCCATCTGTTACGGCAGGATAACGTATTTCACAGGAACCTTCAAATCAAATTTTACCTGTTGTTCATAAAGATCCGCTTCATAGAGCAAACAGGGGAGCCTAACAGCAATATCATTGCCTTTAGAAACAAGGATATAAGCATAATGCCTATAGTTTTTAGAAGAAGTCAACGACGTCGAGGATATAATAATGGAATGATTCGACGCACACATCATGCTCTGCCCTTGATGCCCATCAAGTTAACATCACGCAATCAGCAGTTCCTACAGTTTTTGGGCTTCAGAATCCTATAATCATGGGCATCTTCAATGACACCGAGATTCGACGACAAGATCACTAAGAAGAGGAACATGTGTTTTCACCATATAATACATCAGCTCTGGACTCTAACAACGAGTTTAGAATCCCTTGTCAAGTTGAACATTTATATACATTACACCGTCTCAGGGTGAAGAGAATGCTGTTGTTAAACCTGTACTCATCGAGTGGAGAAGGCTTGTGATTCGACTTTCTGATGCTGAGATCTCAAGACTGTTAAGCTGGATAAGACTCTGTTTCACCCATTTAGGACCACAGATCTGCATACTCAACCTGCTGTGTTACAGGAATTTACCTGAATAGTGACACCACATCTAAAATGGAGAAGCCGTGATTTGTCATTTTTTGGTGCTCTGACTTAAGATCGAGTAATGCATCTAAAGACGGTTCTCTTTTTGATCATTGTAACAGAACTTAAACTAATCATTGTAATGATTTATTTTTCGTTAGGAATGCAAGGATTTTTAATGAATAAAAACACTATGTAAAAGCATACCTTAATTCTTTTATTGTTATTATTTATCTTACATTTCCATCACTTTCTCGCCCGACTCTTTGTTTCTGTATATGTCATTACACTTGTAACAGCAGGTTATGCAAATTTCCTTATTATTTAAATGAAAGTCTTTTTATTTTCATAATTTGTATTCCAGCGTGGCAAACAGTCTTAATGCTGTTAATGTATACAGGGCTCAAGTCTTTTAGGATACAAATTTCGCCATTACTTAAAGTATTTTCACAGTCACTTAAATTATTGCTCACAATGCTTAATTTCAGTGAATATAGGGAGACTAGTTCGAGCTAACTCTCAGCCATGCATTGAATTGTATACAAAATTGACCGTATTTTTTCATTGTATACCCTGTAATGTTATATAAGGATCCTTCTTAATGTGTTTCGGTGATGTAGATGTCTCAGCACCCGTTTCTTGCCGAAATGTTTCTCGTAGGTATTCTACCCTCCAATAGCGTCAGCATCCTTTGCATGGCAGCAGGCTATTCCTCTTCTTCTTCTTCCTCTTATTGCACACCCTGAAACGTTGCACAATGAAAGTCTTAGAAAACTATCTTGGTCAAGTAAAGGCAACCTGGAAAGAATTACATTTTTTGTTATGATACATGTAAAATGAAGCATATGGCACATGTAAAAGAAGCACAATGATTTGTATAAACATTCGGATATTTAGAGTTATTTCAATGCGCTAGATATAATTAAACTCAAGCATGTGATATTGTAATTTCGTTAATTTTTTATAAAATTCTATAATATGCATCTTTTGTATCTTTATATGTAATATCAATGAGTCAGTTGTTTTATTTATGAATTTTTCATTGTGAAATGGGAGAACATTCAATACTTAAGTTTGACACTTCTACGCACCTTCTTTGCGTGTAAAAAAGACAATTTACATGTCTTAAATTTCCCCGTCTCTGCCATGCCATTATACTGTAGGTATACGCTCCCAGGTATTTCTGCAATCTCTTGATCGGTTAACGAATTATAGCGCTCTGGCAAGAACACTTGACAATCCTCCAGCGAAGATACGATCCTGGTACCATATCTTGTTTGAACTCTCTTTAAGGACTTTATCTCATAGTTAAGACCTATTTCGAGATCTTGAACTCGACGAGTCGGTAGGAAACTACGCTCTTCCACCATCTTGTTAAGTCTATCAGCTAAACAATCTGTAACAGACATTGCCATGAATTATTATTTTCACTACATTATTCAAGTTGAAGAACTAGGGTGTGTATGTTTTGTAAGTAAGTCTATGAAGGTGTAGAGAAATAAAGAATAAGTACAGAAAATCATGTGAATGTTCATTGAAGATGAGCCAGCAGAGAACCAAAGAATGAGTAGAGGAAATCGTGTGCGAATGTGTAGTGAAACAAAGAATGAGGGGGAAAATCATATGAATGTTTAAGTAAGAAGAATGTGTTGAGAATATCATGTGAATGTCAATAGAGAAATGAGCTGAGAACGTCGTGTGAATGTTAACAAAGCATGAACCTGCAGGGGAACAAAGAATGAGTAGAGGAAATCATGTGAGTGTATAGTGAAACAAAGAATGAGGGTAAAGTCGTATGAATGTTTATGTAAGAAGAAGGTGTGGCGAAAATCATGTGAATGTTAATGGAAGCAAAGAATGTGAAGAGAAATTCATGTGAATGTTAACAGAGCATGAACCTGTAGGTGGAACAAAGAATGAGTAGAGGAAATCATGTGAGTGTATAGTGAAACAAAGAATGAGGGGAAAATCGTATGAATGTTTACAAAGAAGATGTAGAGAAAATCATATAAATGTTACAGAAGAATGTGTGTTGAGAATATCATGTGAATGTAAAGCACAGATTAGAAAATATGATGCTCTTTGTAACGAATCGTCTTTCATGTACTGTAACGTTTAAATAAAATTAAATGTATTGTAAAAGCCAACAGTGATTTTGTATAGTTATTTAAAACTCACCTTGCATTGCCCCCGTTTTGATATGTGCTGAATGTGTAGACGGCCTGCAGCTCACGTTGCCTTTAAAGCTCTTTAAAACTTGAATGTAAAGTTAATAAGTACGCAACAGTTCTAACATGGGAAAGATGTCTGTTTATATAGGGATCTAAACCCCCTCCAGGCGATGCCTGCACGTCATCATGGCTGTGATGCTTACACGTCACGTGATTATTGCAGCCAATGGCATCATCTCTTGATACGCATGCGCAGAGGCCCTCAGCACTTCTATCCCTGCTTGTTTCACTTCCTCTCCCTCTCTCGCTCTCTCTCTCTCTCCCTCTCTCGCTCTCTCTCACACAGAGTACATCCATAATGTCGTTACACAAAGCTGCATGCAGTTAAAGCATCAATCTAAGTGATGTGTTCTAGAGTACAGAGGAAAATCAGTGAAGTCATTGAAAGATCGGGATTCGAACTAGAGGCAACTGATTGAAAATTATATACAGCATTAATTGTTCATTGTATGAGCTATCAAACATGCTTTCGTCTACAGCTCTATCTCTGCTAGTTTCTGCGATAATTGAGATTTAAACTTAAGGATCGAACCCTGGACGTCAGGTACCCTAATATACACCCGCAAGATATTATCTGATGACATAAACGTAATAGGTTTATTTGGTACCTTTGTCTTAATTATTTACAGTTATTAAATTTATAAGTAAACTTCATTGAATCGGTATTCGAACTCAGAACGCCAGAAACAAAATTATTTATAATATTAGTTTGATGTGTTTAAAAGACCTGTATGCAGTTGCAACATTGATCTAAGTGATATATTCTAGAACACAGTGGAAAATTAAGGAAGTCACTGAAAGATCGGGATTCGAGCTAGGGACACTGATTGGAAATTATATAAAGCATTAATTGTTCATCGTAGGAACTAAAAATCGTGCTTTGGTCCGCACCTTAATCCCTGCTAGTTTCTGAGATAATTGAGATTTTAAAGTTAAGGATCGAACCCATGACACCTGGACTCTAATATACATGCACAAGAAACGAGCTAATGGCATAAAAGTAATAAAGTTTATTTACTGTCTTTATTTTAATTAGTTTTGGAGTTATTAGAAGACCGGTTTCGAGCAATCGTAAATGGAGCCTTGCATCCCGAGCTATAATTAGTTTTTATTGCATCATTTTGTCTCTTTTCATTCAGGACATGCGCGTGAGTTGGTGTGTGCGTGTGTTGG
Organism: Deroplatys truncata; assembly: GCA_030765065.1. NCBI lineage: Eukaryota > Metazoa > Arthropoda > Insecta > Mantodea > Mantidae > Deroplatys > Deroplatys truncata. The sequence continues at coordinate 144,054,233 of CM060978.1, read as the reverse complement.
TTGGTGCTGTTGGGTGAAAATGAACAGGCATATGTGCTTGCACGTGTGTGTGTTTGTCCATGTATATGTATGTGTGAGTGTAAGAGCACTGGTGTATGTATGTATACGCATGAGGTGCGTGAATGCGTGAGTGTACTGGTGTATGTATGTATACGCATGAGGTGCGTGAATGCGCGTGTGTGCTATTGTATGTATGTGCATTGTGTATGGGCCGGTGTATGTAGGTGATTGTGTGTGTACTTGAATGTACGTGTGTGCGTGTGTGTATGTGCTTGCATGCGTGCACCAGTGTATGTTTGCTGATGTGTGTACAAGCGCTCGTGTATATGTGAACGCCTGAATGTGTACAAGTCGTGGAGAAAGAAAGAGATAGATAGAAAGAAAAAGAGAGGAGAAGAAGAAAGAATGTTGTCTAGGCTTCGGGATATCTAAGTATGCATCAGGGTTTAATATAAATAATTATAGTTGTTAAATGCAATTTTAATCCGACCGCCCGCTGCTTCAATAACTTAATAGTTATTATAGCGTTTCGCAGGGCAGGATTCGAACTATGGACCTCTGGTTCCTAAGAATACAGATCGTTAAACATTGTAATGTCGTGTATATTGAATTATATTTGTTAAACACATTTTAATCTGGTCGTGCATAGTTTAATATTTATTAAGCATTTAGAGTTTCGCAGATTCGATCTAGGACCCCCTGAACAACCTTTTATTAATTATTGTAATGATATATAAAAATAAAACTATATTCGTTAAACACGTTTTAATCTGGCCGCGCAATACTCACATAGTTTAATATTTATTAAGCATTAGAGATTCGCTGGGTAAGATTCGATCTAGAACCCTCTGAACACCCTTTTTATTAATTATTGTAATGATATATAAAAATTATATTTGTTAAATGCATTTTAATCTGACCTTGAATAGTTTAATATATATTAAGCATTAGAGTTTCGTTGGGTAAGATTCGAGCTAGAACCCTCTGAACGGTCTTTCATTAATTAGGGTAATAATGTATAAAAAATTAAATTATAATTGATAAATACATTTTTTAATCTGTTGGTGCATAGTTTAATAGTTATTACGCATTAGAGTTTCACTTGGTAAGACTCGAGCTAGAATTCTCTGAACGCACTTTTATTAATTAGGGTAATGATATAATAATATCAATCATTAATTTCTCATTAACAATAAACTCTTGATTACAGTAAGAATCGAACACCGATCTATGGATATCACTCAGAGGTTTAATGCACGTAATGAAATGTATATTAGGCGCTTTTTTCGGAGTCGTTGGCTGAAACAGAATGCTTGTTAACTATGCTCGGATATATTCGTAGGAGGTCGTAAAACATCGGAGAGAACTCCCTCAGGCAAAATCATGATGGCCGACAATGACGTCACACAGCGTTGGTAAACAAGTTTCTCTCTCTTTCACACAAACAAGGACAGGACGAGTATAAAGCAACCCTCGAATTCTTTTGTTAAACTAGCAGGTGGCCAAACAATGGAAACGTCGCAGGTGTCTTTCTAAACTAGCCTTGCCAAGAACAATAGAAAGGCACACACAATAGAATCTCTTACACAATGGAAAGGGTCAGGCTTTGTTATTGGGATGGGAACGCTGCAGGTGTCTTTCTAAAGTATGACGTCACGCAGAGTTGGTAAACAAGTTTCTCTCTCTTTCACACAAACAAGGACAGGACGAGTATAAAGCAACCCTCGAATTCTTTTGTTAAACTAGCAGGTGGCCAAACAATGGGAACGCTGCAGGTGTCTTTCTAAACTAGCCTTGCCAAGGACAATAGAATCTCTTACACAATGGAAAGGGTCAGGCTTTGTTATTGGGATGGGAACGCTGCAGGTGGTCTTTCTAAAGAATGCTTGCCAAGGACAATAGAAAGGCACACACAATAGAATCTCTTACACAATGGAAAGGGTCAGGCTTTGTTATTGGGATGGGAACACTGCAGGTGTCTTTCTAAACTAGCCTTGCCAAGGACTATAGAAAGGCACACACAATAGAATCTCTTACACAATGGAAAGGGTCAGGCTTTGTTACAACCCTAATTCATCATGGGCTTTGTTCATTTTGACAGCTGAAGGTTAAGCATTGTTCTTTTGTTAAAAGCTAGTGGAACGAGTATGCCACGTGTTCGACACACAATGGAAGTGGGGGTGGGTAACTGACCAGGTGCAGAAATGGCCTAATGTGGGATGGGTAGGAAAAACATCTCGCCTTTGTTACAGAACCTTAAATTTATGACCCCTTTGTTCGTTTTGACAGTTGATTGACAGCCTTAATTGCTTAACTGTCAAGCCTCCATTGTACTCAACATGATTTACGACCGCAGCTGCAACTAAAACTACCAAGGCACAGCGGGGGGTGGGGGAGAGGAGGTGGGGGAGCTCATTTGCATATGAATAGCCATGCATAAATTAACTGCGCCAGAATGCCCATGCCAAGGAGCTGGGGGTGGGGGGAGAGGAGGTGGGGGGAGAGGAGGTGGGGGGGAGAGGAGGTGGGGGGGGAGAGGAGGTGGGGGGGAGAGGAGGTGGGGGGGAGAGGAGGTGGGGGAGCTCATTTGCATATGAATAGCCATGCATAAATTAACTGCGCGTGAATGCCCATTTCTACCCTACTCTCGGGGAAGGAGGGGTGAAGTGAGAGGAGACAGAGGGCGGCCGGGCCAGGAGACACGACAGGCAGGGGCAGAGTCCCTACCTTTTACAGATTAAAACTCCCCGGATGGCAGCTAGGGAGGGGCGAAGTGAGAGGAGACAGAGGGCAGCCGGGGCAGGAGGCACGACAGGCTGGGGCAGAGTCCCTACGTTTTACAGATTAAAACTCCCCGGATGGCAGCTAGGGAGGGATGAAGTGAGAGGAGACAGAGGGCGGCCGGGCCAGGAGGCACGACAGGCAGGGGCAGAGTCCCTAGCTTTTACAGATTAAAACTCCCCGGATGGCAGCTGGGAAGGGGTGAAGTGAAAGGAGACAGAGGGCGGCCGGGCCAGGAGGCACGACAGGCAGGGGCAGAGTCCCTACCTTTTACAGATTGAAACTCCCCGGATGGCAGCTAGGAAGGGGTGAAGTGAGAGGAGACAGAGGGCGGCCGGGCCAGGAGGCACGACAGGCAGGGGCAGAGTCCCTACCTTTTACAGATTAAAACTCCCCGGATGGCAGCTAGGGAGGGGTGAAGTGAGAGGAGACAGAGGGCGGCCGGACCAGGAGGCACGACAGGCAGGGGCAGAGTCCCTACCTTTTACAGATTAAAACTCCCCGGATGGCAGCTAGGGAGGGGTGAAGTGAGAGGAGACAGAGGGCGGCCGGGCCAGGAGGCACGACAGGCAGGGGCAGAGTCCCTACCTTTTACAGATTAAAACTCCCCGGATGGCAGCTGGGAAGGGGTGAAGTGAAAGGAGACAGAGGGCGGCCGGGCCAGGAGGCACGACAGGCAGGGGCAGAGTCCCTACCTTTTACAGATTGAAACTCCCCGGATGGCAGCTAGGAAGGGGTGAAGTGAGAGGAGACAGAGGGCGGCCGGGCCAGGAGGCACGACAGGCAGGGGCAGAGTCCCTACCTTTTACAGATTAAAACTCCCCGGATGGCAGCTAGGGAGGGGTGAAGTGAGAGGAGACAGAGGGCGGCCGGACCAGGAGGCACGACAGGCAGGGGCAGAGTCCCTACCTTTTACAGATTAAAACTCCCCGGATGGCAGCTAGGGAGGGGTGAAGTGAGAGGAGACAGAGGGCGGCCGGGCCAGGAGGCACGACAGGCAGGGGCAGAGTCCCTACCTTTTACAGATTAAAACTCCCCGGATGGCAGCTAGGGAGGGGTGAAGTGAGAGGAGACAGAAGGCGGCCGGGCCAGGAGGCACGACTGGCAGGGGCAGAGTTCCTACCTTTTACAGATTGAAACTCCCCGAATGGCAGCTAGTGCAATCGGCTCCCCTTCGCTCTGTGGGCTTACACGTCACCGGGGGGCAGGGACTCAGAGACCGCCCCCATTTCGCGGGACAGACGAAGGATTGCATGGGGCATCCTTTTCCCCTGTCATGCAAGGCCGAGACTCTCAACGATACTTTCAACCCTAAAACAGACCAAGCAGATGAAAGGTGAAGTGAAATGAAACGAGAGTGCAGGTGAAATGGAGGGACAGGAAATTCGGGAGATGTAATGAACCTTCCCAGCATTCGCCTAACGCCCCGGGAAAACCCCCGGATAAACCCATGGGTCATGAAGATCGGTCGCGGAAATCGAACCAAGACCTCCCGAATAAAGGCCACAGACGTTACAGCCTGATCCATCTCGCTCGATGCGGCGGTAGCAAACGCTCAACTCCTCCCAAGTTCTTCTTACTTAATGGTAAAGAAACATTAAAGTTTTGTACTAAAATTCTTGTGTATAAGAAATGTGCCGCTTAACGAGACATGGAGCGTAAAAAAGTGAACATGCAAAAAGTGTAACTGCAATTCAGCTTTCTTTCTTTCATTCATTCCTTTTGGTAAATGTTTCTTTCAAAAGATCGAAAAAGTACAGAACGCATTTATTGTCTGCCATAGTAACGTCATAGAATTTTCCGGGCTACGTGAAGATATGAAAGCCTATTTGATAGCCTTAGGAGAGATCAGATATAACAGTTTTGAAACCAAAGGCTGCGGAGATACTCGTACATACGAGCATGTAGATTGCATGAAAAAATAAAAAATGAAAATAAGGAAGAAAATGTAACTTAGGTTTGTTTCAACAAACAATAACGTTTGTTTAAAGCGTTTTGTAAAATGTAATTTTATCGTAAATTAGTGCTGGGAATGCTAATAAAAAAAAGCATTCTAATTTGTTGATTGTAAACCTTATCGTACAAAGCTGTGTAACAGAATAGCATCTTTCAGAACGTGTCAATCTATGTTCTATGACGACTCTGAGATAGAAACGATTTCATAGCTCGTACCAAATACCTGCTAACATTTCAACACTTTGAATCTCCAAATGTAAAATCGTATTTCTAATAACGTTTGGTGCGTATACACTTTTGTCAGTTTGTAAAAACAGGCGAAAACAATTTCCAAAATTCTTAAAAATACATCTGTTGCACAAAACAAACATCTACATTTGATGTCTCATGATGCACTTGATTTAGAACCATTGCAAACAACAAAAATTAATTTGTATCCATGAAGTTTACTCAGAATTGATTTTAAGATACATCCGTATACTACTAAGCGGGCAGAATATTCACTATAATAACTGACCACAATATACATAGAAACTTTATAGCCTTCCATCGTTACGTCCGTATGGAGATAATATAAAATCTAACACAGCAAAAAACCCATAGCTATATGTAAACTGAATAAATATGTTTCACAGTGCATTATTTCTTTACGCGAGTAACTTGCAGGAGACTGTCATCAACAGTAATTAACATTACTTTCTCTGTGACATACCTAGTAGGTAGAACAAATATCGCATTTTACTAAAAAATTCCATGTCACCGATTTCACCGTACATACATGTTTTGAGGTCCCCGATTCTAAGAAGGCCGTTTTATTTAAAGGTACAGCGCGCGCGCGTGTATGTGAGAGACAGCAGGGGCGGCTGGTGACTGAACTTTGGTGGTTCACAACATTATCCTTGCAATTTGAAATGTTTTAAGTAATAAATACGGAATAAGTTTCTCACTATAGGCTGATTAATTTAGCCAAATAAACAAGAAATGGGAATTCACAATATATAACACATGCACACTTAATGAAGATGCTACAGATCATTCACGCCATGCTTTGTCCATGTATCTTCACCACCAAACAAAACGCAAGGAAAGCAAAACAGGGCGTTTTTAATATCACAACCACTTATCCAATCATATTTTTCATATACATCGCTGTTAAAATTCCTGTTAAAACTTCTTGTTTTTGTTTGAACTACCTGAGTGATTTTTAGGTATGGGTGGGCCTGCTAATGCGTTTAATTTCATTCTTTTCCTCCAAGTTTAGCGTTGAAAACGGTTGCATTAAACGAGACTGAATGGAATTCATTGTTTCTCTTTATAGCAACGTTTACCTGCATTTAGCTAAATAAATCACTTTGATTCATAAATTAAACTCCGATACACACAACACGGCACAAACCACGTGGCATACAGACAACGTAATTATCAGAGATGCAAGGTAACTAGAGTATAGTGAGAGATGCAGTTCAGTAGATAGAAGACCGGAAGTGAGGTAAACTTTTACTGTGAATTCAATAGATGGCTCTGTGTATGGTACAAACGAAAATTATTGCTCCTGTTAAGCATCCTATTCTATGCTCTCTGACTACTAGCTTAACCAACATGCAGCTTATGCCCCTCACTTCCCCCGCATACACCTCTGCGCTCCCTTGGTTCGTCATTCCCTATACTTCACCATTATACCAATGTGGGTTGCAGCCGGGAGTGCACTACTTGGCACCTGCAAACAATACAACGCTTGTCAAAGTCCACTCCACAAGATCACGTCAGAATAACCGAAATGTATGAATCGTATACGTTATTTACATTAAAGGGACAGCCAGGACTTTGGTTGTAGCGCAAACGTGCCGCCCGTGAGAGAGAGAACAGTATAACTCTAAAGCGAAAAGTCGGATAATCACTAAACTCGATATTCAGTTGCAACTGAATCTTGCCCCAGAAGATTAAGACCAGCCACTGAAGATGTTTAACTCTGGACGTCAAAACTCCAGCAGACTACGGCTTATTAGCTCGGAAGAACTCACTGGTATAATTCTGACTCCGGCCGGAAAGCTTATGACTACTTATAAGTTGGTGTTCAACATTTTCCAAGGATGTGATACAAAGATTTTCAAGAAAATTCACCCACCACCAATTATCCCTTACATTGAACATTTTTCGTTATTTTTTAATTTCTCAAATGTGGCTATAACGATTTTTATTAAAATATCATGTTTATGATATTTATATAATAAATAAAATAGAGTTATAATTTACTAATAAGATATATTATATCTTGAATTTTCTACGAATAGCCTGTGAAAGCCTCTTCATCTGATTAAATTTTATATAATTTTGTATAACTATTAAACCGTAAGAGATGGCGAAGAACTTACTATAGAAAAATATGTGTATCTCCTAAAAACACTATTTATTTCAAATATCTTTCTTGTGGATTCGGCCATTTCCGATATTCATTGTAACTGGTTTGAATTGTTAAATACGTTTTCATTTTTTGAAGTGCAGTCACCATTCAGTTGTTTCTCGCGATATCATGGAATATTAATAATCCCGTGGCGCTACAGCCCATGAAGGGCATTGACCTGCCAACCCGACTGCCGGCCCCACGCTCACGTATGCACAGTGGGCGATCATCCAACCGATACGGAGAGATAATGTGGCCAGCATTACGCATCCCCCAGCCGGAATGTCGACCTACGTGGTCGAGATGCTGCCTGTCGCAGCTCGTCACTTTCCGCACGATGCTGAGTGAGTACCGGTCCTATAACTGGTCCTGGTCCTATAACCGGTCCTTAAAATCCATACCTCCAATGGTAGGATCGAACCCGGGCGCATTCCGTGTACACTCTCCCACAGCGCCACGACGTAGGACGCGATGTCATGGAATATGGAATTTCAAAACCAGCATATAGCGACTCGTTTATATATGTAAAACTATCGCTTCAGAAATGTGTAATGAAGCATTTCGGAAATGTAGATAGAAAAATAAGCTTTAGTAAGAGCATTTTGTAGAAACTGTATAAAAATAAATTACAATAGCTAGAGAAAGTCGTGTAATGCAACACATCAGATATATTCAGGAAATACAGCTTTGTGCTCCATAAAAATAAGGGAAGATCATTATGTGTTATTTATCCATTGGCGACTATTCAGTCTTTCAGGTGTCACACTTAAGTTACACATTTTATCCCAAACAACTCTTTGCATGTTAAAGTTTTCCTTATCTTCTATTTTCTATAAAATTTATGGCCATACTGTAAGGAAAAATAAAGTTTACGTCGGCTCTAAATAACATTTAAATGCTCATCATTCTCATTGAATTTTATATAATTGTAAAATCATAATAGGAAGACAAAAACTTATTTAAGGATAAAGTTGGGTTCTCTGAAATATGCAACTAAATTCAAGAAGTCTTTTGCAACAGTAACTGTTTCCGAGATATTCGTTATTATATGTTTTGAGCTTTCACAGTTAGAAACTTACTTTTTATGCGACGTTTTTTTAATGTGTTTAAAATTTTACGAATCCCTTTATCTTTCACATGAACATATTATTAATACAAAATTGTATTTGAACACACACACTTTCTTTAACATGATGGTGTAACATATATCCCTTATGCATTGTAGTATCCATATAAAAAGATATTCTTCTGTATACGTTAAGTTATTAACGATATATTTTCATCTAGGAACGATTTCAAATAAAGCAATAAATACTTTGTTACCTACAAAAAGCAGAAACATTATTCAGATATTGAACGCCATGTTAACGAGCTCTTACAATCGAAGCGAATAAGAAGAATCGCAAAAATTCGAGCATTTCCATCAAATAACTTGGAAAAGTGTAAACATTGAAAATGGAATATTTATAAACCGCTAAACTAATGCTACAGAAAAGATATACAAATTGTGTATTTTAATAAGCTCTGCATTTTTACTATAGTATGTTTTTCTATCTTTTATGATTTATGTGTTATTACTAAATTTAATGAAAATTATTAAAGTCATTTTGAGAAAATTAAAAATAACAAGAATTGTTACATATAAGTAGTTTTGGGGAAAGAATTTTGTCTCCAAGTATGAAATTTGGCATTTATTCGACTTTTCGTTTTTTAGTTATACTTTACAGATGATAGTCACATGGACAATATACACACCACACAAACAAAGTTTGTAAAAATGCATTTCTTTTTTAGTTATGTGCCCCTCAAAACAACACTTCCAGTGAAGTATCGATATCAAATTTTGGGTGGATTATAACACTTCCTCTATGTACTATAAAGATCGACTTGTAATGTAAACAGTGAGTGGTGTTTATGCATCTTACATGTAACCTATACACTCGCTTCCATTTATGCCGTCGCCGCATCTAGACTAACCTTTTCAGCGGGCGCGTACATAGTAGGGAGAGGTGCGTCGAGCGTTCTGTCTTTGTTGTTCGACTAAGCAGATGTATGCAAATGTTTCGGAGGTGCATCTGAGAAGAATTGTGGGTATATGGGAAGCCAAATTGCCATTTGAAGACATTGCTAGGGTAATTCCATGTAGCATTTGCATGGGCAGATTATTAAAATAATGCCTAGTAAATGTGTCCTCTTTAAGAGTAAAAAGTATAATTTGCTTCAGTTTTACATTATGCTTTCATTAAAAATACTTTTTCATGGAAAAACTGTGCCAAACAGTGTTTTATTTAGTTGTATATTTAGATTGGACAGATGATTCCTATAATATCTAATAAATGTGTCCTCTTTGAGAGAAAAAAGAATAATGTATTTCAGTTTTACATTACATTGCCACTAAAAATATTTTTTCGTGGAGATACTGTGCAAAACAGGGTTTTAGTTAATTATGTATTTAAACATGATACCAGAGGTGATGACGAGTAAAGCTATTGCTTAGAGTTATATATTCAGGTGCAAATAATCTAGAACTGTGCACGTAAAACTGCATGCGCAAAAACGTAAACAGATACACTCACATCTCCTCCTTACTACACATACTCCACCTGTTGAGGACCAGTAGAATAGCGATGAAGCGGCGGTGACAGCATATATGCAAGCGAGTGTACCTATTGCTTAGTTTTATATAATAATTTTAGGCAAACATTTATTGTGATTAATGTACAGTAGAAAGAAGAAGCACTCTGTATGTTTTATAGTAGTGTTACATGTAAGGAATATCTGTGAATTGGTAATAAGTAAACAAATAACTGTTCCACATAAGATTTTTTTCTTTTTGCTTTATTTTTACTACTTGCAACTATCACAGCCCTCACTTTTGGAACATCGTTTATACAAAACTGATGTAAAAACGTACGAGGATGTTACTTTCACTTCTGACACTTGCGTCTTAAAATCGTGCACAGCAGCAATCGTCATTATTCCTGTGGTTGCAAGTAACACTGGAAGTATCACGAATTTAAGAAATTATAAATATAAGGGGCAATTAAATACGGGGTGTTCAAATGTACGTGATGAGTTCCTTGTACCTCTTGATACTCAAACTTTCGTGCCCCTTCTTGAATTTTCTGAAGAACTTTATGATAGTACTCCTCTGGGTTAAAAATGATACCCGGCTTAGCTCGTATGTGAAGCATTTCGCATCTGATATGACCCGCATACTCCAGGGCCACCTCTATGGGAATGTAGGCCAGACCTCGCACCTTCAGCCGCACGTCTCTGTTAAAGAGGTACTTGTTGCCGTGGTGTTGTCGGATGCCTCTACGTAGCATCACTTCTGCTGAGCTTCTGGAGAGAGAGCCATTGTGACCCGCTAGCATTTCGTTTAGCATGTCTTCATACTGATAAGATGGCATGTCTTTCTCCTGCAGATTCTCATACCTGGTGAAGGAGAACAATAATTAGATAACAATATTAGCTGAGGATAGTGATGATCTGGTGGACAATAACTCCTACTTGCGAGCCCAGTACCTATGCGCGTGTTGAAGGTTGAAGCACGCACACCTGCACGCCGAGTACTCCTTGGCCTGAATAATCGCTATGACGTCACAAGTCGAACGAGCAAAGTTTAACAAAATGCCTTATCCTTATTAGTGAACAGAAAGTTGTTTCTTTGTGCAGAGTACAACGAATAACAAAGATATATTGAACAAATTATGCTTAAAGTGAAAATGAAAACCGAAAGTAAACGTAACCTTGGACTAGATTTTATACAGTACCTATGTAATGACGACACCGGTTGTGCAGTTATAATAAACTCCTTTTTACAATTATTTTTTTTACAACTCGAACATTGTGTAATACCGAGAGCCAATGAACTAAGAACCGGTGTTTTTTCACTGGGTGTGTGGACACATGATTCCGCGCTGCTGCAGCAATCACGGTCACGCTACTGACGCGGCTTTGCTTTGCTGTGCTCTGGCTCTGCAGTACTGAGTTGACCAGTGATATGGTGTAGTTAGGCTATTACGAGTAACTTATTGTTTTGTCCTAAATTTAGTCATAAAGTATATTATGATTCAGTCTGTTTTCTACTGCGCAGCGTCTATTATTTATGATTTGTATGAGTTAAATCAGTCAGCTCGTCAAGTAAAAATCCGATTTACAGAAAGATTTCCGAGTGTAAAAGTTCCAGGCCGTACAACAATCCACACACTTTTTATAATAATTTTCAAGCCACAGGAAGGGTTCAGTCAAAGAAACCTAACAGAGAGCGTAGGGTTCTTACCAGAGAAATATTAGGCGACATCGGTCATGTTTGCAGACTTCCCCGCAAAAATCGTTTAGGCGCCTTTCACAACAGGTAGGCTTTTTTATGGCGCTGTGCGAAGAGCTACTAAGTTGTTGAAGTTAAAACCATATAAAACAACTATGGCACATGCTCTTCAACCAGGTGATCCTGTAGTTAGGCGCACATTTTGTGAGTGGAGTCTCAATAGTGTACATAATGGTGAAATAGGCTCATATTTAATATTTTTCTTGGACGAGGCTTGATTCCACCTTCATGGATATGTGTGCACATAGAAAATCTTTAAGGGAGCTCTGATAAACTAATATTTTCATGAAGTACCCTCCATGACGAAAAAAGTGGTGTATGGTGCGCCATAAGGGAGAAAGAGCTGTAGGGCCAATTTTTTTTGAGTCAGCAGTTGACGCCCCTACATACCTGAATATAGTTTTGCCCCTTTTTAGAGAATTAATAGACGGAGTCTTTTTTCAACAAGACTCTGCCACAGCTCACATAGCCAATATTTCGACGAGAACAATTGAAAATGTGTTTGAGGACAGAATTATTAATAGAGAGTTGCAGCCCTCTCGATCCCCCGACCTAACCCCTGTGATTTCTGTCTCTGGGGTCAATTAAAACAAAGTGTACAAGACTAAACCACACACCCTGGAAGAATTAAAACAAAATATCCGCCAGGAAATTGCCAACATTCTTTTCAATGTGAACTACGGCGAGTGATGGATAGTTTCCTAAAGAAATGCAAAAAAATTTATGGACAACGACGTGGCCAGTTTCAACACCTCGTTTACCTGCCGTCTTCCATGTTCTAGGGGTACCCTCCTATCATTTAATTCCCGAGGTGCGGGACCAAACCCGGCGGAGAACGATGCATTTTTTCGGGCGTACTTCGGAAGAGAAGTAAAGCCGGTGGCTCCGTGTCGTGGATTTACACGTAAAAGAACCTCAAGCCCGATAGAGGCCTGTGAGTAACATTTCCGATATTTCACGCCCAATATAGCATGGGACGCCAAGATCATAGTAGTTAAAGAGCGTCCATAAATAAAAATTAATGTAATTACTCTTTTGTCTCCATAAAGTTGATAAGTAAAGCCTTTAAAAGTAGTTTTAAAATGTATGACTCCATCCGCGCCATTCTGTTAGCCGCAAACGGCAACGAGCGCCGATAACGCGAACAGGAAAAACACCGCGCAGCTGGTTCTTAGTTGATTAGCTCTCTCGTATTTGTTTTTTCCTTTTAAAGGCATATTAAAAGGCTACAAAGAGGGCGAAATATAATTAAGATATATGTTATGTTTTTATTCTTTATACTGTAAAAATGGAATTATATTTTATTGTTTATTTATAATACATATTTTCTCTTTATAAACAACAAGAAACTTACTGTTGTATTATGTATAATATTTAACGCCATATAACAGCAAACACTGATGATACTTCAAAGCAGAAATGGCGCAAATTTCTTCCTTCCGCGAATCATCAATATGCAACACGTGTTACAACATTCTAGGCCTGTAAGAATCAATTCATCGAGAGAGCGAGCGGCGCTTGCGAGTCCCGTTTTCAGCACCTCTGTCCTAACGAGCATACTTCGTATTTTGTTGGTCATGGCTTTAGTCTTCTTTAGATATAAAGAATCTATTTTATTTCATGGAAACAAATAAGGGGAGAAAAACAATGCTCAAAATATATAATTGGAAGTATAATACTGTAAGCAGTATCCTCAACTCGCAATGAATTGTAAAATGTTGACAGCAATTAAAACAGTTGGGAGCCATTCAGAATAAAAATTAAGTAATAACATAACGACGTAAAACTTAAGCATAAACTTAATGTGACATTTTGTCAAGTTGTCATTCACAACGACAAACGGAAACAAACGGCAGCCAATCGCAAGAGAGCGTGAAGCTGCTGATCTAACACGACAAAAGAGATTATGTAAACGTATCAAAGTGAACAAGCCGATTAAAGGACATTAAACTCACAAAATTTATTTTTCTGCGATTTTTATAGATAACCCAGTGATTCCTAACACGGAATCATACTTCATATATAGAAAGGGAGTTAGTAAGCGAACACATTGCCACGGAAAATCTGACGAGAGATGGCAGAATGATCAGTGATGAGGTATATGTAGAATCACTCTGATTGGTTAGCTTCTTATATTTGCCGTAGACATGAAAACTTGAAGCTTGCAATCTTCGGTGTTTACATTATAAGTTATGGCCATGTTTATGTCAACTTTGGCAAAAGAGACGTGTATGCTGACGTCTAAGTTTCATTGTGAATGAGCCCTTAGTCTGTTAAATATGACGTTAAAGCATTTGAATCATAAGACATTCGCAAACATTTGCTTAAATTCTCACTTCGTTATTAACTGTGATTATCTAAATAAACAACTTCACTTTGTTCGAATTCTTCCTGCGGCTGGTTAATGACAACGGAACATTCGTTAAGCACCAATCCCTTGAACATATTTATTGGCCCGTTCCATTGTGTAAAGCTATTACTGGAAATGGATACTCACCGCAGAAATTTATCTATCTCCAACCCTGTAATTTTCACCACTGTTTCAGTCTTTATAGTTGCTGGACTGGCAATGTCCAGACAGATAAGTTTCTCAACTTCATCGGGAAAGGACGCAGCATACAGAAATCCCACAGCACCTCCCATGGAGTGCCCTATAATGTTGAGTTTTTCTGTCCAATGGAAGTACTTCACTAGGCGCCTTACCATGATCAGCCCATCCCACATGACGTAGTACATGTGTCCTTTAGGAAAACACGATGATAGACCGTGTCCAGGCATGTCCAGAGCAAGTACAGGAAATTTACACCCAATCATGGGGATCAGCTTATCGAATGACCCGGCGTTATCTTGCCAGCCATGAATGGCTAGAATGGGCTGTTTGTCGCGGGGTCCCCACCATTTTCCTAAACAGAAAATATAAAATATTAAGGATTTAAATTAAAAAGAAGGAATAAAAAGTAAAAGATAATAACCAAACAACTAAAAAGAAAACAAGTAAGTGTAAAATAAACATGATTTTAAACTCTTAGGAAAAACCCGTTAATTTTTCTACAACAACATTGCAATTATTACACGAATAAGTCAACTCATTTTGAATGCAAATGTAAATAAAACCAAATTCCATGGCTAATGTGGCTATTGCGGTAGCCTTTGTTAGCCAGCATATGGCTAACAAAGACAGCATATACCCTTTCATGGTGGCTATTACGCCATCTGTAGGGAAACTTCATACTTCATGGGTTAGGTCCACTGCCGCCTCCTTAATGCAGGAAAGTACAACCTTTTCTACAACAAACTACACCATAGCACCGCAGAAAACACCAACAGGAATTCCAGGGCTTACACGAGGCCGTACAGGACCTCCAAGCGGAGATTCTGAGTCTGACAGTCAAGCTGACAGCCCTGGAGGACCACCTTCGAGACTTCAGGCAACAAAACTTCCATCAACCCAGCAACACCATCTTCTAGACAACAGCTAGACAGGATAGAGTGCAATCTTGGAGTTTTGGAAAGCAACTCCGCCCACATCAGAGGCTACTTGGAGCAGCAAGCCCCAGGCACCAAGGATACGCCTGCTCCATGGCGGAAACTACCGAAATCTACGCCATCTTACTCTCCAGCACTTTGCATTCAGAATGCAACTGACGTCTTCGAAATGAATAAAAACGGATGAATTCTCTCTACACAAACACTTGAACACTCTTGGGTTGCTGCCAATAGCCAGGTTTAACCATTTATCCGCTCCCAACCACTAGTTGGCAGCTCCCAATTACACGTTGACTAATGCAGGTGCTATGCAGGACTTCACCATTCCTCTCTTTTGATTTTCTATCTATTTCCTGTGCATTGGCTCATCTTCCCTCTCCTATCCCCTAGGCATAACTTCCCCTCCCGGCAAAATAACTCTTCTAATATATTTCGCTTTCAAAAAAAAAAAGCCAGAGCGGTCACGTAAACAAAAGTTGTACAGCAGGTTCGGCTGTCGGTTAGCGGCCTCTGAAATGTTCAGGGCACTTGTCGAAATTGACCTGTAGGACGCAGCTCAGTGACATACTCCTTACACCACATATTACCATATATAAACCTTTTGCTAAACGAAGCTTGAATGTCCTACAGAGCAAAGGCTCAAAGCAACCAGAATGCGTTCTATTTGCTCGGAGGTGGTTTGGCAACTAACTGTTGCTTGCACTTTGTTACTAAACTGGGAATAGGGAACCTTTACCGTTTATGTAGTACAACAAAGTAGGTGGAGATCCAAAGGGTGGAATGCTGGTGCAATATTACCAAGTAGTTGCCTTATATCACATGTTTAGTTTTCAGCTCTTTTTATGCTTACACCTGTATAAATGGTAATTTCTGTTGAAAACAAGTTTTATTTTTATTATCTCCAATTAGGATAAACTGTTTAATCAACCAGGATGTGACATATCCGGCATACTGACCTGTAATCCATTTCTTTGGGTAGAAAGAGTCTTGAAATGAAGGCTACCAATCATTAACCACTAGTTGTATGCTCTCCATAGAAATTTATCCTCTGGGGCGGCCAGATAGAAACTGAGAAAGCCGCAAATAAAAAATAATAGAAGTCCCTGTGTGACAGTATTTCTGGTCAGTTGTAAATATTAATAATAATAATAATAATAATAATAATAATAAATAACAGCCCTCATAACATTAATCAATGCTCTGATAGTAAAATAATAGTCATATTCACAATACGTTTTATGTAATTTTAATTTAAGATGTTTTCATGTATATGTGTATAAGTTTCTTTGAAGCAGGATACAAGAAGCGAACAGTGTTAAGGTGTAGTCGACCAAGCAACAGGGGAGGAGACACAATAGAAGTTCCTTGACTTATTGTATGAAAAGTGTAGAGAAGGCTTAACGAAGTTCCATGACGCTGGTAGCCAGCAGAGATACGTTACAATCAATAATTGAAAGGAAAGACGTGCTTAGTAATAGTAAATTATAGCGTAAAAAGTAGATTAAATTTTTTCTAGCAGAACCCACGCAGTCAATGAAATTTAAAGAGACAGATTTTTAAATGTTCAAGTTGGGGAAAGTAAGTGATAGCGTACCCAAGCTAAATTAGCTGTTGGGTGATAACTGTGCTGAACGAATCATGGTTGTTGACTGAAAACGGGAGTGATAATTGCCTACAAAATGTAGTGTGTACAGTAAATATAACATTTTTAGAAAATTTTTATTCGTACAAGTGCACAGCGATAAAAATTAGGTAATTGTGACGAATAGATAATTGACTACGTAAGAACGTAGAAAGAATGCCGGTTAACTACAATGCCATATAACAGAGTATCAGCAAACAGCTTCAACGAACACGTAAATCAGCATACAACAGTGCAATGTGCCCAACAAAGAAAAACGTGTGCATTAAAATGATAAGTTTATTCAGTAACGTTTTGTATTTTATTATGTTATGTTAGTCACATAAACTTCCTTATCCGTCACCACACCTGAAAGGTTATGGATGCTCTACCGCAACAACCTGAAGCAGCCGAGGCAAGAACGACCCAGAAAATAAATAATTATTAATGACATCAAAATAACGAGATAAGTCCAGAGATATAATTATCAAACACGTGTCAACATTACAAGATTATATCTCGTACTGCAGTAATCGCTGTAGTTGAGAAGTTACATCTTAACGGCTTGCTTGAGCCAGAAACATCTAGAGTATCAACCACGAAATGAACATAAAAGTTTCAAACTAATTTAAGATGAAGTATCATTGTTTGCCTTGTGTTCCAGTGACCAAGCATATTATGTAAGTTCAAATCCTTACAACAATTCTCAGTTCAGAAATGTAATACAGACTCTTTTATTTTTCAATTGCCCCCAAATAGTAACAAAGAATGGACACCACACCCGCCCATCTCGGTGGCGATCGTCCCACATGTAGTTAGAACCTAACATGCGGGAGTATTCTTAGCTGTTAGAAAGTGTTAGTCTGGTCCCGCATAAGCAATCCGGTTAGTCCGTAATGTGATTTATTGGCATGCGATGTATGCGAGCGCGTCAAGCGATGAGATCCCGGACTGCAGCCATGAGTGAATCCTGAATGCCACATGGGGTGTTAGGGAGCAATAATGTAATGTATTTTCGTGGCTTACAAATGTCTTCTAATTATGAACTTGCTAATACTATCTTACGCGTGTATGAAGTCTATTAAGTTCTACCTGCATTAGCATGCAGTTGCGTAGTAAGGTGGGGGGTGGGCGATGTAAGAAAATGTTCATCTTTATTCAAAACGCTACGTTACATGTTATTGAAATCACAATGTATACAGCGAAACGAATGTCCATAACTTGCGATATTTCTACCAAAAGTTTCTGTTATAAATGCTTATAATATAATTGCAGCAAAATTGCTTTGCTTACCTTTTACATGGCCCCAGAGTAATGGAATCTCAATATCTTCAGCCTGATGCATCACTGATGTAACCTGTAAAAAATACAATCGATTTTATTTTATCTATTTACTAACCGGAAAATGTATGTAAAAACAAACATGAATAAATATCCAAGTGGTGTAGCGTGTCTGCCTCACTAACAGGTTCCGAGTTCGCATTTTGGTTAGTATGAGTTAGTTTCAATTCTTTTCTTGTTTCGGGATTTCCCCTTATCCTCAGAAGATGGGTAACTCTAATCATAACGGACCCGGGCCTCATTTGGGCCTCATTTCTCCCGTTACCGTCCGATATGACCTATCGGGTTAAGGGAAGTTAAACTCGAAAACAAAGAAAAAATTAGTAACGGCATACTTTAACAGGAGCTTATGAATTTGAATTATTTTAGTATTGGTAAAGAATCTAATAAAAAAGAGGTTTTGATGTATCGTTAATTATGTTACATGAAACGATCTAACAGCAATGGCAAGGCATATATCAGGTTTCGTTAAGCTCTAAATAACACCTGAAGTGGGTCTCTAATTTCTCATTTAAAAAAAACAGATCCGATACATTCACATGACCTTCTCTACACTATCTTTATTAGTGGGTATACAAACTATTCTTACTAAAGCTTATTTTTCTACCTTCTGCATTTTAATGATAATAAACCTTTGCAGAAGCAACTACATTACACATTTCGGTATAGATACAAAGGGAATTGCGATAGTCAGATGTTTAAGCACTGGAAGCTATACGCTGGCCTCAAAATTCCTTACTGTTTCCATGCAGAGAAACAACTGAATATTGACAGGACTTTAAGAGAATGACCAAGTAATGAACAATAATTCGAACCATCAACTATGGATATTTCAGAATTGGCTTATGCCACAAAAAAGACAATTACTTGAAATAAATTCCGTGTTTTAAAGAGGTCTACGTTTTTGTGTAGTACGTTTTCGTCTATCGCTAAAACGTTTAAGCTATACAAGATTATACAAAATTCCTTCCGAATGAAGAGGGCTTTACAGGCTGTTCTTCCAGAAAGCTCAACATATACATTTTATTTCTCATGTAAATATCTTTGATATATGGTAATTTAATCAAAATCGTTTCAGCCATTTTTAAAAAATCAAATTTTTCGAAAATTGTTCTATGTAAAGGGCAGTTTGGGTTGGACGATTTTCCTGAAAATCTTCATGTTATATCCTTCGAAGATATTGAAAACTTAAATGCCATACGGTTTTCAGTTATGCTATTCACAAACACACACACACGGACATTTTTCTAAAAATGCTTTCTTTTTATTCATGGTGGCTCAAAATATGTATTTCCGATGAAATCTCGGTATCGAATTTCTGGGTGGAATGTAATGCCTTCTCTACCTACTATGTACATGGTAGAAAAAGTAATAAACCCATCCTACTTAAAATACAAATGGAAAGTTACATGTATATTCTTTTACCTATTTTGTAGTTATTCTACGTTAAATTTTTTGTGGCATCGCATCTCGAAAGGAAAATAATATGCCGTTCTTATTTTCTTTATTTCCTTTCCTTTCCTTTCCTTTTTTCTTTTCTTTCTTTTATACAGTGAGAAACATTATTATTACCTTCTCTAGCATGTACATAGGTAGAGAAGATGGTACTGCATTTCACCCAAAAATTCGATACCAAGGTTTCACTGGAAATATTTTTTTGAGGGACTTCTGAGTTGAAAAAAGAGCATTTTTAGAAAAAGGTCCGAATGGGTGTTTGTGGTCTGTGTGTATGTGTATGTGTGTGTCTACGAACAGCACAACTCAAAACGACAAGTCGGATAGTTACCGAACTTGGTATTTAGGTTCAATACCTCCCATAGACGCGACACGACAGACCCAAACTATCCTTTACAAGGAACATTTTTCGAAATTTTGATTTTCTAAAAATTGGCTGTAACGATTTTGATTAAAATGCCACGTATTGAAGATATCTATATGTCGAATAAAACCTTTGACTTGAATTTTCTGAGAGTAGCCAAAAGTCCTCTTCATTCGGAAGGAATTTTCTATAATTTTGTTTAACTGATAAACTTTAAGCGATAGACGAAATCGTACTACACAAACAAATGTAGATGTCTTTAAAACACACAAATTATTTCAATATGCTTTTTGTGACATATGCCATTTCTGAGATGTCCGTTATTAAAGCTTCGAATTGTTCATTTCTTAGTCATTCTCTTAAAGTCCTGTCAACATTCAGCTGTTTCTCGCGAATGCATGGAAACAGTATGGAATTTTAAGGCTAGCATATAGTGCCCAGTTCTTAAGCATTTGACTGTCGCTGTTCTTTTGTATCAATAAAACGAAATGAGTGTTGCAGCTATTTCTGCAAAGGTTTATTTGGATTAAAATGTAGTACATAAAAAAGTAATCATTAATAAGAATAGTTTGTCTACCCACAACAAACGATAGAGGGCAAAGAAAGTTATGTGAATGTAACATATCAGAAAATGCTTTTCTGAGAAACCAGTATTTGACACTAATAGGGTGGTTAAAAATCACTTTAAACTTTGGAGCATTGTGACAAATGTGTGAAAGCATGCTCTGCGTTGTATCGCGTTTACATTGTCTATCCTGCATGCCAGAATAGACAGAACGAGCGAGTTTTGTAGTTGTAGCGAGGAGTCGCTTGGAGTCCCATGAAGTCAGGAACTCTTCACATGAACACAAGTTGTGCGACTGCTGGCGTGAACTTGCTCCAATTTCAATGAACGCTTGACAGTTCTATAACTAGTAAGAATTTTCTTTGCACCTGATGATTAGATGGGGCTTATTTCAACTCCAAAAATTTTGTTTTGGTTTTACTGTGTTAGACATTCAGAGATGTATTGTAATTATTACTCAAATGATTGGATAACTAAATACACTATAACTTGCTCTTAGTAGTACATGTATATGAACAGAGCTAGGTAGTTTTACTTTCTCTACTACGTATAGTAAGTAGGGGAAGTACTGTATTCCACCCAAAAATTCGATACCGAGATTTCACCTGAAATATATGTTTTGAGGCCCCCTGAATCCAAAAAAAGCATTTTTGGAAACATGTCTGTGTGTCTGTGAACAGCATAACTCAGAAACGAACAGTCGGATAAACACCAAGCTTAGTATTTAGGTTCAGTATCTTCCAGAGATGCAACACGGAGGTTTTCAAGAAAATCCCCCCCACCCCAGATTACCCTTTACATGGAACATTTTTCGAAAATTTTAATTTTCTCAAAAATGGCTCTAACGATTTTGATTAAAATATCATATGTTTAAGATATTTTCATGACAAATAAAATGTATATCTTGAATTTTTTGAGAATGTCTCCAAAAGTATTCTTCATTGTGAACGAGTTTTGCATAACTGGTAAACCATAAGAGATAGACAAAATTTTACCACAAAAAATGTAGATCGCATTAAAATACACAATTTATGTCATATATATTTTTGTTGTTGAGCGAACCATTTTCGAGATATTGCTTGTTATTCCCTTAAATTTTTCAATACTTATTTTCTCAAATGCGAATTCGTTATTCATTTTTTTGTCTTGTATATGCAAAGAGTATTAATCTGTGGCAAAGAGAATGGTGCTGCACCTAGCAACCAGCTATTAAGAGATATGTATATGCTTAAAGGCTACTGTATTTCTATATTGCCCTTGTAAATATATATTCCCCTTATATCTACAAGAAACTTAGCAATAAGATAGAGTCTGCAAATGTTTATCTCGATTAACATGAAGTAGATGGAGAATAAGCGTTTGTAAAAATAGTTTTTACAAGAGTAGAGAAAGTCATGTGAGTGTAACACATCAGATTTTTTTAAATATACCTAAATACTTGATTGTTAAAAGTCCCTTTCCATTTGAGTAAAAGATTCAACATATTTAGGTTGTCGAGCTAAATTTGGGTATTATCAGATCCGTTGCCTGGCTTCCATGAAAGTAACGTCTTACTGGTTTAAATATTAAGACATCTATAGTTAATTTTATTTCTTGTGAGATTCCCCATTATGTTCCTAATATGTCCATTTAATTATAATATGATAACATCACAATTAATAATACTTCTTTCAATCGCAATGTCCATTTAATCCTGTCTTAAGAAACTATATACTTTTGGTATTCTTATTGCTGTGTAACTTTTTCTTTACTCTTCCCTTTCGCTTTATCCTTTTTTGTCATAGTTATTTTCATCTTACAAAGTTTGATACATTTTGTCCATATTATAACAGTTACGTTGACCTTTTGAAGATGTTAAACTGAATACAATAGGGGTATAAACTGTTATTTACGTTGGTCGGAAATTAAAAACTGAAATTGAGTTTTTATTTACCTATGGACACTCTTTAACTACTATGGTCCTTAGCGTCCCGTTCATTATTGGGCGTGAAAGACCAGAAACTTTGCTCAGAGGCCTCTCTATCAGGCTTGAGGTTCTTTTACGTGCGGTAAAATAATTTCTGCATGTATGTAATTCCATAGTGAATACCGAGTTTTCCCGACATCTCCAGATACTGCGTTTGTCAGAAAAGTAGGCTCGTATGTGCAAATTCATCAGTGTAGTATCGATATGTGATATGTAAAGCCTGTTTACAGCATAATAAATGCTACTTGTAATTCTAATTAAGACAAACAGTGGCACAATTAATTGGTTTTGTATTTCAACTTCGTTTTGGATGCATTTAGCACTTTATTCTAAATATAATTTAGTAATTAATCAACACGATTCTAACATTCCAGCCATAATTCTAGTATTTTAAATGTTAGGATATGTCTGGTCGAATGTTGCTATAGTATTCCGTTTGTAAACACCAACCTTGCAAAATCATTAGCAGTCATGTCGTCAACAATCAATACGACCTTCACAATATATTGTACGTATTCATTCATTTGGCTATCGGTTAAGTCAAAGCCAGAGTTTTTGGTGATTTACCTAATAAACTAACTGCAAATTTCATTTAAAAAAGAAACGAAAAAAATGCTGGCTGATAATGCTGTACATGGTATCTTAAAAGTAATTGTACATTATGGTAACATTAGTTTCCGCGTATTCTCAAAGTTTTGTGATTCAAAGATGACGAAGAATAAATACTTGATAAATGTAGTAAAATGTAGCTAAATGAAGGCAAAATTTACGACTGCTTCACGTGTGGCCCTCTTTCTCAATCTCTTGTACCGAAACAAACAATAGGTTAGAATATGTATAGCCAGAGAACTATTTTCTGGCTTCACCTAGACCTGACGAAGCAAAAGACTACACTAAACTATTAGAATTCAGGGGTTTTCACAGCCTGTTCTCACAAACTTCAAGCTTTACATTTTAGTGAAGAAAATATTTCAATCGTATTATATGTTAATTAAGATATTTTGAGTCATTTAAAAAGAATTAAGAAAACTTTTCTGTGTAAAGGATTGTTTGGGGGAGTTTCCTGAAAATCTTTGTCTGGCGTTAGCAAAAGGTGTCTGATTTACTTACGAAAACTAATATTTAACTCGCTTTCATAGAAGACAATAGACGCGCGCGTGCTGACCTCTTTCTAAAATGATTTTAAGTGCCCACACTACTGCGAAGCACTTCTTTGTGTCCCTTCGTCCGTCCGTCCATGCGCATGAAACTACTCGCCAATTGTTGCAAGTACGGGGTTCAGATATTACATTATAGGAGTCGGAAGATAATTTGTCGACACATTAAAATTTAGTTGAAATAGCTACAAAATTAAGCCTAGTTCAGATGGAGAGTCTGCCACAGATTATCAATTTTGCAAACCCTAAACGTATGGAATTTCAATTTTATACACAATACTTTGAACAACATTTGTCAACCAATTTCAATTTTGGCTGGGACGGTACAAGATTAAAGGTAGGGAAGTTAAACAGCTTGCTAATCTAGGTTGTAACTAAATATTTTCGAACCTAGCGTAAATGCTTTGAAACTTTGCTAGCTAAAAGGAATATTACAACTAAACACATAATTGACTGCGAACCGACACGTCGAAGAGGGCGGAAATAAATACGTTGTTTCTTTGTTCATTTATTTATTTATTTCTATCTCTACTATGTACCTATAGTAAGTATAACAAGTAGAGGAATGTATTCCAACCAAAAATTCCGATGTCGAGATTTCACCAGAAATACACGTTTTGAGGTATCTCAATAAAAAAACACATTGGCAGATGCTTATCCCTCCACATGTCTTTCAGTGAACAGCACACCTAATTCAAAAACGAAAAGTCGGTTAAATACCTAAATGGTTTTTAATTTCAGCGTCATTTTCTGGAAAATCTGCCATCCCAAACTACTCTTTATACAGAAAAGGTTT
This sequence comes from Deroplatys truncata, assembly GCA_030765065.1. NCBI lineage: Eukaryota > Metazoa > Arthropoda > Insecta > Mantodea > Mantidae > Deroplatys > Deroplatys truncata. Next base: position 144,030,011 of record CM060978.1, on the reverse strand, counting down.
CGTTATTTTTTTTCAAAAATACTTCTAACAATTTTGATTAAAATGCCATACTTTTAAGATATTTGCATGATAACAAAATTTATATATTGAATTCTCTGCGACTAGGCTTTGTGGCACTACCATTTCAGGGATTTTTGTTTTATTGCTCTGAAATTCTAATACTTAAACATTTTTGTTCAAGGGTCGGTCGCTATTCGTTTCTTACTTTTTCTACTAGTACAGACGGCTCCAAATGTTTTCCGTTCCACCGGTAGCGGGGCAAGCGGGGTGTCTTATCGAGAAGTTATGCCAGATATCTTAGTTCATACCTGCTCTACAAGGAAGGTTAAGGGATGTAACAGGCTAAAGAAAATATCATTCCAACACATTTCCCTTAGACTTGGCTGTAAGAATGTAATAACTGTGAAAAGAAAACAGCAATAACATTACAACACAGCGACATAAGCAGTATACAAACTAATTTTTAGGAATTAGAGGCATCATATCATTGTATAACAAGCAAGTGTTAAAACAAAATAGTTTGGTTTCAAATATCTACTCATTATCAACTAACACATGTTCTTTATTTTCATAACGTCCTTATGAAGTAGGATTTTTCCGTGCATCGTGACAACGATTTAGGCCAGAAATTATTTAAAGTTCCAGTCTAAGACACTTTTCCCCATTTGGGTGCATTCAAGATGCCGTAACGACAAACAGGCGCTTATCTATTCCACAACTCATCTTTTTACTCTTTCTACTATTTACCTATAATAAGTAGGGAAAGTGTTGTATTCCTTCCAAAAATTAAAAAACGAGATTCATCGGAAATAAAACTTTTGAGACCCACTAAACGCAAAGAAAGCATTTTTAGTTTTCCTACTACGCACTTACAGTAAGCAGAAGTAGTATTGTATTCCACCCAAACATTCAATAACAAGATTCACCGGAAATACACGTTTTGAGCCCCATTGAATCCAAAAAAAGCATTTTTACTTTCTCTACTACGCACTTACAGTAAGTAGAGGAATTATTGTATTCCACCCAAAAATTTAATAACGGGATTTACCAGAAATGCACTCTTTGAGACTCCCTGAATCCAAAGAAAGCATTTTGACTTTCTCTATTACATAGTTACAGAGGTAGAGAAAGTATTGTATTTCATCCAAAAATTCAATAAAGAGATTCGCCGGGAATATACGCTTTGAGACCCCCTGAATCCAAAGAAAGCATTATTACCTTCTCTACTACGTAGTTATACGAGGTAGGGAAAGTATATTCACAGGAAATACACGTTTTGAGACACCCTGAATCTAAAGAAAGCATTATTACCGTCTCTACTACTCGTACATAGCTACAGGATGTAGAGAAAGTATTGTATTCCACCCAAAGATTCAATAAGGAGATTCACGGAAATACACGTTTTGAGACCCCCTGAATCCAAAGAAAGAATTTTTACTTTCTCTACTACGTAGTTACAGTAAGTAGAGAAAGTATTGTATTCCACCCAAAATTGAATAACGAGATTAATACTCAGAACAGAAATACTCGTTTTCAGACTCCCTGAAACCAAACAAGCGTTTTTACTTTCTCTACTACGTAGTTAACAGCAAGTAGAGCAAGTATTGTGTTCCACACAAAAATTGAATGAGATTCACCGGATATACACGCTTTGAGACCCCCTGAATCCAAACAAAGCATTTTTACTTCCTCTACTACGTAGCTACAGGAGGTAGAGAAAGTATTGTGTTCCTCCAAAAAATTCAATAAAGATATTCAACGGAAATACACGTTTTCAGACTCCCTGAATCCAAAGAAAGTATTTTTACTTTCTCTACTACGTAGTTACAGTAAGTAGAGAAAGTATCGTGTTCCACCAAAAATTTGAATAATGATATTCAACAGAAATGCACGTTTTAAGACCTCTGAATTCAAAGTAAGCATTTTTATATTCTCTACTAGGTAGCTACAGTAAGTATAGAAAGTATTGTGTTCCATCTGAAAGTTCAATGTCGTAATTTCACCAGAAATCACGTTTGTGACCCCTGAAATTAATGAATTTATTTTTAGAAAATGGTCCAAATGTGTGTGTGTATGTGTGTCTGTGTGTGTGTGTGTGTGTGTCCACGAATAGCATAACTCAAAAGCAAAAGGTTGGTTAAAAACCGAACTTGGTGTTTAAGTTCAACTTCTTCCAAGAATGCGACACTGAAATTTTAAAGAACATCCTCCACTCAAAACTACCCTTTACATTGGACGTTTTACGAAATTTTTTATTCTTTTAAAAATGACTAAGGATTTTGATATTTTTAAGCTGTTTTCATGATAAATAGAATGTATATCTTTTATTTTCTAGGAACATTCTGTAAATTAGTCTTTATTGCCAATGACTTGATAATTATTAAATCGTAAGAGAGAGACAAAATCTTACGGCACAACTGTAGATCTTGTTAAAGCACATTTATATCAAATAACATTTTTATTTTATGTCAAATAACTTTTATATTTTACCTATTCTGAAATTTTCTATGTTATTAGTTTGAATTTTCAAATACTTTATACTTCTCTCAACTGCAAATACTTCATTCCTTCCTTCCTCCCTCCCTTCCTTCCGCCCTCCCTTCCTTCCTTCCTTCCTTTCTTTCTTTCTTTCAAAGAGAACAGAATTTCAAAGCTATCACGTCTGTGGCTCGCATTCGGGAGGTCGTGGGTTCGATTCCTCTGGCCGACCTTCCTGATCCATAGGTTTTTTTCGGGGGTTTTCCCGGGTCGCTAGGCGAGTGCTGGGAAGGATTCTCACATCCCCGAATTTCCGAACCACCATTTCATCTCCATTCTAATTTCACTTCATCTTTCATCCGTTGGTCTCTTTCAGGGTCGGAGGTTTCGGCGATGGTGTTTCGGTGCAGTGTGACAGGGAAAAAGGATGCTTTTTGTGACTTTCTCCATCCCTCAGTTTTCGGCTGACTGTCGGGAATATCCTAACTTCCTTGAGGGGCGTTGCACACCCTATGTTCTGGGTGGGGTCCCCGATCTGGCTTTCCGTCTGACGGGGAGTCTCTATCTGAAAACTTAAGTACCCTGCCATTCCTGTGCCGTTTTTCCTGGTTCCGGACGTCCGGTGTCTTGTCTCGCCTCATCCTTCCTCCCAGAGACACCCCCTTGTGGGACGTAGGCACAATATCCACTATGTGGATCAGTGCCGAGTCCCCTCCGTAGCCAACCAATCCAAAGCTATCACGTAGCGATCAGCTTTGAGGGATTTGGCTATCGCTTTAGCTTAATATGTTCTGGTTATACCTACAACGAATTGTGAAAATAAGTGATGAAGGTTTATCGGTATTGACATTGCATAGATGCAAAATAAGCTGTGTAAGAAGAGTAAGTAGAGAAAGTCGTGTGAATGCAACACATATTTTAGGGCAAAAGCTCCATATGTCTGCGTCTCTGTGAACAACATAAATCCAAAGCGAAAAGTCGGTTAAATACCAAACTTGATATTTAGGTTCAGCATCTTTCAAAGATGTGACAAGGATTTTGAAGAAAATCTCCCCAACATGAATAACCCCCTTTACATGGAAAAATGTTCGACATTTATTTTCTTAAAAATGCCTCTAATGATTTTGATTAAAATACTCACTGTTTAAATTATTTTCATGACAAACGAAATATATATATTTTGAACTGACTGAGAAGAGCCTCTAAAGTGTTCTTCATTCTGAATGATTTTGTATAATTGGTAAACTCTAAAAGACTGGACAAAGTTTTGTTACACAAAAAATGCAAACCCCGTTAAAGCATGCAGTTTGTTATGCATATATTTTATGAGATTAACTAATTCCAGATATTTTTTGTTATTGGTTTGAATATTTTTTGTAACTGAGAAGTCGTTATTTGTTTTGTTTTTGTCGCGGTGATACAAACAGCATGGAATTACAAAGCAACACGTAGTACATGGTTTTGAAAATGTGACTATCGCTTTATCTACGTATACTATAACGAAACGTGTAAATGTGAGCTTTTTCTTTTGGTATTTAATTAAAGTCCTCTAACCGGGTAGGCCATTGCGGACGGTAAATGAACGAAATAGTTAAAATGATGCTGAAATGAGCCCGAGGTCCCTAGAAATTAGAATCTAACATTCATCTTCTCAGGATAAGAGGAAACCCTGGAAAAAACTTTACGCAGGTATTTCACTTTAAGCGAGAATCTAACTCGGGACCTCTTGAATGTGAGGCAGACACCCACACCCCACAGATGAGCTAAATGTGATTTGTAAGTTTATCTGGATTATAAGAAGTAGTCTGAAAAATTTGATTTAGAAAAAAGAATTTGTAGAATGGTGAAAAGAGAAAGCTATGTGAATTTAACACATTATTTTGTTCAATTTAAAATAATAATTTATCTATACTTAAATATAATTCTTCCTAATCATAATTCTCGTGGTAATGCAAAGAGCGTGGACTTTCAAAGAGACCACATAAAAATCTGACTATCGTTTGAGCAACTGCATTCTTCTTATACTTACAACGAAGTTTGTAATTGCAGTTTCATCTCAATTAACAAGAAGACTCTTTCACTCAAGCCGTGTGTAGGACAAGGTTGGAAAGATAGAATCAGTTTGAAAAATTCAATGTCATAGCCGAGATTTGAACTACGGATCTTCCAGTTTACGTCCAGGTGGCGCCGCGGTAACACGTGCGACTCGCATTCGAGAAATCCCTAGTTCCCTTCCCGGCTACCGCCCAATCTGACCCACGGATTTTTTTTCGAGTGTTTTCCCGGGTCGTCAGGCGAATGCTGATATGATTTATCTCAGCCCCCGAATATCGTTACACTCCTCATTTCATTCATCCTTAACCCCGTTAGGTCTGTTTCAGAGTTGGAAGTGCCGGCGATGGTATTCCGGTGCGGCGTGGCAGAGAAAAAGGATACCCTCTGTGGAGCCTTATCCGTCTCTCGATCTTCGGCTGGTTGCCAGGGTATAAGGACCGCTTCTTGGGGGGCGTTGGTCCCTCTGTTTGGGATGGGGTCCCCGGTTTGCCTGCCCAACTGTCAGGGCGTCTCAATCTGGAAATTTTAGGAACCTTGTTATTGCTGTGCCGTCACTCCTGGTTCCGGAGGCTCGGTGTCTCTCACCTCGTCCCTCCCTCCCTTTTGCTGCCATATTTTTAAAACATTACTTGAATATTATCAGAACTGAATGTGCCAACTGTATGGAACTACACACTTAGGGTTAAACTTTGTGATCAATATCTATGACAATTAAAGAGCAAAACGAACTTATATTCAAGGTAATAAATACCCTCGGAGTACGCGTAGAACGTTCTATTGGTGATAATTATGAAACTATTATTATTTATTACTAGCAACAAACGTTAAAAACAAGATATACATTATGCGAACCTTGTTTCTCAAGAAAATTACTGAATCTTAAACTTTTGTAGCATCCGCATAAAGAGTGTAATATTTGATTTTTAAACAACATATTTGCAAAGAAAATGTTAATTTATTTCGCTTGAATAGTTCTAGTAAAGAGAAAAGTATTTGGTTTCGTCTTCCTTCCTCTTAGAGTCAGGTCGCTGAATTATACCAGCATACAAGTAAATGTGACCTTTGAGACGATCCGGCACTTGCTGTTGGCTGTAACCAGGCATGACTAGTCCAGAAGAGATTTCTTCCCCCTCTTCCTCTACACCCCTTGGCCCATTGGAAAACATTTGAAGCCCACTGTGCATAGAGAAGAAATTGCATTCCACCCAAAAATTCGATACCGATATTTCACCAGAAGTACACGTTTTGAGGCCCCTGAATCCAAATAAACAATTTTTGGAAACATGCCCATGTGTGTGTTTATGTGTGTGTGTGTGTGTGTGTGTGTGTGTGTGTGTGTGTGTCTGAACAGCATAACTAAAACCGAAAAGTCGGATAAGTACCAAATTTGGCATTTAATTTCAGTATCTTCCGAGGATGCGACTCGAAGATTTTCAAGAAAATCCCCCACACGCAACTGGCCTTAACATGGAACATTTTCGAAAATTTTAATTTTCTAAAACATGCTCAAACGATTTTGATTAAAATACCGTATATATTAAAGATATTTATATGACAAATAAAATGCATATCTTGAATTTTCTGGGAATAGGTTGTGAAGTCCTCTTCATTCGGAAGAAATTTTGTATAATCTTGTACAACACGTGAAAGTTAAGCGATAGACGAAACGTATTACACAAAAATTGTTAATCTCTTGAAAACAATTTATTTTAAGTAAGGTTTTCTTTTGAATAAGCCATTTCTGATATATCCATTATTAATGGTTCGAATTGTTCATGATTTAGCCATTCTCTTAAAGTCCTGCCAACATTCAATTGTTTCTCGCGATTGCATGGAAACATTATGGAATTATAAGCGTATAACGTCAGGTTCTTAAACATTTGACTATCGCTATACTCTTTGTAATGTAGCTATTTCTACAAACGTTTATTTGGATTAAATTGTAGTAAGTACAAAAGTAATCTTCAGTAAGAATAGTCTGTATACTCACTAATAAAAATAGAGGGTAGAGAAAGAATATTCTTTTCTTTATTGTATTCCACCCAAAATTTCGATACCGAGATTTCACCGGAAATACATCTTTTGAAACCCCCTGAATCCAAAAAAAGCATTTTTGGAAACATGTCCGTGTGTGTGTGTGTCTGTCTGTGTGTGTGTCTGTGAACAGCATAACTCAGAAACGAACAGTCGGATAAACACCAAACTTGGTATTTGGGTTCAGTATCTTCCAAGGATGCGACACGAAGGTTTTCAAGAAAATCCCCCCACCCCAGAGTACCCTTTACATGGAAGCTTTTTCGAAAATTTTAATTTTCTCAAAAATGGCTAACGATTTTGATTAAAATATCATATGTTTAAGATATTTTATGACAAATAAAATGTATATCTTCAATTTCCTGGGAATGTCTCCAAAAGTATTCTATATTGTAAACGACTTTTGCATAACTGGTAAACCATAAGAGATAGACAAAATTTTACTACACAAAAAATGTAGATCGCGTTAAAATACACAATTTATATCATATACATTTTTTGTTGAGTGAACCATTTTCGAGATATTACTTGTTATTCCCTTAAATTTTTCAATACTTTTCTCAAATGGGAATTCGTTATTCATTTTTACTTTCTCTACTACGTATAGTAAGTAGGGGAAGTATTGTATTCCACCCAAAAATTCGATACCGAGATTTCACCGGAAATACATGTTTTGAGACCCCCTGAATCCAAAAAAAAGCATTTTTGGAAACATGTCCGTATGTGTGTCTGTGTGTGTGTGTGTGTGTGTGTGTGAACAGCATAACTCAGAAACGAACTTTCGGATAAACACCAAACTTGGTATTTAGGTTCAGTATCTTCCAAGGATGCGACACGAAGGTTTTCAAGAAAATTCCCCAACCCCAGAGTACCCTTTACATGGAAGATTTTTCGAAAATTTTAATTTTCTCAAAAATGGCTCTAACGATTTTGATGAAAATATCATATGTTTAGGGTAATGTCATGAGAAATGAAATGTATATCTCGAATTTCCTGGGAATGTCTCCAAAAGTATTCTTTATTGTGAACGACTTTTGCATAACTGGTAAACCATACGAGATAGACAAAATTTTACTACACAAAATGTAGATCGCGTTAATATACACAATTTATGTCATATACATTTTTTTTTGAGTGAACCATTTTCGAGATATTACTGGTTATTCCCTTAAATTTTTCAATACTTATTTTCTAAATGGGAATTCGTTATTCATTTTTTGTGTTGGATATGCAAAGAGTATTAATTTGTGGCAAAGGGAATGGTGCTGCACCTAGAAACCAGCTATTAAGAGATATGTATGTGCTTATATTGCCCTTGCAAATACAAAACAAGGGGAACATATTAGGCCTTAAGTGATGGTTAAATATTTTTAGAACCGGTCGCTATGTGTAAAATGTAATTCTCTTTGCATGTCAAAAGGTCGTTTCTGCAAATTTCTATCTCGATTAATATGAAATAGATGGAGAATAAGCGTTTGTAAAAATAGTTTGTACAAGAGTAGAGAAAGTTATGTGAGTGTAACACATCAGATTTTTTTGTCTTCGATATGCAAAGAATATTAATCTGTGGCAAAGCGAATGGTGCTGCACCTAGCAACCAGCTAATAAGAGATATGTATGTGCTTAACGGCTACTGTATTTGTATATTGCCGTTGTAAATATATATTCCCTTTACATCTACAAGAAAATTAGCAATAAGATAGAGTCTGCAAATGTTTATCTCGATTAACATGAAGCATATGGAGAATAAGCGTTTGTCTAAATAGTTTGTACAAGAGTAGAGAAAGTCATGTGAGTGTAACACATCAGATTTTTTTTCCTAGTCATGCAAAAAGTGGAGTTTCAAAGCCGTTACATAGCAACTCGCTTTTAAAGACTTGACTATCGTTTAAGTCTGCTGTATCCCTCTTGCACCTACAATTAAATGTGTAATAAAAACATGTCTACCAACATTTATCTCGATTAACAATAAGTAGGTTTAAAGTAACAATTTTCTGCCATATTACAACTTTTGTTAGTTAAAAAACATTAGGTTTTCGGCGCAGTTATTGGGACAATTCTCCATGGTTGTCATCTCCGCTTTCTTTTGTATAATTTCTTCATAATTGTGTCACTGGCTGATCCTAATGCACTATAAGGATCATGAAGGCAGTGGTTGTTTGATGGTCGTTTTGGGGAGTTCTTGTGCGTTATTATAAAATGAAAAGAAAGAAAGCGGAGGTAGATTATGAATAGCAGTGCCAAATGATTATGAAGGTGAACGAGTAATAATTATTTGTTGGAGTTCCGTCGTCATCTTCTGCTCCCTTACCTTCTTTCTTCTTGTTCTTCTTCTTCTTAAAATGTTATGAAAACGTTTAAAATGCTTCTTAATAATTTTAACATGTCAAGGATACAAGGTTTAACGATAACTGTTCACAAGGTAATACTGATTATCGCACCTGTTCGTTAGAGCATTGATTAGTATTTATATCTGGTTTAATTCCAAAGATAATACGTGTACATAACAATGTCGTTGTTTTTGCATAAAATTCTGATATTTGTGTTCTAATGACGTCAAAAATGATTCGAGCCGCATTCATTGTTATATGGCAACATGTTGCTATAAAACATGGGCTGTTTTCTTAGCTGTAAAAACAATGAGGTCCATCGGTATGCCTGGTTTGTCTAGGCCGATCTTAAGATATCTTCACAAATTAAAATACAAATACTGCCATTGTATGTAAATAAAGCATTAGGAAACCTCATAGATTTACAGAACCTCCTATCAGACAATATAACGAGAATAAAAACCACACACGCAGGTTAGTCTTACAAAATACAAATTGTACACTGACATGGGAATATAGTTTGTGTTAATGTTGTTTAAATGATGAGAAAACAAATGAAAGCATTAAACAAGGAATGTTAAATGCTAAGCGAATATTCATGCGTGTAATTTGTTTGAGATCGATAAACACTCAAGGATAGTTTATGTGGGGAATCTGCTAAAATGTACTGAATACCAGAATATAAGACATGTTGCCGAAGTAATGATATATGCACATAAACGATCTTTTCCCTCTTTCTTTCATTCATTTTAACGGTGGAGATTTGGTGTGCTGATTTGGGTCAAACAGGCAGAGAAAAACTGGAGAAACTGCAGAAAGAAGACACCTATGTATTATGTTTAAGATACTTGAAAGCCGTTGTAATAAAACATTTACTAATTACTGTGTAGTAAGACATATTATATTCTAATGTCTAAGAATTAAAAATTATCTTGTTAGGAATAAAACTGATATTTGTTCTCGTTTAAGAAAACTGCTGGTGGCGCCTATGCACACAGACAATGTACAGCAACCCAAGTTGATGCCGGGTCTGTAGGTTAAAAGCCAAGCATATTATCCCCATATTAACGTTGTGAACTGTTGTAATTCTAATATTCTAAAAAGCAATATCACTAACCTGAGTATGCTTCGTATTCTGCGTGATTGGAAAACTAATAATACCATTCTATCGCCAGTGTGTGAGTTACTGTCAACAAGTCATTGTGATTGGTGAAGGCAAACCTTACTTTCCACGAGTCATCTCCGTTTTGACTACCATGCTGCTCGCGTGGTTCCTGCAGTCATTCATGACGTTAGAAGCCTGCGCTATCCAGCGGTTCGTTACGTAACCTCGATTTCGTCGACAACTGCTGTGGCGTGCGATAAAATCAGTACTGCCAACATTTACATTAAATTTCTTCTTGGTAGCCAGAGGCATGTCGTGTACGAAGTAGAAGTCTGATGCATGGCTTTTCTAAACAGCACTTGAAGGTGAGAAAGTTGGCTTAGTCAGAAAAAATGCTGCACTTTATACACCTGCATTGACATTAAATAAATACATATGTTTTTATATATTTAGTTTCAATATAATGTATAAAGTGCAGAATGTTTTTTTTCGAAATAAGCCAACTTTCCCCATCTTCAAATGCAGTCTAGAAAATTCATGCATAAGAGAAAAGCAATAGCATTTTGGGGAAAGACAGAGCCAGACAAAATAATAATAACAACGTTTCATTGAACACGGATTATAATTGCTTAGGTAGACACATTAACAATGAAAAAGTTAAAGGCATGTAGGGAGAGAAAAATGTATTAGACTACATACCATAAAACGAGCTTTAGCAAGAAAAGAAACAATGTTTAAATTTTAAAAATGTATGGATCGTAGTGGTGGACTCTAAATGAATAGTTACTGAGACGATTGAAGGTAACAGAAAATACTTTTTTCAGGCTTTTGGTGGGCTTTACTTTAATGGATAAATGGATTATACATATTCTGGAAGCATACAAGAGAAATCAGCTACACCATTAATTATAATTCCACATGTTAGGTGTGTAAGATATAATTTTGCATTTACTATTAGTAGTTTAGGGGTTGCTTTGCACCTGCAGAATATATTCCTAGAGACTGTAGAAATGAAGCTAGTAATGTCAGCCTGCTTCCCTCTGAGAGTGAATACCTTGCGGGAAAGCTTTGGAATACATGAAACGAATAAGGCATATGAAGATAAATTGTAATGGATAATTTTATTTGAACATTTTAGATATACAAATACAAATATATACAATATGCTGTTCACACTAACAATAAATAAATTAATTAATTAATATGTAAATAAATATAATGAATATAGAGGAATATAATATCAAATAATTTCCAAATGCAATTAATCTGCTGTTCATTACTAAGTTAACCTCATACATATGCCAAGGCTACTCATATTTTTTATATACAATCAGGTAAATTAAAAATGTTGTAATTGATACCTCGAAATCATAATAAATTCATAAATTTACCCATTAGAAATTAAAAAATTCTCATACAAATATCTCATCAGAAACCAATACACAATACAGTAGATCCCATCTCAAATTCAAATCAACTTGCAAATTCGATGCATACATGCCGGCATTGATGAGATGGAGTTGACCTCTGTGCTTCATTTATCGCTTTGTCCCCATCTCTTGCTTAAAAGCTTTTGGAGCCACATGAGTTCACTCATTACGATTTTCTCGTTTTCCTCTGCTAAAGGTCCCTTGTAGTAAACGAGGCCATCTATGCGAAGAATGCTATCTCTACAACAAACAAACCAAACAGAGGTATTAAAGGGCAACAACAGAAATGCTGGTATTTAATTGCTAAGCAACCACAGGACTTCCAGAATATTTCCTTACCGCCCGCACGGGTTTTGGTCTCAGAAGCCGGACATGTCACAGCCGGCCTAGCCTACACTCTGATTTCGCTTCTTAAAAGTGTGTGTGTAAAACCTTACGTTATAGCAAAAAATATTGTCCTCCCTCATCTAAAAAGGCATTATACCGGTAAACATAGTCTGACCGAAGACCAGCACACATGTATAAAGCTCATCAGAGCGCAGCAAAGTAGTACTAGCACTCATCCGCAGTTCATCAGCTGGGGTAAATGGCGCTATTTTCAGAACCTCTTAGTTGTAAACTATTCCCACAAGTTTTGCAATAACTTATCACAATAACAGATGTTTTTTCGTATGTTTATGCTATCACTAAACGCGGTTGTTGTATATCTACAGACCAATATTATTTATCACTGAAATTTCTAGCGGCTAAATACAAATATATAGCATTAATTAAAATTCTTACTGACATACCAAATGTGGGCCTCCTTTGGGTACCGCCGGAGGTTGAGGGCTTGTGAGTGGGGTTGGGCGGAGTAGGATGCATTCGAACTAGGACTTTAGGGACCCCATCTATACTTGCGCACGTCACCATCCGGATCTGGTCGCCCTTTGGGCCTCTTCTCTCATCCCTCCCTCCCAGCGGTCATGGTAGCACTTTTTGCGGAGCGCAGCAAATTGTATTATCCGCACACAAAAGAACAGCCCACTTTAAACTTCACTCCCGGATACAAAGTAATTGGCGGAACAAACAAATGGGTCGATATACAAACACTAATGCTGGACAGTAGTGACATATTTGACCACACATAGTCAGAATTTCGCCGAGACTCGGTCCAGTATTGTTGGCTGACAATATTACAATAGGCATACAAATAATATAACATATACAGCTCGAGCTTTATTCACAAATGAGGCTAAGAAGCCGTAGCATTGACTTCTCACCTCTAATCAGTAACTGATTGAATTTTCCCGTGTGAAAAACGTAGGTAGCTACTGCTTGTTAATGAAAACGATTTGTCCAAAAACGTTTCCGTAGCTAAAGAAAAAATTCCAGTGGCGAAACGCACAATTTTTAAAGACACCATTAAAACTTAAAGACTCCTTAGTTCACGTATAGTTAGTCTAATTTAAAAAAGCTCGGTGAAGTCGATGTCTTCTAATTTTCATGTTGGAAAACACAATTACATATCATTGGATGCATTGTGTTGATTTTTCCCTCTGGAAATTGGGTTTGTTTTGATGCAATGAAGTGGCGAGAATATAGCGTACCAGCTTCTACATCTACAGCCCTACATTGCTGTTTTTTCAGTATTGTTATTATTATTATTATTATTATTATTATTATTATTATGATTATTTTATTATCATTATTATTATTATATTGCATGGTCATCTTCTGGCTTTGAATTGAGAAGCAACTGATGTTTCATGTATTTTCCAAACTTATTTTATAGTAGTGATTTTCTTTTTGTTCTTTATTATTCTTATGTATTATCAAGGCATGCACGATCTATTGGATCCACAGGAGCACTAAGATCTGCTTCTATATATTTAAACTGAAATAAATGCAACCATTCGTTCATTAATTAATTCAAGTTAATACTTACTCTGGATTTGGTATACAGAATATAGCAACTTCGTTCCAAGGTAGTTCCCTCGCTCGCACTTCTTGCCCCAAGCTGCTCTTCCCATAAAAATAGATGTTTCCAAATGGGTTCAGCTCCCCCTTCTTGTTCCCATGAATCTCGAAGCCCGTGTCCAAACGTATCACAGTCGTACCAAAATCTTCCTCTTGTAATCTTACATCACAATACTTTCTTTTGTCACTAATGTACTCCTTGTACAGTTCTATGTCATTATGAATATTCATCAACATTTTAACTTCGCTTTCAGATGAAGGATACATTCTCTTGCGAGCTCTAATTACAACTTTTAGCAAACGCTCCCTTCTTGTTTTAGCATCATTACATGAACTTTCGAGTTTGGTTTCCAGAACTTTGTCGCATTCTTCGTGTGATGTGACTTCATCTTGTAGAGCCCTAAAGATATCACTCGGATGAGATTTCAGAGAAGGAAATTCTTTCTCAAACGCCACTAAAAATTCTGACTCATCTAACTTCAGTTCCTCACAGGCTAACATCCAGTCTTTGAAGACCTCAATTTCTTTACATAAATCGTGGATGTTGTCATTGAGTTCATTCTCACATTGCACCAGTAATGCTTTCAGTTCTTTTTTGGGGTCAGGTTTTCTATAGGCTTCTTGCAAAATTCCCTTTTGTCTCTGTGGAAAGATAGTAGTTATTACTAGATTATTAATAAACTAATTAATTACCAACAAGTCCATAATAATCTCCTGTATATTCACTGTCAATAATAATTTAAAATTGAAATTTTAAATTAAAATACACACAGTTTGTTATAGAACTTCACAATAGGATTCGGAAGCACATTAAAGTGAAACTAATGCATATTGCATTAATTCTTTTCTGTAGAAGGGGTTTGTTTAAGTTAATGAAGTCTATATTGCAACAGAACCGTTTACGTGGTAAACTTAATTTTCTTCTAACTTCACAAAGTACCGTCAGAATGAGGTGACAACAAAATATCATAAAATCCGTTGAAAACACTAAATTTGCTTTTTTTTAAAAAAAAAAAAAAAAGCTAGCAATTATAACCACAAACACAGGATATACTTAATAATCTTCTCTGAGGCAACAATAACTCTAAAAATATAACAAAAATTGCTCTAAATTAACCTACATATTATTAGCATAAACTAGATCTTGAGTGCTATCTTAAGGGGACAAGGTAGTCTGAAGTCATGGAAATTACACCTTAAGTGCGTTAAATTACCACTGCTCTTAAAGTGGCTTTCCATGAAATTTTTATGAATTATTTTATAAATCATGACAATTATTTCAAGTAGTTTGCATTGATATATTATGTAGTTGAGTCCGTAAAAGTTATTTCATTCGGCAGAAAAATAATAAAATTTACTTTTAAAACATGTGAATTCATGTACCTTTTGCTCTGATACTACTTGCAATACAGAATCACACTTTTTCATGCTTGTTCTTAGTATAATCACTTATCTTATGAACCTCAATTATTTAGTTATGTACATCAGTTCACTAGAAATTGAAAAACAATTATTTGCAAAGTCAAAAAAGTAAAATGTGGAAGATTTGCAATGTTCTTGCTTACTTAGTATCACTAATATACATTATAAAATTATGATTGTGGTACAGAAAGTTTAACTATATGTTGTATACATGTACTAAAAATGCCAGTTCTCTACATCTCATACTTTCTGAGAAAAAGTTGCATAAGTATCCAAAAACGTCGTTTTGAGAAAACTGAATTTAAAGTTTGAACATTAAAATTTTGACACACTTCAGTACATTCCAGGGTCATAATCATCTACACCTTCATTCCTGGATTGCTTCAGCTCTTCTGATTGCCTTCTCTTGGTCCTGGCCTCTTTTGTTAATTCTGAACTGCTTGCTGTGCATGATATAGTCGTTTGTTGTTGAAAGATACAAAAATGTTGTAAAAAATGGCGTTGCATAACAGCTTTAAAGGAATGCAGACTAGCATTTAAATGATATTTAAATGTCTTAAAAACATCTTAACCCTAAAAAGGACATGTTTTCTGAAACTGGAAATAATAGAGATTTTATTAGTGCCTAAAACAAAAAATGTTATTTTTGAACATTGAAGAGTACCTTGTCCCCTTAACTCAGCCTTTGTTTCAGCGAACCGATATGGCACTGAGCCTTAGCTGAACAGACGACGCAGCCCTTCAAGGAGGCCAGAGATTAAACTAAGTATTGTAAAAAAAAACATTAATTACTGCATGTACAATTCCGAATGCATGCCATTTCACTGCCTCATAATTCTAACTCCATCACACTGACTAATCACACGCTAAAAGCATGAACTCTCAATACACACACACACACACACACACACACACACACACACACACACAAACAAACAAGTGAAAGCAAATCCCCCACTCTCAATCCTATAGCTTAAGGTGCATGCCACCTGCATGAATTCCCCAAGGGAAGATATTGGACTTACTATCGGTCAAGTATGTTTCCTAGAACCCTGCACGATCTGTCGCTCTTGCATGCTATTGCATGGCAGCCCTTCAATCTGTCACCACTCAATGGTACATACCCGCACACCTTTCTCTAATTTCTCATTCCCTCTTTGTAGACTAGCTGCATGAGGAGGCGAAATAGATTTTTCTGATTAATCGCCACTGGGAGGTGGCGAGATGGGGCCATGTCTCTCCCCTTCGGGAAGGTTTAAAAGAAACAGAAAGCGGACAAGAGCCCAGAAGAAACTCAGGATAAAATGAGCGAAATCAGATAACACGGCTTTCTCCGGAAGCTGAGAACACTACCAAGGAAGCATGTGGAAGCCTACGCACCTCTACGTTACTCCCTGTGTTGGTTGAAGCACAAGTACAAAGGTTTACAAACCAAATTGGATTAATTCATCATAGAATCCATGCATTGGAGCATGCATGTTGATTTGAATGTTATTCGCTTCTTTCATGCAGCTAAGTTACAGAAAAATTATTCCCATAGATGAAGACCTCAGGATACATATGTTATTATATCATTCACTTTTAGATTTCCATTAACTCGAATTCCCGGTGGACTAATACAGGGAACTTGCACACTGATCAGTAGATGGAAGTGTCATCACATACAAACAAATTAACAAGTCCACACCCACATGCCCATTTAATTTTATTAATTTTGTGTAAGTCTGAAGGGTGCCAACATTCACATCACATACAAATAAATTAACAAGTCCACACCCACATGCCCATTTAATTTTATTAATTTTGTGTAAGTCTGAAGGGTGCCACCATTCACATCACACACAAATAAATTAACAAGTCCACACCCACATGCCCATTTAATTTTATTAATTTTGTGTAAGTCTGAAGGGTGCCACCATTCACATCACATACAAATAAATTAACAAGTCCACACCCACATGCCCATTTAATTTTATTAATTTTGTGTAAGTCTGAATGGTGCCACCATTCACATCACATACAAATAAATTAACAAGTCCACACCCACATGCCCATTTAATTTTATTAATTTTGTGTAAGTCTGAAGGGTGCCACCATTCACATCACATACAAATAAATTAACAAGTCCACACCCACATGCCCAATTAATTTTATTAATTTTGTGTAAGGCTGAATGGTGCCACCATTCACCTCAAATACAAATAAATTAACAAGTCCACACCCACATGCCCAATTAATTTTATTAATTTTGTGTAAGGCTGAAGGGTGCCACCATTCACCTCAAATACAAATAAATTAACAAGTCCACAACCACATGCCCATTTAATTTTATTGAAATAATTTTGTGTAAGGCTGAAGGGTGCCACCATTCACCTCACATACAAGTAAATTAACAAGTCCACACCCACATGCCCATTTAATTTTATTTTATTAATTTTGTGTAAGGCTGAAGGGTGCCACCATTCACCTCAAATACAAATAAATTAACAAGTCCACAACCACATGCCCATTTAATTTTATTGAAATAATTTTGTGTAAGGCTGAAGGGTGCCACCATTCACCTCACATACAAGTAAATTAACAAGTCCACACCCACATGCCCATTTAATTTTATTTTATTAATTTTGTGTAAGGCTGAAGGGTGCCACCATTCACCTCACATACAAGTAAATTAACAAGTCCACACCCACATGCCCATTTAATTTTATTTTATTAATTTTGTGTAAGGCTGAAGGGTGCCACCATTCACCTCAGATACAAATAAATTAACAAGTCCACAACCACATGCCCATTTAATTTTATTGAAATAATTTTGTGTAAGGCTGAAGGGTGCCACCATTCACCTCACATACAAGTAAATTAACAAGTCCACACCCACATGCCCATTTAATTTTATTTTATTAATTTTGTGTAAGGCTGAAGGGTGCCACCATTCACCTCACATACAAGTAAATTAACAAGTCCACACCCACATGCCCATTTAATTTTATTGAAATAATTTTGTGTAAGGCTGAAGGTACCACCATTCACCTCTGAAGTATTAAAACACCTGGTTATTTGAAATAATTATTTTTTCTGATTCATACCATTTCATTAGAGAAATTCTTCAATCCAACAATTCTATAAAGATTCCTGGTCTGGATGCGCATAAGTATATCTCTTGCAGGTTTAAGTTTTTTATCTTTACTGTAAAGAATGTTGTAAAAGATGTGATCTGTCATCTGACTTAACACTGCCATACTTTTCTGAGCATCAGAGAGCCTGTAACTGAAAGATAAAATTACTTATGAAATATATTCTGAAGTTTTTTATGGTGGCAGCTACATTTCAGAGCTACAATTTTCATGTGTCATTTTAACTAACCAAAGTTAAAGAGTATGAAAAATAAAAATAGCTGGTGGACAGAGGTAGAAAAAATTATGGAGAAGATAGGAATGGGAGATATTTGGAGAACAGGAGAAAGAAATAGCAATGGCTTCTGGATAACAGTAAGAAACAGAGTGGAGGAAATAGAAAGACAAGAGATTTGGGAAGCTTAGAGAATAAAAAATCATTAGGGTTCTATAAATTAGTAAAAAGGAAATAGGGAAGAGAAGGGTATGTGGGTTATTGTAATAGAGCAGAAAAAGAAGCGTTTGCATGGATGAGAACAGGATCAATGTATCTTAGAGGGCTAAGAGGCAAAAAAAACGGAATTTGTGAATTATGCGGAAGTAGTGAAAGCACAGAGCACTATATGACAGAATGCAAAGAATTAGCAGAATGGAGACAAGAAGTATATGAGGAAAAATGGGAAAAAATGGATGGAAAAATAGTAGCAATTAAAATGTTAACAAGAAAAGAACAAAAGCAAAATAAGAATATGGGGGAGTTCTTAAAGAAAGCAAAAGAGAAATGGATTAGAAAAGTAAGAGAGATAAGAAAGGTAGAAAGGCAAACGGAGGAAGGAGAGGATGGGCAATAGGGATTAAGGGTAGCAAGGGATGCTCAGATGAGCCAGAAGGCCAGGGTGCCAGGCAAAAAGAGCAGCATAGCTGGCAAGGAAATTTGCACATAGGTTAAGTTAGTTTATAAGTGGTATATTGTAAAAAGAATTGTGTATAAAAATGTACAAATAAAGTTATCTTATCTAACTAACCAAAGTTTAGCTTTTCACCATAAAAATTATTCAAGTTAAAATGAGATTACGCAGCCTAATTCGACAGTGCTATATTTATAAATCGGATTCATTTTCCTCTAAAACTATCTCCAATGATATGAATTTTACTCATTAAATGTAAATAAATAGCCTCACAGTGAATAAGTTTGCATGAATTTTAATTTTAGGTGTCATATTCTTTAAAAAGGGTAATGTACTGAAACTTTGCCCAAACTTTCTAATTTCTGCTCTTAATATGTTCATACTTAAGTGATAATCTGCTTTCAAACGTATGTGAACTTGTTTTCACACATTTCTAAACTTTTAGCTAACTTAATTTAGTAGATTTTTAGTAAATGCAACCAAGATATAAAGAGTTTAATTAGAGAATGTCGAGGTTAAGTTTCATCTACATTTCCATTCATGTAGGCCTTTTTTTTTCCTTTTCTTTTTTTTTTTTTGAGTTTTGTTCATGGACGCTCTTTAACTGCTGGTCCTTAGCGTCCCATTCTATATTGGTCGTGAAAGACCGGTCATTTTGCTCAGGGGCCTCTTTATCAGGCTTGAGGTTATTTTACGTGCGTAAATCTACGACACGGGACCACCCTTCCCTTCCGAAGAAAACCATGCTAAGGATTTCTACTCCCGGAAAAAATCCATCGCCCTCCGCCGGGTTTGAACCCGCGACCTCGAGAACTAGAAGCTAGCATGGTAATCACTACACCACGGAGGACGACTGTACGTTTTCTCGGAATATAAACGTACAATAGCTTTTCAATTTCTCACCTCATTAATCGACACTCATTTAACTTAGACGGTTTATTGAATAATTTTCTAAAACCACAGGTGATTTCATTCTAACAAATTTACATAAATCTTTACCAAAATTGGTGTCTGACACTTTGTATATGACTTACCAAACTACGAAATAATATCCAAAATTGCATGAATTCGGAAACCTAAAGTGAATCTGTATATTCCGTACACATATAAGAAATATATAATGATTATTACATATTTATTTTTCAAAAACTTTATCCCTATTCCCTGCGAAAAAGGCTTTGCTCAGAAAACCGGAAGTAAATACGATTCCTTACCTTTTGTTTTCTGTTTCAATAGTATAGCACCTATCGGCTGCAAGGAAGGCATCAATGAGCCTGAAATTAAAATGAATTATTAGTTCCTTTATTTATTTTAAGATAACATACAGTTCGCTTGGAATTTAAATCCTTTGAAACTTCAGATGTGTTGCGATCACGTGAGTTTCTCTACTCATTCTTCCACTATTCTTATAAAACCCTAATCGAGATAAACTTTATGTCAGAAAATATCCAACAATAATTTCATATCGTATATATGGTATTTACACATATTTTAATTTGTTTTAGTAGAAATTATTTATGTCTGTATTTGTTACTTTAATACTTTGCATCTTGGTAAGCTTTGTGTATAGCAGCCTTCAGTTGAAGGAAGCAGAATTTTTCAATAAAAGCTTTTTCTGCGTGCTGTGCAAGGGGTCCCGGGTTCGATTCCCGGCTGGAGGGTAGGGATTTTTCTCTAGCCAAGATTATTCCTTATCCTCCCCAAAGTCCGAAGTATGAATGAGAGCGTGAATGCGTGTATGATCTAATGATTAAAACCCCAAAAGTGCAAGAAACTCAACGACAAGAGTTACGCGAATTAACACCGTTGCCAATAGGCAATAAGTTCCAAAGGAAAGGCCGCCAATAAAGCCAATGTAGTTAAAGGCGAGATATAAATAGACCAAAAACAAAGAAAGAAAAGAAAGAACGATACAGTTAGCTAAAGCAATAGTCAGATTTTTAAAAATCGGATTGCCATATGATTGCTTTGAAAATTCCTGCTCATTACATGACCGCGAGAAAATATATGAATAGCGACTTTCCTCTTGAAAAAGTATAAGCATCTGAAAATTCAAATCTAGAATATCTCAAAAATACTTATGCCACAAAAGTTTTTATTTGACATAAATTACATACTTTAACGGGATCTACTTTTTTAATAAGATTTTGTCTATGTTTTATGGTTTACCAAGTACACAAAAGTAATTCAGAATGAATTTGGAAGGTCTCAGGTTCGATTCCGTCGACTCCCACTCTGATCTTAGGTTTTTAGGAGTTTCACTTGGTCGGTAGACGAATACTGATTTTCTTTCACGAATTTCGTTTACCACTATTTCCTTGCAATTTCGTTTCTTTCTCATCTTATAGGTGTACTAGGTTTCTGGCATATGACGATGCCGGACAGATGGCGCGGATGCTTGCTCGAAGGAAAATATATTCCTCGTGGACGCGAGAAGATTGCTTGGGTCGTTCATCGCCCTCTCCCGGCAGCTCCAGTAATGGGACGGGTCTTTGAGCTAGGAAATATTAGGGACTTCCGCGCGTCTCTGTAGCCTGTCTGTCTGCGATCTGGAACCTCTGTGGTTCCCTTACTTCATCCCTTCCTCCTGGGAGGTGGTGATAGCCGTAACAGATCTTACGTTGGGGTGTAAGCGGGGTGTCTTTGTTGTATACCCCTATAGAGCCATTATTAAAAAAATCGATAAAAACGAAAATTTTTCCACGTAAAAGGTCATTTTGGGTGCGGGGAGGGGGGAGGGTGGGTCTTAAAACTCTTCATGTCGCATCCTTGGAGGAAGGTGAAGTTAAATGTCAAGTCTGATATTTAACCTGTTGTCCTTTTTGAGTTACTGTTCACACACACGCATGTGCGGTTTCTAAAAATGTGTGAGCTTCAAAACGTGTATTTCCTGTTAAAGCTCGGTATCCAATTGTTGGGTGGAATACAATTGTTCCTCTGCTTACTATAGTTAAGTAAGAGAAAGTAAAAATCTGATGTGTTGCATCACAAGACTTTCTTTACTCACTCTTCTGCAAACTTTTCTTACAAAAGCTTGCTATTCCGTTTCTTGTTAATCCAGAAAAGCTTTCAGCTCACATTTACACAATTTGGGATTTCGTGGTAGGATGCAGTAGATAAAGCGATAGTCAGGTTTTTAAAGAGCGTGTCGTTATGTGATGGCTTTAAAATTCCATGCTCTTTGCACGACTACGAGAAAAAGAAAAAAAAAGCGACTTCCCAGGGAAGAAAAAACAATTCAATCCAATAACAAGAAAGTCTCGGAAATGGTCAACTCCACAAAAAAGCATTAAATTGTGTGCTTTAAGAAGCTCTACATTTTTTGTATGATAAGATTTTGTTTACCTCTTACGATTTACCAATTATTACACAAAAGTCATTCTGGATGAAGAGGACTTCACAGGCTATTCGCAGAAAATTCAAGATATTTCATTTGTCATACAAATATATTAAATGTGTTATATTTTAATGAAAACCTTTAGAGCCATTTTTAGAGAAAATAAAAAATAAGGATAATTGCTGCATGCAAAGGGTAGTTTGGGATGGGGGGGTTTCTTGAAAAATCTTCGAGTTGCATGCTTGGAAGATGTTTAAGTTAAATATAACGTTTGGTATTTAACCGACTGTTCACACAGACTTTCTTAAAATGCCTTGTTTTTCTTTCTTTCTTTCTTTTTCAGGGAGTCCCAAAATTGTATTTTCGATGAAATCTTGATAACGAATTGTTGGGTGGAATGCAGTATTCCTCTACGTATTATATGTAAGTAACAGAGCAAGTAAAAATTCAGTGCTACGGCAGGGAATCGAACCGTGAATCTTCAACTTACCAATCCGCGACATTACTACCACGTTACCTTTAGACGAGCCCCACCGAAGACATGCTGAACTCGTCTCATTGATATAACCCGGAAAATCTCAAGGCAATCTCTCATTTTTCCCAGGATATATAAAGGGCACTCAAATGAAACCTGGTCAGTGCGTCTAACTTTGCATTACACGTAAGTTGGCACCACGTAACTGCGTGTACAGTGGCACCATCTATTGGTAGAGCGACTGCAGCGTGCGCAACGTTTGACGTTACATAGCGACAGTGTGGTTTCACGCCGAAGAGAGGGCGAGCTGAGTTATCGTCCACTACTAAACATGAAGGCGAGTAAGCAGGAACAACGAGGAGTGATTCGATTTTTAGCGGCGGAGGCAGTTGGAGGCCGTGAAATGTATCGACGAATGAAGGTTGTGTATGGTGAGTACAGTCTGTGTCGCTCAAGTGTGGTGAAAAGGCGCAAAGGATTCCTTGAGGGGCGCGAGTTACTGGAAGACGATGCTCGTCCTGGACAGGCTCATCGTGTCATCACACCTGAAATGATTGCGGAAATGAATGCTTTACTCTTGGGCAACCGCAGAATTACCGATGACGAGATCCATCGGTTACTAGATATTAGCGTGGGCACCATTCACACCATAATGCATCAACACTTGAAATTTCGAAAAGTTTGCGCGCAGTGGGTTCCCCACCAACTGACCGCCGAAGAGCGCAATACTCAAATGGCACTGCCTTTGAGTCATTTGCAACGTTATCATGAGGAGGAATACGACTTTCCGTCGCATATTGTCACTGGTGATGAAACATGGTGTCACCATTTTGAACCGGAAAGCAAGCGTCAGAGCAAGCAGGAAACATGCGACTTCACCACCTCCAAAGAAATCAAAGGACGTGCACACCAGTTCTGGTAAGCTCATGATGTCTTTCTTTTTTGACCACAAGGGCCCACTGCTTTACAGAACCTTAAACGAGCCATCAAGTCGAAAAGCCCAGGAATGTTGTCCAATGGCGTTATTCTCTTGCATTATAATTCCCGCCCACACACTGCCAATGCGGTGAAGACGACATTGCAGCAGTTTCGATGGGAAATGCTGGAACATCCACCGTACAGTACAGACCTCACACCGTGTGACTTTCATGTTTATGGACCTCTAAAACAAGCTATTCACGGACATCGATTCACAACGGACGACGAAGTGTGTGAATGGGCCCAGGCCTGGATCCAACAGCAACCTACTAGCTTCTTCAAAGATGGAATCGACCGGCTAGGGTCGCAATGGGATAAATGTGCCAAGAGTTTTGGCGACTATTTTTGAGTTAATAAAATCGTTACCGTTACTTTACACAAGTGACCGGGTTTCATTTGAACGACCCTCATAGTATCTTAAAGGAGAGTAAATCTGATTCAACTTTCCAACCGTAACCGCACACTGCTTGTATGCGATTTTAAATTAGTTCTCCAGACAGGAATATAATTCACAAGGCAGAAATCATTCCAATTCTCAATTATTTTTAAATCGATTTAACAGAGCTAAGTGTATGCGCTATAGAGGTCTGCACGGGCCGAAATTCTTAGGCCGGACTCGGTCAGAACCGAGCCCGAGCCCGGCCTGAGTCTACCACTCGGCCCGGACCCGATTGTCTATTTTGATTTTAAATAAAATTACTTTGCAGCTTTTGACTATTACTATTGTTATTATTATTATTCTTATTATTATTATTATTATTATTATTCCACAGGCATTGCTGCCTGCGGTGCGAAGGGACTCGGGTTCAATTTCCGGTACCGACATGGCAAATTTTTCCCTTGCTGGGAGACTTGGTAAGGGATACATTCAAATCCTTGGAAATAGAGGCAGATGAGTCCTGATATCCGCATGTAACAATCGGCATGTTGACGGCATACTGTCTTATTGCCACACCTATTGGTCACTCTGCCCAGGATGTCCTGGGTGTGCATGGACGGAGAGGGGCGGAGTTTGCAGCTGGCGTACTTTTGTAACGTTATTCGCAATTGCCGAAGCGAGTATTAATTTATTGTTACTGGTATTACTACTGATATGGATGTGTGCTTGCTGCGATAAATTATTGCGCCATTCCGGTCATCTCAACACCGCGGACCAAAAATGTGATAAAGTAATATTTTTCGCCTTTAGGTGGAACATTCTTCCTCGTTTTTTATTTTTTTCAAAAATTTTGCTAATTATTTTAATTAAAATACCATACGTTTAAGATGGCAAGTAAAATGCTACGTTGAATGTGATAAATTAGTTTTTTCGTCTTTATTTTTAAGACCAAGCCGACGCACATTTTTTTCAAATTAAGCCCGAACTCGGCCCGCGTGCAGACCTCTAACACGCCAAGTATTAGCTTAAGCTGTTCATTAGGAAGAAATTATCGGAAAATGTTAAACCTAATGTACGTTATCTTGACCATTGGAAAATTTTCATCGGAGTTTCCTATTCTCATCAATTCCAACTATCTACCTACATATACATACGTAGCAGCAATATTTGTGGGTCTCTAATGTAAAATATACTAATATTATGGAATATATGACTAAATTTCAAGCAGTCAAATGTGTTTTATAATTAAATGTATTTTATTTTATCACAATGCTCAATTTATGTTTCCAGAATTAGAAGAATAACATATAGGACTAGCCAGAGAAAGTAATAAATTTTTCTTTTTTGAATCACGTGGGCATTTTGATAATAAAATTGGCGGTAAACGATTGATTCAAATGTATGTTTTTAAAGTGAAAGACCTTGAGCTTGTTGCAAGAAATTCTGCATTCAGATCGCACATCGTACGTTCGTAATGCCGTGCTTGATATTTTAGTTAAAATCTCCATTCACAACTTACATTTCTTCAAGAATTAGAACGACGTTGTGTTGATAGGCTCGGTAAAACAGCTGTGATCTCACTTGAAACATATCATATATATTCCTTCTCTCTTTGTCGCGGAAACAGATGTGTTTTTTGCCATCCTTGTCCTTAATACTGGCCACGCAACAGAACTCCAATAATCTGCGGTAGTTGAACGAGGTCTTCAGATTGAGCTGCTGTCCATCACGCAAAAAGTAGTCCCATCGATCAACATCAATCCCATTCAGCTTGTTGGATACAATCTGCAAATAAGTATTAAATTAT
Organism: Deroplatys truncata; assembly: GCA_030765065.1. Lineage (NCBI taxonomy): Eukaryota > Metazoa > Arthropoda > Insecta > Mantodea > Mantidae > Deroplatys > Deroplatys truncata. Next base: position 144,004,201 of record CM060978.1, on the reverse strand, counting down.
GAACCTCATAGGAACTGAGAAATTAATGAACAATAAATGATCAGTCTTTGTTTAAATAGTAGTTATTCATATAAACCATATGTAGCCAGGAAACCATCCTCTCACTTTGCCACTATGTCTACTTATCATCTCTCATTGAGTGCTGGGAAAAACTGCCTACTGTAGTTATATAATTATTATTTCTGTATTCAAACCGATATTTGTCTTTGTATATTCAGAGAACTTATGAAATGCGTTTTTCCAAGTATAGAGAAATGAGTGTGTTGATGCACTAAACCAGGTCTGGACGACTGCTCTTCAGCGAGCGATAAGTCGCACAAGGCTTTGCCCTGATAAGATTGTGTGTGCAAGGTCGAAAGGAGTGGGGGTGATACAGACAGCGGGTCCAGTGACATACCCTTCACAATGAGTGCAGGACAACGCCAACGTTTAATCCTGAATGGGAAGAAAAATATTTCTCCATCTTCGAAGGTGTGGTTTTGGTACAATAGTATCATATCCTTCGCATTATAACACTAGAAGGCATTTCACAAATGAACATGCGGAAGAATATGGTGCAGAGAAACTGGTCGAAGTGGCTCGTGAAAAAGTGCTCGATCGCCTTAAGGAAACGTTACAAGCCAAAAGTGAGAGTACTAACAACACCACAGTTGACCGGCAAAATATAGTTCGTGCCAGTTTTAAAACTGCAAAACAAACTGCCAAAGCCTCTAAACCTCTCTCTGAAGGAGACTTTGTGAAGGAATGCTTAATAAGTGCTGCTGAAGAAATTTGCCCTGACTTAGCGAATTCCTTTAAAGCTCTCAGTTATCCCGGCGAACAGTCACCGGGCGAAATGCTGAAATGGCCTTCAATTTGGAGGAACAACTGAAAACGAAAATCGGAAAGCTAGTGTACTACTCGTTAGCATAGACGAGTGTAGTGACTGGAAAGACACTGTCAGTTAGCTGATTTCTTAAGATTTCAGCCTCAGTGAAGAATTTCTAGATCCTGCATCGTTAAAAGACCGGACCACAGATGAGAATGTGCTTAACGCTGTATAAAGATAATAGAAAACTTTAATCTTCCCTTGGAAAAAATTAGTTTGTGTTGCAACCGATGGAACGCCATCTATGACGGGTCACACGTTGGGATTTGTAGGAAGATTTCGAGGTTTCTTGCTGAAAATGGAATAAACCCTGATAGCATACTACATGTACATTGCTTTACCCATCGTGAGGCACTGTGTGCAAAATCTGACTGTGCGTTTGATCCAGTAGTGCCATTTGTTGCGCGAATTGTGAATACTATTAGGTCGCATTCAGTTCTTCATAGACAATTTCAGGAATTTTTGACAGATATAGATTTCGATGTTTTAGATCTGCCGTATCATGCTCAAATTAGGTGGATAAGCAGGGGCAACTGTTTCAGCGCATTTTCGCGTTACGGTGCGAAATGGACGTTTTTTAAAAGATAAGAAAATAGAGTTTAGGGAACTTAGCACCAACACTGGTTTGTAACTCAGCACTTTTGAGTGATCTAACAATGCATTTAAATAAAATTTATACCCGCTACACGGAAAAGATAGTTAATCATTATAATGATTGATACAAAAGCTTTCATGAAGAAATTGAGAATCTGGATCTTCAAAAAGAGCACACTAATTTGTACATTTTCCAGATTTAAAATATGTGTTTATCAAAGGACCGTCTGAAGTGTTAAAGAAATACAAGAACATTTTGGAAGAATTCAGAATCCGATTTGATTATCTGAAGGTAATGGACACACAGGTTGTTTAATAACTCATTTTCATTCAATGTTATAGATACACCATACACCTTTGCAGATGGAATTAATCGACCTCCAGAAGAACACACACTTTAGACTCTTGGTAGTAGAGTTATTTCGTGCATTGCCCAAAGTGAATTTTCCAAATTTATGTCTCTTTGGCAGTCATATTTTGCTATGTTTGGTACAACGTATTTATGTGAGCAGTTTTCAGCAGACTGAACAATGTTAAAAGTACTTCACGCAGTAGTTTGTGTTCAACATTTAGTGCACATGTTCCGATTGCAATGCTCCAATTTAGAGCCAGAACATGACAAGATAATAAAGAATAAACGGCTGCAAGTTTCAACAGAATGCTCTCAGTATAACTACGCAGTCAGTAGTGCTGGAATTGTTTTAGTTTAATGTAGATTAATAATCTTCCTAGTCATGCAAGTCTGAATACTATTGTATAATCTGAAAATGAAACCGACACCAATTATATACAGTATTACATTTGATTTTGTATTTGTAATAAATTACAATTTAGCAACACGTGTACGCCACTGGCCAGTTCGTATGTCTCGCTCATATGGGAGGGGAATAAATAACCGAATGTTGCTCAGGCTAATCCACGAATTCCTGCTCTTAACAATCAGTAAACTACATCTATTATTATCTGTACAAAACGAGAAGGAATCTGAGGCGGAGTTAGATAATGCTGGTGAAAGTCGTTCAGCCAAAAGCGCTAGAGCGAGGTTGCCTAGTTCAAGTATCGCGCGGTTTCGCTGTAGGCTAAGGTTTCTACTTTTCAATTGCGCTGTTAAAAAGTTGTTAAATACACATCATTTATAGTATTACAGCTGAGCGGGGCTAAAAATGTTGAATCAGACTGTCCAAAAACCGTGTCTCTGCGATGTTTGGTTCTTTAGTTATATGTCAAAGCAGATATTTATGAGGGTTGCTGAAAGACCTTGACCATTGTACACCACCAACAACCTTGTTGTGTTTACGTTCGGTCTGTTTGCAAGAGTTTAGAGCAGTTGAGTTCCGAGATTAGCGAAGTGAAGACGTGTCAACTTCAGTTCTTAATTTGTTGCTTGTAGTTTACCTTTTAGATAGTGTATTTACACGCGAAAGTATCCTTTATATAAGCTTAAGGTTTCAAAGTTACTGTTATAAGTGTAGTAGTTTTAATTAAGTGCTTAACAATTATAAAAGCGTGCCCGCTGGACTCCGCGCTAAGTGATCGGGGTGCATATGTATGCTACACTGGCCGTATCTTGCTTCACGCTCACAAACCATCTGCCAACGCAGCGCTCCTGCTGGCGCTCCATTGGCTTGCTTCAGATTCCTACTCGTTTCGTACGGATTATAAAGTAGACTAAAGCTATCATAATGATAGTTCGCTTATCACTTGACCTAGCTCAGTTATGCGACAGACTGCAAACAATAACACTACCGGTTCGACATAAGCTATGAAAGCGGTAAATATTAAATCATAGCGAGAGAGACAACTACCACGATTCTTAAAAGACACAAAGGAAAAACTTTGAACAATGTTGTGAAAAACTATGTTGCATGCTTTAACTCTTATATTGGATTTTGTTAAATTATCATATAGTCGAGAAACGTAAATTGGGTGTTCTTTATAAATAATTTCATATTTATCATTACCTTTTCTAGCAATTCATGTGCACGAATTGATATTCCTTTGCATATCCATGGCTATTAGGTACACTTATGTATTCTGTTCTCACCGCGTGCTATGCAAAACACATGCAAAGCACGAACATACTTATCTCAAGAAGAAGGAACGCAGACGTACACTTTTTAAATCTTTTATTGATCGATCAGCGTATTTTTGCTATATAATCTAATGTAAAATTGAGTTTTATCTAGGTCGCTCTTTAACTATCATGGTTTTTAGCGTCCCATTCTATATTGAATGTGAAAGACCAGAAATTTTGCTCAGGGGCTTATATTAGACTTGAGGTTGTTTTACGTGCCGTAAATCTACGACACGGGACCACCGGCTTTGCTTCCCATCCGAAGGAAGCCATGCTACGGATTTTTATACCTGAAAATATCCATCGCCTTCCGTGGGTTTGGACGCGCGACCGTGAACTGGAGGCTAGAATGGTACCCCGAGTCCACGGAGGAGACACAGACCATTGTGATACATATACATATAAAAAGAATAACAATGAAATAAGGCAGGCCCAATTGGGCTCCTCAAAGATTTTAAATTAGTGAACTATTGCAGGAGATGATTCATGGGTAGACGACTATTAATGCGGGCTGTGCAGTTGGACCTGTTTTCAAGGAATGTGCCTGGAACATTGTCTATGTCGTAGTAGAACTTTTCAGCTGTGTGGAATTAAACTGTTGCATGATGCTTATGCCTGCTTCTCTATGCAACTGACTATTTCGAAAAAAACTATGGAGTGTTGGTTGAAATCATAATATTTTGGAAAGTTATATACGTTTAATTTCAGTTAAAGCGGTTCCACCTCAAACAGGCAAGCATAAAAAACAGCGGTTGAAGAAAGTGTGTAAAGTAGAAGACACTGAGTTTTAATGGAGATTTTCGGTTAAGTAGTCCATAGAGTTTTGTGAGTCTTCCTTGAGTTAGTTTAAGTTTGCTGTCTGTATGATGTTTCCATGTTAATCGTTGTTCCATGTGTTTTACAGTCTTGGTTTGAGGGTTCCCAGGCATTTCATTAGCTGCTAAGAGGGGTTGGTTGGTCGACACAATTTAGCGAGATACGCTAGTTACCAAAGCAAGATGTTATGCTGTCTAATGCTTCCTGAATATGATTCAAAGCTTTATGAATACTGTAATGCGATGCATAAACAGCTGTGTCGTCAGCGTGCATGTCAATGTGTGTCGAGGGTGTTGTGGGTATATCAAATATATACAGGTTGAGCAATATTGGACGTAGGATAGAACCTTGAGGAATGCCCGCACCAATTTATCTAATAAAAGATGATCTGCAAGCTTTACGCACTGAATATGTGCGATGTGACAAAAAGCAGGAAATAACATCGTACAGATAACCTATAATACCATTCATAAACGCCTTACAAGAAGGCCTTTATGGCATATTCTGTCGTATGCCCGAACGAAGTCGAACAATGCAACAGTAGTGTGTTCTTTCTTCTCGAAGCCCTGTGCTGCTTATTCACTGATACGGAAAATTTGATGTTTGGTGGAGTTTCGATGAAAATCAAATTGGCAAGGCGCTATTATTGAGACTTGACTTAAAAAAAACTTCTAGGCGCTTATGTACTATCCTTTAAAATAGTTTGAATAGAATTGGCAGCAAGCTTGTGGGGCGACAGCTTGTTAGACTTTAAGGGCATTTTTCAGACTTGTGGTAACTATTGCATGTTTCCAATATTCAACAACCAAGGCGCAGTAGAGCATTGAATGCTGAAACTAACTGCCAGAGCTTTCGGAGTAAGACGATTCAAAACAATGTTTAAATTGAAGTCGTGACCAGGCTATTTTATTGTTAAAAGAAAAGAGACATACAATTGAACATGTGTGCGTACGGGATAGAAAGAAACAGAGTTTGGTTCTACTATGTGCACTTAGAGGGAAAAGTGATATGCAGCATTATCGGTCCAAGTTGATCTTATTGGGACAGTATTAGGCGATTATATTTGCGATTATAATAATAACAATAATATAAACTTTTCTTACCTCGTATAAAAATAACTTTTTACTTGCTGTTCCTTCACCATATATAAGTTCTTTAATAAGCTGTAGCCCTTGTTCTTTTAATTTCGGCAAATTAGACATTAGATCATTTTTCAGGTTGTTAGCTTCTAGTAAATATTCTAACATTGCCACAGAAGCACTTTCATGCTGAAAGAGAAAGAAAGCAAATAGTAAGCGACAGTGCGTCTAAAAGAAGAAGAAAAACGTGATGATTGTGATGATCTTATGCGTAATGTGACCCTCTCTACCTCACTAAGTATCATAGCGATACTACAAAAGATTCTAATAAAGTACTTTTTAGTCACCTCAAGTTGATTGCAACATTTATCTACACAGAAACTGCTACTATTTATCCATAGCGAATATTATGCAAAAGTTTAATATTCCAAAATAGAAAATTTATGTTTTCCAGAGCTACATGTTTCCTGTAATACTAAGTTTTGGTCTAACTTTTATGATTTTCCATTTACATGGCATTCGTTACGAACGAAGAAGATTTTTACCGACTACTTGCACGAAATGGAAGGGAGACTTTATTTTTCATGCAAGTATCAAGTTATACATAATGATATTTTTTTATTCAAGGCAAAATTTAGTTAAAGCATTAGAGGGAAGTATCTACTATGCATGCTCATTGCATATGTTATTGACAGATTATATTAATTATAGATTAACTAGATTTATTATAGTTAAAACTTTTCTAATCATAATTTTTCTCCTTTTGTGATTGCTTAAAGGGTTTGGGACAGTTTCAACATTTATCGCTCAGATAAAGATTGAAACTATGGTTATAATTAAAGTGGCGGTGTTCAGTATGGCACAACCGGGACTGTAATGACCTTAGGTGGCAGTGCATCGTGTTGGTTCCCTGATTGCTTGGTGACGCGTGTTCATGATTGTTTTTGTGAAATGAATGTTCGTTGAAAATTATAAAGGTTGAACTTTTCCGTGTGAAACGCAATGGCTATTGAGAAGAGAGACCGTGCACTGCTAGTGAAGTTGTTTTACCAGAAAGACAGCAATAGCAACCCTGCATTGCGGTAATGTCGCCTACATAAACAGCTGAGAAGAGGTCTTATGTTAACTAACGGGCTAAAGAGTATGGTGAGGAAATTTGAGGTAAAAAGTGAATTAGATGCCACTCCGGGGAGAAGACAACGGCCCATCCCCATGGAAGTTGTTGATGAAGTTGCTGTAGTTGACTGTGCAGCACATGCCTCAAATTAACAACCGCGCTCGAGAGTGTCGTATGGATCGTTCCCCTAGTGCACAGTTCGCAAACTGTTGTGGAAAAGTTCAACCTTCTTCATTTTCAACGAACATTCACTGCACAAAAGGAATCAATCATTAACACGCGTCACCAAGCAACCAGGGAAGTGACACAAGAAGAATATACTAACATCAGAGCAGTGACGGCTGTTACATAAGAGAAGGCGAACACCCTAAGTTTTGGTACCAAAACACCTTGCGGATTTACTAGTTATTGTTCTTTAAATGCTATTAAACGCGACGTACATGTGGTAATTAAACATCCGTGGCGTTTAAATCTACCACGCTACTCCCCTAAACTCGATGAGACATGACAAGTCATTAGCACATCTTAGCTTGTGCAAGCTTTAAGGAGCTTCTGCGCAAGCGCAACTTGTAAGACATAATTAACGTATGGGGCCAAATACATGCGAACCGTGCACACTTGAAGAAGTGCACCAGCTGGCGAAGCTTCCCGCACTCTGTTTCCGTACTATCACTACATTTTACATCAATGCCACTAGGTGGTAATAAACTACGGCAGAAGTTAGAATCATTGTAACATAAGTAGGTAACGTGTTAAAACGCGGAAATTTCTCCGAGTTTCTCCATATAATCTCAACTACAATTTAGTTTACACATTACTTAATATGTACACAACAAATAACCACAAAAAGTTTATTTCGCCAAAAAACCTATGCATTATTTTTTTATTTTTATTGTTGTCTTTGTTAGGAGCGGATGTAGTTGTATCAATTTGTTCATGGTAACTATTATGCAACAGATGCTATTTAATTTTCAGGGCTATCTGACTAAAATTGTGTGAACACTCAAAATGTATACTCTCGAGCCGCTACAGCGTCAGAGGTACAGAAAATTGCACCATCTGACCGCCTAGGGCGCCATATTTTCACCTAGTGGCAAGACTTGGAAGTACTTATATTTATTTGTTTGGCATAATTCGCGAGCGAGTTGCTCACTTAGCGTATCTATAAAGGTACAGCCCGTGCTGTACTTTAATTATAGCCACTCGATATTTGCGTTTCTCTTTTCATCTTTGCAAGTCTTTTCAGTGAGCACTAAAATACAAAAGTATTAAGAATCTCGGCCTTCGACAATATATTTATAACAACATATATGGCAGAGCGTATAAAAAGTAACGATATTATCACAAAGAGATTTCAAGAAGGGAGCATGTCAAAGCTGTAGGGCAACTTGAGAGACTTTAGAAACCAGAAGTGGCAAGACTAATTTTCTGATGCCAGAGGAATATGAAGAAGGAATATCTTGAACTCGAGCATCTATATGATAGATTGAGAAAGCTAGCGAGTTTCTGCTTTGAGTGGAATACTTTGTGTGCGAGAGGTTACTAAGCTACGATTATTACTTCCTTTTGGGGAGCTGCGGAATTTAGATATTGTCTCCTTTAGTTAGAGAACTAAATTTTTTTTTAAACATGGACAAGCGAATTCTACGGATGCTACGAATAGAAAATGTAACACAAAACAAAATTTACGGATTCGAAGCTGAGGTTACCTACCGATGTTTTAAAGTAATTCTTTTTTTAGCGTAAATAGGTTGAATCTTAGACACAATTGAAGAGCGTTTACCACCACTGCCTACTCGGGGAAGGCACAAACATAGAAATCAATCGCTAATAGAGGCTTGAGGATAGGCACCGAAAGAAAATGCCCTTAGTCACTTTGAAGACTGGGCTGCCTGGTTTAAAGTGCAGCAAATAAAGCAAGTTTTGACACAGAAAGACATTTACCTTCCATAGGCCATTGCTTGTGCCGGTACCATTCCGTTTCTCGGCTCTTCTCAAGAAACTTTCCCAGGTGTGAGAGAACGGACCATGTCCCAAGTCATGACAAAGTCCTGCTATCTCCACACATAGTTTCTCCTCGTCAGTAATGATGTCCTTTCCCTCCTTGGAGTTTCGTCGTAGAGCCTCCACCATTTGGCCAGAGAGATAGCATACTCTGCAAAAGCATTTTTTCATGTTTCATCGTATAACACTTAAAATAAGGCTAGCAGGTGGTTTCAAGAGTGAATCTTATCTATGCCCGTCTTGCAGGAGTGCCCTTCATTGAAGATGCTTTTTTTCCTTTTTCTAACTAAAACCCAATGGCGAGGAGCTGGAAGAGAGAAATCAAAAACGACAAAAACTACGGTTAATTTGTACCTTGCTGAGCTGTTGCCAAGAAAAACACAGCATACAAATAGAAAAATAAACATTTTCCTTGGACCCTCGAAGGAGAAACTAAGTATGATATTAGTGAATTGCTTTGTGTGGAGTGTGATGTGTTGACATTGATAACAAATGGAAAAGAGCGACTGGAAGCATTTCAAATATGGATACGTAAATGAATAGAGCGATTAAAATGGGCGGGGAAAAATGTCTGGTGTGTTACATGCACATGACCTTCTCTACCCATTCTTTAACAAACTATTATTACATGTTCCTCTATCTACCTCATGTTAATCAAGACGAACATTAATAGAAATTGTTTAATTCATACTTTCTTGTGGGTACACGAGAACAAGGGGAATACAGTAGGCTTAATTGAAATCTTTTAAGAGCCGATCACCATGATTGTGATGGCTTTGCAAATCCATTCTCTTTGCACGACTACGAGAAAAAAAAAAGGAATAGCGATTTTCCTCTTGAGAAAAGTATAAGTATTTGAAAATTAAAACCAATAAACAAGGATATCTTGGAAATGATTAACGCCACAAAAAGTTTATTTGGGATAAATTGCGTACTTTAACGAGATTTACAATTTTGCTTATCTCTTACGGTTTAACTATTATACAAACATATTTAGAATGAAGAGAACTTCATAGGTTATTCCCAGAAAATTCAAGATATAACCTTTATTTTTCAAGTAAATATCTTAAACAAATGGTATTTTGATGAAAATTTTTGAGAAAATCGAAAATTTCGAAAAATCCTCCATGTAAAGAGTAGTCTAGTTTGAGGGATTTTCTTTAAAATCGTTACGTCACATTCTTGGAAGATTCTGAACTTAAATACCAATTTTTGTGTTTATTGGGCTTTTTTAAGTTATAAGGTTCACATACACGCGGGCGGACCTTTTCTAATTTTGTGGGGGTTTTTGGGGCCTCAAAATATGTATTTTTGGTGAAATTTCAACATAGAATTTTTCGATGGAAAACAACACTTCCTCTCCTTACTGGAAGCACGTAGTAGAAAACGTAAACATATATAACGAAGGTTGTTTTAGAAGATACTAGGTAATAGAAAATAATAAATGATTCACACTCGGAGACAAAGTGAAAAGGAGGTATGTACATAGTAAAGCAACTCCTGTTTTGGTAGAAAACTATGATTTGCTCTAATTCTATACTGTTTTGTAAGAAGAATATTATCAAATTATGGTTGAAATACTAGTGAATTCATAAACAAGCTTACCCTTGTATTATATATTTGAGAATGTGTAATGCTTTAAATTTCAAAATTTTACATTAAAGTTATTCAACCAGAAATGAAATAATTTATTGACAGACAACAGAGGTTACCCCAGTGAATGTTCGAAGCGGTTATGACTAGCTGCAGGATAAACGAAGTATGCCACGCTGACTTGTTTGATGTTTCTCAAGCGCTGGAACTGCGGAGTATCGATGATCTTCACACACATGGGGTGGAGCTTTATGTGACCATGGACACAGTCGTTGAACACCTTTTGTTCAGCTTGCGGCTGGATACCTGTGGAAATTCAATCAAAATTAACAAAGATCATTTAGGGATTTCTAGTTTAGCTGCACATTATCACTAAATTAGGAGTGTTCATAATACTCATACATACACACAAAACGCAACGCTTTATGAAACTACGAGCTGTGATACAGAATGCTCTGGCATTATATAACACGCGTGAGCAAATATCACTACAGTTAAATGCTGCTAATCATCGCATCATACTCCTTCTTAAACTACTGTATCAGGAAGCTTTGAGTTGACTAAATAAACCATGCAAAGTTTGATTTTAACTGCATGTATTTGCATACGCATATTGTATCCCAACGGTTATGGCTCAAGGCTATCGGGAGGTCGGCGCCGACACGTCAGAGGTAAACGGAGATAAGCAACGCGCTCACCCCAGTGTAAGCACTGGAAGCGCTATCGGCAGATAAACAGAATCGTTTGGAATTTTCTTCCATCGTCCTCCAGAACATGTGTCGAGATAGTTCTAAAAATTCTGTGGAAGACTCCACTAGCTATATAAGAGAACGTTCTCGCGAGAGTTGGTGAGCGAGTTGAGTCAGTCAGTGAGTCAGTAAGGTAGCGAGTGCGTTTCTGGTGCGATAAAAGTGCAGGGAGTGCTTCTGCTGCTGCAGGAGAGATTGAAGAAGTCTTGTGTCTCACTCCCCAGCAAGTGAGCCGACCGGAAGAATTGGCTACGTCGTACGCATTTCATTACGCAGCTACGTTAAGAAGGAAAGTGAAGTGACATACAAAATTGAACGAGAGTTCACATTCGTGAGGTGACAGTGTGAAAGAAGTGAAGTTCCAGGGAAGTTGGACTAGATAAAAACAGTGAAGTGACATTACAGAAGTTACAAGAGAAAAACTGGACAAAGTCATATTATAGTATAATACACTGCCGTATATGTAAATTGCTATACCAAGAAAGAATTTCCCGAATAACTCCAAACATGATGGAAGTGTAGAAGAGTGTGCAAGCAATAAGTGATTAGGTTTGCAGAGAGATGGGGTACACGTAGGCCCAGCAGAGTCCTCTCGTGTCGGTCCGACAAGGTCAGTGTTGCGCCCAATATAGTCAGTGCAGAGCTTTCAAACAAGGTGGAAACAATAAAGTGAGTGCCAGTATGCCTTGTCGACGTCAAAGGGAGCCATATCGGCATGTGAGTGAGTTCGAACGGGGCAGAATGATCGGTCTCCGGGAAGCAGGTTTGTCATACCTTGACATTTCGTCTCGTACAGGACATGTTGCTACGACAGTGATGCATGTGTGAAAGCAGTGGATAATGAAAGTCGTACGCAGCGAAGAGCGGGTACTGGACCACGGAACATGACAACAGCACGAGATGGCCGTCATCTTGTCCGCATGGCCATAACGGACCGTACAGCTTCATCCACAGTGTTGGCTCGACGCTGGAGCACTGCAACAGGTGTGAACTTGTTTGTATCAACGGTTCGTCGCCGTCTGCTGCAGGTTGGACTGGTTGCATACATGCCATTACGTCGGCTTCCATTGTCCAGAAACCACAAGCTTCTCCGACTGCAATGGGCACGTGAACATCGTCATTGGTGCTGAGTGGCAAAATGTCTTTTCGGACGAGTACCGCTTCATCGTGTCCTACAGTGATGGCCGCATACGTGTCCGGCGGTACCGTAGTGAGCGCAACCTGGAGGGCTGCATTGTTGAGCGGCATAGCGGACAAACACTAGGTGTGATGGTTTGGGGCGCCATTGGTTACAACAACCGACCTTGCCTCCTACGAATTGAGGGCACTTTGAGCAGCAACCGGTTCCTAACGGTGGTTGTAGAGCCTAAGGTACTCCCCCTGCTTCAGGCATCTCCACAGGCCACATATTGCGAGGAATGTACAAGCCTTCGTCGAACAGTGACGGGTACCATTGCATCCCTGGCCGGTACGTTCGCCTGACATGTCGCCCATCGAACATGTCTGGGATATGGTTGGTCGGCACCTGGTGCGTCGCGGTCCTCCAGTAACCAATGTCACGGATTTATGGGTTAGAATACAAACTGCGTGGAGGGAAATCCCTCAGGAACTCATTCAGAACCTTTTTGATTCAATGCCACGGCGTATAGCAGCTCTAATTGCAACGCATGGAGGCCACACCAAATACTGAATATTAGGGCTCAAAAGCCATGTGTAGATTTGAAATGTTAATCATTTGTTACTGTCATGTACATGTGGTATTAAATAATTGAAATAATGAGTTTCCTTCTTGGTGTTGCAATCTTCACAAACGGCAGTGTATATACAAGCAAATTTCAACAAAATTTGGTTTAAAAAACAAACTACTGCATTTGAAAACGTTAAAGACTAATGCATTGGCTCAAATACTACTGATTCATTTTAGCACCGTTTATATTTTGTGATGCTTATACATCATGAAATATTTTATCATCAATAGGATCAATAATTTATTTTATTGTCGTTATCATATTTAATTTTATTTTATGAGAAAGAATTAGTTTAAATCGAACAATACTATTTTAGAAAATACCTTTAAAATTTGTTTTAATTCAATTATATATGTTGATTTAGGTTGAAGAGAATATTTTGGAGCACAAAATTTATATAATGTTTTAATAAAATTAACGTTACAAACACATATACATATCAAATGCTGATAAACTGTTTGTTTTGGAATGCGAGTTTAATGTAGTACGTATCTGTTGTTCCTAATATTTGATTTCTAGATATTATAAGTTATAATAGGATAAACAATACTCGTCGACGTAAATTTCTCCTATTCAATGGCAGGCTTCTATTGCTCTCTCGGTGGTTTGCCGTTTAAGGTACCTAATAAAATCCCTTTATAATGCGCAGTCTAATTAATGTCCTGGTCATTATTGCTTTCTCTAATACCTACCTATAGCAGGTAGATTAAATATTATTGCACTCTACCAAAAAATTAAATATAAGTGTTTAAAGGAAAATACATGTTTTGAGGTCCCCTGAATTGAAAAAGGCATATTTAGAAAATTTTCCGTGTTTGTTTGTTTGTTTATGCATGAGAAGCATAACTCAATAAGAAAGTGGTATAAACATCAAAATTCGTATTTAAGTTTAGCTTCTTCCAAGGATGCGACAAGATTTTCAGGAAAATTCTCCCGCGCCAAGCTACAGTTTACATGGAAAATATTTCATTACTTTTTATTTTCCGAGAAAGGGCTATAACTATGTTTAAGATATTTACATAACAAATAATACATACACCTTGAATATTCTGCAAACAACATGTGCTCTTCATTTGGAATGATTGGATTGGATTTTGAAGCGGAGGAGATTCGGCACCGATCCTGGAATAAGAATATTGTACCGATCCTTCACGAGGGGATGCCCTCGGGAGAGAGGGACGAGGTGAAGGGAGACACCGGGCGGCCGGAACCAGAAGTGACAGCACAGCAATGACAGAGTTCCTGCAATTTCCAGATTGAGACGCTCCGGCAATCGATAGGCAGACCGGGGACAGAATCTAACGTCCCTCTAAGGGGCGGTCCTTATACCCCGGCAACCAGCCGAAGGTTGAGGGATGGAGAAAGTCCACAGAGAGCATCCCTTTTCTTAGCATGGCTTCCTTCGGAAAGGAAGTAAAGCCGGTGATACCGTTTCTTAGAACCTCAAGCCTGATAAGCCTCTGAGCAAATGGCACGCTCCTGGTTGAGGCACATTCTGCATTCCAGTCAGCGAGAAATTGACAGCAAATATGTTAGCCAGCATACGGGTTGAAATGCACAGGCCCTTGAACTCCTCTCGCGATGTGATAAGTGCCCGTGCATTGGACGGTATGTTCTAAGAGGGATTTAAGAAAATCTTGAAGATTAAGGTGTGACATGTGTATATCGGGTCCAAAGGAAGGAAACAGGGGAATTCCTGTCCACTCGTACCCTTTTCCTTACCTTTGATCCTTTTTTTCCCATGATTTAACTGGACCAGCAATGGGTTCACCGAAAAAAATTTCTTTCCTTCCTCTGTTCGAGTTATAACCAAGTAACGAGGACCATAAGACTCGACTACTTCTTTTAAATTGATCTTTAATGTTCTTTATATATATATATATATATATATATATATATATATATATATTCTCTACTACGTATAGTAACAAGAGGAAGCATTGCATTCCACCCAAAACTTAGATACCGAGATTTCACCGGAAATACGTGTTTTGAGGAACCCCGAATCCAAATAAAGCAATTTTGGAATTATATCCGTGTGTGTGTGTGTCTGTGAACAGCATAAATCAAAAACAAAACAGTCGGATAAATACTAAACTTGTTATTTATCTTTCAATGTCATTCAAAGATGCGAGACGAAGATTTTCAAGAAAATCCTCTCACCCCAAACTACCTTTTAAATGGATCATTTTTGAAATGTTTGAGTTCCTAAAAAGTGGCTCTAACGATTTTGACTATAATACCTTATATTAAAGGTATTTACATGACAAATAGAATGTATATTTTGAATTTTCGCGAATAGCCTATGAAGTTCTCTTCATTCGGAGGGAGTTTTGTACCATCTTGTGTAACTGGTAAATCTTAAGCGATAGAAGAAAACGCACTGCACAAAAATATAGATCTCTTTAAAACACACACTTTGTTTAAAATAATTTTTTTTTGTGGCATCAGCCGTTTCTGAGACATCCATTTTTAAAGGTTCGAATTGTTCATTTCTTTGTCATTCGAGATCATTTTAACACTCAGTTGTTTCACGCGGTTGCATGGAATTTTAAGGTTTGCATGGAATTTTAAGGTCAGTATACAGAATCCAGTTCTTAAACATTTTACTTTCACTGTTCCCCTTGTGTCTATAACGAAATGTATATGTAGCTATTTCTGCAAACGTTTATTTGGATTAAAATGTAGTAGGTATAAAAATAAACCTGAATGATAATAATTTGTGTACACACTAATAAAGGATAGAAGGTAGGGAAAGTCATGTGAATGTATCACATCAAATGTTTTGAGATTTTTTTTGTATCCATAGCGATTAAATCCTCCACCATTACAAAAGTCGCCGATAGCATGCTATTACCTGGGTGCCACCCCGGCTTAGGTGAGAGTCCTAGACCTTGTTCACCTTAGGGTAACACCTCCCAATTTAAAGACAGAGAGACCCGATCGCCTTCAAGAGTGTAACAGCTCATACAATGGCCTCTCCCCGGGACTGACGTTTATCAGCGGATACGAACACGGTCGTACATGATACTCAGGGCTGGGAGTTAAGCGTTACCCAGTCACCCCTTGCGACTCCTCTCATCCATTCCACGCAATGGTATCCGTCAGGGTGTGTTCAGAGAGGTAACTGGTAGTTGGTCAAACACGATTGTGGACCAAAGTTGATAGGGCGTTTGGCACAGGACCTCTCACCTCTTAGAGGAACCCGATCGAGAGTGTGGCTCGAGACTCCGGGAGCGCCAATCTACCTACGGTACCTACCGTAGTAAGCCCCTGGGGGCGGGCATAGCCTGTGAAGTCCTCTTCATTCGGAAGGAATTTTACGTAATCTTGTATAACTGTTAAACTTTAAGCGATAGACGAAACCTACTACACAAAAAGCTGATGTGTTACATTCACATGACTTTCTCTTCCCTCTATCGCTTATTAGTGGATATACAAATTATTCCTACGAAAGTTTATTTTCGTATCTACTTTATTTTAATCGGGATAAACTTTTTCGGAAATAGCTGCATTAACATTTCGTTATAGATGCAAAGAGAGCAGCGTTAGTCTAATGTTTTAAAACTAGACGCTATATGCTGGCCTTAAAACTCCATAGTCTTTCCATGTAATGGCAAAAAACAGCTGAAAATCGACAGGACTTGAAAGCAATTGCAAGTATATTGAAAAAAAATAACAAATGTGACAACCTTGTGCATTATATCTGAGATTTCCTTCTTACTAACGCTCGTATACTTAAACTATTCCAGTAACGTGTAATTTAACCCCAGTATAATTTTTATAAGATGAATTAAAATATCTTACCAATTGTAGTCATTGCGCAGTCTGTAAAAGTGTCTTCAAATGCGTCATATCTGAAAGCAAGAAAAAATAAGTTAGTAGGTATGTATTGCTGTTATCCATAATTCGGCTCTTATGCATTGCTTATAATTTAAATCTAATGCGGCATTCTCATGCCGACACGGGTAGCCAAGGTCGTTAAGGAACGGGAAGTCCATGGTTCAAATCTCGCCAGGACCGTCCTCCCTGGTAGGTGTTTTCCAGGTTTTCCTCGGTGCTCATAACTGACAAATGACGGGGAGTTGCCCTAAGCTTAGGCCTAGAGCGTTGCCTTCGAAAATCTCCTTTCCAAATTATCATTTCATTTCATGTATCAGTGTTGACGCCTGCTGTATCGTATGCAGTAAGAATAGGCGTTAAACACTACTAAATCACTAACTGAAAATGGAAGCAATTGCGAAAGGCAAAACATTCATTATCTTCGCTCATCTCTTCACTTGCAGTGTTACTTGCTGGCCACATCACCTCCCCATATCGTCCACCTCTATCGTGCGTATGTGGGCGTGAGGCCCGCAGTCGGGTCGGCAGGTGCAGGCCCTTCGCAGTCTGTAGTGGATGTATTATGATGATGATGATTTTATTTTAGTTAATTTATTTAGTTATTTTAGTTTTCAGTTAGCTTGGCTGTGTTGCGGTTGTGTATCGTTCCCATTGAAGGCGCTTACTGAGCCCTCTTTAGGCAGAAGCGAGGCATATGTTAACCATGTAAATGACGCTGAGTAGGCTGGAGTTTGCCGATTTTTGCGGGCACTCAGGTACAAATAATAGTATATCGTATAAGAGTGCTCTATTGTATATGTAATCACGTGTCTGAGTGAACTTTACTTTGCAGAAAATAACGGAGGATGGAATTGGCATATGCCATTGTTTAATCGCTCTTTAACCATGAAATGTCATGAACAATTCGAAACTACATGACCAATCTTTTTTTTTCTTTTAGTTCCATTTATACCCTGCCTTTAACTACATTGGTCTTATCGGCGACCTTTCCTTTGGAACCTATGGTGTTAATTTGCGTAACTCTTGTCGTTGGGTTTCTTGCACTTTTGGTTTTTTAATCATTAGATCATACACACTTTTACATGCTCATTCATACTTCCAGACTCTGGGGAGGATAGAGATTAATCTTGGTTAGAGAAAAATTCCCACCCGGGACCGCTCGCACAGCAGGCAGTTGCTCTACTGACTGAGCTACGGGGCCAGTCGGCAATAATTTGTGTGGCAATATACCGCATGAATTATATCAGCGCAACACTTCACTGTGCCTCCAAAATCATGCTATATTACTTGACTTCGCGTTTAAAGGTCAAAATGTTATCTCGTGGAAACCTGCAATAATATTTTGGCAATTTGCAGAACGGAGTTTTCTTAAATGTGGTTGTTACTTTCCACATTGCTATTCGCATATAATTGGCATGGGTTATACACTTCTTTAAATGTAATGTTTTTGGTGTTGTGTTTTCATGTTCTTTAGTACTGTAGACTAGTATCTACGCAAAAACTAAGAAAAGTTTCTGTACAACCTATATGTACAACCGCTGCGTGCAGCAAGCTTCGTATTTTATAAGCTTCAGTTTGAACACCTATGCCCATTATGTAATTACGGGTGCAGAAAGGTGTTAAAATAATACCTCTTAAACAAAACGCAAGTATAGCAATTTCTTTATATTATCACTCTCTGTAGTATCGTGCTTTAAGAAGCTTGCTATCAGAACACCACATCCTCTTACACACTTGAGCTGTTGCGCGACTATGCTTCACATCAATTGTACTTCAGTCGATATCGCCTTTGGCAAGGTTTTCTTTCTGACTGCAACCTCAGTGATATATCTAGGTGTTTTCTTTTTTCGTTCGTGCATAATTGTTTCGATCATCTATTTGTAAATATTATATTTACGCTGCCAGTGCAACATAGTTTTTCGGTGAATGTGCAAGCTCATCGCAAAACACTGCTGTGATCGATATGCGTACCTCCAGGTGGACACCCTGTACCTTAATCCGTGAAAAAAGTAAACCTACGAATGATACTATACATTACAACGTAGGTAAGAGTTCACCTTTCTTTCTTTTGTTTATTTTAACACAAAATGTTTTAATAACTCCTCTTTCTGCATATTTTTTGCAAGTAAGCATTTGTGAAGTGTAATGCAGTATTTAGTTATGTCGTTGCGTTTTCTCAACAATGACGTTGTAGCAATATAGTTAAAGTAGGTATTGTGGTATTGAGCTTCCGCAGCTCGCAATGAGAAAATTTCGTACAATTCGCGCTTTGTCCACATTTCCCGTGTTTCACAAAAAAAGTGTGATATGGTTAATTGTTAATACAGGTTTTTATACCATCTGAGATGAACTACGTTTAAGTGTGATTCATAAAATAAGTTAATTTACGATCTTTGCGTTTAGCATATATACGCAATTCCAAAATTTCCGGTCTTTCACGCCTAATATAGAATAGGACGATAAGGACCGTAGTAGTTAAAGAGCGTCCATAAATAAAACTTAATTTAATTTTAAGATAAAATACCTGCCTCTATGATTTTTTTAAAAATGATGCAGCCTGTTAACCGACTTCCTCGCTGGCTTCACAGCTCATTTAAAAAACCCTGGGGCGCTACAGGCCGCGTAGGGCCTGGGGCGGCCAACCCGACTGCCGGCCTCACGCCCGCATACACGGCAGAAGTGGGCGATCATCTAGCCGATACGGGGCGGTGATGAAGCCAGCATCACGAATCCCCCAACAGGAAAGTTGGATCACAGGCCAGGATCATATCTATCGCAGCTCCTCACTTTCCTCAGGAGTAGGCTGAGTAGGCACCGGTCCTATACCCTCGACCTAAAATCCACAACCCCATGGGTGGGATGGAACCCGGCGGGATCCAAGTTGCTCCAGGAAAACATAAAATACTTCTATTAAAATGTAAACCAGTTTTCTAACCAATTTTATGAACCTTTACTATACAATGTACTTTGCTACCCATCTTCATAGCCTCATAATCAATGAAACGCCTGTCATATGCATCCACTGTTAAAAGTCAATCAAAAACAAAATGGTGGAGCTAAGCAGTGATAGGGTACAACTATGAAAGAGACAGGCCTGTATCAAAATGGATGTTGTACAGTCACATCAAACAAAGGTATTGAAATGAATGCTGAGATAAACTGCACCTCGTACAGACTGCTCCAAATATTTTCCGTTCCACCTGTAGCGGGGTAAGTGGGGTGTCTTATCGAGAGGTTATGCCAGGTGCCTTAGCTCATACCTGCTCTACAATGTTAGGAAATGCTAAAGGGTAGTGCTAAAGAAAATATCACTCCAACACATTTCCCTTAGACTTGGCTGTAAGAATGTAATAACTGTGAAAAGAAAACAGCAATAGCATTACAACACAGCGACATAAGCAGTAAACACACTAATTTTTAGGAATTAGAGGCATCATATTATTGTATAACAAGCAAGTGCTAAAACAAAATGGTTTGGTTTTCAATATTCACTGCATTCTCTACCCATTATCAACTCACATATGTTCTTTATTTATCATAGGTCCTTATAAAGTATGGTTTTTCTGCGTACTTTACCTTAGTCGTGACAACAGTTTAGGCCAAAAATTATTTTAATTTACAGTCCAAGTTATACGTTTGCCTATTTGGTTGCATGCAATATGCCGCAACGACAAATAGCCGCTTATCTATACCGCAACTCTTCTTTTTACTGTCTCTACTATTTACCTATAATAAGTAGGGAAAGTTTTGTATTCCACCCAAAAATTAAAAAACGAGAGTCACTGGAAATACACGTTTTGAGACCCACTGAATCCAAAGAAAGCATTTTTACTTTCCCTGCTACGCACTTACCGTAAGTATAGAAAGTGTTGCATTCCACCCAAAAATTCAATAACGAGATTCACCAGAAATACACGTTTTAGGACTCCCTGAACCCAAAGAAAGCATTTTCACTTTCTCTACTACGCACTTACAGTAAGTAGTGGAAGTATTGTTTTTCTCCCAAAAATTGAATAAAGAGATTCACCGGAAATACACGCTTCGAGACCCCCTGAATCCAAAGAAAGCATTTTTACCTTCTCTACTACATAGCTACAGGAGGTAGAGAAAGTATCGTATTCCACCCAAAATTCAATAAAGAAATTTACCGGAAATACACGTTTTGAGACCCCCGGAAAACATAAAAAGCGTTTTTATTTTGCCTACTACATAGCTGCAGTAAGCAGAAAAAGTATTGTCTTTCACACAAATATTCAATAAAGAGATTCATCGAAAATACAGGTTTTGAGACCCCCTGAATCCAAAGTAAGCATTTTTACTTTCTCTACTACGTAGCTACAGTAAGTAGGGAAAGTATTGTGTTCCATCGAAAAATTGAACAACAAGATTCACGTAAATACACGTTTTGAGACCGGCGGAAACCATAGAAAGCGTATTTATTTTCACAACAACGTAGCTGCAATAAGTAGAAAAATATTGTATTTCACCCAAAAATTCAATAAAGAGATTCACCGGAAATACACGTTTTGAGACTCGCTGAAACCAAAGAAAGCGTTTTTGCTTTCTCTACTACGTAGCTACAGCAAGTAGAGAAAGTATTGTGTTCCACCCAAAAATTGAAAAACGAGATTCACCGAAAATACATGTTTTGAGACCCCATGAATCCAAAGTAAGCACTTCTTTAGCATTACCACGTAGCTACAGCAAGTAGAGAAAGTATTGTATTCTATCTAAAAATTCAATGTTGTAATTTCACCAGAAATCACGTTTGCGACTCCCTGAATCCAATGAATTTGTTTTTAGAAAAAGGTCCAAGTATGCGCGTGTGTGTGTGTGTGTGTGTGTGTGCGTATTCGCGAACAGCATAACTCAAAAACAAAAACTTGGTTAAAAACCAAACTTAGTGTTTAAGTTCAACTTCTTCCAGGAATGCGACCCTAAGATTTTAAAGAAAATCCCCCACTCCAAACTACCCTTTACATTGAGTATTTTTCATAATATTTTATTCTTTTAAAAATGGCTCTAAGGATTTAGATTAAAATACATATGTTTAAACTAATTTTAATGATAAATAAAATGTATATCTTTATTTTTCTAGGCATAGTGTGTAAATTCGTCTTTATTGTGAATGACTTTTGATAACTAGTAAATCGTATGAGAGATACACACAACTGCACAACAAATGCAGATCTTGATAAAGCTCAAAATTTATATCATGTAACATTTTTATTTTTACGTCAAATAACATTTTTATATTTTACCTATTCTGAAATATTCTTTGTTATTAGTTTGAACTTTCAAATACTTTATACTTCTCTCAACTGCAAATAGCTATTGTTTTTCTTTTCCTTGCTTCCTTACTTCTTTCCTTCCATACTTCCTTCCTTCTCTTACTTCCCTTACTTCCCTAACTTCCCTTACTTCCTTCTGCCCTTTCTTCTTCCCTTCCTTCCTTACTTCTTTCCTTCTATCCCACATTCCTTCTTTCCTCCTTTCTTTCTTTCTTTCTTTTTTCTGTCTTTCTAGTGTTCATACAAAGAGAACAGAGCCTAAAAGCTGTCATGTCTGTGGCTCGCAGGCGGCAGGTCATGGGTTCGATTCCTCTGGCCGACCTTCCTGATCCATGGTTTTTTTCGGGGAGTTTTCCCCGGTCGCCAGGCGAATGCTCGGAAGGATTCTCACATCTCCGAATTTCCTGTCCCTCCATTTCATCTCAATTCTCATTTCGCTTCATCTTTCATTCGTTGGTTTCTTTCAGGATTGAAAGTATCAGCGATGGTGTTTCGGAGCAGTTTGGCAGGGAAAAGAATGTTCTTTGTTACTCTCTCCGTCCCCGGCTTTCGGCTGGCTATTGGGGTATCCTAATCCCCTTGAGGGGCTTTGGACCCCATCTGTGCGGGGTGGGTTCCCTGGTCTGCCTGTATGTCTGACAGGGAGTCTCTTCTGAAAACTTAGGTACCCTGTCATTCTTGTGCCGTCACTTCTAGTTCCGGCCGCCCGGTGTCTCTTCTCGCCTCATCCTTCTTCCCGGAGACGCCCCCTTGTGAGATGTAGGCACAATATCCACTATGTGAATCAGAGTCCCCTTTGTAGCCAAACAATTCAAAGCTATCACACAGCGATCAGCTTTAAGGGGTTTGGCTATCGCTTTAGCTTAAAATGTTCTACTTATACCTACAACGAATTTCGTAAATAACTGATGAAGGTTTATCTGTATTAACATGAAATAGATGCAAGAATAAGCTTTGTAAGAGTAGTTTGTGGAAGAGTGAGTAGAGGAAGTCATGTGAATGCAACATATATTTTATAGCAAAGGCTCCATATGCTTGCACGTTCTATAAACAACATCACTCCAGAACGAAAAGCCGTTTAAACACCAAACTTGGTAATTTAAGTTCACCATCTTTCAAAGGTGTGACAGATTTTCAAGAAAATCTCCCCCATCCCAAACTTCCCTTTACATGGAAAAATGTTCGAAATTTGTTATTTTCTCAAAAATGACTCTAACGAGTTTGATTAAAATACTCTCTGTTTAAGATATTTTCATGATAAACGAAATATATATTTAGAATTTTCTGAGAAGAGCCTTTCAAGACTTCTTCGTTCTGAATGACTTTTATATAATGGTAAACTGTAAAACATGGACAAAGTTTTGCTACACAAGAAATGCAGACCCCGTTAAAACACGCAGTTTGTCATACATAAATTTTATGAGCTTAATTATTTCCCAGATTTATTTATTTATTTATTTATTTGCATTGGTTTGAATACTTTTTGTATCTGAGAAGTCACTATTCCTTTTGTTTTTGTCGCGGTCATACAAACAGCGGAATTTCAAAGCATCACGTAGTGACATGCTTTTTGAAAATGTGACTATCGCTTTATCTAGTATACTACAACGAAATGTGTAAATGTGATCTTCTTCTTTTGGTACTTAATTTAAGTATTTTAACCGGGCAGGGCATTACGGACGGTGAATGAACGAAATGGTTAAAATGATTCTCAAATGGGCCCGAGGTCCCTAGAGCTTAGGGTTATCTCACATTCATTTTCTCAAGATAAGAGGAAACCCTGGAAAAAACTTTATCCAGGTAACTCACTGCTACCGAGATTCGAACTTGGGACCTTTTGAATATGAAGCAGACCCTCACACCACAGAGATGGGCTAAATGTGAATTGGAAGTTTATCTGGATTATAAGAAGTAGACAGAAAAATAAGATTTATTAATAATAATTTATAGATTGGTGAGAAGAGAAAGTTATGTGAATGAAACACGTTAGATTTTTCTCGTGATATTGTAATAAGCGTGAAGTTTCCAAGGCACCACATAAAAATCGTTTTAGCTATTGCATTCTTCTTATACTTACAACGAAGTTTGTAATGGCAGTTCATCTCAATTAACAAGAAGACTTTCATTCAAGCCGTGTGCAGGACAAGGTTGGAAAGATGGAATCAGATTGAAAAATTCAGTCATTGCCGAGATTTGAACTACCGATCTTCCAGTTTCCGTCCAGGTGGCGTGCAACTCGAATTCGCAAGATCCTTAGTTTGCTTCCGCCCACTCTGATCCATGGGTGGTTTTCGGGAGTTTTCCTGGGTCATCAGGTGAACGCTGATTCTCTCAGCCCTCAAATATCGTTCCATTCCTCATTTCATTCATCCTTAACTCCGTTAGGTCTGTTTCAGGGTTGGAAGTGTCGGCGTTGGTGTTTCGAAGCAGCGTGGCAGCGAAAAAGGATGATCTTGTGGAACCTCATCCATCTCTCGATCTTCGGCTGGTTGTCGGCGTATACGGACCGCCTCTTGGAGGGCGTTGGACCTCTGTGTGGGGTGGGGTGCCCGGTTTGCCTGCCCGTCGGGGTGTCTCAATCTAGAAACTTTAGAAACTTTGTCATTGCTGTGCCGTCACTTTTGGTTACGGCCGCCCGGTGTCCCTCCCTCCCGGGGACGCTCCCTCGAGGGGCACAAGCACAATATCCTCATTCATTGGATTGGGGTTGAATCCCCTCCGTTAAGCATCCCATTCCATTCCAGACCAGGGAAGAGAAGCATTTTAAGAATTCAGAACGTGAATCGTAATACAAAGTATCTAAATCTTCTTTTTCTTCTTTTTTTCTTTTTGTTTTCTTCAGATTTGTAATTTGAAAGAGTGAGTTAATTTTTGAAAGCAATTTAATTTTCAGAATAGAATGCTTTCAAATGAACCAATTGCAACTAAAGCACATCAACCGTTCTGCCTTAACATTTTCAGATCACCATTTTGAAAATGTAGCTTATATGTTATCCTAACCGAATAAAACAGCTATACAGAAACTGCATATTTTGCGCTAAACGTTGTTTCCTCGTAACTATTGACATTTTCTCCTTTTAGATACAATAGCTGCTTTACTCTACGTCCACTATACTGTTGGCACGGCTTTTCTTCCTTTGTCTTGTGGGCGTGTTAAGGAGGAATTATGTTTTAAATAAAACAATTTATATTCGTTTTTCAGTAACAAACGCAAAATATATCTAATTTTGAAGAAAACTGAATGTTGCACTTAATTGTGCTCAAATTGCTTCAACAGTTTGAGATTAATATTATTAATAGTCATTATGAAACGATTATTATTATTATTATTATTATTATTATTATTATTAGCAATAAAAGCTAAAAGCAAGATATAATGCGTACCTTGTTTTTCAAGAAAATTACTGAATTAAGCATCTTAAACTTCTGAAATACCCGCATAAACAGTGCAATATTTTATTTTTAAACAACATATTATGTAAAGAAAATGTTAATTTATTTCGCTTGGATAAATCTAGTAAAGAGAAAAGTATTTAGTTTTGTCTTCTTTCCTCTTAGAGCCAGGTCACTGAATTATACGAGCATACACAAAAGTAAAAGCGACCTTTGAGCTGGTACTTACTGTCGGCTATACCCAGGCATGACTAGTCGAAAAGACATTCCCTCTCTTCCTCTACACCCCCTGGTCCATCGGAAAACATTTGTAGCCTTATGTACATTTGCTATAGCGTACATAATAGCTTGTGGCATTTGACTAGTAGCAACAAAATATCTGGTGCCGCCTTAAAGTCAGTCTAAAATGCAATAACATAATATTTAAAAGGCACTGATAACAAGGTACTACATAGCTGAATAGTACTTTTGTTTCTTTCAGCGTTATGAAGTGGAGGCGTAGGTTCCAATCTTATATTATAGCTTTACTTTATTTTCCCTGTTTATTTACTGCTTTGGATTTCATATGTTGTTATAGCATGCTGTATGAAAGTTAGAAATAAGTTAAACCGGTTAAAAATTTTAATTGAAATCATAAAGAATTAAAATTAATATTCGCGTTGCTCTCCTGCATGTATTTTAGAAATAACTGACTTTTAATTAAACAAAATGTAACCTACAGCATGAATATAGCACACTGCATTAATAATAATTACATGATAGTAATTAACAGTGCCCTAAACTCTTCGTGTCAACGAAAAGCAGCAAAATTTAATAAATAAAACACAAGTCTTTGGAACCATATTTGAATCGTCGATCGTAGTGCAAAGCACTGATACATTTGACCAGCACCTTTGTTGAAATGCTTACAACTAAATATTTCTTTCAGATTAACGCCGATCTACAGTTTTTTTTCCCTTAACTTTCCGTGGCTCTTTTGTATTAGTGCAACATGCTGGTTAAGCATGGGGACAAACAAATAAATATCTAACAATAATCAAAGCTGCAGAAAATCTTTATCTTTTTAAGAGGTAATATTTTCACGCAAGATAATAAATAATCAGCGGATTGCGTAGGTACAAAGTCTTAGGGACGACTGATTCACCTGATGTAAAATATACGGGGTGTCGCATTTTTACACTGTTAAATTATGGTGATGTGCACTAACAGCTCACTACCAATCTGACAGTAGCCTACATAAATTTGTTTATCGCTTCGTCGCTTACTGGTTATAACCAAAAAACGAATTTAACATCACATTGTTGCATCGTTCAGACACAGAGTGAAATTTTCTCCTCCTTACTCCTCACCGTTGGCACAGAATACCGCATTCATCATATTGACATCTTTTATGCTTTTAGTACAACCCTCTTGCTAATTTAACAATAATTTTTGACTGCCTCTGTGGTCTGGTGGTTAGCATGCTAACCTACAAATCCAGAGGTCCCGGGTTCGATTCAGTTGGAGGGTCGGAATTTTTCCTTAGCCAGGATTATTCCCCACCCTCCCTAGAGTGTGGAAGTATTAATGGCAGTGCGAATATGTGTGTGAATTTAATGTAATAACCAACAGTAACGCCACCCCAAAGGTTTAATACCGCTGTAAGCGAGAGAACATCATTGCTGATGAGCAATTGTTACAAAGGTAAAAAGCCGCCGTTATGATCTTAGATGTTAAAGGCGACATATAAATGGAACATTAAAATAATAATAATAATAATTTCCTTTCTTGTATTTTATCGTGCATTTTGTCTATGCTTACGCTATTCTTATGCATCCATTCCTGCTACTTCAATCATCCTCTTTCAATCATTCAATGACACCTATATTTTGCTGTTTCTTCGCGTTTCTTTTTATTTTTACTGCGTTTACATTCCTTCATCTTTTGTTTTAGAGTTATAAACAACCAAAGCACACACAATGCACATCGTCCATACACGCCAGTAAACCGTGTTAAGCTGAAGTCAGTTGCCAATCACCGGAGATACATGCTGGGACGCCTGGACGTAACCATTCGCGAGAAACGGCACATCATTTCACCTTCATCAATTACCTTGATAAGAACAGAGCACTCCGCATTCATTGTGTGTGTGATATTCGTACCCGAAGAGTGCTCGCATAAAAGCCACGAGCACGGGGTACAGCATTATCCGAACGAACTTCAGCAGCTCAACACCGACACAAACTACGAGGTGATGTACTCTCATTCGAAACATTGTACATCGGCTGCGCTATCTTGCGATACCTTGTACTATCATCATGCATCCTCAAGTGCACAACTAGTTCGATAAGTTTGCATTAGCTTTTTTTACTTTCTTTACCACCTGCTTAATAAGTAGAGAAGGTACTACATTTCACTCGAAAATTAGATATCCAGATTATACTGGAAATACGTATTTTGACGAACCCTGAATAAAACAAATCACAAAACTACTCTTATAAAAGCTTATTGTTTTCTGTACTTTGGACTTA
Organism: Deroplatys truncata; assembly: GCA_030765065.1. NCBI lineage: Eukaryota > Metazoa > Arthropoda > Insecta > Mantodea > Mantidae > Deroplatys > Deroplatys truncata. The sequence continues at coordinate 143,976,522 of CM060978.1, read as the reverse complement.
GAATAAGTAGGGGAAGTATTGTATTCCACCCAAAAACTCGATACCCAGATTTCACTTGAAATACATGTTTTGAGGCTTCATGAACCCAAAAAGGCGTTTTTAGAAAAATATCCGTGTGTGTGTGTGTGTCTGTCTCTACATCCATGTGTGTGTCTGTGAACGACATAACTCAAAAACGAAAAGCTATTTAAATGCCAAACTTGGCATTTAAGCTCAACATCTTCCAAGGATGCGAAACGAAGATTTTCAAGATAATCCTCTACCCCAAACTACCCTTTACATGGAGAATATTTCGAAAACGTTGACTTTCTCATAAATAGCTGTACTGATTTTGTTTAAAGCATCATATTTTGAAGATACTTTCATGACAAATGAAATGTATATCTTGACATTTCTGGGAATAGCCACTAATGTCCTCTTCATTCTGAATGACATTTGCATACTGGTAAACCGCAATAGACAAAATGTTACTACCTAAAAATGTATATCTCGTCAAAGAACAAAATTTTGTCCATTATTTCCTTTTTGTTTCTTTCTTCCTTTCTTGCTTAACTTTTTTCAATCTAGGCAAAATTATGTTTTACTATCCGATTCTATTTTTGACCAACAAAGGGCAAGAAAACGTTTGATTTCGGTCAATCATGGATCTCTATCGCTACGAGTTTGTATTATTTTGTGGTTATCATTTGATTTGATTGTATAAAATCGATACCCAGTAAAACAATCATAATTGTTGTTCATATGTCAAAATATCTAACGGAAGTGTAATATATTTTAACAACTATCAAACTGAATACATAACGCTAATACAGCAATCTCTAAAAGTTTCCCTTTGTTTTATCCGCACTTCCATAAGATTGCAAAATTGAACTGCAGTAACTGGTTATAGCTCTGCTTAAAGGTTAGATAAATTACCATTTTAGAATAATTACTCCCTCTAACCTTTACATAATTTGTTTCAAAATTACATTATCGAGTATTTGTTTACTCTAGACAAATTTGTTCGTGACTTTACACTGGTAAAATTTATCAATAAAACATACTTCTATTGGGGTTGCTATCCGCAACGGGGGCCTCTAGAGTGGCGTAACTTCCCGCAAGCCTCTAAAGGTGAACCTTAGAGGGTATCGGATGGGTGGCAAGTGGTGGATTGCCGGAACCTGCATGGTGGTTTTGGTTGATCATCAAACCACTAGGTTTGTCTGTGAATAATGAATAGGAGACCGTGAACCAACTCCCAACCCCAAGGTGTGCCGAAGGGGAGCGTGGTACATGGGAGATGTGTCGCTAACGGAGTCTCTGGGATACCAGGCAACCTCCCAGAGTACTGGGTTTTGCCCCAGTTAGGGAGCTCTACCAGGGTCGACTTGTCTTTCCTGCATACTCGTGGAACTTTAATGGACACGGTAAAACACAATCCTGAAACTATTCAAGGATATCTAGAAGAAGGCTTAACAGTACAAAAATCTTTTAACTATCTGTAGAGGATCTGGCTGTAGACGTAAAAACGAGACCACAAGCCAAAGACTCTTAGGGGCTCAAAGTGGTGATGAAGATTCTGCAGGTAAATAGATCAGTATCTGTTGCCTACTGTGTGAAGATGAATACCTATGATGTTGCACTCATCTAGGAACCCTGGTGTTACAAAGGGAAAATGAAATGTCTTAAAGGCTAGCAGGAAATTAGTTTATAATAGAACCGACAGGACCCCAAGAACCTGCACTTAGTTAAAACTGACTTAAATATACTGCCGTTAATGAATCTCTGTTCCGGGAACCTTACGGCAGTCAGAATAAAATCAACGGGGGAAGGTGGACCGATGGAGTTTACACACGGATCGGTCTATCCCCCATAGGATGGTGTCATTTTACCTCCTATGAGGGAATTAGAACAGCTGTTAGCTACCTGTTGTTCCAAGGGACTACAATTGGTGATTGGCTGTGAAGTTAACTCCCATCACATTACGTGGGAGAGTGCGGATAAAAATGAAAGAGGCGATTCTCCTTATAATGTTATTATATCGAGTAATCTTGAGATACTGAATGTGAGTAACAGACCTACCCTTGTTACTACAAGAAGGCAGGAAGTTATCGACATAACGTTAGCAACCAATTATGTGGGATACTTTATTAAAACTTGGCATGTATCTGAGAATGAAGGCTGTTTAGACCACGGATGCATCCAGTTTGAAATAAGATGTATTTATAAAGAAATCAGAACTTATCGGGATCCAAAAGAACTGATTGAGTTCCTACAGGAAAATCCCAGTCAGTAATCTGAGTAAGATGGACGATAAGATTCATGATTGAATATTTAGAAATTGCTGCAGAGCATTTGAAGAATGCAGTAATCTCAGCATTTAATGATCGCTGACCCCTGAAAAAACAAGGCAAGCCAACAGGAATGTGCCTTGTTGGAATCAAGGCCTTGCAAGCAAACTGAAGAAAAGCACTGTGAGGAGACAGAAACGGCCCCAGAAGGCTCTTAGAAAAATCCACTTAACTTTATTAGCAAACTCCAATTGTAAAATGGAGAATATATTAAAACTGAGGAAGTGACAATGGAAGAACTTCTTCGAGTTCATTCCCTGGATCGATTATACTTAATGAATCTGAGGGAGGATGGAATAGCCTGGGACTGAGGCTCTGCCTCCAGGGCAGATTGGGAAATCGCCAAGGAAGTCATCAAATATGAAAGATTAAAGTGGGCAGTGTTCTAATTGCAACCCCATAAATCTCCAGTAAGCGATGCAATAATGCGCATCATGCTTCAGCGAGATTTTGATGAATTACCAAACATGTTGATACAAATCCTAAGAGCAAGTTTGGCATTAGGATACATACCAATGAACTGGAGGCATCTTATGCTGGTATTTATACCAAAGCCAGGGAAACCCTTGATCCTGCTAAGTTCCTAAGACTTATTAGTTTAAAGCCAATAATTCTCAAAATTCTTGAGAAATTAAATAAATAAACACATAAGAGGAGGTTCTTTGAAGGTATACTTTGCACCAGAACCAGCATGCTTATCAAACAGGTAGATCAACTGAAACTGCCCTTTCTCAGTTGCCTTTAAACTGGAAAAGACAATTCAGAAAAGGGGTGGCACTTGATGCCTCCATTGATATTGAGAGTGTCTTTTATTATATAATGTAATAACTACTGCTTCAAGGAAGCATAGAATTGAATAAACCTGTTGTCGGTAGATTCAATCGATGCTGAGAGGCAGAATGGTTCGTATAAGTCTCATGGATAGTAGCCTAGCTGCAAAGATCATGAGTGGTTGTCCACAGGGTGGGCTATAATCAACCCTACTATGGAACCTGGTGCCTGATGGGCTACTTGTTCAAGCAAGAAACCGAGGCTTTGATATCACGAGCTATGTTGATGATATCGTCATCATAGTTTCAGGTAAATACACAGAAACAGTCAGGGAACTCATGCAGTCGGCCCTGAATACTGTGACAAAATGGGCTGTGAATGAGAGCTTAACTATTAGTTCATAAAACAGACATAGTACCATTTTCCAGAAGAAGAGACATAAAGGGATTGGGACCTTTATAGCTTCAAGGTAAAGAACTTAAATGTCCGAGGAAGTCAAATACTTTGGAACCACTTTAACTCCAAGATGGACTAGAATCAGCATTTTAAGAAAGCAATAAAGCATGCGAAAACAACCTTTGAAATAATTAGACGCACGCATGGTAAAAGATGGGAGACTAAGACCTGCTATGATCCATTTGATATATAGCAGGACAATCATACTATCGATAACCTATGGTGCACTGATTTGATGGCGTAAGGTCCTTTAAACAGGCTCTAAAAACTAACTAAATAAAGTTCAAATAATACCATGTATGGCTGTTACAGGAGTTATGAAAACAACTCCTACTGCAGCAATGGAAACACTTTTGAACCTGACTCCATTGCATTTAATTGTAATGAAGAAGGCAAGACTGTCATTCTATAGATTGCAACACGCTAAGCAACTGAAAATTCTTGAAATAGACTTAGGTTTGCCAATAATTAGGGAATAGATAGAAGATGCATCTTTGGAAATGCTGTTGGACTATATAATTTCAATTAAACACTTTATAAAGGACTGCAGGGTCATTATTGATCCTGAATGTTGGACGAGTAAAACCCTGGAAACTCCTGAGAAAACTTCGATGTACTTTACAGACGGCTCATAGGATGACTCAGAATCAGGACTCAGAGAATATGGCATATGGCCAAAGTGCAAAAAGTTTTTTCAGGTGAATATGCTACTGTTTTTGAAACAGAAATTTATCCTATTATACAATGCATACATGAAAATATAAAGATAGCTTATACTAGTAAACAGATCCTTATTTTCTCAGATAGCCAGGCTGTACTTAAGGCTCTAAGTAGTATAAGGTAACGCCAGGACTGGTTTTAAACTGCCTAAACATACTCAGAAGCTTGGCAGAACAAAATGAAGTTCAACTCATCTGGGGCGAGTCATAATGGCATAGAAGGATATGAAAAACTGATGAACTTGCAAGACAATGAGCACCTTCACAATTTATTACACCAGTATCGGCTCTAGAAACATCTCTATGTTTAGCAGGGGAGGCTATTAACAACTGTTCCAAAGTTGAACATCATAAAACCTGGCTTAAAACTCCAGGAAATAAATATGATAAACTATTTATTAGAAAATCACATAAAAAAGATCTGAAAGCTTGCTTAATTGTAACAGACTTCAGCTGAGAACAATTACTGCATTTCACGCAGGACGTGGTCCTGTGAAAAAGCGCCTTAACACGGTGGAAGTATTTCAGAGTAACTCTGATTGCAGATTGTGCAAGAAAGAAACTGAAACAGCCCAGCATATTATATGCACCTGTGAGGTTTTGGCTCACAGGAGATATATCCCTTTTGGGAAAGTATTATTAGAACTTAAGAGTTTGAAACCATATCTGTTATGAGACTACATTCCTTGGTCTTGGTACAGACATAATGAATTGACTTTAAAGCGATACAGGTAGCACAATTAGTCCAAGCTGAAGTGCGTCCGGAGCAATGACGGAAATCTTTTATCGAACAAGACTAGACAAGACAAAGCAAGAGGTTGCTATTGTTTATATTTACTTGCTCGTTTCTTTAAAGAATACTGTGTTATCAAACTATCTTCATTTATGTGGACTTTTGTCTAAAAAAAAAGGAGCTAAGATATAAAAAACCACACAGTGCCACGAGTTTTATCATTTAGAAAAAAACATAACTAACTAAGCATATTTTGAAACAAAGTTTAAGCCTCAATTAAAAAGAGAAACTAAATTAAATTGAGTTTTATTTATGGACGCTCCTTAACTACCATGGTCCTTAACGACCTATTCCATATTGGCATGAAAGACCTGTAATTTTGCTCAGAGGCCTCTTTATCAGACTTGAGGTTCTTTTACGTGCCGTAAATCTACGACACGGGACCACCGGCTTTACTTCCCTTCCGAAGGAAGCCGTGCTAAGGATTTTTACGCCCGAAAAAAATCCATCACCCTACGCCGGGTTTGAACCAGCGACCTTGGGAACTAGAGGCTAGCACGGTACCACTAGTCCACGGACGACGAATGAAAAAAAAGGAACTATTTTAATACATTCTGCACAGCGATTCTCTCCTTAAAGGAAACAAGATACTATTTGCAAAATAACTGGGGCCATCAGCAAGAGAACCTCTTCAGAAAACACATAGTAATACATAAAAACAAGCTACATACATTTCAGCGTTGTATCCCTAGACGTTCTACTTGAGCAGTGCAAGTCCGTAGTGTAAAGTCTGACACTGGCAAGACGGATTTGAAAATAAAACTGCGCGGTTAACATACTTAATTGCTATTTGGATCGTACATGGCTGGGTAGATGATCCTGGCACAGTAGATTACAGAAACACTGCCACTTACTACGAAATAACTTAGAGTATTTAATCTTTAAAACGAGATGGATTGAAATAAAGCATCAAAACGCTATCTCTTCCGTCCTAACTGAAGTTCACGGCTTCCACTGGCAGCTGGCCCAGATTTCGACAGTACCGTGCACTAATTTTGTGACCTGGCTCTAGCACGATGTTACTGAATGAGGTGTTATTGCGTTTTCATACACACGGGATCCCCTGTTTGAAGATGTTTTTAACATTGTAATAAATATTCCTTGTTAATAAAAAGCACAATATAAGCAGCTCAATTTTTTTTTGGCTAAGCATCAGTAAGTAGAAGAATTTCTGTCAAATTCTGCTCAAACTGTAGTAGAACAAAGCCAAAATGAAACTTAGGGAAACATGTAAATTGATTTAAGGAGATGCATAAGCAGAAAAATATTTTGAACATAGTTGCAAATACAATTTCGAAATTGCTAACAATAACGGTTAATGTATGATACTTACGATATAATAACTCAATGAAAAGTATACAGGTGCCCAAATATTATCATTAAAAAGTGTTTTCAAGCGTGTATTCTTACTGCTCACCCTGTTTTAAAGTGTTATTGTGCAGTTATTGATATTTAGCGTCTAGCAGTTTTCGCAATATTTAATATCTTTTAAAAAATACGTACCCTTTTTTAATCTAAAGCAATTATAAATCCTAATTTAAGCATATCTATCTGCCATAAATCAGTAGCTGGCAAAATTTGAAGTAGTATCATTTGTTGGTAGTTGGAAGATGCTTCATGTTTATCTGCCCCACGTATGGGAGCCAATTTGTCGCGGTCACTTCGTGTTATCTTATAGCTGAGCGACTGTTATTGTTTTACTACTTTGAATGTTGGGTTCTTTGTCCTCCGGCTAACTATTATTACTACTCAGTCGAGCATATCTCTTGAACAGGATGTGTAAACGGAAAGGATTTATTACTGAAAGATAACACTGATAAAAGAATTTGTTTTTACACTTTTATTGCCGTCACACTTTATTCATTTCACATAATTATTCTTGATACACGCCCGACTGAAACTGTTATATTTTTTATGTTACTATAATCACTTATTTGCTGCACATTATTAATTCGCGTATTTCACATTTATAACTAACTTTACGACGCGAGAGATTCTGTTAAACTGTGCGACGTGTAACCCGCCAATGATTCTGATGAACTGAGCGACGCATAACCTTTGTATGATTCTGTTGGACTGAACGACGTATTACCCCGAATCCTTCTGTTGGACTGAACGTTACCCGTCTCTGGCTTTAGCTTTTTATACTCCCTCACCCCGATATGCCTAAACATTATAACAGAGCTGCTATTGGTTAATAAAGCGCGCCAACATTAGCGTCTATTTTTATATCCAATCAAAATTATGAACACATATGCTCTAGGGAAAATATTCCCTCCATTTCTACAGAAAAGCGCGCTAATCTGACGTCATTTGTTTGTCTCTTATAATTGATAAACAACTCACCCCCTCGCTCATTGTTACCCGCTCCTATTGTCAGTTTCAGTGAGGCCGTGTAAACTTATTTCCTAACAATGCTTATAATTAACAAACATCCCAAATCATTGTCATACAATAATGCTTATTTACACCACAATCACTCTAGCATTTACATTGTTGTGATATAAAATACTGCCACAAATTTTATTTTTAATCCTATTATCCATAAAAATTAAAATGCTGTATAAATGTCCTGAATTATCAAAGATCAACTGCTAACAGTTCTGAGAAGAAAAAAAAATAATTATGTTAATATGCAAAATATGTAAAATTTTGAAAAGGGACTTGGCACGGTGTATTCATTTATACTTAAATACCTTTTATTCATATATTTCTAGCAATACTATTTTGCTGAAATTTATAAATAGTGAAGGAAACACATGCTAAATGTTCAAAAAGTACTTCCTTTCATCAAAAATTAATTTTGACCCAAACCAGTTATATATCCTTAAATTTCTAATCTCATTTCGCAGGAAGTAATCAAAAGATAAACATGTGTGTTCAGTATGTCAATGATTTATGCCCGTTGTATAGCTCTAATATTAAACTCGAAGCTTTATGCTGCCTGTATTAAACTTCTTCAGCATTGGCACTTTTATAATACATCTGCTGAGAGGTCCTTATTCTTCAAGCTGCAGCACATTATGTTGAAAGTAAGTTTTACAGAATCGAGGAGAATCTTCTAAAAATGAGAGAAGGGAAATTCCACAAAGCATTTCACAGAAGTGTACTGTACAATAATTTTGCATTGTTTTATACTAAAAATATAAAATATTTAAATACTAAAACTAACCTAACCTATTGGAAACAGCTGAGCTACGAAAAGAGCCCGTTACCAAAGGAAACTGATATACAATGGAATAAGTGCGCGAAAACGAGCCAAGCGAAATTTCACAAAACACTTCACAGATGTGTACTGTACAGTACTTTTGCATTTTTTTATATTAAAAATATATAAATAATAAAAAATCTGGCTAAATGGGAACAACGGAGCTGTGAAAACAGCCCGTTATCAAAGAAAATATATACTACAATGGAGCCAAGTGAGCGGAGTTATTTCTAAGGCTGTCACAGCATACATAGAGGCATAATTTTACTTACAATACAGTATAATAATAATAAATTATCTCTTTGTGTAAGTTGACAACTCTGTGTTTTCCATAGAATTCGTAAATTTCGCTTCCAATATGTATCAGTGCTCTATAGAGCATGCAAAATAATTAGTTGAAACAATCTTATCTGCGAGAATAACACAATTAAATATTGTTATATACAATGGAATGCTTTTATGCATTAAAACAATAACCATTAATAATCAAAACCTTAAGTTAATTCATATTTTGACTTATTTAAACCAATGTTTTAGATATTTTCAAGTGAAAGTCAGGGAAGTTGTTGTCGAAAATCTTTAAAACTAGCCTAACTGCCGGACAACTTTAATAAAACACCAAACAACAATGGTGTATATGACCACACACTCAGAGTGCCTTTGCATTTAATTTTGTGGACAGAATGGTGGAATTTATTATAAAAATGAGGTATTCTTTAAAAGTCCCGCACCACCTAAATGCCTTTAAAAATAGTTAGCTTGACTTAATTGAAAGTTGAAACGTGGAGGTAACTAAATTTGGGGAATTAAAAATGGCATTATTAACTTAATATCATTTGTAATTTTATCGGAAACGAACTATTAATTCGTTTGAAAATTGATGTATGGGAATAACTTAATACTCTGAAGGAAAAAGTGTCAATTTTTCAACTGTTTCTGTGATACGAGCTATTTTAATGAAGTAAGGTTCCAAAGTATTGTAAGAGACTGAATATTTAAAACGTTTTATTAATAATGCTGCTCAAATAGATCTAAAATAATATGTTCCATTTAACATAAATCAGCTGCGGTCTGATCACCATTGTGGTATGTGAGTGGTATCTCTGTCTCACATTGTTCTTGTCGTCCTTCATGGTGTAGTGGTTACCAAGCTACCCTCTAGTTCGCGAGGTCACGGGTTCAACCCCGGCGGAGGGCGAAGGATGGGCCTAAAAATCCTTAGCATGGCTTCCTTCGGAAGAGAACTAAAGTCGGTGGTACCGTGTCGTAGATTTACGACACGTAAAAGAACCTAAAGCCTGATAAAGAGGCCTCTGAGCAAAATTACCGGTCTTTCACGCCCAATATGGAATGGGACGCTAAGGACCACAGTACTTAAAGAGCGTCCAAAAATAAAACTCAATTAACTCTGTCTCACATTAAAGAGGTTCCGAGTTCTAATTTCGGTTGGGGTGTGTTACCCGGATAAGGTTTTTCCGAGGTTTCCCTTATCCTGAAAAGACGAATATCGGGTAAACTTTAAGTTTTATGAACTCCGGGCTCATCTGAGCATCCTTTCACCCATTTCATTCGTTCATTTCGTCATGATGTACCAGGTTAGAGGACGTTAAACTGAGAAAAAAAATACGTGGACTCTTGCCTTTTAGCCGGAAACTAAATTAAAGTGACGATATCATATTTATTTCTTTATTCATTTAACTTAACATAACCACTTTTCAACTAAATGAAACTCTTACGATATTCAAGTAGTGGAGACTTTTCAACTGCATGTTGTAACGAGTTAAGTCCACAGCAAAAAGGAAAATCAAATGTAATATATAACTACATAAGAACAAAAACCATGAGACTAAAATACAAATCACAACAACACGGAATGGCAAGTGGCAGAAGTCTGCTAGTGAGAGGAGAGTACTTCAGGGGCTCGTTGCAGAAAACATGTCATTTAGTTTTTGCCACTTCTAAATCATTCATAAACAAAATAATCTGGGAACTAGGAGCAGTAAAATTTGTTTTAAAACGCTTATAAGAAGAAAGTAATCTAAATGTGTATATTGAACTCCGTGTATTTAACTTTTTATTTTATTTATTTTATGGGATAGGTTTCGATGTTTTATCCCTGAAGATGTGTAAAATACTTCGTGTGCTACAATCGATTTAAAGAAAGTTGGGATTTACGGTTTGATTTGCATCAAAACCAAACAAAATCGACTCTTCGGCAATCCGTTTTCAAAAATGGTTTCAGCAGCAGAGAACTTCCAGCAAACGTGAGAAACACAAACGCTACAGAAGGAACTGCACCTGGACGAAGTCTCCTTCGTCACAGATCAAAGACCAGATACTGAAAAGCCTCTTGAAAATTAATCTTATTCCTACCCAGCACACCTTATACACGTCACTTAAGCACGTATACGAATATTTCCGAAACATGGATAACTTACATACCAGTGTGATACCGATGATGTTAAATAACAGCATCTTACTGATACTGTAGAGTGCATGGGAACTTGTTCAAACAAGAGATAAAAATAAAACCAAATAATATTTTTAACGTTAATCTCGGTGATTACTGGACGCCATAAGCAAGTAACGTACTTACATGCACAGGAGATACGTGTAAAATGAGGTACATTTTTCAAACATATAAATCTAAAAAATATTTTTAGGGTATTTATTTTTTATTCGATCCGAAAATCCCACTCCTATTTGAAATAAAGTTGCTTTTGCGGTCGCTGGCTTTAACCAATGAAAAACATACCTATATACATTCGTTTATGCTGCCAATCACTTAAACAGTCACTCTCATTTACGAAGTGCTTCACAATCCAATCGAAAAATTGCAAGACTCAGAATCTCTACGGTCCATAAAACTAAAGACAACTGCATTTTTTTAACAAAATTGGCTTGGAGTGATTTTTTAACAAAATACGTTACATCTTAAGGTAAAATTACTTTATTTCGAATTCAAATGCCCGTAAAACGAACTTAATTTTAACTTAATTTCGTAAGTTTTAGTGCGCTATTTTGGAATATTAGGTTCACTAAATAAATAAAATTATATCAAATATTTGCCTAAGTATGAGGGTAGCCCAATGAAAGCCTGAATCATTGTAATTGAATGAATTAAAATATGTATTCGTCGTTAGTCTTGTAACTTCTGTGTAAGGAGTTAAGGATGGAATCTCGCTTTTAAAAACAATGCTATGGGAAGGAAAATGCGCTAAAGAAAATGGCTATGTCCATGAGCTATTTACAACCACCGCATCTGTTACGTCAATGGACGTTCTAATAGTGATTAAAGAAGGCAACGTTTAGAGAAGATAGTTCAAAAGGAAGAAAAATAAGAGAAAGATCCCCTCTCTGATTTCAGTAATGTGTTATGCTGTTCCCTTAGTATTGTGGTAGTGTTGCGGTTCGCGATGCGCGGCGATCCGTTCGATTTCCAGTATTGGCATCCGAATTTTTCTCACATTTAGGAGGTGTGGTACGGGGTGCACTCAGCCTAGTGACGCTCTTTCGCAACAATTGAGTAACTACCTGCTGGAAAAATAGAAGACACCGGAAACTACGGCCGTGGGAAGCGGCAAGCTGAACAATTGCAGCCCTTTTTTTACACTCTGCCCATTGTATTATGTGCGGACGGAGGCAGAGGATAAAAAAATTGCTATCGAAAAAAAAGAAAGGAAAAAAAAGCAATCTTCTTTTTTTTTACGTATCGAGCACATTTATGTTCAGGATTCTTGATTTATATCCTCTTTTCTTTTTTTTTAACAAAAGGTTATGGTTACAAGGTCTATAACTGGTAAACTCACTTTTAGGATTGGATAAACAATTTAGTTATATATTCCATTTATAAAGTGTGCTGATCAAATAAAAGCTGCTAATGTATTATTCAAGTGTCATGAAATATTCTATTATCTATAGGATCAACAATCCCTTTTATTGCTGTTTTTATATTCACTTTCATTTTTTGATAAAGTATACCTGTGAAGCTTGAAAATGGCATCATTTAAAGGCCATCATTGTTTAGACGTAGATGTGTATTTATACAAACTAAATAATGTATTAATAAAGTGCAAATTTAGTAAACATAATATATATTATTATTTATCAAAAACTTTGCACAAAAATTGTAAAAGTGATCCTAGTTCCTACATTTAACCTAATTCCATTGAACATGATTAAAAGGTTACGGTGCTACAGCTCTATGATTTGTGTAAAACAAAGATTTCTTGTGTTACATTCACATACTTTCTCTATGCTTTATCGTTTATTTTTGTATAGCTTCTACGCTCTATTCTTACAAAAGCTTGCTCCTTTTTCTATCCAAATCATGTAAATGTTAGTCACACCACACATTTCGTTGTAGGTGCAAGGGGATAGAGGAAACCGAATCGACATTCAAATGTTTAAAAGCGGGACACTATATGCTGGCCTTTGAATTCCATATTCTTTCTGTCTCATCGCCAGAAGGAATAACGGCAGCACTTTAAAAAGAATTCTGATGTGTTACATTCATATGACTTTCTCTAACCACTGTACTACAAACTATACTTCTAGCTGCTTCATGTTAATCCAGATAAAGATTTGCAAAAATGATTTTATTGCACATTCCGTTCTAGGTACAAGGTGAATACAGTAGGCTTAAGCGATAGTCAAAATATTTTAAAAGTGCATCCTTATGTGATGTCTTTGTTCTCTTTACATGATCACGAGGGAAAAAATTAATAAACGAATAGCGACTTAGCAAAACAAGTATAAAGTGTTTACAAATACATACCAATAGTAAACACTATATGGGAAACGGTCAATGCAATAAAAAAATTTCTCATAAATTGTATATTTTAACGAGATCCACATTTTTGTGTAGTACGTTTTTTGCTTACCTCTTAGGTTTGTGATTTATACAAAGTTAATTCAGAATGAAGAGGACTTCACAGGCTATTCGCGAAAATTTAATATATACATTTTATTTGCCATGCAAATATCTTAAACATATTATATTTTAATCAAAATTCCTAAAGCTATTTTTATTAAATAAAAAATAACCAAAATTTGTGGTACTTTGTGGTGGGAATTTTCTTGGAAATCGTGTCACATCCTTGGGAGACGCTGAACTTAACATCAAGGTTGGTATTTAACCGACTTTTGTTTTTTAGTTATGCTGTTCACAGACACGCTAACAGACGGGCACATACACGCGAGCGTATATATATATATATATATATATATGTATGAAATTTTTCTAAAAATGAATTTTTTATTCAGGGAGCCTCAAAACGTGTATTTCCTGCAAAACATCCGTACTGAATTCTTAGGTGGAATGCAATACTTTCTCTACATATTATTTGTAAGTAGGTAGTGGCGATGTAAAAGTGACAAAAGCATTAAAAAATTCATTCCAATAAAAACGGATATCTTGGAAATGGCCACAAAAGGTTATGTGAAATAAACTTTGTGTTTTAAAGCCTTCTACATTTTTGTCTAGTATATTTTATCTACTTCTTAAGGTTCACCAGATTAATGAAATTATGCAAAATTCCTTTCTAATGAAGAGAACTTCACAGGTTATTCCTATAAAATTCAAGATATGTGTACATTGTATTTTCATTAAATATCTTAAATATTATATGGTACTTTATTCAAAATCTTTACAGTCGTTTTGAGAGAATAAAAAATGTTGAAAAGTTTTCCATGTAAAGGGTATTTGGGGATTGGAGGTTTTCTTGAAAATCTTCGTGTCGCGTCTTTGGAAGATACTGAACTTAACACCAAGTTTGGTGTTTATCTGACATTTCGTAATGACCTCAATACATGTATTTCCGGAGAAATCTTGACATCGAATATTTCGATGGAATACAACACGTCCTCTACTTAATAAGTAAGTGGTAGAGAAGGTAATAAAAATACAACAAATAGATTTTCTAATAATTTTACGCTTTTTAGTTAATTTCATATATTTCAGGTGGGTTTTCAGAAGAAGTATTTCTTTAATATATGCTAATAGTTTGTACCCACAAGTAGGTACATATATGTATCAATGATAAAACAGTTTCAGAGTTAATAACTTATCATCATCATCATCATTATTATTATTACTGGTGGTGGTGTGGTTATTGTTGTAGCATACAATTACATACTTAGCGCACTGGTAAGATTATTAACCTACGTTATAAATATAAGAAAACCTAAATGAACAAAAGATATTATTTCAGAATCAATTAATGTCATAAACGTGCCATTATGGCATACTGAGACACTGCATAATGGCACATTTTGAAACACTGCATAACAAATAATGTATACATCCTTTGAAACATTTATAATATCAGCATATTTTGGTGGATAAAGCAGACAGCTGCACGGCTACTGTAAATAATTCGGAAGCGAGAGAAAGGCATAGCATCTCTTTCGTTCCTTGCAGTCGGTGTATAAGCATGAATTATTAGTATAACCTAACTCACCGTTTCAGAGTATGTACATTAATTTACTTTCAAGGTTTTTTTTATTCATTAACTCTTATAGTTTCTTAGATAAATAACATTCATTAGGAATGAAGAAAATTTCAGAGTTTGTTTAGGGAAATCTCAACAAATAGTTTAAATCTCAATAAATCTCAATATTTAATAGTTTTATTCGCCATGTCATTATATCAATTATTTGATAAATTGTTCAACATTGTTGGATTCATTTTGAAAAAAAATTTTGTATGCGATACATTCACATGACTTTCTCCACCTTCTGTTGTTTATTAGTGGGCACACAAATTATCCTTACCCAAGCTTATTTTTTTATCCACTATATTTTAATCCAAGTAAACCTTTGCAGAAATAGCCACATTACACATTTCGTTATAGATACAAAGAGGACAGTGATAGTCAAATGTTTAAGAACAGGGCGTTATATGCTGGCCTTAAAATTTCACACTGTTTCCATGCAATTGCGAGAAACTACTGAATGTTGAAAGGACTTTAAGAGAATGGGCAAGAAATGAACTATTTTAACATTTAATAACGGATATCTCAGAAACCGCTTATGCCATAAAAAACTTATTTTAAATAAATTGTGTGTTTTAAAGAGATCTACAATTTTTGTGTAGTACGCTTTTGTCTATCGCCTAACGTTTACCAGTTATACAAGATTATCAAAATTCCCTGTGAATGAAGAGGACTTCATAAGCTATTCTCCGAAAATTAAGCTATACATTTTATTTGTCATATAAATATCTTTATTTTATACTAGTTTAATCAAAATCGTTAGAGTCAGTTTTTAAAAAATAAAAAGTTTTGAAAAACGTTCCATATAAAGGCTAGTTTGGTGTGGGGGATTTGTTGAAATTCTTCGTATCGCATCTTTGAAAGATAGAACCTAAATACCAAGTTTCGCATTTACTCGACTTTTCGTTTTTGAATTATGCTGTTCACAGACACACACACGGACATGTTTCTAAAAATTCATTATTTAGATTCAGAGCTCCTCAAAACATGTATTTCCGGTGAAATCGCGGTATCGAATTTTTGGGTGAAATACAATACTTCCCCTACTTACTATATGTGGTAGGGAAAGTAAAAATCTGATGTGATACATTCACGTAACCTTCTCTACCCTCTATCGTTTATTAATGGGTACACAAATTGTTCTTACTCAAGCTTATTTTTCTACCTACTACATTTTAATCCAAATAAACCTTTGCAGAAATAGCTACATTTTACATTTCGTTATGATACAAAGGGAACAGCGCCAGTCAAATGTTTAAAAACTGGACACTATATGCTGGCCCTTAAAATATCATACCGTTTCCAGGCAATCGCGAGAAACAACTAAATGTTGAAAGGACTTTAAGACAACGATCAAGAAATGAACAATTCGAACCTTTAATAGCGGATATCTCAGAAACGTCTTACGCCACAAAAAAAAAACTTATTTGAAACAAATGTTTCAAAGAGATCTACATTTTTTGTGTGGTACGTTTTCGTCTAACGCTTAACGTTTACCAGTTACACAAAATTATACAAAATTCCCTCGGAATGAAGAGAACTTCATAGGCTATTCCCCGAAAATTCAAAATACACGTCTTATTTGTCATGTAAGTATCTTTAATATATGGTATGTTAATCAAAATCATTAGAGCCATCTTTTAGAAAATAAAAATTTTCGAAAAATGTTCTATGTAAAATGGTAGTTTGGAATGGGGGGATTTTATTGAAAATTTTTGTGTCACAGCTTTGAAGCCATTGAAGCTAAATACCAGGTTTAAAGTGTATCCACTTTTTGTTTTTGAATTATGCTGCTCACAGACACACACAGACAGACAGAAACAGACACACAAACGGACACGTTTCCAAAAATGCTTGATTTGGATTCAGGGCCCCTCAAAACATGTATTTCCGGTGAAATCTCGGTATCAAACTTTTGGGTGGAATACAATACTTCCCCTACTTACTATACGTAGTAGAGAAAGTAAAAATACTAAAATGTATTTCCAACTAAAGGGTTGTTTAGAGCTAGAGAATTCACTGAAAATCTTCGCATTGCGTGAAAGGTGCACGCTTTTGCATTTATTGAATGTTGTTTTGGCTTATCCTGTTCATGAGCTGATAGACATGTGTGGAGCCCAAATGCGGCATGCGTTTGTAAAAATGGTCTCCTTGGAAGCAGGGGCTTGAAAGCTTATTATCCAATGAAATTTCCGTAGTGAATTTTGTAATGCTTGTTCTATATTAGGTAAGCGTAAGAGGAAATTACAAATTTTTCCAAAAAAGCCGTTCAAATGTTATATGCTCTGCAGCTGAGAACTTCTATCAGTACAGTTCAAAAGTTGTCCCACTCAAGGATAAATGTTTAAATGGCAATGACAACTAAGTAGAAAAGTAATTCAAGGCATGGGGGGCAAGTTAAAAAAAATCTGATGTTTTACACTCACATGACTTTCTCTACTCTTGTACAAACTATTTTTAGAGAACGTTTATTCTCCATATGCTTCATGTTAATCGAGCTATCAGGATGTCAATATTATTGCTAATTTTCTTGTAGATGCAAGGGGAATATGGTAGGTTTTAAGCGATAGTCAAATCTTTTAAGAGGTGGTTGCTATGTGGCGCATTCCATTCTCTTTGCATGTGCAGGACATAAAAAAATTTGATGTGTTACACTCACATGACTTTCTCTACTCTTGTACAAACTATTTTTACAAACTCTTATTCTCCATCTATTTCGTATTAACCGAGATAAATATTTGCAGAAACGATCTTTTGATATGCAAACAGAATTACATTTTACACATAGCGACCACTTTTAAAAATATTTGACTATCGCTTAAGGACTAGTATGTTCCCTTTGTTTTGTAATTGCAAGGGCAATATAGAAATACAATAGCCTTTAAGCATCGACATATCTCTTAATAGCTGGTTGCTAGGTGCAACACCATTCTCTTTACCACAGATTAATACTCTTTGCATATACAAGACAAAAAAAATGAATAACGAATTCCCATTTGAGAAAATAAGTATTGAAAAATTTAAGGAAATAACGAGCAATATCTCAAAAATGGTTCACTCAACAAAAAAAAATGTATATGACATAAATGTCGCATCTCTGGAAGATACTGAACCTAAATACAAAGTTTGGTGTTCATCCGACTGTTCGTTTCTGAGTTATGCTGTTCACACACGCACACACACACACACACAGACACAGACACACACACGGACATGTTTCCAAAAATGCATTTTTTTATTCAGATGGCCTCAAAACATGTATTTCCGGTGAAATCTCGTATCGAATTTTTGGGTGAAATACAATACTTCCCCTACTTACTATACGTAGTAGAGAAAGTAAAAAATGAATAACGAATTTGAGAAAAAGTATAATTATTGGAAAATTTAAGGGAATAACAAGCAATATCTCAAAAATGGTTCACTCAACATCAAAAATGTGTATGACATAAATTGTGTATTTTAATGCGACCTACATTTTTTGTGTAGTAAAATTTTGTTTATCTCTTATGGTTTACCAGTTATGCAAAAGTCGTTCACAATGAAGAATACTTTTGGAAACATTCCCAGAAAATTCGAGATATACATTTCATTTGTCATGAAAATATCTTAAACATATGATATTTTAATCAAAATCGTTAGAGCCATTTTTGAGAAAATTAAAATTCTCGAAAAATGTTCCATGTAAAGGGTAATCTGGGGTGGGGGATTTTCTTGAAAACCTTTGTGTCGCATCTCTGGAAGATACTGAACCTAAATACCAAGTTTGGTGTTTATCCGACTGTTCGTTTCTGAGTTATGCTGTTCACAGACAGACAGACAGACACACACAGACAGACAGATAGACACACACACAGACAGACAGACAGACACACACACGGACATGTTACTAAAAATGCTTTTTTTATTCAGGGGATCTCAAAACATGTATTTCCGGTGAAATCTCGGTATCGAATTTTTGGGTGGAATACAATACTTCCCCTACTTACTATACGTAGTAGAGAAAGTAATTAATTATTTACACTGTTTCATCCTGGAGCCGTTGTACGGCTTGTTGTAAGGCTGGAATTCACAGTTAGAAAGAAGTAAAAGAATCTGATGTGTTACACTCACATGACTTTCTCTACTCTTGTACAATCTATTTTTACAAACGCCTATTCTCCATATGCTTTATGTTAATCGAGATGTCAATCTTATTGCTAATTTTCTTGTAGATGCAAGGGGAATATGATAGCTTTTAAGCGATGGTCAAATATTTTAACGCTGGTTGCTATGCGGCGCATTCCATTCTCTTTGCAAGTCCAGGACATAAAAAAATGAATAACGAATTTGAGAAAAAGTATAAGTATTGGAAAATTTAAGGGAATAACAACCAATATCTCGAAAACGGTTCACTCAACAAAAGAAATGTATATGACATAAGCTGTGTATTTTAACGAGATGTACATTTTTTGTGTAGTAAAATTTTGTCTATCTCTTATGGTTTACCAGTTATGCAAAAGTCGTTCACAATGAAGAATACTTTTGGAGACATTCCCAGAAAATTCGAGATATACATTTCATTTCTCATGACATTATCTTAAACATATGATATTTTAATCAAAATCGTTAGAGCCATTTTTGAGAAAATTAAAATTTTCGAAAAATGTTCCATATAAAGAGTAGTTTGGGGTGGGGGCATTTTCTTGAACACCTTCGTGTCGCATCTCTTGAAGATACTGAACCTAAATACCAAGTTTGGTGTTTATCCGACTGTTCGTTTTTGAGTTATGCTGTTCACAGACACACACACACACACACACACACACAGACACACACACAGACACACACACACACAGACACACACGGACATGTTTCCAAAAATGCTTTTTTTGGATTCAGGAGGTCTCAAAACATGTATTTCCGGTGAAATCTCGGTATCGAATTTTTGGGTGGAATGCAATACTTCCCCTACTTACTATACGTAGTGGAGAAAGTAAAAACTCAAAGAACGTATATTTACTGAAACCTCCTAAAGATTGGTGGTTTGTTATTATTTAAAGCTAGAACTTATCGACTCATAAGAGAGAAAATAAGTATTCTGAAATGTACACGCATTGCACGTACCCATAAGATTAAAGGGATAAGTCATAAGAATGAATTAGCTTCATATTGCAAGGTACTTCATTCCGATAATAGTGTACACTCATTCAGAAAAAATCTGATGTGTTACACTCACATGACTTTCTCTACTCTTGTACAATCTATTTTTACAAACGCCTATTCTCCATATGCTTCATGTTAATCGAGATATCGAGATGTCAACCTACTTACTGTACGTAGTAGAGAAAGTAAAAAGATATACAGCAATCTGTACTTAAAGAGTGTACTTAAAGTCTGTAGTCCTGAGAGTGGCTTAAATTTACTATTTTCCGATCCTAAGTGCAATGAGCTGAAGGTTTTAGTAGTGAAGAAGGGACGCAACAGACTCTTTGATTCATAGCACACAGAGAATAAGAAATACAAACACGCACTTTAACAATTTATTATCTCTAAGCCAGTTGTAGTCTGCAAAACTTATTTATATGTATTAAATGCTAAAAATAAACAATTTAAATTACTTCTAAATATTTTTAACTACAACCATGTTGATTTTAAACCAAACTCATAGAACACATAAGATATTTCATATAAACCCTGGTACATTTGGTTTAATGTTTTACATAGGTTTCAATATCAATTAGCAACAAAGTACTTATAAACAAACTATTAATTTTGAATATGAACTTTAAAAATTCTTCACACTCTTAATAAAATATATAATATATCGAAATACGAGTATAAAGTCAATTCTATTAACTTTACTTTCAACATTTAATGAACTATTCCCGCACATAGACGAGTTATAGAATAAGCTGTCCACTCGGGCGGGTAGTATCGGTTTTAACATAGTGGCACCTATGCCAGAGACTATGCTTTTATCCAGGTATCTCTTCAGGTACCTGTGTTTATATATTACACTGTGCATTACAATAATAATATAAAATATAGAACTAAAAGCTATGGAGTTACATTGCTAGCAATATAGCACGCAGGTTGTTCATTTGCGCATGCATACCAGTAATAGCAGCAAATATTCGAACTTAAATGGTAAAAGTAGACTATTACAACAAACACAAGGTACACTTACAACATGCTCACACACCACGTTGTTCTTACACAATGGGTTTTGCATCTTCCGTTTTTATACCATTTTGTTATCCGCCATTTCCGTGCTCAACCGCATTTTCCGGTTCTGATACCAGGGTTTCCCATTTCCGTTGTGGGACGTAGTTTCCAATTCTGACTACGTTCTGGGTTTTTCGTGCTCAAGCGCACATTCCGGTTCTGATAAGTGGTGTTTCCCACCATTCCCATTCTCAGCCGTAGTTTGCAATTCTGATTGCGCTCTTGGTTTTTTCCCCGTTTCCGTTCTCAACGACACTTTTCACTTTAGATAGCGCAGTGTTATTAAATTATTTCCTTTCTCAACCGCAGCTTCCGGATCTAATTGCGCTCTAGTTTTTCGACCTTTTCCGTTCTCAACCGCAACTTCCGTTCCTGATAGCGCAGAGTTTTCCCCACCAAAAATATGCGTCTCGTGGATCAACAACAAATGTCCATTTTATCCGTAAGGTACCTTGCATATCCATCGGAGCATATTTCGTTATTGTTATTATTATTATTATTATTATTCATTCCTATTTTATTTAAAAATACTAGCAAATGCTACAGTCATATCAGTTGGTCGGGTCTCGTAGCCATGGTCGCTAGAGCGTATAGCTTCGGCGCTCCGCCAAGCTGAAGATCGAGGGTTCGACTCCCGTCATGGACATGGGTGTTTGTACGTGTATTGTATGTGTAATTGCGGTAATAAACGGTAATGTAAACAGTAAAACACAGTAATCATAATCTAAAAAATAAAAAAGTGTCGCCGGTGTGCCGGAATTTACAACTCAGTAAACCTACCAACACTGGAATATCGCATTTAAGCAGAGTTAAATGCAACTGCTCAGCTGGGATAGAACCCGCAACCTTCCATATAGAAAGCCAGCGCTCAACCGACCACGCTACTTAGAGTCACGAAGCTTTTCTATGTATCTTTACACATCATAGGGTCTTTTTTACGTACGGAAGTGCTTTGTAACTATCGTTTTTAAGTTTCCGTTAAAAATAAATGCCTACCACCTTAGCTCCGATTTCTGATAAATTCTAGACATTTATATGCGTTTTTTAGTCCCTCTGGAGATGCCTTTAACATTGAAGAAGAGTTTCGAAAACGTTTGTGAGCCTTTTTGCATATCATTGGGTTCTCAAATCCTCTTACGACCATCCGCCTTATGCTTACAACGTCCAAAATGTAACCATGTGTCTTCTGCGCTAGTGATCATCATTAACATGCTTCAGATTTTATACTCTCTCTCTCTCTCTCTCTCTCTCTCTCTTTCTCTCTAAATTTAAAATACGGCTCCTCAATCAATCAGAACAATACATTCTGGTCATGGACTTTGCATTTCCTGTGCTTTATATTTCCGCAACACAAAAACTATATCGCCTTTCATCCTGCTCTCTTCAACATTGCTCCCTGCTAATCTGATAAAATTCCTTTAAGGTGCTTATATCTCCATTTGGGATGGCTAATAGATTCCATGATTATTTCCGTACTTTCAATTCAGTCAAAAGTGTCTTCTTATGAGTAAATTAATATTTACTCAATAAAAGTTTAAAAATTAATTCTTATTATTTTTGAAAAAAAGTTATTTAATGTAGGAAAAATTACATGTTTTCTTTAACGAATTATAAGTGTGCATAAAACTTTATTAACGTTATTTTAAGCTTGTTCTATTCTTGTTTATGATGTTTAGCATATTATTTCTCAGAAAATCGTCTTTTAAAATGCAATTCATTTATATTTAGAATACTATTAACTTTATTAAACTATTTACCTTTTAGCTTTACCAGTATTTGAGACATGCTCTCCCGACCGTTTATATCTCAAGAAAATACAATTGATTTCATCGAGCGTGGTAAATACCTACCAGCTGCCTTATTAACCTATGCTCCACAGATTTTTTCCGTAAACATTAAAGTTAATTGCCTAATCACAAAGGAAGTTGTGTTCCGGAAGTAACCTTATCGCCT
This sequence comes from Deroplatys truncata, assembly GCA_030765065.1. Taxonomy (NCBI): domain Eukaryota; kingdom Metazoa; phylum Arthropoda; class Insecta; order Mantodea; family Mantidae; genus Deroplatys; species Deroplatys truncata. The sequence goes on along the minus strand of CM060978.1, from coordinate 143,953,594 downwards.
TCAGTCGAACATTAAATTCACACGCACACACTCTCACTCATACACTTCCAGACTCTAGGGAGGACGGGGAATAATCCTGGCTAAAGAATTCCTCCAGCCAGGAATCGAACCGGGACCACTCTTCTAATAAAACACCCTCTCTTCTAATAAATTATTTATTCATATATAGAAAGATTATAATAGTTTTCTCTTTTTAAATTAAAGCACCCTTTCTTTCTAACGAATTTACACAACTGTACTTTAGAAGCTTTTAATAATAAATTATATATTAAAAATAAAAACAATTTAAAATAGTATTGTTGCCAGCGTATTATGATTATTATTATTATTATTATTATTATTATTATTATTATTATTATTATTATTATTATAATAGTATCGGGTTTGATTCACGGCTGAAAATTGCTTTAATACAAGGTCTTCAGTTATAGCTGCGAAAAAGAGGTTATTTGCTCCTCTGTTTCTGCATTATTGCATTAGTAAGCAGCAGAAATAAAAACAAAGTACATGTGGTGCGTGTGTGTTAAAAGTGGAGGAAGTAATTATTTCAAAATAAACACACTTGTTTGGCGATTTTATTTTATTTTTCTATCTTTATACTGTTCTATTTGCATACGCAGCAATATGAGAGCAACGAAGAATAGCTAAAATTATAATTAAAACATGTAATTAACAACTGCAATAATAATAATAATTAAATTTCTTTGCCTAATACAAGAAACATATTATTTCAAACATCTGTTAAAGTGGAGTTGTATAATTTCACCAGAAAGAAAGTGTATTTAAGTATGTAGTAAAAACTATTATTATTTTCTGTGTAAGAAAAAAATGCATTTTATTTAAGGTTAATTATACACTAAAATAATCAATACTAAATATTTTGGTTAATTTACTGTTCATATGTATCTTGAGTCAACCATTAATAATTATGATTACAATTTGCATCGTATTACGCACATTAACGCATTAGTTTCAGCCTCTGGAGGTTAGTTTCCTTCATTTTTTGGAATGGGGCTCTATTTATATGTCATTTTTAACTTCTTACATCCTATCAGCTGTCGTCCTCCGTGGACTAGTGGTACCGTGCTAGCCTCTAGTTCCCAAGGTCGCGGGTTCAAACCCGGCGGAGGGCGATGGATTTTTTCGGGCGTAAAAATCGTTAGCACGGCTTCCTTCGGAAGGGAAGATTTACGGCACGTAAAAGAACCTCAAGCCTGATAAAGAGGCCTCTGAGCAAAATTACAGGTGTTTCACGCCCAATATAGAATGGGACGCTAAGAACCATTGTAGTTAAAGAGCGTCCATAAATAAAAAAATAATAAAAAAAAAAAAACAACTCAATCCTATCAGCTGCTTTGTCTCTGGAACACTTGCTCGCCGTCAAGAATGTTAGCTCATTTATTGTTGTGTTAATCAATGGCTTTATATTACTTTGGGTTATTTTTATAAAAGTTAACATACCATACACACTTTCAGACTCTAGGGAAGTTGTGTTGAGGAATAATCCCGTATAAAGAAGACCTCCCACCATCTAGCCAAGAATCGAACCCGAAACCTTTGGAGGATATCATGCAAACCCCAGACTAAACAGATAGACTTTCTTATTATTTATGCATTTACAGCAGTGCAATGATACAAAAAAAAATCTCTGAACAACTGTGTTTATTCTGCAATAATTATTTCCATCACTGTAACTTACTGTGTAACAACTAAAGCTTAAGTTTAACTTACAGGGCTTCCCTGTGTTTTAATTATTTCTTTCCGAATTCTTTTGAGGTAGAATAAACCATAAAATGCGTATATTGTGAGATAGCTATGCCCAGTCAATTCATAGTAGCCGTCATGCAGTAACATGGCCCATGGCACGCAAACCTGAGTCACTTTCGGGACAATCTACCTCTCACTAAGCACAGCTTAGCTAAACCTCCCAGTATAATAAATAATAATTCTGTGGTGGGGAGCCATAAGTTGATATATGAAAAACATAATGCGTCACATTCCAGCTTTTGGCTGTTACTGTTCTGTTCACAAATCAAGGTGTGTCCAGGTAACTCAGTGGCTCTATTTCTCTATTTCAAATTGTACACTTATCAACTTGTCATAGGTTCAAGATTACCATTAAAGCAACACATATCAATAAAAACGCAAAAGTCGCAAAAATGCACACAGCTTATGGATCCCCAGCACAGAATTTAATGACGTAGGACGTTAAAAGTGGAACTTCGTCATATTCTGGAAGCTACTTTCCGTAAATGTTGGATTCACAAACGAAAGATTATTTGAAATTCTATTGCCATCGCACATTACAGACATGACCCAGAATTTTGAAAGCAAATTGACGCACCCACAAATAGATGAAAGGAGAGGGCATGGAGGAGTTCTAGTGAAACTGCAGCTCCTTTTATTCAGTCTCATTCCTTCGAGAGCTAACTATCTGGCTAGACCTCCATCAATAATAATAATAATAATAATAATAATAATAAGAAGAAGAAGAAGAAGAAGAAGAAGAAGAAGAGGAAGAAGAAGAAGAAGAAGAAGAAGAAGAAGAAGAAGAAGAAGAATGAAAACTACTTGTGGCTTGGCACTACTGCAATGGCTGGAGATGCACAAATGACAGACTGAATTCAATGCTCTGTTCTTCAAACTTTCCTCCCCTTACCCTACTCCCTTATGATCATTGGTTCTGTAACCTCCTATGCCTACCTGCGCAGAACTTTTAACTACCGCAGCTATTAAGACTCGCAATCTAGCAGTAATTATCCTTAATCCTATGCGATACTATGTTGTTGCTCTCTTTATTTGAAAATTGATGTGTAGGAGTTTGTAACCAAATATTTAAGGTCAAAAAACTTAGTCAGTTTCATACTGTTTTATGAACCTAATTATCATAATTTTAGGAGAAACATGTGCTATATATATATAGCACATGTTTCTCCTAAATAATATATATCGCTGTTAACAGATTCTGTATTTTGGAAAGCTCTTTAAGAGTAATATTTATCTAAAAAACAATAATAAGACGTTTCTTTTAAAACAGGGGAGTTTTTCTCACTTCTGGTGGAACAAAAAGGGATACTAGATGGGCGATAACATTTTAATTCCTATTTAAATCCACGCATTAACTTTCAGTTAAATGAAGCTCACACTCTAGAAGATGCTCAGATGGTGCGTGACTTTTAACCCACTCCGTATGATGATATATGTGACGTATCTATAACAACTGGATTAATAATAATAATAATAATAATAATAATAATAATAATAATAATTCAATTTCTTTTCAAAATAGAAAACGCATTATTCCAAATTCTTTTTAAGTACAGTTGTGTTATTTCACCAGAAAGAAAGTTTGATTTAAGTATTTACGAAGTGTTATGTCTTAATTCACATGACTTTCTCTACCCACTATTGTTTATTTTTATATAGCTTTTACACTATCCTTATGAAAGTTTATTTTTATCTACTTCGTGTTAACCAGAATAAACCTTTGCAGAAATAGTTTCATTAACATTTCGTTGTAGATATAAGGGGGGTAAATTAAATTTAGTTTTATTTATGGAGGTCGCTTTAACTACTATGGTTCTTAGCGTCCCATTCTGCATTGGGCGTGAAAGAGCAGAAATTTTGCTCAGAGGCCCCTTTATCAGGCTTGAGGTTCTTTTACGTCCGTAAATCTACGACACGGGACCACCGGCTTTACTTTCCTTCCGAAGGGGGCCATGCTTAGAATTTTTACGACGGAAAAAAATTCATCGCCCTCCGTCGGGTTTGAACCCCGGGAACTAGAGTCTAGCATGGTACCGAGACCACAGAGGACGACAGCAAGGGGGGAGGGTTAGAGGAAACCGAATCGATAGTCAGATTTTTGAAAGTGAGTGACTATGTGCTGGCCTTGAAACTTCATACTCTTCCCATGATATCGCAAGAAACAATTTCATGGTGATAGCACTTTTAAAAAATGACAAGAGTATTGAACAATTCAAAACCAATCATAATGGATATCCCGGAATTGGCTGTGCTGTTTTCACACTTTGTTGTTCCAAGCATGTAACTAGAAAGACCTCCAACGGTAGTTTTAGTTCACGGCCTTCTTGAAATTTTTGTATCAGGAATAACGGGGACTGTAAAGTTAAAACTTGACCAAGTCTCCCGTTTCCGGACTCTGTAAACTTCCCGTTTATTGTGAACACTCACACTATAAGACACGTATTTTAAATTTGTCGTGTCCGTTCTGGTCCCTGGTGATTGTGAACTATTTTTTAAGTTGCTTCGCGCTGTTATTTAAATATGTGTCATATAGTATAATTCAGATGTTCTAAGTACCCGATATAGCCACAAATTTTAACGATTTATTTATTTCTATAATGAAATACAATATTCTCTTAGAGTGCAGAATGTGACAAATGCAACAGAATATGAGAAACTGTCATGAAACGCAGCCGTAATTAAATGTCTATTCTGGCAAACGTCGCATCAGTGAATCAACTCTTTTCTTTCGTGTTCTCTAACGAGAGGTGGATGTGCACATTACAATTTTCCATCTCCATAAACAAATATCGCCTTAAGGTTTGACTTTGATACCTCTACACAGAAAGAAATTGTGCAGGAAATATACGATGGTTAAGATGATATAATACAGGATCTGTATGAGGAAGCTTCACACTAATTATCCTACCCTGCGATGAATGGCTTAATTTCAACTGAACTATATGGAAAAGACAGTATAAAGTACCTATGCAGAATCGGATAAAACTTAATTATCCAAATATATTTGGTGCAAAACAACTCACCCTCAAACTATTATAGCATAGAAAAAACGAACAGAAAGGAGCAGAATTCATACATACCTACTGCACACACTCGTTGCACCTGAACCTTCCAGATGTAACATTTACAATGCAGTCTGCGTCCTTGTATATGCAATTGGTATAGTAAACTTTCACTAGAGGGGTATGGCTATCAGGGACAGATGGCGCACTGAATAGTTGAGTGGCTGGACCTCCACGTAATGGTTTTTATACAACTGTAGAGACGTCACTTAACTGCAAGAAACAAGACAAAAAAATTATATGTTGTCAAGAAAATGCACAAAAGTTATAAAGATGTTGCAATGCGCTATTTTGATAAACTTCAATAAAATTAGAGCATACAGGAGCAATAAAACGAAATAGTTTGAACTAGATCAGGGTACCTACACTTCGTAATCAACTGTTTACAAAATTAATCTAAATGTATTATTACTCAGGGCATTTAGGAATAGCGTTTGATTGGTGGTGCTGTTAACGCGCATACATTCAAGTAGCCTGTACACGCTGTACTCATCAAGGTATATGCTGCATTAGCCGCAAGCAAACACCGTAAAATATGTGTTCAGAGTAGAACTAATGAGCTGATGAGAAATATGCTCCTTTGTATATACTATGTTAATGCCTGCCGGCCCTCGTAGCAGTGGTCGCTGGAGTGGTCTCTCCGGCGCTCCGCCAAGCTGGGGGTCCGGGTTCGAGTCCCACCACGGGCATGGGTGTTTGTGTGTGTATGTGTGTTGCGGAAATAAGCGGTACGAAAACAGTAAAACACAGTAGTATAAACTGGGTATAACATGGGAACTTTAAAAAAAAAAAAATGCCGAGTATGAGGAAAACACTGATGGGAACTAGTGGAAATGACTGGTAGGGGAAGGATGGCATAAATTTCAACCGCTGGTGTGTTTCGCGTTTCTTTAGGAGAAAGAAAACTGTATTATGTATTCTAAACCTGTACGAATGGAATGCATAGTAAATCCCATTCAAGGGTTCGGTGTTTGGTTGTATTGGAAAAGAAAGAAAAAAGAACACTGTGAATTAAATACATTCGTTTTTAAATTGTTATATTCCATAGGGCAGTTTCGTGGATCAAAGAAACTGCATTACTTATAACATTTTGCACTATTTTCTTTTCGTGTATAATGACGATTTTGTTTTTCTGTTCATTTCTAATATTTCTCTAAAGCGACAAACAAGTGTTTAAATTTATCATAGGTAATGCCACAAGTGAGTTTAATATTGTCGATAGTTGCCCGAGCGCATATCGAGAGTAATTCCTTGACTAATACCGAACTCACCGAACGAGGTGGTCCCGCGGTAACGTGTGCGACTTGCATTCGGGAGGTCTTCGGTTCGATTTCCGGCCTCCGCCCACACTAACCCATGGGTTGGCAGACTTATTCTGAGCTGGTTTCCTCTCTAACACGATTTCCTTTCAGTAATTGCCCTTCCATTATCTTTCCTTCTCATCTTCCAGGTGTATTTCCAGATTCCGTGGCGTATGGTGGTGCCGAACAGATGGCACGGATGCATGTTCAATGGAATGAGTACTCCCCATGGACATCAGAGGCCTGCTTGATTGGTGGGTCGTTCATGCCTCCACTCGGTGACTCCAGAAGTGGGACTGAGCTGCGAGCTTGGAAATGTTTGGGATTTTCCCGCATATCTGTGGCCTGTACCTTCCTGTGGTTCCTTCGAGCCATTCCTGCTCTTCCTTTATGTTCAACATTTACGCCAGACCTGTGATGGCTACATCCTATCGTCATCACCATCATTTTCGTCATATATAGCTTGCGCCTGCCAAGACTCGCGACGAATCAGTATAAAGGATCAATCGAGACTGTTAGAAGATTCGCTGTGGGAACGCTAGATGGCGTCTTTCTCCCCCTCCCCCTCACCGTCAAGGTGGCGTTCAGGTTGGATGACGTCAAGCCACATGCTTTGCTTCTCCGCGGGTCGCCTAAGCAGCGAGTACGAAGAGGAAGTCTGGAAAGTTCAGGATTTATCGAAGATTGCATCAGCAACTTTAGCTCGACGCAAGGGGTAGTTACGAAAACACAGGCTTTTCGGCCTAGTCTAAATTCTTTTAAATATCTTTGTAAGTAACATTCAACATTTCTATACCATGAGTGTCACAAGTAGTGAACTGCTAGGATCCGAGCGAGATTATTCAAATTAATTGTAACAAGAAATTAAATAATTTAAATTCGTTCTATAATGTTCAAGAAGGATAACAAAGACTTTCAAAGAGATTAACTTTTGTAAATTTTATGTATATTCAAAGAGTGTTTTTCAGAATTTAATATATGTATACAATAGCTGCAAATAGCCTATTCTTTGTGTTATTTAATCTTGTTTCTTTCCTTGTTATATAATGAGTCAACCACTGTTCATTTAATGTTAATGTACACGCTTTCACGTTAGGAAAACAAAATAACATACAGGAGCCCAACACGCAATTAATTGTGAGAGTTGCACTGTACTGAAACAGAGCTATAATTAATGAAATTTGTAATTAACGTGGAATATTTTCGAATTGCAAACACGATGCAACCTACGATACTAGAAGAAATGTGTAGGCAGTACTTGTGCTAGGTGACATAAAAGGGTTAATAGTACCAGCATCTAGTACTCCTTCACCTCATTCCTTCCTCTCTAGGGGAGGTAGCCGCAATAGATCTGTACAGGTCGCAGCACACGAGGTGTACGCCTATGTTGATTCACCTACACCTATATCTATATCGAGTTCACGAGTAGTAATTGCTAAAACTATCCACTGAATGAAACATTTAATAAGCAATATCAGCATGCTAAAATGGCATAGGTATTTTATACAATATTATTTAATTGAGTTTATTGTATACTAATATCATAACATACTGCGGCTTTCTTGTTATTTAAGGAAGCTTTTTTTTCCCGTTACAAATCAGAACCATTGTGAATATGCCCACTTCCGTGATGTGGGGGTACCATATCCGCCTCACATTCAAGAGGTCCCGTTTTCAGATCTAGGCGGGTGAGTTGTCCGAATAAGAGTTTTTCGGGATTTTCCGATATCCCGTAAAGACGAACGTCGGGTAACTTTAAGCTCTATGGTCCCCGCGTTTCTTTGAGCATGATTTTACCCATTTTATTTACTCATCGTCCGATATGACCTACTAGGTTAAAGGACATCAAACTTAAAAAAAATGCGAATCAGCTGTGACAATTGCCAAAACAACTGCGAACCGTATGAGAATGTCATTTCGATAAGACATCAGTGATAGTCTACCATGATTGGTTCAAACTTAAACGGCTGTGAACTGGTTTTGTTAATATTGAGTGCCTGACCCATGAAGTAAAAAGTCACAAATATCTCATTTACATAGGGTGTACATTTATGTAATTCTCTCTCTTTTTGGATATAATTCTTGCTTTGCCCTAATTCTTGGGTTATGCCACTGCTGAGGGTAGATTTTTGGGAATTATGCCCCTCACAATCTATAAAAATGCATACTTCACCAATGTGCTGATACTCTTTGGACAGACTTGCCTTACTTATCAGATTTTGAAAAAATTTCTTTGCGATCAACTTAGAAGCGATCAGTTTATTTAAGCAGAAATGAGTAACTATTATGAAAATCTATCAACAAGTTAGCATATAGGATGAGCGAAATGTATACAATTTGTCGCTAAATCAACAAAAATGTTAACTATTGTTACCTGGATTTTATATATTGATTTTGACATTTTTAAGCCAATTCTTGGCATTTTCTCCTATAGTTTCCTATCACTGAGAGACATGACTGCTGTCTTATAATCGGTTAGATCTGTTTAACGCCAAAATTTTAAAATATTAGCAAACCTGTAATATTTTTTCCAGAAGCACTCGCCATTAATAGCAGACATTGCTCATTGTTTACACGAATGGAATGCTAGATTGTTATGCTGCAATTTCATTTCCTATTAATCATCTACAACCAGTTCTCCAAGGTAGACTCCAGTCTAAAATAGGGTAATTCGCAACGTTTGACGTTACATATAAGTGGATCATTCGAAAATAAGTGACAGTTCACAATACAGATTGTGCTTAACATTATGTCGCTATCTATAAACAACACAGGGCTTACAGAACATATCCTTACCACTCGCACGGGATCTTGTGTCTCGGCTAAAGCGGATTCCCCTCCCCACTGACGGCCGCCTCTTCCTGTCTGCTTACGTATTCGGATTTTGATGTGCTATTAGGGCATGGTCGTCTGATTTTGACGAGTAGACATCAAATGCAGAGAGGTACAACTCTTATCCCGATTGATACATTTGGAAACGATTGTAGGAACCTTTTTAAAATCGATGCTCTGAAACAAGAATAAAAACTTAGATCTGTCAAATTCACACGACTTTCACTACCTACCCATTATCGTTTATTTGAATATCTCTTTAAAAACTAAATTTACAAAAACGCTTCATGTTAATCGAGATAATCGTTTGCAGAAATGCTTTAATCTTTCTTTTAAAATACAGGGGGATCAGGAGGCTGAAATATTTAAAAAGTGGGTCACTATTTGTTTCCTTTGAATTCCATATTCTTTGTACGGTTATCACGAGAAACAAAAGAATGGTGACAAAGCACTTACAAAACACTTTGATGCGTTGCGTTCACATGACTTTCTCTGCCTACTCTTCTACAAACTATTCTTACAAAAGCTTATTCCTCTGTCTACTTTTCGTTAATCGAGATTAGCTTCTACTACACATTTACACATTTTTTGTAGCTGTAAGGATGCAGTAGACTAAAGCGATAGTCAAAATTTTAAAAAGTAGATCGCTATGTAACGGCTTTGAAATCCCAAGCTCTTGCATGACTGCGAGAAAAAACGAATAGTGACTTGTCACTTGAGAAAAAGTATGAGTATTTGAAAACTCAAACAAATAACAAAGAACATATCAGAAATGGTTGGCGCCACAGAAAAAAAGTGTTGACGTAAATAAAGTCCATTAACAAGATTTGCATTTTTGTGTAGTACTTCCTTCTGGCGCCAGTTTGCGGTAGTATTTCGCCTATTTGCGGTGGTATGTGGCTATTTGGCGGCACGGAATTTTCAGGAATGGTCTCGGGTTCGGTACTAGCTCAGGGATTTTGCATGGATCTTGGATCTCGGGTTAGTGGTGAATACGACTGTTTTGTTTTCCTGCTCGTTTATTTCCCGTCACCGTTTTAACATTTGATTCCTGCTATTACTTCGACACACACGCGCGCATTTCCTTATTGCTACGCGTCATATCATCGCACCTATCGGTCGACACATTTTCTAAGAACCATCTACAAGGAACTACCACGGCCAGGTGTGTCTTCTAAACTCTCCTGTTTCTCTATTTCATATTTTCTATCTCCCCATTCCACTATCACCTGATTTCTAGCTTCTTTCTTTGGATGCCTAAAGCTATCTGGCTTTTGGCGAACATTCACCCTTTTCTACACATCTGCGTTCCAGCAACCTAACGAGACACTTAACAATAGAGGGAAAAATCACCCGTTTCCGGCCCCTGATGGCACTGTCAAACCCTTCTCATTTAGTAACATTCGCTTCCCAGTCTTTTTCAATACTATTCCTAGTGTTATTAATATTTATTTTCCCTATGATTGTAATTTTATTTAGCTACTCAAAACGTACTGCTTCAAATCGTGGAGCCATTTTTGAGAAAATAAAAAGAAACTAAAAATGCTGCACGCAAACAGTAGTTTGTTGTACGGGGATTTTCTTAAAAAATCTTCGTGTCGCATTTTGGAAGATGCTGTATCAAACACCAAGTTTTATATCCATCAAACTTTTCGTTTTAATTATGCTGTTGATAGAGAGCCAGAAACACACACCGTGCACACACACGCACACACATAGGGAGCCTAAAAGCGTGTAAGTATTTCCGGTTTTGGGTGGAATGCAATATATCCTCTACTTACTACTGGTAAGTAGTAGAGAAAGAAAAATATAAATTAATGGAAAATTCAAACCAATAGCAATGAATACTTTGGAAATTGTTAACGCCATAAGAAAGTTCATTTAGTAGAAATTTTGAAAATCATGGCTTGAAGTTTTCTTGGAGTATATCACTTAGGTGAACTATGGAGAAATGTTCAAGCTTTCAAGAGCTAACGTCATTGTTAGGGAATGACGTGATACGTTCCGATTTGTCTTAATTTATGACAAATCGTCAAGCACCACACCATTCCCTGAAGATGAGAGCGACGTTGGCTCTTTAAAGCTTGGGCATTTCTTCAAGGTCCGCCTGGCTGACAGTCCGAGAAAAACTCCTTTCATAAATTATATGTTTTAACGAGGTCTACAATTTTGATGTAGTAAGCTCTCTATCTCTTATGGTTTACCGATTATACAACTTATATTCATAATAAAGATGTTTTAACAGGTATTCGCAGAAAATCCAGAATAAAATTTTGTTAATCATTAGGATATTACAATCTAAATCATTAGAGGCATTTATGCAAAAAAAAATAAGAGAAAAGCTTTCTATGTAAAGTGTAGTTTGGGGTGAAAGAATTCTCTTGAAAATCACCTATTTGGAAGATACTGAACTTAAATACCAAGTTTGATATTTATTCGACATTTAGTTTTTCAGTTAAGCTGTTCACACACACAAAATGTTATCAAACTTAGGGTTAATTAATCTTATATGCTCAAACATTTAAAAAGAAAACATCCGATGAATGGCATATCAGAGAAAGGTCAAAGTTCCCTATATGACCATAGAAGCTAAACGGGTTAAACAAAACGAAACGATTTAAAAAAAACCTAATGTGTTTGGTACTTTCACATTACTTTCTCTACCCACTACCCTTATGTTTATATAATTTCTGCAAACTATTCTTATGAAAACTTATTTTTTTCTCTGCTTCATGTTGGAGACAAATCTTGTAGAAATAGTTTGTTACACATTTCGTTACAGGTACAAGGAGGATAGAGGAAATCGAATGGATAATCAGATTTTGAAATGCGAGTTGCTAAATACTTGCCTTAAAGTTCCAGACTCTTTCCGAAAAAACAGCTGAATAACGACACCACTTTAAATAATCCGATCAGTTACATTCACATGATTGTCTCTATCCTCTACTGTTTATTAGTGAGTATACAAATTATTCTTAAGAAAGTTTATTTTCTTATACACTTTCTTTTATTCGAGATAAAATTTTGCAACATTACACATTTAATTATAGATACAAAAGGAACGGAAATAGTCAAATGTTTAAAAGCTGTACGTTATATGCTGGCCTTAAAATTCTACACTCTTTCCATGCAATTGCGAGGAACAACTGAATGTCGACAGGGCTTTAAAAGAATGACAAAGAGTTGAACAATGTGAACCATTAATGATGGATATCTCGGAAATGGCATATGGCACAAAAAACTTATTTGAAATAAATTGTGTGTTTTAAAGAGGTCTACATTTTTGTGTAGTAAGTTTTAGTCTATCACTCAACGTTTACCAGTTGTACAAGATGATATAAAATTCCTTCCGAATGAACAGGACTTTACAGGCTATTCCCAGAAAATTCAGACATACATTTTATGTGTCATGTAAACATCTTAAATGTATGGTATTTTAATCAAAACCGTTAGAACCATTTTTCAGAAAATCAAAAATTTTGAAAAAATCTTCCATGCAAAGGGTAGTTTGCGGTGGGGGAGTATCTTGAAAGCCCTCGTGTCGCACCTTCGGAAAATACTGAGCTTAAGTACCAAGTTTGTTATTACTTCGACTTTTCGTTTTTGAGTTCAAAGACACACACGGACCTTTTTCTAAAAATCGGATATGTTACATTCATATGACTTTCTCTACCCTCTATTGCTTATTAATGGATGTACAAATTATTCTTACCAAAGCTTATTTTCCCACCTCTTCATTATAATCGAGATAAATCTTTTCGGAAATAGCTGCATTACACATATCGTTATAGATACAACTGGAATAGCGGTAGTGAAATGTTTTAGAACTGGACGCTATACGCTTTCCATGACATTACGAACAATTGAAAATCGACAGTACTTAAAAGAATGGCTAAGTATTGAACTATTCGAGTCATTAATAACGGATATCTCGGAAACGGCTGATGCCACAAAAATTACTTAAAATAAATTGTCTGTTTTAAACGGATCTACATTTTCGTGAAGTACGTTTTCGTCTATCGTTTAACGTTTACCAGTTATACAAGATTATACCAAATTCCTTCCGAATGAAGAGAACTTCAAAGGCTATTCCCAGAAAATTCAAGGTATAGATTTTATTTGTCATGTAAGTATACTGTGTATATGGTATTTTAATCATAATCGTTAAAGCCATTTTTAGAAAACCAAAAATTTCTAAAAATGTTCCATGTAAAGGGCAGTTTGGAGTGGAGGAATTTTCTCGAAAATCTTCGTGTCACATCTTCGGAAGGCGTTAAACTTAAATACCAAGTATGGTATTTATCCGACTTTTGGTTTTTTAGTTTTGCTGTTCACTGACCTGACACTGACATTGACACACACACACACATACACACACACACACACACACGGACCTTTTCTAAAAAAAAATTTTTATTCGGGGGGCCTCAAAATATGTATTTGCGGTATCGACATTTTAGTTGGAATGCAATACCTTCTCTACCTATTAGGTACGTGGCAGAGAAAGTAAACATGTTAAAGTATTGAAAATTTCAAACCAATAATAATGGATATCTCGAAAATGACTGATACTCCATGTTCTTTGTGTAGTGCGATTTTGTCCATCTCTTAACGTTTACCAGTTATAGACAGTCATACAAAATTCCTTCCGAATGTAGAGGACTTTGCAGGCTATTCCCAGAAAACTCAAGATATAGGTTTTATTTGTTATACATTTATTAAATATATGAGATTTCAATCAAAATGTTAGAGCAATTTTTAGTAAATCAAAAATTTTGGAAAATATTGTGTATACGTAATGTATACGCATAATTTGGGATGGAGAAATTTTCTTGAAACTTTTCCTGTCGCATCTTTGGAAGATACTGAATTAAGTACTAAGTTTCGTATTTATCCGACTTTTCATTTTTGAGTTATCCTGTTCACAGTCACAGTTAGTCTCTCATACACACACGGATCTTTTATAAAAATAATCATTTTGGATTTAGCGGACCTCGAAATATGTATTCACTCAATTTTTGGGTGGTATACAATACGTACCTTCTATGCCTACTAGGTACAGAAAGTAAAAAGTTCATTGTTAGGAACGCTGTACGCAACAGAACCTCGAGTCGTCATCAGAACCGATCGCTCAAAGGTCAGAATTGCACAAAACGGTGGGTATAATTGTAAATGGCTTCAATTTTTCGTATTTACTTTTTTGTACGAGTATGACCATAATTCTGACTATTGAAATTTTCCGAAACGTAGGTAACCCGAAAAGCTAAAAACAACTGCATTACCCAACCGACGATACAAGTGGGCTATGTACGCACGCTTGGGTACTTAGTATAGGTATCACTGCTTCTATTTTCTCAGTGTTGTGATACGCACCATTCTTACTATTTATTCAGACACTCAAATGCTCAGATAGTTCTGCAGAAACATCTGAAATGTTAAACCTTATCTGTGAAGTGGCGAAACCTGTGCTACAATTTAAAACATCTACAGTTTTTCATAACCATTGCTTTCATACCACTTCGAAACTTACTAACCTGAAAACTTTCTTGATATACAGATGGAATCCAGAAACTCCCGAGAAGAAACCAGAAATGAGAAGTTACACTATAGATACTAAAGAGTAAGTACAAGGGAATAATTTTTCATAAGTTCAAAGCATATGTACTTAACCATGCTTAACTGGACCATTATGTCGAATAGAAGGTGCAAAAACTAGCTAAAATTGAAAGGTTATTATAACATTAAAGTGTAATTGTTTTCTGGAAGCATACTACTTTGCATGAATATTAAAACAACAGATAATACTTAAAATCTGAGTCTGAGGTGTAACTTACGTACGTTCAGGAATACTTCAGCAATAGCTTTTTAGGTTAAAGAGATTTGTAGAGCATTGCTTACTGGATACATCGAATATGTAATGTAGTATCTAGTAAGCGATGTTGTAGTGTCAGCAATTCGTGGCCTGCTTTAATATTATAGTAACAATCAACATTATACACGCACATCTAAGGCTTTAGCTGTGTTGTGTTATTATCGTAGCTGTGCAGGCGTATAATAATAATAATAATAATAATAATAATAATAATAATAATAATAATAATAATAATAATAATAATAATAATAATAATTTATCCACGCGAAAAATCTTAATTTTAAGGACTTTCGTGGCACCAACCAAAGGGAAGGGTTTTTAGGGGTTGGAACCCCTCCTCGCTAAAAAATTTAAAAATTGATAGCAAACATAGCTTTGTTAAAATCGTAGTACCTTTCTAAGTTGGCGGGAACGAGATACTTTCTGATTGTATCACTGGTAGCACTATATTTACGCCGCATGTCTTGGACAATATAACCAAAGGTGACAGTAACAGAAACTGTACTTTAAGATGGCGCTGGCACGACCATGTTATCGTGGGCATGTTTTCGTTCCGGTGCTCAATTTGAGTGGTTTCCAAATTAGTGCAATATCTCCCAATTTAGAACATAACTAGAAATCCTGTTTTATAGTGAAATAAAACTACCTGCAGCGGTAATACTATTATGAATAAATTTGGACATTAATTCTCATGTCACAACACATTTGCCGCTTAGAATTCACAAAATATCCTATCCTAATTCTAACTCCGATTGCTGCAGCTTAATCTGTGAATATAAAATTAATGTATTTAAACATTTCAACTCATAGTTAATTCATATTTATCATTTGAATTGATGCATATTTGTTATCGATACATAACCCTCTCCTCCTCAATAACTTTCTGGCTACCCTACTGGTTCCGACAGTGACTAGACGACTACAGACAAAATAAGAATTTTATCACGCACTGGCTGGTTGGTCGATGTTGTACGACTGACGTTTTAAACCTTGAATGGACGATTTAATTAATTTTACGTCTCCCTCTTATTCTTTAAGACATGACTGTACAATGATATAAAAGATTTTTATGATGAATTCTACTCTTTATAACCGTAATTTTGCAAAGTACCTGTGATATTCCTTATAATGGACGAAGTACACATATTCATGTGAAATACCTACGGGTGTTGTATTTATAATTTCTTTAACCTCCCTCCTGACAGTCTTCCAAGTTCAGAAATGTTGTATAATAATAGTTCTTTCAGCATGAAATAATTATCGAAATGGTTGAATAACTTTTAGATAATCGGAGTATATAAAAGATTAAACTTTCGTAACTTCGTTTTGATTCTGTAGTTATTTAATAAGCTCATCCTAAATTTCTGTACAGCTTTCTTTATGCGTTATTTATTAATAAATCTCACCAAAAATGGGATAACATACGAAAAAATTTAACACAAAAGATACATTAAAATAAAACAGAATGCAAAAAGTACACAATAGTTTTTTCTTCTTAAAAGAAGGTTTAAATCAATGAATGTAATTAAAATATGGAAATATAGTAGATGCTGTTATTAGGATAGATCTAAGGACCTCTAATGCCATATCATTTCGAAGAATGGCGACTAAATGCTTTATAATGCAGATTACAATGTTAGCCTATAATCGCTTATCAATTTTGAAATGGTACATTATCCAAAAAGGATACTAGTCACTTTAATACGATTTAGATTATATTTGTTTAAAAATTTGATATTTTAGGCTCTAAAATTTTCACACAGCAAAGAAACTCCTAATATTCAACATTTAGTGACATTGAAACTGTGAATATGAAGATTCTCCAAACTTAAGCGACTTTGAAAATGGCATATTATATTCGGTTACCATGGAGAATAATAGTCTTCTCAGTTGTTAATTATAAGTATCTTTGAGTAATTTATAATGTTGCACAATTTCCTTTCTTTATATAATTCTTAGGCGTTCACTGGTAATGAACTTGATAAAATTAAAAAATAGAGTTTTATTTATGGGCTCTCTTCAACTGCTGTTGCCCTTAGCGTCCCATCCTATATTGGGCGTGAAAGATCGGAAATTTTTCTCAGAGGCCTCTTTATCAGGCTTGAGGTTCTTTTACGTGCCGTAAATCTACAACACGGGACCACCAGCTTTACTTCCCTTCCGAAGGAAACAACGCTAAGGAATTTTACTTCCGAAAAAATCCATTGCCCTCCGCCGGTTTGAACCCGCGACCTTGGGAACTAGAGGCTAGCATGGTAACCACTACACCACGGAGGACGACAATGAACTTGTTTATAACACACAGCGGAAATATAATAAAACTTTCTTACCAAGTTTTATTAAAAGATTTTGACATTCAGAAACTTCAAGATATGCATATAGCTACTTAAATATTGAAATAATAAACCTGACTAGCGGGTCGAAGGGTAAAGTGCTCTCACAGCGTGAAGACCAGAAGTGCTATCGAGAGATAACGGGCTTATTCTGGAACCTTCTTTCTCCCCGCCTCCCAAACATTCTAGAACTCTCTAGAAAACTCTTATGGCTCGCGAGTGAAATAATGAGCGCGCTTCTGATGCAACATTAAATATTGCTTCTTCAGTGCGTTCTCCGAGCCTTGTGAGAGAATAGAGAGGTCATATGTTCGACTACCCAGTGAGTGAGGCAGAAGGAAGAAGAGCTGCTTCGCGCGTATTTCATTACACCGCTACGTCGCAAAGGAATGTGAAGTGACAGGGAAATTTGAACTAGATCCCATTAATGAAGTGACAAGAAAATTTGAATTAAATCCCAACTGTAAAGTGACAGTGAGAACTTAGTGAAGTGGCAGGGAAAAGTGAAAAAAGTCATAATATCTACATGTTTTTGAGCAGTAAAACATTCATTCATGTTCCGCGGCATAATTTGTTACCTTTAGTACGAGTAATCAACATAACAGCTGTTACTGGACTCACTTGATACTTGGCTACGCCATCGGTTGAATGTCAGGCCAGGGAGTGGTTTGTAGGGACGTGGAGCAATAAAGCGCTAGGCAAGGGTTTCCACTGTATTACCATATTTGAGTATTTCTTTCCGATAGTGAGCAAAGAAGGCTACATTCGTTTGGACTGTATATTGCAAAGGACCTGCAAAGTTTTACTTTCTCTGCTACGTACTTACCTAAGTAGAGAAAGTATTGTATTCCACTCAAAAATTACATGTCGATATTTCACCGGTAACACATATTTTGGGGCTCCCTGAACTCCAAAAAAGCATTCTTAGAAAAAGTCCGCGTGCCTGTCTCTGTGTGTGTGTGTGTGTGTGTGTGTGTGTGTGTGTGTGTGTGTGTGTGTGTGTGTGTGTGTGTGTGTTTGCGTTGCATAATAGTTTGCACCTCTTTGTTTCTTTTGTTGCCGCTGTTCGTAATTTTCCTTGACACTACCTAAAGCTTAGAAAGGTAGAATCAGACTGAAAAATTCAATGCCATAGTCGGAGTTTGAATCGTGGATCTTTCAGATTTCCAAACAGATGCACTAACCAACTGAGCTCATGGCAACATACCTGTACGGCACTAAATTCCCCAACTGACTCGCATTTTTACTTTCTCTACTACGTATAGTAAGTAGGGGAAGTACCTATTGTATTCCACCCAAAAATTCGATACCGAGATTTCACCGGAAATACATGTTCTGAGACCCCCTGAATCCAAAAAAAGTATTTTTGGAAACATGTCCGTGTGTGTGTGTGTGTGTGTGTGTGTGTGTGTGTGTGTCTGTGAACAGCATAACTCAGAAACGAACAGTCGGATAAACACCAAACTTGGTATTTAGGTTCAGTATCCTCCAAGAATGCGACACGAAGGTTTTCAAGAAAATACCCCACCCCAGATTACCCTTTACATGGAAGATTTTTCGAAAATTTTAATTTTCTCAAAAATGGCTCTAACGATTTTGATTAAAATATCATATGTTTAAGATATTTTTATGACAAATGAAATGTATATCTTGAATTTTCTGGGAATGTCTCCAAAAGTATTCTTCATTGTGAACGACTTTTGCATAACTGGTAAACCATAAGAGATAGAGAAAATTTTACTACACAAAAAATCTGATGTGTTACACGTGTTAGATCGCGTTAAAGTACACAATTTATGTCATATACATTTTTGTTGTTGAGTGAACCATTTTCGAGATATTACTTGTTATTCCCTTAAATTTTTCAATATTCATATATTTCCTCAAATGGGAATTCGTTATTCATTTTTTTGTCTTGGATATGCAAAGAGTATTAATCTGTGGGAAAGGGAATGGTGCTCCATCTAGCAACCAGCTATTATGAGATATGTATGTGCTTAAAGGCTGCTGTATTTCCAAATTGCCCTTGTAAATATATATTTCCCTTACATCTACAAGAAAATTAGCAATAAGATAGAGTCTGCAAACGTTTATCTCGATTAACATGAAGTAGATGGAGAATAAGCGTTTGTAAAAATAGTTTGTACAAGAGTAGAGAAAGTCATGTGAGTGTAACACAACAGAATTTTTTTTCGGTAAACCACAGAGATCTCAAATTAATTTTGTAAGGACATACTCCACTGGCGACTTACAATGTCGTGAATACTTTAAGTCCTGGGCTTCATAGTTTAACAAACTATTAGATCAATCAATGTAATTCTTTGTTCTTTCACAAAAGCCACGTTTAACCTGGCCACTCGCAGGGTGTTGTGCGTTAAGGCCAAAACCGGCTGGCTTCCCCCAAACCACACTCCCTGCACCCACGACAGTTTTTCTGTCCTTCAGTTACCACATAGTCATTAGCGTCAGTAGTCCACTTTCATTTGCGAAGATGGAAAAGCGTATATTTGTATGTAAATGTTATTTTAAAAACAAATCGGCTCGTCGCGTTCCTGCACAGTTGCCTCCTTTCAAAACTTAATTCGCGATCTGCTGAGTAAATCAGAGACTGCTTACTCAGTGACAAATAAGAAAAATGGGTGTTCGCCATTTTACCGAATAATTGCTAGTTAGATTTTGCACATTATATCTGACTACACTACATGATAAAATATTAGCATCGTTATTACATTGTAATAAAACTATTATGGCATTTAAAGTGCAAACCAAATCACATCTGGTTTATTTTTATAGAACCAATGCAAATATTCTCGTTTTAGAACGTATAATTACTCCCAAAAACAACACTTACCTAGCCACCTCCATGGTGTGAAGTAGCGCGTCTGTCTCACATTCGAGAGATCCCGAGTTCAAATCTTGGTTAGGGTGAGTTACCCGCATAATGTATTTTTCCGGAGATTCCCCTTATTATTGAAAAGATGAACGTCGGGTAGCTCTAAGGTCTATGGACCCGGCCTCACTGGAACATAATTTCACCCATGTTATTCATCTTCCGATATGACCTACCCGTTAAAGTACGTTAAAATAAAAAGAAGCTTTCCTTTGCTCTATAAAAAGATTATTTTTTCTACCCAACCGGCGACTTTAAAATCACTGACAGAGAACGTGGTGTTTTTGAATATGCGTACTCATATATGAATGCGAATATCAAGTATTGAACCTTTCTTTTAGTTCTAGATAATTATGAATTTTCTATGGTACAAATTACGTTTCGAGAAACGCATTTTAAATTTTTACTATTTTGCTGCCTTGAGATAGGTACCAAATAAGTGTTTTCATCATACGAACTATTTAAAACACGATGTACGTTTAGAAAAGTGTGTTTCAAAATACGGAATGCGGAAACTACAAAGATATTGTATCTGGTCCAGTTATGCAGTGTGGAATACTTGAAAAGCCATTCTGTGCAATAACAGTTTGAAAACAGGTTTGTTGGAGTTTGCTTCACCTTGCAGTTGCAGTGTTGTAATGAGTGCCTCATATTTGACCTTGTAGTACTATGCACTTTTTTCCTTAAGAGTCACTTTAACTGCATGGTTATATTGCAACTTCCCATTGCAGTTACAAGTTTCAGTACATTAAATGTGCAATCTATAAGTAAGGGATATCACATACAAAGTATTCGTAAGAACTAATAAAACTACAAGCAAACAAAGGTAGTTATTTAACTCAAATAAGGTAACATTTGTGTGCATTAATAAGAGTAACACATAATAATAATTAGTAATTGGTTTAACATTTGCGCTATATCTACTTCAAAGCAAGAACTTCTGATTAAATTCTATTATACAGTTGGATTGCTTGAAAGAACCTGTTTGCCTGATAAAATCGAATACGTGTACGTACCAGTCAGCCACGAAATGAGTGCTGGAAGAGGGCGCCACTTGTTTTTGTTGACAATGCGAACTTCATCAAGCCTAGGGATCAGGGGGGAGCGAGGGGCAAGACGATAGGGGAATGCACAGTTACTACTCGTACATTTGCAGGCCTCAGCCTCACCAGTAAATGCAAGTCGGAACTGCGGCTGTTTTCTTTACCTGCCTGTCCTTCCGACGCCCCGCTCATTGTTCCGTAACTACTTAGTTCCTCTTCTCACTTTACGCACTCCTATCGTGGCCGGTTGGTATGTGACTTCAGCATTTTATAAATATACGTTGTTATTATTAAATAAATAGCGTTGAATATAAAACATGTGCATTTCTTTCCTTATTCCATGTATCAAAGTCCTGCCTTGCTACATCATCCCTTGTTTTTCATACATCATTAGAGTTCCTTGTTAGGTAGGCGAGAAAACTTGCCATGCTTTGTTCTTTACGATGTAATCTGTGATGAACTGAGTTCTACACTGTTGGAAAATAAATTGGGCAAAAAAAATCAATTGGCTTTTATTATTTTAAATTTCCAACATGGCTTCCGAATTCCTACATAATTGTTACAATTCCTTGTTAGGTAAACGTGAGAAGAAACAGGATGCACCCTCCCCGCCCCGCCAAAACTTGAGTCCCGCGGGATGGTGAGTCAGGTCTTTGGCCAGCGCTTTGCAATCATTAGAACCATTTTTGAGAAAAACAAAAATAAAATTATTACATGTAAAAGGTAACCATGGGGTGGGGGAATTTTCGTGAAACTCTTTGGCCGCATACTGGATGATGTATCAATTTTGGTATTTAACCAACTTTTCGTTTTTGAGTTATTCTGTTCACAGACAGACGCGAACTTTTTTAAACAATTTTTTTTGGATTCTATTTACTAAGTAAGTAGATGAAATATTGAAACTTTTGATATGGAGATTTCATCGTAAATACCCACGCGTTTTAGGTCCCTGAATTGGAAAACCTAAGATATTTTACTGTATAAAAATGTAGTCTCGTTAAAACACATAATTTGTGTCAAATAAAATTCTTTGTGTCGTCAACCATTTCCGAGATATTCTTTGTTATGGTTTGAACTCTTAATACTTTTCCTTCAAGTGCAAAATCGCTGTTCGTTTTTACTTTTTCTACTAAGTACTTGCAGTAATTAGAGTAAGTGTTGTATTCCACCCAAAAATTCGAATTTAGAGATTTTGCCATAAATACAATTTTGAGGTCCCCCGAATCCAGAAAGGGTATTCTGAGAAAAAAGGTCCTTGTATATGTCTGTGTGTATGTGTGTGGTGTGTGTGTGTGTGTGTGTGTGTGTGTGTGTGTGTGAATAGCATAACTCAAAAAGAAATGCCGAATAAATACCAAACTTGGTTCATATCCTCCAAAGACGCGACACGAAGATTTTCAAAAACATCCCCCACTCTAGTACATGGGTAATTTTTCGAAAATTTATGTTCTTAAAAATGCTGTAACGATTTTGATTCAGATGTTACATATAAAATTACAAGTAAATTAAATAAATTGAATTTCCTTGTAAGAGCCTGGAAGCCCTCTTCATTCACGAGGAATGTTATATAATTTCGTATAAAGAATCAATTATAATATACGGACAAAAACTTACTGCAAAAAAATGTAGACCTCTTTCAAATATATAATTTATTTCTAATAACTTTAAACCGTGTATCAGTCATCGAAATATCCGTTATTACTGGTTTAAATTTTTCAGTACCTTATTATTTCTCTATCCCCCTTGTATGTGCAACGAAATGTGTAATTAAAATATTTCTGTAAAAGTTATCTCGATTAACGTGAAATAGTTAGAAAAACAAGCTTTCGTAAGAATAGTCTATAGATGATATATAAAAATAAACGATAGTGGGTAGAGAAAGTCATGTAATGTAACTCGCCAGAAATTTTTCTCGTGCAAACAGCATGGAATTTCAAATCCCTCATATAACGATTCGCTTTTTAAAACTCTATCACTTTAACCTTCTGATACTTCTTATACCTACAATGAAATGCGTAAATGTGTAATGAAAGTTATCTCGATTAGCAAGTAGTGGATAGATGAATAAGCCTTTGTAAGAATAGTGTAAAGGAATGAGTAAGAAAGTCATATGAATGTAACACAGCAGATATTTTTGTTTTATGCTAGATGCCATCAAAATAATTAATTTATTCTGAATCTGGCTACCCAAATCATGGTTATGAAGTTTACTCTTCCTGATGGTTTTCAAATGTATAACATACAGGTGCATTTCAACAGGTTGCGGCCTCCACGCTGTGCGGTGTGATCGTATTGAGTGTGACTTGTGTCCCGGCCTTTACCTGTTTCTTACAATCAGTTTATCTAGTTTATGAACATGAGTTTGTTTGTGGAAAGACAGAATGTTGTCAAAATTAGCTTTGAACGTAATGCACCGAAAGTCTTAGCTTACGAAATTCATGAATGTATTTACGATACCTTCAAGCTCCCTGTTGAGCAGATACTTATGATATAGTTGAATAATGCAGGTGGTTTTATAACAAGATTCAGCGTGAATCGTTAATAGAAGACATTCTTGAGCGTATCCATGGTGAAGCACCGTTTGTTTATTCTACTCAGGTGCTGGATACCGGGTAGTGAATCTGTGCCATTTACCATTGGAGGTGTCAAGTGCTGTGGTTATTGAAACTCTAAAATCCTATGGGAACATTTTAGTTTCCTCTACCGAAGAATAGTTTGAGTTCTATCGTTATCCGGCGAGTTCGGTGTGCGCTCAATATGCATCCTACTCAGCGAACATACACCTAGTTTTGTGTACATTTCTGGACACCGAGTTCTAGTGGTTTATCCTGGTCAGCCGCCCACATGAGCCTATTGTCACCTCGACATTTCAGGAATGACTGTCCACGGAAACGCGGTATTGTGAAAACCCCTAGCGAGGTTGAGCAGTCGGCGGGAATTTCCTGTGCTGCGACCTTCTAGTCTGTCACCTGGTTCATCCCCCACGGCGGTGTCCTCTTGTGGACCGGATGTTGGCGCGACAGAGACTTTGTTAGTGGAAGTGCCGCCACTGTGCCCGCCTGATTTGGGGCACTCGTCCGCGTCTTCTGGTTTTGTAGTTACTATACCGGAGTGTACACCTTCTGATCCTGTTAGTCTCAAAAAAGTATTTTTCCTCTGTGGAAATGATTGCCTCGGCTGTGAGTGAGAAGGTATCTCAGTGTTGTGATGAAGTGGTGCCCATCTCGGAAGCTTCCGATAGTCTAAGTCAGAGGTGGCGAAAACGTGATTCGCGAGTAATTTTGACTCGCAGACGCCGTTCCCTCTCTACAACCGTCCCTTTGTTTTTCACATGCTGCTGAGTGATGCAGTGCGTGTTGCATATTTGGTGACTCGCGGAAGGAAGTCGTTTTGCGCCACCCTTGATCTAAGTGATGAACAGATACTTCCAGCAGAGGAACCCCATTTGACAGCGCTTAGTGTCGGTGACAGTGAAAAACAGTCGCTATCCTAGTAAGAGTCGCAAGGGTGGACGTCGTGATGCACAACGTAAAGTGCAGCGAGTTGAATACATCACCCGTGAGCTTCCTGTTCCGCCCAGTCAGCAGCCGCCTCCTGGGAACGGGGTTGTTTTAGTTGACCAGCTTCCTAGAGAGGTTCCATACACGGACTCCATTGCTCCAATTCCGCCGCTCCTTCTGGAAGGTGAAATGATGCTATGGACGCCGACCCACTGGATGCACATGAGTTGCCATCATCAGAGGTCCCTTCTGGTAGAGATGTCGATGACCTCTATAAGGAGGCCTTCCCCATGTCCGTGACTTAGTGGCCCTTGAGTTACAATGCTTCGGTTATTTGGTTGGATTTTCTATTTTCCCAGTATATATTTTGTGGTACCTCCTGTTTTTCCTGAGGCACTTGATACCGATTGGTTTCCTTTAAAGCATCAAACATTTTCAATGGCTACTGTAACTTAATGGCAGTATTTCTATTGTAAAACTAATCGTTTCTCAATTGCCATGATATCGATATTTTATTTTTACAGGAGGTCAAAACCTCGAATTTTCTGTAATATCTGACTAATCGGCTTACTTGAATATTGGCACGGAAACCCTAGGAACTGCGATTCTAACGAAAACCGGTATTGCTCTTGAATCTGTAGAGAAACTTCCATCGGGAAGAGGTATTAGTGGTAAGTTTCAAGACATCTACATGCTCCGGCAGGTAGTGCAAAGCGACGTGAATGGAATGTATTTTATCAGACGGAAGTTCTCTATCTGTCACGTACCCTTCCAGAACGACATATTTTAACTGTGATTTTAAGTGTGTGTTAAATGCAGATGATTATACAGACAGCTAAGAATGATTTATGTCTGGGCCACGTTACGTCGCTTTGTCCAGTTCACTTATTTTTCTTGTAATTCTGCAGCTAGACTTGATGGACTATATGTATCTCCTAGATTGACGTCTAGTACTCAGAGTGTAAATACGGTAGGTGTTCCGTTAAGTGATCACGCAGCTGTAATTCTGCATCTTAAATTGGATGTTGTGTAATTCCTAACGGGGCGATATTCTTGGAAACTGAAACTATTTTATCTGCCCCGGGATTTATGCAAGACTTTGTTCAGACTTGGAGTTCTTGGTGGTTCCAGAAACGTAAGTATACCGATATAGCAGACTGGTGGGATCTTGTCGTAAAGCCTAAAATTAAAGCCTTTTATAACATTTATGCCTGGTCTGCGGATGAAGAATGTCTTTTAAATTTTATAGTCGCTGTGTTTCGGATATTCAGGAGAACTGTCAAACCTCGCCATTTTTTGCTTAGTAAACTGGCTTATTACAAGGCCAAAATCACGATTATTTATAGACCCGAATGACGGGTGTTCGGATTGGCAGCGGAGCACAGCAATAACTTCCAAATGAAACGGCTTATCGTTTTAATTTTTAAATGCCGCAGAGTCCAGATGATTTTAAATATCCGTGATACAAGTGGAAACGTATTTACACAGTAACATGGTATTTTACGGTGTTTTCGTTTGTTCTAAACGCAACTTTTTGCTGCTCAGCCGGTGCCTCTCCCTCCCTTGGCGCTTTCCCACATTCTGCTGGAATGCACGGTTCTGAGGAGGCACATGAAGAACTGGTGTTCCCGATTCGTGAGACAGAAGTTTACCTCGCCCTCTTACAAGGAAATCGTTCCAAAACTTGAGGATCGACGGCATTCCGGAAGAGTTTTATGCGGCCGTTTGAAACATCATCGACGATGACTTTTTAGATGTCTTTAATGTTATTTTGGAACATAAACGTTTATGCAATTTGGAAAAGAAGAGAATGATAACGCTTATTCCCCAGTGAGGTGATTTGACCGATGCCGCTAACTATAGACCCATTAGTTTACTAACCCATTATTATAAACTTCTGGCACGGGTGCTTATTAACAGATTAAGATATCATCTACCAGATATCCTGCACCCCGCAAAGAAATGTGGAGTACCTGGTCGGATTATTTTTGATGTGCTTTGTACGTTACGTGACATTGTCGCTTTTTGCTAGCATGCTCGGCAACGGACAGTTTTAGCTTCCTTAGTTTTTCATCGCACGTTTGACTGCGTGCCCCATGCTTATTTATTTGAGGCACTGCGATGGCATGGGTTTTCTGACGCGCTCGTTCAATGTATACAATTGCACTATAAAGATATATCCGCTGTGTTACAAATTAATGGGTTTCTTTCTGTACCTATATTTGCTTGACAATCAGTTCGTCAGGCATTCATGCTTCTGTTTGAATTGGCCTTACTTTATCAGTTGGATAAAAAAATTGCCGGAATTTCGTTTCAGGGATACCGATTTCCTACCTTAGCCTATGCCGACGACGTCAGTGTGCTATTCACATCAGATCGAGAGTGGCCAATATGAATGACATTCTTCGCCATTTTGGAGCACCTTCTGGTCTTATTGTCAGTACGAGCAAGTCGAAATCTTTGCCTCTTGAAAACCGGGAGACGCCGCCGCATATCCCTTCACTGGGCAAGGTGCAGAATCTCAAAGTTTTAGGTATAAACTTTTCCCCGTCGTTACGCGAAATGCAAACCTTGGATTGGCCCCCGCTGATAAATCGTATTCGCTTTATTGCTAGGGAGCTGTATCACAGGAAATTGTACTGCACCAGCGTGTGTGGGTTTTGCATTTGTTTGTGTTTTAAAGAAAATGTGTAAAATTTTCGAACACGCCTAAAAAAAGAACACACTTTAAAAAAATTAACATGAACATCCCTTTTTACAATTCAAGTTTGGTTTATCCCTTTGATATTACTAAAATTAAACTCCTCATAAGAAGCTTAAAGAAGAAGAAGTCAGCTGGTTCAAATGGCATTACCAATGGAGTATTAATGCATTTAGAAAACAAAATTACACCGTTCTTACTTAAATTACTGAATTACTGCATATGGCAAGGCCGATGTCCACTCTGGTGGAAGGAGGTCAATATTACCATTTCGAAGAAAAGCTTAGATAAATATCCCAAAGAACCTAAATCATACAGATCAATATGTTTGTTAAATATCTTAGGAAAAATATTTGAACAACTAATATGTAAGAGAATAAGATAATACAGAGTTATGTTAGGTTTAAATGAAAAACAAATTGGCTTTAGAAAGCCCTTGTCGACAGAGGACGCCATAAATCAACTGATAAGTGCAATTAAATCCTCAAAAGCTAAATATATTATTGGAATCGTAGTGGACTTTCTGGTGTGCCTTAGATAATCTGTGGTGACCACATTTTTTGAAAGGTCAATACAAAAGAATTATTCTAAATGTTTATATGTCATATTAAAAATTACTGTACCGATAGGAAAATACATATTAAAGGAATAAAGGATGTTGTTGATAAAGAAATCATCAAAGAATGTCCTCAAGGCTCGATCCTAGGACCGTTGTTAAGGGATATTGTATTGGAGATGTTATTAGACGAACTGAATAATGGAATGGATATAAAAAACACCATAACCTATGCTGACAGTGTGTTGTTTATAGTAGAAGGAGGTAATAGAAGGGGATTGGAAAGACGTTGAAATAAACTAACAACCAAATTAAACACTTAGTGTAACACATCAAAATTACAAATAACCCCCGCAAAGTCATGCTACATTATTTTAAAGGAAAAATTGAAAAAAACAAACAAAAACTAAATATAATAATCAGGACATTAGAAGACAGAAAGAAGAAAAATGTTTGGGAATATTTTAGACAAAAAATTGCATTTCAGAAAACACACGGAATATGTGAACATTAGAAGACGAAAAGAAGTAAAATATTTGGGAATATTTTAGACAAAAAATTGAATTTCAGTAAACACACGGAATATATTCGAATTAAATCTGAAGCTATAATGATGAAATTAGCCAGAATTATTCAATCAAATTTCGAAATCCCATTGTACGACTAATGCATATCAGAATAGCTCTTTTGCGGCTATTGTGACGTATGGAGCAGGAGTATGGGCATTTAGAATGAATTACGTACAAATTAAAACCTTACTAAGAAGAACACAACAAGAAATTCTACTAAAGGGTGCAATTTTTTGGTTGAAGAAGGGTTAATTAGATAAGGTCAAGGATATAATTGGAAAAGATGTAAAACCATAACAGAAATAAAACATAATTTAAAATTAAGTTGACAGCAAGAATAGGAAAGCATTCATACGTGAAGAAGAACTATTTATGTAACATTTCGAAACTGTAAAATTTAAAACGTATCCAACAAAAAATGGGATCAATACATTATTTAACCGGACATGGCCCCTATAAAATCTATTGGAAGAAAATTAACGAAACATGTAATTATTCCAATCAGCAAGGAACCCTGGAGCATGCATACGTTATTATGAGACAACACAAGAAAGGCAAGCTTTAAGTGGATACCAGAAGAATATATATTTTAAGAAATAAAAATATATGCATACAACTTGACATGTTAGCTAAAAAAATAGCAAAACGGCATGGGGACAAGATATTGAACAAGATGAAATGTTAACACTAGCACCTGCAATTAATGAAGAAATAAGAAGATCGGAGAGAATTCAAGTCCTACGTGCAGAGACACTGACAGAAACATCTGATACCGATAAATATACTTTAGAAATAGGAGTATAAAGTGCTGAGGAAAGTAATAATTTAAACTAACGGAAGGAAATAGCTCTGGATAATTCCAGGCAGAAAATGGGGAGAGAAAAGAAGGAAATGGTTGAAAATGAAGGAGAATTGAGGAGGAAGAAAGAAGAAGTGGAGAGGAGGATGGAAGAGGAGATGGGGTCTATGGCAGATATGAGTTGATAAACTGAGTTTTATTTATAGACCTGTTTAACTGCTATGGTCCTTAGCGTTCCATTTATACTGGGCATGAAAGACCGGAAAGTTTGCTCAGAGGTCTCATTATCAGGCTTGAGGTTATTTTACGTGCCGTAAATCTACGACACCGGTCCCCGGCTTTACTTCCCTTCCGAAACAAACCTACTACGGATTTTTACGCCCGAAAAAACCCATCGCCCTCAGCCGGATTTGAAAGATACTAGTACCTTTATCGCTGGATATCAGTGGTTAGAATGTAGTTTAATTTTGTACGGAATACTTTTTTCATTTATCTTGTTTAATTTACTAATATTTACTAGAAATTGGGAATAGCTGGATACCAGTTATTTTGTGTTGCCGGCTTCCAGTAATAGTCGTTGAATATACCTTTGATGTAAATTTCAACAGTAATTATTATACTTTGGACCTTATTTTATTATCTGTATTTTTTATTTTAGTCGTTTTTTCTCATTCTTATTTACTAGATTATAAGCAAAAATTTGTACAATAATAATTTATCAAAGAAAGAAGTGTCAAATAAATCACAAATTTGGAATACACATCCTGGTGTAGGAAACAAGGTATCACTATGGCGTATTGCAAATGCTACTTTATTTTATTTGTATTTCTATGTGTTGTCTCATTTTTGGTATACCTAAAAAATGTTGGTGTTGCCGTCCACCTGCGCGAGACAGCTCAATGGTGTCAGTTTGTGGTTTTTGTGGCATGGGAGTATTTTTAAAGTTCCCATTTCTACGTTATATCGCCACCCTATGTACGGTGGCCTTTAGTTAATGTACAGCTGAAATGTGTTGTTCTGTTTCTCAGCAGAAGCTAAAAAATGCAGGAGGAAGACACTACCTTTACCTCTCAAAATGGTTGTGTTACTGGTCTACTAAGCTTGACATCCGACCCCCACCGGATCTGCGTCAACTTCCGACGCACGATATTTATTTGACGACTTTTGTACAAGAATACTATTATTTGGCCACCCACTATGCGCAAGGGACTGATCCAACCTCCAAATTATTGTATACTTATTTATACCATTCACTGAGACCGCTGGAGATGCGCGTTTGCCGAATTGCACCACGTGGTATTTGTTGGTGCCAGGTGTGAAGAAATATAAATTCGTCTTCCCTCCCTATATTGGTGCGTTCAAACTGGTTTAATGTAGCCCATGATTTTTTGCCTATGAAGGAACGCTTTCATCGTATTCCTATGTCAGACTTCGATGCTTGCATTTATTGCTTAGAGACGGATACCCTGTACCATCCTTTGATTTCTTGCAATATTATGGCTCCGATACGTGCCAAACTATTGGTTATCCTTACTGAGACTGATCTTCATGTACGCAATTGGTTTTGCCCACATCACTTACTGGGGCCACACCTTGCCATAATCTGGACTATAACTCATACTGTTCATTATGCTGTTACGGGCTACGGCCATCTTCATTTAAACACCTCTGTAGAACATCGTTGTGAGAGAGATAGTTTTCTTGCCCATGGGAAAAAACGTGTCAGGTCCACCGCATTCCTATCGTTTCGTCTGTAGACTACAAAGGTATATATCTGATGTAAACCACTAAACACCTACAACCAGGTAGAAAAAAGACTGGAGGGAAAAGTGGAAAATAAACACCCTTCATCGCCTGAATAAATATTAATGCTACTATTACCTTGTGCGAGTGTAAATTTCTGCATAAGGAACAATTTGTTTATGGATGTACAGTGTTAAACTAAACCAGAAAATATAAAAAAGCAACAAATAAAGAAAAATACGAAACAAATCACTAAACCTACAAGGAAAACATTTTTAAAAATTAAAAACAAAACATCTTTCACAGCATTAAGGCGCGTTCTTGTCCGTCAGTAGTTACATTTTTCTCCAACCTAAGTTCACATTCTACCCATCCTTTGACGCATACAGCATTACTTGAAAGTTCGTGAGAATTTAATCTAACTCTCAAATGTCTCCAGTTATAAAATTCATCACTACCCCATCTTCCCCCACTTACATTTCCAAATAGCTTGCAACAATTGGGCGTTAATTTTAAAGTAAACCAACCACTTTCTCTTAAGAGGTCCTCCATTAGGCATGACTATGGCCAAGAAACGGAGGGGACATCTCATACCTCGAACCAACGTGGCTTTTTCGTGTTTACTATCCCTAGGAGGCGGCTCAGAGAAGGCTCCCACCTGCCAAGACCAGGAAGAGCTTTCCCAGAGTAAGAATCTGCGCCATCTATCCGACACCGATGGATAGTGCACAGCCCCTAAGCCCATTTGAAACATGAAATGGGAAGCGAAATAATAGGAAATGAGGGAAAGAAAATCCGTGGTAGAAGAGAGGCCCAATGGAGCATTTGCCTTGCTAAGCAGGGAAAACCACGAAAAACCCATTTTCAGAATGACGACCCCAGGAATTGAACACAGGACCTCCCGAATGCAAACCTCGCACGTTACCACGGAGCGATCCCGTTCGGTTGCGTTAGACATAGTACGTTTATATTATTCTGAAGAAAAACGCGGGTTATCTTCATTACATGGAAACTCAGAAGTACAACCTGAATATGTCCTTCTCAATAATGAGGTCCAACTGCTTGTAACTTAAAACTTCCGACGACTCCACTGAATCACAATACTGAAAGGGAGTCATAAGCTGTTGTTTATGATCAGCCATTATTATTTGATCTGATACCTATCTACTAAACATTTTGAATGATCAACGGGGTTTAAGTCCCATGGACGTTTAAATTTAAATTATAGTCTCGCGCGTTTCTTTACATTCGATGTTTTCCGCGACATCGATAATTTGGGAGGAGAACGAAGAGGACAGCTAGGTTACGGACGTGAGTTTATTAAAATTATTGGAACGCGCCTTTTTTGGCTTTGCAGAAATGCATCCCTTTCTATTTTATTCATTTTCTGAAACTCCGGCTCAAAGTTATGAAACCTATAATTTCCTTGACGTAACATCTTGTTTGGAGGACAAGAAAGAAAATCATAATAATTATAATGAGATCGGTTTTCCCGTTTGCTTTTAAGCACCAAAGCACTTTTCGGCGATATCGGCTTGAACAGAAATGATCTGTATCGACGGCATTACTGTAAGAAAAGTCATAATATAATTTTAGTGTACGACTGTGTTGTAAACAATAACAACATTATAATAATTTGTCAAAACTTTTACACGATAAGGTTCCTAACATTAAGAATATCATAAATGTGTAAATATTTTGTTAGAGAATGTCAGGAAAACATAGTTTTCATTGTTGAAAGCCTTTCAGTTTTACGTGTTGTATTTGAAAGATATACGGTGTGCAGTAGTAATGTCGCTCCAACCTGTGACCTTGATATTTCACCTCAATTTAGCGACAGATGGTCCCAGTAGAAGCCAGAAGTAATATAATTTAGATCCTCATCACAA
Organism: Deroplatys truncata; assembly: GCA_030765065.1. Taxonomy (NCBI): domain Eukaryota; kingdom Metazoa; phylum Arthropoda; class Insecta; order Mantodea; family Mantidae; genus Deroplatys; species Deroplatys truncata. The sequence continues at coordinate 143,920,737 of CM060978.1, read as the reverse complement.
AAATAAATAAAACTAATAAAAATCATAATAATAAATGAGTCAGTTTTTTACAATATTTACACCTTCTGACAGCCAAATACACATTAGACTACAAATCCTTTCGTATTGACAAAAAAATTCTGTGCTACCTGTTGATTGTCCTCTTAATTGTCTCTCCTTCATGGTTTCCATAACTTCACTCTTCCGTGTTCATGCACGTAGCCCTCTTTTTTCGCCTTAATAATAATAATAATAATAATAATAATAATAATAATCACGACTCACAGCCTCTCATGTGATAACCTTTATTCGATTTTGTTCAGATTCGCAGAAAATATGCGTTTATTTAATAAGTCCAAGGCTGTGTTTGTTCTTCGCGTAAACCACATGACTTCATTGTTATGGTTAACATCTTATGATAAATGTGTATGGTATTGGTACATTAAAATTCATTATTCTGCAAGCGGTCTCCGGAAGATATTTGTTTTAAAAAGTTAAATATGAATCTATACATTAAAATACAACTTTATAATAAAGCATAATTATCGAAACTATCTCTATGACATATTCTGTTATATCAGTTGTATCTACGCAAACAAACACGTTAGATTTATCTCCTTTCTTCTGAAAGAGCAAAGTCCTGTGCGGGGGCACACTTCGCACATGTCGAATGGTGACCCTAAACATAAGCACTTTATATAACTGAATTTATATTCTACTAGCTTTAGCCCGCGGCTTCATCCGCGTGAATATTAATAGTACAGATCCTCGGTAGACCAAACCGGAAGTTTGGTGCCATACCAAACTGGGAGTTGAGGTCACACCAAATCGAAAGTCTGGTCAGACCATTCCGTTAGGGTCAGACTTGTCCGCTATGAGTGTCGTCATTGACTCCCAGTTGTCGGTTTTTAAACTTCTATTTGGCCAAGGTATTCTTTATTTTTAAAAAATAATTACAACGTAAAAATCATGTATTAACCAATAAGAACACATTGGCACTTAACCTTATAGCTCTTGAAGCAATCTATGAGAAAAGAAGCAGCCCGTTTATTTGGGTCCTCAACTTTGACCGATTCCAGTGAGCAGTGCACTGCCTAACAGAACAGATGCTTCTTGCAGCCCATCCTCAGAGAGATCCAAATCAGTTCGATTTCGATAAACGAAATTACCGGAGATCGTCCTAGCCAATTTCGGCGATGACTAGCCGTTCCTGAGCATCTAGGTTTTTGCAGACGGCGTAACTACGGAAGTACTTGCACATGATGGTCGTCTTCCGTGGACTAGTTACTTGTCACAGCAATACTATGATATTCAGCATCTTGTATATGAGTGTTGATAATATAGTCGTGTTGTAGACACAATGTTACTTGTCACAGCAATACTATGATATTCAGCATCTTGTATATGAGTGTTGATAATATAGTTTCTTTTTGGTACCGTGCTAGCCACTAGTTCCCAAGGTTGCGGTTCAAACCTGGCGGAGGGCGATGAATTTTTTCGGGCGTAGAAATCCTTAGCATAGCTTCCTTCGGAAGGGAAGTAAAACCAGTGGTCCCGTGTCGTAGATTTACGACATGTAAAAGATCCTCATGGCTGATAAAGAGGCTTCTGACCAAAATTAGCGGTGTTTCACGCCCAATATAGAATGGGACGCTAAGGACCATAGTAAGTTAAAGAGCATCCATAAATAAAACTCAATTCAATTCTTGTACATGTCGCCCATGACTAAAGCTAAGAACCAAAAATAGGCGGGAAATAATGGAGAACAATGTGGTGGAGGATATGCAAAAGTGAGAGGACCTACTTGGGACTCCTGGGAGGGGAAGAGAAGGGAAGAAGGTATGCATGCGAGGGAGTAGCGAATGGAACAGTGTGAGAGTGAATGTCGATATTTAAGTGCAAGAGCAAGGGAGAGGAAGTGAAACAATAGTGGTGATTTTGATAGCGATAGCTGAAACAGAAGAGAGTTGTGTAGGTTTTGGACAATGTAGATTTAGGATGGATGATAGCACATATTTATTGAATTATGCAAAGATATGTAAAAAGGACCACGAACTGAGGCCCAATTTCCCTTGCCAATGCCAAAAATGAATGAGTTAGTTTTAACCCACGTATTATGATTATCGCTGGACTGGAAAAAAAAGTGTACCATTGTTGAGGCTGATGAAAAAGTGCCGGAGTAGTGGAATATGTGGGTACATTATGGGAATTTGGACAAGGGGCAAATGGAATGACCGGAAAGGATGAGGTGAGCGAAGCGTGTGGAGGTGTAAAAGAGAAGAATCAGGCAAAAATTACATTTTACGGGGCACCAGTAAGAATGCATACAGAAACGAATTCGATCATAAGGATAGAATCACTCGATTGTAGGAGGTAGTGGATGAAATAAGTTTGTCTGATGAACTGGAAATGAATGAATGATGCCAGAGGCAACAATTACCTTTTTTTCGAAAACATTATCCACCTGTTTTGGCGAGTGCGGAAACGGAGAGTGGAATCTGGACTTTGAATGAAAAAGGCTAGCGAGGAGATTAAATCTCAGTTCATCTCTCACCCAATACGAGAGCGCTGAATCACCAAAATATTGAGAGCTGTTCGGATATCACGTTACGGAGATATGGGAGTACCAAATTAATATCACGATAGGGTTCCACGAGTCTTTAGCAAAACATTTCAATTCCCTTTCCAAAACATATCCTCAATCCTATGGATGTGTTTTTTGGGGGGAGGCGTACTAATATATATCGCGGGGTACAGGGTTAAGAGAAAATGTTTTACAATGATACGTGCAACTAGTACCATTTGTGCGGACAAGACAAAACCCTATGCTGTGGGCCACCGTCGATAAATTTCCACAGTTGAGAGCTATTGAGAATACTCTTAATTAAATGTATGGCGGAAGGCCCTGAAGATCTTTATCTTACCCTAAAAAATAAACTGGAAGGTCGTGTTTCCTCTGTGTCACTGTATGCGTAGGAGGAAATAAACACTACTGCCAATACGAAGAGGATGATGAGATGGGGTTTGAGGGCGCTAAACATCTAAGGTCATTAGCGCCCTACGAGAGGATGAAAAGTCCTTATCGGCACCTGGAGTGGTAGACAAATTGAAGGTAGCTTTGCAGAAGGGGTATCCCAGTTGCCGATATTTATGAGATGATGAGTTACTGTTCGAATTCGGACCAATCGGACTATTTGAAGATTACGTCAATCAGATTTTAAAAATGAAGACGTAAGCCTCCGAATGGCCGTCTAATTGCACCACAGAAGCAGAAGAAATCCTTTAATTGAAAATCTTTTGATAAGCGAAAGGTTTGAGCTAGACCCAAAATGTATGAAGTATAATCTAGGCAGGCGCGAGTTGGCTAAATTGATGATCAACTCAATTTGGGGCAGATACGATCAGGGCAACAATTTACCTACCAACGAGCAAACGGAGATGGAAGTATAATCCTACATGCCTAAAAATATGATATGGAGTACTGGTTTGAATATACAGAGTAAACCATCTAAGTTGAGAGAGTACAATATCTCCAAAACTAAGAGTTGTAGAAAGAAATGTCTTGAATAAAAGTTGCTTGATATCATGGGGGAAAGTAAATGTCATTAGTCATGTTTTATTTGGAGGACGCTGTGATGGTCATTTAGGGTCAATTTAAATCCACCCTAATTATAGGTTCCCATTTTAAAAAATTAAATTGACGCTAAAAATTGACCCTTATGGGTATAAAAGGCGGATTGCTGCTAAGTAATGCTTTCATGAAGCTAGCTAAAATGGGAGTTTGAGAAAGAGGCAGGGAAGACTCTGATTCCCCAAATATTACACTTAACTTAGAAAACCATCTCGAAAACTGTAGGATGAGCTAATAGGTTTATGACCAACGTATTTAAACATGATGACGTAAAACTATTTCGAAAACATGAGGGAGAGCAATTACCATTTATGAACAAAAACATTATTATATATATATATATATATATTTTATGTATATGGCGTGGGAAAACCATTTCGTAAACTGGAGGAAAATCTAGTTCTATATATAGACAAACAATTCAAATACTACCTTAGGAAACTATTTAAAAGGAGGCTGTGGCTTGCAGAAATAATGAAACCTAATGAGGCATTTAAATTACTAGAACTATCTCCCATAAGATAGGCCTAACCTGGAGGAGGTTCAAAGCCGAAAAAACCCATCGTGTCGTGGTAAGCATTAATTCTAGGAAAGATCATGAAACCGGCAAATTTACATGCGCTGCTTTTGTGTAAGTACGAAACGAAAAAGAAACGTTGTTTTGCAGAAGAAGACAACGCAAAGAAACAATTTGGAACCTGACAAGCTTTGTTTCTTGAATAAAGTATGAAACCTCCCTATTGGCGCGCGCTACTCGTTTAGAACATACTAAAACAAACTTGCGTATTGTTGACTCCTTAAAAAGAAATCCATTCCACCCAAAACTAAAACCTCCCCCTGAGAAAGGTTCTGACAAATGTCGGAAACCATCTCCACCAGTGATAGAGCCTCGCTCTTATAGTAAACTATGCGGATCTAAGATAGGTGGCGATTTGTAGGTCCAATATATCAATATTTGAGCTGGGGAAACGTGATGTTGACCACCATTTCCGTGTATAGTTTGGATGATCGCCCACCTCTGCTGTGCGCGTGTGGGCATGAATTTGGTAGTAAGGTTGGTCGGTTATGGTCAAGTCTGTGGTTATAGAGAAGGTGTAGGGAACACAAAGCCATTGCAGTTTTGAAATAATGAAACATTTCGAATTAGTGATTCTGGTACCAGTTATCAATAAAACACATCTCTGTTACTTAGGTGCGGCAATATGGTACTTGACGCGCTCATCAAGATCAAATCAGAACTAGATCCTACCTTATCTTTCCGTCGATCATGTCGGGAAGGAATATGTGGCACTTGCGGCATGAATATAGGTGGAGTTAACACTCTTGCTTGCATCACGTAAGTTTGCTATAACGTAAGTTTTGATCAAAATACAATATATGTAAGATATTTACATGACAAACAAAATATCTATATTTAATATTCTGCCAATAATCTGTGGAGTCCTCTTCATTCGGACAGAGTTTTGTATAACCGGTAAACCGTAAGAGATAGACAAGAACTTACTACACACAAATTATTTGAAATAATTTTTGAGACAATAGCCATTTCCGAGATACCCGTGGTTATTAATTTTTCATTTTTTCATTACTTGATCATTTATGAAGTATTGTCAGCATTTATTTTTTTCTCGCGATGTCATGAAAGAGTATGGAATTTCCAGATCAGCATACAGCGACCCGCTTTTAAACATCAGCCTATCGCTTCCATTTCCTACATCTCCGCTATACGTACAAACAACGAAATGCATAATGAAGCTATTTCTGCAAACGTTAGTTTTGTTTAAATTAGAGCACATAGAAAAATAAGGTTTTATAAGAATAGTATGTAGAAGAGATATAAAGGTAAAGCATAATGGGTAGATGAAGTATGATGAATGTAACACATTCTAACTGGATTAACTGTTTCAGCTTAATGGGATTCCCTATGCCTTTCCACTTGACCTGACAGTTATAATTTACGTCAATGTGTTGCTTCAAAACATGGCTTTGTTATATCAATACAACTTTACATTTCAATATAACTATGTGCATTTTTCATAGAGGAAATTTAATCGCGGTTTGTAAAACGTAATGTCTAACACTACCTTGCAGCGTTTGTGTTCATGCTAAGAGATTGTTTTTGTTTTTTTATCTTGTATTATATGTTAAAAACGTTAATATCTTTGCACATTGTTCTTGTTAATTAAATTAAATGGATTGGAAATGAGCTTTCTAGCCGATCCACAATGACCTCAGGGTACAATTTCCTACGTCCAGGTTCTTCTTTGACCTTTATAGTTCTTTTTGTGAATAATTCAAAGAAAAGGAAAAATTCGAAGACAGTACGGGACAGGATTCAGCTTCAACTGGAAATATTTATGGCTGGTTTTGTACGAAATAAGCAACCAGCCTTAGCTTTTAGGGCATTATAGATTAACTGAATTTTAAGTTTAAATGAATACTGTAAACAAACGCATGTTCAAAATACGTATACAAATAGATTACGTTTGTAACGTTTCATATGCAGGCCCATCAGGAGCCTAGACAAAGGGACTACGAAAATCTACCCATTGCCGCATATGTATGTGATACGGGATCTCGTCACAGACATGAGTCACTTCTACTCGCAACATGCTGCAATAGAACCCTGGCTGCAGAGATCACTGCAGAATCAGAACACTGAGAAAAAGCCCTATGTCCAGAGCGAACGGGACCAGGAGAAATTGGTGAGTACTTCATTTTAGATGCAGTGGCAGCCCGTGAGTATACATTTTGGGTGTTCTCAAAATGTTAGATTCGGATTGCCCAGAAAATGTGAAGTAGCACATAGTGCATCATAGTTTTATGATTATGAACAAATGAATACAAACCCATTCTCTCCCAATAATAATAATAATAATAATAATAATAATAATAATAATAATAATAATAATTCATACTTGTCTGACGAAATAAAAGGGTTTTTGTGGATTTTTATTATTTTCACATAATTAAGTACAGTTTAGGGCAACAACCAAGTAATGTTTAAGCTTTCGCTACTCCCCTTTGCCTATTTTAGTCCCAAATATTAATATTACTAATCTATTAGCACTTACCAAGTCTCATTTGCTGAAGAATGAAAACGGCATAACTTCTTCCTATAAAACGCCCTGTCCCTCCATATAGTCCACACAAAAGTTAAACAATGTAAATAGATACACGCTACACTGACTACAGGTACACGTCAAATAGCGAAAACTATACTGCATCATGGCTGTCACTATCTATTTATAAAGAAAGCCCAAGTGTCTGTTTTTCAATAGAGAAAATATCTCTATCACTCTATGATTGAAGTCTTTGATCCGTAACATAATATACCACAACGCATCAGGAAATTCATTATATAGGGTAGTTAAATTATATTCGAACCCACTCGCGGCCTCTCTCTACTACGCGAGACAGCCGGCAGAGGCGGACTAACATCCTTACCGTATGCTGGAAATGTTGACCTTCTGCTCTCGAACAGGCAGCATATCTCGTGTAAATATTCTCGCTCATTCTCCGAAGCTTAGCAGCAGGAATTCTTGTGATTTCTTGCACAATGTTTTCTCTAAGAGAATGCAATAAGAGAAGTGTTTGATGACAGAATAATTAGTGCTGATTTGTGGCCCCCCCCCTCTTTCTCCTGACCAAACGATTTGTGATTTTCACTTATGGGGTTCTTTAAAAGACAAAGCGTATCGTTCCAATTCTCGCGCACTACAGGGACACTTTTCTATCCGTATAGCTATTACAACATATATTCACATCAGATATAAATTTAACTGTGCAGTGAGTGAATTGCTATAATTGTTCAGTATGCTACCATCTAGCGTGATTTGCGCCAAATTAAAAAGCGAACGGGATTCCCAACTTCCCTCCCTTACACTCTCGTATGAATGAATCATCAGTGCGCTACCACCCAGTGGCATTGACGTAAACTTGTTGCTGAAGGATGGATGGTAAGGGCTAGAGCACGTCTTCAATTGTGCACGTCCCGTATGCATTTCACTCATAAGGTAATTACGTCACATCAGTTGCGCATCCGCAAAAGCTCCTAAACACGTACACAAGTCAAGTTGTGCTCGTGACTCTGTGTCACATCTCATCCAGTTAAGAGGAGAAGCGCGGTAGATTTAAACGCCGTAGATTTTAAATTAGTGCATATATGGTACGTGCAACAGCATGCAAAGAAAAAGTAACCAGTAAATCCGCAAGGTGTTAAACATTAGGTTGTTCACGTGCTCTTGAGCTCTTACACAGAAGCCGCCACTATTTAGGTGTACTTTCTTCATAAAAATCTTGTTATGGGTGCTTCGCAGGTTTACAGGATATATCAAAGTGTTTCTGATCTTCTTATAGAGATGCAAGATGCATTTCAGAGACCTCCTTTTGCCAATATTGAAAGCCATTCATGATAAGGTATTGTTTTCTTCGCAAAGAAAAATGCCGATTGGTTTAAAGACAGCGCATAGTCATACACTCAAGTTAATGGAGCATGTCATCATAAACGCTTTTTCTGAAATTTGAACAATTTGACAAGGTAATTCTCATGACATAACTGGCCGAGTCTATTAGAGTGTATAAGAAGCCGAGGTCTTGTAATCGGCAGCACCTCCTCAGAAGTGTAAAACGAAAATGGGCTTCTATCAGCAAAGAAGACTATCCTGTTTTACCTCAAGAATAAAGAAATGCTTGAATAAATCTGCTGGAAATAAATATCTATACTAATATTATAAAGAGAGAAAATTGTATGTATGTATGTATGTATGTATGTATGTATGTATGTATGTATGTATGTGTGTATGTATGTATGTATGTATGTATGTATGTATGTATGTATGTATGTATGTATGTATGTATGTATGTATGTATGTATGTATGTATGTATGTATGTATGTATGTATGTATGTATGTATGTAACAGAAAAAAGAGCTTAAAAAGCGACCATAGTGCCTGTTTATAACTGCACGAATGTTACATTAATTATTTCTTTAATTCAATTGCCATTTATCAAATACTGCAGACGTGGCTGCAGTGAAGCAATGTCAAAACCTCTTAACAACCTTTGTCCTAATTCTATATATGTATGCGGTAAAGTTCCTGGATGCCAAAATCTTCTAATAACCCTCGTGTAAGAAAGTTCGGCTTTAATTTTCTTTGTCATTTTATTGTAACCATATTCGTTAGCAGGATAAACCCAACAAGTGTATAAGGAGAGTAAATTCCTAACATTAGAAATCAGTGAACCGATATTTTATATTAGCAGCTGAGAATATTATTTTTCTCGATGGTCGCAGACTATGTGTATTTTCCAAAGAGGTTAACTTGGTGCCTAGGAGTGGGCGAGTCTTCATATTCATCAGCTTTATCTCTATTTCGTTATATATGTTATTAAATAACTACGGAACTAAAGATCAGGTATAAAGTTTTAAGGTTTAATCTACTACAATTACCTAAAACCTTACTCCACCATTCCGACCAAGGATAATTCCACCGCCAAAGGATTCAAACCACGCAGAGGGCGTTGGATTTTTTTCGGGCATAATCCTTAACATGGCTTCTTTCGGAAGGGAAGTAAAGCCGGTGATTTACTGCACGTAAAAGAATCTCAAGCCTGATAAAGAGACCTCTGAGCAAATTTTTCGGCCTTTCACCAGCAATATAGAATGGGACGCTAAGAACCACAGCAATTAAAGAGCGTTCATAAATAAAAAAGTTCAACAAACTCAACTGCCAAAGGGTAACGTACAAGCTATGTAGCATTTCCAGAACCTGGGGGACTGTCAGCGGAGAAGTTAAGGAAGTGAGACGTACCGCCGATGTTTCACATTCCTTTGCGTGAATATCAGGGGATTTTTCATCCATTATTATTATTATTATTATTATTATTATTATTATTATTATTATTATTATTATTATAGTTGGAGCTGTAATGGAGTTGCAATAAATCAAAAATCGGGATTAACTGTAAAGTACTGGTAATTGCTGTACAATAATTTCATAAAGAAAGGGGAGTAAATGAAATGAGTTAAATCGGCATTTGAATTTAAAAGGCTAATCGTGCAACGTCGGGCAGCTAGCGTCATTGATAAATTATATGCGTACCTTATTTTACTGAATTATTTGTTTACTAAGCATTCTTCGTGTAATACAAGTTCTTTTTAATAACGAAGTTTATATGGTCAGAAACCTTGTTACACCCTGCAGAATACTCAAATTCATTCGGAGTTGAGCTACAAGGAGTATTTATTAATTTGTTAAATATGTCTTCAGTGTTGAATAGCGTTACAAGAAGAATCTTTAGCTTTCTCATGCTGCATGCCTCCCTGTTGTACAGTACAAATACTTTCGTGATTATGGACATTATCTTTAAATACCGTGTACTGATAAATGAACGTGGCACATATACTGGCAGATTTAAAAGTGCAAAGATGATATAGGGATTTAGTATAGCCATTAGTAATCTATACCTAACAGTTTGAGATACGCTATACGATCTATAAACCTTTTCAAACGCAATGCAGTTATATGCCTGCTCATTATTTTAGCCTGCATTAGCCAATTAGGTAAACTTGAGACTGTCTTGCTCAAATGTCCGAAGAGTAAATGTTGTTCCTCGGGTTAACTAGGATAACCACGTTGGAATAAGACTACAATTTGTGTTGATTCACAGTTTGTTACTAGTCACTTTAGAATGTATTCTCGGAGCGAAGAGAAGCTTTACCGGAATAGTGGCGTAAACTTATTTTCCTCTTCAGTAGATAAGAACAAAACTCACTCCAAATTATGCATGGCAATTTAAATATTTAAATGTTCCAGGTATAAAGGAATATTTAATGAGCTTATCACTCTAACATCTTGAACATGTGTTCGTGGGAACGTCGATGGATAATAGTATACTCGCTCAAGTTAACAAAATAGTAGAAAGCGAGCTTCTCGTTTCTCCTCAACTTATACCAATTTTACCCACACGCTACGAGGTTACATTTAGACTGGAACCCAGTCAGTATGGCGCTATACAGAGCGTGGCTTCTCTTTTGTGTAGTGGGTGGTGACCATGCCAAGAGTGTCCAAAAGCTTGACCTACCCCTTCCGGATTCACAAAACCCTGCAGTTAACCTCGCTCAGAATCTAAACTATGTTTACGAGAAATGAAATACCACTTCAAATGTCCCATTCATGGAATCACTTCTTTTCCCCAAAACAAAATAACAGGAATACAAAGAACATACAAATCACACAAAAATGAAGTCAACTAGCAAACAATACATTACATAAAGGAAGGACAGACCATTGTTGTGTGAAAGAAATGCCCTGGTAGCACTTTACAAATAAGTAAATGACCTAAAATAATTTAAGGGAAGTGAAGCATACTATTTACAATTTATTTCTGAGATTTCTTCCCGTTTCTTGTGCCAACCATAACACGCAAGTATTTTCTTTTTCTATTTATATTTATCTTTCGTTTTTGTATCTTATAAAATGTTTGTAGGCGTCACTTCCGGGTAGAACACTTTGCCCCGTGTGCACATATATGAAAGAAATGTATGAAAGAAATGCCCTGGTAGCACTTTATAAATAAGTAAATTACCTAAAATAATTAAATAAAGTAAACACATTATTTACAACTTATCTCTGAGAGTTCTTCCCGTTTCTTGTGCCAACCATAACACGCAAGTATTTTCTATTTATATTTATCTTTTGTTTTTGTGCCTTACAAAATGTTTGTAGGCGTCACTTCGGGGAAAAACACTTTGTCCCGTGTGCACATTTAAATTATATTTGTTTGTTTTTAATTACTATTAGTAGGTTATTTAGGACAGACCTGGCGCAGTTTTTTGCGTTTATATGGGAAAAGATAGGGAAAACGAGGGTAGATGCTAGGCTAGGAGAGCATCCAAGGAGGAAAAATGCGTTTATATGGGGGAGATAGGGATTACGAGGAGAGTTGTCAGGCTAGACAGGGGTTGAAAGGGCAGAATGCACGTTTTATACTGAAGAGATAGGGATTACAAGGTTAGATGTCGACTAGACAGGGTTTGAAAGGTCGGAATATATGTTTTATAAGGGAAAGGATAGGGAAAACGAGGAGAGATGCTAGGTTGAGAGAGTCTTCATAGAGGAAAATGAGTTTATATGGGGGAGATAGGGAAAACGAGGGTAGATGCTAGGATAGACAGAGGTTGAAGTAGGAGGAATTTGCTTTATATGAGAGTGGCAGGGAATACGAGGAGAGGTGCTAGGCTAGTCAGAGGTCGAGTAGAGTATACAATTATACACGAAAAATAGGGAGTAGATGATAATGCTAGGCAGGTGCTGAAGAAGGGAGAGTATGCGTTTATATGAGAGAGATAGGGAATACGGGGAGAAATGCTAGGGAAGACAGGGACTGAAGGTGTGTAGGGTGTTTTCCAGAAGGGAAGAGCAAGAATTTCAGAGGTATTTAGAGCACAATATAACTATTTTAGAACACACTTAGAAGCTTTTTAGGTACATGCTTTGATAACTTTGCAGGTATTCTGATGATGTTTAATGCGGTGGAACAGGCATTTGACATCCTCTTACTGGCTTTAAAATATTTTTAGACATAGAAACAGATACGTGTTTTAGGGTATTGGGGTAAGCATTTTAGCCAGTGTACTAGGAATTGTGGAGCATTTTAGAGTTCATTTAGAGACATTTTAGGCACAGGTGCAGATATTTTTTTGATATGAACAAGGCTTTCAGGACATTCTGGTATGAGGCAGGGGAATTTTAGATGTTTCAGCAGCATTTTGGGAACTGGAGCAGGTAGATTCAGGGCATTCATATAGCCTTCAGAATATTTCGAGGTGTTTTATGATGCTTTTAAGGTATTTTGACAATTTTCAATACGTTTTCAAAGCTCGTGCTAGAAGTGTTTGTGGCTCTTTAAAGGTATTTTAGGTTATGGATGGGGCATAGGTGCAGACCATTAAGAGTTCCTGAAGAGACTTTTGGAAAGTGTAGTGGCTGTTTTATAGGCTTTTGGAAAGAGTAGCGGGTGTTTTATCGGCTTTTGGATAAGTGTAGTGGCTGTTTTATTGGCTTTTGGAAAGTGCAGTGGCTATTTTATCGGCTTTTGGAAAGTGTAGTGGCTGTTTTATAGGCTTTGGAAAGAGTAGTGGCTGTTTTATCGGCTTTTGAATAAGTGTAGTGGCTGTTTTGTCGGCTTTTGGATAAGTGTAGTGACTGTTTATTGGCTTTTGGTAAATGTAGTGGCTGTTTTTATGAGGGCTTTTGGGAAATGGTTTTCAGGCATTCTCTCTTGTTTATAGAGTTTTTTCTCTTGTATTACACAAGTCTTATGATCTATAACCATTTCTAACGTTTTTACAGTCATATCGGATCCTTTTATGGTCTTCTCAATATTCTAATGCTATCATGTATGAAAGTATGTAGAGATGCCTTTTATAACCCGACCTTAAGCTCTGATAGTGATATTATTGTTTTTATTCAGCTTTTCTGTTTTTGTATGGTTAATTGTTGGCTAGGTGTATCGTCTTTACCAGTTAATTGGTGCTTTATTAGATAAGGATTGTAAGGGTAGGTGCCTCTCCCCTTTTATCTAGGCTTGAGACTAGCACTAGGATTTGCTCCTAATGGCAGGGTTACCGCCTCCCTTCCACATTCTTATTTTTATTTATTCTTAGGTGTCTGCTAGATGTATACACAGTACATGGCAAACTTCCACTTTTTAAAGTTGTAGACTCACGAGAAAATTATCATCTAAGGATTAGATTCTCTTAGGCACTGCTTGTAATGCTGTAATGGCCATATGCATATGTCGTTATTCCATCCTCAGCAACGACTCTTTTATCGTCGTATGGAGTCAATGCAATTTTATTCACTTGCACTGTGGTAACAGTATGTTTTCGTGACAGGATCAGATTCATGGGTGTCCTTATTATTTCTCTGGCTTTAAGACAGTCTGTATAACTGTCGAATGTGATGTGCTGCTTAATAGCGCCACGTTTTATACCTTTAATCTTTTTTATGATTGAGCCGTGGATATCTAGCGCATACATCTTAGGTCGCAGTCCGACAAAGCGTTGGATGATTTTACCATTAGCCTCATCTTTAAATTTTCCAAGCACTTTCTTGTTTAGAGCTGAATAGCATATATGGTTTGTAGGATAATCAGCCGTATCCAGATGCTCAAGAAAACGTAGCTTGTCCTTGTACACATCTTCAGTTGTAACTTGATGGATGAATGAATCAGTGTCCATATACATCAGCTTCAGGTTTTCAACTCCATAATGCGGTAACAACACATCATAATGATAGTGGTACATTAATGTCTTGGAGATGTCCAACACACTCATTCCAATGTATATAGGCTTGTTGAAGACGATCTGTCGGGAGGCCATATGCACAGCAGCTAGATTGGTAGCATATATTGTTCGATCGATAAACGTAGGCTTTGCAATTAACTTTTCCAGAGTCTTCTCGTTTGCCACCAACCGTATATCCACACGATTACGATGGTTCTCCATTGTTTTTCCAAACATAGCATTGTTGAACAGTTTGTAGAGATCCTTCTCAAAATCATTTGCAGCCTTTTGTCGGAGTCTATTGTTAAATTCCACATACGGTTTTAACCACTGTGACTGTCGGAATTGTAGCACACGATGGATTTTTGTTAGTCGTAGTCCATGACTAAGAGCTTGCTTCAAAGTCATGTAATGCACTACATACTTCTTCCGTGATCCAAGGTGAGGAATTAACTTCTTTGTAGTCGAGTCCTTTGGTTTCAGACACTCAGGCAGGAATGGTAAATCATTATGCAGATCATGGAGTTCAGCAGGATACTCGATGTCAACTTCTAATATGTATCCATGAGGATCATCTTCTTCTAGTCTTTGTAAGTTTATTTCTTCAGGTGAAACCCACTGAAATCCACCAAAAGGAAGGGCGTGACACATTGCCCACCCATATTGGTTATTAGCGTCCTCATATGTGATGAATTGGGTTGGTCTCGACGGATCAAACTTTTCCATGTAAGTGTTATTAGCCTCTGCATACCGATGAGACACTTGGCATAAACCTCCTCTTATGCCGGATTCCACCATGAGTAGTTGGTCATAATCCTGTAACAGTTCCAGTTCGATCCCAGTATACAGTAACATGGCGTCCCATGTAAGTCCTGGAGAGGTAAAATAATGTGCTGGATCAACTTTGTGCGTTTTGAGAGTTTGCTCTCTGAATGTCTCAAAGACATCAGCTAGAAGAAGAACATCAGATATTAAGTAGAGGTCACTGTATTCACCCAGGTTTCTCACATTGAACAGTCTCCATACATTTGTAGCATGTTCGTAGTCAGCATCACTAATTTCTTCTTCATTCAGTTTATTGTAGAAGCAATTCTTAGGAGGCAGACAGGTTTCGTTCAAGACGTTCCATGAAGTGACGTAATCATAGAGAAATACACCCTTACGTGTCATCAACTTCATCTTGTCTTCTCCGAAGTACTTCAATGTTTCAGGGTACGATGTTAGATTTTTACCAGCTTATCCAAGCTTGTACTCAGGAACCGAAAACTATCTACAAAACGGAGCTTTATATCTCCTACATACTTGGAGAATGAGATATAGCTTTCTTCAGAGCTAGGAATTACCTCCACACGGTCACTTGTACATCCCAACTCCTTAACAATGAAGTGTGAGTCATACCCACTGAGGTTGTGCATGAAGACTGGAATATATTTAGGCGTTTTACAGGCTAAATTGCATTCATTATGAAGACTTCCCCGATATTCACCACTGATGTGATCATGGTCGCGTACTTTATAGTTCTCTTCAGTAAAGGGTTTTCCACACAAGTAGCATACTATAGAAGACTCAAAATCCTTTTGCTGTTGATCTGTAAGTTTCAGGGTAATGACAGATTTGTATATATTATTAATCTCCTTTGCAAGGAATGACAGGTATTCCATAAACTTCTGAGCAGCATCATAACCACGATATACATAGGCTTGCTTAGGAAGACCTGTTTCGAGGTGTTCAACGCTGGTTGATGGTTTAACGTAAACACAGAAGCTCATTGCTGTATGCTCTTGATAAGGGGTTGTATAAGAAGTTTCAGGACTGGGTATGCATGTATGACATGGAGCGAGAATGCTTTCAAAGTCTGCATAGATGACGTAAGGTAGTTTCAACATCCTTTCAAAAATTTTAAACTGTACAATTGATTTTTCCTTTGTAGGCATAACTACCCTTGCAACACCATGCTGATTACAGACGGATGCATGTTCTTGCAGCTTTTCCAGTCCACTTCGTCCATATCGATCGTCAAAATGTGTAACGCACCGCTTACAGGTATATATCACTCCATCATGCTTAGTTTTCTGACGTCGAACGAGCTTCTCAAAATTCTTGATATATACATAGTGATGTTTTCCACTACTATCACTCAATAGTAGGAGGTCACGGTGGTCAGGTAGCTCAGTGTCAGCAACCTTTATCGGATACACTTCATGCTTCTCATCCAATCCGAAAACGTTGATAGACATCCTATTAAGCTTCTCAAATTTGGGTATTTGAGAAAGTGGAGTAGGATAGGAAACGCAGCTGAAGTCGTACTTATCTTGAAGCTGTTTGTATTTACTCACACGCTGTGCATTCTTCTCGACGAATTTGGCTAGTACAGAATATATGAAGCATAGCTCATCCTTATAGTTTTGGACGTTAATGCATGCTTTCCTTGCTTCAATAGATGGCGGTAGTGCTATGTAGCTACTGCCTCGTAAGGGGTTGTACTTGTTAATACGAAGACGCACCCCTTCCACAGCAAGAAGAGCCCAGTTGCTTCCCTTCAGTTGTGAATCCTCCATTTCAGTAACCAACTTCTTCATTTTCGTTTCCAGCATAGAGTCCAGATCCGTTTCTAAGAATGCAGCTTGATTCCGTGTTTTAAATGTTTTGTCACAGGTTTCTCCGATACTGTTTACAAATCGGCACTCAACCAGCAGATTAATTTTCACACTCTTGTGAATACCAAGCTCTTTATGCACTGCCTGGATTATTCGTTGTTTGGCCTCATGCAGGTACATATTCAAGTCCTTAGATGAATCGCATCGTATAAAATACGATTTCAATCGTCCTTCGAACGCTGTCTCGTATTCTTTCATGTCACAGTCCTCCATTGTGGATAATATGTGATGTTTGGTAGGCTCCAATCTGCTTTTCTTCTGAGGACTGCTTATTTCACATACGCCCTCGTGCCGCTGTCCCTTATAACCATCATTAAAGGTTACATTACAATGTTTACATTTGAAGAGCTTCTTGCAGCTCATCTCGTGTCTTCTCTTGTCATAACTTCGGAGGAATTCCTTTCTACATTTACTACAAGCGTATCCAGTAGCGCTTGGAATAATATCCTTATACGCTGAGTTATTCATCTTTATTCTTGATGCAATAACGTATTAATCCTTCTTCAAGGGAAATGTAAACCTTTTTGCCTTGATAACACTTTAGAAAGCTGATTATTCTTGGCGAGAACACGATGTTAACACCGCAAGACTAATTAGCGCAATGAAGTCCAGTGTCCGCGGTCACCCTATTTATAGAGGTAGCACGAACCTTTTAGATCAATTATATACTGAATTTTAATAATACAACGATGATTAAGCGTCTAAACTCTTATATCTCAATACGTTACACAGGTATTCGGACGTTTCCGTAGGTGTTCGAACATGTTCGTGTGTTTGGAGAGGTGCTCGAATGCGCTGTGTGTGTATGTATCTGTGTGTGTGTGTGTGAGTGTTTTGAACTGTCTCGGGGTGTGCGTGTCTGTGTGTGTGTGTGTCTGTATGTGTGAGCGAGTCTGTGTGTGTGTGTGTCGGTGTGTGTGTGAGTCTGTGTGTGTATGTCTATGTGTGTGTGTATGTCCGTGTGTGTATCTGTGCGTGTCTGCGTGTGTGTGTGTGTGTGTGTATCTGTGTGTGACTCTGTGTGTATGTGTGTGTCTGTGTGTGTGTGTGTGTCTGTGTGTATGTCTGTGTGTGCGTGTGTGTGTATCTGTGTGTGAGTCTGTGTGTATGTGTGTGTCTGTGTGTGTATGTCAGTGTGTGTCTGCGTGTGTGTGTGTGTGAGTCTGTGTGTTTATGTCTGTGTGTGTATCTGTGTGTGAGTCTGTGTGTATGTGTGTGTCGTGTGTGTGTATGTCAGTGTGTGTGTCTGCGTGTGTGTGTATGTGTGTGTGTGAGTCTGTGTGTTTATGTCTGTGTGTGTGTGTGTGCGGGTGTGTGTGCTGATCAAGAAGAAGAAAGGAATAAAGTAGAAAGGAAGAAGGAAAGAGAGAAAGAAGAAAAACAGAAAGAAAAAAAGAAAGAAAATTAAGAATTTTAATTCAGACCTGAGGATACTTAAATATACTTATAAATATATGGGTTAAACACTTTTATTCCAGCCGTATATGTCTCCTAGTTTAATATTTATGAACCATTAAATTTTTATAAGATTCGAACAAGGACCATAGATTACCTAAGTACGTATCACGGTTTAACACAAATAATGAATTACATCTAATAAATACATTTTTGATCCGCCCATACAACTCGCTTAGTTTAATAGCTAATGATCATTAAATATTTTGCTCTAAGATAATAGTAAAAAATTAATCCTTAAATAATTTGATTATAATTATTTTCTAATGATACCTGAGAACGTCTTTCAGTAAGCCTCAGTGCTGTAAACTTATTGTGATTTACCATACTTGTCTAAGTCTCAACTCATTAACAATTAAACATTTAGGTTTTACCGATCCGAGGTCGGATATGAACATTAGATACCTAAATAGGTATTCAGAAGAAACTAACTAATGTTACCAATTTAATGTAATTTGTTCGAAGAGTCTAGCTGCCCTACTTCGGGAATAATGAAACATCAAACTTTAAAACTCTGGTGAGACTCGAACTCCGGTCCCTAGAGATATCTTTCCGTAACTAATCAAGTCTCCGCTAGTCTCAAGCCTAGATAAAAGGGGAGAGGCACCTACCCTTACAATCCTTATCTAATAAAGCACCAATTAACTGGTAAAGACGATACACCTAGCCAACAATTAACCATACAAAAACAGAAAAGCTGAATAAAAACAATAATATCACTATCAGAGCTTAAGGTCGGGTTATAAAAGGCATCTCTACATACTTTCATACATGATAGCATTAGAATATTGAGAAGACCATAAAAGGATCCGATATGACTGTAAAAACGTTAGAAATGGTTATAGATCATAAGACTTGTGTAATACAAGAGAAAAAACTCTATAAACAAGAGAGAATGCCTGAAAACCATTTCCCAAAAGCCCTCATAAAAACAGCCACTACATTTACCAAAAGCCAATAAACAGTCACTACACTTATCCAAAAGCCGACAAAACAGCCACTACACTTATTCAAAAGCCGATAAAACAGCCACTACTCTTTCCAAAGCCTATAAAACAGCCACTACACTTTCCAAAAGCCGATAAAATAGCCACTGCACTTTCCAAAAGCCAATAAAACAGCCACTACACTTATCCAAAAGCCGATAAAACACCCGCTACTCTTTCCAAAAGCCTATAAAACAGCCACTACACTTTCTAAAAGTCTCTTCAGGAACTCTTAATGGTCTGCGCCTATGCCCCATCCATAACCTAAAATACCTTTAAAGAGCCACAAACACTTCTAGCACGAGCTTTGAAAACGTATTGAAAATTGTCAAAATACCTTAAAAGCATCATAAAACACCTCGAAATATTCTGAAGCCTATATGAATGCCCTGAATCTACCTGCTCCAGTTCCCAAAATGCTGCTGAAACATCTAAAATTCCCCTGCCTCATACCAGAATGTCCTGAAAGCCTTGTTCATATCAAAAAAATATCTGCACCTGTGCCTAAAATGTCTCTAAATGAACTCTAAAATGCTCCACAATTCCTAGTACACTGGCTAAAATGCTTACCCCAATACCCTAAAACACGTATCTGTTTCTATGTCTAAAAATATTTTAAAGCCAGTAAGAGGATGTCAAATGCCTGTTCCACCGCATTAAACATCATCAGAATACCTGCAAAGTTATCAAAGCATGTACCTAAAAAGCTTCTAAGTGTGTTCTAAAATAGCTATATTGTGCTCTAAATACCTCTGAAATTCTTGCTCTTCCCTTCTGGAAAACACCCTACACACCTTCAGTCCCTGTCTTCCCTAGCATTTCTCCCCGTATTCCCTATCTCTCTCATATAAACGCATACTCTCCCTTCTTCAGCACCTGCCTAGCATTATCATCTACTCCCTATTTTTCGTGTATAATTGTATACTCTACTCGACCTCTGACTAGCCTAGCACCTCTCCTCGTATTCCCTGCCACTCTCATATAAAGCAAATTCCTCCTACTTCAACCTCTGTCTATCCTAGCATCTACCCTCGTTTTCCCTATCTCCCCCATATAAACTCATTTTCCTCTATGAAGACTCTCTCAACCTAGCATCTCTCCTCGTTTTCCCTATCCTTTCCCTTATAAAACATATATTCCGACCTTTCAAACCCTGTCTAGTCGACATCTAACCTTGTAATCCCTATCTCTTCAGTATAAAACGTGCATTCTGCCCTTTCAACCCCTGTCTAGCCTGACAACTCTCCTCGTAATCCCTATCTCCCCCATATAAACGCATTTTTCCTCCTTGGATGCTCTCCTAGCCTAGCATCTACCCTCGTTTTCCCTATCTTTTCCCATATAAACGCAAAAAACTGCGCCAGGTCTGTCCTAAATAACCTACTACTATTGCACTACACTGACACTGTAGCAGAGGAATTTTACATTATTTCACCATTCTTCATTGTTACTCTAGCAGTTTAAATGCCTGATTTACATAAGCCCTTTTCACTTCACTGATTGCTTGGCTTGTGATGTCACACTGTTCACTACACAGTATATGGCATCAAAAAACATATTACCACTTATTCACACCATACACAGTCACACACACACACACACACACACACACACACACATACATGCATCCATTCTCATTACATCCTGTTATTGTCGAATTAATATCATTGCTATTTTATTGGTTGTCATTATTGCTTTTTATTAAGCAAATGTACCATTGGCCAGATAGCGATTGTATGTGTTTCAGAAACAAACATATCAGTCAACTGTAATTGATTTCACAAGAAAGAAATTCCTCAATAACTTCGTATACCCTAGAGCTTAAGATTACTGGCTCCACTTTACTGTACATTTTTAACAACTTATTTTTTTATTTGCAGGAATTCAGGATCATTTCAGGATTTTGTCGTCCTCCGTGGTCTAGTGGTGCCATGCTAGCTTCTAGTTCTCTAAGTGGCTAGTTCAAACCCGGCGGAGGGTGATGGATTTTTTTCGAACATAAAAATCCTCAGCAAGGCTTCCATTGGAAGGAAAGTAAAGCCGGTGGTACCTTTTCGTAGATTTACTACAACTAAAAGAAGCTCGAGCCTGATAAAGAGGCATCTGAGCTAAATTTCCGGTCTTTCACGCCCAATATAGAATGGGACGCTAAGAACCATAGCCGTTAAAGAGCGTCCATAAATAAAACTCAATTTCAATTTTATTTCAGGGTTTCATTACTTGCTTATGTATTTTCCCATCATTGTCTTACTTTTGACGTCGACAATCTCGTATGTTTGCGAACCGAACTTTTAGTGATCACTCCCGGAACTTTATGCAACAACTCCATTCGGTGATACCTTCCACGTAATAACCTGGACAACCTCTTGGCATTTACAAGCATCAAGTCGTTAATATGTGACTCCCATTTGTGCGTGTATAGTTCTTATATTGCCATCGTCTTTGTTTTGTGCTTTGGCTTTTATCCTTTCTTAAGCCGTTTTTCATTTTCCTAGTCCGTTAACGTGTTTTCATTATGCGGCAAAGATGTCGGCAGGTTCTTCATGGCAGGCTCCGGTTCGATTCCCATCATCAGAGCTATCGGCACCATTCTAGTTGTTGGATTAATTGAATTATTCATTATCTTCTCTATAAATCCACAGTGTTTCACCCAGTCTTTGTGATTTTTTCGCATAAAAGGCGGAAATAATATATTATTTCCTTTTATTATAAGGTGTATCAAAGGTGTTATTAAAACTAAATTACGGTTAGCTAACAAACATTAGATTTAAGACAAGGATATAAACTAACTCTCGTCTTGTTTAATGTATTTATAGATGACACATTAGAAAGAGTTAGGGAAAGTAATGCGCACTGCCCTATACTAATGAACAAGGAGATACGAGTATTGCTGTATGCAGATGACCAAATGTAGAAGCTATATGTATCTGTAATAGGATTACAAAAAGCAATTAATGAAATACACAAATTTTGTATAGAATGGGGAATTCGAGTAAATGTAAAGAAGTCAATAGTTACAGCTTTCACAAAAAGAAAATAAATTAAGAAAAGACGAACGATGGTATTTGAATGGACAACAATTAGAGGTGGTAAAGGAGTTTGATTATTTAGGAGTAAGATTACGTAATAATGATGGATGGGAAGCACATGGTAGGAAGGTGACGGCAAAAGGCAGAGCTACTATGACGAGATTAAGAATAAGTAATTATAAATTGGAAATGTCTGTTAAATGGTTGTAAAGGATGTACGAAACATTGGTAGAATCAAAAATGTTGTATGCAATAGAAATATGGGGGCTTCAGAATTAAGCAAAAAAGTTATATCAAATATACAGATTACTGTGCAAAGAACTTTTGGGGCTAACCAGATTAGCACCAAGGGAAGTAGCATTGATAGGATTAGGAAGAACAGGGAGGAAAGGAATAATTATGGAAAGAATTTTGAAGTACTGGTACAGGTGCCTTCAAAAAGAAGAACAAAGTATATCATAAATTTGTGTGAATCAACAGAAGATAACTTCAAATAAGAATGTCTGATGTGCAGGGAAAAGAAGAGAGCTACAGAGAATAGGAATGCGGGACATTTGGCTACTACAAAAAATGATTAGAGATTTTGGAAAGTAGTGAGAAATAGAATAGAAGACATAGAGAAGCAAGAAATATGGCCTTGAAAATAAAAAGTCCCTAAGCTTATATAGAACAATTAAGATAATTGGGGAGAGAAGGTTATGTTGACTTGTGTAGCAGACAGGAAAGGGGGGTTTAGCATGGATAAGAACGGATCTATGTTCCTTAGAGGGTTAAGTGAGAGTGAATCGTGAACGTGCGCCATACATGGAGAAACGGAGAATAAGATACATTAGTTGGTACAATGTAAACAGTTATAGAAGTGGGTACAGGATGCTTGGGATCCAAAATGGAACAATTTGAGCAATGAAAAAAGCTATAAAAACATTAACGGTTAAGAGAGGAAAAAGAATAAAGGAAATGGGAGAGTTTTCAAGGAAAATCAAGGCAAATTGTTAAGAAAAGTAAGCAAACGTGTAAGGGGCAGGAAGGGCAAGAGAAAGCACAATAATAGGGAAGTAGAAAGGAAAAAAATAATAAGGGCTAACTAAAAGCCAAAGGGCCAGAGTGTCAGGTGAAAACCAGTCCTTAAAAGGAAGGAAAATTGAACTAAATGTGTACTAGAATGTAAGTAGTTTTAAGAAATTTAATAAAATGTATTTAAAATTTTGTATATCGTTCGGTATATATAAATACAGTAAATATTCTAAAAATATATAAGGAGATATCTCCAAGGGCCTGTTCTGTAGGAATGCCCATCAGAGCGTAGCTAGAACAGTTATAGAACTTAATTTCATGTTCCTGTAGGTTTGCTTTGAAGTAATTGCTCCGATGAACCGTCGCCTTATCTGATAAAATTGTCTATATGTTCCCGCACCGTTGTATGTATTCTTGCTAGACCTTGCCTACGCATGCGCGACTCGTTATTTGCTTCATTAAAACAATCTTTACAAACTTAGAGAAGACGTCGAATATTATAAACACATACTTAAATCCAAACTGTCTTGTAGGTACTTCACTGTGTGAGTCGATAGTAACCAAGGCATTTGGTGCATCTCTAATTATCGCTCCAGGCTCAACATAATATTATCTATCGACTTCGTTCTCTGACATATGTCGAAAGTGATAGGAAGACTTACCTTTTTAGGTAAGTACTTAACGTAAAAATATTCCATGATTGCTAATATCACCATTTCACTCCCGGAATGCGCTAAAGCCTCATGAAAAGCTATAATAATCCTCTCTTCTAATATCTTAGACGTATATACCTTCCATTTTAAAACATCCCGTCCACGCAACTTATACAAAATTCCATTCTTTTGTCCTATTGTTCCTGGAATTTCCCCCTCAATTTCCGATGCGTGCTCTAACAAATGACCCCTTTCCAAATCTTCCCACGGAAGTCTATCTAACTGCTTGTAAATATTAACCAATCTCCTCTCATCTTTAGCTTCGAGTTTCATAATAGCGACCTCGCGATGTGGGCTCAATAAAGCCTCCGGGGTGTGTGTGTGTGTGTGTGTGTGTGTGTGTGTGTGTGTGTGTGTGTGTGTGTGTGTGTGTGTGTGTGCGTCGTTCACTCGCGTGAACATTTCGCTGAATATATTGTATTTTCCCGGTAAGTGATCTACTTCTACGTATAAGACATCCCATGAATATATCGTGAGATTCTAGAATTCGTTGGTTTGCATTTACTAATGAAGGTCAAGTTCACATGATCTATGTGAGCATAGATCTTCGAATTGAAAACATAGTGAAGCAACTTTTGGAATGCGAAATGGATGCCTGCTATCTCCATATCTGTCACGCATGCGTTCGCCTGGACACCTGTCACGCTTTAGGAAGCTGTGCAGATCACAAGGTCACCTGCCTCATCTCGCTGATAAGTAAGACCCCCATAATCTCTGGCACTGACATAGTAAATATTAAACAAATATATTGTTTCTTGGCCTTTCCAGAATTACTGAGTTTGCAAATAATTATTTATTTCTATCTAAAGATTCTTGTTCGAGATTATCCCGTTTCCGTTTGCTTTCCTTTTTTTTTTTTTTTGAGAGAGAGAGAGAGGGAGTTTCCGTAAAGGACCTGCTTCCGTAGCATATTTGTTAAACATTTTGTATGGCACTGTACACACCCCAGAAATCTACGGAGTTCCCTCGCATTCTCTGGAGGAGAATCTTTTGTATGCTTTCTATTCTCGCCGGCTTCGGACTTATTTCCTCGGTTGAGATGACATAAGCTAGTAGTTCGGTTTCCTTAATGGAAAACATGAATTTGTCTGATCGAACTGCCATCCTGTTCTCCCTGAATTTTATAAGAATATAATTCATATGTTCTAAATGATTTTAAAATTGATCGTCATTTATTAAAAAGTCGTTGACATATTACGCAACGAAACCTTTCGTAGTGTAGTCAAAAATGGCGTGTAAAGCACTCAATAAAGCACTACCGCTTTTTAATAAACCAAAGCCACATCTCATAAACTGATAAGTGCGGCGAGTGTAAATCAATGTATTTTCGGACGCTTTCAACCAAAGGTATATGCCAGAACGAAGATGTTAAATCTATACTCGAGAAGAATTTCCCTTCATTCAGTTTGGTAAATTTTGATCTACACCTTATGCTGTGAAATGATCGGCAACAGTGTGAGAATTCACTTTCCGAGCGTCTATTGTCATTCTGATGTTACAGTTTTTATACACCCACCGCAGAGCATTCGTGTACGGCAAGTTCGATCTCGGTTATTCCAACTTGAATAGTCGATTCTATGACGCCATCCACCTGCACTCTTATAGGAACGGGTGTATGCCGATGTGAGTACGGCTGCATATTCTGCACTTCAAATTTGTGCGTATATGCTGTGCATAAACCGGCTTTTCAGAAAAGGCATCTGTATTTTCCATTAACACTTAGAATAGTGCACACTTCTGATTTACGCTTATCCCGTGCATCTGGACCACCTTCTCTCTAAAAATTTTGAGTAAATCGTTTTCCACGTTATCAATATGATTAACTGCAACACACGGAATATTAGAATATGCAGGATGAATGTCTGGGATCCCAATTTTCCTAATAGTAATCCTATAATTTGCGCAATCATCACACATGTTCAACTGGCATTGTATAGCAGTTTTGATTTCCAAGCACTTCATTTTGGACAGTTTTGACTTATACATTGATTTGGTTACCTAAGACGTTAACGCTCTCAACAAAGAACATCTCTCCTAAACCATCTTGAGTCTCCTGATTTATATGCTCATCTAAGCGGTATTCTAGGAAAGGAACAAAGTAACTTCCGGCAGTTTATTCAAAACTAAATAGCGAGATCCAAAATCCATTACATCATTCCATGAGTAAAATAAATCAGAGTCTAAAATGACATCAAACATTAACCTCGCAACGAAAAAGATAACACATCAAATGTACTTCCATTGAAATTCACGCTTAGCATGGCTTGTAACACGCATCCTTCTAGTTTTCTTCCTATTGCTAAAGTACAAATCATCCCGCATAACGGGAGAGACATAACATTAATTCAAGGGTTATCCAGCCTTTTGTTGAAGAATTCGCTACATACGCTGCAACTCGCTGCTGAACCAACCAAAGCTTCTACTTCTATTTCCGTTATATTCCAGTTTACCCTGGGGGGGTCAGCAAACCTGCCATCTTGTTATCCTGCCTTTGTTATCGCTCGGTGGTCTACTTACTGTCTCAGAACATTGATGTGCCCTGGACATGTCCATCTACATAACCGGCAGTATTTAGGTACTCGTATTGCCGGGAGCAGGGTTTTCCGCCGGCTGTAATAATAATAAATTGTTTAACTTGTTCATTTCTATGCTCAATTGTATTAATTAGTGCGTCAAACTTCCCCGAGTTGCCTCGCTCGTTGATGTTCCTTCCACCGGGATTCGTTGCGTTCTCTATTTTTCCACCATCATTTTGATGTTTCACATACTGTGAATTGAATGGTCTAATAAAATCTGCATTCCGAAAGCATTGGCGGTAGCCCCTACCGCGCTTCCAATGCTGTAAATTTCCCCTTGATCTTGGCCCATGCTCATTTCTCCGCGGTCCAGTTCCTATATGATTCACCTGTACTGTCGGGTTATTTCTATGCTCTTGCGACCTCCCTTGGTTGTGATAGGGCTGTGACCCGCCCCAAACTGATTGGAATTACCGCTTCGCGCGCTCTCTCAATTTAAATGACATCTTGTTTCATGAATGGGATTTTCTCTAGTGTTCCTGATGATTGGACTCTGTATATCAAACGCAGTCAGGAAATTGATTACCTCGGTAAAATTAGTAGGCTTTGCGACAATACAATAGTTCTCGGTATGGTCCGAAAAATGATTAGCTACTAAACAAATCAATTCTCTGTCCGAGATTGGAAGGTCTGAAAGCTTTCTTTTGCGTCCCATCATTAAAAATAATCCACCATTCCTATTCCTTTACTACCATATACTCATTTGATAGCTCTAACCTGATTGCGTTTTTGCTGGGCAGGTCCCGAATATCTAGCAAGGAAAAAGTTTCCAAAAGTTTCAAAATTATTGCACTCCTCAGTGTTAACTTCAACGAACGTATCGCACGCCCTCTCAAATTTTTCCTGACCAAATCATTTTCATACCTTCCGGGATTTGCTTTATCCTAAAATAATCTTGCAATTCTTGCACAAATTGTCTTGGGTTATCCCCCTGTTCTTCTAAAAAGTTAGCGATACTAGTCCATTCATAAGATGGTCGCCATAAATTTCCAGCAGGGGCACTACCTTCTGCCACAATAGTGACAAGTTTTGTGTAAGGCTGATTCCACTGGAGGTTTGAGAGGGTGAGGTGTTTGTAATGACACCATCTTAAGCTGCGTCAGCGTTACTGTTAACTATGCAATTTGTACCCATAATCAAGCTAAGTGTTGTTTTCTGTAATGCAACAATTTCTTTACCAGTTTCTAATTGATTTTCATACAGGGCTTTCATGGTAGTTTTGATTATGTTAACTTCCGCCATTTGGGTGGAATTCTCATTCTCAACATTTAATTTAATTGCTACAACTCCTGATGTAATCTTACTTCTAACATCTCCTGCTTTTTATCATCAGTGCCTGCCCTGAATTCGTATCAGCGGTCGCTTCCTATTGAAGTTAGCATCATAACTTTTAAATTCACTTAGTTCTGCATGCACATTTTTCTGTAGGTGCCTAAAATTCTTTCTCGTGCTACCTATCTCTTCGTGGAAGCTGTTCTGTACTTCTCGTATATAAGCTATTTTCTTTTTTAGAAACTCCTGCCCTTTTTCGCAAATTTACTAATGCTATACTTAAACGTTGCTGTGTTTTCTCTAGTTTCTCCCCTAGATTTTTGCTGAGCTCTAAACTAATTCTGCTCTGGTTTTGTGCTAATCTTTCATTTAATTCACAATGACTTTTCTGTAACTTTCCCTCCAACTTTTCTTCCATTTTCCTGAACTCCTCACGAAACCCTAGTACTAAAGGTCACATTTGACATGCTACTATTACAGTTTACACTAGTTTCAACTTTAGATGAGTCCTCAACTAATTATATTTGCCTGTCAACCTCAATTTTGGTTAATTTCCTACATGAGATATGCAGAATAATACAAAGTGCAGTTACTTACAAAACATCTCCAAGACTATTACAATCACAGTTACGTTTCCATTCCTTTTCCAGTTCGTCGCCACGTGCTCGTAATCGATCCGGGAATCGCTTTCCTCTTGTATGGAGCCGTAGTCCTTTCGGTGTGGTTAACATGTACTTATTTCAGCTCCTGGATATTGCCTTCCTCTGCCTCGAACTGTAGTGCCCGTATCTGCATATCTGTAGTGGTTCCTAGCGTCGATGGTGCGTCAAATAATTTGAGGTTGCCTTGCTCAAATCCCCGATGAGCAACTCTTGTTCTACATGACAACTAGAATTACCACGTTGGAATAAGACTGCAATTTGCTTTGATTTAAAGCCTATTACTGATCACTTTAGAATGTGTTCTCAGAGCGAAGGCTAGCTCACAGCTTTACGGGGATAGTGGCCTAATCTTATTTTCTCCCTCACTAAATAAAAAGCAAAACTCGCTCCAAATTATACGCGGCGATTCAAATATTTATGATGGCCATGATGAGGAAGAGGTTGGAAGCGAGTTACACTCGATACACTTCAGCCTAAAAGGCTTTTTGTGCGCTTCCTTAGTTGTTAAGGCTTAGTTAAACTCGTTCAGAGAATGAGTTATTTCCCTTACAAGTTGAGTCCCTTCTCCAAGATGCTTAGCCATTTCAAAGATGAGGTGTCTCCTTTTTTCTTGAGCTTTACACTCCAGAATAAGATGAACTGCAGTTTCATCAGATTGCTTATAGAGACGACATATTGGTTCTTCGTCCTAAGGTATTTCTTGAACGCACCATGTCCACAGAGAAAGCTAGTAACTTTCCATAGGAGTTTTCTAGTTAATTTAATGAGGTAATAACTAAGATTTTTATTAGGTTCTTTTATTAAGATCCTGTAATTTTTGTTCCTAGGGATTCGGAACCATCTTTGAAGGGTTCTTCTCTTCATCGAATCCTTGTCTGTGATTTTAGCTGATTTGAGGCTCGTTCCACAGAATGATTCTGGATCTATAAATGGAGCATAAGTCCCTTTCTTGGCCAGAGAGTCTACTTTCACATTACCTTCAATACCTGTATAACCAAGTACCCAATATAGTTTAACTTTGTTGGTGGATTTGGGATTAAGTAACTTTTGATGACTTTCTCAGACCGGTTTTTATTTAAACTGGTGCAAGTTGAGAGCATGTAGTGCAGCTTGACTCTCAGAGTTAATATGAATCTGGTTCTTGTATTCTCTTTCACAGCACAGGCGTGCACATTTAAACATGGCGATCATTTGTGCCTAAAAAACCGTGGTATGGCTACCTTGACTCATGTAGTCATAGGTCTTTTTAGTAGCCTCAAATATGCCTGCTCCAGATTTGGTTTCAATACGCCAGTCATCTGTGTAGAATTGCAGAAGTCTTCCCTGTTTACCTGTAGGATTATCGTTACAGTTATTAAACTCTGTAGTGACTGCAAATGTCTTTGTCAATGAGGTTCTGTTAGATATATAGTCTGAAATTATTGTTAAGATTGGGTAATCCTGCGCTAGTTGGACAATGGATGAGTGACCATTCCTATGATGGTCCTCCCTTCACAAGCCTAAGCAGATAATTATATATGCCGTGTTTCTCCCTCTGCTAGAATGCAAAAATTAAATTGAATTTAATTTATGAACGCGTCTTAACTGCTGTGGTCATTAGTGTCCCATTCTATATTGGGCATGAAAGACCGGTAATTCTGCTCAGACGCCTCTTTATCAGACTTGAGGCTCTTTTACGT
Source organism: Deroplatys truncata (assembly GCA_030765065.1). NCBI lineage: Eukaryota > Metazoa > Arthropoda > Insecta > Mantodea > Mantidae > Deroplatys > Deroplatys truncata. The sequence goes on along the minus strand of CM060978.1, from coordinate 143,890,792 downwards.
GCCGTAAATCTACGACACGGTACCAACGGTCTTACTTCCCTTCAGAAGGAAGCCATGCTAAGGAAGAATGCTAAAGTCGAGTGGAGGTATTCCCAAAATTGCTTCCAAGGCCACAGTAGGTGTAGTTTTGAAAACTCCTGATATAAGAAGACAGGCTAGTCTTTGAAGACTTTTTTAAAATATTTAAATGCTCCCGGAATAAAAGTATATTTAATTAACTTATCAATTATCACTCTCACATCTTGAACATGTGTTCGTGGGAGCGTCAATGGATATATGTATACTCGCGCCGAAGTCAACAAAATAATAGAGCGCAAGCTTCATGTTTCTCCTCAATTTATACTAATTTTGACCCGCGCACTACGGATTTACATTTAGACTCGAACCCAGGTAGCATGACGCTATGCAGAACGTGGCTTCTCTTTTGTCTAGTGCGTGGTGACCACAACAAGGGTGTCCAAAAACTTGACTTACCCATTCCGGATTCACAGAAACCCGCAATTAGCTCAGAATCTTAATTATATTTATGAGTAATGAAATACTGCTTTACACTGCGCTGCACTGTGCAGATGCCTCTCTCTCTGCATGTTTCATAATAGCATTGAAGGATTGTTAAGCAATAGGACTGTGTGGTGGTAATGGATACCGACAAATTAACCTAACAAGTAAAATATTAGTTAGTTCTTTGACTTGCACATCCGATTTATTTTAACCCTGCAACAAAACGGCTCCCTCTATTTCTTTCAGATAAATATTTGCCCTTGTATTTCTTCTTTATTATTTTTAAAGATGCCATTTTTTTTAATTTGTAAAACTTGTTGCACTCAATGGGTTATACAGTTTTGTTAAACATAATCGAATGTGTTTATGAGGTGCTACCCAACGGAAATCTCGATGTTGGTTTTAAATATTTTGGTTATATTTAGATATTTGGAGATCACTGTGCCAACGCCTTTTGAGTCTTCGGGACGAGGAGCAGGAGGGATGCAAATATGACATAGCAATGGATTATGGTGTTGGATGGAGGACCTGTGTAACTTCTTGAAGCTGGTGCGGAGGATAGGGAGAACCCCGAAAGTCCTAGATCAGCATGCAGGATGGCTGTCCGAACATGCCAGGTGCTCCAGTAACCAGGCGTAAATATCTGTTTTGCATTCTCTGAATTCGGTCGATCTGTGAAGGCGAGGCAGATCCCCAGATAGAGGAACCGTACTGTCATATGAGTCGAACGAGGAATGTGTAAATAAGGCGTTTATAGTGCAGAGGTAACGCAGATTGTGCAGATATTAGATGTTTCACTTGATGGATCCAATGGCGGAGTTTGTACTAAGCTGGTAACATGGTTATTCCAAGCGAGCTTACTATCCAAGATAAGGACAAGATATCTGGTAAATTCTGATATGATTATTTGTACCTCTGGCATAAAAACAGACTAGCAAATTACTTTTCGTTTGTGTATGAACATGACAATTCTGGGTTTTGTGGGATTCATCAGGGCGCGCCATTATTTACATCACAGATGAACATCATAGAAAATTTGCATCTGAGCAGCCGCAGAAGCACAAGTCCCCGTACTTAGAGCAGCGATATAATCAGCAAAGTGGGCAGTAGTGAGACGAGGATCAGAGAGAAAACCAGAAGTGTTATGAGATGGAGAAATAGTCCCAGAACGCTGCCTTGTGGAACGCTGGAGTAAATTGCTTTGGACTGTGATTGCACACCTTCATACTTGAGCGAAAAAGTGCGTTTACTGAGATTGCATTGAACTATTCTGTATAGTATATCAAAAGATACGGTTTTAGTTTCAGGAGCAAGCCTTCATGTCATACTTTATCAAAAGCATTTTGGATATCAACAAATAGCCCAAGACATACTAATATTTCTTCAAAGGTGTCTAGTGTTCTATCAATAATTTGATGTAACTATTGCAGGCAAGAATGATGAGATCTGAAACCAAACTATGTAGCTGGTATAATCTCTTGAAGATGTGTAAGTAAAGACGGCAGTAGTAGTCATTCAAGTAATTTAGATGATAAAGGTAGAATATTTATGAGGCGATAGTTATGTGGATCATTTCGTGCATATTGAGGTTTGGTTTTCGGTACAACTATTGCATGCCTCCACTACTAGGGTAAGAGTGTGATTCTAAACATGGCATTGAAAATTTGTGTAAGAGGCACTAGTATCGTTTTAGGGAAGACATTTAGTAAAGGTTGAACGATCAAATCGTGGCCAGGAGCTTTCTTGTTGTTCATTGTATAGCACTCTTCACTTCAGCATAAGTGAAGAACTGGTGAAAACGGGACAGTTGCAAAAGTTGTGAAATATTATTCTGAAATTAATTATAAAGGTTAGTGCCACTTAAAAGATTAGGTTGGAACTGTTCAGCAACTATTTCAGGAAATATGTGCACTGTTTCTTCTAGAGTTGAAAGTCATTTATTTTCAATTATTAAGGGAGATTGCCTGTCAAATTGTTTGGTCAGGTATTCAGTATTTTCCATAAAGAGCCCCTTTATGCATTATATTAAGCGCCATTAGTTGGTTATTAACAGTAGCAGATCATTCGGCCTTTAAAGCTTCCCGCAAATCTCTAGTGGCTCGGTTGCTGTTAGTTTCGTATGGAGGATACTCAATTCTTTCCCATAATTTTCTACGTTTTTTTTTATGCAATGTAATATGAAAATATATCAACATTTTTGTATTTGTTGTAGACGGTAGGAATTTGTGAATTGCTCTCCTTGCCGCATATTGGATGATCAGTTGTAGCTCTATCGATATCGTGTGGTGATTTAAAAGGTACTTGCATATTAGTTAATGTATCAAGAAGAGATATGTCAAGATTCCAGTTGAAGGGATATTTAATAAGAATGGGCATGCTGCTATTAGGACTGTTTACGTTGAGGATGACTAAAACAGGGTAGTGGTCGGAGCTTAAATTCATGCAAAGTGTTGGATTTTAGTACACATTGGCAACGTTCTTTCCCATAAAGAAGTCCAGGATGTCCGGTGAACCAACAACTTCGAAGTGATCGGGGTTTGACGATTAGTAGTCTGAATGATGAATTCCCAAATGCTGCTCGAACCTCACTTTACAGTATTGTCACTGAACAGCTGGGATATCGAAAAATGTGTGGGAGGTGGGTGTCAAAACTGCTCACCAGTCAGTACAAAGAGTAACGAATGCGTAGTGCACGACAGCCTTTGGAGCGTTATCGACAAGATGGAGGTGCTTTGTTTTCCCACATTGTTACGGGTGACGAGACATGGATAGCGTACGTCAACGCAGAATCCAAACAACAGTCAATGCTGTGGCGCCGTTCGGGTTCACCCAAACCAAAAAAGTGTAAGCAATCGCCGTACACGAATCGCAAAATGAAGGCTGCCGTGTTTTGGGACGAAAAGGGCGTCCTTTAGATTGATTTCAACAATTACAGCTGACGTGTACTGTGCAACGCTTACCAAATTGATAGGTTTAGCATTTTATATTTTTTCTTTGAGATTTTGTTTCCTTTCTTCTTTTTTCCATCTTCTGTTTGAGTTCACCAACCTCCACCTCAACAGCCAGTCTTTTTGGTTTTTGGATATATTTTAAATCCCCCCAAATAAGAAGAAAATTGGCTGTTGTGACGTAGAAATCAACATACCGCAATTCTCTATCTGTTTAGCAGCTCATAGGTGGAATTTTGTTTTTTCTCGTGGCATCTATCACCCTCCATAGCTCAAGTGTGTTTTACTTTGAGGTATGCAATGCAAACAGTTAACATCAGCATATCATAAATGTACTTTGCATTTCTTTCCTGTGTTTTTAGTTTGTGTCGTATTCGAATGCCTCCTCGTGCTTATTTCATCCATTAATTCTACTCTTATGCTTGCATTACCTCCCGTATACATTTTCACCGGTGTTCCGTAAAAGCTTACATTTTTTCTTCCTTCTTTTGCCCCTTCACGCATTCGCACACCTCGTTCGCCTCATATCTCTCCGGACATTTTACCAATGTTCAAAATTTCGCAATCTATCAATCCACATCGCTGGCCACCTTTGCACCCCGTCATAGGCCTCAAACATTCGTAAACGTTTTTCACACCTTCACATTCATAACTGTTGCGTCAAATCTGCATTCCACCTCCTTTTCATAAACGCAAGTACAGTTCATCTTCAATTTATCATCCTTCTTATACGTGGTCGCATTCTTCAACCGCCCGTGTCCTCATCCACCCTAAAACTGCAACGCCCAAAATTCACGCAACTATCCTCCACCCACACCAGCCTAAAGCATATCACACCTGCCAACGCCAAACTCATTCCTATGATTCTTTCCATTCCGCACCCTCCTCGCCTCTAATACCCTCGCTCTCTCTCTCTCTCCCGCTAATGCTCCTTTTCAAAACCACAGACATCTAGAGCCCCTTACTGTCGACAAAAGGATGATTATTGCTGCTATTGGTCTTGTAAATCTACTAATGTATCCATCTGATGTGATTTTGGTGTGTGATTAGATGTTTACTGTAAACTTGTATTTGATAAATTCAGACGGTGTGCCAATCATTGGAACCAACCATGGCAACCCACATACATAGACGGCCCTGCTCCATTTATCATGAACTATCCCTTCTGTAAAATAGATTCCCATTAGGGGATATCAACTGCATAATCTATTATCAAAAAAACTAATTCGTCTTAATTGTTTTCCAACTTTTCCATGTTTCTTATTGCTTCCTCATTATTTTCCTTAATCAATGTATCCCGATCTCCACACCCACCTATTCAAACTCGATCCGTTGCACGTACCTAAATCGGCAGTTTCGTTTATGTCACAACTTCCGGTTTGGTACCGTACCAACTTCCGGTTTGGAATAAAAGGGATCTAGCTATAAAGCATCGTATTCCACCTAAAAATTCGTTGTCGAAACTTCACTGGAAATACATACTTTGAGGCCCATTAAACCCAAAAAGGCATTTTTAGTAAACCATTACGCGTATGTGTGTAGTTTTTTATGTGTGCCTTGGCTGTCCGTGCGTGTACCTATGAACAGCATAACTCAAAAACGAAATTTCGTTTAAATACGAGACTTGGTATCCCAGTTCGTCTTCGAAGGATGCAACACGAAGATTTTCAAGAAAATCTCCTAACCCAAACTACCCTTTCCCTGGAAACGTTTATTTGTTTTTTATTTTCTCAAAATTAGCTCTAACGATGTTGATTTTATTACTATATATTTAAGCTATTTTCATGACAAAATATAATACATATATAGGGTCTTTCAACAAGAGTGTCCTATCTTTGAACTTAAATAAAACGCGTTCTATAAATGATAGGTGTTTATTTACTTTTTTATTTTGGAACATAATTAATGTCATTACGTGTGGAACAGCACATCAGTTAAGTGACCGCCGCGACTTCGTTGGGTTGCGCTTATACGGTTGACCCAATTTTCAATGACAGAAGAACGTAAATTAGGTCCAACTTCACGAATAACAAGCGTGATGTTATTCATAAGATCATTTACTGTTTCTGGCTTGTTGACATAAACTCGAGATTTAACATAACCCCACAAGAAGTAATCCAACGGCGTTAAATCACATGACCTCGGGGGCCAGTTAACAAAACCACCACGGGAAATGATGAAACCTCTGAACTTCTCCTTCAAAAGATTGATTGTTTCGACAGCAGTATGACATGTGGCACCATCTTGCTGGAACTAGATATTTCTAAGATCCATACCATCCAACTGAGGCCAAAATAGTCCCTCATAAGAGCCCGGTATCTTTCATCATCGACAGTTAGAGCTTCTCCATCGTCATCTTGGAAAAAATATGGACCAATGATTCCACCATACCAAAATCCACAGTAACCTTTCGGTGATGAAGTGGTCGTGCTTGAATCTGCATTAGATTTTGATTGCTCCAATAGCGGCAATTTTGTTTGTTAACACAACCATCCATCCAAAAGTGGGCTTCGTCGCTGAAGATGATTTTTCGACAAAAATCCGGGTCAGCTTCCAATTGCTCCATTGCCCAGTCAGCGAATACACGGCGCAACCTATGGTCGTTGGGCTTTAGTTCTTGAGTTAACACTATTTTGTAAGCGTAAAACTTCAAGTCCAGATGCAGAATTCGCCAAGTTGTAGTCGGCGAAATCCCCAATTCTTGCGCTCGACGAGCAATTAGTTTATTTCCGTTCTCGCGTACACTCTCACGAACGGCGCCTATGTTTTCGTTGGAGCGCTTACGTCGGTTATGTATAGGCTTTCTTTGATATCGCTGACAGAACCACTTCTTTCAAATTTATCGATCAAACGTCGAATCTTTCTCTCGCAGGGACGATTATGCACACTGTAAACTTCACGCAATACACGGAAGGTTTGGCGGACAGATGATATGATCCATTTTGATAATAAATTTTCATAATTTCTACGCCTTGCTGAATGCTGTATGGCTCCATGTCCATTTGTCAATAACAACCGTAACCACGTGAAAAAATGATTGCTGTAACTCAATAACAACGGCAGCTATCACATGTTAAAAATAGAACACTCTTGTTGAAAGACCCTATATATTGAATTTTCTGGGAATAGCCTGTGAAGCCCTCTTTATTATGAATGACTTTCGTATAGTTGGTAAACCTAAGAGATAAACGAACTACACAAAAATTCTAGATCTTTTTAAAGCACACGATTTATGTCAAATACAATTTTTGTGGCGTTAACCATTTCCGAGATATTATTTGTTATTGGTTTGAATTTTCAAATACTTCATACTTTTCTCAACTGAAAATTTCTATGTTTGTTCTTTCTTTCTTTTTCGTATTCATACAAAAAGAACAGAATTTCAAAAGCCATCACATAGCATTGACCATCGCTTTACCTTACTGTATACTTCTTATAGCTACAACAACATGTATAAATGAATAATGAAGCTTTATCTGTATTAACAAGAAGTAGAAAGGAGAATAAGCTTTTGTAAGATTAGTTTGTAGAAGACTGAATAGAGAAAGGCATGTGAATCCACTAATAAAGTTTTATTAATAAAAGTGATTCTCTTAAAGTAACCAACTTTATGTAAAAGTAAGAGTGTGTGGAAACCCTTTACTACGAGCTATGCCGAAAGAGACTTTATTGCATATTTTAAGCAATAAAATTCACCGAGTAGCTCTGCAATTTATTGATTAAGCATGCTATCCATTACATTCAAGGGTCCCGGTCTACGCCTGGTTGGAGAAAGGGAAGTTAACAAAAATTGTTCTATATCTTGCTTAAAGTCTGGAAGTATGAGTGAGAGGGAATCTATGTGTTACTCAGCTTTTAATAACAAAAGTAATAACATTCAAAGATTAGCGTCAAAAGCAAAACGAGTGAACATCACTGTGGATGAACAATTATTTCAAGACAAACCACTGATATGACCTTAGAGGTTAAGAGTATCCGGTCTCCTGCTTTACTAATATTAAATAGTATATTTTTAATATAATATCCTCTAATGACAATGTTGAAAAATAACATGAACTGTACATTGGAGCGTTTTAATCATTTAAACAAACGGAATTCTAAGTTTATTATTTCTACTATTATTTTTTGTCTAAAATGGGAATGTTTGCATTATTTTTCCCTTCTGATACCAAACGTCTGTGAAATACCAAAAGTAAAAATAGTGCTGGTTTAAAATATGCAGATGAATGAATAAATGAACAGTTCAGAGGTCAATCCAAGTAGGTCATAAACATATCAACCTGAAAAATATAAGGATTTATTAGAATCGACAAGGAAAATTTCGAGTACAGAATACAATCATAAAACTATATTGCAATTACACATAAATAATTGCTCCAATTGATGCATTTGACTCTGGGTAGGAAACTGAAGTCATCTTGTATCTGTAAATACTTTAACGCCCCCCCAAAAAAACCTTGACTTATTATTTCTTGCTCTGAATTTTCTTAACAAATTCAATTAGGTTAAGGTATATATTGACATTTGTAGAAATATCCGCATTCAATTTTACCAATATTTTTCAATGTTTTATCATCTTCAAACTGGTATAAATAAATACACAATTTTAAATCATAGGATTGTGGTTTTCATTTGTTGTGAAAACAAAAAATTAATATTTTGCTCAAAAATGTCATTGTTAATATCAACTCCTTTGTGTAAATTCTGTATCTTATTCGCGTTCTATAGTAGTGGGATATAAGTTTCCTATTTTTGTGACAGTTTTATTTATAGTTGATGATATGAAGCGTAAGATATCGACTAGAAATCTATGCATAGCCTATGAAATGGTATTCTTTGCTTTAATATGTGTTTATTATGGTACCAGAAATAGCTTCAGCACGTGTGACTGAAAGAAGCATTACTACCAGGTCTTCAAGGATTCTTATAAAACGAAATTACCACTTATTTTACATAGAAGTTTTGCACGTGTACTGCACTGAACATTTTAGGGATTTTCAATTTCATGTCGTTACAAAATTATTACGCTTTGCTGAATGAGGGAAAGTTTTACAGGTTTCAACTTCAGGAAGATGGCAATTATGAATCAGAATATTTCTCAAAAGATTTGATCTCACAACAATACGCTTACCCTTATGCAGTAGGTAACCGCATAGTAACAAGAAAATCCCTCTTAGTTGAATTGGACGCTGAATATTCTGAATGCTATATTCAGAGGTATATCTTAGTACTACTCTCTAGTGGCACTTTAGTAAGTACTGACTTGCTTGATTATTCCTCCGAAAGATAATTTCTTAATGGTTTCTCAAGCATCGCGTAAGTCAAAGGTGAATTTTTATAACTTACTTGGATTACCTCTGAACCATCCAAATATATCCTGTAAGTTTGATCCAGTTCTGACAAACAGAAGATTATAAAAAGTCCATTTTATGGGATATAATACAACTAACGGGCTGTCAATAAATTCTAACACCATAATATATATGATTGGCATTCTACTCATATTCACCTTGAAACTGCAGTAATACAGTATGTGCATATTGTATATAATTGGAGAAGAATACTGTAAAATATGGCTAAAACAAAACAACAAATTGAAAAGTTAAAGGCCGCATATAAATAGGAAAAAATAACACTATTCATCTTGACAAGCTTAAAATTAAGTAGAATAAATAACAGTGCTTGTAATACACAAGCCACAAGCTGGAAAAATGCACAAAGACCAAGTTGTAATTTATTGACTGTTATGATATAACATGCTACAAATATTACTGCGAAATAAAATATGTAGGGGATTCATAAGAAAAGTTGATGTTGGAAGAAAAGCTTTCTCGATTGAACTCAAAATGAGAGAGGGATTTGTCCAAACATTTGGCAGAATACGAAATTTATCGTATAACATCGGGGAGCATATACACAATTGTGAATTATCATCATCATCATCATCATCAAAGGGAGCTCAGATGCTCAAGCCAGCGGACAGGATTAAGGCAATGTAACTGTAAAATTTGACAAAAAAGATTGTGAAAACTTCGATTTTTTTATTTTTTGCTTTTTCATTATACCTATAACCTGTACTTTCATACCGTACATTTGTTTTTTTCAGTATCAACCATTTTGAAGTCACAAATGGTATTTAATTGGTCCTTTATCTATCATTTAGATAAAGTACCGCGTGGAACTTTAAATTCCATTTTGCTCAATTCATGTTTACATTCTCTGCCACGTACGTATAGGTAGAGAAGATATTGTATACCACCCTAAAATTGATACCGTTATTTCACCGGAAATGCATGTTTTGAGGCCCCTTGAATCCAATAAAAGCATTTTAAGAAAAAGGTCCATGTGTGTCTCTGTATGTTTGTGTGTGTGTGTGTGTGTGTGTGAGAGAGAGAGAGAGAGAGAGAGAGAGAGAGAGAGAGTGTGTGCCTGTGAATAGTACAATCCAAAAACGAGAAGTCAGGTAAATACCAAACTTGGTATTTAGGTTCGACACCTTTCCAAGATGCGACACGAAGATTTTCAGGAAAATACCCCCTCCTCAAACTACCCTTTACATGGAACATTTTTCTAACATTTTTATTTCCTAAAAGATGGCGCTAACTACTTTGGTTAAAATACCATATATTAAGGATATTTATGTGACAATAAAATGTATATCTTGAATTTTCTGGGAATAGCCTGTGAAGTCTTCTTCATTCGGAAGAAAATTTTTATAGCCTTGTATAATTGATAACGGTTAAACGTACACGAAAACGTACTATACAAAGAATGTAGAGCTCTTTAAAACACACAATTTATTTCAAACAAGCTTTTGTGGCATAAGCCATTTCTGAGCTATCCCTTATGAAAGGTTCGAATTGTATATTTCTTGGTCATTCTCTTAAAGTCTTGTCAACATTTAATTGTTTCTTGCAATTGCATGGAAGCAGTATGGAATTTTAAGGCCAGTGTATAGCGTCCAGTTCTTAAGCATTTGACTATCGCTATTCCCTTTGTATCTAAATGTGTAATGTAGCTATTTCTGCAAAGGTTTATTTGGATTAAAATGCAGTAGATAGAACGATAAGCTTTAGTAAGAATAGTTTGTATACTCATTAATAAACGATAGAGGGTAGAAAAAGTCATGTAAATGTATCGCATCAGAACTTTTTTAAGCATCTTTCACAGTTCAAAGTGCTCCTTGGACCACGGGTTATAGCTTGTTAGCTTGAAGATTTTGTGAGAGCTTCAGGAATTGCGGATTTAAAAATTGGTGTGCATTAGTTAAAAAATATAAAGTAGTTTGCTGAAACTAATTATTCTTCTTAACTTACGTTGAGAATGTTCAAAAATACAATAACATATATGTAATGATTTTTCTCTTACACTAATTAAAATTAAGAAATATCTGTACAAGAGCTTTTGGTTTGTACCCTAAGCTCAAATAAAAATGTGGGAGCATTGCAATATACCGTAGGGACCAAGGAAAATTTCATGCTATCCTATCAAAAAGTGATTAATTACAATAAAAACCTAAATATCTTAATAATGGTTTGGCATAGATCGTTAAAATGTTGTATGCGCAGTATGTTTTATGTTCCAAGTGTATGGTAAAAGAATCAAAGCAATCAGAAGAAAATTGTGGATTTTTGGACTACATTGCCTTAATAATACATTATAGTTGAACCACTTTGGAAACCGAACACAATATTACATTCTGTTTACATACCTCAGAGATAGCGTCAGCCGGAATATTCCGAATAATTTTAAGAAGCAACAGTGTTACCACGTTTGTCGAACGTCCCTTTGTCATTCTTGCTCTGAGTCCACTACTCCTCTTCTGCTTCCCGCCATTAGATGGTTGCAGTTACATCTGGAGCACTTTGTTTAATCGATATTATGTGTATGACTCACTTCGCTTTTATGTGGCGGTTTCCTTGCCTACTACCTTTGATTGATAGAAAGCAGATGTTTCAGAAACAAGTGTAAAACCATTTAACTTTATTTTCTTCAACAAGAATGTGTGTATATCAATGAATTAATTGCATTTCACTGATTCAAGGATCCGCAATAGATATGAAAATCCATCAGAAATTACGCCGTCCCTCTGAATATAAAATATATTATGTTCTGTCTCTTTGGGAAGACAAAACAGGTGAACGTTCGCATCATATTTTTACTTTCTCTACTACGTATAGTAAGTAGGGGAAGTATTGCATTCCACCCAAAAATTCGATACCGAGTTTTCACCGGAAATACATGTTTTGAGACCCCGGAATCAAAAAAAAGCATTTTCTGGAAACATGTCCGTGTGTGTGTCTGTCTGTGTGGCTGTGTATGTGTGTTTGTGTGTGTGTGTGTGTGTGTGTGTGTGTGTGTGTGTCTGTGTGTCTGTGTGTCTGTGAACAGCATAACTCAGAAACGAACAGTCGGATAAACACCAAACTTGATATTTAGGTTCAGTATCTTCCAGGGATGCGACACGAAGGTTTTCAAGAAAATCCCCGCACCCCAGATTACCCTTTACATGGAACATTTTTCGAAAATTTTAATTTTCTCAAAAATGGCTCTAACGATTTTGATTAAAATACCATATGTTTAAGATATTTTCATGAGAAATGAAATGTATATCTCGAATTTTCTGGGAATGTCTCCAAAGTTATTCTTCATTGTGAACGACTTTTGCATAACTGGTAAACCATAAGAGATATACAAAATTTTACTACACAAAAAATGTATATCGCGTTAAAATACACAATTTATTTCATATAGATTTTTTTTTGTTGAGTGAACTATTTTCGAGAATTTGCTTGTTATTCATTTATATTTTCCAATACTTATACTTTTTCTCAAATTCGTTATTCAATTTTTGTTGTCCTGGTAATGCAAAGAAAACGGAATACTCTCCATAGCAACCAGCTCTTAAAATATTTGACTATAGCTTAAAGCCTACCAATTCCCCTTGCATCTTCAAGAAAATTAGCAATAAGATTGACATCTCGATATCTCCGTTAACATGAACCATATGGAGAATAAGCGTTTGTAAAAATAGTTTGTACAAGAGTAGAGAAAGTCATGTGAGTGTGACACATCAGATTTGTACTTTATCTACTGCTTACCTATAGTAAGTAGAGGAAGTATTGTAATCCACCCAAAAATTCGATACCGAGACTTCACCGGAAATAATTTTTGAGGCTCCCTGAATAAAAAAAAGTTTTTAGAAGTAAGTCAGAGGGAGAGAGTGTGTGTGTTTGTGTGTGCGCGCGCGCGTGCGTGCGTGTGTGGGGGGGACAGCATAACTCAAAAACGAAAAGTCGGTTAAATACCAAACTTGGTATATTTTAAGTTCAGTATCTTCCAGGGATGCGACAGGAAGATTTATAAGAAAAATCGCAAACCCCAAACTACCTTTTACATGGTGCTTTTTTATTATTTTTTTCTTTTTTTAATTTTTGGCTTTCTCAAAAATGACTCTAACGATCTTTATTAAAATGCGATATGTTTAGGATATTTGCATGGCAAATAAAATGTATATCTTGAATTTTCTGCGCATAACCTGTGAGGTCCTCCTCATTCTGAATGACCTTTTTAACTTGAAACTCGTACAAGATAAGGACAAACTTGCTAAACAAACAATTTAGGTCTCATAAAACACACAATTTGTATCTTTTTTTGGCATTAACCATTTCAGAGATATTCTTAATTATTGGTTTAAGTTCTCAAATACCTTAGTTTTTTAATGTCTTAAGTCACTTCGTTTTTTTCTTTTTATTTCTTTCTTTTCTTTCTTTCTTTCGGTTTTTCCCGTGGTCACGCAAAGAGAACGGAATCTGTAAGCCATCACATAGTGATCGGCTTTTAAAAGATTTGACTGTGGCTTAAGCCTACTGTATACCTCTTGCACCTATAAGGAAATATAGTATAATGACAACATTTCTGCAAGTCTTTATCTCGATTAATATGAAGCAGGTAGAAGAATAAGCTTTCGTAAGAATGGCTTGTAGGACAGTGAGTAGAGAAAATCATGCGAATGTAACATACCTATCAGAGTTTTAAACTTAGAGCCTTTTTACGCGCATATGGCTACAATGCCAGTCTGTAACATTATCAAAATAGATAAAGTGCCCATCGTTGATAGAGCTGAAAACATTCGGAAATATCTTTATTTCCGTATTCTTCTATGATAAGATATGAAAATAGCAGCTATATTAATCTGCTCAACAAGGATGATATCAACTGCTCTCCAACATGGCAAAAATAAGACATATTTTTAATATCTTATCTTCTCAACCTCTGTAACAAGCACAACTAATTTGAAAAATCTTGTAGTTCAAAACTGCCAATGATACACCACGTATTACTTCCTTTCATCACTTCTAAACTACAGCAAAAGAAGAGAGAAAAAAACAAGAGGAAGGCACAAAAGCTTGCGTTTAAAGAACTAGCTAAGAATGTAGATTTACCTGTAATAGAACTGTAATAAAAATGTTCCGGTAGTTTTCCACTCATTGGTGTAAATATGTATCATGGACTAAAGTACAGCTAAACACCTCATTTATACCTACATTTTTATTTCTATACGATAATTATACAGGATGGACCATTTAAGTTGAGACTGTACAATATCTCCAAATCTAAGCGTTGTAGAAAGACATGTCTTTAATAAAAGTTGCTTGATATTATGGGGAAACTAAGTGTCATTAGTTGTGTTTTGTTACACACACATACATACACACTAGTGCTATTCACAATTTTAGCTGCGAATTAAAGACTATTATTGTTGAAAGCGGGAGTTATTTATTAAGAATTTTCATATATTTAATGCACATAAAGTACAATATTGTGAGTAAATTTCCACTCCGCAATAGAGTTTTCATTTTGAATAGTGTTGTGGCCTAAGGGATGCATTCACGATGAGCATGTTTTGTACCATCATTAGTATTCCGGATCTTGCTGTTGAAGAATCCCTTAGAAGAATACCACTCCGCCGTATAAGTTCTCTTAAACGATGACTCATTATTAAACACCGAACATATACACAAAATAAAGCTGCTAGTTTTAGTTGCAAATAATGCTAATTTCTGTTGCCGCCATAGCACGTTGCTTTCCGCTACATTGAATTCTCTTCCTGCCTTTCGTTACCATTTTGTCCGCATAAGGAATCACTTTACGCTTGAAAGTAACATCTTAAGACATTCTTCAGTTTGTCCTCAATTTCCTGAGTACTTACTAATACCAACGCCCTTTGCAATCACAGGCCAACGATAAATGTAATAAAGTAGGGAAAGACAACAATGGATAATAAATTAGCGCACATCCGTAACAGCCTAGTGAGATGTTCCAAAACTGCTTGGGGCATTTCCTATCCTCATCTAATTTTTTTTAAGTTCCCTTGTTTTACCCAGTTTATGATACTGTGTTTTTACTGTTTTCGTTACCGCTTATCACCGCAATTACACATACACACACGAACACCTATGCCCATAGCGGGACTCAAACCCGCGACCCTCAGCTTGGCGGAGCGCCGGAGCTATACACTTCAGCAACCACCACGGCTACGAGGGCCGGCATCTAATGACGGTATACAATCATGCATTCTTTCCTTAATAATGTATGCTGCGGAGGTCTGGAGATCTCTATCCCCAAAGGGCCAGACTCAAATTGCGCCAAATTCAAAGATACTGTTTTATTTTTGCAACAAACGTACAGAACATTCTCCAACAACGCTCTGTAAGCAATCTCTTCTGCAATGTCCATAAAGCCAGCTGTTCACTTACATAACTACATCAAAGTCATCTTCAGAAGACAATCCACAAATGCAGTAATCTATACTAAAAAGAACAGAAATCCCAACAAGGTCCAAAGGTATCTACAAAGATAACCACATAACCATTGATACTACAGGAGCGGTAGGTAAAGCAGAAACTCTCATCTTCACAGACGGGTCCAAAACGGAAAACAAAGTTGGAGCAGGAATGGTGGCCGTGAAAAACTCGAAAGAGATTTTCATTGGAGTAAGAAGATTGCTCAGTCTTCCAGGTTGAGCTTCTGGATATTACCATAGCTGTGGAGTGGATAGAACAATGGAAAACCGGTACTTCAATGTCTGCTATACATGCAGATTCGAAAGCCGACCCTCTCGCTACCGCTAACAGAAGAGCAACTCACCCGCTGGCCGTTCAACTCAGAGAAAAAATCATCACTCTCAATAAGGCAAATAAGATTACTCTTCACTGGGTTAAAGGTCATGTAGGATTACGTGGGAACGAGATCCGACTACTTTGCGAAAATTGTTACCAGCCTCAAGACTACCTTAGATTACAAATCTATTCCCATAACTCAGAGCAAGCAGCTGTTAACTGAATATTACACTACAATTTGAAATTCCATCTATATCAGATCCAATGATGCCTCTCACACAAACATTTCATCCTCAACATACCTCACAGAGTGTCCTTATCTCTCTGGCCCATAGGTGTGTTAACAAGTTCCGGCGAACTACGGAACGATTTGGCACTCGAGACTAACGCGCCTTTGAATCTAATGCGCACCACAATTATTTTTACAGAAGAGGTGCGCATTTGCTTCGCATAAATGTGATATAATAACTTAAAGCTTGTGGTACTAGTGGTTGCAAGTGTAATTGGAAACAAAACCTCCAAAATAACTACAAGGACATAACCTCACGAGAACCAAGGAGCTCCGACGAACCAGTAACTGAAAGAGCCAAACCTAGAAATAGTGCAAGAAGGACCAGTCATTACAAGCCCAAGACAAAGAAGTAAACAAGCTGGTAACACAGAAGTTGACCCTTCACGCAACCTAGTATCAGAGGAGATAGGAATCGAAGAACACGAAGGAAGACAACAGAACAAGGAAAATAATGAGGAAATCCCTTGGACAACCGTAATAAGTCGCAAACAAAGGCTCAATGGGTTCTTACAGATTCACAAAACCTACATCAACCACGATTAAGAAGAACTCCAACCATTCAAAGAGGCACCGCAACAACGGGTAACCTGAAAGCAACAGAAAGAAACTTATGGATCTATGTTGGATGGCTAAACCAAGAAACCAGAGCAAAAGATATTACTCAATACTCTGATGAGAACGGCTTCGAAAAGGTCTCTGAATGCGAGGTGGTAAACACGAGAGGAACTAACAAAGCCTTCAAAGGTCCAGTAACTTTCAAGTATCAGGAAAGGGTATTTAGTCCTGACTTCTGACATAAGGCGTGACACTTTTGCTCTTTCAGTTTCGTCAGTACTGAGCTAAAACTCCTTCTCTGGAATGTAGAAGTATTAAGAGCCCTAATGAAAACCCAGGAGATAGCTTTAGTAGACTAAGACTGCTAATATTCATAGAAACTTTTCTTGTGGAACCAGTGGACATTAATGGTTACTATTCTGTACACCCATTTGCAGAGGCAGGGCAGGAGGGGAGACGCTCAGGAGAAGTATCAAGCTTTTACGAGCCATCCCTCGGTCAACTAATAAACAAATGTATTGAAGAGAACACTGTGATCATTATATTAAAACCCACGCTACAACGAAAACCGTAACAAAATCTATCTTAAATGCGCTTCAACGAATTGGCAGAATCATTCCTCCAATACTAGCAGATGACTTTAATTGTCGAAAAGACAAGCCCGGCAGGAAAGCCCTTGCTGTTTTAGAAATGCGGAAGAAGGATTCTCTCTTGCCAGCAAAGAGATAATACCACCTACATCGCCCATAATGGATCCAGTATGATAGACCTATATTTTACAGA
Source organism: Deroplatys truncata (assembly GCA_030765065.1). Lineage (NCBI taxonomy): Eukaryota > Metazoa > Arthropoda > Insecta > Mantodea > Mantidae > Deroplatys > Deroplatys truncata. The sequence continues at coordinate 143,873,591 of CM060978.1, read as the reverse complement.
GGATGGGAAATAAAAGATAACGAATCAGAAACATCTGTGAACGCCCATACGGAAGCACATACCGATCCAGACAAATATTGCCGCAGACTTCACAGAATCCAGGAAAGCAACTCGGCGATGGACACCACGTAAAATCGACACGATGCTGCTCAATACAAATTTGGACAAAGACGGTATTATGGCGGCCACTGAGACAAGAAACATCGACATAGCATTAGAGATGCTCGAGGCCGCGCTCATAAAGTCAACCAGAAAGAAATTTCCACAGAGAAAAAGTAAACTTTGGTTCGATGAAGAGTGCTACATACTCAGGAGATCAACACTAGATAAACTGCATAAATGTAGAGAAATTCAAACAGAAAAACGAATTGCTGTTGGAATTCACAATATCCTAGTGAAAGAAAAATACTCCATTTTTTAGAAAGAAGAACTTGAAACATATTAGAAGAGGAAAACACACCTTATAAAATACTGGAACACCGACAATGTAGTGTAAACTCCCAAGTGACGATGGAGGTATGGAAATAATATTTCTCTAGGACATATAGCAAGCCACAATTGCTCGAAGTGTGTAACAAAGTCGTAACAGAGGACATCATTATACCAACCACAGAAGGCATCTGGTTGGCCTTCCAGCGAGTTAAACAGCAAAAAGCAGCACGACCTGACAACCTGACTAACGAATTTTAAAGGTGTTACTACCATCTATTATTGAGATCTGATCAGCTCTGTTCAAAGAATGTATCAAATAGGAAATATTCCGAAAAAGTGGAAAAAGCCGAAATACGCCACAGATGCTTACCGTGGAATTGCGCCTGAATGCGCTCCCTTCCAAATCATCTCAACACACATCCTGCCACTAGCCATGATACACATGCCACAGGAGCAATACGTTTCATAGATGGTAAATCCACACTCCAGGCTATTGAGAAAGTACTTGCCAACATATAGGATGCAACCAGAATAATGGGAGGAAATCTCTTGGCCACCTTTGTCGACTTCACTAAAGCCTTCGAGGGTGTAAATAGGAACATCGTTATAAGAAAAGTTTCCGCTTTTCTAGGGCAACGAAACTCTGTCCTGGTAGAATTGAGAGCATTTTGGCGTTCAAGCTGCTACAGTCACCGACAGAGTAAGTCAATCTAGGCCCATAGTCTAAATAAACGGCGTTCTCCGAGGAGATCCCCTCAGCCCGATACTGTTCTTCATATTTACCCATGATGCAGTCAAAGAAGTTACGTCTGGAAAAATCACTATGCTTCTCCTCTCGGACGACAGGATTCTTCTTTTGTCGTCCTCCGTAGGGTAGTGGTTACCATGCTAGCTTCTATTTCCCGAGGTCGCGGGTTCAAACCCGGCGGAGAGCAATGGATTTTTTCAGGCGTAAAAATCCTTAGCATGGCTTTCTTTGGAAGGGAAGTAAAGCCGGTGGTCCCGTGTCGTATATTTACATCACGTAAAAGAACCTCAAGCCTGATAAAGAGGCCTCTGAGTAAAATTACCGCTTTTTCACGTCCAATACAGAATGGGACACTAAGGACCACAGCCGTTAAAGAGCGTCCATAAATAAAACAATAAGGATTCTTCTCTCGAAAAGTAGACCGGCCCTACAGGAAAGATTGAAAAAGTGTCACAAAGAAATGATTTACACATAAACACCAACAATACAAAAGTAATGAAGTTCAGAAGAGGAGACAACATCGCCAGAATAAACAACTTTCACTGCGAAAATGATAAGTTAGAGTTGGCAAATTCTTACAGGTACCTCGGATTAACACTTCAAGACACGGGGAAAACTTTCAGGAAGTATATCGAAGAAAGATGCACAGCAGCCACAAAAGCCATTTTTGACGTTAGGAAAAACATAACAAATTATCCCTTGACACATCCCTGAGACTATTTCACTTCAAGTTTGCCCCAACAGTATGTTATGCAGTCACCAAAATTTGCACTCGCTTTACACCCGCAAATCTAAGTAGACTGGAGACAGTGAAAGCAACCTACCAACACAGAGCCCTTCGACTATCCCCAACGGCAATCACTAGGCTCGTCTATCTTTTGACCGCCACAGACTTCTTCATCAGGGAGGTAGCAATAAAGAACAATCTGTTGTATACACCAGCATACGAAGCCCACATTAGAGGAAGGGAAGAAAAGGCATTAGCAATAGATTAAAGCCATGAATTCAGAAGAATGGAAGGAACCAAATTTCCAGCTCCGAAACGTGTATACAAGAGCGGCAATACATGGCTTTCACTTCAGAAGCTGCAACCAAAGAGGATTTCACCAGGCGTCATTTCAATGTTCCTGCATCCTATGTAGACAACAATGCGTGTAGTATCATCTACTGGTCTGCGAAGCTAGGACAAATTCGATATCATTTTATGCAGATGGCAAAAACTACATAATTAATAATTTCTTGCACACAGTGATTCGGAAAACTTGTTGACAAAGCCAGTGGTGCCGTCTTTTTTTAGCAAGTAAAGATCTGGTGACATGGTTACTAACACTATGATCAATGTACCAATGGCAAATATGCGCTTTCTTGGGTTTAACTGCTACAAATGTAGGTGGCTAACTTTGTCTTGCTTCACAATTTTCGCATATTTCATTTAACAGGTCTACATTAAACTCTGTAATAGATTTATTTTAATAATGTTACGACCTAATGGACTTACATCTTTTTCACAAATATTTAGTTCTTACATTCGATTTCTGGCTCTTACTGTTAAAGAATCCCTTAACACTATACCACGCCGTCATGGACATCTTCTAAAATAATGACTCATTATTAAACAGACAAATAACACAATGAACAGAATATAAAAATATAACAACACCTTTATGCTTATGGCACCATCTTCCTTTTAGAGGAAAAACATTAGGTGACATTGTCACCAACGCTATGATCAACATATTATTAGAATTTAATATTTTTGTGACACTGTAGAGACTGAGTATCAATTGATATGCTTCTCTTAGTCTTTAAGATTAAAAACATTAACCATGTAAACCAGTGTAACAAAACGATCAGAACAAAATAATTTAGTTTTAAGCGCATACTTAGTCTTAAACGTGTGGCACCGTCTTCTTGTTATCTGATAAACATTTGGTGACATTGTATCAAACACTGTGATCAACACATCAGTGGTAAATAAACACTTTCTTCTATTTGATTGCAACAAATGTAGATTACTATGAGCTAAAAACAGCAAATTGTTGTAAAATTGACGATATTTTGCAGTAACACAACGAACGGAACAAAATTATTTAGTTTTAATTGCATATTTAGTTTTAAGCTTGCAACAACTATTCTTTTTAGCGAATAAACATTTGGTGACATGGTTACCAACGCTGTGTTTGATTTCCACAAATACGAGTGTAGGTGGCTATGAACTTTAAACAGCCAATTGTTGTGATATTGACACATATTTTGCAAATATTCTGGCAATTAACGAAGTCATTTTAGAATTTAATACTTTTGCTACATTTTAGAGACTGGGCAGTTACGATTGGTATGCTGTTCTTAGTCCGTTCTTTCTGGATTAATGCCTAAACTCATGTAGACCTTAAAATTGCAGAGTATATATTACAGGGTTAGCTTTTTAAACCCAAATGAAAATTTAATGAATTTCATTTACCTTTCTCCGTCCGTAATGAAATTATTGTACAATGATCTAGAATATTTTGCGGTATACTCGTGGAGGGAGAGCATAACTCGCAGTATGTCCGATATATTAATATATGAATTAATATATGAACTATGGTAATGTTGTTAAATATCTGATGTTTTAGTTGTTACTCGTATTGTTTATTTTTATTTCTTGCCACGGCTGCTGTTATTTGGGTTTCTGGTAGAGCTTGTATAACTTTGCAGGGTGTGATACGGGAAGGAAGGTAATAAGTAACAACTAAACAATTTATTAAGTTATTGAAGAACACTATGCTTTAATGACACACGCATTGACTGTCTTATTAATAATCTACACAGTTCTTAAGTTAGTTGGAGCTGTAGAACGGTCAAGCCCTACCCTGTTCGTAAGCCAAACTTGCGGTCGCTGAGCAATCAAGTATGTTATACGTGCTCTAGAAATAATTGTAATATTTATCACACGTTCCTATAGACCTTTAAATCGATAACCTTTCACCGTTCCTACTACATTATAAGAAGTAACTAATATCGCCTGCTTCTGAGAGCTTACATGTATCTTATTCACATCGCAGCACTTTATACTCAACCGCCCTGGCTGATGGAGACGCTAGAACTAACATTTCTCCCCTTGAAGATTTTAAACATATTCTTCCTTAAAATTTCATTGTCTGTCTTCGTTCAGCTTGGAACCTTCCAGAAGACTTACCCGGCTATTGTTCTACGTTTGCAAACATATGGCCTCTCTACAAACATATGTTGTTTTCGCTTGTCGCCTCTTCTATTTCACAAAGACTCAAGGTCTGGCTTTTATGACTTTCCTGTACAAGTCCTTTTTGCCTGGGCCCTAATTCTAGCACAAAGATATGTTTGTCGGCTTTTAACAAGAATTCCACAGCTCCAGCTACACTTGCACATACATAAAACTTATGCCTTAACTTCTATTTATACAACAAGTATTTTTCTTATTAATACCGTTTCACATTATAATTCACATTATTATATATATGGCATATATAACCATAGTTACTGTCTCAATTTTTATGGTGAATCCTCCCCATCACCCCTTATAATTATTGCAATTTTATAAAGGTCCGGCTATCCATAATAAAGTATGACAAATTTCCGGATATTCACGCAAAAGGATATGAAACATTCGGCGGAACGTCTGAGTTCCTTAGCCTCTCACTACGATCTCCCAAGTTCTGAAAATACTGCATAGCCTATACCTGTACACCCTTTGGCAGTTGAACAATCATCGGTCGGAATGTCGAGTAAGTTTTTAAATAATTACAGCAGGTAAAATGTTAAACCTTTGTACCATCTCTTTGGTCCCATAGTGATTTAATAACATAAAAGCTATTTTTTTTCAAATAATACACACATCCTTAGCTTATACAACGAAACAGAGGTGATGCTGGTGAACATGAAGATTCCTCACTCCCAGGCCACTAAGTAAACCGCATTAGCAAATACACATAGTCTACGACCATCGAGAAAAATAAGCCTCTCTATATTCTTAATTATAAAATATCGCTTGACTGTTTCTAGTGTTACTAAACACAATTTTCTTTCTTCATATAATCCTGCTAACGATCTTGATTATTGAATTTTCTTACTGGAGGATAATTAAAATATTGGCAATTGCAGATTCCATTCTCTTTTGTTTTGATGTGTCTTAGTTGCTAAATCGTGGTCGTCTACATATTGTACGTATAATATATTGCTTGCAATGAAATTTCTCAGGATAAAGGAAAGGAAAACCCGGGAAAACCTCAAGAAAGGAAAGAGAAAGAAATAAAACAAATACCTTATGTGTTAAACCACCCTAACCGAAATTCGAACTCGGAAACTCTTGAATTTGAGGTAGACACGGTACCATCCCACCACGCTAAGGGGCTAATAACTTCAATTTTGTTACCCAAGCTTGCGAGCGGACGGTAACAGTTCACGACTTCCTTGTTCAGTTCCTGTCATGAAGACAGCCACATCAATATAAATCCAGCACGCCGTTTCCAGGAACGGGAAAGGAAAAGCTGAAACTTGACCAATACTCCCGTTTCCGTTCCTAGACCCTCACTAATTGTGAATGCTCACATTGTAATTAACGTATTTTAAGCGTGACGTTCCGTTCTATTTCCCGTTTCCGATTATTGTGAATCAGCCATAAACGCTCAACATTGCTGCTCTAATGAAAGATAAAACAAAAGGATTAAAAGGTTTATTAATTAAAGAAAGCTTGTTAGAGATCTCTAGATATCCCAATTGGGCCCACAAGTTAACATAAACTGTATAGATAATTAAAAGGGCGTTTTTAAAATAAGTAGTGTTTTAATATTTTGCCGCTGTAGTCGCGATTTCAGCATACTCGATCACTTCTGCCATTCATTAGGAAGCAAGGCGCAGCTGTAAGCGATCGTCGCTTTCTGTTTTCCTGTTGTTAGAGCGTTTCAAAATGTTCAAAACTGTTGAACGACCCGTCGATTGTGAAGTCAGATCAGTGTTTCGTTTCTTGAATGTAAGAAATGTTACGCCAGCAATCATTCATGCCAATTGTGTGAGGTTCATGGGGAAACAATAATGAGTAATGGAATGGTGAGGAACGGGCAGGTCGTGAAAATGTGCGTGATGATTTGGTGCAAGCTAAGGAAGAAAACATTCGTGAGGACTGTTTCTTCATCTGAAAAAGTTCCTTGGTGGAAACATTTCAACGACGATGATGATGTGAAACATGAAGTGCAGACTTGACTTTCATCAAGCCGGCATCATTCTTTGACGAAGGCATACAAAAACTGGTTTACCGTTACGACAAGTGCCTGAATAATGACAGCGACTATGTGAAGAAGTAGTGTAAGTTAATGATAATAAAGTATTTGGAAACAAATGGTGTTATTTTTTTTAAAAAAAAACTATCGGTACTTTAAAAACACATCCCGTACAATTTAACCTCTCCTTGAATAAGTATTTCGACTCTAATAGTTTAATACATAAGATGTAGATGCAAGAGATATAACTTTAGAAAAATGAGTGGTTTCCTTATCGAGATTTAGATTTTCTGTTACTTTTTCTAGCAGCTATCCATAGTAAGTAGGTAAAGGGAGTATTGCGTTCCTTAAAAAATTCGGTATAAAAGTTTCATCGGAAACATGAATTTTGGGGTTCCCTGAATACATTTTAAAAATCTGATGTGTTACATTCACATGACTTTCACTACCGTCTATAGCTTATTAGTGGGTATCCAAACTATTCTTACTAAAGCTTATTTTTCTGTTACATTTTAATTCAAATAAACATTTGCAGAAATAGCTAGATTACACATTTCTTACAGATACAACGGGAACAGCGATTGTCAAATCTTTAAGAACTGGATGTTCTATGCTGATCATAAAATTCTATACTGGTTTCATGCAACCGGAGAAACAACTGAGTGTTGAAAAGGACTTTTGAGAGAATGCCCAAGAACAATCCGAATCTTTAATAACGGGTATCTCAGAAACGGCTTACGCCACAAAAACAAACGTATTTAAAATAAAGTGTGTGTTTTAAAGAGATCTACATTTTTTGTGTAGTACGTTTCGGCTATCGCTTAAGGTTTACCAGTTATAGAAGATTATACAAAATTTCTTCCAAATGAAGTGGGCTTTGTAGCGGGAACAATGGCACAAGCAGAGATGTGAGGGCAAATGTTTTCATACAACGCGGAGAGAGCCAATCAACTTCGCGCTTTAAAATAGCTATTCTTTCTATTAATATTAATGGAAATAATGTGATCAAATTGTAAATATATATATATATATATATATATATATATATATATATATATATATATATGCGTGTTAAACGTTAATGGAAGCTAGCTAGCCGTGCGGGAGGGGGAAGTCAGGTATAAGAAGCCAAGCGGTAAAAGCTGGAGACTTCTCCAGGCTCCAGATATCACAGGTCCTAGGCTAAACATGGCTTGCAGAGACGTGAGTGAGTGAGATAGCTAAAGGTTTGGACAGTAGCGGAAAGTTCAGACGTGACACAAGCAGAGATGTGAGGGCAAATGTTCTCATACAACGCGAAGGAGAGAGCCAATCAACTTCGCGCTTTAAAATAGCTAAGAGAAAAACAGCGTCGTTTGCAGGATTTATAAAAGACAGTGCCCAGAGGTTCATGTGGCTCTCGAGATGGCGAAGAGGAGACATCGGAAGTAAGCCGCAGCTGTGCGGGAGGCAGCAAGTTCGTCTGCCGCTCTCCCAGCGCCAACGCAGCCTAGTACTTCCACAACAGCCACGCCAACTCCACTAGCGCTAACAGCACGCCACCACTGCAGCATTCGCATATGCCCAGCCATTCGCTCGCCATCGGCTGGAATCAACGCATCACTTTCCGCCGGCGTCGCTTCCAGAGCAAGAGCCGCATCAGCGACAAGTCGGACTACTCCGCAGGCGCCAACGCAGCCAAGAAATCACCGGCAGCACCAATATAAACGCCTCTGCGACCATTCCACCAACTTACAGCCAGCCATCGACAAATGGTAACTCCGCCGGCACTTCAGCTCCACCTTCTGAAACCGCTATCACCCTGCACGGGCGCTTTAACACCGTTGCAGTTAGTTTACATCGTCACCTGCCAACGCAGCTTCTCTAGGAGGAGGTCCTACGTCGCTGGCCTTCGCTGATCTCCGCGACCAGAATTGTCAACCACCACGGATCTGTACCACTGGTGCGCCTCGTGTTCCTGAACAGAGCGCACTAGATACCACCTTATCCCAAGGTGTGACCCTTCTCGGTCACACCATAAGGATTGAAGCCAGAAGAACCACTTGGGCGCCACCGTTCTGCCATTGTTTCCAATACGGCCACACGGTGGACCGCTGCTCTTCACCGCCACGGTGTCATTACTGCGGCGCTCCCAGCCTGACGTCGGCCTGCAAGCAGCATGACATTACTCGCAGAAGGAGGTTCTGCGCCACCTGCTGCAGGACCAACCACTTCACCCGGCAGGCCTGCTGCCCACTATATCCGAGACAACTCCTCCAACGACCGATTCACATCAGCGTCACTTCCGCCGCCTAGGCGTCACCACCAGACCGACATACCAAGCCCAATTACGGCCTTCACCACCGATACCAAAACAGCTGTCAGCAAGACTGTCACAGACCTGCTTGCAGCATCTGCCGCTATCCAGGCAGATGTATCAACATTAAGCCAACGGCTGGAGGCACTACATCAACCACCAGTGTGCGCCTCTCGGCCGTCGAGGCTACAATCGCAGCTGTTTAAGAAATACGCAGCCTCAACACGCCAACTCAACAAACTGCAAACACACCACACAGAACTACAAGACACCCTAAGTAGGAATGGGGAACCGTGAGCCTCATTCCGACCGGCAACTCCACACACAACAGCATTGATATCCTCGCATCTATCCAAAGGAAGCTATACCGGATAAAAGAAAAGACCACCGCAGAAACCTCTACAATACCTCAAATCAGTCATAACAGCAGATTCCAACACCTACTGAATGAGTAACTTCCCAGCTAAGCCACCAATAAGCACGAACGGTTGGTGCCAGAACCATTGATCATGGTGCCGGACCCCCATCGCCACACTCGGCCTCGGCCGTTTTAATATGATCCACCTCAAAATTTCGGTTGCTTCAGCGGTACCGGACTTAAAACCGATATAAGTATCATTAAAAGAGTCACCACCAATAAAATCCTGTCCCAAGCCCCCATTCCTATCCCTACCCAACGCCCTGAACCTTGTAATGTTTTCCCTTACACCTTTATTCCTGTTTTCCCTAAAACAATTAAAAAAACTCTCGCGTCCGATTTACTTACTTGCGTCAGGGGGTGAACTTCACGCCACTTTGATGGCGGAGCGTGTGTATAAGCTGATAGGAATTTAGGAAATATATAGTGTGGGAGTGGGAGGTACAGCTTTGCAGATAGGTCCCATAAACCTGCAGTATTTTTAAGAAAGAGATCATGCCTAGCGGCAAACAAGTTTTAATAAACTCAAGTTAAAGTGAAACTGAATCTTATTTCGTCTCCTGTTCGCACGTCCTAGAGAAAGTTAAGAGTATAGGCCAACAAAAGTGTTGTAGAGACCATATATTACAACACATCAACGCCCACACCTGAAAGGAAGGAAGAAAGACAACAGGCAACCGAGAGGTCAGTCGCAACTTCACAGACTATTCCCAGAAATTTCAAGATATAAAGATTATTTGTCATGTAAATATCTTTAATATGTGGTATTTTACTCAAAATCGTAAGGGTCTTTTTAGAAAATCAAAGTTTTCAAAAAATCTTTCATTTAAGAGGTAATTGTGGAGGGGGAATTTTCTTTATAATCTTCGTGTCGCATCCTTGGAAGATATTGAACTTAAATATGAAGTTTAATACTTTCCCGACCTTTCCTCTTTTATTTATGCTGTTCACAGACTCACACACGCGGATGTCGTTGTCCTCCGTGGTGTAGTAGTTACCATGCTAGCCTCTAGTTCCCGAGGTCGCAGGTCCAAACCCGGCGGAGGGCGATGGATTTTTTCGGGGGTAAAAATCTTTAGCGTGGCTTCCTTCGGAAGGGAAGTAAAGCCGGTGGTCCGGTGTCGTAGATTTATGGCACGTAAAAGAATCTCAAGTCTGATAAACAGGTCTCTGAGCCAAATTACCGGTCTTTCAGCCCCCAATATAAAATGGGACCCTAAGGACCACAGTAGATAAAGAGCGTCCATAAATAAAGCTCAATTTTTAATTTACGCGGAAACGTTTCCAAAAATGTTTTATTTGGATTCAGGGAGTTTCAAAACGTGTATTTCCGGTATATCTCTATATCGAACTTGTGGGTGGTACACAACACTTCCCCTACTTACTATACGTAGTAGAGAAAATAAGAAGAATCATTTTTAGAAAATGGTCCGCGCACGCGCGTATATGTGTCTGCTCGCGTCTGTGAACAGCGAAACTCACATTTAAGTTCATCTTATAAGCAGCACACACGGTTTTCAACAGAATCTTCCTGCACCCCATACTACCATTTATGCGCAAAATGTTTCGTCATTTTGTATTTTCTCAAAAATAGTTCTAACGATTTTGATTAAAATACCACATATCTAAGATAACTATATGACTAACAAAATTTATATCTTGAATTTTCTGGAAATATTCTGTGAAGTCCTCTTCATTCGGAATGAACTTCGTATAATTTTGTATAACTGGTAAACCATAAGAGATATATAAAACCTTACCCCACAAAAATGTAGATCTCTTTAAAGTACACAATTTATTTCAAATAAATGGCTAAAATTATCCATTCCTGAGATAGAAGAATGTTATTAGTTTGAAAGTTTCACTACTTTTTATCATTTTCGAAGTGCTATAGCATTCAATTGTTTCTCGTGATTTCACGTAAACGATAAGGAATTTCAAAGCCAGCATACAGTGACCCGTTTTTTAAAGATTTGACTACCGCTTTAGCCTCCTACATGTACCTACAATGAAACGTATAATGAAATTATTTCTGTAAATGTTTTGTCTCGATAACATGAAGTAGATATAAAATTAAGCTATACAAGAAGAGCTTTAGAAGCTATAGAAAAATAAACAATATTGCTAGAGAAAGTCATGGAAATGCAACACACCAGAGCCAAGTAAACATACTTCTTTTGACGTTAGCCATTATTCCTGCTAATGGAATTGCTATATCACAGTAACAGAGAAATAAAAGGCAACAAAAGAAATTAGTTGAGGTTACTTTTGAACCACTCGCATATAATTATCACATAATATGAAAGCTTACTGCCGCTTCTTAAATATATGTATTACGTTTTAGAATAAATGAATAAACACATGCTGCAGCTGACGTGTTTGTGGTAAAAATACTGATAGATACGTTGTTTCAGGTTGGGTTGTACGAGTGTATATTATGTAACTGTTGCTCCCAATCTTGTCCTGCCTACTGGTGGCACTACGACAAGTTTTATGGACCTGCTGCTCTACTTAATGTAAGTAAACCAATTTTTTATTTTACAGTTCTGTTTGAAATACTGTTTTTGTAGTTATCAGCCATAATTACATACCAAGCAGCTTTTAAAATCAGGAAATGTAATTAGCCCAAAATTTTAAAATACATGAATTTTAACACAAACTGAAATGTGGATGTTTACTTTAATGATGTTGTTAAATAGGTGTTCTCTCTTTCTCTACCACACACCTATGGTACATATAGAGTTGTGTTTGTGAATGTGGGACACTTCACCAACTTTGTGTACATGTCTCAGATCTCAGCTCGCTGTGAGATCTCATGAACATAACCAACATAGGTACAGTATTAGTAAGTTAATTGTACTAAGCTTTGCTTATATTAACATTTTAGCAATGTATATCTGCTCAAGTTTTTCTTTGCGTCTTCAATATATAACTACATGTTATTATAAACAATAAATTTGTAAATAAGACTTAAAGCTATGTCATAATTAATAATATAATTAAATTTATATTATCATTGTGTTTACTGATATCTCCTCTCTCTGCCAATTTAAAGACACAACGATAAATAATTAGAAAGCTTCTCCAAATCATATAGCTGCAACATGTCATCTCTCTATTCCTTCGCATTGTGTTTTTAAGCGGAGTCGAAATGGTGGTTTTCTTGATTATTTCATAATTCCGGTTTTAATTCCATGTGAATACCTCATATCTTCCGCTCATTTTGGTATAACTACAATTTTCTACACAAATACCCTATTAGCTTTGAAACTAGTTGGTACAAAGTACTGCAATTTATACCATACGTAGCTAAACGAGTTTTATTTTAATGAGAAATTTTTATTTTTTAAATTAAATACCATTATTGTTCAATAAAATGTTAAGCTCATATTAAATAGAGCATAGCTTTGCTTCTGACAAAGGGAATTAGATTTTTTTTTATCAATCAACTATAAGTCAAGTAAGCTTTGTCCATAGTGACAACCTGTATATACAGTAAGCTGTATAAGCAATAACAAATGTTATCAATATATCGATAAACAATTAATAAATATTGCCGAAAATGCTTTGTAAATTTCCAATTAACATTGGCAAAATAGGACATTTCAACTCTCCTTAAACATATTCTCACTTTAAACCCCTCTCTTTGGGTGAAACAAAAGAAGACCATAAGTAACATTTTGATATTAACCAAAGAATCTGGGAGCAACCTTGCTACTTTAAACAAGAAACTAATCTTTACTCACTTCCTCGGGTGCAACGTCCTCACTCCAGACCTGTTATTTCCGCCATGTGTAACACGTTGAATAATACAATGAACCTATCACAAGCGCTCAGCTGTTTCCGAAGGCTGATCCAATGGAAGCTGCTATGCTAAACACATCGGTTGTTTTCCACTCGAGTCACACACAAACATGGGCGCTACAGACAAAGTTTTAATTGCACTATATTGTTAACTGCCAACGGCAGTTCTGACGTAAATACAATTTAACCACAGCTTAGCATTTACCAGCCAATATGATGTTCTGTGATCAAAGCACCAAAGCAAAGCGCTAGGAACATTCAGCGCTGAATTCCTATATTACAGCTACCATAGCGCGAATTCAGTCGGTTACTGTAGCATCTCCATCATCCTCCTCGGTAATTTTCTATCTAAAGCATACATTAGAAAACGTAAGCAAATATAATGCATTTTACCTGCACAGCGAACATTTCAGCGTTTAATCGGCAAGTGAGTTACTATTCTATTAAATGCAACTTGCAATTATAAAAACGTAACAGCATAAACTAAAATATTGTAAGGGTGAAAAATATATTCAATTTTGTTGTATTTCTGTATACAGTAGAATCCATTTTAACGATTTTCAGCGGTACCTATCAGAAGTGTTTACCTTAAAAGATAATTTTCCTTAAATAGGAGTTTGAATAAATTGGGCGTTATATTGCTAGAATTAAGTTATGCCTTTGAATTGATGTAATTAAAATTTTAAATATGTAAGCTACACTTAACAAATTAAAGATGATAGAATTAAACTTTTAAAAATTAGTAAAAGATTCATCAAACTAGGTAAAAAATAAACACAATATGACACACTATAAGAGAAAATACAAATTTTTACTTGTGTACAAACTAAATTATAATATTTTACGAACTGTATACACAGTTGTCCAAAAAAAAACATTTACATAACAGGACTGGTGTGAGCTCAACTCTCAACAAATACTTAAAAATTACAAGAGAGCATAAAATATTTTTGGCGTTAAGGCTTTCAGGTTGATTCTTCAAAATTACCTGAAAGTAACAAGTTATCAAGATAAGGTACAGTCCTTTACTTTTTACTTTCTCTACTACGTATAGTAAGTAGGGGAAGTATTGTATTCCACCTAAAAATTCGATACCGAGATTTCATCGGAAATATATGTTTTGAGGCCCCCTGAATCCAAAAAAGCATTTTTGGAAACATGTCCGTGTGTGTGTCTATGTGTCCGTCTGTGTGTGTCTGTGAACAGCATAACTCATCAACGAACAGTCGGATAAACACCAAACTTGATATTGAGGTTCAGTATCTTCCAGGGATGTGACACGAAGGTTTTCAAGAAAATTCCCCCACATCAGATTACCCTTTACATGGGACATTTTTCGAAAATTTTAATTTTCTCAAAAATGGCTCTAACGATTTTGATTAAAGTATCATATGTTTAATATATTTTCATGAGAAATGAAACGTATATCTCGAATTTTCTGGGAATGTCTCCAAAAGTATTTTTCATTGTGAACGACTTTTGCATAATTGGTAAACCATAAGAGATAGACAAATTTTTACTACACAAAAATGTAGATCGCGTTACAATACACAATTTATATCATATACATTTTTTGTTGAGTGAACCATTTTCGCGATATTGCTTGTTATTCCCTTAAAGTTTCCAATACTTATACTTTTTCTCAAATGGGAATTCGTTATTCACTTTTTTTTTGTCCTGGTAATGCAAAGAGAATGAAATACTCCACATAGCAACCAGCTGTTAAAACATTTGACTATCACTTAAAGCCTACCAATTACCCTTGCATCTACAAGAAAATTAGCAATAAGATTAACATATCGATATCTCGATTAACATGAAGCATATGAAGAATAAGCGTTTGTAAAACTAGTTTGTACAAGAGTAGAGAAAGTAATGTAAGTCTAACACATCAGATTTTTAAAATAGTACAGCGGTTTAGAATGCTCCCACTTTCCCTGATGCCTTACAAAGAAAAGCTGTTCGATGTAGTTGATGCTAATTAGCCTTACTGCACCACTAAAGAGCAAGATAACATCTCCCCGCCTCCAGTTAGGAGCTCCTGTGGAAGAACTGTAAAGGAACTCCTCCTCTTCTTCTTCTTCCTGCTCTCCCTCCTCTTTCAACACATCGCAAATATCTGCAATATCCTAGTGTGTTGCAGAAGTGAGAATTTCATCATCAAAATTAAGAAATAGTTCAAAACTTACGTTTGTGTCCTAGAGCATCTTCCAGTCTTCTTGCACACTCGCTTACTTCAGAAGAGGTACCATCCGTAGAAGCAGTTGCAGTGGTGATAGGTGTTACCCTTTGCCAGCTCCTACAAGCATGTGCAATTCCTGTAGTATTTTCAGCTTCAGTTTCTCTTTTCTTCAACAAAGGAAGTGGTTCTCTGCACCAGAGAATGCTATATTTGGCCTTTAAGGAACACATTATTCTCAAATCTAGAGGTTGCAGACGATTGGTACAGTTTGCCGGATGAAGGAACGCTTTAACGTTTCTCAAAAGCAATGCGTTTATCAATAAAGACGACTTATCTTCTTTTGGAACCCAATTTAGAGTCTATATGACGTATACTTTTTACTTTCTCTACTACGTATAGTAAGTAGGGGAAGTATTGTATTCCACGCAAAAATTCGATACCGAGATTTCACCGGAAATACATGTTTTGAGACCCCCTGAATCTAAAAAAGCATTTTTGGAAACATGTCCGTGTGTGTGTCTGTGTGTCTGTGTGTCTGTGTGAGTAGTATAAGACCCGGATGAGCCAATTGGATTAACGATAATCCTGCCGCTAGGGGCGCTAGTGTCGCTAGTGTCGCTGCGTGCGACGGCTGCGGCAAGTTTGAAAAGCGCCCTGAGCGGAAGGATTATCGTTATTGCAATTGGTTCATCCGGGACGAGTTAAAAGAATTGAGGATTAGGGAAAGGTGAAGGAAAAACAGGAAGTGACGTGGAGTGTTTTGATTGGTTCGTTAATTCGGGAGGAAGATGAAGGAAGGAAGATGAAAGAGTATGGAGGTCACGTGATGAAGAGGAGCGGGGTGGCGAGCTGTTGTCTGTGCGGAGGTCGGGACTGAAAGAGGGAAAAGATGGGGAGCGAGGGATAAAAAGTATAACAGAAAGTGACGTGTGAATTTGTGATTGGTGGGAATAAGAAGTGATGTTATTGGTGGAAAGGAACAAATGAAAGTTGTTGATTGGTAAGAATAAGAGAGATTATGATTGGTGGAAAGAAAAAGGTGTGGGAGTGGGGTATGTTGGAGGTGATGGGAAAGGTAAGTTTTGCTAGCAACAAGATTTGCAAAAGCCTGTCGAGAACTGATCAGCAATTTTTGAACGTTGGATGGTAGTTTTCTTGAGTGGATAGAGAGATGGGGCGATATGAGATGCGGTGGCGAAAATGGGAACTAAACAAGATGGTTGAGACAAGAGGTTTAAGGACGAGGAAATTTGGAGGTCAGTGGTGAACATGGCGGTCGGAAGAGGTGGGGGCAAGGAGACGCGGTGGTAAGAATGGGAACTAAAAGAAGATGGCGGTAGCAAGAGCTTAGAAGAGCAGATTTTGAGGTTAAAATAGTGGGAACTAAAAATGGCGGAGGGTCTGCGACAAGGAGATGCGGTGAGAACTAAACAAGATGGCGGACGCAAGAGGAGGGTAAGGAGATTTGAGGTTACAGTACCAAAAAACGAAAGGATATATTCCTACGCCAAGCAGGCCCGAAAAATAATTATGCGTGTGGTACTTACCTGTTACCGGTGTGGATGCGTCACCAAAAGAGCGGCAGCTTCACGCGACGAAAAAAAAAAGCAAACTGTTTTTGAAAATGCTTAACCATCTTTAAGATCAAACAACATCACTACGCACTGATATACCTAGGTTTTTTAAAGCGGTGCAGACGCCCTTTGCACAGACGTAATTTAACTATACCAAAAACCTGGTACTGGACCATCGTGATGGTCGCTAGCGTACGTAGGAGCAGGGTTCTCATAGCCGGTCGAAAGCGGTCAAAAAAGTGTACGACGTAGGTGTTCACAGTAGCTGCTGTCGAGTCAACCGTCGAGGTGTGAATGAACGAGATATGTTCTTGCCGGCAATCTGGTTGGGAGATGAGAGGCGCGGTGGTAAAAATGGGAATTAAATAAGATGGCGGAGGCATGAAGTTGAGGTTAAGGAGCGGTGAGGTGTTGTCTGTGCGGAGGTTGGGACTGAAAGAGGGAAAAGATGGCGAACGAGGGATAAAAAGTATAACAGAAAGTGACGTGTGAAGTTGTGATTGGTGGGAATAAGAAGTGATGTTATTGGTGGAAAGGAACAAATGAAAGTTGTTGATTGGTAGGAATAAGAGAGATTATGATTGGTGGAAAGAAAAAAGGTGTGAGGGTGGGGTATGTTGGTGGTGATGGAAAAGGTAAGTTTTGCTACCAACAACATTTGCAAAAGCCTATACAGAACTCATCAGCAATTTTAAATAACTAGTGTTTCGGGGTTTTCTCTGGTTGGTAGACGAATGCAAGCTGTTTCTGCTTTTTCATAGGTTTTCCCAAAATTGAAAATGCATATTATTGTAACACAAATGTGTGCAGTGCAAAAGAAAATAAAAATTAAATAGGCACGCACACACACACACACCCGTTGCAGTTGCCATACTTATATTATTCGTCTTTTCCTTTTTTTCTTTTTGTTTTTTCGTTTTTTTAAAAAATAACTAGTTTTTGGGGGCTTTCTGTGGTTGGCAAACGAATGCAAGCTCTTTCTGCTTTTTCATAGGTTTTCCCTGGTTGGTAGGCGTTTGCTGTAGTGGTTGACGAAGCCGTTTCTAATTTTCGAGGTTTTTCAGGTTTTTAGTGGTTGTCCCTGCCCGGTAGGCAAATGATGAAGTTTTACCTTGTCGGCGCACGGATACTAGGCACATACTCGCACACACACACACATTTAATAGTAGCGTGTAGCAAACTGTTTTTGAAAAATGCTTAACCAGCTTTAAGATCAACCAACATCACTACGCACTGATATACCTAGGTTTTTTAAAGCGGTACAGACGCCCTTTGCAAAGACGTAATTTAACTATACCAAAATCCTGGTCGCTAGCGTACGTAGGAACAGGGTTCTCATTGCCGGTCGAAAGCGGGCAAAAAAGTGTACTATCTTGTTTTCATGGGTTTTCCAGATCGGTAGGCGTTGAATACTCTTAGAGCTTTTTTCAGGTTTTTCGCGGTTGTCCCTGTCCGGTACGCAAATGATAAAGTTTTTCTATGTCGTCGTTTTGGCTTGTGGCGCAAGGATACTAGGCACATACTCGCACACACACACACACACTTTAATAGTAGCGTATAAAAAAAATTTAACAAACCGTAGATTTTCAAGAAAAGTCCCACACCGCAAACTACCCGTTTAGTGGAAGAAAGTTCGTTATTTTTATTGTCTTAAAAATGGCTCTAACCCTTTTGATTACGGTATGGTATGTTTAAGATATCTGCATGACAAATAAAATGTATAACTTCAATTTTCTGGGAATAGCTGTGAAGTAGTCTCATTGTGAATGTCTTTTGTACAACTGTTAAACCGTAGGAAACGAAGCCTTACTGTACAAGAACTGTACAAGAACGTTAAAGCACACAATTTATGTGTATTATTATTATTATTATTATTATTATTATTATTATTATTACTTTGTGGCGTTGTCTATTTACAAAGTTTCCATGTTTAAAAGCTTTAGACCTTTCTCACTAAAACTCGTCATTCTTTTATCTTTTCTTTTTTCATTTTCATACAAAGAGAACGGAATTTCACAAGTGAAACAGTACTGTGATAACGATACCAACAAACTAATTATTATTCACCCACTGAAACACATAAAAACAATAAGTAATAATCACAGGCCCAGTTTGTGGGTATTTAAATGAAACATCATGCACAATACAAGCCAATTATGTAATGAGTTGAAATGTGCAAATCTATAGATGTATTTCTGGTGAAATCCCGGTATGGAATTTTTGAGTGCAATGCAATTCCTCCTGTATCTGCTATGTACGTGGTAGAGAAAGTAAAAATAGTTACAGTGACTATACAAATGTAACAATAGAGAAACCCACTTGAAGAAAAAACGGAATAAAATAACAAGGCGTCAGACTCAACTTTTGCGCCATTCTCCGAATATCTGAGAATATTCTTAATATGAGACAAGCATTTTACCTTAAGCAAGTAGTTTTAATCTTACTTTTATGAAAATCAGAGTTTTCTTCATATCCTTTATTTGTGACAACAACGCTAAGTTTCGAGCTAGCTATACTCACTATTCTTGCAACTATATACGTTTAAACTAATATTAACAAATTTCTCGTAATCCCAGAATTTATTAATCATAGCTGTAATATTTTTCACAACTGCATGTAATAATATTGATTTAGGGGCTTTTAGTAATTTGCTATTCGTTCTAAAACCATTTATATTGTCAAGCTGGACAACTGTGGACCTGTGCATCCTATAAACATCCAAACAACATTAGTATAAACTTCCCTACAGAGTTTTATATACAATTTTACAAGTTGTTTTAAGAAATTGTTAAATTTCGGTACCGAAAAAAAAAATAAAGATACGGTTTTCCAAAGATTTCGAAAGAACTAAGTTGCTGTATCAAAATTTGCTTGTTACAAATTGTGCATTTATTTCTTAAGGAAACCAGGAATACAGATTTTTTATAAATTTAGCGTGCACCGATCTATATTTTTAACTTTTACGCCTACGTTTCTCGTCAATAAACACCATTGCTGAAGAGGTTGGTATTTCTACTCTCTCTACCACGTAAAATAGTAGGTAGAGGAGGTATGCATTGCATCCAAATATTCAATATTGAGATTTCACTGGAAAACTAAATACTTGTTTTGAGGTCCCCTGAATAAAAAACATTTTTAGAAAATTCTGTGTGTATGTGTCAGAGCAGCATAACTCAAAAACGAAAAGTCGGATAAATACTAAACTTGGTATTTAGGTTGAGTACCTTCCAAAGATACGACACAGAGATTTTCAAGAAAGTCCCTCCACCCCAAACTACCCTTTACATGAACTATTTTCCGAAATGTTTTATTTTCTAAAACTGTCTCTGACGATTTTAATTACAACACCATATATTAAAGACATTTATATGAAAAATAAAATCTATATCTTGAATTTTGTGGAAATAGCCTGTGAAGTCCTTTGATTCGGAAGAAATTTTCTATGATCTTGTATAACTGCTAAGGTTTGAGGAAAACATACAATACAAAAATTTAGTTCTCTTTAAAAACACACACAATTTATTTGAAATAACATTTTTGTGACGTCAGCCATTTCCGAGATATCTGTTATAAATGGTTCGAATTGTACAATGCTTAGCCATTCTTTTTTAAAGGCATGTCGCCATTCAGTTCTTGCTCGCCATGTTGATGGAAAGAATTTAGAATTTTAAGGCCAGTGTAATGCGTCCCTTTGGATGTATAACGGATGTGTAATGCAGCCATTCCCCGAAAAGTTTATCTGGATTAAAATTAAGTGGTTATGAAAATAAACTTTCGTACTCACCTATAAGAGATAGAGGGTAGAGGTCATACGAGGTCTACACTTTAGAATTTTTTATTGTGCAGTTGGTGTTACTCCTTAGAAAGGAAGTATCTGTTGATTCTATTTAATCCTTACATTTAACATAACACGTATGCACAGCGCAACACAAAAACATTACACACGACACTGATAGTTTTAAATATTTGACACCGATGTTGAAGTTGGGGCAGGATACTGTTTTAACTCCACACGCACCTATTAAATCACATAACCGTGCGGAAATACTTAACCTTCCGCGAAAAGCACTATTAGCAAGCGTTATAGTTCTGCTCCCGTTTCGCTCGGAGAAAACATAAAAAGAATCATTCTCATGTGCAGCACTACGTGCAAAGACCGTGTGCTGATGTGTGTGTAAAATGAGCGTGAGAAACGGATGTTCGTCAGCGATAAAACCTTATAAATGCCGTTTTATTGTCGATGGTAGGGATAGTGCAGTGGTGGATCGTGGCCAATTGGATTAACGATAATCCTGCCGCTAGGGGCGCTAGTGTCCACGGAGACCTTAATGCTAGGCAACTGTACCTGTGTTTCTATACGTGAACGTCAGATGGCAGCTTCGATACGTCTCCACGGAGACCTTAGTGCTAGGCAACTGTACCTCTGTTTCAATACGTGAACGGCAGATTGCAGCTTCGATAAGTGTCCACGGAGATCTTAGTGCTAGGCAACTGCACCTCTGTTTCTATACGTGAACGGCAGATTGCAACTTCGATACGTGTCCACGGAGACCTTAGTGCTAGGCAACTGTACCTCCGTTTCTATACGTGAACGGCAGATTGCAGCTTCGATACGTGTCCACGGAGACCTTAGTGCTAGGCAACTGCACCTCTGTTTCTATACGTGAACGGCAGATTGCAGCTTCGAAACGTATCCACGGATACCTTAGTGCTAGCCAACTGCACCTCTGTTTCTATACGTGAACGGCAAATTGCAGCTTCAATACGTGTCCACGGAGACCTTAGTGCTAGGCAACTGTACCTCTGTTTCTATTCGTGAACGGCAGATTGCAGCTTCGATACGTGTCCACGGAGACCTTAGTGCTAGGCAACTATACCTCTGTTTCTATATGTGAACGGCAGATTGCAGCTTCGATACGTGTCCACGGAGACCTTAGTGCTAGGCAACTGCACCTCTGCGAAAATAAAATCAAAGGTGATTGGATGAAAAATGACGAGAAGGAATTAGCGGTGAATTTGTGAACTAAGATGGCGAAGATTTTTAGAAAAAAAAAAAGAAGACGGATAATATAAATATGGCAACTGTAACGGTTTACGGCAAACGCGCGCCGCGCAATGCGTCACGCCGGGCATCTTGCTCAATATGGTTTTTGTTTTATTGCCCGGCGTGACGCATTGCGCGGCGCGCGTTTGCCGTAAACCGTTAACAGTTGCCATACTTGTATTATCCGTCTTTTTTTTTTTAAATCTTCGCCATCTTAGTTCACAAATTCACCGCTAATTCCTTCTCGTCATTTTTCATCCAATCACCTTTGATTTTATTTTCGCCTATCACATCTCGTTATTTCAATTTGTCCACCTATCAGAGATCGCCTTATGTTCACCAATCACAACGTTCCACGTCACTACTTGTTCTACTTTTTAACCCTCGGTCGTGCATGTTTTGCGTCCTTGAGTTTCCATACCTCGCACACGCAACACCACAGCGCGATAACATGTCCACGTGCTAGCTGGTGTACCGGTACGATCGCCTCCTGGTCCTGCTCAACGCCGAGGAAGTGGTAGTGCAGACCTGCGTACCTGTGACGAACCAGGTCATGTACGTGGTGTTGAGGTAACTCCGAGGAGAGCCCCAAGGTGATCCACGCTACCAATGCCGTGATTGCGGCTTACACCACGGCACACAAGTGCCTAGTGTTATTTTGTCACCTGAAGCGAAAGGTCTCCGTGGACACGTATCGAAGCTGCAATCTGCCGTTCACGTATAGAAACAGAGGTACAGTTGCCTAGCACTAAGGTCTCCGTGGACACGTATCGAAGCTGCCATCTGACGTTCACGTATAGAAACACAGGTACAGTTGCCTAGGACTAAGGTCTCCGTGAACACGTATCGAAGCTGCAATCTGCCGTTGACGTATAGAAACAGGTATAGTTGCCTAGCACTAAGATCTCCGTGGACACGTATCGAAGCTACAATGTGCCGTTCACGTATAGAAACAGAGGTATAGTTGCCTAGCACTAAGGTCTCCGACGACACGTATCGAAGCTGCAATCTGCCGTTCACGTATAGAAACAGAGGTACAGTTGCCTAGCACTAAGGTCTCCGTGGACACGTATGGAAGCTGCAATCTGCCGGTCACGTATAGAAACAGAGATGCAGTTGACTAGCACTAAGGTCTCCGTGGATACGTATCGAAGCGGCAATCTGCCGTTCACGTATAGAAACAGAGGTGCAGTTGCCTAGCACTAAGGTCTCCGTGGACACGTATCGAAGCTGCAATCTGCCGTTCACGTATAGAAACAGAGGTATATTTGCCTAGCACTAAGGTCTCCGTGGACACGTATCGAAGCTGCAATCTGCCGTTCACGTATAGAAGCAGAGGTACAGTTGCCTAGCACTAAGGTCTCCGTGGACACGTATCGAAGCTGCAATCTGCCGTTGACGTATAGAAACAGGTATAGTTGCCTAGCACTAAGATCTCCGTGGACACGTATCGAAGCTACAATCTGCCGTTCACGTATAGAAACAGAGGCATAGTTGCCTAGAACTAAGGTTTCCGTGGACACGTATCGAAGCTGCAATCTGCCGTTCACGTATAGAAACAGAGGTACAGTTCCCTAGCACTAAGGTCTCCGTGGACACGTATTGAAGCTGCAATCTGCCGTTCACGTATAGAAACAGAGGTGCAGTTGCCTAGCACTAAGGTCTCCGTGGATACGTATCGAAGCTGCAATCTGCCGTTCACGTATAGAAACAGAGGTGCAGTTGCCTAGCACTAAGGTCTCCGTGGACACGTATCGAAGCTGCAATCTGCCGTTCACGTATAGAAACAGAGGTATAGTTGCCTAGCACTAAGGTCTCCGTGGACACGTATCGAAGCTGCAATCTGCCGTTCACGTATAGAAACAGAAGTACAGATGCCTAGCACTAAGGTCACCGTGGACACGTATTGAAGCTGCAATCTGCCGTTCACGTATAGAAACAGAGGTGCAGTAGACTAGCACTAAGGTCTCCGTGGATACGTATCGAAGCTGCAATCTGCCGTTCACGTATAGAAAGAGAGGTGCAGTTGCCTAGCACTAAGGTCTCCGTGGACACGTATCGAAGCTGCAATCTGCCGTTCACGTATAGAAACAGAGGTACAGTTGCCCAGCACTAAGGTCTCCGTGGACACGTATCGAAGCTGCAATCTGCCGTTCACGTATAGAAACGGAGGTACAGTTGCCTAGCACTAAGGTCTCCGTGGACACGTATCGAAGCTGCCATCTGACGTTCACGTATAGAAACATAGGTACAGTTGCCTAGCACTAAGGTCTCCGTGAACACGTATCGAAGTTGCAATCTGCCGTTGACGTATAGAAACAGAAGTGCAGTTGCCTAGCACTAAGGTCTCCGTGGACACGTATCGAAGCTGCAATCTGCCGTTCACGTATACAAACAGAGGTATAGTTGCCTAGCACTAAGGTCTCCGTGAACACGTATCGAAGCTGCAATCTGCGGTTCACGTATAGAAACAGAGGTACAGTTGCCTAGCACTAAGGTCTACGTGGACACGTATTGAAGCTGCAATCTGCCGTTCTCGTATAGAAACAGGTGCAGTTGCCTAGCACTAAGGTCTCCGTGGATACGTATCGAAGCTGCAATCTGCCGTTCACGTATAGAAACAGAGGTGCAGTTGCCTAGCACTAAGGTCTCCGTGGACACGTATCGAAGCTGCAATCTGCCGTTCACGTATAGAAACGGAGGTACAGTTGCCTAGCACTAAGGTTTCCGTGGACACGTATCGAAGTTGCAATCTGCCGTTCACGTATAGAAACAGAGGTGCAGTTGCCTAGCACTAAGATCTCCGTGGATACTTATCGAAGCTGCAATCTGCCGTTCACGTATAGAAACAGAGGTACAGTTGCCTAGCACTAAGGTCTCCGTGGAGACGTATCGAAGCTGCCACCTGACGTTCACATATAGAAACAGAGGTGCAGTTGCCTAGCACTAAGGTCTCCGTGGACACGTATCGAAGCTGCAATCTGCCGTTCACGTATAGAAACAGAGGTACAGTTGCCCAGCACTAAGGTCTCCGTGGACACGTATCGAAGCTGCAATCTGCCGTTCACGTATAGAAACAGAGGTACATTTGCCTAGCACTAAGGTCTCCGTGGACACGTATCGAGGCTGCCATCTGATGTTCACGTATAGAAACATAGGTACAGTTGCCTAGCACTAAGGTCTCCGTGAACACGTATCGAAGTTGCAATCTGCCGTTGACGTATAGAAACAGAGGTGCAGTTGCCTAGCACTAAGGTCTCCGTGGACACGTATCGAAGCTGCAATCTGCCGTTCACGTATAGAAACAGAGGTACAGTTGCCTAGCACTAAGATCTCCGTGGACACGTATCGAAGCTGCAATCTGCCGTTCACGTATAGAAACAGAGGTACAGTTGCCTAGCACTAAGGTCTCTGTGGACACGTATTGAAGCTGCAATCTGCCGTTCACGTATAGAAACAGAGGTGCAGTTGCCTGGCACTAAGGTCTCCGTGGATACGTATCGAAGCTGCAATCTGCCGTTCACGTATAGAAACAGAGGTGCAGTTGCCTAGCACTAAGGTCTCCGTGGACACGTATCGAAGCTGCAATCTGCCGTTCTTGTATACAAAAAGAGGTATAGTTGCCTAGCACTAAGGTCTCCGTGGACACGTAACGAAGCTGCAATCTGCCGTTCACGTATAGAAACAGAGGTACAGTTGCCTAGCACTAAGGTCTACGTGAACACGTATTGAAGCTGGAATCTGCCGTTCTCGTATAGAAACAGGTGCAGTTGCCTAGCACTAAGGTCTCCGTGGATACGTATCGAAGCTGCAATCTGCCGTTCACGTATAGAAACAGAGGTGCAGTTGCCTAGCACTAAGGTCTCCGTGGACACGTATCGAAGCTGCAATCTGCCGTTCACGTATAGAAACGGAGGTACAGTTGCCTAGCACTAAGGTCTCCGTGGACACGTATCGAAGTTGCAATCTGCCGTTCACGTATAGAAACAGAGGTGCAGTTGCCTAGCACTAAGATCTCCGTGGACATTTATCGAAGCTGCAATCTGCCGTTCACGTATAGAAAAAGAGGTACAGTTGCCTAGCACTAAGGTCTCCGTGGAGACGTATCGAAGCTGCCATCTGACATTCACGTATAGAAACACAGGTACAGTTGCCTAGCATTAAGGTCTCCGTGGACACTAGCGCCCCTAGCGGCAGGATTATCGTTAATCCAATTGGCCACGATCCACCACCGCACTATCCCTACCATCGACAATAAAACGGCATTTATAAGGTTTTATCGCTGACGAACATCCGTTTCTCACGCTCATTTTACACACACATCAGCACACGGTCTTTGCACGTAGTGCTGCACATGAGAATGATTCTTTTTATGTTTTCTCCGAGCGTAACGGGAGCAGAACTATAACGCTTGCTAATAGTGCTTTTCGCGGAAGGTTAAGTATTTCCGCACGGTTATGCGATTTATTAAGTGCGTGTGGAGTTAAAAACAGTACCCTACCCCAACTTCAACATCGGTGTCAAATATTTAAAACTATCAGTGTCGTGTGTAATGTTTTTGTGTTGTGCTGTGCATACGTGTTATGGAAAATGTAAGGATTAAATAGAATCAACAGATACTTCCTTTCTAAGGAGTAACACCAACTGCACAATAAAAAATTCTAAAGTGTAGACCTCGTATGACTTCTACCCTCTATCTCTTATAGGTGAGTACGAAAGTTTATTTTCATATCCACTTAATTTTAATCCAGATAAACTTTTCGGGGAATGGCTGCATTACACATCCGTTATACATCCAAAGGGACGCATTACACTGGCCTTAAAATTCTAAATTCTTTCCATCAACATGGCTAGCAAGAACTGAAAAGCGACATGCCTTTAAAAAAGAATGGCTAAGCATTGTACAATTCGAACCATTTATAACAGATATCTCGGAAATGGTTGACGTCACAAAAAGTTTTTTCAAATAAATTGTGTGTGTTTTTAAAGAGATCTAAATTTTTTGTATTGTATGTTTTCCTCAAACCTTAGCAGTTATACAAGATCATAGAAAATTTCTTCCGAATCAAGAGGACTTCACAGGCTATTTCCACAAAATTCAAGATATACATTTTATTTTTCATATAAATGTCTTTAATATATGGTGTTGTAATTAAAATCGTCAGAGACAGTTTTAGAAAATAAAACATTTCGGAAAATAGTTCATGTAAAGGGTAGTTTGGGGTGGAGGGACTTTCTTGAAAATCTCTGTGTCGTATCTTTGGAAGGTACTCAACCTAAATACCAAGTTTAGTATTTATCCGACTTTTCGTTTCTGAGTTATGCTGCTCTGACACATACACACAGAATTTTCTAAAAATGTTTTTTATTCAGGGGACCTCAAAACAAGTATTTAGTTTTCCAGTGAAATCTCAATATTGAATATTTGGATGCAATGCATACCTCCTCTACCTACTATTTTACGTGGTAGAGAGAGTAGAAATACCAACCTCTTCAGCAATGGTGTTTATTGACGAGAAACGTAGGCGTAAAAGTTAAAAATATAGATCGGTGCACGCTAAATTTATAAAAAATCTGTATTCCTGGTTTCCTTAAGAAATAAATGCACAATTTGTAACAAGGAAATTTTGATACAGCAACTTAGTTCTTTCGAAATCTTTGGAAAACCGTATCTTTATTTTTTTTCGGTACCGAAATTTAACAATTTCTTAAAACAACTTGTAAAATTGTATATAATACTCTGTAGGGAAGTTTATACTAATGTTGTTTGAATGTTTATAGGATGCACAGGTCCACAGTTGTCCAGCTTGACAATATAAAAGGTTTTAGAACGAATAGCAAATTACTAAAAGCCCCTAAATCAATATTATTACATGCAGTTGTGAAAAATATTACAGCTATGATTAATAAATTCTGGGATTACGAGAAATTTGTTAATATTAGTTTAAACGTATATAGTTGCAAGAATAGTGAGTATAGCTAGCTCGAAACTTAGCGTTGTTGTCACAAATAAAGGATATGAAGAAAACTCTGATTTTCATAAAAGTAAGATTAAAACTACTTGCTTAAGGTAAAATGCTTGTCTCATATTAAGAATATTCTCAGATATTCGGAGAATGGCGCGAAAGTTGAGTCTGACGCCTTGTTATTTTATTCCGTTTTTTCTTCAAGTGGGTTTCTCTATTGTTACATTTGTATAGTCACTGTAACTATTTTTACTTTCTCTACCACGTACATAGCAGATACAGGAGGAATTGCATTGCACTCAAAAATTCCATACCGGGATTTCACCAGAAATACATCTATAGATTTGCACATTTCAACTCATTACATATTTGGCTTGTATTGTGCATGATGTTTCATTTAAATACCCACAAACTGGGCCTGTGATTATTACTTATTGTTTTTATGTGTTTCAGTGGGTGAATAATAATTAGTTTGTTGGTATCGTTATCACAGTACTGTTTCACTTGTGAAATTCCGTTCTCTTTGTATGAAAATGAAAAAAGAAAATATAAAAGAATGACGAGTTTTAGTGAGAAAGGTCTAAAGCTTTTAAACATGGAAACTTTGTAAATAGACAACGCCACAAAGTAATAATAATAATAATAATAATAATACACATAAATTATGTGCTTTAACATTCTTGTACAGTTCTTGTACAGTAAGGCTTCGTTTCCTACGGTTTAACAGTTGTACAAAAGACATTCACAATGAGACTACTTCACAGCTATTCCCAGAAAATTGAAGTTATACATTTTATTTGTCATGCAGATATCTTAAACATACCATACCGTAATTAAAAGTGTTAGAGCCATTTTTAAGACAATAAAAATAACGAACTTTCTTCCACTAAACGGGTAGTTTGCGGTGTGGGAATTTTCTTGAAAATCTACGGTTTGTTAAATTTTTTTTATACGCTACTATTATAATGTGTGTGTGTGTGTGCGCGCGAGTATGTGCCTAGTATCCGTGCGCCACAAGCCAAAACGACGACATAGAAAAACTTTATCATTTGCCTACCGGACAGGGACAACCGCGAAAAACCTGAAAAAAGCTCTAAGAGTATTCTAACGCCTACCGATCTGGAAAACCCATGAAAACAAGATAGTACACTTTTCTGCCCGCTTTCGACCGGCAATGAGAACCCTGCTCCTATGTACGCTAGCGACCAGGTTTTTGGTATACTTAAATTACGTCTGTGCAAAGGGCGTCTGTACCGCTTTAAAAAACCTAGGTATATCAGTGCGTAGTGATGTTGGTTGATCTTTAAGCTGGTTAAGCATTTTTCAAAAACAGTTTGCTACACGCTACTATTAAATGTGTGTGTGTGCGAGTATGTGCCTAGTATCCGTGCGCCGACAAGGTAAAACTTCATCATTTGCCTACCAATGCCCGGGCAGGGACAACCACTAAAAACCTGAAAAACCTCGAAAATTAGAAACGGCTTCGTCAACCACTACAGCAAACGCCTACCAACCAGGGAAAACCTATGAAAAAGCAGAAAGAGCTTGCATTCGTTTGCCAACCACAGAAAGCCCCCAAAAACTAGTTATTTTTTAAAAAAACGAAAAAACAAAAAGAAAAAAAAGGAAAAGACGAATAATATAAGTATGGCAACTGCAACGGGTGTGTGTGTGTGTGCGTGCCTATTTAATTTTTATTTTCTTTTGCACTGCACACATTTGTGTTACAATATATATGCATTTTCAATTTTGGGAAAACCTATGAAAAAGCAGAAACAGCTTGCATTCGTCTACCAACCAGAGAAAACCCCGAAACACTAGTTATTTAAAATTGCTGATGAGTTCTGGATAGGCTTTTGCAAATCTTGTTTGTAGCAAAACTTACCTTTTCCATCACCTCCAACATACCCCACTCCCACAACTTTTTTCTTTCCACCAATCATAATCTCTCTTATTCTTACCAATCAACAACTTTCATTTGTTCCTTTCCACCAATAACATCACTTCTTATTCCCACCAATCACAACTTCACACGTCACTTTCTGTTATACTTTTTATCCCTCGTTCGCCATCTTTTCCCTCTTTCAGTCCCAACCTCCGCACAGACAACACCTCACCGCTCCTTAACCTCAACTTCATGCCTCCGCCATCTTATTTAATTCCCATTTTTACGACCGCGCCTCTCATCTCCCAACCAGATTGCCGGCAAAAACAGATCTCGTTCATTCACACCTCGACGGTTGACTCGACAGCAGCTACTGTGAACACCTACGTCGTACACTTTTTGACCGCTTTCGACCGGCTATGAGAACCCTGCTCCTACGTACGCTAGCGACCATCACGATGGTCCAG
Source organism: Deroplatys truncata (assembly GCA_030765065.1). Lineage (NCBI taxonomy): Eukaryota > Metazoa > Arthropoda > Insecta > Mantodea > Mantidae > Deroplatys > Deroplatys truncata. The sequence goes on along the minus strand of CM060978.1, from coordinate 143,843,541 downwards.
TACCAGGTTTTTGGTATAGTTAAATTACGTCTGTGCAAAGGGCGTCTGTATCGCTTTAAAAAACCTAGGTATATCAGTGCGTAGTGATGTTGGTTGATCTTAAAGCTGGTTAAGCATTTTCAAAAACAGTTTGCTTTTATTTTTTCGCGTCGCGTGAAGCTGCTGCGCTTTTGGTGACGCATCCACACCAGTAACAGGTAAGTACCACACGCATAATTATTTTTCGGGCCTGCTTGGCGTAGGAATATATCCTTTCGTGTTTTGGTACTGTAACCTCAAATCTCCTTACCCTCCTCTTGCGTCCGCCATCTTGTTTAGTTCTCACCGCATCTCCTTGTTGCAGACCCTCCGCCATTTTTAGTTCCCACTATTTTAACCTCAAAATCTGCTCTTCTAAGCTCTTGCTACCGCCAACTTCTTTTAGTTCCCATTCTCACCACCGCGTCTCCTTGCCCCCACCTCTTCCGACCGCCATGTTCACCACTAACCTCCAAATTTCCTCGTCCTTAAACCTCTTGTCTCAACCATCTTGTTTAGTTCCCATTTTCGCCACCGCATCTCATATCGCCCCATCTCTCTATCCACTCAAGAAAACTACCATCCAACGTTCAAAAATTGCTGATCAGTTCTCGACAGGCTTTTGCAAATCTTGTTCCTAGCAAAACTTACCTTTCCCATCACCTCCAACATACCCCACTCCCACACCTTTTTCTTTCCACCAATCATAATCTCTCTTATTCTTACCAATCAACAACTTTCATTTGTTCCTTTCCACCAATAACATCACTTCTTATTCCCACCAATCACAACTTCACACGTTACTTTCTGTTATACTTTTTATCCCTCGCTCCCCATCTTTTCCCTCTTTCAGTACCGACCTCCGCACAGACAACACCTCGCCACCCCGCTCCTCTCCATCACGTGACCTCCATACTCTTTCATCTTCCTTCCTTCATCTTCCACCCGAATTAACGAACCAATCAAAACACTCCACGTCACTTACTGTTTTTCCTTCACCTTTCCCTAATCCTCAATTCTTTTAACTCGTCCCGCATGAACCAATTGCAATAACGATAATCCTTCCGCTCAGGGCGCTTTTCAAACTTGCCGCCGCCGCCGTCGCACGCAGCGACACTAGCGACACTAGCGCCCCTAGCGGCAGGATTATCGTTAATCCAATTGGCTCATCCGGGACTTATACTACTTGTGTGTCTGTCTGTGAACAGCATAACTCAGAAACGAACAGTCGGATATACACCAAACTTGGTATTTAGGTTCAGTATCTTCCAGAGATTCGACACGAAGATTTTCAAGAAAATCCCCCCACCCCGGATTACCCTTTACATGGAACATTTTTTGAAAATTTTAATTTTCTCAAAAATGGCTCTAACGATTTTGATTAAAATATCATATGTTTAAGATATTTTCATGACAAATAAAATGTATATCTTGAATTTTCTGGGAATGTCCCCAAAAGTATTCTTCATTGTGAACGACTTTTGCATAACTCGTAAACCATAAGAGATAGACAAAATTTTACTACACAAAAAATGTAGATCGCGTTAAAATACAAAATTTATGTCATATACATTTTTTGTTCAGTGAACCATTTTAGAGATATTGCTTGTTATTCCCTTAAATTTTTCAATACTTATTTTCTCAAATGGGAATTCGTTATTCATTTCTTTGTCTTGGTTATGCAAAGAGTATTAATCTGTGGCAAAGGGAATGGTGCTGCACCTAGCAACCAGCTATTAAGATATATGTATGTGCTTAAAGGCTACTGTATTTCTATATTGCCCTTGTAAATATATATTCCCCTTACATCTACAAGAAACTTACCAATAAGATAGAGTCTGCAAACGTTTATCTCGATTAACATGAAGTAGATGGAGAATAAGCGTTTGTAAAAATAGTTTGTACAAGAGTAGAGAAAGTAATGTGAGTGTAACACATAGATTTTTATTAATATATTGGAATTTATCCGGTCATAATCTCACGGAAGTGTGCGAATATCTTTAAAACACCTTGGTGGTTTATATTTCACAATAATTAGCCGGGGATGTTTCTCGCTGCCGACGCTGTTAATGCACACTGATACTGCAACTCGCAGCTTAATTTTTTCCCCATGGATTGCATACGTTTTGCAGGAAGAGCACTCCCATTTACTCCCATTTCGTCAGCGTTGAAGACGTCCTTTGAATGGTAGCTATTAAGAAGATGCGGTAGTTTCCTTTTTCTAAACGTCTGCGGTGTCATGTGTAACTTTCGCACTCTCACCGCACATGGTATTAAACATAAGGTTGTGTCGTTTCTTAATTCTATCACGCCACCCATTAGAAGCAGAAAAGTCACCTATTTTCAATTTGATTGAAGTTTCTCTAGCCCTCTGCTTTATAACATTGCCGTCAATAGGTGTATTTTCGCTTCTTCTTGCTGCAAATAGTTTTACTAAAACTTCTTCCATTTGCACAAAATTCAAATTACAACAAACAAACAAGTTTTTTTAATAGCAGCACCTCACTGTACTACTCCCGCGTTTAAGATTGCCTCCTTTTGCTTCAAAATTTCCGTCAATGTAGATGGAGCTAGTTATATGCATATTATTTGTGACAATGGAATTCCGAGATTAGTTCTACATTTCGAAGTACAACATGCTATTTTCTGGTGAGCAGCTTGGCTTTGCAAACGTTTTAACCCGCTAACAAGAATACAAAATAAAATTTTGTGCTCTATATATAGCTTTACACATTTACATTTGTTCAGTATGCACGCTAAAGTGATGCACATCTACAGCATCGAGCAGAAGCTGAAGAAAGTGAAAGTATCACAAGCGTCTGACGTCGTGTCATCGAATGCGAGCTGCGGCGGAATTAGAAATGCGCTACCACGATCAGTCGTTTTTGGTATTTAGTCTACGCGTTCACAGATTTACGAAAAAGAAAACAAAAATGAGGCTTATTAAAAAATGTTCTTATTCCGGATTTCGTAAAATTCGGTTTAAATACATTGCTCTTAATGATACTGCCTTTGTGCCGGAACTTCTAAAAATATTTAGTAAAAGTGGGATTTCGTTAAATGTGAGAACATTAAAACGGGATTATACTGTAGTTATCTGGTTTGTGGAATAACAGGTATTAAATTCGCGTTTAATTACCCATAAATCAATAGTATCTATTCCAATAGTAACACCATTTTCTTAGACTTAGTTTCCAATACGTCATAGAAATTAGTAACCATGGGGAGAGGGGAACAATCATCACAAATGTGGAATTCTCATGAGAAGAATCCATGTAATATCCAGAAGCCTTCTTGTTGAGAATGCCGCTCTGTAAAACAAAATTGTTGTTTACTGAAACCCCGTTGAGGAGTGCGCACAGACACATTTATAGTGCACATATATAGTGATGGGTGAATGGATAGGAGGGTGGGTAGGTAGGTGGATGGATAGATGGACGGACGGATGGATGGATCCTTGGATGAATGGATGGATGAGTGGAGGATGGACGGACGGAAGGAGGGACGGATGAACAGGTGATTGGGTGGGTGGGTAGATGGATGGATGAGTGGGTGGGTGGATGGGCGGGCGGATGGATGGATGTGTGGGTGGGTAGATGGATAGATGGATGGATGGGTGAGTGCGTGGGTGGGTGGATGGATGAATCGATAGACTGACGGACGGAGGGACGGATGGGCGGGTGGAAGGGTGGATGAATGGATGGATGGGTGCTTGGGTGGTTGAGTGGGCTGATTATGGATGGCTGGGTGGATGATGGACGGACGGATAGATGATGGACGGACGGATGGATGATGGACGGATGGATGGGTGGGTGGACAGACGGACGGATGAACGGATGGATGGATGTCCATTACGTTTACATTCAGATCCAACACTGTCTACATTCTGTTCCAAAGTGCAATAAAACGAAGTTATGCAGAGAGAAACTGAAATGGGAAATATGGGATAGCATGGAGAGTGAGAAATTGGCAAAATAATATTCAATACAAATATAAAGTTTACTTTGCAATGAGAATGTTTATGAAAAGTACGAGATATATAGTGTGAAATATGAGAGTATGTGGTAATGGTTGGTAAAGGGAACCATAGAAACTAGGTTATAAATTGGATTCTTATTCAGCAGTCAACAGACCTTTCTGTGTTATTCATTGGAGATAAGTGGCTCTTAAAATCAGAGGGTAATAAAGTTTGTCAATTTTAAAGGTAAATGATTGTAGTAATATTAGCGAAGATGCAAAACATTTTAATTTAAATATTGTGCATTAGGAACATGCAGAATTAGTTTGGTCATTCAAGTACTGTTAGAGAATATTCGTATGAAATTTCAATGCATTAAACGATGGCATTCTGGAGGGAACATTCTGTCTAAACAAGAAAGGTATCCAGCCAACATTATATTCCAGGATGAGCTAAAAAGACCATTGAAAGCTCTTTCAATCAAAGCAAATAAATTGAATGATAAGGGCACACAGCTGAAAATGATTTCATCAATTTCATCATGACTAATACAAATGTCTCAAATGAAATAAAAATGCCCAATATTAATTAAAGTGGTATGAACAAATGATATTTTGAACGAACTATAGCATGTTTCAGTCTAAATATGTATAAAAATAATAAGTGCAGAGAGATACGATTTAAAAGTATTAAGAGGTTGTGCACATCAATTTTGACACTATTCATCTAACTTAGGAGACACTGTTAATGTTATTTAACAAAGTAAAGAAGCTATTAAATGGCGTTTCTCATGTCATGTTTCTGAGTTTGTGTGTTATGTGTAAGATTTTTCATAACTCGGTTCTTTTCGTTTCCTAGAGTATGTTACATTTCATCAAATATTTCAAGCAAAATAGAGAAACCACCATGAACAGTTAATGATCATACAAACGTGGAACCCTCTAACATATAGAAGCAAAAATCTCCATATAGCGTAAATAGCTGTGAGCCATTTGAGCACAAATCCCAAATAATAACCGAAACATCAAGCCATTGTTAAGGTAGCAATTGCAAAATAATTTACTGCAAAGTTAAAATTTACCACATTATGAGCTACTCAGAAGGGATAATTCACTAAGATGTTCAGCGTTGTTATTTGATTCTCTGATATATATAATTTACTACCCCACCTAATAATGAGCGAGATGAGTCTTGGTAACGTGTGAGATTCGCATTCGAGAAGTACCGGGTTCGATTTCCGTCCGGGCGAATTATTTTTGTGTTTTCCCCAGTTCGGTAGACTAATGCTGGGGTAGTTCTCCTTCTAGCACGAATTTCCTGCCCCAATCATTTCCTTTTATATGTTTCATCTCATCTGCTTCGGGGTTGTAGGACCAGGCGATGGCGGTTGGTATGTTGCAGCTGGATGATGGGATTTGTGCTTTAGAAAGACTTATCCCTGGCACTTGGGGGGACTGCTGGGGCCCCCTGCCTTCCTGGGAGCGGTCTCGCTTATTTCCAGGACCCCCAACTTGCGGGTGGTTTAGGCAGGGCTAGTTGGCATCAGGATTGGTGCCATGTTGCAATCGTTAGGGACCCCATCCTCACTAGATTACATCGACGTCCGGATCTGATCGCCCTTTGGGTTTCGCCTTCACAAACACAAAGGGCCCGCTATGGACTACTTGCGGTGCTGTGCTCTAGTTCTGGAGACCTCTCCGCCTCACTACTTCTAATTTCTAACCCCCACCTAAAAGAGAACTTTCAGATATAAAATTGGAATGTGTTTCACTGTAAACTTAAAATAGGAGATTTTAATTTTTTCACATTTGCATATCAAAGATTCGAAAAAGTTTCCTTTTTTATGCATGTAATGTATTCTAATTAATAAAATATTGCTTTTCCTTGTCACCTAATAAGTAATACGATATCCATTAGAATTAGAGTGTGTGGTTACACTTTAGAATTATATTAGGCTGTTGATTCCCTCTTGTTCTGTATTAATTTTTAATATTCCCAATTGCTTTCCATAATGTTATTTTACTTTCATCAACAGGCGTATCGCTGGATAATAGATTCTCGAGATACAAACCACAAGGAGAGACTTGATAAACTAAGAGGCAAGTATCCAGTATTTGCCTGTCACACTATCATGAACTGCACAAAGGCATGTCCAAAGGTGAGTACGACACTATAAAGCAAGCAAAAAGCTGTCGCAGCTTTTAAACTGGAAGAATATTTATAATTATTTTTAATCGCTCTTTCATACTAGTGGTGTGTGGGCTAAGTTAATGAGTTAAATAACACTTGAAAAATTCAAGTGTTATTTAAAGTAAAATTCAAGTACGGCCCGGACTCGAACCTGAATTTTCGAATTTTCATGAAGATGTTCTACCGCTGAGTTACTATGGCGAGATGTTCGTAACTTATTTTACAGATCGGTTAAATTATAGATTTGTAAAATGAGGTTGAAAATAACGATGGTGGTAGTTAATGGAAATCTTTGGTACCCTTTAATTTTTCCTGGGTCCCAAAATGTGTGTGCTGAAACTTTCATCCAGATTGCTCAGTGGTTTAAATGTGTGTTAAAGAAATGGCTAATTTCCGAAAGCTGTGAAGTAGGCCGTAACTTTTGCCGGTAAATAATAATAATAATAATAATAATAATAATAATAATAATAATAATAATAATTTTCATAGACAGCTGCCGTACATAGTACAGATTGACGCGTCAAAAAGAAAACAAATAATTATATCAATCATAAAATTCATCCAAAGAATAAAAACATTTTGTTAAAATATAATTTTAGAACAGGTTTAAACTTACTTAAAGACGCAATGGAAAAAATTTCAATAGGTAATCTGTTTATAATATTACTGAGTGAACCAATTGGTGACTTTGTAAATTTAGATGTACTCTACTGAGCAATATGATTTGCACCATTGGATTTGGTTCCATAATTATGTATATCTTTGTTTAATACAAACAATTTTGAGTGTTTCTTATAAAAAAGAGCAGATTTGTAAATACAAAGAGATATAGATGTTAACATTTTATATTATTTAAAATTATCTGTAACACTATCCCTTGGTTTTAATTAAAAGGTATTCTTAACGTTCGTTTTTATAGAAGGAATACCCCAGAACATTGCATATAGAGTCCCAAGTTTCGTTTAAACAATGTTTCGGCTGAATGATGTAGATTTGCACTTAAGGGGTTGAAAATAATTCAGATATAGTTTTTCAAAATTATGAAATAATCTTTAGGTTTTGGCCGTTCTTAAAGCACAAGTGCATAAGCTTCGTTCAACTCATAATTGTTGCCAGGTCTTACAGCACAAGTATCCAGATCACCACACGGTGCAGATTTGTAGCAAGTGGTTGAAACCAAGAATAACATTACTTCTGAGAATTGTAAGCTAAATACAATATTTGTCAGATTCTGAGCATAAAAATGCACTGTTGTCCAGAAAGGTTAATATTTAATATTAATATTTCTATATAAGGGACTCTAAAATTAGGTAGAGGTAGTTTGGAGGATATAAAGTGGCCAGTAATGTTCCTGGCTTCCTAGTATGACGTATGGCGTATGACCAGGAGTGGAGGGGGACTTAGTACCTGACCTAAGGATACCTTTTGTGCCTAGGCCCTTAACGGGGCGTCCCCGGGAGGATGGGGTGAGGTGAGAGGAGACAGAGGGCGACGGGATGAGGAGGCGCAACAAGACAGCTGGAGAGTCCCTACGTGTTCCAGGTTGAAATTCCCCGGATGGCAGCTGGTTCAACTGACTCTCCTCCCCCCTGCAGGCTTGTACATCCCACTCGGGGACCCGGACTCAGAGACCACCCTCTTTCCGGGGGACGAACACTTCCTACCAAGTGTGCAATATTGTACAAAATTGGGTTGCTAAAATTTGTGTGGTAACCAATAATTTTCCCTGAAACCCTAAATTATTTACCCTAAATTATTTCATATCAGTGTTCGACAAAATCAGAGAAAAATTCGATTAAGATCGCTAAATTCCCTTATCTCAACAACACAACTTTAAGGATTTTAAGTCTCTTTTTCACACATTAGGTTTGAAATTCGTTTAAAAATCAGACATAATTGTAATTCAGCACAGAAAATATATTCTCTTATTAATATTTAAGGAAAAGTGGAAAATCTTAGCTTCAATATGAAACACACCAAGCTCCTAATTTTTAAAAAAACTCTTATATGCTACATTCACATCACTTTCTTTACCTTCTGTCGTTTATTAGTGGGTATACAAATTATTCTTACGAAAGTTTATTATTCTATTTACTTCATTTTAATCCAGATAGACCTTTGCAGAAATAGTTGCATTACACATTTGGTTATGATACAAAGAAAACAGTGATAGTCCAATGTTTAAGAACTGAAAGCTATATGCTGGCCTGAAATTCCATACGGTTTCAATGCAATCGCCAGAAACAACTGAAAATCTATGGGACTTAAAAGGAATGACAAAGTATTGAACAAATTGAATCATTAATAACGAATATCTCGGAAATGGATGATGGCACACAAACTGTATTTGAAATAAATTGTGTGTTGTAAAGAGATTTATATTTCTTGTTTAATACGTTTTCGTCTATCGCTTAACGCAAGCGTCACCGTGGCGCTAATTATGTGCAAGGTCACGACTGTTGTGTCGAGCTAGCACCCTGCACGTAAGCAGTTCATTCCCTGCATTACGCAGCGGCGGAACAAACATGTTCCTGGGACATCCATTAAGCCATCAACACCAGTTGATTTAGTATTATGGGAAGATTTCTTTCTGTTTACTGAAAAGGGCGGCGTGCCCATGTGTTTGGTTTGTGGTAAAGCTTTGAACAACAGTTCAAAGAACAATTTTGACCTACAACAGCATTATTCTTCCCTTCATTCAAACGAGTATGAAAAATACAAGGAAGAAGAACGAACTACTCATCCAAAGCTTAAAGGACGCTCTTGTGATTCAGCATGAAGATCATCAAGTCAGCGAGTGGGCAGTATATCTCAGTTATGAGATTTCACTACAAATTGCGAAAAAGTGGAAACTATTTGTTGATGGAATGTGGGTTAAGGATTGTTTAGTTATGGCAGCCAAGCGGCTTTGTCCTGGTTTCAGAATTTGAATCCTTCCACCTGCGATGCTCCCAGGGAATTAGTGAAGATTTTGAAGAACAGCTTATCGACACTGGAAAGAGATTTATTGCATATTCCTTGGCAATTGATGAGAGTACATATATTAGCGACACTATCCAACTGGCTATTTTTCTACGAGGTGTAGATATAGGTCTTAACATTACAGAGGAATTATTGGACTTAGTTGCCATTAAAGGAACAACGATAGGAGTGATATCTTCAGTTGTGTGGAAGAGGCTGTGCAGAAGATGGAACTGTCATGGAATAAACTAGTGTCAGTGGCAACAGACGGCGCTCCTGCAATGATTGGACATCATATTGGATGGGTAGGGTGTGTCAAGAATAAAATGAAAGAGCTTAATAATGTGCATGAAGTTGTACTCATCGATTGCACCATACGCCAACAGAGTTTATGCGCTAAAAGTGTCAGCCTCCAAAACGTAATGGAAGTGGTTGTCAAAACTAATATAATAAGGTCGAAAGCAATGCAACATCGTCAGTTCAAGCAGTTCCTTGAAGAAATAGATGCCGATCACGGTGATCTACCATATCATTGTGCGGTGCGATGGTTCAGTCGTGCTAAGGTGCTGGACAGATTTTTTGAGCTGAGAGATGCAATTGGATTATTTCTGGAGATGAAAGATAAACTGGTACTCGAGTTGAAAAATGAAGAATGGGTGTCTGCTTTGGTCTTCCTTGCAGACATCACTGAATATTTAAATGTCCCAAATATATCTCTACAAGGAAAAGATGAGATTATAACCGATCTCTTTGGCAGAGTAAATTACTTCAAAATCAAACCATCTTTATGGGAATCAGTTGCGGATAAGAACACTTGTCATTTTAAAGACTATCTTCGGTCTACGAGACCATCCCCTTGCAAAAATTTGAAGAATTTGCAAAAGTGTTGAAACAGCTGAGTGTAGAATTTCAATGCAGATTTCAACAGATGGATAAACTTATTCAACTTTTCCATATCTTTGCTGCACCAATTTCCGCCGACTATACTAATATAACTAGTGAATACCAACTAGAAATCATTGATGTGCATAACAACACAGAACTCCAGGATAAATTTAGAAATAAAGCTAATCTTCGGATTTTTACAAAAGTTTTCCTCAGCGAAGATTTCCCGCCTGCATAAACTCGTTGCCAAAATGTTATGTATTTTCGGGACCACGTACTTATGCGAGCAGGCATTTTCGCTCATGAAAACCACCAGTCGGACTGTAATCTGCAATCTATCCTTCGCCCCTCAGTTATATGAAAAATACACCTAATATTGAAAAGTTAGTAAAGGGAAAATAAGTCCAGAAGTCAAGATAAACCAGTGGTAGTGAATAGGAGAAGTAAGTGCTTCTATTCATTGAAGCTGGCTGTCACGAGAAGTTCATATGTATAGTTTAGTTTATTATTTAAGGAAAAGCCTGTTTGTCTATTATACTACATTTACAACCAGAGTTATTTTTGTACAGATAGATTTAAGGAAATAGCATGTAATATTTAGTTCACTTGGTTTTTATTATTATTATTATGATTATTATTATTATTATTATTATTATTATTATTATTATATCACATGTTGAGCCAATTGTGGCTCTTCTTCATCAAGTGGCTGTTTTTGTAGAGATAGCCCCAGTTCTTTTATGTACCTGCAATCATGAACTACAATTTTCGGCCCCTGCTTGCAATTACGCCAGCAGCCTGGTTAACACCACAAGTCGGCTCAGGACCCTCTAGAAACAACGGACCTGACACTGGGTTCGAGATTGAGAAAAATGGCGGCGGTAGTTGGTGGTGATCCCTGACGTGTTTACACTCGCCAACTGCTGTGTTGTGTTTCCGATGCCTGTGATTTATAGTATTTTAGTAACTGCGGCAGTTTGTAATCACATTAGCGAAGCAATAGTGTTTGAAAACCTTTATTTGTGCAATTTGGGAAACGGGAATAATCCCAGTCATTCGTTTTCACTGCCGTATGCTTTCCAAGCGTTACTTATGTTTACTAATATATTACATGTAGATTATGGCTACATTAAATGTAAAGTATAATTATACATGTTTTAATTTACCTACTTGAGAATATAGTTTGTGTCACGCTTACTGTGGTGAAATAAAGAAATTGTTACAGTTTGGACGTGTTGGTTGTAAATATACTTAACCTAAAACATTACAACGCCATTATGTTTCCGGATGTAAATCGAACTTTGATTATAATGAACAGAGGTGCAAATAATTATGATAAATATTTTAAAATATGCTATATACAGTGTTAATTTGAGTTATAAAATATATTAAATTATGTATATTTGTGAGATACAATAAAACAATTATGAGTATTTGAGAGTGTATGTGTATAATGAGTCCCAGTTATTCTCATATACCGGAGTATTGCCATTCATATTTCCAAAATATAAAGATTTAAAAGAAAACGGTTAATATTCATAAATCGTAAACACTTTTACGCTTTCGAAGGATTCACCTGTATGCATACATCGTTGTTTCCGACTTAGTTATAAGAAAGGATAAATTCCGTTACGGTGGTTATTTTATAACGGTTCCAAGAAAGTGGTTAAACTACAGAATGGTGCATTTCTGACAGTTTGTCTTAATTCAGCCATCGTATTTATGCTGTTATGTTGTTGCATGCAATACTGTAGATTGCATGAATGTTGCTTTGCAATGCTGTTTAAGGTTATGTATTTCATTTATTTCACTGGCAGTGCTGGTTTAAGACTACTTATTTGTTATATTTCAATCTGTCGGTGTGGACTCTCTGCAAAAACTAGTAAAGGATGCTATAAGTCGCTAAGTGGTATAGTTTTGAATAATTATTGCAAACTTTTAAATGAAAAGCGTTCAGTGAAAGCCAAAGTAACCCTAAAGCTTCTAAATTTAATAGCTAATTACTGTAAACAATGCCATTTCGTGCCATCCAGTGTATATTTTGTGCATATAATATTGTGTACGTACAGTGTGATTAACAGTGTAAATAGTGACACGTAATTTTGAGTGAACTCAATCAGTGTCAACCTCAATATCAACAGTTCTGTTTCATGCAAGTATTACAGTGTTTGCAATTTATAAAACTATGTCCTTTGTAATTTAAATAAGTAGCTGTAGTTTAGAAATGCTGTTAAATTATAGCATACAAAACTGTAGACTGCATGAATGTTGTTTGAGGTTATATTTCATTTAATGTTAAAATGCATTTAGTTTACTTAAAAGACAGCGTTTTTGTGCACAACAGCATATATCTACACAAAGGACATGCCACTGCACCACATTAATTGTATTTTACTGTGGAGAAGTCATAACTTGTAGACAAGAACTGATTAAGACATTTCCCAAATTCCCACCACATACGGCCGCCATTTTGAATGTCAGTGTCAGGTCCGGTATCCAGAGGGTCCTGGTCGGCTGCACCAGGTTTCTACAGCGCTCGCCAGGTTGCGTCCTCTCCGCCAGTATAGCTAACGCTTATGCTGTCTCCACGTCATCATCGCCTGAACCTTCCCGATGCACCCTGAGCGATGCGTTCTGAGGAAGAAGAGCTGTGACAGTTCTCGACGACCAGCGAAGAAGGGCTTTTATTGAGCTTCGTGTCTGGGAGCAGCCGTCGCCACACTATTCGCCTTGTCTAAATTATGCATAACATATACTTTTTGCGTAAGTAAAATTCTAAATTCTTGTAGTGTGTGGAGCGGCATTTAAAATCTCATGGAAGTGAGTTTATATCATATTATCGCGTATTAAATTTCATTTCAAAATTGCAAATGTTGTGTGAGAAGGACAAATTCAAATGCTACACGCTTCAATTGTACTCTCTGTTTCTACATTTGAATGTTAATATATTCAGTGCTTTGGGGTGTATGGATTGTTACTTTTATTTAGAGCTGCTTTAAACCCTTGTTTCATTTCCTTTAACTTTTGGTAGTACAAATAACTATTACTCTGGGGGAATGCTTTATTTCCAATGTATTCTATAATGGGCCGGGCATTTTACTTTTCTAGCTTTTTTGTTAAGTAATTGTGACATTCTATGCATCGACTACATTTAAATCGGCCTTGCATAAATGTTGCACACACTATAGCTATTAGTTTGCTTTTTTGTAATTCATTTTTTGAAAATAAGATTAATAAACGCTCATTTGGCAATTACTATGGTTTTGATATGAAAAACACGTTTGTTAGATATACTCCATATAAACGAAAACAATACACTTCCACAGACTATAGTTTGATGGAAATGAATGTGGTTTATTAATATTTGTTAGCTTTACATAGCTGTGGCCTTTATTTTCGCGTAATAATTTAGTTAATGACTGTTAAAACGGGAACAATTGTATTAAACATAACGATGAAGAAACTATTGAATATAACATTTCTAATCTTAGGGAAGAAATGGGTCATTAAACTCTGTGAATTACGTGACTAAATTCAATATGCTTGATGTGCTCGATTTGTTATAATTTGCCAGAGAAAACGTATATTTGCATATTTTAAACTGTACATTTAAGCTCTAGAATAAATTATATATATATATATATATATATATATATATATATATGTAAACATAATACATAGCCCTGTGTACGATGATATGCTATAATATTATGTATAAGCATAAGGAATACAGAAAAGACTTGAAATGGCTGTGCTAGTTGACCGCCACTGAGCTGGTTCCAACTCCCCTTTCGCTCCTCCTGCACAATGGTTATGCAACCCGTGTGATAATTCACCTTCTAGCATAGGCCTTACACTATCGTGCGTTGAGGCGATGACCGCTGGTTTAGCGCGTCGTCCTCCATAGTGTAGTGGTTAACATGCTAGCCTCTAGTTCCCGAGGTTGCGGGTTCAAACCCGGCAGAGGACGATGGATTTTTTTCGGGCATAAAAATCCTTATCATGGCTTCCTTCGGAAGGGAAGTAAAGCTGGCGGTCCCGTGTCGTAGATTTACGGCACGTAAAAGAACCTCAAGCCTGATAAGGAGGCCTCAGAGCAAATTCACGCCCAACATAGAATGGGACGCTAAGGACCACAGCAGTTAAGAGCGTCCATAAATAAAACTCAATTTAATTTAATTTTCTGGCTTAGCATTTACCAGTTATACAATATACAAAATTCCTTCCGAATAATGAGGACTTCACAGGCTATTCTCAGAAAATTCAAGATATGCATTTTATTTGTCATGTAAATATCTTTAACACATGGTATTTTAATCAAAATCGTTAGTCGTTTTTTAGAAAATCAAAATTTTGGAAAAATGTTTCATGTAAAGGGTAGTTCACGGTGGGGGAATTTTATTGAAAATATTTATGTCATATTTTTGGAGGGTACTGAAGTTGAACACCAAGGTTGATATTTATCCGACTTTTCGTTTTTGAGTTATGTTGTTACAGAGAGACGCACACACGGACCTTTTTCTAAAAATGCTTCTTTTTTTCTGGATTCAAGGGGCCTCAGAATATGTATTTCCGGTAAAATCTCGGTATCGAATTTTTGGGTGGAATGCAATGCCTTCTCTACCTCCATACTTGATAGAGAAAGTAAAAACTGTTGGAAATATTCTGTAGCCTATATCCAATAGGAAAACCAGTGTTTTTCAATGGTGAACGAGTTATAAAACGGGATGGGTTGTTTCCTGTACGTCTCTGGAAGCGCGCGCGCACACACAGACACATACAAATTCGTCTCTCTTATAAGGGAGTAATATAATTAATGACAAACATAGCTACTCATAGTTGTTCAGCTTCTTCGGTAACTTTAAATCAGCTTTTAATTATCCATGGGGACAGTTTGAACAGTGAATAAACACGAAGCCAGAGCTGGTGAATTTTCTGAAACAACTGCCCTTTTCATTCTTTATTGTATTAATTCAACTTTACAATTGCGAGCAATAGATTAATACTATTATGGAGAGCTGAGTGTACTCATTTGCAGTATAATATACACACAATTACCTTTCTCTACCTTCACACAACTGTTACTCCAAAGGCCACATAAGGAACTGGCATGTTGAAATCTAAGTTTTACATAATTTTGATAAAACTAATAGTATACCAGTCTTAGTCAATAATAGTATTCTTAACTTTATCAAATTACTCAAAATGCTGAGATTTTCTGTTGACTAAAATATTTCTGCTTTGTGTTAGAAACTTAATCCTGGATATGCAGTAAACGAGCTCAAACGGCTTATGGCTAGATTTACAAGGAAAGAGGTTCCAGATTTGGAAAATCCTTCGCCGAAATCAAGTACGTACAAGAAGAAGCCTTAGAAGAACTTCAGTATACACCCATTACGGAACAAGTCAACTCATTGAAGAGTGACAAGTTGTTGCTTCAATACATTTTTCTTGTGTCATGAATGGATTGTAATTAAATAAACCATTGTAAACATGTGTTAACAGAATTCATACTGAATAAAAGAATTTTGAAATGCATGCGTTTATCTTTCAAGTGGATCTTTCCAAACTATTTCAACATGTTTTTTTTTTAATTGTAATATAGCGAATTAGTACCCAATTAACGGTGAACTTTCTTAGAGTCTATCTTGTTCTTTTCACTTTCTCTACCGCGTACATGGTAGATAGAGAAGGTATTGCATTCTACCCAAAAATTCAATACCGAAATTTCAACGGAAATAATGTTTTGAGCCCCTCTGAATCCAAAAAATCATTTTTGTAAAGGTCCCTGTGTGTGCTGTGAACAGCATAACTCAAAAACGAAGAGTTGGATAAACACCAAACTTGATATTTAAGTTCAGTATCTTCAAAATATGCGACACGAACGTTTTCAAGAAAATCCCCCACCCCAAATACCCTTTACATGGAAATTTTTTCGAAATGTTTGACTTTCAAAAAATGGCTCTAAATATTTTTGTTAAAGTACCATATATTAAAGGTATTTACATGACAAATAAAAGATGCGTATATTTTGAATTTTCTAGGAATAGCCTATGAAGTCCTTTTAGTTGGGAAAGAGTTTTGTATAATTTTGTATAATTAGTAAACGAGCGATAGACGAAAATGTTCTACACAGAAAATGTATATATTTTTAAAACACACAATTTATTTAAAATAACTTTTTTGTGGCATAAACCGTTTCCGAGATATCCGTTATTAGTTATTCGTATTGTTCAATACTTCGTCATTTTTTTCCAAGCCCTGTCGATTTTTAGCTGTTTCTCGCGATATCATGGAAAGAGTATGGAATTCTAAGGCCAATGTACAGCTTTTAGTTCTAAAACATTTGACTATCGCTATTCCCTTTGTATCTATAACGAAATGTGCAATGCAGCTATTTCCGAAAAGGTTTATCTCAATAAAATGAGCTTAAGGCCCTACATGCTTCTAGGTTTATGTTTAATTCAGTGTTTATTTCTATGTTTATGCAATTCGTTTTGAACTGTTCCTTTATAATACATATATAACTGTTTTTTGGTTGACTACACTATAATACCCTCATTATATGTGACGTAGCTGAACTATAATGACATCATTATATACCTTTTAACACCTTCAAAGCAGCAGTCCTCTAGGATCCATTCCCAGATAAACAATGAAATACGTGTATTTCAAATAAAATAAATTATGTTTATTGTAATTTCAATATTCTAATAAATTGAATTCACTCGTTTCTTTATTGTTCAATATATGATAACTGCAAAATAATCAATAAATACGGCCTGAACTCAACAGCACTGCTATCTGTTGTAGTACTCACAAACATGCTCAAAGTCCTGCCATCATGATGCCATCCGATCTGCATTTAATTACACACAATTGATGAGGTAAGATATTTTTTTAAAAACTCAAAGTTTTGAAATTAGAGTGTGGTCGATCAAAAGCAGTCGTATGCAGTTAACTATTATGGTAATTAAGACGCTACCGCTCTTTTCATAAATATATTTGCGTTCTTATTTACCACCACCACAGTCTTGTTACATAATATACTATAACTGGAAGTTATTTCCGGGCTGTTTTGCCGTGGTCTGCTGGAGATAGATGTTCCAGACGTTTCGTCTACAATTACGGTAGACATCTTCAGTGGCGCAGGAGCGAACACATCATTAAGTTCCAGGACACCAACATTCTTTCATCCATGACACATTACCATGCCCGACTACAGCGTGAAGCCATCGAAATATATAACAATCGTAATAATTTTAATAAGAAAGAAGAGGCTCTAAAGCTCAACAATAACTGACATCCAGTCATTCCAGGCAAGAAACGTCATATAACACGAAAAAAAAACAAAGCGAGCCAATCAGAATCGGTCAAATCGGATCGGCCGACAGGGGGGCGGTACAGCTATCTTTATTAAAAATCATATCACACATTCACCCTTCCCCCTCCCGCCGCTGCGCCATTCGGCTTGCCATTGTCGGGCTCGACACGCTGCTGATAGCGACATACGATCCTCCCGACCATCGCTTCTATGAAGCAGATTACACAAGCTTGTTGAACCTACACCCAGTTGTATGCATTGCAGGAGACCTCAACGCGAAGCATGCCCTTTGGCATAGCCGCAGTAGCAACGTAAAAGGCCGCCGGCTCTATCGCCTCATCAGCGGCAACCAAGCCTTATCGCGCACGGTCGGACGTGCTCAACATCATGATCACCAAAAACATTCCATTTCATCTAGACCTCTCGGCTGCCAATGAGTTGGACTCCGATCACGACCTAGTCCTGGTGGACTCCAACGTTGACATGCCAGCTCTGGCCTCACCGGACTGGACCAACGAGGTCGACTGGGATGCAACAGTCCTTGACTTAACCCTAACCGTGGACCCGCGCCCTCGCATCGATTCTATCGACGCGCTGGAGGCGGCAGCCGCGGTTTTCTCCCAACACATCCTGACTGCGGTACACGCGCACACCTACCGCATCCCGTCTGACAATCCAACCCGAGGACCATACACAATGAACTTCGACAGTTGCTAAAGGCCAAGGCCACTGTTCAGAAGTTATGGCAGCGTTTCCGCCATCCCAGGATCCAAGCAGTTTACCAGGGTTTAAAACCTTGGCTATCTGACTGCTTTGCGCGCACCACTTTGCGGCCTGAGAGACAGTGGCGACAAGTGGTGTGTTGATTGTTATTTGTCAACGAGCTCACGTGGTATTATCCACCATATTATTGCTGGTTATGCACATGTCGTCATCTGCCAGTGCAGGTGTGACCGAATATAATCAGATTTCTGTTTTATTTCATCGTAATAGCGATATAGCCAAAAAAAAAGATAACTACGTGCGTTTATGCAGCGTTTAAACATGCCTAGGTTTGCTGCATTGGGTCGCAGCAACTCAATCAAGAAGGTCATGTTAAAGCGACATTTCTCAAAGGATCTTTTTTTTGTCATGATCAAGCGTTTAAATGGAAATGGATAATGTTTTCCAATAATGCCTTGAGAAGAGTATGAATTTCATTTGAAATATTGCAGTATACCTCTATCATGAACTCAAAAGAAAGATAATAGTTTTCTTTCAAATACATTAAAAATTGGTTCTAAACAGTGCACAACTTCTAAGTGCTATGCCAGTAAACTCCGTGTTGAGATCTACTTTTCCTAAGAGCAGTATCAAATAGAAAATGTTTAAAATATATCAGCGGAAAGTCTATTTTGTAGTAATTAACCAAATGTTGTGTCTTCCGTCAGCAGTGATTGATAACAATGCCAGCTAATAGACCCACTGGTTCACTGGTTGAAATCGGCAAGGGGCTTTGGGCTTTTGGGGTGTAAAATCCTTAGCATGGCTTCCCATTTTCTCCATTTCTACCCCACTTTCTTCCTCCCTCTCCCACATTCCCGCTGCCTGTTCTTTCCCTCTATATACTTCCTTCTCTCTAGTTCCCTCTCCCGCTCTCTCCCCCTTTCTAACTCTCTCCCTACGTCCTCTTCTTCCTCTCTGTGCAAAGCGCTGCATTCGGTATTTTAAAACCATGTAATAAAAACGGCATTTTCGGGGTATTTATAAAAACTGAAACATTATTTCGAAACTATACTGTTTACCACGATAACTGGCACGAATAGGTAATAGTAAAAAATAATGTAGGGCTTCTAAAATACTCATTCTATATAAATGTTGTAAACAACACAACCTGTCAGAAACATCATGATTATAAGTTTTTGTTATGTAACGCTCTCAAAAAATCAATAATAAGGTATATATTTAGATTTTTTTTACTTTGAGCCCCACTGGAATCTCCCCTCCCCTTTGCGAAAAGTAATTAATATGCCATATAGTCCATTCTATAAGTGGGACCTAAGGTATTTTAATTTTTTAGTTTCATAACAATCGGTTCCGGCATTCTTGCGTGAAAACGTAACATACACGTAAATACATCTTAAAAAAAACTATTTTTTGTTTTGCATCAGGGTAGCTCATTATACCTTAACGCAAATTATTTAACCAAAACTGAAAATTACGGGAAAAATTATCGACTTGTTTTATTGTTTGTATAGATTTGAAAATAAATTTTGACAACTTCACAAAGCGGGATCTATTGCCAAAAGAGATCAAGAAAAGCAGGTAACAAAAGAAGATTTGTACGCCAATTACTCGTGGGTTTTTATAAGCAATATAGCGCTTAAGTATTTATGCATGCTTGTATTACATTTGGTGCATGACTTAATGTGTTTTCAACCTATAGGTAAGTGGATTCTCGGTTTTGTGTCTAAAATGAGAACATGTGGTAATCGTTTGTCATTTGTGCATCAAGATATCATTATCATCGACGTAATTCTCTTTTCTCGTGCCCATCCACATCATTTATGATGTTGATAACTTGTACATAAGAAAGAAGGATAAAATGCTTCGTTGCTGATTAACGCAATTCGTAGCGTAGAGCAATGTATGTTGTAGTTCTAGAAGGCTTTGAAGCTATGAAGAAGTCTGTAAATGTAGATTTTAGTTCTAGATTATATTCCAACACTGATTTAAAAAACTAGGCCTCCGTTTCATACATTTTTATGGATATATCCACAGCGCCTTTGCCGAGTTAGCAAGCGAAATGGGCGGGGCTTGGGCTTCTTGTCACCACTGTCTCTAATATCAATAGTTAGGTTCGCTTCGTCGCCCTCTCGGGACTCTTCGCCTCTACTGGTGCGCGAATGTTCAAACTGGAAATATTAGGCCTTCTGCGCGTCTCTGTGGGTCTGTCTGCCTGCGGACCTGCGACTTCCTATGGCTCTGTCACCTCATCCCTGCCTCCCGGGGGGTGTAGCCAGAATAGATCAAGCTGGTCACAGAGGTATCCCCCTCCGATAAACACGTCCTAGTCCTACATACACTATAGGTGCATAATGGAGAAAGTAATCATTAAGTTTATACGGCAAAACATTTCAAATATTATCTTCCATATGCCCCTATTAAAATAACCAAATATAAGCAGGCAATACGAGTCTTTAAAAAATGCTTAAGAAATGTGAAATCTGATGTGTTACATTTACATGAGTTTCTCTACTCACTTTTCCACAAACTATTCTTACAAAGCCTCATCTTTGTGTCTGCTTCTTGCTAATCGAAATAAACTTTCATTACACAATCACGCATTCATTGTAGGTATAGGGATAAAGTAAGATAAAGCGATAGTTTAATTTTAATTTTCAAAAATCGGGTCACTATGTAGTAGCCCCGATATCGCATGCTCTTTTGCATGAGCACAAGTAAAAATGCATAGCAACTTACCACTTGAGAAGAATGTATTCGAAAATTCAAACCAATATGAAAGAATATCTCGGAAATGGTTAACGCCACAAAAAAAATCTTTTTTTTTTTTGTAAGATCTTGTCTGTCTATTACAGTTTACCAATTGTACGAAAGGCATTCAGAATGAAGCGGACTTCACGGGCTACTTCCATAAAATTCAAAATATACATTTTATTTACCACGCAAATATTTTTAACATGTGGCATTGTAATCAAAATCGTTAGAGCCATTATTGAAAAAAATTAAAAAAGTTTGAAATACCAAGTTTAGTATGTAACCGGCTTTTCGTTTCTGAGTTATGCTGTTCACACACGTGCAAGCACACGTACTCTTGCACACGTTTATCTTTGTTTAAGGGGCCTCAAAACGTGTATTTGCGGTGAAATCTCGGTATCGAATTTTTCTATGAAATGCAATACCTCATCTAGCTAATATAGGCAACTGGTAGAGAAAGTGAAATTTTAAAGTATTGGAAAATTCAGACTAATTGCAACGAATATCTCGGATGCAGTTAATGTCAGAAAAAGTTATTTGTTTCTAAATTGTGTATTAACTAGATCTGCAGTTTTTTTTCTATATACGATTCACCAGTTACACAATATTCATTCCTAATGAAGAGGATTCACACACACACACACACATAAATAAATAAACAAGGCTGGCAATTGCTATAAAAATATCAGCCGCCGTTGTGTTTCGTCCCATAGAAGTTCTTTAACATGCTAATAAATCTACTGGCAACGTGGCCATTGTTTTTTAGCACACTTAAAAACCCGGTCTGGGCCGGATGTGAACCCGCGACCTTCGAATCAGAAGACCAGCGCCACTAAGCCATTCAGACCGACTTCAAGATACTCATACATTTTATTATTCAAACAAACATCTTAAGCGTTTGATCTTTTAATCAAAATCCTTAGTGCCATTTTTGAGAAAATAAAAATGAAAACAAAAATCTTCCAAGCAAAGGGTGGTTTCTAGTGGGAGATTTTCTTTAAAGTCCTCATGTCGCATCTTTGGAAGATGTTGCCTTTAAATACCAAGTTTGTTAGTTGTCCGACATTTCGTTTTTCAGTTGCTCTAGCCGTTCTGAGATTCGAATTCGGGGCCCCTGGATTAAGAGGCAACCACTAACCATTATTTTAACACCGATCTCGAATGGTTTGAGCAACTATTGGTTTCACGTTAAAGTTCTGTATATACAAAGTACAGCAACTAATTTATCTTGCGAATGCCGCCAATATGGCTTGTGATGGGCGGAGAGCCGATCAGGTGGTATGCGCCCGCCATATTAGGCTGTGTGCTCAATATAAACATAAGGAAACAGCTGTGTCGAAACTAATTATGAGTGAAAATGCCAGATTACTGTGCTTTCGGGTGCACTACGAGGGCACGAAAAAAATTATATAGATTACCGTCGATACTCCAAAACTTGGAGAAGAGTTTGGTTGGCCAAAATCAGTAGAAAACACTGGCCTCTTGGAGAAAATGCAAGACTTTGTGAAGTAAGTACCTATTCCGTATTTAACACTGGATTTTACGAGTGATTAAATCTATATGTTACGCACTTTCAATCCATTTGTGCTTCTGGAATGGAACATTTCAAGCTTCTGAGTATTATAAACAACAATGTACTTATAAACTTTATTTATTTATTTATTTATTTATTCTAATACCAAGCTTTCTGACTTCTATCAGTTTTGTTAAGTATTTTATTGAAAATGAAAATCCAACCAGTTTTATAGTTTGTTTATTTGATTCGTGGTTATTAGCCCTCAACCGCAGACATACAATTGGTGGAGCGCTCCTACAGACGTGCTAGAAAAAAAAACTTCAAATTAATAATATGAAAATTATTGCAGTCTTAGATACCGCACGTCTGTTGTTAAGGGGGTTAGTATAAACAATGGTGGCACAGGTTTCTTTATACAGTTTATCATTGACTCTGTTCACAATTTCACTGCATTCACAACTTTAAAAGTATGAATACATTAACTTCCATATATACGGTGCTAAATTTACATTTTCTACTCTACTTATCAAATGGTTTTTATATTTAAAGCCAAAAGTTGTATGCAGTCAAATATGTCCAACTAGAACAGTTTATTAACGCTATCAGCATGCTTTCAGAGCCTAACCTATTAAATTGTGTTTATTTTCAGTATTATTGTGCATACTTGAGAAAGTTTTTCTAAAAGGGATCAATAGTAATAAGCAAAAATCTTACATAAAAATGTGCAACTTTCGTTGCAACACATCTATAGATTTCCTTGTGAATACCAAAAGTGTCACACAGTATTTTCCTTATGCCGCTTCTTTAATTAATAAATGTTTGTTAATAGTTATAATGCCATGAACCATTTCTAAATTATATTTTATCATACGATTTAAAATGTGGACAGGATAATGTCATGAATGTAATTGAACGTAGCGTACATGCAGCGCAGGATTCTTTTATTTTACATTAATTTGAGAAAACATTGCTAACACAGACCTAAGTAAAGTAATATTTTTAATACAGGAAATACGTAAGTTGTGCACAAGCGTATTGGTGTCCTTGTGTGTATGATTGTTTTTATTTATCTTTTTCTAAGATCATTCAACCAGTCCGCATTACTTGTACATGGAAAGAGAGACGAGACTTCATTCCAACAGGGCTGCACGCTGACCTGTGTTGTACTTTGTATATTTGTATATAACTTTAAACAGACGTGCTCATATACTGCGATCTATCCGAAAGTTTACAAAATTTTTGAACTTGCTCAAACTTCGATAGCTCAGTCGACCTTTAAACGTTTTCCCTTTAAGAAGGTATATCGAACTTAAAGATGTTGGCTATTCTGTAACAATTTTGATTTTCAATAAAATATCTTTGTCCTTATTGGTTCACCGTAAAACAAATGGCACAAGAAGCCCGCAAAACATTCTCCAATTATCATGCAGCATTAAAAGCACTTACCATCAATAGATCAAATGTAATAGCTATCTGGATTGGTGAATACGTAACATATGATGTAGTCTGCTGCTGGCGTATTGTGGACGGCACTATAGACTCTTGTCACTGTGGCAGGTTTACCAATGTAGGTTATTCTTCCTTGAACAATAGTATTACAAGACACGATTTTGACTAAGCAATTAAAAACTATCCTCTTGGAGTCAAACAGGTAAACTGATTCAGAAAAGTCGGCTACTGTGTACAACACGGTGTCTTGTCTCGCGAAAAATCGAATGCGCAGACGCGTATAATACAAAAGAAGATTAATCTAATACATTGGTAAAATGCTGTATTATATATATACTGATGGAAGATTGTTAGGAATAAAGCATGTTTATTATAAATATCAGTATTTTATATGTTAGAAGGGTACGTATTTAAGCATACCGGTCAGCCGTGAAATAGTTTTTCTTCATTAGATTTTATTTGTCTGGTGTGCTATACTAAGTACTGTAATGTCAATTTGTTTAATTTACGGGTAAATTGTCATACTGTGTTTTTCTTCCTAACGCTATTTGCCTATATAAATAAAACACTTAAAACGGGTGGGTACTAGATATTGGAGAGACCACATCATGTTCTAAAATCACTCCTAAGGTAAGTAATTTCATTGCTTTTTCACTTCCTTATTCCTAATTTAGGTGGGCAAAAGAAAGACCTAATGCGGGCAAAAGTGACACAAACGAGGGCAACAGTATAACAGTATGACAATTTAGCCGAGAAAAGGAAGAAAGAAAGAAAAACGTAACCATGGACCAGAAAATCCCTAAAATAGATAATTAATAGTACTTTTAGCTGAATAGTTTAATGGAATCTCACCATATGTATATAATTAGGTATGGAAATCATACTGCTAGTTTGCTGATCGTTGCTAAGTTTTTAGGAAAATAATTTTTTGAAAATGTTTTAATGTATTCATTCCCGCCCTCACTCCCTCTCTCTGTCATGCCTAGCATCTTTGTAATTACAGGGACCATTAACCCTTGAAATGAGGGCTAGAGCTTGTTAAAACGTCTTTCACTAAGGAAACTATTTAAAACATCCAAAACTGCGAAAAGGAGGAATGAAAGAAGTGCAAACAGCATATTTCTTTATCTCTGTGATATACTGTGTCATGTAGGGGAACTAGCCCAAGATAGTGAAATATTTATAAAAAAAATCACAAAATTAGTAAAGGCATCTCTATAGAAAGCAGAAGTTCTCTAGTTCCGTACATATAATAAAACTGTAACTAAGATTTTTCTGTTTCTTTTTTTTTAGATGTAAACAACTGATTTTAACATGTATAGTGCACTACACTGAAGCCACAAATTACATTCTCAAACTTTTTGTTTTATTGTTTGCATGTAGGAGTATGCTACCATACTACCTTTTCATTAGAAAGGACTGAAGTGATGAAAATGAAATTTAAGTGTGCACCTAGAAAGTAAGCCATATGGGATGGTTATTACTTACCCCCTTCTAGTTCCCAAGGTCGCGGGTTCAAACCCGGCGGAGGGCGATGGATTTTTTCGGGCGTAAAAATCGTTAGCACGGCTTCCTTCGGAAGGGAAGTAAAGCCGGTGGTCCCGTGTCGTAGATTTACGGCACGTAAAAGAACCTCAAGCCTGATAAAGAGGCCTCTGAGCAAAATTACCGGTGTTTCGCGCCCAATATAGAATGGGACGCTAAGAACCATAGTAGTTAAAGAGCGTCCATAAATAAAACTCAATTTACATTTACCCTAAGGAAGGGTTTTAATAGAATATAAAGTTAGGCATTTTTATATCTCACAATTGAATTTTTGGAAAATATATAACATTTAGATTTGGCGGGTGGGTGGTCCACAAATGGCCGAAATATAGTTCTTATGTTCACACTGTAGAGGTATGCAAGAGACACATTTGTATATAGTGCGTTAACTCCTACCTCAATTAGATTCAAAGCTATGTGATTGTGTTTTCTGTGCTAATTCACAAACAGCATAGTTTCAGGTGTGTAAATATAGCAAGTATAGCATTTGTCACTACGTATCAGAGCATTTCATGCATGTGTAAACAGCGTTATCTCCACTTTCTTAGGAGTTAACACACTTTACCCCCCCCCCCCCAAGTGTACAAACATGTCTTGGTAAAAAGTGTCACATCTACATTGGTAACTTTTAATTTTTAATTGCATATTTCGTACATTCTTTACCGCCCTATGTCTATATTTCTTTACTTCTCCTAACGGATGTTCCAACAATAGAAGAAAAGGCAATGTTCCTTTTTCACCGCCACATTTACACATATCAGTCTTTATTACCGCTTGTTTCTTCCTTGCAAGGGTTTGTGTTTTGTTAGTATTCTTGAATATAAAATGAATTATTCCAGGGGAAGGAAAATGCTTTCACATAATGATAGTGAGTCAGGTAAGAGACCTTGTTTCATTTTCACAATAAGGGCAAAGAAACAGCAATTAAAATATCGCTCTCACATTTTAAATTTTATTTTAGTTTAAATTAAATTAAATTAAATTGAGTTTTATTTATGAACGCTCTTTAAATACCATGGTCCTTAGCGTCCCATTCCATATTGGGCATGAAAGATCAGTAATTTGGCTCAGAGGCCTCTTTATCAGGCTTGAGGTTTTTTACGTGCTGTAAATCTATGACACAGGACCACCGGCTTTACTTCCCTTCTGAAGGAAGCCATGCTAACGGTTTTTACACCCAAAAAAATCCATCGCCCTCTGCCGGGTTTGAACCCGCGACCTTGGGAACTAGAGGCTAGCACGGTACCACTAGTCCACAGAGGATGACTTATTTTAGTTGAAATCATATAGAACAGAGTGATTAAGTTATAAAAATATTAAGCTCTATGTGTTATTTTTCTTCTCCTCTAGAATCAAGTCCATCCCAAAGTATTCCTCAGGAGTTGAAGGAAGTTGTCAACACCGATGATTCACTGAAAGATCCAGACTTCGATGGCAATAATTTAGCATCAGACAAAACATCTGATTCGCCACAAGGAACACCAAGAAAGAAGGTAAGGACTACTACTTGTGAAATTAATCCAAAATATTCTATTGGAACCTTACCAAAACAACCTTTACAAGGATTCATCATATTGGACAATGTGCAAATTGAATGTCAAAGTGAGAAAAACAGTGATGAGGGTACAAGCAGCACATTGAAACTGAGATCAAGAAGGGACTCTCCAACTATGTATAAAGTAAAAGGACAAAGTAGAAAGATTAGAAAAGAAAGAAAGATTGCTAGAACTGCTATGCTACCAAGACAGAAAAAGAAAAGTAAAAGAATGCAAAATGGAGGAACTCGGATTGTATAAAAATAAATGTAAAGAGAAGTTATTACTCTCTGACAGAGCGAAACATGTTTCAAAGCTACTGGGATTTTGGCAAATTTAATAGAAGTTTAGCTTATATAGTCTGATATATTGCTTATATAGCTTGATCAAAGTTGTGCCTAAAAGAAGAACCAAGATTAATGAAGAAGCCACCAAACACCATTTCTACAAAGTTCAATAGCATTCTATGAGAGACATCTCTGGACATTCAACCTGACAGTTCATGATTGTGGTGAAGCAGTTCATGATTGTGGTGAAGACCAAGGCTTACTGTTTTATATGGCATGAGGCCATTGCTGGAAGAGGTGCCAATGATATCGGTTCCTGTGTGTATGAATTCTGAATGAACCGGATCTAACCAGAGATAAATCATGTAACAATATTTTAGAATAAAAAAACTCATGTTGCTGCCATGTGTATGACTGTTTTGCAAAATTCTGAGACTCTTGATACTATCAACCACAAGTTCCTGGTGCATGGAGATATACACATGGAAAGCAACACCAATTATAGCATTATAGAAAAGTGCAAATTGAAGTTCAAGGGCAATATAGAAGCCCTCATGATTGGGCCCAGTTGATGAAACAACTTGCAAAAAAAGAAGCCATTCATAGTGAAAGGAATGCAAGGAAATTAGTTCCTCGATTTTGCTTCTCTACAGGTCCTCTTTAGCATCGAAAGATGAATGAAAATGGTGACCAGCTAACTGGAGGGAGGTGAAGTGCCTCCATTATCAGAAAGACAGATGGAATTCTTTTCTACAGGACTGGCCTGGATGACAGGGAATTTCAAAAGTAAGTTTCCTAGGAAGAGGAAAGATGAGTGCACTTATACCAACAAGGGCATACACTGCACCTCTACCAATCTCTGCATTTAAAAAAAGGGATTTGACAGACTTACTCATGTTTGTGTCACCTGTTTTCCATCCTTTCTATTGGGCGTAATTACTAATGCTAGAGTTCAAGAAACGTACCCAGACAATGCTTCAGATGCTGAGGATGATTCATGGAACTCTTTGTTTATAAAGTAGGAACTTTTACATGTTTTTGATGTATTGATTTTTAATACTTTCTCTACTACGTATAGTAAGTAGGGCAAATATTGTATTCCACCCAAAAATTTGATACCGAGATTTCACTGGAAATATATGTTTTGAGGCCTCCTAATCCAAAAAAAGCATTTTTGGAAACATGTCCTTGTGTGTGTCTGTGAACAGCATAACTCAGAAACGAACAATCAGATAAACACCAAACTTGGTATTTAGGTTCAGTATCTTCCAGAAATGCGACACAAAGGTTTTCAAGAAAATCCCCCCATCCCAGATTACCCTTTACATGGAACATTTTTTGAAAATTTTAATTTTCTCAAAAATGGCTCTAACGATTTTGATTAAAATATATATGTTTAAGATATTTTCATGACAAATAAAATGTATATCTCGAATTTTCTGGGAATGTCTCCAAAAGTATTCTTCATTGTGAACGACTTTTGCATAACTGGTAAACCATAAGAGATAGACAAAATTTTACTACACAAAAAACGTAGATCGCTTTAAAATATAGAATTTATGTCATATACATTTTTTTTGTTGAGTGAACCATTTTCAAGATATTGCTTGTTATTTCCTTAAATTTTCCAATACTTAAACTTTTTCTCAAATGAAATTCATTATTCATTTTTTTTTATGTCCTGAACATGCAAATAGAATGGAATGCGCCACATAGCAACCAGCTCTTAAAAGATTTGACTGTCGCTTAAAGCCTACCATATTCCCCTTCCACCTACAAGAAAATTAGCAATAAGATTAACATCTCGATTAACATGAAGCATATGGAGAATAAGCGTTTGTAAAAATAGTTTCTGCAAGAGTAGAGAAAGTCATGTGAGTGTAACACATCGGATTTTATAATAAACAGTATTGTGCTCATTGTGTAAATATAACATCAAACATTTATTAATGTACAAGGGTCACTTTACTAGCCTTGAAAGTACAAATATTTACTATTGCTTAATATTACTTATTATTTGTAGTTATCACTTACAATATGTCATTATATTACTTAGTATTTGTAGTTATCACTTACAATATGTCATGTATATTAAATTTTTCTTGTATTTTTTCAAGTATAATAAGTGAAGTTTATGTTACACCAGCGTAACATATTCAATTTCATAGTATATTTATTTCTTACTATACACTTATTATTGTATTGTATTACCATATTACAGTATTTCCATCAACAGTTAATTAAAATAAACCTTTCTTATAAAGTATAAATTACTACTTGTAGCAATGTGCACTTTTATATGTGCAAAAATTTGGATGTGTAATGTGTGTTAACTCCAATTCTTCACATCATCCCACCATGTTAAATCACCTTTTAACCTCTGAAAATAAAGCTGCCTTCTGAATATTCTAGTTGTAGGTTAAGAATATTCCAAACAAAATTTAAGGCAGCCAAGAAGTAAAAGCACAGAAATCGAGATTTAGGGAAATGGTTCAAACTTTAAAATTGATTTTTTTCAAAATGTAATTTTTCGGAGTTGTCACACTTTACCCACCCATCCGCCATTTATCTTTTTTTTTCTTCTTTTTTTTAATATATATACACACTCACTATCATGTACTACCCAGTAGCTAGTGAAGGTATTGCATTGCATCCAAAAATCCTCTATCAAGATTTCGTCAGTAATACGTGTTTTGAGTGTCCCTGAATCCCCACCCCCCTGCAAATAAATAGGTCCCTGTATGGTTTTTTGTGCGAATAGCATAACTCAAAAACAAACTTGGTACTTAAGTTCAGTATTTTGCATAGGTGCGGCATGAAGATTTTGAATAAAATTCCCACACCTCAAATTACCCTTTACATGTAACATTTTTCAAAAGTTTGTATTTTCTCAATACTGGCTCAAACAATTTTCATTAAAATATCATATGTTTAAAATACTTACGTGAGATAAAATGTATATCTTGAATTTTGTGGCAATAGCCTGTGAAGTCCACTTTATTCAAGAGGAATTTTGTGTAATTAGTAAACACTAAGCAATAGACAAAAACATACTACAGAAAAAATTTAGGTCTCTTTAAAACACTTTATTTAAAATAACTTTTTTGTGGCATCGGCCATCAGGATGTTCATTAATATTGGTTTCAATTGTTCAGTAGTTTGTAAGTTTTTTAAAGATCTGTCACTCTTCAGTTATTTCTCGTGATGTCATGAAAAGAGTATGGAATTTTAAAGCCATAGTGAGCTGCTTTTAAACACTTGACTATCGATTTGGTTTCCTATATCCCTCTTGTGCCTGAAATGAGATATATAATGAAACTATATCTGCAAATGCTTATCATGATCAACATGAAGCAGATAGAAAAATAAGCTTGCATAAATATAGTTTGTAGGCTATAAGAATAAACTGTAGTGGGTAGAGAAAGTCATGTGAAATGTTAATTTTTTTAATTTCAATATGAATAAAGAAAATATAAATATTTACTTTCTCTCCCACATACATAATGGGTACAGAAGGTAATATTGTATTCCACCCAAAAATTTTATACCAAGATTTCACTGGAAATGCATATTTAAAAGCCCCCTGAATCCAAAAGAAGCAGTTTTACAAAAAGATTCATGTGTTTGTATCTGTGAACTACATAACTCAAAAACGAAAAGTCAGATAATTACCAAACTTTGTACGTAAGTTCAACGTGCCCCAAGGATGCAAAACAAAGATTTTCAACAAGATCCCTACACCTCAAACTATCCTTTACATGGGAAAGTTTTCAAAAATTTTTGTTTTCTCAAAAATGGTTTAACAATTTTGATTAAAAATTAAATATTTAAGATATTTTATGACAAGTAAAATGTATATATCAAATTTTCTAGGAATATCCTTTGAAGTGCTCTTCATTCAAAAAGAATTTTGTATAACTAATAAATGTGAAGAAATAGACAGAAATGCAGTACACAAAAAATCTAGGTCTCTTTACAACCTACAATTTCTTTTCAAAACTTTTTGTACTAACAATCATTTTGAGATATCTGTTGTTATTGGTTTGAAATTTTCAATACTTTATAATGGTGCTCTCGCTATTCAGTTTTTCTCATGATATTGGAAGGAGTATGACAATTTAAGGCCAGCATATGGTGTTCCACCTTATAACAACTGACTATTGATTTGACTTGCTCTTTTCCCTTTCTACCTATGAAGCTATTTCTGCCAAGCTTTGTCTTGATTAACATGAAGTATAGCAAAAATAAGAATTTGTAAGAATAGTTTGTAGAAGCTATATAAAGTTACATTTTAGTGCTTAGGGAAAATTATGTAAATGTAATAATAAGGATTTTTTTTGTTATTATTATTTAGGCACACAGCAGTTGATACAATCTATTGGGCTGTTTTATGGTTACCATTAGAAACTATATAATTCAAATAATACTTAAAAGAGAAAGTTTTGCCTCTCTCACAGCCAACCCATGGTGATATTTTGTCCAGCCTGTCTAAAGTTTTTATTTGGACTTTCTTCTGTCCTTGGAATGAATATGCAGTAATAATAATAATAATAATAATAATAATAATAATAATAATAATAATAATAATAATTACAGTATTATACAGTATACAGTATTTGTTACATTATAAAGAATACAATTTTACATTATAAAAAATACATTTCACTTTTATTTGCTGTCTCAAATTCCTGTACAAAGAATGTTTTATTAGCCATTTGTACACTTTATCTTTGAAAACTAGAATATTCGCATTCACTATTTTTGGGGGAAGTAAATTGAAAAATGTTATGCCTATTACTTTGTGATGCTTTGAGGTCTTCTTTAGTCTATGGTACAGTATATCTACCTTATTCCTACTATGTGTATTATATGTATGTATATCACTTCTTATATCATAGGTATGTAAATTTTCTTTTACATGCACCAAAACATCATAAATATATAAATTCACAACTGTAGGGATTTCTAGCGCCTTGAACAATGGTTTATAGTGTTCTATTTTCTTTGAGTTTGTCAGGATTCTTATAACCTTTTTTTGAATCTTTAGTACCTATACTATTCGTGAACTACTGCCCCATAATATTAGACCATATCTTAAGATACTTTGAAAAAATGAGAAAGTTTTGACATTCATTTGTGAAGTCATTTCTCATCCTCTTTTGCTGTCTG
Organism: Deroplatys truncata; assembly: GCA_030765065.1. Lineage (NCBI taxonomy): Eukaryota > Metazoa > Arthropoda > Insecta > Mantodea > Mantidae > Deroplatys > Deroplatys truncata. The sequence goes on along the minus strand of CM060978.1, from coordinate 143,811,227 downwards.
TTACATTGAAGTTAAAGGGTGTTTAACTTGCTAAAAAAGAAGGAAAGATGTATACAAGGAACAGCCACAAATTTCTGTTGAATAGAATGGAAGGTTGAACTGTGGAAAGTTCTATATGAATAAGCTGTTATCCAAGCAAAATCCATATCACTTTCTCATTAAATGTTTTCTGTGGTTGCTTTTTGTTTATTATTTGTAATATATTTATTTAAGCCCTTTAATCAGATCATATTGATCAGACAGTGAATGATGCTCAAATGAGCCTGGGGCCTACAAATGTAGAATTATCCATTATCCATCTGAGAATAAAGAGCAACCCGAGGGGGGTGGGAGAAACCTTTTCTAGTTGACTAAGCTTAACTGAGATTCAAATCAGAATCTCAATTATGAACCAAACTTGCCACCACTTGATGGAGTTTGGCAAGCTTCATATTATTTGTTTTCCTTAGCTTTATTGAGTATTAAATAGAATCCATTACCATGTTTCAGTTGTCATAGTATCCTAGAAAAACGAATATTATTATTGATTTTTAAAACCCAGTAACACGCTCAATACAAAAACTAAAAACTTGAGAGAGAGAGAGAGAAAAAGCAGAGCACCCTTGCCAAATAGTAAATAACACTAGCTTAGCATAGGGTTTTGCTAACTTCAAAAATTCAATTCCCCCCCTTTTTAAGCCCTACATCACCTTTCTTTTGTTTGCGCATAAGAACATAGAAAGAGCATAACATCAAGGCCAAGTTATAGCAAACTTCTTTTCCTTTATTTTGCTGTATCTGCAACAAGATATATACTGAAACTATATCTCTCAACATTCCCATGATAACAAGATTTGTATAAGAAAACAAATGAAACCTTTATAGAATAGCTATGAAAATAAATTATACTGAGTGCAAATCATATAATGCATCATAATTTTGTCTTTGACACTGTGAGCTATTGTTCAAATCTTTAATGGAGGAAGGTGTCAATTTATGTCATTCATAAAATACCATCTAATGTAACCTACATGATTTAAGGATTTTAAACATGTAAAAAAGAAAGCAAGGAGATCATCATGATTATTTTCTACAATTTAAGAATTAACATACTGTGGAATTTCAATACAGTACAATAGCAGATGTAGGTTCTTTTTAATCTGAATTTTTCAGGAAAGTAGAACTTTCAGTGTATATATTAATGAATCATTCTCCCAAAAGGGAGTCGTCCTCTGTGGTGTAGTGGTTACCATGCTAGCCTCTAGTTCCATAGGTCGCAGGTTCAAACTCGGCGGAGGGTGATGGATTTTTTTCAGGTGTAAAAATCCTTAGCATGGCTTCCTTCGGAAGGGAAGTAAAGCCGGTGGTCCCGTGTCATAGATTTACGGCACGTAAAAGAACCTCAAGCCTGATAGAGGCCGCTGAGCAAAATTACCGGTCTTTCATGCCCAATATAGAATGGGACACTAAGGACCATAGTAGTTAAAGAGCGTCCATAAATAAAACTCAATTTAATTTAATTTTCCTAAAAGAAAATGCTATAACTGCAACATCTCTCTAGTAATAATAATAATAATAAAAATAATAAATGCCAAGCACTGGCTTTGTGCATTAAACTAAAATGTGTACATATAGACATAGGTAAACCTATGTTTTATTTACGGTAAATATAGTAGTTGCAGAAATTATATACAGGATAGTAAACCTAATCAGGAGTATCAATATATTTTCAACAGGTACATTATATGAATATCTAATCAAATGCTAAATACAACTTCTTCATTTAGTTCATCTTATCACATCTGTGAATATGTGACATTTGCAGTTATCGAAGAAAAATGTGTTAAATAGTTTATAAGTAGGGAGAGAAGTTTTAAACACTCGCTGGTAAAGTTTTTAACATGAATTTCCATCCATGGACATATGTGCATGGGCATACCCTGTTGACAGATGTAACTATTAATTATGCAGTAGCCTAGTAATTGTTCCCATTAATTTACATAAATGAGCAGGAATGATGAAATAGAATATTTAAAAGGTTCAATCAAAAGATATTGGAGAAAGCAAGAAAGCTGTGAATAATGTAAGAAAAAATCTGATGTGTTACATTCACATGACTTTCCCTACTCTTGTACAAACTATTTTTACAAACACTTATTCTCCATATGCTTCATGTTAATCGAGATGTTAATTTTCTTGCTAATTTTCTTGTAGATGCAAGGGGAATTGATAGGCTTTAAGCGATAGTCAAATATTTTAAGAGCTGGTTACTATGTGGAGTATTCCATTCTCTTTGCATTACCAGGACAAAAAAAGAAATAAATTCCCATTTGAGAAAAAAGTATAAGTATTGGAAAATTTAAGGGAATAACAAGCAATATCTCGAAAATGATTCACTCAACAAAAAAATGTATATGACATAAATTGTGTATTTTAAGGCGATCTAAATTTTTTGTGTAGTAAAATTTTGTCTATCTCTTATGGTTTGCCAGTTATGCAAAAGTCGTTCACAATGAAGAATGCTTTTGGAGACATTCCCAGAAAATTTAAGATATGCATTTTATTTGTCATGAAAGTATCTTAAATATATATATTATAATCAAAATCATTAGAGCCATTTTTGAGAACATTAAAATTTTTTAAAAAATTTTCCATGTAAATGGTAATCTGGGGTGGAGGGGACTTTCTTGAAAACCTTCGTGTCGCATCTCTGGAAGATACTGAACCTAAATGCCAAGTTTGGTGTTTATCCGACTGTTCGTTTCTGAGTTATGCTGTTCACAGACAGACACACACATGGACATGTTTCCAAAAATACTTTTTTTGGATTCAGGAGGCCTCAAAACATGTATTTCCGGTGAAATCTTGGTGTCAAATTTTTAGGTGGAATGCAATACTTCCCCTACTTACTATATGTAGCAGAGAAAGTAAAATTTGAAGATAAAGTACCTAGGTGCGATAGAGAACATGAGAAGCAAAGCTCTCTCAAACACCAGACAAAGAGAAGGGTTAGTAAGAACTCAATGGAGGAACAAGCCAGAAAAGCTATGGTAGTAAGAAGAAATAGAAAATGTTACAGATAATCAAATTGCCCAACAGCTGCATTGATCATCCCCTGAAGAAATATTTAAATATACAGTCACTTTTTCAGGAAAATAAAAGCATTACTTGTTTTATAATAATAACAATAATAATGATAATGATGATGATGCACCATCACTTTTTAAACATTTTTACTTTATCAAAATTATTAAGTTCTTCATTTGTGTCAGTTTGCGCCCTTAATAAAAAAAATTCAGTTTGTAACAGTCAATTTTTTATTATATTTATTTGTTATAACTAGTTTACAATTTATTCTACAAAACTTCATATTTATTTTTCCATCTGCTTCCTGTTACTCACTGTAAATATTAGCAAAAAATAGTTTCAAATAGTTAATATCATGGTTTGTCTGTTGAGACAGCTAAAAAGTAAGTTGATGTAATTATGTTAGCATGATGTTACAAACGTTTTACATGAGTAAATGTGAAACAAATGAAGTAAACACTAATGTTGATCTGCAACCTTATTTACCTCCACTGCAACAATGGCACTCCAGAACATGTTAAAATATGTTGTTACACAGCAAAAAAACAGTGATGTTCACGTCACTACCAGCTTACTGATAGGGGAATAATAAATATACATACTAGCGCTGAACCCCCCACATCAGTTCTTTTGCCATTATAGGGCAATGCTGATAAAAACTGCATAATGTGCAGATATTTTAGCTGATACTACTCTATTAATTAAGTGTTATTACAATAATTTTAAAAAAATAAATCAACAAATAAAGGTAAATGCTGCAAAACTAAAAATTTGAATGCACAGTGATATGATTCTCACTATGTATGACAAATCTCATATATCCACAATTTATATTATTGATTATTCTTCTAGCCATGATAGAATATTGATACATTTTTGCCAGGGAATGATTTCAAATTAAGCAGTAAGCTCTTAGTTAAATAAAACACATGGAAAGAGCATTCAAATGTTTAGCTAAAGTAACCAGCTTTGTAATGGAAAGAAAAAGGAAGAATGGCAAACTTGCAAGATTGTATTTGGAAAAACAAACATGTAACCCAGAACATTTTGAAATCTGAAAAGATTTGACACAAATTATATATTTTGATGAGATCTGCTGTAATTTTGGTCAGTGTCTTATGATCTCTCAGTTATATTCAGAATGATGAAAATTCTGTCAGAATGAAGAGAACCTCACAGGATATTCACGGAAAATTTAAGATTTACATTTTATTAGTTTTACAGATATCTTAAACAATGTTATTCTAATCAAAATCAAAAAGCGATTTCAGAAAATGAAAAATAACAAACATTTTTCCGTATAAAGTGTAGTTTGGGATGGGGGAATTTTCTTGAAAGTCTTTGCTGGTTATGCTTAAAAAAGTGTCTGGCTCAGATATGAAATTTAGTATTGCACATAACTACACAAACATTTTTTTTTTCTAAAATGGCTGTTTTATGGGCACAGTGGACCTCAAAACGTGTATTTTGGTAAAATCTTGATATCAAATTTTCTCTACCAATATTAATAGGTATGTAATAGAAAAAGTAAAAGATAACATTCAGAAACAAATGTGCCACTGCTGTGTAAATTACAACAGTAATTAACTCCAGCAAAGACTGTGTTCAAGGCCAGCAATAGGCACTCAGTATAATCAAATTTGTTTGGTGTAAAAACAGAGTTCTAATCTCTTGTTGCATCATAGTTACAGAAACCGGAGAAACAAGTTATCTTCAGTGGGGTCATTGGTTATCAGTCAGAGTTCTTACTTTGGCTTTGGCAGTCTCTTAGAAGTGCCCCTGCAGTTAATGCACAACTATGGCCACTGTCTTGGTGATAGGTAATGGAGGACGAGAACATGCTCTCTGCTGGAAAATTGCGAAGTCAAATGAGGTGAGTATAATCAAATTCTTAAAAACATATTTAGTTACTACTTGATTATGAATTTATATTAATTTATGCTTAGCGTTATTAGTCCAATAACATGGTGAAAAGTAACAGTATAGGTAGTTCCAATCTAACATCATTTTGGTTTATATTCCATTTTTAACAAGCTATACAGGACAAAATTCCTTCTCTTCAATGTTTCTAGAGGTTTAACCATTGTATGTGAAAATAAATGCAAGCAATACTGTATTGAGTTAACCACCACTACAAATGCCATCACTATCACCAAAGCCAGTATCTTGGTTAAATCTATAAAACGTTTTAAAGTGCGACGGTTTTAATGTTACTTATGTGTTTAACATTATTATAGCACCACGTTTGGGAGCCAATATGCAACGGTTGCTGCTTTACGTAATGTTGTTTACATCACGTGTGTTGAAGCCATCTTCTGTGACGTCATTCGTTGGTCTGGTCCGTAGTTCCCTCTGTCGTAGCAATTTGTATGAATTAGTTTCTAAAAGAATTTAAGGTTATGTATATTGTCCTCCGGCTAGCTACCATCTTTTCTTGGTAGAACTTGTATCTCTTGCAGGGTGTGAAGCGGAAAGGAATCTTTTGTCTAGAAATGATATTGACGAAGAAATTGGTTTTATAATCTTTATTGCAGAACACGTTCAGGAACACTTTCACATATTTATTTGGATACTCGCCATACTGAAACTGTTTGTAATAACTTCTTATCACTTTTAACTTGCATACTTCAACTTTGTGTATTTAACTGTATAATACTTTATAAGATTTCTCGTACTTCTGCTGCGCGTAACTTGACGAAATGAAGGACTGACTGACGATACGTACTGTACTGAGAATTCCGTTGAACTGGGGGGAACGCTCCCTTGAATCTACACTATTTATAGGCTTGCCTCAAGATACGCCTAAAGATTATAAATGAAATGCTATTGGCTAATAAAACGCGCCAACATTAGCGTCTATTTTATTATCCAATGAAAACCACTAATACATATTACTTTTAGGGAAAATTCTAGAAGCTTTTACCGAAAAGGCGCGAAATATTACGTAACTTCCTGGTTCCCGGTAACGATAAACAACTCACCCCTTGCTGCATTATTGCGTTATTGTTAACAGTTTCAGTAAAGCCGTATATTATTATTTACCATTAATAATTACAATTAATAAACATCTGAAATCAATGTCACATAAAAATACATATTCATATTACAATCAATATTTACATTAAAGTAATTTGTGATACAAATTACCGTCTCATATGCCCCACTAGAAACATAATTATAAACATTTATAACCTGTTTGGAAATTTTATAATTTTGTTTTTAGTCTCCTAAATCTTGTAACACACGCTATTCACTTTCACTTAACACTTCACACGCATTTAGCACACGACATATGTTTTATCTCGCCACTACTTACTGGCTCTGGTTTAATTAATTTAGATATTAATCTGACATCACAAAATTTTTTTTTTTTTTTTTTATAGCAAATACTTTACCCTAAATTATTTAATCACTGTTTCAAAATTGTTTACTCTCTTACATTGTTGACAAAAATTTATACATTTAAGATTTTTGATATTATTACACATATTTACCAAAATATTCACCCTATACATATATTTACATCTCTTAAATCTAGACAATGTTTCACCTTTTCTGTTTGCTACATAAGTATTTGTTTTAAAATTATTTTTACCAATTTTTGTTATTCTGAATTTTATTTTAACAATACTCTTTGAATTGTATTTACGTACTTTCAATTTAATATCATATTAAGTTTCAATCTTTGCATTCTTAATTTTCAAATACTGTTACAGTTACTAAAAATTTAATTCTTTTTTTTTTTTTTTAAACATTTCTCCTTTTTTTATTTTATAATTTATTTCTCTTTTTAAATGACATATAAATAATTAACCCTCTTACGTTCCAATACATTTCTCTGCAAGTCATCTTTACCTATCCAGCATTTACTTTACATCTCATCGCTATTTACCCTCCTGGATCAAATTGTGTGTGGCTAAACATTACTCGTAACCTAACCTTCAAATTTTTGTTCATGAATAACCTCTTGTATTCATTTGAAATTTCATCACATGATAACATTTTAAAACAATCTACAGTTTCTTGAATTACATATCCTTTAACATCTTTCATTTTCAATTCATCTGCTATCTCTTTACTTTGAAAATACTCTGACAAATCTGTACTAAACTGTACTGGACTGGAGTTTTCATTTTGAACATCTTGGTACAATTTCTTTTTTTGCGTTACTGTTTCATTCTGTATTTCTGATATTTCCCCTCTGAAATTAACTTGCGCCTGATTTACATCTACATTCCTAACCTCTTTTATCTCACTTGGAATACTACTCATTTGACTTCCTAACTCTGCGCATTCTACATTAACCTCACTTTTAGTATTAACCTCACTTTCTTTGTTACCTATTTCCTTGCTCATGTCTAGCATTTTCTTTGAAATTTCTCCTATCTCACTTGCTATTTCTTCATTTTCATCTCTCATTTTTGGCATACTACTATCTAGTTTCATAACTTTCTTTTCAATTTCTTCACTGCTTTGATCTACTTTTTGCTCTAATACCTCATTACTCCTACCAATATCTTCAATTGATTTCCTATTATTCTTTTCCATATCTTCCAATATTTCCCTGCTTTTATTTATCTCTTCCCTTTCTTGATCTAATTTCTTACTAAGATATTCCCTCATATTTCTCAGCATTTCCATAATCATAATAGTATCAGGATTAACATTTCCTGCTATTCTATTCTCACTTTCTGCACTAACATTTTCATCTTCAAATCCTAAAAAATCTGGGCTATTTCCTATAATTTGTATTGGATCACAGCTAACTGTTACACTATCTCCCTCCATAATTATTTCTTCTGTATTACTAGCAGCCATTGTTTTTATTATCCTACCGCTCCTAAGGAACATTTATTTACCTTTTTGATGCTGTATGTTGCTGTTACTTTAATGTCCAGCGTTCTGCCCCATTCTCCTAGATTTGTATGTCGCTTCTGCGTTGTGTTGTGATGAATCTACGTCGTCTTGTAGTTGAATTCCTTGTTGCTGTGTCATCTCGGAATTACGATGTCCAATCATCCATATAGTCTGTCGTTCCTTTTGTTTCTGGAATCTGCGTCTTGTAGATCATTTCACTGCTGCTTTCGTCCCTTCCTGGTTATGTTGATTCATTCCTGGTCATCGTTTTCCTTTCCTGGTCACTTCGCCTTCCTTTCCTGGTTATCGCGCCCCACGTCATGGGTGCCAATTTGCGACGGTTTTAATGTTACTTATGTGTTTAACATTATTATAGCACCACGTTTGGGAGCCAATATGCAACGGTTGCTGCTTTACGTAATGTTGTTTACATCACATGTGTTGAAGCCATCTTGTGTGACGTCATTCGTTGGTCTGGTCCGTAGTTTCCTCTGTCGTAGCAATTTGTATGAATTAGTTTCTAAAAGAATTTAAGGTTATGTATATTGTCCTCCGGCTAGCTATCATCTTTTCTTGGTAGAACTTGTATCTCTTGCAGGGTGTGAAGCGGAAAGGAATCTTTTGTCTAGAAATGATATTGACGAAGAAATTGGTTTTATAATCTTTATTGCAGAACACGTTCAGGAACACTTTCACATATTTATTTGGATACTCGCCATACTGAAACTGTTTGTAATAACTTCTTATCACTTTTAACTTGCATACTTCAACTTTGTGTATTTAACTGTATAATACTTTATAAGATTTCTCGTACTTCTGCTGCGCGTAACTTGACGAAATGAAGGACTGACTGACGATACGTACTGTACTGAGAATTCCGTTGAACTGGGGGGAACGCTCCCTTGAATCTACACTATTTATAGGCTTGCCTCAAGATACGCCTAAAGATTATAAATGAAATGCTATTGGCTAATAAAACGCGCCAACATTAGCGTCTATTTTATTATCCAATGAAAACCACTAATACATATTACTTTTAGGGAAAATTCTAGAAGCTTTTACCGAAAAGGCGCGAAATATTACGTAACTTCCTGGTTCCCGGTAACGATAAACAACTCACCCCTTGCTGCATTATTGCGTTATTGTTAACAGTTTCAGTAAAGCCGTATATTATTATTTACCATTAATAATTACAATTAATAAACATCTGAAATCAATGTCACATAAAAATACATATTCATATTACAATCAATATTTACATTAAAGTAATTTGTGATACAAATTACCGTCTCAAAAGAAATGTTTTGCACTAAATGATTCTGCAGAAAGCTATTGTCAAATCACTTAGAAATTTCTAGGCCCTCCAACAGGCACATGGGTTAGCTATAGGTAATCCCTTCTCACCTTTATTAGCTGATTTATATATGGATAATATGGAAATTTTGGTGGTTAAAGGCTTTTCTCACATATTTAAACTGTGGTTCAGATACATTGATGACATTTTAGCCATAATTCCCTATAAATTCAAAACTAATGCTTTAAAACTACCTAATTTGCAAGTAAATATGTGAAATTTACATCTTAAATAGAGAACAAGGGGTTGTTTACCATATTTATGTTTAAAAATTATGAGAAACAAGGATGGAATAAAATGCGGAATGTATAGAAAACCCACTCATTTGGACAGTAACTGAATCCAGCATCCAAGGCCATATTTAGGGTGTGTGACTCCCCTGTGCAGTAATTTATTTTATGCCCCCCTTCCTAAACTTCAGCATTGTTATTTGTTTATGGACTACCAACAATAAAGCTGTGGAATCATTAACTTCAATTTTAAACATTATTGAAATATTTAAATAACATATAACACAATGCACATGTGCAAGTTAAATATTTAAAAATTATAAAATAACTAGTATAGTTTAATAGCCCCTTTTATTGAAACTGCCACAGAAACATCAAACTTTGACACAATATATGGTAAAAATACAAAGAAAATCAGTACAGTTTAATGCCCTATACAAAAATTACTTCATTTAAATGTGAAATTTAGTTAGTCTGAAATACATGATACAATACCATTTAATTGACCTCTTCTAAAACTTAGCGATTTGGATAAATTGCTTCCTTCTCTTATTTTGTATTTGTAAATTCATTTATCACTTCCTTAAAATCCAGACCTACTGTCATTCTGATTCTATGGCTAGTACTCCAAGATTGACCAGTCGTTCTTGATTATCTGCTGTCTGTAGGTAGTTCTTAATCCGTTTTAAAACAGAAAAGGACCTTTTAGCAGAACAGTTTGTTGCTGGAGTACAGCTACGAATCTTGAGTGCTGTGTACACTTTGGATAGACATTTTTTTAAACCAACTTTCTACAGAGAAATGGAAGAGAGGACACTATCTTCTTTCTTAGTAGACAACAGCTAGATCTTATAATGTATACATTCTTCACCAAAGTTGTTCTCTATGTCAGAATTATAAATGGCTCTAAGTTTCTCTGTAGCATCATAAATTTGAACAGCTTCTAGTTCGGTGATATTTTTGAGAGAAATGAAAATCTTAAGTTATATTCTTTGTAGACATTAACTCTCTTCTATAACTCATCCTGAAGAGTTTGTATAATCTTAGAATATGACACATTTTCATTCTTCTCTAGATCTCAAAACAATCTGATCCTATTTCTTCTTCAGGGCATTTGGGTTCCTGTTCCAAGTCAGAAGATTCATCAAAAAATCTGTGTTAATTTGACGCTTCCTTTTTTGATTCTCAACAGCTGAAGCAGGTGCAACTAATTTGGAATTCCTGATTTTCATAAATTCCTTTTCAGTTGAATCCTTGTGAATTGAAAAAAGTGTCTGAAGCTGAGTAAAAAACATTGTAAGAGAGTCGTACATTTCAATAGGAAATGTCTACATCCTCGGCTTGCAGTTTTTTCATTCCTTTGCCAAACTGTTGCAGAATACAACCCCACTTTGATGTCATGAAAGCTACCTCAATGCTACTTAACTTTCTAAGAAGACCTTAAGCTTCACATCTCTCATTTTCTGAAATTGTTCTTAATGCAGAAAACACTGCTTTCCAATCTGCATGCAAACTCTTACAAGTATCCTCATGTGCACACCATCGACTTCAGTGTTATACAGAATTAAAAAACGTTTCCAAGATGTTCCATCTCTGTAGAATCTGCAAAGAAGTTGTATAAATCTTGAATTAACTCAAAAAACTGTATTGCAGCTCGTGAGCCAACCAGATTCAGCAAGTGAGCCGAACATTAAATGAAGAAAATTAGATAATTTCATTCCTTGAGTCTTGCCTATAAACCTGAATATGCACTTTACACATGACTGACCTCTGCAGTTGTCATTCAGTCCATGTAGTTCTAAAGAATTCAAGACTGCTTCTGAATGATTCTCTCCAGTGTGGCTTGCATTTTTTACAAAATACAGGAATCTTTCAACTGGGAGCCCATTTTCAGTTACATATCTAATGATTATACTTAATTGGTCATTATGGAATATATCTGGTGTAGAATCTAATATGACTGAAAAATATTTAAAAGAAATAACTTCATTACATATGTTTTTGGTCACTGACCTCCCAATAAGAGGTATTAAATCTTCATAAATTGCTGGTGACAAGTATAAAGTAAATTCTTTTCTGGGGTTACCAAACCTTGCTATATGGTCAGCCGAAAAAGAAACATACTCTGCAATTAATTTCAGATACATAAGCCAAACACCTCTTTATCTCCACCCCTAGAAGCTAGCTTCTTAACTACAGAAACAACTCTTTGTAGCACATTTCTCCAATATGTAACTTCATATTTATGCTGGGTGAGCAACCATTTGTCAATTCTATTCATCTCATTTCCTTTGTTTTTCAATTTTAACAAGTAGTCTCTGTGAGAGATAGAATTTTCATATTTAGCTATTTGTATTCCAGCATGGGTCCAAACACTGAAACTAGATGTTGCAAATTGAGATGCACCATCAAATAATTTACAACATGCACAGTACAACGATCCTTGGCTAGGAGAATATACAAGATATCCATAGTTGATAATTTCCAAATTCACCAAAACTCTTTGAAACAATTTTTTGCTGCAAGATCACCGAGATCTGTCAGCGTATCGCCATGAGGACATAGAAAAATTGGCATTTTCTTTTGATTAATACCATTTTTAAACAAATAAACCAGTGTTTGGTCAGTGTTTTCCTAATTAAATGGATCATTACTGGGAACAGAAAAATCCTCTGCTTTAGAGAGTGTAGATTCTTGATATCCTTCTGGAACTCCAAAAGTTGAAACTTCCGCATTCTGTTTACCATTTAGAACTCTAATTTCACCTGACTTTCAGAACTATACTGTTTTGAACTGCAACTTCACGTGAATGTTCAGAGCTACATGTTCACTTTTACTTTTACCACTAAAATATGAGTCCAGTCAAGGTATTTTCTGCAAAAGTTTACTATCTCTGTCTTTTTTCTTCAGCTTTCTTTCAATATGCCTATATCATCCATACATACCGCTACCATGAACCGGAAAAAAAAAAAAAAAAAAAAATCTGCGATGTAGAGTATTGGAAACTGAACATACTTTGTTAATATCAAATGCCGAGCCAACTTCACTGTGACCAGTTGGTACTCGAATTACATACCTTAATTTAAGTTGAGAGCCATGTGGAACAATGAACCCACCAAGCCACTTGTTTTGTACATGACTCCAACATAATCATGAATGAATGAAGAATTGAAGAACATGCCACATGCAAGATCTCATTGGCTACGTGATTACGTGAAGAGTTATCTCGTACTGTAATATACAAGATTAATGTGCTTGTACATGGAAGATGTTATACAGGTGGATTAATAGTAAAATATGAGTTTAATGCCAGGTAGAAATATTTGTCAACATTTTGCCAATAAATTATCGAATGCTGATGGAATGCACATTAAAATTATACGTAAAAAATAATTTTTTGTTATAACATTCTGCCGTCCCCAAAACGTTGTCACGGTATGCAATTGCACATATGTCCCTGCCAACATCACAACAGTATGCTGTTTTTAGAAGCTTATTCACAAATTTAATAGTGTCCCATTGGAAAACACAGGATATTTGAATGAATACCATTATATTCTTCACATAGCAAAATCTAATGGCTTTGAGCATGCTTCCATAATTACAATGTTTGAATGGCATGTCAAACAAGAGAAAGTAAAACAAGTCACATATTTAAAGAAAATAGAACAGAGGGACTGGGCATACACATTCACTTTCCATCCAGGGTCTTTTAAGAAATTTAGAGGTTTTTCAAGAATTTTAATATCAAATTGGATCCACAAAATAAATGTAACCTGAGCAACTTATTGAATAAACCACTGAAGAACACTGTACCATAAGTCTGGTATCTACCAAATTGTGACAAGTTGTATACAGGAAAGACAGAAAGAAATTTAAATATTAGATTGAAAGAATACCAAAGAAACATAAAGCTTAAACAAACACATAAGCCAGCCGTAGCATACCATTTCTGAATAGATAATCATAACACAGGACAAAATATCAAATTGTTAAAGCCCGTCACTTCTACATTTGAGCTAGCTATCTGAGAAAATACTTTTATTTTTAAAAATTTTAAAGAAGTTTTAAACTTTGAGATCATGCCAGTCATTGATGTATACGACTTTGCAAATCTACCATCAAATGTCAGCAAGATTGCTCCCAACTGTAGGAAAAAGATATAAGAGAGAATGGCCTTCAATCACAAGATTAGGTGAAGATGAGGGCGAATGTCCCTGAAAACATTCCTTATTTTAACATCGAACAGTGAGTAAAGTAAGCTTTTAAAAAAGTGACTAATCACAGTTTTAAATAAGTACAAAGTTACTGTTTAGGCTGTTTTTAACCAAACAATTTATAAGTTTGGAAGATTAAATAGCCTTTCTGTCTTGTCAGTGTTAAATTTACCATGTTCATTATCCATTTTCTCTGGAACTGATCCATACATTACAATGCAGTTTCTGAGAATATATATTCTTGTTCTAAGTGTCCGCTCATTTACTTTCCAGGCATAATTCTTTAGCTCTACAGATATAATTTGTTTAAATAATTTTAAAATTTTTTGCTCATATTAATTTTTTATGGTACCTATTGATGTTAGGTCCAAATGCAAATTCGGAAAACACAGTGAAGTGTAATAGTACTGAAGAGTAAACATTTAAAGGATTTTATGCTTAAACTTCATTATCATGATGAATTACCTTTCAACGTGTTTTGGAGGCATGTTCTCTTCATCGCCACTGACAAGTTTCATGGCATAGATCTACATGTCTTATTTGGTTAGATGTATCGTTCAAAAAGCTGAAATTTATTAGTTTCCTGTTTTTCGTATTAGTAATTTTCTACAAATGATTGATTCAAACGAGTTTTGGATCACTTATATTAATTTTGTTTCATTTTCTAGCATTATTTGAAAAATCTGATATGTTATATTCACATAACTTTCTCTACCCTCATAGCTTATTAGTGGGTATACAAATTGTTCTTCTGAAAGTTAATTTTTTTTTATCTACTTCATTTTAATTGAGATAAACCTCTACAGAAATACATTACACATTTCATTACAGTACAAAGGGAATAGCAATAGTCATATGTTTAAGAACTGAACGCTATATGCTGACCTTAAAATACCACACTGTTTCCATACAATCATAAGAAACAACTGAAAATTGATGAGACTTGAAAAAATAAAGTATTGAACAAATCAAACCATTAATAACATATATCTCAGAAGTGGCTGATGCCATAAAAAAGGTAATTGAAATAAATTGTGTGTTTTAAACAGATCTAAACTTTTTGTGTAGTATGTTTCCATCTATCACTTAACATTTTTAACAAATATAAACCAGACTTTAGCCCCTCATCTTCTTGGACAACCCCAAGCAGGTGAGTAGAGTGGGGTGTTGAAGGTCAATGTGAGCTATTACTCTTCCCTCCCTCCTCAGTACAGCTATGAGTGAGCAAGAGGTTCCCATCACCTGTTGGTTTATGCATTATAATAAAGTTTAGATCTGTTTAAAACACACAATTTATTTCAAGTTTTTAATGAAGGAAGGTAAAAAAAAATCTGAAATGTTGAGTAGGTTGGGGATGCTACACTTTCTCGAACCCAACTATTTGATTGGGCCAACAAGTTTAAGGGTAGGCAAGAAATTGTGGAAAATGAAGGACGCGATTGACACCCAAGAACAAATCTTCGACATCCATGCAGTTCGTGACCTTGTGGAAGGTGACTAGCAGTTGACCGTTGATGAAACTGCTTCAGAGGTGGATATCAGCCATGGGAGTGCTAATACCATCATCCTTCTCCAATGACAACTTCAGGCACTCACACAGCGATTTTTGACAAGGGATAAACTGTAGAGAATACATTAGGAAACTTTTGAACACACTCCCTACAGCCCAGGTTTATCCTCCTGTGAATATTTTTTGCTTGCACCCTTAAAACAAATACTGGAAGGGAAATGATTAGAAAACAACCAAGAAGTCAAAGATCGTGTGTGCAAACGGTTAAAGACTCAGCCTCAAAGTTTCTTTGAAGAAGGGATCTACAAGCTTTTAAAACAGTGAAGAAAATGTATAGAATATGCAGGAGGCTATGTTGAGAAAAGTTAGGGGTTTTATTTGTATTTTTTCATGGCCAGTAAGTGTTTATAAAAAAATCTGATGTGTTCCATTCACACGACTTTCTCTACCCTCTATCGTTTATTATTAGGTATACAAACTATTCTTACTAAAACTTATTTTTCTATCTACTTCATTTTAATCCAAATAAACCTTTGCCGAAATAGCTACATTACACAGTTCATTATGGATACAAAGGGAACAGCGATAGTAAAATTTTTAAGAACTGGACATTATATACATCTTTCCATCTGATCTTGAGAAATAACTGAAAATCGACAAAACCTTAAAGTAATGAACAATATGAACCATTAATAACAGATCTCAAAAATGGCTTATGCCGCAAAAAAAGGTTATTTGAAAAAGTTGTGTATTTTAAAGAGATCTGCATTTTTTTTTTTTTTTTTTTTTTTTTTTTTGTGGACATTTTCATCTATTGCTTAACATTTACCAGTTGTACAATATTATACAAAATTTCTACTGAATGAAGGGGAGTTCACAGCTATTCCAGAAAATTCAAGATATACATTTTATTTGTCTTATAAATATCTTTAATATGTATTATTTTAATCAAAATCGTTAAGAGCTATTTTTTAGAAAATAAAAAATTTTTTAAAAGTGTTCCATGTAAAGGGTAGTTGGAGTGGGGGGTTTTCTTGAAAATCTTTGTGTTGCATCTTTGGAAGATGCTGAACTTATACCAAGTTTGGTAATTTATCCAACTTGTTGTTTTTAAGTTACGAGGGTAATCCCAAAATAAGGTCTCCAAGTTTTTTTAAAATACAAAGAAACTTTTATTGACAACAAATGGTACATAGTTTTGAAGCTTTAACATTTGTCTATTTTTCCACATAATTGCCATTTCGGTCGATGCATTTTTGTAGACGCTGTGGCAGTTTTTGATGCCCATGTCATACCAGCTTGCCGCCATGTTCTTGAAAATGTGATGGACCTCATTTTTCACTTCATTGTCGTCACCAAAGCGTCTTCCAGCCAAGTGTTCTTTCAACTTGGGGAAACAAGTGGTAGTCACTGGGTGCTAAGTCCGGACTATAGGGTGGATGGGTGATGGTTTCCCATCCAAACTGCTGCAGAAGATTCATGGTTTGACGGGCGGTGTGGGGACGAGCATTGTCATGGAGAAGGCTTATGCCCTTGCTCAGCATTCCTCTTCTATGGTTCTGAATTGCCCGTCTGAGTTTTTTTAATGTCTGACAATATCTGTTGGCATTTATTGTTGTCCCAGGATCCATAAAGTCGACCAACAATATCCCCTTTTGATCCCAAAACACAGTTGCCATGACTTTACCGGCAGACTGTGTTCTCTTGAATTTTCGCGGCTTGGGTGAACCGGAATGCTGCCACTCACGTGATTGTTGTTTGGTCTCAGGTGTGAAGTGGAAAGCCCATGTTCAATCACCCGTGATTATTGAATCCAAAAGGTTGTCCTTTTTATCTGCATAGCGTTGAAGAAATTGGAGGGAAGTTTCAGCACGTTGCCTTTTGTGATCTGTCAGCATTCTTGGGACCCATCTTGCGCACACCTTCCGAAATTTCAACTCTTCAATCAAAGTCCGATGAATAGTGCTTCGAGAAATCTCAGGAACAACAATGCAGAGCTCATCGAGAGTGATCCGCCGATCTTGAAGCATGATTTGTTCAACCTTTGCGATTGTTTCGTCAGAAATGGACGGTCTCCCGCTTCTTTCCTCGCCATGAATTTCTGTGCGACCATTTGCAAATTCTTTACACCACTTGTGGACATTTTTGACATCCATACAAGACTCTCCATACACCTCCATCAACTGTCGATGAATTTTGACAGATTTAACCCCTTTTGCACTCAAAAAGCGACTAACTGCACGAACTTCGCACCTGGTGGTAGTGGCTAAGGGGGGAGCTGCATTATAACTGTCTGCCCATTCAAGACTGAGGGCGCTAAGGGATGTGCGGTGATTTCTGAAGAGAGTGGAGGGAGGAAGGAAAAAAGCAGTATGGCCAACATCAACACAAACAGTTTCCCTGCGATCCCAGCACTTTGGAGACCTTACTTTTGGGATTACCCTCGTATGCTGTTCACATACACAAACACAACTTTTTCTACAAACGCTTTTTTGGGGGGTTTAGGAGGCCTCAAAACATATATTTCTGATGAAATCTCAACATTGAATTTTTGGTTGGAAAACAATACTTCCCCTACTTACAATGCATAGTAGAAAAAGTAAAAAGTCCGGTTTATATGTGACTCGCCCTCCTATATACCTGTGTGTCTCATAGTGTGACTATCAGTCTGAAAATATGGCTTTTGAGTACTGCACTACATAAATAATTATCAGATATTTATATAAAGAACACTAGTTTTAACCCAAATGCACACAAAGATTCAGTACTCAATAGGCTGGTTTTCAAACTGTTGAACATACCCATGAGAAACACAGAGTACTTTCAAGAACTTACACAATCACAGAAATAGCACCAAGAATGGTTTTCAGAAAAAAGTTCACCAATGTGGTATAAAGAAGAATATCTACCACACTAAAAACAACAAAGAAAACAAAATTTTAAAAACTCATGTTTTACCTTGGACACCTGAAAACTTTGACAAATTTAAGATAACTTTGACACACATCAATAAGCATAGCGTATAAAACCTTATGATAAAAACAACGAACAAAATTCCTGTTTACAAATGGCATGCATGCAAGATAAGTAGAAATTGTAATTTAAACAACTGCCGAAAGCTAACAGAAGCTTTGTAAACAAACACCCCCAAGGCGAGAAAGATCAGCTTATAATGTCACAAAGAAAATGTTATCCAATGGAATTTCTTTTATGTTTTGAAGCAACCTACAACCATATACAACAAATTATAGTTTTGAACATTCAAATTTAAACTAAACAAGTGCACAATAGAATCTTAATCTAAAGCATGCAACAAAATAGTTAAAAGCATATTAAGCACATTCTAACCAACCAAAATGAATACAATGTATACCAAATTAATAAGGAAATCCTGATATTAATCTATATAAAAAATGTGTCTCTCCTCTCTCACACACACACACACACACGCACGCACCCACGCACGCACACACACACACACACACACACACACACACACACACACACACACTTTCTCTATCTCCCTCTCTCTCTCCTATTTCTGAAAGTACCTTTGTTGACTTCCAGGGGGCTGCAAAATATAATATTAATTTGTGGTAAAATATCTCTATGAGATTTTCAGTGTGGAATACAATATTTCCTCTACATACCATAGGTAGTAGGTAGAGAAAATAAAAAAAAATCTTGCCTTACATTCATATAACTTTCTCTACCATTCTTTTACAAACTATTTTTACATAAGTTTATTCTCCTACCTACTTCATTTTGATAAAGATAAACATTTACAGAAATGGTTTCCTTACACATTTCTTTGTAGGTATAAAAGGGATACAGTGGACTGAAGTGATAGATTTTTAAAAAGTGGATCATTATCTAATGGCTTTAAAATTCCACTCTTTGCATGACATAAAGAAAAAACAAATAGCAACATAGCACTTCCAAAAAGTGCCATTATTGAAGATTCAAATCAATAACAAAGAATATCTTGGGAATGGTTAATACCACAAATAAATTTTGACTCAAATTATGTGCTTTGTAAGATCTACATTTGTTATGTAGTAGGATTTTGTATATCTCTTATGGTTTACCAATTATATAAAAGTTATTCAGAATGAAGTAGGCATTATCTATTTGCAAAAAATTAAGTTATACATTTTATTTGTCATGCAAATATCTTGACAACAGCATCACTTTAAAAAATGACAAATTTTTAAAAAATTCAAACCAATAATAACAGATAGCCTGGCAATGGCCAATGGCACAAAAAAATTATTTGAAATAAACTGTGTGTTTTAAAGAGCTCTACATTTTTTTAAGGATAGGTTTTTGTCTATATCTTATGGTTACATTTGTGATACAAAATTGTACGAAATTTTAATCAAAAACATATCAGGCTTGAGGTTCTTTTACATGTTATAAATCTACGACACGGGACCACTGGCTTTACTTCCCTTCCGAAGGAAGCCATGCTAAGGATTTTTATGCCCGAAAAAATCCATCGCCCTCCACCAGGTTTGAACCCGCAACCTTGGGTACTAGAGGCTAGCACGGTACCACTAGTCCACGGAGGACGACATTTTGAATTCAGGGAGCCTTAAAACATATTTCTGGTGAAATCTCAGTATGAAATTTTTGTGTGGATATAATTATTCCTCTACCTAAGAGAAAGTAAAAATGTGCTTTTTGGATTCAGGGGACATCAAAACTTGTAATTTGAAGAAGTTATTTAGGTTAGATGCTGTTTTGAGTTAGCCCCACATATGAGCGCCAATTTGAAGTAGGATGTGTTGGTGCGTAATAAATTACGTAAATTACTTTATCTGGCCCGCAATTGGAAGCCAACTTGTAGTAGTTGTTTTCTTCTACTGTTGTTGTTTTTGTTGTTTTTGTTGTTGTTAGCCACACGCTTGGAAGCTAACTTGAAGAGGTTAATTTGCTGCTGTTGCGTAATATATGTTTACGTAAACTTGAATTGTTTTATGTAATAATAGTTGCTTTATGTAGTTTGTAACACGCTTTGGGCATCGGTTTGAATTTTATGCTTACATAATATTGTCGTATGCCTCTCTTTAAATTATTTTACAAATACAGATGGGAGCTACTCGCTTGCAAGAGGCATCGGTAAATCAAACAAGAACTTCAAATGCAAGGCTACGACGAGGGACGCAGCTAAAGAAAGAACCAAAAATAATGGCTATTCCAACATAATACCTGGCTTACGGGTAGGGAAGGACACTACACTACCATAATTAATATAAAAAGAGAATGGATGGATGGTTATTTATTATATAAAAATGGATGAAGTTAGATACTTACATTCCTTTGCCCATTGTCTGCCGACGAGGACATCGTGCTTTAGCAGTTTCCCATCTGTCTCACACGAAGCTTACTTGCTGACTGTTACAAAAACCCACGCCAAACTCGGGCGTCAGTAACGCTATCCCCTCCCTTGACACTTGGTTCCCCTGACTCACCCCTACTCACAGACAAACTGCCGTCTCTAACCTCAGTGCCCAGAGAGGGTCTTGTCATATTATCTGTGCACATGCCACAATATTACTTATTGAATTTGCCTCGGCTGCGTCAGTCTTTCTTTAGAGTCATGTATCTTAGGTAGGGCGCAGTATCACAATTATTGTAGACATCACAGAATTAAACTTTTAAAATTTTACTTCTTTATTTAATTCTTGCACATATTTATAAAACCACTACACTTTTTAAAGAACTGTGGGAAACTTTTGTACATTCACTTAGCACGTATATCTGTTCTTACTAATCACCCGTAGAGAACACATTTTCCCATCTATACTCTACGAAGTCTCGCCAGCAACTGAGTAACTCACAACGGTCAAAATCCTTAAGCTTCGGTATTGCAAGTCTCTGATTGGCTAATTCTAGTCCAATAGAATATCTGCATTTAACTTAAAACTTTTCTTTGCTGTTGATTGGCTAATTTAAAACTGTTAGAGAAACTACGTCATCGTTGCTCTAATCATGACCAGTACGTTTCAAACTCTAAAACACATTATTGCCACAATTATCTCTATTACTCATTGTTAGCAACCTAAAACTTATTATTCTCACAGTTCTTGCATTATTAGAGTATATAATGTATTCACATAACATTATTAAAATATATTTACAATAAAAATAAGCATTTGCAATGAGTGTTACATACAATTTAAATAATTATTACATACATATTGTTTACTTATTTTAAATTACAATTGAAATTATTCAGGTATTAAATACTGCCTCAATTTCCATTGAATCTTGATATAACATTTTTGGATGAACTACAATACTTCCTTTACTTACCAGAAGTTAAGTAGAAATGAAATTAGAAATGCATTTTCATAGAAAATTTTCCTGTATAATATCCCATATAATATTGTTTTTGTAAGTGGCCTGAATCTTTGTTTTGGTTTGTTGTTGTTGTTGCTGCTGCTGCTTGTGTTTTTTAATTCATACAGTGTAAAAGCACCAGTAGCATATTTTATCCAAATCATTAACCTGGTGTATACTTAAAGAAAAAAACAAGCTGTATGAAATAAAAAGAATTATGAATTCCAGAAACATGGGCATTGGGATATGAATTGTGATAAGCTATAAAACATAGCTTTTAAAATGTTTACTCATGATGTGTTTCAAGTTTTCTGACTTAATGTAAATAGATATATTTGTATTTTGTTTTAGGTCAAAGAAGTTTATGCTGCTCCAGGAAATGTTGGTACTGCAAAAGAAGACAAGGTGACAAATGTAGCATTGAATATTAAAGATCACAAGGTATGTACTTAAAAGTACAAAATTATCACACATTTTTAAATAAATAAAGGGTCAGGGGGTAAAACACTTTCAGTCCATTCATCAAAGCTTTCAGAGACTAAAAACAAAGTTTTGCTTTATAACTGCAGTTAAATTACAGTGTTCATGTGCTGATTTTGATATTATATCATGGTACATGTACAGGGTTATTCATAAGTCAATGTTCTATTTCAGAAGTTTGTTGTGAAATAAATACTTGACATATCAGCGTGAATGATATACCAAATGAAAGGCAATCTCTCAAAGTTTGTTTGGTATACCTTACAAGTGTTCAATGTGTGCGCCTCTGGTTACATGGAAGACATCCAGGCAATAGTCCATTTCCACCCACACCCGCACCAGCATGTCACAGTCGATCGTTGCTATCGCTGCTGTAATGCAATCTCGGAGATCTTTCAAGTCAGCTGGAAGTGGTGGAATGAACACCCCATCCTTCACATATCCTCAGAGAAAGAAATCACATGGTGTTAGGTCCAGGGATCGGGGCGGGCACTGAAACAATGCGACATCATTGTCAGCATTTCATCCAATCCAACCTCGCTGTTAGTTCTGGTTCAGGTATGCATGCGCGAGTCGATGGAAATGGGGTGGGGCCTTGTCCTGTTGGAAAACAAAGTCACCTCTGTCTGTCAGTTGCGGCATAAGCCATTGTTCTAATATGTCCAGATAAGTGATGCCAATTACTGTGGATTTGGCAAAGAAAAAGGGCCCGTAAACCTTGTCCTTTGACAGGGCACAGAATACGTTGATCTTTGGGGAGTCGTGTACATGCTCGACTGTCACGTGTGGGTGTTGGGTTCTCCAAATGTGCACGTTGTGATGGTTCACTTTCCCAACAAGTAAAACATTGCTTCGTCACTGAAGATGAGTCTGTCATCAAAATCATCATCTGCCATTGCACCCTGCATGTCGATGGCAAATTGTGTGCGAACCTCCTTGTCACCATCTGTGAGCGTCTGCAAAAGTTCCAGTTTATACGGTTTCACCTTCAGTTGCTTGCGAAGAATCCACCGCACAGTCAACTGAGACATTCCCAGCTGCAGACTTGCACGATTTGTCAATTTCTGAGGACTGTGCGCAAACAACTCACGAACACCTGCAACAGTGGCGTTTGACAGTCCTGACCTTCCGGGTCATTTGAAGGGACACACAACCAGTGCGTTCGAACGTTTCATACCACTTCTTGATGGTCCTGCGATCTGCGCATCCTTGTGTAAACGAGTGCGAAATTGTCTCTGAACAGTCGCAGTAACCTCTGTTTTCGCAAATTGTATCACGCAAAATGCTCTTTTGTTACCTGCAAACGCCATTTTGTACACTCCTGCTTGCCTAGCAGCCAACCGTGTCACCACAACATGCACGCTGCATATGACACAAACTTTGAAAATTTCTGTTTCCATGCATATATATTTGGACTCGCACGTCTTATACATCACACACAAGATGTTTTCCAAATGTGATACTGACTTATGAATAACACTATATATAGAATTAAACACAAACTATTTTATATAATTAATAATAAAAATGGGAGTAAAAACAAATTCTCTTGATCTCCACCTTGTAGTTTGAACAGGATTCTGA
Organism: Deroplatys truncata; assembly: GCA_030765065.1. Classification (NCBI taxonomy): domain Eukaryota; kingdom Metazoa; phylum Arthropoda; class Insecta; order Mantodea; family Mantidae; genus Deroplatys; species Deroplatys truncata. The sequence goes on along the minus strand of CM060978.1, from coordinate 143,787,584 downwards.
AATAAAACCCATAGTTGTAGTGTACAAAATGTATATAATGTTGATATTTGATGAATATTATTATTATTGTTGTGAAATCTGGTAAAAGTAGGTAACATTGGCTGTAGTGCAGAAAAATAGTCACCTTTAGTTATCATTGTTGTTATGAAGTCCAAATATACAACATCATGCTGCTTGTTGCTCTCATGTCCATCCTACATCAAATAGTTATAAAAGCTCTTAGATGTAATGAGAAACTTCGTTAAAGATTGAAGGTCCTTGTATTTCATATGAGAGATTGAGATTGGGGTGTCATACAAAACTTTCAGTTCATCGATAGGTACATTCTTCTCTTGTTGATGGCATTTTTATACTTTCTGCCCATGGTGTGGTCTCGTGGTTGAAACTGATGGTACTGAGCTATTCTAAAGCGTCAAAAAATGAATTTTGATTTTTTGTGGACTCAAAGCATTTTTCCCTCTGACCCATCAAATCATTTTAATGAAATGCTATATATAAAACAATTAAAAATGAAAATACTGGAATTATCAACAAAAAGATTGTGTTTACATTCAAATGATTTTCTGTAGCCACTCTTCTACAAACCATTCTTGTTCTTCTATCTGCTTCACATTAATGAGATAAACGTTTGCATAAATAATTTTTAATACACATTTCATTTGTAGGTACAAGAGGGATGCAGGACGTTGAAGTGATAGGCAAGTCTTCAAATAGTGGGTCCACTATATGTGTTGGCTTTGAAATTCCATGCTGTTTGTATGACCATAAGAAACAAACAAATGACGACTTTAGCACTTCCAAAAAGTATAAAGTATTTGAAAATTCAAACCAATAACAATATCTTGAAAATGGTTAATGCCACAAAAAGATTTATTAGACTACTTAATGTGAAAATCAACATGAGAATGGTACATTTGTAAGCCACAGACTCTCCTGACACACACACACAAAAAATTCTGATGTTATATCCACATGACTTTCTCTACCCTCTATTGCTTATTAGTGGATATACAAATTATTCTTACAAAACTTTATATTCATGTCTACTTCATTTTAATTGAGATAAAGCTTTCCAGAAATAGCTGCGTTACACATTTTTCTATAAATACAAACGGAATAGTGATAGTTAATGTTTTAGAACAGGAACATATATGCAGGCCTTAAAATTCCATACTCTTTCCATGTTATTGTGAGAAACAACTGAAAATCAGTAGGACTTTAAAAGAATGGCTAAGTATTGAACAGTTTGAACCATTAATAACATATATCTTGGAAATGGCTGATGCCACAAAAAAAATTATATGAAATAAATTGTGTGTTATAAAGAGATCTACATTTTTTTTTGTGTAGATATTTTCATCTGTCGCTTAACGTTTACCACTTATACAAGATTATACAAAATTCCTTCTAAATGAAGAGGACTTGACAGGCTATTCCCAGAAAATTCAAGATATACATTTTATTTGTTATGTAAATATCTCACACGCACGCACGCGCACACACACACACACACACACACACACACACACACACACACACACACACACTCTCACTCACTCACTCTCTCACACTCTCACTCTCACACTCACTCACTCACTCTCACACTCACTCACTCTCACACTCACTCTCACTCTCACTCACACTCACTCTCACGCCCTCGCCCCCACCCCCACCCACCCACTCACACACACACTTGGACATTTCTCTAGAATTGCTTTTTTTGGATTCAGGGTGCCTCAAAACATGCATTTCTTGTTAAAGCTCGATATCAAATTTTTAGGTGTGCTACAGTTCTTCCTCTACCTAATGTAGATAGCTGTTAGTGAAAGTGAAAATATAATACATGGACAATTTAAGATATAGTCTCAGCTTAAAATAATGGAATGGTTGCAATTGCTTTACTGTATCACAAAATTCCAATAGGCAGAGTCAGTTTAAAAATATTAAAAGGTGTCAAAAACTCAAGGCAGGAGCCATGGATTGATTCTTCTATGAATTATTATTTAGTAACTTATATTTAATGCTTTTATTATTGCATATATGTGCTGCTATGAAAATTTGGTAATGGCTTTGGATTTGTTTTCAGGCTGTAACATCCTGGTGTAAGGAACATCGGGTTAATCTTGTAGTTGTAGGTCCCGAGGATCCTCTGGCTAATGGTATAGCTGATTCCCTTCGTGCAGCTGGCATAAACTGCTTTGGTCCAGGAAAGGATGCTGCACGCATTGAATCAGATAAAGACTGGGCCAAAAGCTTCATGGATAGACATGGTATTCCTACAGCTAAATGGGGTGCTTTCAAAACAGCAGAAGCTGCAAGAATGTTCATTCAAAGGTGAGTGTTATTTACAATGTTTGGGGTGTTAGGAACAGCCATTAGAAAAGATTCATAGCAGAAGGTAGACAATATTAAAACAAATGGTTCATATGCAGGCAAAGGGGGAAGAGTGGGGAAGACTTGGGTTGCAGTGAAGCATCTGTCTTTGAGCAGAAAGCTGTATGGATGGTCGGACGAACTGGTTACCTCTATCCCACTTGTACCCACAACAAAATGTGTAATGAAGTATTTCTGCTAAGGTTAACATGAATTAGGTTGTAAAACAAGGTTTTCTAAGAATGGTTGTAGAAGTTATGTAAAAATAAATGATACCCAGTTGGTAAAGAAAGTCATATGAATGTAACACATTAGATATTTTCTTTGTAAGGATTGCTACTTTGTTTTTGGAACTTTTATTACTCACAAGTGTAAAGTAAAGCATTAAATTATTTTCAATATAATTTTCATGTCATGTTGCTTCACAAGCATTGAAATCCCCTCTGCATAGATTTCTGCCATCTGTGATTGTAGCCATCCTGTGATGCTGTCCTTGAGCTCCTCATCCATTTCAAACTGACATGACCTAACTAAGCCATTTCTTTATGTTTGGGAGCAGGTGATAGTCACTCAAAGCCAAGTGGGGTATATGCTTGATGATCAAAAACCAGTCACTCAAAGCCAAGTGAAGGTATATGCTTGATGATCAAAAACCTCCCACTTGAAATGTTGCAGGAAATTTTGAGTACATGCAACAGTATGTGGCCGAAAATTATTGTGGATGTAAACAACCCCAGAATTACTCTGAATTTGCTCTGAATTACTCTCCTAAGTTTGGTTAGTGTCTGACAGTAGATGTCAGGGTTTATTGTTGTGCCTCATTCCATGAACTCCAATCTTTATTGTCCCAAAAAATATTTGCCCAAAGCTTCTTTGTTGAAATGTTTGGAAGCATTTTTGTGGTTTTGTAGAGGAGTTGGTTTGACCCCATGCCATTGTGTCATTTTGTTTCAATGTTCACGTACCGAACCCATGTCTCATTTCCCGTAATAATCTGGCCAATAAAGCTTTCATCTAATAGCACTGAAGGAAAGTCAGTGGTGCCCCCATACTCATGCTTTTTGGGTTTCAGGCAGAATTTTCGGCACCCACCAAGCACAAAACTTGTGATATCTTAACTTTTGTGTCACCACTTTATGCAGAACAGTTCTACTGGTTTGCAGAAAATGCTCATGTAATTCTGGAATTGTGAAACAGTGATTTTGTCTGACCACATCATCCACATTTGTAACAAGTTCGTCATTCTGAACAGATAGTCAGTTGCCCACTGCGTTCATCATGGATTTTAGTGTCCATTTTGAAATTGACTCTCACTCAAAATGTTCTTTACACTGCAGTAATCAGATGATGAATTGCAGCTGCAGTTTGTTTTTGGTTGGTTGTTTTTTTCCCTCACAGAAACTGTATCACTGCATATATACCTCACACTTAGTGGGAATTTCTATTGCTGCACATATTACAACAAGCCTATCTTGGAGAAATAAACAGTCAAATGCAACGTCACACTGATACTGCCAGAAGCATATTGAATTAGGCCACACAGAGAATCAGGAATAGCATTCCTACTGCCTCTTCTGCTCGTGAATGATGAGACCAGAACTTACTTTCTGAATTGCCCTCTTTACTACTTCTAGCTTGGTCAGCTTTAGTTTTATTTGTATGATAATTCCCTCACAGTAGCTCTCTGTAGGGATTTTGATTATTAAACTCTTAGAAATTTTCTGGAAAATGCAGCTACTAATAGAAGAATATCATCATTTTATGGTTGCAGTGCCGACTTCCCAGCTTTAGTGGTGAAGGCAAGTGGACTTGCAGCAGGAAAAGGAGTGGTTGTTGCTTCTTCACAAGCAGAGGCATGTAAAGCTGTAGATAGCATGTTAACAGAACACAAATTTGGTGCTGCTGGGGATACTATTGTTGTGGAAGAACTTTTGGAAGGAGAGGAGATCTCGGTGAGCTTGTTTACTTACAATTGGTGTTATGTTTTGCAGAGTCCAATTTTTGGATTGCCACAGTGGATTAAATATAACAATTATGAGAAATAAACAGTGCAGTGAATATGAATTATGCAATATAGAACAAAAGAGATGGAAATAATAATAAAGTAAAACAAATAATAAGGTATGGATTCTCAACCCAGAAGTCCTGGGTTTAATGATGTGGGTTAATTTTTCTATAAATGGAATTATTCTTTCCCTCTACAGAATCTTAGTGTGACTGTTTCATAGCTTAAATAAATAAAGTCAACAATGAAACCTCCAGATGGATTACAAACATTATCAGTTGTTTCTAAAGTCAGTGACATAGAAGTTAAAGGGGATTATATAAATGAAACAAAAACAAAATAGTAATAAGATGAAAATGAGCAGTTAAAAGTAAAATAAGAATAGACCAAAGAGGATTTAATGAATGTTTAAGCCATATTTTAAAATGGATAATTATCTCATGCTTGCAAATTAATATTTTATTGTCTTGGCCGTATCTTTTACAGAAGTTGAGGAAGGTTCCTCTATTTATTAAGCTGATAACTGGAGTCATACTTCTGCAGGTAATGTGGTATTGTGGGTGGGCTCTTAATTGCTGGGTGTTTCTTCAATCAGTTGTTCATGGTATTCAAATGTCACCTTTGGATCAGTAATGTAGACAGACAAAAGACCAAATGTAGGGAAACATGTCTGTTTACCAGTGGGATCCTTGTAGGGCAATTCCATGAACTTCTACATACACGCAGAGTTTTCTTCCTCAATCCCATTGTGCAGTAATCATAGACAGTGGGGCAGGATGAAGCGAGGTAGCATACTAATTCTTTTTTAAATGCCTGGAAACCATCCTGCCAACTTTTGGTTAGTGTAGCACCATCCCAGAATTGTATATTTTCATTTTCAAAAAAAAAAAAATAATCATGAAATCATTGAATTTATGTTCAAATTGAAACTCAACAAACTGTTTTCTATCTCTTATGTAAGGACTAACCCATTTATTTAATAGTTTCCTTAAAAACATGTTTATCTAATCTTGTAAGTAAGATTTTGTGGTCTGAAACATATGTTAAATCTAAAAATAATTCACAAGTGCTAACTTTGTATCAGTAGCTTCTTGACTTTTATTTATTAAATTACCAATGGCTGTTACAGTAGATTTGTTTTCTGTAAACCCATTTCAGCATTTGAAAGAATATTATATTTTGAGAAAAAGATATAATTCTTTTATAAATAAACCTTTCAAATATTTTTAAGAATGCTGATAAATATATTGATCTACAATTCTCTCTCTTACTCTTTTCTCCTTTTCTCCTTTTCTCCTTTTTTAGGAAGTGACCTAATTTTAAAAACTTTAAATTTAATCTGGAAAAATACCGGATTGTAATGGAGCATTATACATATTGACCAGGGACTTTGCAATGTAACATACTTTTTTAATTATTAAATCTGGTACTTCATCAATTAGTATGAGTAAATTACGCTTCATTCCAGATTATTCCTTGTATTTCCATTTCAGTAACTGGTAATATAAAAATGGATTTACTAAAATGCATTACTGTGTTCATTTTATCATTATGCCCTATGGTACTAATATAGTAGGCAACAAAATTGTCTGAAATTTCTATAAACTTTGAATAATTCTGCAATGTCCTCTGAGTTTATTATTAGTACTATTACTATTATTTTTATTTGTTTGTTTATTTATTTATTTAGTTCATTAATACAGCATTACAATGTAGATTTTCCAGTTTTTTGATTGTTTATTTCCAAAGGCCTTTGTTTTGTTGTTAGAATTTATATGAATCTTTTATTTTGCTTTCTTTTGGCTTCATTTATGACTGTTTTGTAAATCTTTCTGTACATGACAATACACTCTTTAGTGCCATTATTTTGCAAGTCTGTGTTTTTCTAACTGGGTTAAAATCATCAACCTTTTGCTGGATGCAGTTATGCACTTTGCAATTTACCCTTCCTTCCTTCCTGCTTGCCTGCCTGCCCGCCCACTCACCCAACCAACCAGCCCTTGGGATCTGAGACATTTCCTTTGTAAAGGAAAAGCTGTATTAAACCAATACAAGAATTTATTTAAATTATTTTTCAAACTTTATATCAATTCTGTTTCTATAAGTGTGTTTTTCCATATTTCTTTTTCCAGCAAGAGGTTAACCAAGACAACATTGTTATTACTATGCTTCTTTTAAGAATACTAAAAGTTCTATCCATTGGGCAATTAATTTGCAATACATATTTGTGCTCAATGGTCAGACAAATCAAATCTGTTAACAGTAGACTGGTTCATAAATTTTGTTTTATTTATAATTAAGACGTCCAATAATGATGTAAAACTTGAGGCCAAACTTACTGTGTTAATCAAGTTAAAACAGCAACAATTCTTTTAATTTATTTAATTTAGAGGTTTTGCGCATTAAGTTTACATTTCTATCTCATAATATGACTGTTTTGCCTTATACTAATAGAGCATTAAGCATTGTGTGCAGCTTAGCTAAAATGTTTCATATTTACTATCAGGAAATCTGTAAATACAAATAACTACTATGTAATCACTTATTTCTATTATCAACATCTCAAACTCTCTATCTTCCTTTAAATTATTTAACTTAGTTATATTTGTAGTTTTTAAATGTGACTTTATATATCCAGTTTTTAAAAGTGTCTTGACACATTTACATTACCTTACAAAAACTACCTACTAGCTTGAAATCACTGCTGTTGTCTACTGCTATGATAGTGTTATCCTGTGTTTGCTGAAGTGTAATATATTAACATATTTAAAATTTACATGTAATTGTACCTTTAACTACTTTAATTTATTATTTAGGCTCTGGATGTTTTATGCAAAAGATATAGGTAATTTTGATCATTATCCTTTCTACTGTCACATTTCAATGGATTTTATTGCTTATTTGTTATACTGCTTGACTTTGTGCCTCCCAGGAGCTTACTTTGGTAAGTATAGGATTGGCATTCCTAGGGTCCTGCGCCACCAGCCCTCCAGGTTTTGGGGGTTGGGTTAGGGTCCACAACCCTGCCCATAAAACTGCAACATTCTTCATCCTTTGTGTGTGAACAGACATTTTCAGAAAAATTTGACAGTCGCTGATTTGAAGAGAAAATTAGAAGTTCTGAATGCAGATACTCTGACAACAATACAGTTAGAGGTGCGCAGCAAAGAGAACAACCTTGGTGTCAAGCTAAGTGATGACATTGCACTGCTTCGATCCTATTCGGTGGAGAACGATGTGCAACTGCAGGTAATTGATAAGTTTATTTTACGTAATGAAATGGAAGATATTTCAAAAGTAGAGAAGTTTGAATTATCATTGGAAGAATATGCCAAACGAGAAGATACACTTAGAGCATATCTTGCTCATAATCACCTGGGAAGATACAATGTAGACAAAATGTAAAAAAGAAAAAGAGAGAAGAGCAACCAAAAGAGAGAGAAGCAGATGAGGCTGCGGCTGAGGCAGCAAACATTGGAGATTGTTGTGTAGTAAGGGTATCAGGCCATCCAACGAGGGCTACAGTAAAGTATATAGGTTGTGTAGAATTCAGTCTAGGCTGGTGGACTGGTGTCAAGTACGGTGAGCCTTGGGAAAAGAATGACATGTTGCCATGTGTTGATGGTAACAAATCCTTGGACTGCCTGCCAAAGTATGGTGGACTTGTCAGACCTGTGCATATTGAAATTGGAGATTTTCCAGAAGAAGCTTCTGAGCATGAATTTAATAAACTAGTGTTTTCACTCATTATTGTCTGCTTGTTATGAATTTTCGTATATATTATGCTACAACTGTGTACTGATTTTGAATTCATTATTTTGTAGGTTTCATTTTTGTTCCTTTTCTGAATTTTATGGTGGTGTTTTTGTACCAGGATGTAAATAAATATGTAGCCAGAGTGTGGCATTGATGACCCCAGCATTTTTTGTGCCATCCAAAAGCTATTACTACTACTACTACTATTTACTTTGTGCTTTAAGTCAACTGTACCATACCTCCAATAGTACCTGGACTTGAAAATTACACCATGTTTTTACTGGTTTCCCCAACATCTGAAACAGCTCCTAAGATTTAAGTGAGCACCATCTCCACTAAAATCATTATCATGCACCCAATAGTTACCATCCACCATTAAACATTTTTTCCTTGAAGCACATCCTTTCCAGTTCTTGGTTGATTCTTTTGACTCTTCTGATGGTTTCTGAAGAAACCACCGATATTATTTTGGAATCACATACTTGAGATCTTTTGCTGTGCACTAAGTTCCTTACTTCTTCCAGTACGTGTTCTGCTCTCTCACCAATTCAAATGTTGTTCATGCCTTCATGCAGAAGCACAATGTCTGGCTGCTCAACTTATGGAGATTCACTCTTTTCACTTTTGTTTGTTTTATAATTCACTTAACGTAATGTCTGGGAAACGGTGCACTTTATACCTTTTCTCTTTGCACTCTTCCCCTGAGAATTTCAGGAGTAGGATCCCAAAACCCATTTTTCTTCTTGTTCACAAACTCTTCCATTTGATTGCTCCATATTTTCTATGCTGCAGTTATTATTTCACAATCTGCATTCCAAAGCTTGAATCTGTTTCTGCTTGCGGTGTTTTGAAATCAGGCTGTCTGCCATCTTACTTCCCGCTGTTTTCTTCTTTCTAATTGTTGTAAGGATTGCTTTTCGCATTTATTAAGCTTGTTTCTGAGGTCTTCATTTTCAGTTTTTAGTATACTGATTTCTTTTTGCACATTCAGAAGATCCCTGTGTTCTTGAATTTAGCATTGAACCTGAGCATTTAAATCCTTACACTGTGAAGTAATTGCTTGTTTTTAATTAAGTGGTAGTTCCGAGCAAGTCAGAGGTCAAATGAGCATGAAGTACCATTGAACGTTTAGGGATTATACAAGATTTTAGAAATGACAAAGTCAGTAACAATTCATTTGAAAAATTTTAGAAAGATGTAAATTAAATGCTTTCTGAATTTCAGGTTCTAGCATTTTCAGATGGTACCAATATTCAGGTGATGCTTCCTTCTCAAGATCACAAACGTCACATGGATAATGACCGAGGAGCTAATACTGGTGGAATGGGAGCCTATTGCCCTTGTCCTCTCATTACAGAGGCAGAACTGAATGATGTCAAGACATCAGTTCTTCAACGTGCTGTAGATGGCTTGAAGAAAGAGAAAATGCCCTTCATAGGTAAGAAGCCTATTGTTTTACTTCCCCCCCCCTTTTAGTGGCAGTAGAAATATCTTTTGAGAAACATATAATAGATGATGCACAATATTTAACAGAAAAAAAGCAGGTTCTGTTTTTAACATTTAAAACGCTTTGGCCTTTGTTCTATGGAAAAACTATTTTAGAGATTCAGTTCATTTTTAACTGCTCTGAAAAGCATTTAAAACTCAGACCACTGGACTTGTTTTCATAAAGTTTCTTTCAGAGGTTTAAATATGCAGCAATCTTTTGACTTCAAAACACACTTCAGTATTAGCATGAAGTGAATTTTTCTGCATGCTAAATACATAATTATTAAAAGCCTTCTTTATATATGTGAATGATCATAATGATGAATTGGACCATGTAATAATCATTGTTTTTCAATTGCCTAGAAGTATTACAGGAAGTGTAACTTGCAAATTTAGCTGTTTATTTTACAATAAAATAGAATAGAAACTTCTGATTTCACAAAATGCTGCCCATCATAGCTGAACAACTTAAACCTATAGCGTGTCAGACATTTTATATGTAAACTGAAAATAATTAGTTAAAATATTCATAAGATATGAACTATTTATCATAGAACCCTGACAATTTTATCAGTGTTGTTATATCATATACAGAAGTTGGTAAATGTGAGAAATTAGCATTTACACAAGTGTCCCATAAATAGTGTTAAAAGCTGTATGATAGCTGTATGCAAAACTAACCAAACTTAAGCCGATTTTACGGCAACAGATGAAAACCACTGATTTATTGTATGATCTTAAAAAAAAAAAAAAAAAAAGTTTTAAAGTCACAGGTTGAAGCCACAGCTACTATCACCACAAATGGGTTCTTTTTTAAGGAAAATTTATTTTTAATATTGGCTTAGGATATTATACTAAATTACTAAACACGGTGTAACAGTTATGTTCTAGCATGTTCTATATTAGTTTTAAAGTTGTAATACCTAATGTGCATAAAATTTAAACATTAAGTCTTTCAGGTAAAGTTAAAAAACAAATTGAGATTTTTATTACTCTATTATTACTCAATTTGTGCATATAAATATAAGGCTGAAAAAAAGCCTTCACTATTTTCCCCCAAAAAATTTATGAAGTTTAAGAAATTTAGTGGTATGTATCAATTGTTGCTTTAACCATCAGTACTTGCGCCTGGAATCCTGGCGTCTTTACACACAGCTGGTCTGAAGACGCTTACAGTTTGCATTGCATGAATATTATGGATGGAGTATTAGTAGAATGAAGTAGCACCATTATAAATCACTTTAATATGTATCTCAAAGCAAATATTAGATTTTCATCAAAGTCACTTATGCAAAATAAAAGTACATAAAAATGAGCCGCATATAAAATAATGCACATTCAATGGGATATTTTGTCCATGCAGTCTTGGCATACAGTAATAGAATGTTCAAGGCAAATGTATTTCTTGCAGTTTTTGCAAAAATATCTTTCTTTTTTGTTCTTGCATCTGCAGTCTACGCAGCATCCTCGTGAGCATGTAGTTGACTCCACTTCAGAAGTTTGCACATCACAAAGCATTCAAATTCTCTCGGTAACTTGTTCTGCAATGGAATTAATTGTTCTTCCACACAAGTCGTGTGTTGGACAGGGTTGGAAAGGTAGAATGAGGTGACTGAAAAATTCAATGCCATAGCCGGGATTTGAACCACGGATCTCGCGGTCTCCGTCCAGTTGCTCTAACTACTGAGCTACCATGGCAACATAGCAGCACGACACTAATTGACCTTAATTGACCTAATAGTGGTTGAAACTATGAAGCCCGGGACTTAAAGTACTTACAATATTGTAAGTTGCCATTGGGGTATGTCATCTCAATACAATTTGAGATCTCCTTGTGGTTTACCGGGAAAAAACGCAAATCATTTAGTGTCGTGCCGGCATGTTGCCATGGTAGCTCAGTGGTTAGAGCAATTGGGCTGAGACCGGGAGATCCGTGGTTCAAATCCCGGCTATGGCATTGAATTTTTGTCACCTGATTCTACCTTTCCTTATTCTGCAATGTTTTTGACAGTGCTCTTTGCTGAAGATGGTCTTGCAGTAGTCCAAAAGAAAGCTGCCTCAAGAATTTTCTTCTCAGTTTATCTTTGCTTTTGTGTGGCATTTATTGCAGCTGTGTTCATGATTCTATAAAATATAACCACTGGCCATCTTGTATTTGTAGTTAGCTACATTATATGTAGGGACCCCGACTTTTCGCGAGTAGTTAATTCGCGAAATTGGCCAAAAATTAACAATAAGGAAAAACTTTAATCAATTATTTTTAAATTCCACATATATATCCATTCTGAGTCGCGAAATAACGCGACATTAGTTCTATATCGCGAAAACTCGAAATAACACTGTTATGAAAAAAAATGTGCAAAATAACCCGAAATTTTTCTCTTTCTCTCCTATTTTTTTGGCGTTTATCTCTCCTTTTCACAGAAACAATCAGATATTTGGCTTATCAATCATTTACGGATACGTGTACTGTCATTCGCTACGGCCATGCTGCACGGCACAGAACACCAAACTGCACTGTGATTTAACCAGAGCTTCGGCAAACATCGGTACTGCTTCAACTACCCCGTCCCCTTCACTCTTCACCTATCGCATGCACAACAAAAGGAATGCCATGTTTATCAGAACTCGGCAACACCGCATCAGTGACGGATTTCTCATTTCACTCAAATTATTCTTTGGATTTAAATTACAATACTACCGGCAATTCTTCTCTAATGCCGTATTTTAACGATTCGTGCTTGCATCGCCCCATTTCATGCCGACTGGAAAAGACTGTCGCAAAGTATCGTGAAATAATGCATGAATTTCTAAGTCTGGTTCAAGTCAATTCTGAAAGTAGACAGCTCTTCTACCAATCACTGTCTCCGTTTTCTGTACCCCTCACACGAAATTTGTTGCTGTCTTGCGACGTTGCTATAATGTGAACGCATGTCTAGGTATATTTTGTGTCCGCTATACCGAAAGATTCGTTTGGAGCCAAGTTATATTCTTTAAATTATGTTACAATTTAGCGCAAGGAGTCTGTTTACCTTCTGCTCTGAAAAAGAAAAGGAATTATGCCGATGGAGCCATGTTTCAAATTAAGCTAGCACATGCACAATTCAGCTGACGGTGGAGTTGGCAACGTGCCGTTCGCACGCCGTACAGACAGCATGTGCAAGATGTTGCCAGGTCAGTTTAGTTTTGCGGCACACGGGAATTCAAACCGATTCCACAGTAGTATTTCAATGCGGTCTCAAAATATAATAAACTGCCAGGCATCTTTCCTTCTTGAACACTGCAAAGACACCATTTGCCTTATTGAAGTGCTTGAGGGATCTAAATATCCATTTGTTCATAAACTATATAGCAAACTTAAAGATATATCAAATGGCTTCACAATAGTAGCTGAGGGCTCGTTTGGAGAGAAAACTTCAAGTCTTCTTCAGAGACTGCCAACCCTCAAGAAGTCTTATGTTATCAGTCAGTTCAAGCAATTGGGCATAAAGTCAGTTACCAAGCTGAATTCCTTAATGTCAGCTGATCCAGCTGCTGATATTATTCATTCTGCAGGTAAATTGTTTGATGTACGAAAAATAGTATCAAATGAGGTATCTACTGATATAACTATAGAAAAAGCAAGAAGAATGTTACCTTTTCTGCGAGACTTGCCAGAGAAGACATTCAAGGAGGGATATGCTGCTCTGAAGAACATACTGTGTGAGAAATTAGATGATGCTGCTGAAGTGAACATACTGGATTTACTTTCTGGACTTCAATGTGACCACTTGTGTTTCAGTGAGAAGTGTACGAAACTGTTGTGGGTACCCATGTCCAATGTGGACAGTGAAAGACTTTTCTCTGTATATGGGAACATCATGACAAACTTAAGAACAAATCTTAAGCCAGAGAACACCGAACTTATGGTAGCTTTGTCTCTAACAAAGTAAATCAGTCGAAATGTATACTATGTAAATATTTTCATGCTCCTCTTTTTTAAGTTACATGTAAGGTGCCCTTTGTTCCACAGTAAAATAGTTTAAACTGTGTTTTTGTTTTTTCCCTTTTTTTTGCACGAGATAACACTGTTAAGCAGTTTTATTTACCGCCCAAAACACCGCTCACTATAATATTTTTACACCGATATTACATTATTTTATTTACCGACAATCTGGGGTCCCTAATTATATGTAGTACTCAGCCAATCTATCACACAACTCCATCTTAAGGTGTGGTTTCACAGTTTAAGCCTTGAATTGGACTTAAGCAGAGGCTTACTACAATGGAGTTTTACAGTGTGTTAGTTCAAACGATAAGCTGAGCTTATATGTGACAGGCTTAAACTGTACTCTGAACTTTAAACCAAGCTTAGGAGTTGTGTTATCTGTAGAAGGCAATTTTAGTGATGAGGAAATGCAAATTACTTTAACCCATATGCACAACAGAAGCCAATCTTGAATGTTTAGAATGTGTTTAAACCATTTTCACATATGGAATGACCGAAAACTCTGAGAGATTTTGATTAAGTCAATAGTCAGTAGTGAGGTGTCAGAAATTATTGATGATATAATTAACTATAAAACTGGCTGGTTGGAAGCAAAACTGAATTTGGTATGCCCTTATTAAAAATTTATACTTCATACTTTTATCGTATACATTGTCGCACTCATTGCCATCGCATCTACATATAACATATTGCTTTATATTTCAGTAACAAAGCCCTCTCACCAAAAACAATGCTTCTCTTAACATTGAAGTTATACGCAAGTGAAAGCATGCTAATTATTGCAGCTGAAGGTTTTCCAGCATCTCAAACTTTCAGCAGGCAGAAGTAGCAAAATTGTTTCATACCGCAATTTTTCCTCATGTTTTGTTTTTCTTACTCATAGGAATTTGTCTCATTGCTTGCACTCTATTACATGCATATGCTGCTTCATAATTTCTAGGAGAATGCTGAGGTCTTAAGAAATAAAGTTTGCAGACATTTTAACTCTGATTTTTTGTTATTTTAACCTTATGTTGCTGGATAAGCTATAAAAACTTATTTTAGTAACAGCATAACCATAAACAAAGAATGGGAATTCACTCGATGTGCATGCACAAACGTTACCAACTTTACTGTTCTGTGAAATTGTTCAGCTCAGTAAAGCCAAACCTGGTTGTCCTATTGTGACACTCACAAAGCTTAAACTCTGAAACCTGCCCTTAGTGAGGTTATAGAATGTGATGATATCAGCCATTGCCTGTATTTTCATCAATATTTCTGTCATGATGCATTGTAGACAGAAGTAATATCACTTGTTTTCATATGAGAGCACATATTAGACCAAGGTGCAGTTTCTTGAAAGCCAAACATAGATGACTTTTCTTGTCGCTTTTTAGAGTTAGTAAATGCCAGAAGACTTGTCTCTAAAGGTACTCATCCACGATGCAACTTAAATGGCTTGCAACTTCGAACTGCGCAACAAAAGTGGAGTTGCATCGTGTAAACTGCCAAGCAAGTAGGAAAATTGCACGCGCAACTCAAATTCAGCGCAACTTCTAAGTGGCGTGCAACTTAGGAAGTTGCTTCGTGTACGCAGCGAAAAAAAGAAAGTTGCGCCATCTGAAAGTGGCTTGAATAGTTCAGAAAACTTTTGTGGCGTATTCCGTGCAACTTTGTTATGTCGTCTGCTGTGATAGTAAATAGCTGTTTGAGAGGTAGGTACAAGGATTATAATTTGTGTTACACTAAATACAGAATTAAGACAGATACATGCATTTTATTTCCTTAACAATACGAACAATTTATTATAGTACAGTGACAATTTATTTCTTCATAGCTAATAATGTCCTTAACAATAAATGGACGAGGGAAATGACAAAAAAGTTTATTGAACTGATTGAGACCAAAGATTGCTTGTGGAGAGTAGACACTGCGGGTTACAGAAATAAACAAAAGCAACAAAATGTGTTACATGATATAGGAATAGAGTTCAACATGTCAGTAGAGGAAATTAAAGTAAAAATCCACAGATTGAGAACCCAGTTCACCAATGAAAGGAACAAAAAGAAGGCAGAGAAATCTGGAAGTGGTGCAAAAGACAAGTATAAAACAAAATGGGAATTTTACGATGCACTGCAGTTTATGTTTTACCACACCAGCACCAACAATGATGCAGTAGATCAGTAATTCTTTGGTAAGCACCAACACACATTAAATGTAGCGATATTCCCATGGAACCCCTCCTTCATGGCAAAAAATAGTTCTTTAATTCCTAACGTTTTTTGCTGCAATATGAGGATTCATAATCACAGTTCTTTGCAACGGCACAAAGTCTTAGTTCTTGTTGTGTTAAATATAAGAATTAAATACATCTTTGACTGATAGCTGCTGCCTAAATAAAATCACATTGATTATATAGATGACAGCCGAACGTGTTATGTATTAAACTCGGTAATGTTGCCGCTCCATTATTTTAAGCCGAATTACCTGTGGCTAGAAATCTCAGTGTCAGTACGCTGTTGCTGATATTGACCTTCTCATTATTGTATCTTGCTTTTGTATTACAGGCGCTATTCTTCTAAGCAAATAATTAAAATCAACCGCTGACGTGTGTAGGAAATTCTAAATTTTTATCTCCGTTGTAGAGCTCTTGCAGCAAGTTGTTTACAACCCCACAATATTCACGACTTAAAATCCACTCTCTTACTCAACATTTTCTGGCTGTCCTTTTATGTTTTTCTCTACATCACGAAGTAAAATAAGAGACAGGCATGCTACGGATAAAACTCCATTATCAGACGACATATTCGCCATACCAAGCACACAGCTGACTAGAAAGTGGCATGCAGAAAAATTACCGCCACAAATATAGCATCGTGTAAACGCTTGGTGCATTTCTGTGGACATGCCACTTTTATAGTGGCGCAACTCGAAATCGTGCAACTTTGCAAGCTGTGTGTAAACAGAACGTGCCACATTTGTGGCCCGCAAGAAAAGTGGCATGCCATAAAACTGGCATCGTAGACGAGTACCTTTAGTCTTCCTCAAAGTACCAACGATGGTTGTCTTCTATCTCATCAATGCATTTGCAAGCTCATAGTTTGTAAATTAGTTGTCACAAGTTATGCTGCTCGATATTCATGATAGGTTGGCAAAGTCTGAGAAAGTTTTTATGGTCTGTTGTCCTCCCTTTATGGGGCTCCTGAAATGCACCACCAATCTAACAGAACTAAAATTTGAGAAAACATATGTGTAATCAAACACATGAAAATGGTAATGAACTTTGAAATCCCACCTCTCAATAATCTAAGCAGTTTCCTCATGGAAACACCAGATGACACCAATTCCATGCTACCTACATATACAGACCCGAATTCCTGGCATGCTTAGTTGGAAAAAAGCTAAAGATGAAAGCAAGTGGTGCTTTCGAAACATATTCGATTAATTTCAAGTAAAAGAAGTTTTAGTGTATCCACTGACACAAGATTCAATTAATTTACAGCGTTCTTGTTTTTGAATTACATAAAGGTATTTATGTACATTTAAAATAAGGAGAGTTTGAGATTGTTACACTACATCACTAAAGGGTTCTTACTTTGAACGTGTTTTGGGAGCAAACCGTTCTCCCAAAACGCGTTCAAAGTAAGAACCCTTTAGTGATGTAGTGTAATAACCTCCAACTCTTCTTATTGTAAATTATGACACATCACTGTTACTAGCTTTTCAATCTTCAAAATTAATTAACTTATGTACATATTTAGTCAGTTTTTTATTTTTAAAATTTTATTTTAGTCAGGTAGATCATATTGGGTGAGGGTTCAGCGTTGTGCTCTTACCTATTTTGGGAGTATTCAAATTTGATAACAATGATGTGAGGAGGTAATTTGAAATTACAGAAAACATTGCTGTTTTACTTGAATTTATTTCTAAAGGCAGGTCTCCAAGCCTCAATAACCAACAACACCAACTTTAAAAACATGTAATGCGAAATATGTTGAGTCATAGGTGTAGTTGAAATTCCCATTAACATTCCATCTCCACTGTATTAACAAGTGAGGCAAAGTGTAAACACATTGTGTTTATTAATAGCAATAAGCACATGTATTCTGGTTATGAAGATTTAGCCTTTGTGGTTGCAATGTGTACTTGAGGAAAGATGCACAAGAATAAAAGAAAAAAGTTATGCTTGCACGCTTTTCTGAGCAATAGAAACAGTGTAAATAGCATCTGAAAGTTGAGGGTAGGTTCGGCTTCAAGAATTTTCAAAGAATATCAGAAGAAGGTTTCAATTTATTGCTAACTATAATTTCACCAGCAACTGCAAAACAGGAGATGAATTTTAGACCAGTCATATCAGCTGAATTGAGATTAGGCTTAAGCTCTTTTTTTTTTTTCTATGTCCACTGTATACATCAAAAAATGCAAACTCAAGTAAACACACTGTTTTCTTGATTTTATTTCCATAGTCTTTTATGGATACATCCCAGATGATGGGTCTTGCATGAATCTCATTAACTGTATTGTCTTTTCATTCATCCACTCCATTTTTCTTGTTAGTAAACGATATGCTTGGGTCAGTTGTCTATATCATGTCTGGCAGAAGTTAATTGGGTCTTTATAAAGGTAGTCAAATACATATCACACTCAACATGTTTTCCACTGCTGGTGGAAAATCTTTTTGTTAAGTCAAGACATGTTGAATTGTCATGTTACGCAAGACATGTTGGTCAGTGGAGATACTCGTTTATTGCCAACATGTTGAATCAACTTGTTTGATTGATTGTTGAGGCAGTGGAGACCCGGGAAAGTACCATGCCAAGATAAGAGCATTCAAGCCATGCATCACATAATTAGTAGTTTTTGTTTTGCAGTACATAACAGAAATGAGAGCCACCTTTTCTTTCTACTAATTTGCATGTAAGTTGTGCTCATAGTAGAATATAAATTAATATAAACTTTGCTTACCTTAATATTATTATTACTATTATTTAATATGATTACCTACAACCCTTAAAAGCTTTTATAATTACACGTTATAGTAAATATACATATGCAGAAACCATAAAGTGAAGTGATACATAATAATATTACACTGATTTGGGTTTAAATACACAAACTTCACTAAAAACTACATGTTCCTTGTGTAGGTAACTAGGAACATGTTTTGGGGATATTTACTCAAGGTAAGCATGTAGTTTTCAGTGTTTTGTTTATTTAAACCCAACTCTGTATAATATTAGGAAGTAGTAAAAAAACTGTGTGGCCTGGCTGACTAAGTGTTGTACATTCCTCTGGTTTAAAGAAGAGGATATCCTTTTATTACTTCAATCAGCAGTTATTTCTTAATAGCTATTGGTGCACATAAACCCTAACACACTCGTCTCCCTTCCATAATTTTCTGTCAGGAAATTCGAATAGATGCTGTGAGAGATGCATAAAGCCTTAAAACTGTTCATTATTAACAAATATCTTGACTGGCCTGCATTATGGTTTATTTGATAAAGCTTGCATATGAAAACGGCCACAAAAATAAGACACACAGTTTCAAGCCTTGAAGATACCAAATACCATGGCTGGAATCTTCAGTTTTCCTGCAGTTGGATTTTGAGAATTTTATCATTTGTGAAATTACTGTGCCTATTGATTATAAATATTTTTTTCTTCCAACCACATACATCATCTTGAAGATCTAAGCAACTAGTTATTATTCACATATAAAGAAAATCCATTTAATATTGTACAGTGCACTTTTCATATTTGAAAAATGCCTGGACTACATGCATGGAAATTTAAAATGAATTGGATTAGTACATTGGTATTATATATTCCTTAAAAAATTTTAGTTCAGTTTGTCACAACTGCTAATTTTATAGGAGTGCTGTATGCTGGGTTAATGCTGACCAAAGATGGTCCTAAGGTGTTGGAGTTCAATTGCCGCTTTGGTGATCCAGAAACTCAAGTCATATTAGCTCTATTGGAATCAGACTTATACACAATCATGTTGGTGAGTAACATATCTATTTACTATTGTTCGTTTAAAACAAGAACGAATTTATAAAATTTGTGTATTTAAGTATACATATTTATTGTTGACTTAATATAAGTAATTTTATAAATCGCGTATATGCTTTGCTGTTACTAGCTTCAATTTATACTATTATACTTTATACTCATTAAGAGTAGGAATGTGCTTGAGCATGCTCCATATGCAGACAGTGTATCTGCACATCATAAGAGTATAAAGCACATGTGTAAGGTCAGTTTTGTTGCCCACCTCTGATTTAAATTATACTGTCTACTTGCTCATCATAGCTAGTTATATTACTTCATGTTGTATTAGCTAGATCTTTTAGAGAAGGATGTCTCTCATAGCTTATTCTGCCAACCTCTGGGTACTTGACCACAGTCTGCTGTTTAAACTGCTTACATATATATAAAAAATGAGAACACCAATTACTGCACAAGCATACTTTATTTATCACTAGGTGCTCAATATAACATAAATGTTTACACTTGAGTCACTTTGGCATGCACTTAGAATACAACACAACTAATCCGTCGAATCAAATGACAACTGAACTGCATAACTCACAACTGACTGCTGAGTTACAACTCAACTGAACTCGACAATGGACTAGTCAGATTCAGATTCAGATTTGTTTATTAAAGAAATGTGGCCTGGTGCCGGTACAAGGGGCCCGGCTTACAGGCAAAAATTTACATTTATTTACATTTGTCTAGTTACTATGATATTATTTAAAAAGAAAAATATAAAAACCCATACAACAACCAGTCCTGCCACCAGTAGTCCCTTATATTGGCCTCGCATACAAAGCTGAACTTCCTAGAACAAGAACATATCAGAAAGGGCCAAAAGGAATCCTCTGGAGCATGGAAGTGGCACACAATGGCTATTGCTCCAAGTGCTCATTGTTCTAGTTAGGGCATTAGCTCAACACACGGCAGGTAGATGGGCCGAAAGGCACTCACACTGTTTACCCATAGGAACTTAGTGCACACTGTCACACAGCCCCTTCCTCAGGGTTGGTTGTCCCGACCAGCATTGTCATAGCAGGCTAGATGGCCTAGGTGTACCACCGGCATCTTCTCTCGGGGGGGGGGGGGCGGCCACTGGATGTGGTCGACTCCTCGGGGCAGCCTTTGGGTGCAGTAGGCTACATCATTGATTCTCTTCACTATGTGATACAGTCCTTACCATGGTTGTTGGAGCTTGGAGCAACACCCCTTGGTCTGGGTAGGGCAATACAGCCACACCAAATCACCTTGCTGGAAACTTTGGCTAAGTGGCCTGGCGGTCATAGTGGGTTTTCATCCGATTGCTCATTACCTGGATGTGTTGATGGGCCATCTCATGCACATCATGAAGACGGTCAACAAGATTCTCCACATAGTTGATTGCTGGTTGTTCTGCTCCAGAGGGCTCCCAAACATTAGGTCTCATGGAAGACGCAACTCCCTGCTGAAAACTAAGCTGGCTGGTGTCAACCTGGTGGTATCGTGAGTCAACAGGCCTTAGGCTAGCGAGCAAAGCTGTACCCTAACATCCAAGTCCCTCTGGTGATTGTCCACAACCTCCCTCAGATGCTCTTTTAGGGTCTTGATATACCGCTTGACCATGCCATTTGACTGCAGCTGGAGAGGTGTTGTATGCATCTTGTACACTCCAAGTCTCTCGAGTGCATCCCTTATGAGGTTTGACTCGAAGTTTGTGCCCTGTGCAGCTCTATCAATACCCCAAATCAACAGAACACTTTTTCCACTAGGCAGTCCCCAATCATCTTGGCCTCCTGATTAGGAATGGCATATATTTCTGATCACTTGGTGAAGTAATCCATGACCACTAACAGATACTTGTTACTCCTGTTACACACAGGGTATATTGATGGCGCTCTCACATTGTACTGCTGCATATGACCCTTGCTCCTAGTCTGCAGAACGTAACTTGCGCTCACACATGACATTGGCGGCACCATCTCTCAGCGTTTGTCTGTAGTCTCAACCAATAGTACCCTTGTTGAAGCTTGTCAATCATTTGGTTGAATCCAAGATGTTCTTCCAAAGTTCCCTCATGTATTTCCTTCAGGACTTCCGCACCTTAATTCCAGGAAGGATCAATTGATTTCTTTGGGTCTTCCCAACAGGTTACTCCCATACTCTGAACAACATACCTTCCTTGGTCTTCAGTGAATTCCATTGAGCCCAGTAAACATATACACACTACTCCTGGGTGCAAAGTCTTCCCAGCTTGACCTAGTTCCTGCCTCCACTTCTCTCAGTAGTTCCAAGTCTGCATCCAACAACTGCTCCCTCAGACCTGCACTATCTCATCCATCTAACACGCACTGTCAAAATCACACAGATAGCTGTCGCACACTCTTACTCCTCCTCCACCCTGGTGCACTGATTGCACTCATCCAGGTAGGGTCTACTTTACATGGCATCAGCATTGGAGTGACTCCTTCCCCTCTGATGTTCTGATGTGAAGTTGCATTCCTGAAGTCTCTAGATCCAACGGGCTGTCTGGCGCTCCAGGTTCTTAAAGCGCAATAGCCAGGTAAGGGCAAAATAGTCAATCCTCAAGTGGAATGGCTGACCATACAAGCACTTACGGAAGTTTCCAGCACCTTCACAACTGCCAGGAGCTGCTGTCGAGTAACGCAATAGCTTTTTTCCACTTTGGAGAGAGTCTTGCTGTAGTAGCCTATTACCTGCTGCTGCCCATTCTGGACTTGGGATAGTATGCCTCCAATACCACTGTTGCTGGCATCGGTGTCCACAAAAAATCGTCATCTGGTTGTGGAAAATCTAAAACAGGTGCACTGCAGAGTTCTGACTGAAACATCTGGTATGCATCCTCGATCTCATTCTGTCCATGTGTAAAGCCAGTGTTCTTCCGTCAGTGGAAGGGGCTTTGCGATGTTAGAGAAGCCTCTGATGAACTGGTGGCAGTAGCTGCATAGGCTCAGAAAACTGCACAATTGTTGTTTATCTTTCAGGCAAGGCTAATCTCTCACTGCCCAAGCCTTCTTTGGGTCCATGGCCACACCAGTTGGTGAGACTAAGTGACCCACATAGTTAACCTCCTTACAGAAGTTGACACTTCTTCAAATTAATCCATTCAATTTCAGGTTAGCTGCTTATAGTCTCTGTAATACCTTGGTCAGGTTCTCTAGGTGATCTTCAAAAGTGCTGCCAATGACGATGTCGTCCAAGTACAGCAGGTCGGTGTCGTAGGTCAATCCCACATCACAGATTCCATCAGGTACTGGAAAGTGACTGGCCCGTTGCAGAGGCCAAAGGGCATAACCGTAAACTACCAAAGCCTGTCAAAAATGCGGTCTTTTCCTTGTCTCTGGGTCCAGAGCCACTTGCTAATATCCCGCTTTCAGGTCCAAGTTTGAGAACCATTTGGCACCAGCAGGAGTGTCCAGGTATCATCAATCTGGGGTAAGGGAAAACAGTCCTTTTGGGCGACAGCATTCAACTTTGTATAGTCCAAGCAGAAGCATAGAAGTCTTGGGGTTGCTGGATAGGCCGGGTGTCTCCGGTGTGCTCGGTTGCCGTCCATAATCGCCATCCCCTTGGCTGAAGATAGACTGGTATTGCCTAAGGAGCTGCCAGATCATCTTCAACTGTGCCACGGTCAGATAGTCGGTCACCCTCTTCAACAAGTCTTCCAGCTAAGACCCCAAATCTTGAGATGGTGCTGGCTCCTTGGGTCTGTCGCAAGGCAATACACTCTCAACTGGCTCGCATTCCCCTAACTCTTGATGTATGCCTTGATCAGTGTTCGATGGATTCAACAGTCTCACAGCACTTCCTCCTGGCAAGGCAACAATGCTGTGGCAACGCATAATCCATCCAATGGTGTCTTCTGCTCCAAAACCAGGTTCCTTGAGTGCTGGCCTTCTAGACGTGCCTTCACCACCACCTTCTTGCGGGCACAACTACATCCTATGTCAGGATCACCCTGCAGATCCCCAGATGTTCATTGGGGCTCTGGAGCGCCAACTCATCTTGGTCAAGTCTCAAGACCCTTCTACCAATGTCAACCGTCCCCTTGTTGCTCCTGAGGGCATCTAGTTCCAGTATCACATCTTCAGCCACCTCAGCCTTACGATGCTCTGCCCTAGGGTCAATTCCAGCAGGGGCTCCTCCACAGGCAAGGTATTGCCCGATGCCATCCTAGTTTGTAGAGCTGATTCAGTTTCCTCAACAGCAAGTCTTTCATCGTCACAGCTGCACCTATATCGACTTTACCTTTTTCACTTTAAGTTTAAAGTAAAAGTAAACAAAACTTAATATATACTCCACTGAGCACATGGAAACACCACATGAAGGATGATGGAAACTAAGTACCCACAAGAGGAAATTGCTTCCGACAGAATGCAAGTACAGTACATTGTGCAGCTTGGAGATCATTAGCTTTTAAACATTGTATGTCTTACGTTGATATTGTAATGAAAAGAAGCTAGAAACAGTGATGTGTATTGTATGTCTTATTCTATATTTTGCCTTGCATAATAAACTTCTAACACATAATATTAAAAGTAGACAAATGAAATTGGTACCGGAACAGTTCCGCAACTGTGTTTAAAGGTGCTAGGTTAACTTCAGGTCTTAGAAATCATGCATTTAGTGACTATGCAATGGTTCCGCTGTTTCTCCCAAAACATAAAACTGGAGCAAGGCAGTGAAACCATGCAGACGCTTAAGAAGGTTTGACTGAGTTAGGGAACCCCAGCCAAGCGATAAGGGAAGCCCTAACGAGTGCCGTAGGGGAAAAAAATAAGATGGAAACCAGAACTCTCAAAAATATACTACTATTGATAAGTTGTTTCTCTTTTTGGTACTTTAATGATAATAATAAACAAACATTAATAACCAGAACCATAAAGCAACCTTGAAAGAATAACTGTAAAACAAAGATGGCTTAAACAGTAAACAAACCAAAACATAATTGAGCAGAGCAGTAAGGAAAGTTTTAAATACAGCAAAAATTAAGTAAAACAAAAATTCAACAAACAAAATCAATTTAGAAACTTTATAAAACAAGGCCACTATAAACATCAGACCAATATATTTAATTATGTTTATCTAGTCAAAGACTTGCTAAGTATGTTGATCAAGACCCAAACAGACTTTTATGATTTAAAATAGAGAGTTGAGGGTTGTTACACTACATCACTATAACATTCTTACTTGAACGCGTTTCGGGAGACGGCTTGTTCCCATCGTCAGCATTTTCTCTCAACTGATTTTTGCCGGTCATCATCTGGGGGATGTGTGTGGTTTGTGGTGTTCTCTGGTGCTGGGCTGATGAACCTCCAAAGGCTGTTGGGTGGCGGCAGTTCGAAATTCATTAGGTGATTCCTGTGTTTGACAATATGTATTTTTTCCCAGATGTCCAATTCATTGCTGTTGTTGATCGGTTTTAAGAGTTTTATGTTTGGAGTGATATCATAGTTTGAAGACCAGAAATGATGTGCTACTGCTGATTTATCTTGCTGCTTTTGGTAAATGCATCTCATATGCTCTTTAAGTCTTATTTCAAGATTTCTTTTGGTTCTTCCTATGTATACCAGGTTACATTCATTACAATCAATTTGATATATACCAGCTGATTTATCGTTGGGGATAGGATCTTTTGTTCTGTTGCATAGTAGTTTCTGTATATTGTGGTTATTCTGTGGAGACAGGGTGATGTTGTATTTTTTGAAAATCCTTTGAAATTTATGATGTGTCCAAGGGTGATAAGTGAATTTTCTATATGCTTGTGGTTTTTGTTGTCTGAGTAACGTAGTCATTTGTTGGATGTATTTCTGTCTTTCAAACCTTTTTATCTTCTTATCTATTGTTTTTTTCTGGTATCCATTCATAGTGGCTATGTTGATAATGTGTTGGTATTCTTTCTGGTATTCCTCTTTCTCCATTGGTATATGTACTAACCTGTTTGTAATACTATTTAAAATTGCATGTTTGTGGCTTGTAGGATTGTAGCTATTGTTTTTAATATAGTTTTCTGTGTGCGTTGGTTTTCTGTAAATGCCGAACATTAGTTTGTTGTGTGCATTATTTCTGATGATCCTGATGTCTAGGTAAGGTAATTGACCATTTTCTTCTTTTTCCATTGTGAATTTTATAGATCTTTTTTGTAAATTTAATAATTTCAAAGCATCTTCTGAAAGTTTATGAGCCATTTTGAATCCCATATTACTAAATCTTTCCCACATCTATTCAAATCTGGTATAGGTATGTAGATGATATTTTTGCTATTGTTTCAAAAAAACTTTCAGAAGATGCTTTGAAATTATTAAATTTACAAAAAAGATCTATAAAATTCACAATGGAAAAAGAAGAAAATGGTCAATTACCTTACCTAGACATCAGGATCATCAGAAATAATGCACACAACAAACTAATGTTCGGCATTTACAGAAAACCAACGCACACAGAAAACTATATTAAAAACAATAGCTACAATCCTACAAGCCACAAACATGCAATTTTAAATAGTATTACAAACAGGTTAGTACATATACCAATGGAGAAAGAGGAATACCAGAAAGAATACCAACACATTATCAACATAGCCACTATGAATGGATACCAGAAAAAAACAATAGATAAGAAGATAAAAAGGTTTGAAAAACAGAAATACATCCAACAAATGACTACGTTACTCAGACAACAAAAACCACAAGCATATAGAAAATTCACTTATCACCCTTGGACACATCATAAATTTCAAAGGATTTTCAAAAAATACAACATCACCCTGTCTCCACAGAATAACCACAATATACAGAAACTACTATGCAACAGAACAAAAGATCCTATCCCCAACGATAAATCAGCTGGTATATATAAAATTGATTGTAATGAATGTAACCTGGTATACATAAGAAGAACCAAAAGAAATCTTGAAATAAGACTTAAAGAGCATATGAGATGCATTTACTAAAAGCAGCAAGATAAATCAGCAGTAGCACATCATTTCTGGTCTTCAAACCATGATATCACTCCAAACATAAAACTCTTAAAACCGATCAACAACAGCAATGAATTGGACATCTGGGAAAAAATACATATTGTCAAACACAGGAATCACCTAATGAATTTCGAACTGCCGCCACCCAACAGCCTTTGGAGGTTCATCAGCCCAGCACCAGAGAACACCACAAACCACACACATCCCCCAGACGATGACCGGCAAAAATCAGTTGAGAGAAAATGCTGACGATGGGAACAAGCCGTCTCCCGAAACGTGTTCAAGTAGGAATGTTATAGTGATGTAGTGTAACAACCCTCAACTCTCTATTTTAAATTATGACACATCACTGTTACTAGCTTCTAAATCTTCAAAATTAGTCAAGACTTTTATGAATTTATTTAAAGGTGAGTCGGAATTGTTACACTAACATCACTTAAGTTTACTCACTTAACATGTTTCGGGAAACGGTTGTTCCCATCCTCAGAAGTTAATTCGACTGGCCCGTGTTGTTGGTGTTTCCGTTTTTTGGACTGGATCCTGTGGTGGCATCTTGTGGTGGAGAAATGTACTTCCAGAGAGGATTTGGTGGCGGCAAATCAAAATTCATTAGATGTGTGTTGTGTTTTAGAATGGTGATCTTCTCCCATGCATCTAATTCGGCTGCAAATTTGGCTGGTTTGACTAATGTAATATTGGGTTTGATGTTGTGATTAGTGATCCAAAAATGGTGTGAAACTGCAGATTTGTCCATTTCTTTTATGAATTTCTAGTAACAGCAAGCTTCAAAGTCCAGCTGAGCTAGATGTACTTTACAACCCAACGGTTTTCAGGTTTTCAAAGTTCAGCATGGTAGAGTTTTTTGACTGCAATTACTGCTCCCATAATTAACATAACAGAATTTCTGTAACTTTAAACTAACTATGCACTGAAAATCACGTACTGAAAATATAACTCAGCTAGAAAAGAACCAAAACACACTAAACATATGAACAATTCCAAGAGCCAGTCACTTTACGAATTCGTGTTTTAAAACACACATTACGTTTTCCGCCCCAAAATTCACTCACCATTACCAAGATATAAACTGATAACAAAGCCTACCTTTACATAAGGCCGATCCACAAATAATCACAAAAGACGTTCCTTAAATTCATTACAAAAAACTTCCACAATCCGGATGAGTTGTTGCCGGGCAGAGAGCTATCCCTGCAATGCGACAGAAATCCACCACTCACTGCGTAAGGCCAAAGCACATGCCACGTAAGCAAACCAGAGAGGAGAAAAAAGAGAGCACCAAAGAGTGCGTTAAGCAAGGGGACAAGCAACGTAAAGTGACTGGCTGGATGTATAACACAGATACAAAACACAAAAGGAATACATAACAGCACAACTAATATCATTAAACCATTTTTGTTGTAACCTTTTATGAGTCAACAAGTTAAGAAAATGATTAGCACTATAGGTTAGAAAACAAACAGAATCCAAGCAACAATTCTGCTTCTCTAACAAAGAAGTTCAATTGTTGCTAAACAATGGCCAACCATATTCATTGTCAATTAAAGCTGGGTACTTTTCATAGAATTTGCTAAAAGCATTTAACACAGTGTCTTCTTTCCATTTTCTGCATTTATATTTTCCACAGTGGCAGAGGATACTCAGCCACGTTGCAAAGAGTATACTGGCGGCTTATCCGGAAACCGGAAATGAACTGCAGCATCTTTGCATAGCCTCTTAAATCCTCTGCTATAACGGTTCATTTAGATATAAGTGAATCTGGACAAACACATTTTGTTTTGTAAATTGAACTGTTACAATAATGGGTTTTCCAAATTTCTTTGCACAAGCATAATCATAAAATGTTATGATCTGAACCAAACTGTTTTATGTAGAGGACGAGACGACATGCTAAGCGGGAAAAGTTGTAGATTGCGCACCAGACATGAGATGTTCTCTTGTCACGTGCTTTTGTTTACAACTGCTTTAAACTTAAAGTGAAACCACTTTAGTACCTGGCACAGCATCAGTTGTATCCAACTGTCTGTGACAAGGTTGTCATCCATTCTTCCGTTCAGGACACACAGCATCACTTGAGGTGGTGGCGATGGTGGCTCCTATTTGCCCCTTGCCACGCTGGTTCTTATTCGTTCCCCGCTTGCTCTTGACTTGGTTATAGACTTCATTAGGTGTCCTGGCTGGCCACATCCTCAACATGCACCACTTTATACTTGTCGACTTCTCTGTGGACAGTCCTTCATTGGATGACTTGGCTGGCCACATCCCCAACGATCGCTTAACGCTCGTCAGCTTGTCTGTGGACAGTCCTTCGCAAGGTCCCTGTCTGGCCGCACTTCCAACACACACCGCTTAACGATCTTCGACATCCCTGGGTTGATTCTCTATCCCCGTTGTATTGAATGCGCTATCCCTGTCATATTGAATGCTCCTGGTCTTCAAGGTAGGTGTCAGTATTACCTTGATCGCTTTTATCTTCAACGTGGCCATTAGTGCCTCATGGAGGGTCTTGCAATCACCAAGCAACAGAAACACTCATATCTCGGCATTACTCACCCCGTCAACAAAGCAGTGGACCACTTCCTGGTATACGTAACTGGCCGGGAGGTCCACCAAAGCTTAGCTGTTCAACTGCCAGGGTGAACTCCTGCAGCATCTTCCCTGGCTGTTGCAGCTTTGACTTGAGTTGACTACGATAGGCTGAAGCCAAGCGATGGTTTTCAAGGGTCTCCCGGGTGTCACCAGACTTCACCGACATTGGAATCACATTCAGAATTTCTGCTGCTCATCCTTGGAGGCTGAGTATTAGCTGTGTAGCTTTCTCCTCTGCTCACAATCGGTTGTGGGTGGCAACGGCGGCGAATTGTCAGTAGAAGACTTCAAAAGTTGATGCTCTATCATATTTAGATGTCTTAACGTGCATGGATATTGTGTTGCATCCTGACATCTCGACCTTCAAGTACTTTAGTCTTCCACTAAGCATTTCTTTCACCATGGCACTCAGTTCCTTGGAGCTGCCATCGACTCTTCCTTCCAGGACACTAAGCCATCCCTGACATCCTCCAGGGTATCAATGCATTGGCCAAGGTTATTTACCTTTCCAGCTCCTCCATGCCTTTCTCCACATTGGCCAATCGTTATCAATTTTGTTTCATAGCTTCATCTTTAGACATTTCTGTGTGTATTTTCATCATTCTGGAATTCACTTTCTCCTCCATCTTTCCCATTGTGGATACCATCTTTTCCTCCATCTTTTCTATTGCAAAATTCAATGTTGTTATTTCACTTCCCATTTGGTCCATCTTCTTCATCCCAGATTCCATTTTTGTCTTCATCTTCTCCATTCTGGATCGCATTTCCAACTCTTATCTTTTCCATTTTGGCCAACAAATTTTTAAACATTTCCTCCATCGTGGCTTTTATATTCCACTCCTGACACCATGTAACAAATGGGAGTACCAGTTACTGCAAAAATACACTTTATTTATCTCTAGGTGCTCAACATAACACTTGAATCACAATGGCACACACTCGGAATGCAACCAATTGATCTTTCAAATCAAATTACAACTTAATTGCTGGACCACACGACTCACAACTGACTGCTGAGTTACAACTCACAATTAAACTACACTGTCCACTTGTCACTTCCAACAGCACACAACTCAACTGAACTTGACACTGGACTGGTCCTGTCGCCAGCAGTCCCTTATATAGGTCTCACATACAAAGCAGAACTTCCGAAAACAAGAACCTACCAGAAAGGGCCAAAAGGAATCCTCAGGAGCATAGAAGTGGCACACAGTGGCTATGGTTCCAAGCGCCTGTTGTTCTAGAGAGGGCCTGGCCATAACCCTAACCTGTGGCAGGTAGATGAGCCAGAAGGTGCTTGCACCACCGGTCCGTAGGAACTTAGCAGCACATGCTGTCACACTAATATGGGACCTGGCTTTCATTAGTAAGTGCGAGTAATAAGCCAATATAACTTAATGATTTTTGTTTTTAAATGTGATGAATTTTGTTTTCAGTTACATTAGCGTTTTTGTTACGGTAAATTCCTTTAAGACAAAAAACTAAAAATATGCAATTTTCTTTCAATTAACTTGAAATGCGCATCATGCATGCAGGAAACATAAAACTGGAACATGCACAATTTCAATTAGCTCGTCAAAACTATTTTAGTATGCTGATTTAAAATGCTGTTGGTAGCAAATGGTTTATTCTTTCTATCCTAATTTTTATTTTGAAGTTAGAATACCAAACATTGTACAGGCAATGATGAATTTTAATTATTAGTGTACTAGATCACAATTGTTGTGTATATTGTTAGAATATTTCAATTTTACATATTTGAGTTATAGAAAATATTTAATTGGAAAACAAACTACTTAATATTTTATAGTAGTTGAACAACTGTTTTAACTCTTTAATATCTGAAGCTCAACTGAAAATTTAAAATATGTACATTTAAAACTGTAGTGCAGTGAACATTTCTGAATGGTGAAAAGAGCTGAGAAAAATTTACTTTTATAACACTGTGTTTTATCTAAATGGCATAGGGTCATTTATATGGTCGTTTGGAGCTTTAAAAATTGCCAGTATTAATAAAACATTAGTCCTCATGTAAGTACAAGTTGTAAACACAATAAAAAAAAAAAAAAAGAATGTCAGGGTTTTGTTATTTTTTGCCAAATTTTACTGCTGCGTTTCCTTAAACTGAAATCTTAGAAGCATTGAGAAATCATCAGGGTTAGGAAAACAATTTTATTTCATTAAATGGAAAATCATTATTTAGATGTTCAGTCCATCTAAATACTTGTTATTTATTACAAGCATTTGGCTTTATGAATACCAGCGGAGTGTTGTTATCTACTGGGATAATTGGCTGCACTATGATAGATAAGCTTTAAAAGATACTACTAGTGTGTGATGCACTTGATGTTCTCTGAGAAAACATTGAATAAGAAATTTCCTCTGTTAGGAATGTAGCTCTAACAAGCGTTATCATTTATCAATCTATATTACCTAATTTCTGATTAGGCCTGGAATGTTTCCTTACCAAATTTCCTTTCCCAATTATCATTTCATTTCACTTATCACTAGTGTCCACCGCCTGTGGTGCCATCTATAGTAAGAATGGGAGTTAAACACTACTAAAAGAATTACCTAATTTCTGAATTAAATATGTTTATCACCGTTGTCATTATTATCATCATCATCAGTTTCCTTTGGTCTTAAGGTGCACATTACAAAATTCTGCATTTTCTTCATGGTTCAAACATTTTCAGAAATTAGGAGATGAGCTGAAGATTGATGTTGGTTTGTTTACCTACAGGCTTGTTGCAGTGGTACTTTAAATAAAGAGGTATTACAATGGAAGCAGAATGTTTATGCTGTTGGAGTAGTAATGGCAAGCAAAGGCTATCCAGAGTCTTCCACTAAGGGAAATGTGATTACAGGTAAGTGTTTTCCAAATATGGTTGATTTCTAATGTTTGGTGGTTGGCATTGAAGCCATTTTCTCTCTTGTGCTCCAATATTTTGATGAACAGCTGGTAAGTTGATCAAAGGCCTGCCAGCAAAGTAGGTGATCTTGCTCCATATCTTCTTGAAACTCACAGAAAGGACATATAAGAAATTCTAAATTGCTAATTCCCTGCAGTTGTTTGTTGAGGCAGTCATGACCTGTTAGTAATCTAAAAATTGCCATTAAAGATTCTCTTGGTAGTATAGTAATTCTAGTCGTATTATTTTACAGATTTTCCCAATGTTTTTTTCTTTTGTTTGTGATAATTTTCTGTTAAAAATGTTGTGGACTAATAGCATGGGAAGGGAGAATATTTTATCAAGAATTTATACCAGCATCATTGGATGCATACTTTCCAAGCACATACTGTCATTTAATGGAAGGAAGAACTTTGAGTTTTACTAATTGCATCTGTATGAAATCCCTTTTAGCCTATATTCTCAGTTTGTACCCAAAGGCACACTAAAATAGCAGAATACACAGCTGTTATTTTCAAATTTGACAACACTGTACAAAAGTGAAGCACAGAATTTAATGAGCCAAATTAAGCTGTTTACAAGATGTGCATAAAGTGATGAGCATCTTTGTGGTGGATCACTTGATGCCAGAAAATTTAATTTCACTTTTGTAGCTAATTTTTAAGGGGAGCAAGTTAGCAATAATTATTTTTTTATATTCCTTTAATTTTATTGAAACAATTATAAATTTTTGGAACTCATTTGTACATCTGATTTTAATGGTTAACCTGTACAGTTGTTTAAGCAATTTTGGTTTTGTTGTGATGATGTCTATTGAATATGTTTGTTCCTTTTAATTTGCATGTTTATTCATGCTATAAATATATTTTGCTATTATAATTTTGTATGTGATCTAAACTGGGAATTAAATAATTGTGTTCAATGAAATATTTAAGGTGCAGAATTTGTTATAACTATTGTCACATATCAATGCTTTAAGTACGTAAATATTTATAGAGATATCCTCAGAGAACACACACACACCAAAAAAAGAATAGCGTGCTTCACATTTTTTAAAATTGCATTTCCTTTGCTTTCATTTACAGGAACAGATGAAATTGCTAAACTCCCTGAGTATCTTGTGTTTCATAGTGGCACAGGATTGTCACCAAATGGAGAGCTTGTTACAAATGGTGGACGAGTGCTGATTGCAATAGCTTTAGCCAGTGAATTGGCAGTAGCTGCAGTGAAAGCAGCTCTTGCTTGTGAAAAAATTGTATTTGAAGGTGCACAATACAGGAAAGACATTGCACACAAAGGAATAGCAAGGTAAGCAGAAACGGTTTTAGAAATTCATACATACTTTAAATACTTGAGTGGCTCTTGCATTTTCAGCCAAACAATAGTTATAAAACCATAAGATCATTGGCACCATCGCTGAAGTTGACAAAGGAATATTTAAAGCATTAGGCACAAGAATTGCTAAGCTGAGTTCTGCCAACAAGAGAAACTTTTTCTGCAGGAAATTTTCTTACACTTCATGCTTAAGCACAAAAATTACAACAAATGTTACACTAACATTTCTAAAAATTCTTGAATGCAGATAGCTTTTTAATTTAAAATCAGTTATATTCAAAACCATAATCAATTTTTAGGTACTATAATATTGCCACTTTTTGAAACCTCCCTTTGCAATTTTGGGTTTATGATACCAGATTCTGCTTTACCAGCACTCCAGTTTGAAAAGTCTACCAAGTGAATAAATTGATATCTTTGGACCTTAATGTTTAGGCCATCATTTGCAAAATTACTAGGAATGTCGGCAGTGAATTGGTTTTTCTTCTGAAAAATTAAGATTTTGCATATAGGAGATTTCATATAAGCAATAAATTCAATTTTAAATGAACATGTATGTACACATACATAAAACCATCCATGCCTTAAACTAAAGAATAGTCCATTTTTTACACCCTTATTCTTTACATCTTTTATTTATCATCTGCTTCAATTTTGAAGTCCTTTGACTGAAAAGTCATATATCAGATGATTAATGGATGTAAACTTACTGAATTAAGTGAACATGCAGATGAGCTTAGGAAACTATATACTTTATTTATTTATTTATTTATTTATTTATTTATGTGCTAAGTTCATACATGGTTATGGACTGACCTTAACAGCAACCTATATCATTAAAGCTACTGATAGTTATCCTAAAAACTGAAAAAATCTCACCCCCCCAAAAAAAAAAGAAACGCTTAGAGCAGCAGCTTGGCCTGGCCA
Source organism: Deroplatys truncata (assembly GCA_030765065.1). Taxonomy (NCBI): domain Eukaryota; kingdom Metazoa; phylum Arthropoda; class Insecta; order Mantodea; family Mantidae; genus Deroplatys; species Deroplatys truncata. The sequence continues at coordinate 143,753,202 of CM060978.1, read as the reverse complement.
AAGACAAGAACATTGCCCATACACATGTACATTGGCTGGTAAATCAGTGAATTTGAAATTCTATTACTCTCTACAAAATAAAAATGCTCAAAGTTTGAGGCATTGGAGCTCTAATGGATGTTACAGGGACTATGTGGAACAGTCTGCTAGCATTTTGTAAACTGAGTACAGCTGAGATTCATTTCATGAGAATTTGGCTATGTATAATAAAGGCTGGTTCACAATAGCTAAGAACAGTAACCAAAACGGAAACAAGAACAGTAAGCAATGCAGCATACAAGATTTTGGTTCACAACAGCCTGGTAACAAGGACAGGAAAGCATATCAGTCATATTGATCACAAATGGAAAGTCAGTTTTGAGCATTGGGATTTATTTGTTTTTAACTGACCAGTGATATTTTTTCACATGCTTCCAACTCAGCCAATATAATGCAGGTTAGCCAATGTCAAAATTTGATAGAGTAAACATTGTCTAAATGAAGATCCATTACATTTCTAATTCCTCTAGTCCTACCATGCTTTCATTCCTTTATTTAATAGCGTACATTAAAGTTGTTTATTGCTCTTTGTTAATTTTTACCGGTTTTTGTTGTTCTTTATAGTTTTTGCTATTGTTTTTGAGGCGATAGCCAGTTTTGAGTTGCATATAAATAAACTATAGATGACCCCTTTCACTAAAGTACCAATGCTCAATGGATCTGCAGGTGTCAGGATCTAAGGTTAGGATGCACATATGCAAGAATTTGTTCCAGTTTCATGTTTCCAGCTTGCGACTATATAGAACACTAAGAGCTGTTTTATGTCATGGCTGTCTAGAATAATCTCTACAGTGAGGAGTCTAATATGCCATGCGCAGGAATGAGAACAAGAAAGTTAAAGGTTCCAAGTCTTCTTGCCATTCCTGGGGTCTGGGAAAGCTTCTCATCAATTGTGAAAGCCTCCATTAAAGTACATGTATTTCAACTGTGTCATTCTTGTTGGTTACCATTCCCAGTTGTGAATCAGACAAAAAACACCTAAATGCAATGTATGTTCATTTAGTGGTGAGAGATTTTGTGAAAGTGAATCTGAGTTTGCAGGCAGTGTTTTATTTTAACTTGCAAATCACTGCAGTACATAAGGTTCAGCTGTTTTGGCACTGAGGGACCACAATTGTTTGTGATAAGCCTTGTCCACACTGATTAACATTTAACAAAACTTGTCAAGTGTAACATGTTAACAGTTTGCATGTTGGCCAAATTTTGATTGCAGAATTGACTTAAGATGTTAACTGAAACAGTTGTGCTTGACACTTTTAACATGTTGGATGTTTTCCGCTTTTAATGGAAAACTTGTTAAGTCAATTTGCTCTGTGTATGTGATTGGGTGAACTTCGGAATTTTTCAGACTATAAACATGGCAACTATTGTGATTCCTTCATGCTATTGTGTTCAGTAGTTCCAGGTTGACTCGTTCTGTGCTTATATCTGTGATTTGGTTTGCTTCATGTGAAGTTATGGAATGGACGAAAGAAAAGACACTTTCATTAATAAAATCTTTGTTGAGGCTATCATTATGCAACATTGTAATATATGTAATAAAAAGGATGTACAATTATACCAAACTATGTGCAATTTATTATTGTTCCAGAGGTAATATCAGAAAAAGAAATAAAAACCTCACTTTGCTAGAGAATTGCAAAAAAAAAGGCTCAAGTCTGGCAGCTGGAATGGCTGCTCTCAAATATGTGTCCTTTTTGTGAATTATAGGTTAGAAACTTCGCTCAAAACAAAGTTTAAGTTGCTTTGACTTGTTCTCAAGAAATTGAAGTCAAACCTGCTCCTAATTTTAAACTCATTTAAAATATTTTCACTCCTGTGCCGATTAACAAGATAGAGCTTCATCACCTTCCACTTTTCTTTTTATTACATATCAAACACAGATACAAATAGCAATAGTCAAATCTTAATCACTGGAGTCCATTTTGCTTTTAGTTAGATTTTGTTGTCCCAACAAGTCAACTGGTGTGGATAGAATGTTAAAAGTTCACAGTTACAACATGTTGAAGGCATTTAACATGTTGAATGAGACATTTTGTTAATTGTTGAATGTTAACTGTTGATATGTTGAACAGTGTGGACTCACCTTTAAATATCACAGATAACATACATACTTGACTGTTTAGACTATGGGAACAGAAAATAACACCAGCTCTAATTACTTAGAAAACATACTCCTTTCACAATCATCTGAAATTTTGGTGCTATTCCTTGCAACTTTTTTCTTTATCAGTGTGCTCTTGTTTAATTATCTTTTTGCTTATAAAATTCTTCTGTTAACAAATATTTCTGAATTTCAGATCTGTGTTAGTAAAAGGAAAACTGACATACAAAGAAAGTGGTGTGGACATATCTGCTGGTGATGCTCTTGTGGACAAAATTAAACCTATTGTTTCTGAGACAAAGCGTAAGGGGATGCTTGGCTCAATTGGAGGATTTGGAGGTCTTTTTGATGTAGCTGCAGCAGGTTACAAAGATCCTCTCCTGGTTTCTGGAACAGATGGTGTAGGAACAAAGATGAAGGTGGGTGAAACTGACATTGGAGAAAATGTTAAAAACTTGTAATGGGCACTGTTGAACAGCAGCATGCTGACATGGGATAAGCAATGAGAGAGCTTGGATCACAATAAAAACTACAAAATTTGTTTGTATGATTGTGATGAAGAAGAAGAATCCTTCTAATGTAAATGAATTTTAATGTTTGTTCCAATGATTCATATTAAAATTGAAGGTGGATTTATGCCCTTTTTGTGTTGAAAATTTACAAGAATATAACTCACCAAATTTGGAATTTATAGGAGGCTCATATATTTCATCAATTCTGGGTTACAGTTGTGCTCAAAGACCCTTTTCTCAAATTAGCAGGTTCTTTTATGTGCCCAAGCCCCCTACCCACCCCCACCTCATGCATACATGCACACAACCCCCTCTCTCTCCCTCTCCCCCTCCCCCTCCCTTTCCCCTCCCCCTCCCTCTCCCCCTCTCCCTCTCTCCAACAAACTATTCTTGCAAAAGCTTATTCTTCTATCTACATATCATCTTCCATGGTCTAGGGGTACCATGCTGGCCTCTAGTTCTCGAGGTTGCGGCTACAAACCTGGAGGATGGAGATGGATTTTTCTTCAGGCGTAAAAACCCTTAGCATGGCTTCATTTGGGAGGGAAGTAAAGCCGGTGGTCCCATGTCATAGATTTATGACACGTAATAGAACCTCAAGCCTGATAAACACCTCTGAGCAAAATTTCATGGTTTCACACCCAATACAGATAGTAGTTAAGAGTCTCCATAAATAAAACTCAATTTAATTTATCTCTATCTACCTTGTGCTAATCAAAATAAACATTAGTAGAAATGGTGGTTTTATTACATATTTCCTTGTATGTACAATGGGAATAGCAGAATACAGTAGGCTTAAGCGATAGCCAAATGTTTTAAGAGCTGGTTGCTATGTGATGGCTTTGGAATTCCATTCTCTTCATTCCTAACCAGGAAGGAAAAAAAATGAATAATTAGCTATTTCCCATTTGAAAAAAGTATAAGTATTTGAACATTCAAAACAATAACAAGGAATACCTTGGAAACAAACAGAAACAGAAACAAAAAAAGATTTGACATAAATCGTGTGCTTTAACAAGATTTACATCTTTTATGTAGTAAGGTTTTATCCATCTCTTACAGTTTACCAGTTATGCAAAAGTCATTCAGAATAAAGAGACTTGAGAGGCTATTCCCAGAAAATTCAAGATATACATTTGCTATGAAAATACCTTGCACATATGATATTTTAATCAAAATCATTAGAAAGCATTGTAGAAAATAAACAGTTTTTAAACATTTTCCATGCAAAGGGTAGTTGGGGTTCGAGGACTTTTTTTAAAACCTTTATATCACATCCTTGGAAAGATGCTGAACTTAAATACCAAGTTTGGTATTTAACCAACTTTTAGTTTTTGAGTTATGCTGTTATGAGAGAGATACACACACACATGGGTGCAGACATTTTTCTAAAACTTTGTTTACTAGAATAGTCCCTATACTAAAGTCGGATAACCCACAAAATGTTGACAACTATAGGCCAATCTCCTTGCAATCCGGATTCTCAAAAATACTGGAAACTGTGATGTTGAATCGAATTGTAGTTTTTCTGGAAAAACTTGTGTTCAGTGACCATGAAAATGGCTTCAGAAAAAACAAGAACATATCTAATGCTCTCTATTCCTTCCTTAAAGAAACTCTCGAAGGAGTCGATGCCGGCAAATCCACACTCGGCTTATTCATGGATCTAAGTAAGGCATTTGACCTAGTAGACCACACTATTTTGCTATCCAAATTGGAGGCATATGGTATACGAGGGTTAGCCCATACGTGGTTCAAGTCATATCTCACCAATCGAAAGCAAGTTACAGTCATAAACGATACCAGTGGCCAGTATGTTAGCTCCACTTCATTAACTGTAAAAGGTGGGGTTCCTCAGGGCTCTACTCTTGGACCTCTTCTGTTTTTAGTGTACATAAACGATTTACCACTTAATATACCTCATGGAGAAACTATCCTGTATGCTGATGATACCAGCTGTATACTGAGGGGAGATAATTGCACAGAATTGCAACAGCAGGCCGATAACGTTATGATAAATTTGGGGCAATGGCTGTCCATAAACAAACTTACATTAAACAGCAATAAATCTCTTTGCATGAGCTTTGCAGTATCCAATAGAGGGAATGTAAATACTGAACCAGTTATTACCTATAACAGTAAAATAATTCAACACGTATCGGACACAAAATTCTTAGGAGTAACTATTGATAAATTCTTGAACTGGAAACCACACATACAGTGCATTACATCAAAAATTAATAGAGCACACTACATCATCTCAGTGCTAAAGCATATCTGTAATCCTCATACAATAAAAGTTATATATTTCTCATATGTGCAGTCAGTGCTTGCCTATGGCATAATCTTATGGGGAAATTCTACTAATGTAAATAAACTATTCATAACCCAAAAGAAAATAATTAGAAACATGTTTAATTTAAAGAAAACTGAACACTGTAGAACACATTTCAAACAAAACAATATACTCACCCTGCCCTATTTATACATCTTAGAAACAGTTTGCTTTATAAATAACAACATTCATTACTTCTACTCAAACAGCACCATACATGAGCATTCCACTAGAAGCAGGAATAACATTCACTTACAAGCCGCCAGAACGACAAAAAAGGTTAACTCTATATTACATACAGGAATCCTGATGTATAATTTAATTACAACAAAAATTAATGACAAACATCCACCTAGGTTCAGAAAGCAGGTTAAGAGGTTTTTAATTGATAACTGCTTTTATAATATACAAGACTTTTTTGAGTTCTTTAGCTACAAGGTATAGATACACAATGTAAATAGGATCCTTAAAGCAATGTTTAACTATCTTTTTATGTATATAGTAACCTACTGAATTGTTTATACTTGTGATGTAATTATTTGTAGAAATAGATTAATCTACTGTAATTGACGAAGCCATGAGATTGTAACAAATTTCCAATCGGTGAATAAACTATCTATCTATTCAGGGAGTCTCAAAATGTGTATTTCTGGTGAAATTTTGGTATTGAAGTTTTGTGTGGAATACATTACTTCCTCTATGTACTATAAGTAATAAGAGAAAATAAAAATACAAGTATATTATTGGTGCCTGCTTTGAAACTTTGTTAAAGCAAAGAATTGGTATGTATACAGTGAAGTAAATGCATCATATTGTCGTATACCTCACATATTTATTATTTAACTTCAGAGGAGAGCAACTCGCTTATGAGAGGGATCGTTGAACAGACAAAGAACTTTAAACTCGAGGTATCGACAAGGGACGCAGCTAAAGTTAGATTCACAAAATAATTACACCAACATAATTTCTGGTTTAAGGGAGAGGCAAGGAACTCTATTTTACCATAATTAAAAGCTGCAAAAGAGTGGATAACTAGTAGATTTATTATAACAATTTCTTACCCCATGTGTCTGCCGGGCGAGGACACCATATCTCAGGCAGTTATCCGTCCAACTCACGCGGAGCCTAGTCACAGAATGCTAAGAAGCCCACGCTAAGGCTTAGCGTCAGTAACGCCATATCCCCACCAATGACACACTGCTTCCCCTGAATCGCCCCTACTCTCAGATAAACTGCCACCTCCGACCCGGTAACCAGAGGGCGTATTACCATTAATATAATCTGTGCACATGCCACATCTCCCCCTGGCCACCGAAGTCGACGTCCTCGGCGACAGAAGGAAAAATAAATACAATAAACATGAAAAAACAAAACAAAGACATACCAAAATGACATAGACATGTGTGATGAACTAAAAGATAACAACAATAGACATGTGTGGGGTAAGCACCCAGCCGACGATACAATGGTGCTGGGCGATGTGGGGAGACGAGAGACGTAAGTGCTGTTGACTAGTATTGTTAATGCACTTATCTTTAGCATCCCGCACACGCAAATAAACGCGCCAAAACACGTGCTGAGGAAGACTGGTTTCACAAGCTAAAATTATTGCTGAAATGCACGACCACGCGGGAATTACATAACACACGTGCGTACATAAAAGTTACACGAAAAATGTCCCAGAAAAGTGCAGTAAATAGCTAGAAATCACAATCACTGGAATATAAAATTATACGTTTCCAAACCACTGCTAATAAGCACAGAAAACAAGATTTGCAAACAGATAGCCAACACGTGACGAGCACATTTTGAAACTACAACTATCTCGCTCGTTTCACAACTCAACTTTCACAAAAACATTTTTTGAAAATAACCAGCACGAAGAACGGAACACAGTGATAGAATTTAAAGGAAATGAAGCCAAAACAAGGGGAAAATGGAGTAGAAGTTTTAGCGTCACGCCGGCAGACAATGGGAAAATACAAAAATGAGCTCAAAATTGAAATTTCGAAACCAGGCCTTCAGAAATTATGGAAACAAAATTTAGAAGAAGAGAATCACAAATTAAAGTATAAAAATCCTTACCCTTTAGCTAGAAAGAACTTTATATTTTTCACGACCACGTGGAGAAGCACAAACCGTTAAATTTGGAGGGAAAAAAAAATTTTGCACTTAAAATCTCAAAACAAATCAAACCAATTACTCGGCGCCTCCGCCAATTTGTCGTATACCTCACATATTTATTATTTAACTTCAGAGGAGAGCAACTCGCTTATGAGAGGGATCGTTGAACAGACAAAGAACTTTAAACTCGAGGTATCGACAAGGGACGCAGCTAAAGTTAGATTCACAAAATAATTACACCAACATAATTTCTGGTTTAAGGGAGAGGCAAGGAACTCTATTTTACCATAATTAAAAGCTGCAAAAGAGTGGATAACTAGTAGATTTATTATAACAATTTCTTACCCCATGTGTCTGCCGGGCGAGGACGCCATATCTCAGGCAGTTATCCGTCCAACTCACGCGGAGCCTAGTCACAGAATGCTAAGAAGCCCACGCTAAGGCTTAGCGTCAGTAACGCCATATCCCCACCAATGACACACTGCTTCCCCTGAATCGCCCCTACTCTCAGATAAACTGCCACCTCCGACCCGGTAACCAGAGGGCGTATTACCATTAATATAATCTGTGCACATGCCACAATATGAAACAAACATATAGTCAGGATTGTAACACTACAACCCTGGCATAAGATTGTTTCATATAAAGAACTGGTAGATTCCAAAAGTAATGGATTCAAAAAACAGCAACATTTAGATGAAATTACTGGACTTAAATTGATTAAAGAAAACTATACATACAAAAAATTAATTTTTTACCCATGAAAAAGAAATTGAAAGAACATTAACCTTTAGGCATTATTTTGGCTCCATACAAAAACTGTTGTGTTAAAAAGTATATTAAACCCAAGAAGCTGAGAAACTATCTCAGCTATGGAAAAATCAGAAATTTATAAGTCAAATTGCCTAGCTTGCTACAAAGTATAGCCAGAAAAGCTAGAAGAATATTAAAAGCTATGAATAAAGAGCTTAGATGTATTAAATACTAGCAAATGGAAAAATTTGCTATAAAGAACAGTTTTATACTGTGGAACATGAGATCCATCATACTTTGGAGCTTCTGAATAATATCTTAAACTTGGTAAATTTTTTCATTTAATAACACTGAGGCAAAATCATTTGAGATTCTCACCATCTCACTAAAACTTTCTTTGTGATGCAAACAGATGGTATTACAACTTAGTTTTATCAACACTCAAAGGGTTCTTGATTATGATAGCATGGCTGTCCAAACATGTTACACTAATTTATTTAAAGGCGAGTCGGAAATGTTACACTACATCACTTAAGTTTACTCACTTAACATGTTTCGGGAAACGGTTGTTCCCATCCTCAGAAGCTAATCCGACTGGCCCGTGTTGTTGGTGTTTCCGTTTTGTGGACTGGATACTGTGGTGGCATCTTGTGGTGGTGAAATGTACTTCCATAGAGGATTTGGTGGCGGCAAATCAAAATTCATTAGATGTGTGTTGTGTTTCAGAATGGTGATCTTCTCCTATGCATCTAATTCGGCTGCAAATTTGGCTGGTTTGACTAATGTAATATTGGGTTTGATGTTGTGATTAGTGATCCAAAAATGGTGTGAAACTGCAGATTTGTCCATTTGTTTGTATTTGATACATCTCATGTGCTCCTTTAGCCTAGTTTCTAGGTTTCTTTTTGTCTTACCTATGTATACTTTATTGCAATCTGAACAATTGATTTTGTAGATTCCAGCTTTTTTGTCTTGTGGGATGGGGTCTTTTAACTTGTTACAAAGTAATTTCTCTATGTTAAATTTGTTCTGTGGAGCTAGGCTGATGTTGTGTTTCGTGAAAATCTTCTTAAATTTGTGAAATGTTCCTGGGTGGTATGTGAATTTCTTGAACTTTAGCTGTTTATCTTGCTGGCTGAGATTTGTTGTGTTTCTGATGTGCTTCTGTCGTTTGAATTTTGCAATTTTTTTGTCAATAGTTCTTTTGTAGTACCCATATTAACCAATCAATAAAATTCACCATAAAATAGAAATAGAAGGCATGCTACCATTTTTAGACCTAAAAATCATCAGAGAACAAAAGAACCTAACCTTTGGCATATACAGGAAGCCAACACACTCTACTAATTACATAAAAAATAAGAGTTTCAATCTAACCACACACAAACATGCAGTACTAAACAGCCTAACACATAGACTGGTATATATCCCCTTAAATAAACAAGAATACCAGTTAGAATACCAGCATATAGTAGACAGCAATACATAATGGGTACAACAAAACACCTATTGACAAAAAAATTGCAAAATTCAAACGACAGAAGCACATCAGAAACGCAACAAATCTCAGCCAGCAAGATAAACAGCTAAAGTTCAAGAAATTCACATACCACCCAGGAACATTTCACAAATTTAAGAAGATTATCATGAAACACAACATCAGCCTAGCTCCACAGAACAAATTTAACATAAAGAAATTACTTTGTAACAAGTTAAAAGACCCCATCCCACAAGACAAAAAAGCTGGAATCTACAAAATCAATTGTTCAGATTGCAATAAAGTATACATAGGTAAGACAAAAAGAAACCTAGAAACTAGGCTAAAGGAGCACATGAGATGTATCAAATACAAACAAATGGACAAATCTGCAGTTTCACACCATTTTTGGATCACTAATCACAACATCAAACCCAGTATTACATTAGTCAAACCAGCCAAATTTGCAGCCGAATTAGATGCATGGGAGAAGATCACCATTCTGAAACACAACACACATCTAATAAATTTTGATTTGCCGCCACCAAATCCTCTATGGAAGTACATTTCACCACCACAGTATCCAGTCCACAAAACAGAAACACCAACAACACGGGCCAGTCGGATTAGCTTCTGAGGATGGGAACAACCGTTTCCCGAAACATGTTAAGTGAGTAAACTTAAGTGATGTAGTGTAACAATTCTGACTCACCTTTAAATAAATTCAATACACATCACTGTTTCTAGCTTCTTTTCATTACAATATCAATGTTACACTAAATTTAAAGTAAGTCATATTTAAAACCTATTACTCTTCAAAATAATACTATGTATTGATACTAGTATTTACCTCATTTAAAAATTATATATAGATATTCTGGACGTATATACACGCCTCCAATTGCAATAGTAAGAATGGAGGTACCGGTAGAAGTTTACTGAGCCAGAATTGGTTTATTTAGTAGTAGGGATATAAAATCTAATTAAAATGCGCTGACTATTCTAGTGATTATTATATTGTACTCCTTAGTGTTGATGATGCTACTCATCATAGGCAGGAATAGAACTCAACCCTGGTCCCGACACAGAGCAGATAGTCAGAATGTTGAAAGGTATATCAGAACAGATCATTGAGCTTAAAAAGATGGAAAAAAGACTTGAAATGAGAATAAGTAAACTCTCCGAGGAGATGAAAGAGGTTGTTACAAATTGTCAACAAAGAGTATAAAAAGATCTTGAAAATCACAATTAAATATTAACGAGGCTAGAAAAAGTGGAGGGAAGCGGCAGAAAATTTAATGTCATTTTTGGAGTCCAGGAAAGCAGAGAGATGGGAACGTGGCAAGAGATAGAAGATATTTTTAAGGAAAAATTTGAGCTACAATCACATGGCTAGGAAGTGACTGATTCATTTAGAATAGGAAGAGGAGGAGTGAGACCAAGGCCAATACTTGTAAAATGTACCACTATGAAATTTAAATGGATGGTGCTGTCATCAAGTTCCAAAAAGTTAAAGGGCACGAATATATTTCTAGATCAGGATTACGAAAAAAAGAACAAGAACATAGGACCATTTTATTGAAGCATATGAAAAAAGCCAGAGAAGGTAAAATTGCCTATGTCAGGAGTCTGAACCTATGAATAGACGGCAGGAAACAGGAAATGAATGGACAAAATACAATGGCAGATGGAAGCAGAGAAAGAAGTCTGAATCCAAGATATTGAACAAGGAGTGGAGAAGATGTGATGTCAGAAGGAGGGAAGCGAGAAGACAGATGATACCACCACATCAATAGTATCATCTCCACCTCGGCTGCATGATGACGTTAACAGGATTGCCTTGGGAGCATGAGCTTGGCTTGAATGTTGTATTTATGGCAGAAGGGAGCATAATGCAAGTGAGAGAGAGGAGAGATGATTTGAATAGTGAGGCAAGATTTACAAGAAGCAAAGCTAGGTTGGAGCAGTTTACATATGAGAGAAAGGGTTCTGTATAGGGGTTAAGTTCTCTTTCTATAGTGGACTGGAATGTGGAAGGACTATACATGAAAATATACAATGGTGAAATTTATCAGACAATTAAGTGGGTTGATGTGATTGCTGGGTAGAAACTTGGTGTTTTAAAAGACTCTGCAATTAATATCACTGGGTATGACTATTTTGGAAAGAAAGGAGGGAAGGTTAAAGAAAAAGACCATGTGTCTGGTGATGTAGGACTATTTGTTAAAAGGGATAATCATTTTAAAATCAAGATCGAAAATGACTTAGGAAGTGACAGAGTGCTGTGGTATGTTTTCAATGATATAGTGGGAAGAAACACTCAAATATGTTTAGGTGTTGTATATAACCCACCTAGTTCTTCCAGGTTTTATGACCCAAACTTATATGTTAAACTGAGACAAAATATCGAAGAACTTCAGGACAAATATATAGGTGTACAAATTTTGTTAGTGGGTGACTTCAATACAAGGATAGGAGAGGAACGAATTAAAGTAGATTTTAATGGCTTTGATCTGAGATAAACTTAGAAAAGCATTGTAGCAATGACAAAATCTGCAACAATGAGCGTAAAAAGTTAATAAGAGCTCTGTGAAGAGAATAATCTTTTGATATGTAATGGTGTCAAAGAGAAAGATGAGTGTGGGAAATTTACTTTTGCAAACAAAAATGGTCAGAGTGTCATAGACTGTATGTTGTACTATTTAGGTCCTAATAGATATATAGTAGACTTTGAAATTATGTATATATGTATGAGTAATCACTTCCCATTAAGAATAGAGCTTAAAATACTCGAGGACAGTAGTAGGGAGAAGATTATGGGCTAGATATCCAAATATTATTAACAAAAGATCTTTGAAACTATGCAGATCATTGAAAATTGATTGGGGAAGAGAAAAATATATTGAAATTTGTGACAAAGCAGGAAGGGAAGGGTTGGCATGGATCAGAATGGGAGTAACGTATTTAAGTGGGAGGGATGAGGAATGTACATACCAAGGGAAAATGTCCAATGTGTGAAGAAGCAGATAGCACACGGCATTGTATTCTGGAATGTAAACAAACTAAAATGCTGAGGGATGAGTTCCTTTTACAAAAGTGGAAAATCTTACCAAATGAAATAAAGAGGCAAAAGAATTTTAAATTTAAGATCAGAGAAAAACGTAAAAAAACTGGGAAAGTACATAGCTAAAGTGAGACAAAAATGGTCATGGAAGGGAGGTAACGTTAAGGGAAAGGACAATGAAGATAATCTTGATTGAGGTATGCAAGAAAATTTTAACGTTTTGGATGACTAATAAAATATAATTCCATTATACAGGGAGGAAGTGAAATTGTTGTGTGGACTGGGAGAGGTGGGAGAGTGGATATAGATGAACAAAAACCTCCAACACTTCTTTTGTAATTAAATGCACCGTTTTTGAGAAAAAAATGCTTTTATCCAAAAAAATTTATCATCTCCTTGCTGGATTACTGTTGATTAAAGGTTCTTAATTTATGACTATTCATAGAAAATTGAATAAACGACAACTTTTTCCTTTGGTGTATTTCAGTAGAATGAACTGTTTTTATGTAAATTAAATTTAAAAAGTCCATAATTTGTTGCCTCCTTAGTTCTGTTAAAACTGGCAACATCGCATCAGCTGCATTTACTTTCTTCCAATATCAGCGTAAATCGCAGGGAATGTTTACTTAATCACATGCAATTGTCTTTTTGTCAAAGCCACAAGTTAAGATCAGAGCAGCTAAAGGAGGCACATGGATAAAAAAAAGAAAAGAAAGATAGAAAAAAAAAAGGACAGAATTTTGTTACGGAACAACATACACAATGCCACGATTTTCAATGTCCGAATATCTGAACATGATCTTAATTTATAGAAAAATGCAGTGCAGTTCTCAATCTGTTCAACAGCTCTATGCCGAAAGATCGTGCCAAGTGCAGACAAATTTGTTGCTGTTTGCCAGCAGATCTGTGATGCAGGTAGTGTAATTAAGAGTTGTTGTAATCGAGGGCATATGAAACACTTCCTCCAAACTCTTATTTCAAATTTACAGCCTGGAGGCAAGTTTAGATATTTTTAAATTAATTCCAATGTTTTCGCATACTTGTAAATGCTAATAAATGCTAGTGATTAAGGCTATAGTCATTTTTTGTTTCTAAAGCTATCAAGTAAATAATGGTAGTCCGTGACTGTGGAATTCATTAGGCATGAAGAACAGTGTCAATTTTGTTTACCTACATTTTTTTAAATATTTTAATATCTGTCTCGCATATACACATAAATCTTATCAGTAATGTTAGTGTTGCAAATTTCACTAACTCGAGCTTTCTTGTGCTCATAAGCTTATTGTTAAATCATATTGGAGTAACCGTTGGCAAAATTGCTTCTAAAAACTTCTGCATCATGTTATACAGATTCTTTTTTTTTAGATGCTAATTAGATGTACGTGCTGGCATGAAGCACATTAGTCCCATTTTAAAACAGGTATATTAAAAATTAAATAAAAGTGCACAGTTCCCATTTGGACAAAAGTATAAACATTGCACATAAATTACCTTTCAGCATATTACAGTGGAGTATAAATTTGCATTATAAATTATGCTTTCCTAAACTTTAAGCAATTATTAGTACCACATGGTTAAGTTCAACACAGAATAATGATATTAATAACATAAGAGGTATATATTGTAATGAAAAGAAGCTAGAAACAGTGATGTGTATTGAATTTATTTAAGGTGAGTCGGAATTGTTACACTAACATCACTTAAGTTTACTCACTTAACATGTTTCGGGAAACAGTTGTTCCCATCCTCAGAAGGTTAATTCGACTCAAGAGGATCCTTCTGAGGATGGGAACAACTGTTTCCCGAAACATGTTAAGTGAGTAAACTTAAGTGATGTTAGTGTAACAATTCCGACTCACCTTAAATAAAAACATAAGAGGTGTTTCACATAAGAGTGTCATAACCTTCAGAATGTTTGTTTCATTTCAAGTAAAGCATTGCATTGTCACACAAATATCACTGCAGTATGGCATTGCATAATAATTAAAATATACCTTTCAAACTACATACATAGTTAAAGATTAAAAACAGAAGTATTATTAACAGTGAAGTATTCATCATTCACTTTAATTAGTGAAGGTGAGTGTAAAAAAGTGTGACTCAATCTACATACATAGTTATTATGTGTACACAAACCTTAAAACTGTGTAATATCAGTAACAGTTCCACATGAGTTTGTTACCTTACCATGGTATAAGCCTCTCAAACAGTATAAGCCAGATATTCGGGCCTTTAAACATATCAAATAAAATATTTGTAATTACATGGGAATGTAGAATTCAAAATAATATTTACAACAATAACCTGACTTTTCCCCAGAATTTTTGTGGTGTCTCGCACGTCAACGACAAAACATCTGATTTTGATACATGTCCAACGTTACTTAAATGGTTTTATACAGTGTTGGAATAGTTCAAGGCGCCGCCAGTAGCAGAAGACTACTTAATCAACAAGTTGTGTCAAATACTGCTACTTTTAAGCACAATTATCTAGTTAATGGTGCATTTAATTACAAAAAAAGTGTTGGAGGGTTTTGTTCATCTACATCCACTCTCCCACCTCCTCGAGTCTGCAGGACTATTTCACTTCCAGCCTGTATAGATAACCTGGTGTTATATACAATGGGGGGAAAGGAAGCAGCACAACTCCAAAAATTGAAGAATTCTATAGATATTCACTATGCCCTTAAACATTCCTTTGATGAAGTATTATTGTTTTAAGAAAATTGTTAGATAAACTTTATTTTCATTTTCTGCAGGCAAAAACTGGTCAGTTCATTTTTGTTTTTTTTTCAGATTGCTCATATGTGTAATCTGCATTCCACCATTGGTATTGATTTAGTAGCAATGTGTGTGAATGATATCCTGGCTCATGGGGCAGAGCCACTTTTCTTCCTTGATTATTTTGCCTGCAGCATGTTGGATGTAAACATAGCCTCTCAAGTAATAGCTGGCATTGCAGAAGGCTGCAGAATGGCAGGCTCTGCCCTCGTAGGTAAGTAAGATATTAATTTTTGGATGTATATTATTTATTGTTATCTTGTTGCTGAAGAACTTTGCATATAAAAATGCTAACATTCATTCATTAATTTCATATTTCTGTAATGCAGCTGTGGTGAAAGGGATATGCTAAAGAAGTAGTGATTGGTGAGTAAAACCATGCATTGAAATTATGTTGTTGGCTTTAACACAGTATCTTGTTACTTGCTTCTGTAAATAGTGTGTAAGTTAGAGCTATACAAGGACAGGTGCATCCAACAATTTTATGGAAACAGCTTAATTGGAATTCTAGGTTTTGTAATCTTGTGCTATCTGCTGGCTTGAACCATGTATTAAACTAGGAATAGTCATTTCTAGATAACATAGAATCAGCTGAAACCATTTAAATATAAATTAAAAACTTAAGGTAATGTATTGATGAAACTTGATAAAAAAAATATGAACAGTGTCTCATCATATGCTTGCCACTTGTAAAACTTGAAATGCAATATCATGTGCCTGCATGTGTATTTCATATTATGAACTCTCACAGAAGCATATAGTAAATGGTACTGACATCACCCTAGCTTTTGCTAGCATCATTAAAACAATAAAGCTAATTGTCAATCTCTTCTTTTCTTCTGTTATTTCTTTTTTGTTAACTTATTAGTTCTCTAAGAATTGCTGGCATTAACAGGGTTTTTTTGACATTGTGTCTCATAGGTATTTCACTAATGTACAAGTTACAGATTCAAAACTAACATTGTAAATGTACAATACAATAACAGAAGTTACTTTATAGGTTGCTGTGTTCATTAAATTTGTAAAAAAAGTTTTTAATTTTTAGTTAAAGAAATGTTTCACTTTATTGCTTAAATGTTTAATTTTATCTTCATAACAGGCCCCAAGTGGTTACTTTATGTACTTAAATGCATGACATAGAGCATTCAATTTAAAACTGACCAAGCAGTGGGCTTACCAGCAAGTAAGATTGAATTTCAAGGTAGTCAATATGTATGCTGGCCCTTATTACACAGAACAAATTTTGATAATAGGAACAAAGAAGACGAAAGCCACTCAATAATGTCCTCCATGCTGTATGCACTTAACTGAAAAATTCTATGAGAAAGTGAAGACTAAATTACAACTTTTGCTAAGCCTAAATAAAGCTTGATATGCTACTTTTTAAGTGCTGTAGCACTCTAAGAAGCTACTCATAACGGAATTAAATTTCATGTTCCATAGGATACACTAAGTTGTCCTATCCATATTTCTGGAATGGACTTGTGCTCTTTACTTAAACAGACCCATTAGAAATGATTAGTCAAAAGATAGGGTCAAACAGATTCTTCCAAGGTTTATGAGCAATTTAGGGCTTGGTGCAATTATTATTTGCATAACTGCATTAGACTTGCTGTTACATTCCTTTCTGTGAGCTGAAGCTATAATATAAGCTAGAGTAACACCTAATCTATAAAGCAGACAAAAGTCTTTCCATGTCCCTGTATATAGCTCTAATGTTAATAGTATTGCATTTATTCACTTTAAAATGTATTAATTTATAATGTCTGCATAAGTTTTAACTGAGCTTGTCTAGATAATAACTAACAAATCGTTGATATGTAACTAACTTATGTGCAGTGTTATCACTCTCCAGTATTCTATCAGTAATTTATATTGCTTCTCCTGCATTTGTTTTGCAGGAGTCTAATTTTAACTAGATTTTGAAATTAACATTTATACTTATAATAATTATTCAGTTTGATTGTTCCTGAATCTTCCTATTATTACCTCCTTCAGTGATGTGTGTCTTAAGTAAAATATCTTTTACATGCATGGTGTTTAAACTGTTCATTTTTAAAAATATATTTGGTAATGCTAAGAATCTGCTTAAGTTTTAAGTGCTAAATGTTTTGAAATTCAGTACTTTTTACTTTTATTTTGTATTTTGTGAATCAAACAAGCAGATGTAAAGATTTAAGAGGAGATGTCTGTGTGTATGCTAATATTTTAAAATGTTTTCATAAGCTATCCTTAGACATTGCATTTATACACTACAATACATTTTTAATTCATTACACAGTTAAATGCATCTAATAAAGCCATCAGCTTTTTTACCACCTTCTTCAAAATGTGTGGTGGTTCATAAGAAATACCTCCAGAATAATTTTTCTGGTTTTTGTTCCTATCATGGTGAAAAAACAACCTGATGTCAAAGATGTTGTTTTGAGAAAAATGAGTTTTAGGTTTTTATTGTGATAAATCAGGTATTAATTCTAAAGACAAAGTTTATCTTTTTGGCAGAAAAATACATCTTTTTATAGTATTTCTCCCAACAGTTCTTTATTTACAGAAAAAGACTGCCATTTCAAGAAGAAAGAATTTATAAGACTGTTTTCATAATTCTTTTTATAATAGGCATTTAAAATTTTCTATTTATTTTGAACCCGATGCATTTTTATACTGGCAAGAATTTTAGTAGTCAAAGTGAATAATACATCTGTAACTGAAAAATTAATCCACCAAAACAAACAAATTTTAATTTTAATTTGTTCAAATGATTTCAATTCAGGAACTAAAGGGTTTAAATTCAAATTGAAAAATAAATTCATAAATACAATATGTATAGATTCACACTTCTACTCTTCTTTAACATATTAATTAACTGCACTAAAACTTTTCCCTTAATATGGACTTTCAAGTGAGAATGATCATCAATGTAATCCGAATTGTAATTATGAGTTTTCACTAAGTTGTACAAAAGCACTTGGCTAGATGTTAAAATAAGCATTACAAAGTAAATCAGAAAGTATAAACACCTATGTTTTCTTGAGCTGATAACCAAGTTTGCCAAAAAACCAAAGTTTCAGAGGCCAACATCATCTACATCATGAGAGAAGTGATAAGCTCTTGCTATTTTGGTCTTATGATGTGAAACTGATTGTCAGATTGTAGAGCTACATTGTAGTGTGCTATAACATAACATAACATAACATAACATCTCAATCTGTAGACCCTATAGTGAGCTAGAACAGCTTAAAGAAAGCTAGTCTACTCTAGGATGTAGATTATGTCATAAATACATAATTACATTGTGTACTTGTATGTAGATAAATTGTAGTTCTTATGTAGAGTACGTTAGAGCTAAAAAATTTTTAAAACAATATTATTTATACTTAAATGTATTTGTAAAATTGGGTAACATTTTCTAATCAGTTATTTTTTTGAATGAAAGAAATCCTCTGTATTGAAGGTGTGAGTAATGAGATATCTTTTTAATGCTAACTTGATTTATTTTTATTAGTTTTCAGTTCCTTAATATATGATGGAAGTGAATTAAATAATACTGTACCATTGTAGTAAGCCCCTTTTTGGAATATTTGTAGATTATTGCTTGGCCTGTGTAAGTCCTGCCCATTTCTGGTTTGTTTTCTGTGTATGTCTGAATTTTTTATGAACACTTCTGGGTGGTCAACCACGGTTAAAAGTACAGCTAAAATATACTCGCAGGCTAATGGTAGAATTCCAAATGTTTTGAATAGTAGTTTACTATGAGTTGATTTCTTTACACCTGCCATTATTCTTATTACCTTTTTTTGCAAAGGAAATTTTTTTCTTTGCGTCTTCTGAATTTCCACAAAATGTTATTCCATAAGTCATAATTGAATGAAAATAAGCATAATATACTGTTTTTAGAATTTTTTTATTTGTAAAATGAATTAATGATCTAATTGCATAACATGCAGAGCTTAGTTTTGATAGGATGTAATCAATATGGTCTTTCCAATTCATATTATGATCTATAATAAGGCCAAGAAATTTTATGCTACAAGTTTCAGTAATTTCATTGCCTTCATGTTCAATTCTTGTCTGCAATACTTTTATTTTTTGTGCGAAAATTGATATACTTAGTTTTTTCAAAGTTTATATGAATTTTGTTACTATCGAACCAATTATTTAACACACTGAAAATACCGTTGGATAACTCTGAGAGGCGACTGATGTTGTGTTCTTTAATTATAATACTTGTATCATCAGCAAAGAGAACTGGGTGAGCATGTTCATTTATTACTCTGGGTAGTTAGTTGACATATATTAGAAACAATAATGGACCCAAAATCGAACCTTGTGGAAAACCATGCTTTATTTCTGACCATTTGGAATATATTTTGGAATTATCTACAGTATTTATTATGACCTTTTGATGTCTGTTTGATAGATAAGATGCAATCCATTGATATGTTTTATTCTTAATGCCATAATATGATAACTTTGATAAGAGTATGCTGTGATTTACACAGACAAATGCTTTTGATAGGTCTCAGAATATTCCTAGTGTGTTACATTTATTATCAAGTGATTTCAAAATTTCATTCTTTAAGTTGAAAGTGGCATCATTGGTTGACATGTTTTTCCTAAATCCAAACTGCTCCTTTGCTAAAATATTATTTTTAATTAGGTGGTGACATATTCGTTTTAACATAATTTTTCAAATACTTTGGAGAAAGCAGTTAGTAATGATACTGGTCTATAGTTCGACAGTTGTGATTTTTGCCCTTTATTGTATAGTGGTTTAACTATAGAATATTTTAGCCTATCAGGAAAAGTCCCTGTTACAAAGGAGAAGTTACATATATGACTTAAAGGTTTGCTAATTTTATCAGCGCATAGTTTTAATATTTTAGTAGTTATTTCGGCATAACCCAATGAAGTCTTGCTTTTAAGGTATTTTATCGTTTTATTTACTTTTATCATGCTCGTGGGTACTATTTCTGTACAAATAGGCTTTTCTAAGCTTGCTTTTTTCAAATATGAAATAGGCTCCTCCACATGTTGTTTGGACTGTAACAGTAAATTTTCTGCTAACTGAATATAATACTCATTAAATAATGTTGCTATTTCCTGTGGTTCTTTTGTGGTGATATGATTTACTGTAATTTCTTTTATTTCATTTTTTGTGTGATGTTTACCAGTCTCTTTTTTTATAATTTTCCATATTGTATTAGGCTTGTTATTTGAGGACTCTATCTGCTTTTCATAGCAGAGTTTTTTAGCTACATTTATAACCTTTTTTAAAATTTTACAATATTCTTTATAGTGTTGTCTATGTTTCTCACAGTTGCTTTCTCTAGTAGCCATGTAGAGTTCTCTTTTGTGTTTGCAGGATATCTTAATACCTTGTGTTAACCAGCCATTTCTAGGTGTGTTAATAATTTTCTTTACATGAGATAGAAAACTTGAGTTATGAATCCTTATGAAAGTATTTAGAAAGAAGTTAAACTTGTCATTCATATTGTTCTTTATGTGTATTTCTTCCCAGGATTGTTCTGAAAACTGGTAATTGAAGAGTTTTATGTTCTCACTGTTAATGACTCTGTAGTTGGATACATGATTCATTATTTTGGAATGGGGAATGTTATAATTGATTTTAAGCAACTGTCCATCATGGTCTGAAAGTCCATTAGTTAAGGGTTGGATTTCATGGTACTCGTTTTTAGACATATCTATGAAAATATTATCAATAGCTGTTTTGGAATTTTTTTGAATTCTAGTTGGAAAATTGACTGTATGCATAAGGTTGTATGTTCTTAATAATTGAACAAATTTGTTCCTTTTGGTTGCTGTCTTTAATGAAGTCTATATTTAAGTCACCACAAAGTATAAATTCAATTTTAGACTTGAATAGATATTTTAGAGCAGCATCCAGATTGTATAGGAAGTTTTAAAAATTGGCAGCTGGGGTTCTGTATACTGTTAATATAATTAGTTCAGTGTCTGACTTTTTTATATGAACTGCACAACACTCAAATGTTTGTTCTATACAGTATTTATCCAGATCAACATTGCAAAACTGTATGTTTTTCTTAACCAAGATACTCACACCTCCTTTAGAGAGTTTTTTTCTACAGTAATATGCTGCTCTTTTGTAGCCTTCCATTGAGATATGTAATATTTCCTGTTTGTCCATGTGATGTTCGTTATGCATAAGATATCTGGGTTTTTACTTTCATTTTTGAAACTAATTAATAACTCAGAGATTTTATTTCTTAAACTTTGAATATTTTTATGAAATACTGTTAATGAGTAATGTCTTTTTGTTAATTGCAATATTTGTCTAATTTCCAGGTTTCAATTACTTGTAATGTCCTTCCATATCTCTTATTTAGCCTAAAAAAGGGGAGACTCTACTATTAACAATTGCAGGGATATTACTGGTATTACCCATGGATGTACATGAAATGCTCTCAGCAATGAGGTGTATCAGCATATCCTTGCCATGAGCGCATAAATGCAATCCATGTGTAGTATAACCATTCCTCTCAATGGATGATACATCTATAATTCTAATGTGACCTGTTCCCTCTCTACCAATACACGGATCAAGTCTTTGATTAACCACCCTCACCTTCTTGTTAATCCAAGGCTTGTCATGCCTCCAAAAGAGATTCACAAAGCTCACATTTGTGTGGTTACTGGCATCAGCAATGTGGTTCATATCCATCTCAATTGAATAATTGAGATTCCTATCCCAACTATTTCCAGGTCCCCGCACTATTACCACATGATCTTCTTTATTGAGATCCTTTGACATGTCTGCAAGATTCCCCACTACATGGCTAAGACCAGCATTGGGATTGAAAACACTGCTAACAGTATATTTCTCACCCAATTTCGCCTGGAGTCTTTCTCTGATGCCCATAGCATGACTACTTCCTAAAACTAAAACCCTACCTTTAGCATCAGAGGACCCCTTTCCTGGCTTGGGTTTGAAAACAGACCCTGTCCCCAGAAGTGACGTGGCAGGCACTTCCTCCGGCAAAGCCAGGGAAGACCCCACCTCCGGCACCGCCAAAGCCGAAAATCTGTTTTTCAACTCCAACTTGGGATCTTTGTCACGAGGACACCCAAAACTTCTACGCCTATGGTTAGGATTGGTATACACATGAAATTCCGGTGATTTAATTTTACTTTTACTTTCCAATTTCAGGCTCTCAATTTCTAATCTTGCAAACTCCAATTCCTTTTGTAGGCTTAGAATGGTATTCTCCTGACTTAATACTAAAGCCTTACATCTACAAAGTTCACAGTACCAAAACTGATTTACACTTTCACTATTAGTACTCGCACAGTCCCAATGAAACCACAATGTACACTGAACACAAAAAACACCTTGCTTCAAGATCCTACGGCACGATCCACACTTCCCCGCCAGATCACATGCTTTTTCACTCATAATCGCAGCACTTTGCTTACTTCACTTCTTAAACCACTAGCAACACAGCAAACACTTCACTTCTTAACTCACTAGTAATACGACAAACACTTACGTCCCTTCTTAAATCACTAGTAATGCATCAAAACCATTATTTAACCTTTTATACCACTAGCAATACACTAAATAATTTCCTATTTAAGTATAATCATAAGCTACTAAGTGTCTAAGTCAGAAAAAACACAAAAATAGGTTATGTGAACACAAAAAAATCAATTCAATATGGCGGACGTATACAGCTGATATTAGCGTATGGTTTTAGTTGATTTTTACACTAAAATATATAATACAAAAAATATACTTATAGTAAAGCAGATGCCCTATATACTCGACTTCACTCCTAAAAGCTTTAATTACTCGAGAGATGAGAGTTTTCGGAAAATATAAGCAAAATACGGGAGCTCACAAATCTAGAGCCTACATTTAAAAGCCACCTACTAGGTAGCATTCTAAAGGCGGGAGAGAGGCCACTGTGTTGAGCTTAGCTGTAAACCATTGTCTTCATTTATGCACTGCTCAAAAAAATTAGAGAAACACATATTTAAATCAAAGCCCAAAATAAAATAGTGTGACAATGTAAATGTTAACAGTAAAATGTTATGTTTTGAAGTATTGTTTGAAATTATAATAAAGTTATTCTAAAAATTCTGTGAATAAATTAGTGAAGTAGAAAAATTTGTGAAATCAAAGTGAGTGCTCTGATTTATTGAATTATTATTTTTTTAAAAACAGGCTTTAACAGCAATCTGTGGTAGGAAATTGTTATTTTGTGTTCTCAGAAGCTAATGCAGAGCAATGAGACATCTAAATGAAACATCAGTCGCAAAAGCAGTTGTATGGATTAAAGATGGCCATTCCATTTGTTTAGTCTCCAGGATTATTCATGTCAGCCCTGCTTTCATCCATAGGCTTTAAAGGCAATATATAGACACAGGTGAATTCAACAGGCGGCCCAGACAAGGGCATAAGAAGAATATAACATGTACAGGATAGATATTTTGTCCTATCAGCTTTATGCAGACTCAGATCTACAGCATGAGATCTACAAAATGATGTATTCTTTCAGCTAAAATAATGATACAAGTTGCTGGAGTATAAATACAAAAACAAAAAGAGGGTTCTCGCCTGAGATACTAAATGCTCTACCGCAATAAATAAATTTTAAAAAAATAATTATGTATCAATTAAATGATTTATTTAATCATTGAAAACAAAGTGATTGGATTGGCAATTAAATTTTGTTTTTTGGGATTCTCTCATTTGAAATGGGTATCTACACATTGAATATGTTCAAAAGAAAATTATACAAATAATAGGAGTATTATCTAGACTAAAGCATTTGGGTCTACAGATGGATTTATTAAGAAATGTACTACTCTTTGCTTCATTCCCACCTTACATAATGAACATTTTATTGCAAGGTAGTACAAAAATGTTACTCAAGTACTTCAAAACTGTGCTTCAAAAATGTTATTTAATTTCCACCATTTAATCCCTAACAAATATTTATTTATTTATTTTATTGAGGAATTATCTATTATACAGTAGTTTTCCTATAACCCATTCATAATTTTATTTCTCCATAAATCCCTATCCTCTGCATCTTCATCTGTTAGTCCTCTAGACGCCATTCTTCTTTGGACCCCATTCATTTGTTCTCTTGGTCTTCGGCATCCTCTGTTTCTTTCAGCTTCCCATTCTAGCACCATTGTTACTATTCTATCATTTCACATTCTTTTCACATGGCCGAACCATTTTAATCTTCTCTCTTCTATTATTTCCAATACATTCCTTTTTATATCCATTATTTCCCGAATTTTTGTATTTCTAATTTTATCCCTTCTTGAGATTCGAGAAGTCCTCCACCAAAAATCCATCTCTGTTAATAATTTTCTCCCTTGTTGCCTATTGATAGTCCATGTTTCTGTCCCATAGAGTAATATACTTTGTACTGTTGAATTAGCTTAAAAATTATGTTGTAGTTTCTTCTCAAATTATACTTGTGATCATAGTAAAACTGCTTAAGCAGAAATAACTCCCAATTAAATCTTATAATAAATAGCAATGTTCATAACCTTAGGACAGAAGAGCATAACTTATTAACACAAACCATGAATATGCCCAAATATGGTTCACAGAGTATTATGAACTTAATTACCACCTTGTACAACAATTTACCTCATGAAATAACATCTTTAAGGGTTCAGAAAGAAAGTAAAGTGTTTCTTCTTTTTATACCTAAATATTTTGATTATTTCTTCACTTGTTCTTGTAATTGTATATTCCTGTTTACCGTTCATTGTACCTGATATTATTTTTTTATTATCAATAGTATTTTTATACATTGTTTTATCAACTCACTCACTGTTAAGTTAAATTAACCAGTGTGTGCTTCCCCCCCCCTTTCTGTTTGTTTGTTTTTTGTGTGGCAATATTCTAAGCATATCTCCACCATTATTTAATTATACATACTTATGTACTGTCCCTATCATGATCATAGCCCATTGGGGGACCTTTGTAATTTAAATAAATAAATGGAATTTAAAATAGAGAGTTGAGGGTTGTTACACTACATCACTATGATATTCTTACTTGAACGCGTTTCGGGAGATGGCTTGTTCCCATCGTCAGCATTTTCTCTCAACTGATTTTTGCCGGTCATCATCTGGGGGATGTGTGTGGTTTGTGGTGTTCTCTGGTGCTGGGCTGATGAACCTCCAAAGGCTGTTGGGTGGTGGCAGTTCGAAATTCATTAGGTGATTCCTGTGTTTGACAATATGTATTTTTTCCCAGATGTCCAATTCATTGCTGCTGTTGATCGGTTTTAAGAGTTTTATGTTTGGAGTGATATCATGGTTTGAAGACCAGAAATGATGTGCTACTGCTGATTTATCTTGCTGCTTTTGGTAAATGCATCTCATATGCTCTTTAAGTCTTATTTCAAGATTTCTTTTGGTTCTTCCTATGTATACCAGGTTACATTCATTACAATCAATTTGATATATACCAGCTGATTTATCGTTGGGGATAGGATCTTTTGTTCTGTTGCATAGTAGTTTCTGTATATTGTGGTTATTCTGTGGAGACAGGGTGATGTTGTATTTTTTGAAAATCCTTTGAAATTTATGATGTGTCCAAGGGTGATAAGTGAATTTTCTATATGCTTGTGGTTTTTGTTGTCTGAGTAACGTACTCCTTTGTTGGATGTATTTCTGTCTTTCAAACCTTTTTATCTTCTTATCTATTGTTTTTTTGTGGTATCCATTCATAGTGGCTATGTGGATAATGTGTTGGTATTCTTTCTGGTATTCCTCTTTCTCCATTGGTATATGTACTAACCTGTTTGTAATACTATTTAAAATTGCATGTTTGTGGCTTGTAGGATTGTAGCTATTGTTTTTAAAATTTTAAATAGTATTACAAACAGGTTAGTACATATACCAATGGAGAAAGAGGAATACCAGAAAGAATACCAACACATTATCAACATAGCCACTATGAATGGATACCACAAAAAAACAATAGATAAGAAGATAAAAAGGTTTGAAAGACAGAAATACATCCAACAAAGGACTACGTTACTCAGACAACAAAAACCACAAGCATATAGAAAATTCACTTATCACCCTTGGACACATCATAAATTTCAAAGGATTTTCAAAAAATACATCACCCTGTCTCCACAGAATAACCACAATATACAGAAACTACTATGCAACAGAACAAAAGATCCTATCCCCAACGATAAATCAGCTGGTATATATTAAATTGATTGTAATGAATGTAACCTGGTATACATAGGAAGAACCAAAAGAAATCTTGAAATAAGACTTAAAGAGCATATGAGATGCATTTACCAAAAGCAGCAAGATAAATCAGCAGTAGCATATGATTTCTGGTCTTCAAACCATGATATCACTCCAAACATAAAACTCTTAAAACCGATCAACAGCAGCAATGAATTGGACATCTGGGAAAAAATACATATTGTCAAACACAGGAATCACCTAATGAATTTTGAACTGCCGCCACCCAACAGCCTTTGGAGGTTCATCAGCCCAGCATCAGAGAACACCACAAACCACACACATCCCCCAGACGATGACCGGCAAAAATCAGTTGAGAGAAAATGCTGACGATGGGAACAAGCCGTCTCCCGAAACGCGTTCAAGTAAGAATATCATAGTGATGTAGTGTAACAACCCTCAACTCTCTATTTTAAATTATGACATCACTGTTACTAGCTTCTAAATCTCAAAATTAGTAAATAAATGGAAATTTAAACTTTCACTAGACAGACCTCCTGTTAATGAAAACTTAACATTTTGACTTCCAGCATGATTTATTGTAATAAGATGATTGAAGTATAATTTCTTATGTAGTGAGAGTGCTGATGTGTATGTTTTATTGATGAACATAATTTTGAAATTCAAAATAACATAAGATTTATTTTCACAATGCAATATCTTTAAAAATCTACATACACAAACTTGTAAGTTGTATATGCATTGCTCAGTACTGGTATTCATATCTTAAAATTTAACAAACTTGCATGGCCTGTTATCAGCCAGAAAAAAAGGTTGTGAAACCAAAATGTGTAAAATCATCATAAAAATCAACAAAAATGTCATTATAATGTTATAAGTTTGTAAACTTATATATAAAACAAAACCATGTAAATAACAATTTTCTTTCATCTGTCACTTATAAAATTGTAGCTTTTATGAAACAGGACCCAGGTTTTTGTTTTGATGATCAATCTCCTATGGTTAATTTCATTCTGAAATTGTTTTTACACCTTAAAAATAAAAAACGAGCAAAGGTTGGAAAGCAGCATAAGATTTGAACAATTTAGATCACTACTGGAATTTGGATCTTTGACCTTCAATAGTGTAGTGATGCTATTACAACTGTGCTACTATGGCACCTCTCTAAATTCAGTCTTTAACTTTTTGGATCCCATTCTACATGCCACCGACTTCTAGGTTACTTCAATAACAAAAACATAATTTCTAGTTAACTTCTAAATGAGCATATTGATAGATCCCCTGTTAGTGCAGAAACATTTCCCTTAAACCAAAGAATAGAAAATGTATGTTTTGGGAACAGCAAGCACAGCATATAATGTAGTTATATTTACTGTGCTGTTCGGCTATCACTAATTGTACTCATTTGGTACTATTAGCCCCTTATGTCACATAGCACATATACTGCCTGCACATTTCTTCCAATATCATAGGTTGGATCATGTTACCAAGTCAGAAATATTTTAATTTCATTACGAATTCCGTTTAAATACAATATTTAAAGTCATAAGCCTGCTTCAGTAAAGTGCAACATTCACAATGTGCTGGACCCTTGTATATTATTTTCTTTTCTTTTTTTAACTTGAAAGTGTGCACATAGAACTTTAAATTGAATAGTGGTTGACTCATATATAACAAGCAAAGAACAAGGTTTAACAAGAAAGAGTAGTTATGTTTCTAGCAGCTATATGAATGTATTAACTCTGGAAGCACTCTTTAACTATACAAATGTGAAACTGAAAGTCTTCAGTCTTCTTCTTGCACATTCTAGAGCGAATTTAATTAATTACATTTGACAATTAGTTTGAATAAGCTTGCTCGGATCCTAGCAGTTTGCTATATGCCACATGCATGATATAGAATTTTGAAAATTACTCACAAAAGTATTATAAAGAATTTTGACTAGGTTGAAAAGTGTGTGTTCCTGTTGCTACCCCCAGCATTGAGCTAAAGCTACCACCAGTTGTTAAATCCTCAACTGGTGGTAGCTTCTCTTCGTGCTTGTTAGCAAGGCAACCAGCGAAGAAGCAAACCATGTGACTTGACATCGCTTTAAACGACATCTTGACAGGAGGAGAACAACAGTAGCATTCCAACAGTAAATTTTTGAACAGCCTTGATGGATATCCTTTATGCTGGTTTCGATGCACGTCTTGGCAGGTGCAACGCATAAGTGGTGCCACTGATGATAGTGACAATATGTAGCCATCACAGGTCTGGCGTGAATATTGAATATGAAGAAGAGCCAGGACTGGCTCATTACACACTGAATTTTAGCCAATAATAGCCATTCTTTTGCATATATTTTCTCAAATACAAAAGATGGTCAACATTTCCTTTTACCACAGCAAAAAAATGTCAAGTTACTACTTTGTGAACTTACTAACAGTTGTATGTCATTTAGAAAAATTGCAATTTGTTACAGGTGGAGAAACTGCAGAAATGCCTGGTCTTTATGCACCAGGTGATTATGACTTGGCAGGCTTTGCTGTAGGAGCAGTGGAGAGGTCTAAGCTACTTCCATTCACAGATAAAATTATAGGTGGTGATGTTGTAATTGGCTTGCCTTCCAGTGGAGTCCATAGTAATGGCTTTAGTCTTGTTCGTAAAATAATGGGTCGATCTGGAAGAGAATATACTGATGCTGCACCTTTCAGTGCCACAGGCAAAACTTTTGGTATGTACTTTTGCCAATTTATATAGTTTATTAATATTTTATATAAAAAGTATACCGGAAAAATAAAATTATACAATTATTTACATTAAAACGTATGAACTTTCTATAGTGTTGATGACAGGGATGCCTGATGATAACTAAACCTGTTTTTATTTTTGGTATACAGCAAAACTATGATTATCTGTTACTTGATCAACTGTTAAGCTCATTGACCAACATCTACTTTTTTTTTTCCCCTCGTATTCTGCAATGAAAATCCCCTGTATATGACAAACATTAACTTAAATAGGTATGCAGCCATCATCTATTACAGAAATTAACTTGTTTTGGAAATGAATATAGCCTATAAATGCAGCAACAAGTTCAGAAGAAAGTTTCAGATTTCTTTAAAGTGAAGCATCAGCAATTTGCAATAATATGAAGTGCATGCATGAACATATGTACACTTATGCTACATTTTGCGAAAATTAAGTTATTACAAAACAAACATCTATGATGTGTCCTGGATATGCATTTGCAGGTATACGGAGCATGTTAAATATCAAAAGATGGCTTCAGCATTCCAGAAATTCTCAAATGAAGTGCACTTTAAAAATAATGGAACAAAAGTCTATGTCGCATCACTTCCCATGCGAGCCATCAACAATGTTACAAATTGCATACAAAATGAACATCTACTCCAGCCAAGAGGTTGTTCATACCTTCAGTTGTGTATTACAAGTTTTAGTTTCAAATCACAATGTGGTCATGCAGAGAATAGCAGTGATCATAATGTACTGTTGTCGCCTAGCGATGTACTTGCAAAATTTATAAAAAAAACAGGTGCAAGTGAGTAAGCACCCGCACTTGTATTGGTCATCCCGAAGTGTATATTTTAATTTACCGGGGTTTGGTATAATTTCTCATGTCATTTCTCATGGCAAAGCAAAAGTCTGTTACCTCTTACTTGCCCCATGGACAGCAATCGCCTTTATTGCCGTTTTTCTAAATGTACAAGAAATGTAACATAGGATTCATGTGTTTAGTGAAGCTTTTGCATAATTGCTTATTAAATCTACTGTTTACATTAAGTAAGATGGATTATCCATCATTTTTTGTTAACCGTTGAGACAGGTATTAAGGGGTTAAATATTTTTAAATAAAGAAAAATTGTTTGAAAAAGTAAGAAAGGGAATATTTCAAGATGGAGTTATTGTTAGGGAATAATTATTGAAGATTTTTAAATATTTAATATGTTAAAGTAATAATTCATAAAAAATTGTAAGATTTATTTGTTTATTTAAAGTAATGTATTTATAGTATTGGGATAGTTAAAAATGTCAGGAATATTAAGTAAAAAGAAAAATATTAAGTATTTTAGTATGTTCCATAGCCAACCATATTGTAGTTCATCATTGTGGAAAATTTTGTATTGGTTGAATTAATGTCTAGAAAGGTCCGTCAACAACACTTATTGACTTGGTTACTATAGCAATGCCAGAAAAACTATATAAAGATGTCCTAAACAGAGGGAAGTCACTTTGCTTTGATGCACATCTTTGTGCAAGTTGAACTCAATTGCGAGTTGTTAACATCCAGATTCCAGATGCTCATCATTAGTGTTAAAGTTCAAGGAACATTGTAAAACTGTTCAAAATTTATCATCAAGCATAATTCAGTGATTATTTTTGTGATTTTCCGACAATTTTTATAATAAATTCAGAAATGGTGAAACATGCAATTTTCATTAAGATTTCCTTCCCATACTGCGACCCGAGATAAGCAAATAGGTTCTCATAGCTCAGATATTACAGAAACAATAACACAGCGCAAGAATCGGTGCTAAAATAAGAGAGATACATCGCAGAGATAAGTCAATGCATCAAGATCCGTAGTTTGAAGCATACCACCAGAAACAGTCGCCAGGGCATCTGTATAAACAAATTAAAAACATAAACCAATTCACTGTCAATCCCACCCCCTCCATTATAATTGTTAGTTGTGGTTCTTTTATATAAAACATAAATATAAAAGCCTGAATAATGTAAAAACACACAATGCAAGCCAAAAATCAGTGAGAAAGCAATTATTCAGATAGCTATTCTGCTCACAGCAAACATAACTGAACTAAGAATAGCTTCTTGGGAGATCTGACATGTCAGTAAAATGAAATTCAAGCTTTTGGCCGTTTATAGTTCTGTGGTCGTCATCACATTAATAATGGCCAGAAGCTTGAATTTGATTTTATTGACATGCCTGATTTCAAGAGAAGCTGTTATCAGTTTTAAGCACATTGAAATTCTGCCTAACAACATAAATAAATAAATATAAATATTTTGAATTATATTCATGAGCACAAATACATATATGAGTACAATGGCAACTGTTACCTCCTGTTCAGCCAGCTTAAAAATTACCAGTGGACATCTCAACACTCTGTACTGCAAAATCGATTCTTAGCGCTCTGAGAAGATGCAAAAGAGCACAGGTCATACCTTAGGCTTATATCGTCGCTCATCTAATGAAGTGGCGTAAGCGCCAAAATCAAAAAAATTGAGATATTTCGCAAGTACACTCCATTTGGCCATACCTATATTCCGACAAACAGGCGTACCTCCATCTGTAATGGTTACTTTGCAGTAAACATTGTGTTATCATCGTAAAAGCCATTGCTCTCTCATTATTTTTCAGAAGAACAGGGGTATGCGATTCGCAAGTCGCTTACGTCTCTTTGGTATTTACTACCATTATTAAAATTGGTCAATACGTCTATGTGTACAGTGTAATGCTAGCCACTCTAAATCAATTTTTGCCACTTGGTGCCAACAATTAACATGTGTTTATAAATTTTGACAAGAAAACCTGCTTCAACAATATTGATTGGTCTGAATACACCTGCAATAAACAAATGCAGTCTCAGTAAAGCAGCAATCTGCTATGAACATGGATGTATTAGTAAACATCTACGAATGTGGTATAATCTAACAAAATTTAGTGCATAGATAGTGATACGTTAAAGGTAGGAGCTGAAATTAAAGTGTACTGGTTACCAGACAAGATGTATTATTACGGGAAAGTGATAGATTGATCGTTCAAAGGAAAATCGGAGAACGAAGAATCAGGAGCAGAGTGTATGGATGTTGCTATCAGCGTTTTAAAGATCGACACACAAAACAGTTTTGAAGATGTAAATGCGACATCTGCAGACAGTACTAATATAAAGGAACAGTGTTGTCATCAAAAAAAGGGAAATACACCAGCTGGAGTTGTCATTTAGTGACTATGATGACAGTAACTATGATCCACCATATAGTGAAAACGGTCAGTTTCTCAAATGCAAAAACGAAGGTTCTGGCATTTGCCCAATTTGTGTATGTTTACTATGTACAAAGCATTCAGATAACAATAACGAATGCACTTACCATCATTCAAAAGAGTCTTCTGAAGAATAGTGTATCGAGATCTGACACTGGCTAAAATGTATTCTTTGCATAATGAAGATAACATCTCACAGCCCTTACTCCAGGGTATTCAAATCAATTAATCTATCATTTCACTATCCTAAGAAGGACCAGTGCAGTCTGGGTGCAACTTACCATCATGGTGATGCTGCAAAGAAAATGGAGTTGCAGGATATGTACGACAAACACACAGAAGAAAAGAATGCTGTAAGAAATAAGAAAAACGATGCTAAAATAGCTGCCAAAAAAAACCCAAGAGAATATCCCTCTGCGGTGTATGATCTTCAGCAAATGATTCAACTGCCTATTCCCAAAGAAAGTGCTGTATTCTATTGAATGCGTTTGTCAGCATATAATTTCATGGTTTACAACATTGGAAACAGTGTCACTACATTCTATGAAGAGAGATAATGAGCAAAAGGGGATCATCTGAGATTGCAACCTGTGTGGGAATCTACCTTCAACATCTTGATGCCCAAGGTGTAAAGGGTGTCA
The DNA here is from genome assembly GCA_030765065.1 of Deroplatys truncata. Classification (NCBI taxonomy): domain Eukaryota; kingdom Metazoa; phylum Arthropoda; class Insecta; order Mantodea; family Mantidae; genus Deroplatys; species Deroplatys truncata. The sequence goes on along the minus strand of CM060978.1, from coordinate 143,720,125 downwards.
GGCTATTTGCTGTTGCCTGCAGTGGCCGGAATACTACCTTAGTGACCATGTTTTTGTGCATTCTAAGCAACTCAAAGAATTCACTGTCTATCAACTCGTGCTTCTTCGAACGTATGTCAAAATGAAGGTGACTCTGCCCACAGCACTATTTCAAGAGCCCGGACTCCGGCATGGAACATCTTCATACCTTCTCAGCTGGTACCTATTGTGATACTTGTTGGACGTGCTGCTCCGTATGAAATACATTCTATGAGGGTAGAAGATTTCTTGGACTATAAACGTGTTTTAGAGATCCTACAGATCCAATCCCTGAGGATTTCAATCTGGAAACAAAGTGGATTGGACTGCAATCAGAGAGGTCAAAGTGACCAAAGACGAACCTGCTTGCGTCTTTGTAAAAAACAGTCATTTGGCCAAACATTATGAGCGGCTCTCTCTGAAATCTAGGAACACTTCAGGAGTTTTGAAGCTAGAGGATCTAGAGGAGTTATGCAAAGAGCCAACACCAGTAATAAGAGTTGCTGTTGACAAAATGTTCTACAAGCATCTCCCACACTTCTAAGTTGTATTAATCCATGGACATTTTCAATACTTGTTTGGGTTTCCTAAAAGTATTTGTGAACAAAACAAAACAAAAATTATTGTGTGTAATTTGAAAAGAAAAGGAATACCATACATATTAGTACTTGACATTGCTATGGTTAAAGTGAATTCAGTATCTCTTTGTTTCCTGAAAGCATTTGTAAACATATTAGTATACATTATTCATTAAATCATTGTTACTCAAAATAGCACACTTATATACTTGATTTTGCTATTGTTAAAATAAGTTCAGTAGTTTTGTTTCTTTAAAGCATTTGTAAACAAACAAATAATTTTAACATAACAAGTAATGGGAAACACAGTGAAGTAGTTAAAATATTAATAAAATCCTAGTGGCAACACACTCTAACTTCACCCTTTCAAGATAATTACCTTGAACACGTTTCGAAGACACTTTGTCTTCATCATCATCTAAGAGCCACTAACGAGTCTGTCAGTTCCGGTGTAGAGGTCGCCGTTGGGCTTCCTGACGTTGACGTTATTTTCAGCTTGATGTATTTAAAGATGAGATCCTTTTCTGGAGAGAAATTGAAATTCATTAAATGGCTTTTGTTTTTTTGCATGAGGAGTTTTTCCCATATCATCAATTCTATTGGATTTTGGATCAACTTGGGTAGATTTATTTCATTATGGATGTTATGGTTTGAATTCCAGAAATGATATGCAATGGATGTTATTTAAACTATGTTTATTGATGGGTGCTAGTTTGATGCTCCACTGCTTGAATATCTTTTGGAATTTTTGTAGTGTGGTAATTTCCTTTCTTTCTTTATCTTTTTAAATTTTTGAATTTTCTTGTATACTAATTCTTTTGCAAAGCCATTTTTGTAGGCTACTTCTATGATGTTTTGGAGCTCTTTCTTATATTCCTCATCTTTCAAGGATATGTTTACCAATCTGAAGACCAAACTGTTGAAAATTGCATATTTATGTGATCTTGGGTTATATTCTTTGTTCCTTATGTAATTATCCATGTGTGTAAGTTTTCTAAAAATTCTGAATTCTAATTTATTGTTAGTTCTGGTGACTATTATATCCAAGAAAGGGAGTTTGTTGTCTGATTCTATTTCCATTGTGAATTTTACTGAGCTGTCTATCAAATTAAGTAACTTCTAGGTATCTTTGGCAAGTTTCTTGTTAACTACTGCAAAGATGTCGTCAACATATTGAAACATCGTTTAAATAAAAATAGGAATGCATTTGTTGTGTGGGTCTCCAGAAAGTTCATTTACAAATTGGCTAGAAATGGGGACTGTTGCCAAATAAATGGACTAGCGATGGGAAATCCATTGTCCCTATTTCTAGCCGACTTGTACATGAGCTCATCTTTAAATACATCAAGCCGAAAATGGCGTCAACGTCAGGAAACCCAACGGCGACCTCTACACCGAACCGATAGACTCATTAGTGGCTCTTAGCTGGTGATGAAGACAAGGTGTCTTCGAAACGCGTTCAAGGTAATTATCTTGAAAGAGTGAAGTTAAGAGTGTGTTGCCACTAGAATTTTATTAATAAACAAATAATTATTTGTTAAACTATTGCACGTAATTAAAAACAAATAAAATACACTCAAATACTTGATATACTGTTGTTAAATAAGTATATACCCCTATTTATTTTATTGATTTCTAACGTTTTACATTGTACCATGTTCTAAAAATAAAAATATATATGTGAAAAATATACGCAAAAATAAATAAATAATGATACAGCTCAAAACGATAGCAAAAATTAGTATTATATATTGATCGTGTGTATGGTGAGTGAAATCCTTCAAACAGACGTATCTCCAATTTAGGCCGTTTTGGCCTATGTGGTATCAAAATTCTAGAGTCTAGCACTAGTCCTTATTAAGAACAACTATTACAGATTTGTATCAGAGTATTGTATTTGATGTGTCATTTTACTCTTTTGAGTCGTAGGTCTGTACGTAAACACACTTTTCTTTAAACTGCTCTCCTGTAAAATTACACTTTTGTCGCTTACGTCTTTTCGTCTTTTTAGCGACAATATATGAAGGCTTGTAAAAGTATTACAGAACTGTTTAGAAAAACAATTATGGAAGCTAAAATAAATAACTGGGAACAGTTCTGTTCCTCAGAAATGTCTAAAAATCCCCGCGGTAAAATAAAAAATGTGCTAAAAACCAGATAACCTCAATTCTGCTCTACATAATATTGAAACTGTCTTCTGACAAGTCCACAACTGTGACTGGCACAAACGATGAGAAGCCTTTAATGTGAAAGAAGTAAATCACCTATTCTCAAAGTTACAAAAATGGAAAGGAAGAAAGGAAAAAAAAAAACAAAGCAAAAGTGAAATTTATGCCATATCAGAAAATATTTGTGAAGCACATCCATAACAGATGCCTTGATTTGCTCCTTTCATTTGTTCAACAAATGCTTACAACTTGGTATCTTTCCCTATTGCTGAAAATAGTCATGATAAAAGTTATATCTAATCTTGGAAAGCAAAATAAATGCACAGCTAATTGCGTACATCCAATAAGCTTACTGCCTGTGTTAGGAAAAAGCTTAGATATTATTAATAGTGATGTTTAACTTAGTGATAAAGAGTAACTTACATGAAAATCAACTTGGGTTTATGCCATCAAAATCTACAGAAGATGCATGTATAACATAATAAAGTGGATAAAATGTATTTATGTCTCAGAGAATTCAAACTTATGATATCATTGGACATATATATGGCCTGTAACTTTACTGGTGACCTAAAATGCTACATCAACTGAAAGTGAAAGGCTGTCTGAGGAACATATACAAACTAAAGGACTATTTTTTTTAATGCTAGTGTGCATCTGACCCTCTGCGATATAACAGTAACTCAAAACATAGACAGAGGTTGTCCACAAAGATCTGCATGTAGCCCGGGCTTTTGGATCATTCTTTATAACAGCAGCTACCTAATGAGTGCATGTTAATCACTTATGCAAGTGACAGTTTGCTAACTGGAAGCAAAACAAGCAATTCATAAACTGCAGCAACTGAAGTATTAGATCTCTTAAGGTGGAGATGTAACAACAAATTAAAATGCAGTCCCTTTAAAACTGTTGCCATGAAGAAAAGAAAATTTGAAATACCAATAGTTAAGCTAGAAGACAGCTATAATATTCAATCTATAGACAACATGCCCTGCTTAGGAATTGTTTTTGACAAATTTTCACTTAAATAACCACTTCAAATATTTGGAAATCCAAACTCTTCAGAAGCTTAACTATGGCAACATGACCCACCTGCAGAATGAATTCCAAATTTCAAAGATTTTATATCATGGAGCTGTTTAGTCAATTGAGCTTTATTGCATAACTGACCTTGAAGATGTCCTGTATAGAAAATGGGCACAGCTAAAATTTACACAAATTCAATAAGGATTTGTGTTGCGCATCACTCGTGTATATCTTATTATTTCTACTGATGTTGCTCTTATCATTGCTGAGATCGAACCTCTTTATATCACTGAAATCTATAGGTCTGCAATTATAAACTGTAAGAAGAACAGATCCCATCCTGAGGAATTGGAAAATATGAAATTTGAACTACATTTACACTATACAGCTGCCAGTCATCCAGCAGAATATGTGAGCTCTTAACTCTGCATGTTTTAGAACACACAGGCATTATGTAATATTACAGTGACTCGCATTGTGCAAACTAATGGTATACTAAGAAGGTAAGAAATCCTTCATGAGTAAATTAAATGAAAACTATTGTTCTGTGTTTCAGCTGAGTTGCTCGCAATATTGACAGTAGTTGAATGGTGCATGGACAAAAGAACTAGTGCTGTTATTCTCAGTGACTTACAAACTGAACTAAACTCCATAAAAGACAAATATAACTTACACAATTTATCAGTAGGTGTCGGAAAGAACATTGCAATTTATAACAATCATATATTTATGTCTTAAGTGAGCAAGAAGACGTTCTGCTGTAGAAGGCAATGAAAGAGTGGACTGGTTGAGCAAACAAGCTTATAACTGGAATCTAATAGAGCGCTATGTTAAATGCCCAATATACTTGTTAAAGAATATTAAAAAAAATAGCAATGACCACTAGATGGAATGACCTGTGGCAACAAAGTATAAATGGTTCACTAACCAAGGAGTTGTTCTTTACAAATGTATATAGCAAGTTTAGATGTGAATACGTAACATATTACTTTTATCTATCGCAAATGCTATCTAGTCATGGTAAATTCAATGTTTATTTTGAGAAATTCAAAATCCTATCTCTAAATAGCTCACAGTGCTTTAGCTTCGAAGTCAATAAAACTTTAGAACATATTCTGTTTAATTACCCACCTTTGAGAGAGCACAATTCAAACTCTTGGAACTCACCTGCTATTTTGTGTCAAATGATATGAGAAACAATTATTTTTCATATTTTTAAAAAAAAAGTGCTGTTTATTCCAATTTTCTAGGTCCATTAATCAGTTATTAAAGTGCTTATAATTCGATATTCTTGTGATTTAGTTCTACATTGTGTATATTTATCATTTCTTTGTCTTTCTTTTCGTGATATGTCTTAATTCATTGTTAGAAATATTTATATTTCACTCCAACAATAATGTATATATTTGTATGAACATTTTGGAGATTATTGGTGGTGGTGACAGCAGCGATGGCTAACATGAAAGATCTTTGAGTTAACTCTTAATATTTCTATATGAGAACCATCCTGACATTTAAAACTTTTGAAAATAAAAGTAAAGAAAGATAATCCACTATTTATAGTAAGAAAGAAATTATCTTCTCACTGATACACACTCCTCTCAGTCAGCTGCTGGAGGGCTTATTATCTGGCATCCATGACAAAGGCACACAACATATGATTTATAAACATTCCAAATTTACTTAATAAAGCCTGAGTTAAGAAAGATAGGTTTGCAACAATGAGAAATTAACAATGATAATAAAATACATTGAAAGTCCAGGCAATCTGTACTGCTAATTTGATTTCTTGGATCAGATATTTTGCTGATGAACAGCAACAGTGTGAACAAGAATCACTAAAGTTAGAATTATACCAATCTTCAAATTCCAGCTGTTAGTCTTAGCAAATATTTGATAAGTCAATTAGGTTACTTGGGGAAGGGTGGCAGAGATTTGAGTCCTACTTCAATCTCAATAACAATTTACAGTTTTTAAATGACTTCACTTTTCCTTTAATTTAAGTTCAGTTAGTGCAAGTTTGATTGCAGCATGAATAATTATGAACAAAGTAAATTTTAAGCATAAAGCTTGGAAAAAAATAAAATATTTTTATGTCTTTGAGTGAGTCTATTACTTTTGTATGCTGCTTAGAAAGTTTCTGTATTTTGCAAGAAAACTTTTTGATTAACTGTACCATAAAAGACCATACCAAAGATTCCACATTCACTCAAACTGAATCAGCATCAAAGTTCACAGCTTAGAGAAAATGTATTTTCTTTAACTGTAATGAAATTCATACTGCTGTTTGCAGAATAATTTGTCTGCAGAAAATAAGATTACTCATGAATACACCCTCATATTAATGGCAGCATAGTTTTTAAAACTGGAGTAGCTAGTTTGACTTCTAATAGGCAGAATTATACTTAGGACTCATATTGTTTATTCCAATACTATACCTACCATGTAAAAATACTAAAGATAAGTTTCAAAATTGTTGAATTTGTTTAAAGTGATACTTTACCCTCATTTCATGGAAAGTAAGATAGTCATATCAGAGGGTGCATCATATTTAGGGAATACTAAGAAATTCCAGAAGTCTAAAATATAATTACAGTGTTTTAATTATGTTACAGTGTCAAAATCTATAGTGATTTGATGCCTCTGTGGAGCAATGTTAGCAACATTTAATACTAACATTTATTACAGCTGAAGAATTTTTAGTACCAACGAAGATTTATGTTAAGAGTTTACTCCCAGCTCTTCAGAGTGGTAAAGTGAAGGCATTTGCACACATCACAGGAGGGGGCCTAGTAGAAAACATTCCTCGCATCTTATCGAAGAATGTTAAGGTTGAACTCGATGCATCTAAATGGGCAATACCTCCAGTATTTGGCTGGCTAGCAGCTATAGGTAAGTAGCTAGTTATTTCATTTGTTCTTTCCCCTTTTGGTTTCATTCTTCCTCTCGAGAAAAGGCTTCAACTCTTCAGACCAACCTGCATAAAAATTTCAGTTAAAGAAGAAATTTGTCATAAATTTAACTGATGTTTTAAACCACTAGCTTCCAAAATTGGGTATTCATTTAAACTGCAGGAAAAGAATGCTTCAATTAATTGACTGTGTTGGATGGCTGTGAATATCCAAATGAGAGTGCTTGTGGGTGCTGCAGAAGAAAATAATGCAAAAATACAGCTCCACTCTATTTCAAGCAGGAACATCTGCATTGCTGTTAAAAGATTCTGGCTCTGATGTCAGAATCTTGCAGTTGAAACTGACCACTAATATTTGAATACAGCTGATGCCATGTTTTTTGAAATGAATTGTATGTTTAAAGAGAGAGACATCTTTTCTCATACAGTTTAACCATTATATAAAATTATTCAAAATTCCTTCCGAATGAAGAGAAGTTCATAGGCTATTCCCAGAAAATTCAAGATGTGCATTTTGTCCTGTAAATATCTTAAATATATAGTTTAATCTAAATCATTAGAGCTGTTTTTGAGAAAATGAAAAATATTGAAAATATTTCCATGTTAAAGGTAATTCGAGATTGGGGTTGGGAATTTTCTTGATAGTGTCACATCTTTGGAAGTTACTAAACTTAAATATCAAGTGGAGTCTGGTGCCAGCAGCAGAAGGGGAAGGTTATACGATGAGAGCAAACAAAGATGGAGGCAGTAGGTGTAAAATTACAAACTTATAGAGCTGGAATAGGTAGCTTCAGAAGAAGGAAAATAACAAAGAATGGAAAGATGAAGCTAGAGTTGAGCACATGGATTGTTATTGCAATAGCAAGATTGTAAACCATCGGAGGAGTGGAGCAAAACCTGGGACCAGCGGACCTGAACAAGCTGATGGAAACATTAAAGGAATTGGGAAAAGAATTAGACGAAAAAATGGACAATAATGGTAAGTAGCTGAAAGATGCAATAAAACTACAAGAGAGAGGAGCTGGACCAGCAGATAGCAGAAGGAGGAGGAGGAGAGTTGAAATGGTAGCACAAAGCTATGAAACAGGACAGCGGAAGAAAAATTGTGTAATTTTTGGAGTGAGAGACAATAGAAGCTTGGAGGAAATAGTATAAAAATCATACAAGAAGGGCTCGGAACAAGAATGCATGACTGAGAAATAGAGGACATGTTCAGAATAGGAAAAAAAGGAAGAAGACTGCTTACAGCAAAACATTTATGTACGATGAATGCACAAACATTATTTCTAAACGAACCTCAATAGCATTTTTCTCTTTACATTCCTTGCCCACTAAATATCTTCAACAGTATGTACCTATTATTATTATTATTATTATTATTATTATTATTATTATTATTATTATTATTATTATTATTATTATTATTATTATATTTATTGCTGTAATACTTTATTCATCACATAACACTTAAATACTGAGCAGTGCTCGAAAGCTGGAGATGCGTCAAAACATTTAACAATGAAATTATTACTAAAACTACAAAATTTACAGTTGTAGGATAAACAGATTATAAATGCTACAAAATTATTACTAAAACTACAAAATGTATAATTATAGGATAAACAAACTATAAGTAAAAAAAACTTATACAAAGTTTCCATAAATTGCTTTACCCAAAAATAGGAGATCACAGTTCATCTTCCATATACTCCTAAATTGAATAATACAATTTGCTGACAAATGTTTTACAGATCTTTTGAAGCTACTTCGGTTATGCATTTCCCTAAAAATTTGTGGCAATTTATTGTATATTTTAATCCTCATATAATGCAGACTTTTTTCAGCATTGCTGGGCTATATGCAGGCTATTTTATATCCCTTTTACCTCTTGTGTTGTAGTCATGGCGATGCTGATTGTTTAGAAAGCTGTCATAGCTATTGTGGACAGATATTACAAGGTTATACATGCATAGACCAGGTTGGGTCAGGATTTTTAATGTTTTGAAGAGTAACATGCAAGAAACTCTGAAACTTGAATGGTCATTATTTGCATTATTTTCTTTTATATTCGAAAAATTCTGAGTGAAAATAACTGTAATATATGATTTTTCTAGTTTATAGGTTTGTAACTTGAGCTAAACAGGACATGTTAGAACAAGCAGTATTCAGCTTTTTTTCCTATATAGTTTAGTTGGCTAGTCCATTTAAGTTGCTCATCTATAAATACTCCTAAAAGTTTTGCCCCTTGCATTTAAGGATGTTGACAAGCTTATTTGAGTATTATTTTCAATTGAGGTTTTAAATTTTGTTATTTCTGTTTTAGTTTTATTTAATTTTAAACTATTGTGCGTAAACCACGTTTCCAGTTGTTTTACGACTTGGTCAAGGTTTGCTTTTAGATTTTCAATATTTGAACTGCTTAGAATGATTGAGATGTCATCAGCATAAAATATTGGATGTCCACTAACTGTCAGTGGAAGATCATTTGTATATACTACATAAAGCAGTGGACCAAGTACTGAAATCTGCAGAACCCCATTTTTAATCTCTTTCCATTTTGTATGTATAGGGTCCGCCTAACCCTCGTATTATTTTCTGCTTATGGTCTGCTAAATATGATGTGAACCATTCTAAGTTTACATTTCTTATTCCATAATGGGTAGTTTACTTATTAATATTTTGTGGTTTACCACTCATCTTAGCTTCCCGCATGAGTCATATTGAGCTATCCCTCGCAAGAGGAGGCCTTGTCCTTTCCGGGACAAATCAGCTATTCAGTCATTCATTTTGTGGTTTACACAGTCGAAAGCTTTAGATATCACAGACTAGGGTGGCAGTTTCTCTTATTTCATCCAGATGTTTTACTATTTTGTCCATAAGAGCAGAGCTGCTTGAGAAATTTTTCTTAAATCCATACTGGGAACTACTAAGAATGTTTGCATTTTCAAAATAGGTTAATAATTGTGAGTGCAGTATATTTTCTAAAATGATTGAGAAAGTCGAAAGTACAGAGATTGGGTGATAGTTTTTTAAGACATCTTCCCCACTTTTATGAATTGGATGGATTATAGCATATTTCATTATTTCTGGAAAAACTAGTATGAAGAGTGACTGGCTGTAAGTCCATGCAAATGGCATACATAATTCATCTTTTGCTTCTTTTATTAGCATTGGTGGAATTTCATCCCATCCTTTTGATGTTTTTGACACTGTGCCTAGGTTGAATTCATGTAGTGCATGCGAGTTATTTTGACCTAATTTTTGCATTGCCTTTTGAACTGAGGGGTGTACATGTTGGATATTTGCAACTTCAGTAAAATAGTTGTTCAACTCTTCTAATCTGTTCCTATTGTTGCTGTTCACTAAGTGTCTACTTGGATTAATTTGGTTTGAATTTTTACCTGTTCCTAGTTCATTTTTTATTGCCTTCCAGGTTGCTTTTCTTTTGATTTCAGAATTTTTTGTGTGTCTTTCTATTGCCATATATTTGGCCTTCCTGATGCAATTCTACATTGTTGGAGGTTTTCAGCTCTCTATGTGGCACCCTATTTCACCTACTTCAGGCCTGGATTCCAAGAGTACACCATCTTAAATTAAAGGTTTTTAATATTCATTTACATACACAAAGGGAAGTAATAATTTGGAAAAAATGTAAATAAGGGGAAAAATAATTATGAATAAGTAAAAACAAGAAGGCAGTATTCATTATCATGTAGGTGATACAAGCCTTATATTCATTTTATTATGAAAGGGAATGAGCCCTGTCTTACTGCAGTAGCGTATGGCAAAGATACAGCATAGCAATTTAAATGTTGAAAAGGTAGAATCAGAACAGAAAAATTCAGGATTTGAACTATGGAGCTTCAGCTTTCTGTATGGTTGCTCTAAGTGAGCTACCATGGCAGCATGCCAACACAACATTAAAATCCTCAACTGACTCTCATTTTTCCCAGTAAACCACAAGGAGATCTCAAATTCATTTTGAGATGACACACCCCAATGGTGACTTGCAATGTCATAAGTAGTTTTAAGTCCTGGGCTTCATAGTTAACCAAATACAGTGGAATCTCGTTAGCACATTCCTCATTAACACGTTTTCCTGTGTATTGCATTGAATTATAAAAGTCCCGGCACAAAATGCATCAAATGCATTAATAACGTTCGTTTAGTACGTTTTCTCACTCCCGCTTACTACGTTCGAAGTTTGATGCCCTCATTCGCTATTTTGGCCAATGCCAATGCTTGGTCGGTCGGTATTAATAGTCATTTTTGAGAACATAAAAGTAACGGTCCAGCGGGAGTAGATTTACTACATTCAAAGTTAGACGTTCTCATTCGCTACTTTGGTCAAACCAGGCGGGGTGGAACCGGCAGCCAATACCATGCATGTACGTATTTGTGGGACGCGTTTTGTGTGTGTGTGTGTGTGTGTGTGTGGGGGGGGGGATGCTTTAGTGACGCTCTTTAGTGTTCTGCGGTGACGCTTTAGTTTAACAGTGGCTTGGTGTGGTTAATTTATGCTGTTGAATGTTGACGAAACGTAAAAGTATTTTAACTTTTTGTTCGCAATGGAGAAAAAGAAAGTGCGGCAAATTGCACTGTTTATTGATCAGTGTGCTGCTCATCCACCAACTGTTTCAAATTTAAGAAACATAAAGATCATTTTCTTCCCAGCAAACTGCACGAGTAAGCTACAACCTTTAGATCAAGGCATAATTCGGTGCATGAAACATGCGTATCGTAAGAGGCTGGTACAGAGAAGGTTGGCTGAACTGAAATCGACGACAAGAAAAATCACCGTCTTAGATGCCATGCATTTTATTAGAACTGCTTGGGATTGTGTGACGCAAGATACCATTAGGAACTGCTTTAATAAAGCCGGTTTTTGCCGAGTTCTTGGTGATGAAATTACGCAGGAAGACGAGTTTTCCGAGAGTGAATAATGGCACCAAATAGCAGACGATGCCGGCGTGTCTTTTGAAAACTATGTAAACATTGACAATGAAATTCCAGTGTGTGAAACAGTGACGATAGATGAAATACTTGAAGAACAAGTGAAGGATGAAGCATTAGTGGGAGACGAAAGTGATGATGAACCAGATCCTGAGCCAGTACCTACAGTGTCAGAAGCCATGTAGGCAATGAACATAGTGAAGCGATATGTGTGCAGTTTCGAAGTTGATGATGTAATGACTTTACTAAACAAGATGGACAGTAAAATTTTGGCATTAAAACCAACAAAGCAATCAACTATCGATATGTATTTCAAACCAATGTAAATAGTGTATATTTCACATCCGTTTTTGAGGTAAGATGTATTATTAGATTTTATTACATAAATATGTTCTTAAGTTGCAGATTATGTATTTTCGTTAACACGTTTTCCCGTCTATGACGTCCAAATCCTTGGGTCCCTGCAAAAACGTACTAACGAGATTTTACTGTATTAGGTCAATCTATTAATTGGTCTTTCACACAAGCCATGTGTAGGACAAATACCATAGCTGGTATTTGAATCTGTCAATGCGAATCAATAGGGGAATTTAATCTCCCAGTATGTTGTCATAGTAGTTCAGTTGGTTAGAGCAGCTGCACAGAAAATGGAAGATACACGGTCCAAAGCAAGTCAGTTGGAGAATTTAATGTTGTGCCGGTATGTTGTCATGATAGCTTGGTTAGAGCAACCACAATGAAAGCAGAAGATATATGGTTCAAATCTGGGCTATAGCATTGAATCTTTGTCTGATTTCTGTTTATCAAGAGAATAAAACGTGAAATAAGTGTGCCGCCTAGCCAAATAATTAACCAATGCTTATCTGCCAGCATTTTTTCAGAAAGGATGAAGTACACAGTTGTGAAACCTGTTCATAAAGGTGGAAATACATACTTTAAAAATTGTCAGCCAATCTCTATTCTCCCAACTTTTTCAACTATATTCGAAAAAATTGTGTATTCTCCACTCATCACATATCTGTAATGCTTTTCCAAATTGAATAATTCCCAACATGGATTTCAAGAAAAATGCTCAACAATATCCGTTTTAATAAATCTGATCAATAATGTTTCACAAATGATAGATGAAAAGCAACATGCACCTGTTCTTATATGGATAACTCAAAAGCTTTCTACTGTGTGAGTCATGACATACTATTAAACAAATTTGTACAGTATCAGGAACACAGAATTAGCCTGGTTCGAAAACTATCTCAAAGACCATAAACAGAAGGTAATTCTAAACCGTTAGTTATACAGGAGCAGTGCAGTCGAACTCGAAAAGAATAAAAACAGGTGTCCCTCAAGGGAGTGTGTTAGGTCCTGCTCTATATATTGTATACAAATGATCTTCCAAACTGTGTAAATTGTATAACAGTAATGTATACAGACGATACATTATTTTATGAAAGGCATAAACAATGAAGAGTTGTTATATAATGCAACAGAAACCCTGACCCATTTAAAGAAATGGTTTAGCAGCAATGGATTAAAACTAAACACTTTAGAAACCTGCATTACACATCTTCGTACTTGAGACAAACCTCATGTAGATAATATACCAATAAAACAGACAGATATTGCAAAAATATTAGGATCGCATGTAAATAAGCGACTACATGGGGATTATCAGATTCATTACTTACGAGGGCTGAAAAGAAAGAAATGGCAACATATAAATCTTTGGTGAACCATTTATTGTACAATCATGAGACTTCTACAGGCCTTCAACGTAATGGCCTGCAGCATGTTGCACCCATTGCCAGATATGGGGAGTCACAGGATACCAGCAGTGGCGCCCTCTTTGTTGATGTCTGCAAGAGAACGCTCTATAGCTTGAAGTATGGCATCTCTGGTGAGGAAACACATCCCTCGCAGTGGTTCTTTCATCTTAGGGAACAGATGAGTCTCTCAGACTCATGTTCAGTGAATAGGGTTGCTGCTCTAAAACATCTCACCTACATCATGCAAACAGGTTCCTCACAGCATCTACATTGTGACAGCGGGCATTGTCCTGCAAAACAATGGATAGATCCCTGACTCAGAAGTTGGGTTGTTTCCTGCGCAGTGCAGGACAAAGATGATGTTCCAGAAACCAGCGGTAGTACACTGTATTTACGGTCTGGTTTGGAGGAATGACACCGTATACATCGTAAGCCACTATCAGCATCACCTTCACATTCCCTGGTTCCTGACTCAGCTTCTTGGGTCGAGGAGATGATGGATGGCACCATTAATTTTATTGGCGCTTAAGTTCTGGCTCATAAGAGCGTGCCCATGTTTCATCAAATGCAATGAACCTGTCCGGGAACACATGACCTTCCTGTCTGTAATGTGCCAAATGATCACTGATGTGCCATTTTTTAATATTGTAAGGTGGTGCAGTACCCACTGGAATGCAATTTTTCAGTAACCAAGGACATTGTGCAACACATTCAGCATGGTAGTGTGGGTTGTTCCTACCTCGATAGCCAATTCCCTGGAAGTCCACCTCCTGTCCACATGCAGCAAAGATTGAATCAATTCGATGACCCAGTTTTCGACACCATGCCAACCTTTTTAATTTATGGACGCTCTTTAACTGCTGTGGTCCTTAGCGTCCCATTCTATATTGGGCATGAAAGACCATAAATTTTGCTCAGAGGCGCCGCTATCAGGCTTGAGGTTCTTTTACATGCCATAAATCTACACACGGGACCACCAGTTTTACTTCCCTTCCGAAGGAAGCCATGCTAAGGATTTTTACACCCAAAAAAAGTCCATCGCCCTCCACCAGGTTTGAACCTGCGACCTCAGGAACCAGAGGCTAGCATGGTAACCATTACACCACAGAGGACGACCATCTGGTTCCTGATGCGCACTATCACGTCCTGCATAAAAAGCTGCAGCCCAATGTGCCACAGTCTGATACGGCAATACCTCATTCCCGCATGCTTCACGTAGTCCAGAATGACATTCCCTGGCGCTTTTTCCTTGGGCCACTTCGATCTTTATCCATGCACGCTGTTCTAACTAGGAAAACATCCCCTTTAGGGTGATGTGATTTGACAACCTACGTTCAACACACGCCATTCCTATCACTGCAGCACCTACACTAGCGCCGCCACCCAAGTTGTTTAGCTTCACTCACCCTCTACATGTGTTGCCAACAGCAGCTCGAATAAACCTCTCTGCGTGGGGATAAAACAGTGTTGCTACTTATTTCTTTCCAACCCTCGTAAACAAAAAATTAAACAGTGTTTGCTTTAATACGCACTGCATAGCTCAAATTACCAACCTGGAAACTATAAAGATTGTCTATTTCAGTTACTTTCACTCTATAATGACATACAGTATCGTACAGTATCGATTTTAACAAATTGTACAATTCACAACCTCAGCATTGTCACGGAACCAGAACAAAAAGTAATTTAAAACCACCCATGCATAGGTTAACATTATACGAAAAAAGTCCACTTTATGCAGGAATAAAAGCTTATAACAAATTGCCAATCCAAATCAAGACTATAAAGGATCAAAGACTATTTATAATAATCAACTAAAGAACCTACTATTAGACAAGCCTACTACTACACAGTAACCGAACACATGTATGATAATATGTAACGTTATATTCGTTATGTAAATAGTAGTATGTACCAAAGCATAAGCACAAAAGGGTTATCAATGTATTGTATTGGAAAGGTAGAAACAGGCGACTGAAAAATTCAATGCCATAGCCAGGATTTGAACCACGGATCTCCCGGTCTCCGTCCAACACACGGCTTGTGTGGAAGAACAATTAATTCCAATGTATTGTATTCTCACTTATACTGAATTTCTGTAAATATTTTATTGTAAATTTATCTTATAACCTTAGTCTAACTTTCCGTTCAAATCTATTTTTCTTGTTTGTTTACAACCTGACTCACGTGTTTACAGAGCTTTTGCTCAAACTTAAATGTAAGCATTTTGTCACAATAAAGCATCTTATGTTATCTTTCCAACCTTGTCTTACATACAGCTTGTGTAAAAGAACAATTAATTATCATTGCTTGACCTAATAGTTGGTTAATTAAGAAGCCCAGGACTTAAAGTACTTATGACATTGTAAGTCACCATTGGTATATGTCATCTCAAAATGAATTTGAGATCTCCTTGTGATTTACCGGGAAAAATGTGAGTCAGTTTGGGAATTTAATGCAGTGCTAGCATTTTGCCCTGGTAGCTCAGTTGGTAAAGCCACCTCACAGAAAGCAGAAGATCCGTGGCTCAAATCCCGGCTATGGCATTGGATTTTTCAGTTTGATTCTGCCTGTCCAACCTTGCCCTACATACAGCTCATGTGAAAGAACAATTAATTATAAATTTAAATGTTAATAGAACAACAAAGATACGTGCAAACCACAAGGGCATACAATGACTTCAATAGAACATTAAAGATTCTTTTCAAACTGCCATAGTTTTTTCTGCCAACTAATAGTATTGCATAATTTTCCTTCCTCAAATTTTGTCAAAATGTTAATTAAAGGAAATTATGTCGGCAAAACTCTCTTTTACATTGTTTTAATACATTAGTGTTTTCATTTCAAGATGAAGTAGCCTTTAAAGCAAATGCATAGAAAGCCTTAAGAGCATAGATGTGTTCAATCACCTTTTTGGTTTTACTGTGAAGAGACATTTTTCCCACTGCACTGTAAACCTATTGTTAATGAAACCAGGATGTTCAGATGAACTTCTAAATTGCTGCCCTCTAAAATTTCTCTGACATAATTTAACACATCTATGCTTTAAGACATTGACTTCTTTTCTAATAGTAAATTTAAGGTTCAGTTTCTTTTATTGGAAACATTAGATCATATTTTGTATCTTTGTTTTAACAGGAGGTGTAAATGAAGCTGAAATGCTGAGAACATTTAATTGTGGAATTGGAGCAGTTATTATTGTAGATGCTGCTGATGTCAGCTCTATTTTACAACTCATTTCTGGGGATACACCAAAGATAATTGGAACTGTGAAGCCATTGAGCAGTGGAGGTATGTATTTTAAATATATATGCAAATATAAATTAATTCTATTATTGTTACCATATAGAGTTGAAATAATTGGAGTAACTAATACTAAAGAAACAAATTGCACTTTTACATAAAAAATCTTGAAAGTTTGCGGGCATACCACATCCTTCCAATAGGCTAAGTTAAGACTTATGAATCATCAAAATAGCCTAGCAAAAAGACATAAGTAAAATTACTAAAAGGGCAATATTGAAAGAACATGCATTAGGCCTACTTATTTACTAGATCACACTATTCAATCACTAAATCAGCATATTTATGTTAACATTGTGTTATATTTTTATAATAATTTTAAAGTTTAAAATAAAATTCTAGTTGCACTTTACAACAAAATGAAAATGTTTGTTGTAGGCTTACATATTACAGTGTCCTGAGCTTATTGATTGCACATTACAACTTAAGGTTTTAATTCCACTGTCTTGAATGGAAGTTTATATAGAGTTATGTATTAAACAATTTAATAACACTAGTGTTAATCAGTTATTGACACTTCATCACTTATATTTTATAAAATAGGACATGTTTCAAGTGCTCAGTTGCTCCCATCATCAACTTGATGCTGACTGCTGGAGTGTGGTGTCCTTTTGTTGGAGATTGCTGTGCTGTTGTCATCCTTTGGTAGCTTTTCGAGGAATTTTGTGTCAAGGTTGTTGCTTGGCAGTAACTCAGAATTGAAGACTCAAACTTTATTTTTCAAAATAAATATGTTCTCCCAGACTGTAAGTTGTCTTTCAGCCCAAACCCACCGATATGCTCCTAGAAGTTAAAGGCAACTGTAGAAATGATACCAAAAAAAAAAAATGGTAGACACTTCGAGATAATTTTATCTTTGCTCTCCATCCAATAAGTAGTGTTCTTTGCAGGTGTGATATTAGCAATAATAGAATTATGAAAATTACTAGAACTCTTGAGCTCTTCCAAAGATTTTTTTACTTGTAATAAGTAATTCTGTTATTGAATGAAACAGAATAGAGTATTTATTTATCAACAATTACATACCTTTCTTGTGATTGAGACTGGCACACTTACTACGAGTCCAGCATGCTATGACTCCCAGGTCGTCTGCAGGCATTCCGACCCTAATTTGACTCCCTCGCATCTGTTTCTCTTGTTACTTTTCTAATCCATTTACTCCTTACTCTTTCTAAATATTCACCCATGCTCTTACTTCTTTCCCATTCTCTGTCATTTTTATTGCCACGTAATATTTTCCAATTTATCTCATTTTTATTTTATCCCAAATATCCTCCCTCCACTTGTTTCTTTACACTGCATCAATCAATGGACCATACCTTCTGATTTGATAGTGTTTTAATGTTATTTATATTTAACATTATTATAGCCCCACGTTGTGGTGGCCAATTTGCGGTGGTTTAGTGCTTACGTAATATGTTTTTACGTAAATTATTAGAACTTGAAGATCTTATATTGTGCTGCTTTTGTTTTTTTTTGGTTACATAATTTTAACTGCCCCACGTATGGGAGCCAATTTGAAGGTGGTATACTTATAATGTTTGTATATGTGTGTATGTGTGTTTACTTCACGTGAAGAAGCCATCTTGTGACGTGATTCATTTGTTAGGTTTGTTAGCTCCATCTGGTGTTAGCAATTTGCGGTAGTATTAATGTTTGTTTGAAAGAATGCGACTGTTATTTTATTTAATTTTGGTTTACTGTCCTCCGGCTAGCTATTATCTTATTTTGGGTCGAGCACTTCTCTTTATACAGGTTGTGTAAACGGAAAGGAATCTTTTATCCAAAGATAACACTGATGAAGAAATTTGTTTTGCACTTTTATTGTCGAAACACAGTCACTATCACATGTATACATTGATCTTGACACTCGCCAAACTGAAACTGTTATAATAACTTATTTACTGATCATTCTTAATTCGCGTACTTCAACTTTTTGTATAATTAACTTTACAACACTTTAGATTTTTCATAACTCTGCTACGCGTAACTTGTGAATCGATAGCCAACGTGTAATATTTCTGCTGAACAGACGGACTGAAGGCGACGTGTATCATACAAATATTTTCGATGAACTGACGGGAATGCGACGTGTAGTGTACAAAGAATTTTGATGAACTGGGAGCGATCTACCTCTGACTTGGCTTTTTATACTCATTCACCCAGATATGCCTAAAGATTATAACTGAACTGCAATTGGCTAATAAAACGCGCCAACATTAGCGTCTATTTTTATATCCAATGAAAATTATGAATACATATGCTCTAGGGAAACGTTCCAGAAGATTCTCAAGGAAAAACGCGCCAACATTACGTAACTTCCTCGTTTCCAATAATGATAAACAGCTCACCCCCTCGCTGCATTATTGCGCGCTATTATTGTCAGTTTCAGTAAGGCATTAAAAACTTACTTCTCAACAATAATTACAATAAACAAATATCTCAAATCAATGTCACATAAAAATGCATATTCATATTACAATCATTATTTACATTTAAGTAATTTGTGATACAAATTACTGCATCAGATTCTGCACACATAACACATACTTCCATGTTACTGTTCCTAAAAACTTTGGTACATAATACCCCTGATTGCATCCATGCAAATCCCTCTCCTCCTTGCTTGTCACAACTATCGACATACTTCTCCCTGCTTTCTTTATTATCTTGTACACCTCAAAGAAATTTTATTCTCAAAACTTGCCTATGTCTCTTGCTCTCAATATCTTCTAATTTCTTCCTTACTTTCTTCCAAAACCAACTGAATTATTTTCATCCCTCTGCCATACATCCTCCAGATCAATCTCTTCTAAAGTTTCTTTCAATTTCTTCCCCCAATTATTGTGCCCTAATGCATTTTGGTATTGCATGTTTTAATTATATCACCATCTAATTTCAGATTCCTGTACCAGTATTTCAAAACTCTTTCTCACTATTCCTTTTCTTCCTGTTTTACTTAGTTTTGCCAATGCTACTCTTGGTAATGATTTTGACAAGCCTAATATTTCTTTACATAACATCCTATGTATTGTAATAATTTTATTTACAGTTTCTGATAAACCCAAATTTCCACTCCATTTAACATCTTTGATTCTACTGCTTCATACAGCCTTCCCAACCAATTTACAGACATTTTTGGCATCTTCTGTAAACACACTCTCACTCCTTTCATGACTCGTTTTCCTTTGGCCATTACCTTCTTCCCATGTGGTTCCCATCCCCGGTTACTACTTATTCTCCCTCCTAGATAATAAAATTCTTTCACTATTTCTAGTTTTACTTCACTATTTCTAGTTCTCCATTCAGATACCATTTTTCATCTTTCCTTAATTTACTTCCTTATTTAAATACATTATTTTAGATTTCTTAATGTTTATTCTTATGCCCCACTCTCTGCAGAAATTACTAATTTCATTGTTTTCTGTAATCCCACAACTGTTATTGCACCTACCATTAGGTCATCAGCATAAAGTAACCCTGTTATCTCTTTGGTTCCTGTGTGGACTATGTGGATTGTTTTTCCCAATTCTTTCTAAAATGTCATCAATAAATAAATTAAATAGTATAGGAATCAACTTACACTCCTGTCTTAGTCCTAGCTTTTGATTCACTAAGTCTTATTCCATTTCTATCGCATCTGATACAGAACTTCCCCCTTCATATATTTTCTTGATCTCTCTAATGAACACATTGCTTACACCCTTTCTTCCTAACTTCCACTCTGGAGCCTCTCTGCTGATAGTGTCAAACGCTTTTTTGAAATTGGCAAAAAGCATATAAACCCTTACCATTATATTATCTGCAGGTCTTTTTCCTTTTCTAAACCCTCTTGGAACTCAGATATTTTGTTTTCCCTTTCTGCCCACTCCTATAATCTTTCAGCCATTATCCCTTTATATATTTTTCCTAATATCGACAGAAGGCTAATTTATTGGTTTATTTATATCTCCTTACCCTTTTATAAAGGTACCACCATGCTTACTTTCCAGTTTTCAGGTATGCCTTTACTCTCTTTCACTTTATTCAGAAACCTCAGCATTATTCTCATACCCTCATCAGTTTTGCTAAACATTTTCCAAAATTCCCCTGGAATTCTATCTATACTTTATTCTGCTTTATTCTTTTTTATGTTTATTTGTTGTTCTACCTCTATACTAGTGATTTCTTGGTCTAAGTTATCATTTTTTTTCAGCAGCCACTTTTATCCTAAATCTTCTCCACCCCCAATTTCCAAAATATTCCAACCATCCCTTAGGTGTGATTGTATTCTCCCATTCACTTTTCTTATAAATATGTTTCACGGTTCCCCAGAATTTTTTTTACTATCTTTCTCCCTTTTCGCCTGCCTTATTTGTTTCCCCATTTTATCTTGCCATTCCTTTCTTTTTGATTCTAACAATCATTAATTGTTTCCCTATTTGCTTATCAAAAAATTGTGTATCTCCATCCTCTTCTGTCCTCAACTCTTTGAAAGCTTTCCTCTTTGCTGTCTCACATTTCTCATCAAACACAGCTCCTTTTTTTATTTGCATTTTGGCAGATCTCCATGTTTGAGCCTGCTTGTTTTAGTAACAACTCTAGCTTTTTCAGTGCTCCTTGCATCTTATTACCCTTAATAGCATCTGCAGTACCCCATTACAGAACTTTCCCTTCCTCTGAGTTCATGTCTTCCCAGAGATTCTCCTCTAACTCATCTTTCCATTTAAAGATCCTGATTCTTTGCAACTTATTTGCTCATGTTTTAATGTTTGATCGTCTACCCTTAGTGTCAGTATTAATGGGAAGTAGCTACTTCCAACTACTTCATCTAATACTTTGAAATTAATAAGGCTCTCATCCACCCCTTCATTACATAATATATAGTCTATAACACGCTGCCCATTTGCATTTGCAAATGTAAATTCACTTTCCCAGTCTTCCCTCTTGCACCATTACACGCTAACAGATTATTGATTTCACAAATTCTAGTAACTTTTTATCCCTACTTTTACTCACAATTGTTACACCTCTCTCCCATCCACATTCACTTATTGACTGCACCATATTAATCTTTTCTTCACCTATTCTTGCATTGAAATCCCCCATTAATATATTCCACACTAGGGTCTTTGTTCTTTAGTTCCTCCATATCCTCGCCCAGATTTATAAATAACCTTTCATCGTAAAAGTCTGAAACTTCTGGTGAGTTATAAATAACACCAAGTGCATCTTTCAATTTCCATATCTTTTATCTTGCTTATTATTAACCATAGAACTTTGCTTTCTTATCTTACTGCTACCTCTCTCATACTTATTTCACTACTCTTCTTAAAAAACATGCCCAGGCCTCCTGAAACCCTCCCGTTGTCCTTTCTTCTACTGCCACTTCTGTCTGTAAACATATTCATCTAATTTCATGCTTGCCCCTTCAACAATCCATTTCTCTGCCACTACTACTATATCGGCCTTTTTAACACCTCATATTTTTCACCACTAATTATTTTCCTTCTTAAACGTTCCACATTCCAATATGTGACTTTTATTGTAAATCCCTTTCTAGAACTCAATCGCCCCACTGGTTTAAACCTGTCTAATTTTGCTTTGTATCTAGTTGTGACTCCACCTCTTACTTCAAGAATGCTCCCCTCTTGTATTGACACAACCATTAGCTCACTTTCACTTGTCTGCCTACCAGCTGATGCCAGGACTGCTGCTGCTGCTGCTTCTCTTTGTTTTTGTTTTTCCCTGGTGAAATCATCCGTCTCGGTGACATCATACGATTACCTGCTTCCTTCCCCATTTCCTTGCCACATGTGTCGGTAGTCGTCTTCCAACTCATTTCAGTATTGTTCTGCTTCCCTCCCTCTGTCTCCTTGCCGCACATACTGTTGACTGTCCACTGCTTCACACCAGCCTTGTTGTTACATCATCCTGTACCATTTCTTGCCTGCCTATTGATTCATTTCTTGTAGGCTGCCGACCTGCCTCTTCCACTAAATGTGTGTGCTTTTATTCACATTCACACATTTTCTCCTCTCATTATTTTCATTGGTTTCTATGTGTCAAAACATTACTTGTTCCCTCCCATTTATCAACAACTGAATTCCTAACAAATACTCTTTTTCCTTCTGCTCTTGCTTTTCTCATTTCCTCAAATAAAATTGTAAAATTTTCCTTGCCAAAGTCTTAATCAATAAAAATTTTTGTTCCTTTTAGTTTCCTTGCATTCCTCAAAACTTGCTATTTAAACCTCATTGTCGCCACTTTTACAATTATTGGCCTGCACTTTTCACCTCTTCTCCCTATCCTAAAACAATCAAGTATCTCCCATCCATCCAATTTCAGTTCCAATTTTTCCACAAATATTTCTTCCAGTGACTGTTAACCTTTATCTTCTCTTATTGCAAATATCACTAAATTCATTTTCCTTTGTTCTGCCACAAACTTTCCTTCTATTTTTTTCTATTTTCTTCTGACATTCTCTCAATTCATTATTTACTTCTTTCCTTATCTTCTGCATCGTTCCTTAACTTCCTTTATCCACCCTTTCAATCTTCTTTTTCATTTTCTTTATCTCGATGTCTTCTGAAATTGTCTTGTTTCAAATCTTCAGGTCCAGATTTCACCTCTACTCCCCCAGTTATCAATAATATGGTAAAGCAAAACAATAACTGTTCTTTGTTACTATCGTGGACTCTTCTTCTTTAAATTTTCTTATTCTGAATCTTCCGATTCTGACCAGATATACTTCTGACTCAACACCTATCCTCATAGCGTATCATACAGAGCACCGTGCTCACATGTCCACTCTCTACTGCTCCTTATGCCAGACTGTAATGCTTGGTTATATGACAATGAGCAGTATAGTGCCATTCATCTAAAACATAGAGGATCAGCCAGTTTTGACCAACTGTTGATTAATGTTGTCTCATCAGTACTGAAGGGAAACTGAAAGGTATTGTGCTGAATGTGCAACCAGCTGGAAATATATGCTAAATTCCCTTTCAATCTTTCGTTAAAATGTGCAAAGCATTAGGAATAAGGAATTAACTTAGAGGTACTGCTAAATGATAACATACATGAAATTGATTTAATAAATCTTACCAAACAGTGCTTAAAAGAAAACCAGTTTGATAGTTATATTTTTATGGCTATATATGGGAAAGCTTTTACTGTAGAAAAATTATAAATAACTGAGGATCCTGTATATTTGTAAAAGAAAATATTTTGGCTAAAAGTGTATCAACTTTTGATAGTTTGTGTGATGATCATTTTGAAGGGAGCATAGTCAAATTATGTGATTCTGAAATTATATTCATTTCTTTGTATAGTAGAATGTTAAATGAGTATATCAAAAAATTAGAAATCATATTAAATCAATGTTATAGAGAAGAAAAAATGTAATCATTGTATGGGACAATATAAATCTTTTGGAAGAAAGTGGAGGTAAAAAATTCAGATTATGAGAAGAAATGAGGGAAAGGAGAAAACGTGGTAGAATACACCACTTTGGCATTTGTCTTGGCGGCTAGGGTCCTCACTTGACAACCTGATTGCGAGAATAATGATATATAACTAGCGAAGGAATCGCTTAAAATGATTAGGAGATGTTATAAATTTACCTAATAGAGCAGCTCAAAAGACTGCGAGTGCTTTAGATTAACTTATCTTAAATACTAATAATTTTAGATATGAAATTGACTATTTTGAAACAGGTATCTCAGACTGCTATGACCAAATATTTAAAAAGCCTCCAATACTATTCAAATCAACTGTAGCCAACACAAAGCATTTTAATTACTTGCTTTCCAAAGGAAATTGGATATATGTGTATCACTGTCAAAGTGACAATGAAAGTTATAATGCATTTAATAAGATTCTTAATTACCATTTAAATACAGATATAGATACCTATTAAAGCATTAAAAGCTGATAATTTGAAAAAAGCTAAATGGGTTACTAAGGGTGTTTGTGTATGGAGTGAAAGATTATTCTTAAGTGAATTAAAGTAAATCATGTCTCTGAAAATACAAAACAATATTATACAAATTACAAACAAAAATATACAACAGAGTAACTCGGATAGCAAAAGTCTAAATAATGATAATTTAATAACTCAAAAATAAATCAAAAACTGTATAGAACATCATAAAGCATTGTGGAACAAAAGAAATGATAGGGATTATAGTATATATATAAATGATTTGTTGATGTCTCATCCAGCAATTTAATCAATATTTTTCTACTGTGCCAGCAATAGTAGAAAGAAAGCAAATGTAGTTAACAATCCTCTGCTAAGTATATCGTCCTCCGTGGTGTAGTGGTTACCATGCTAGCCTCTAATTCCCAAGGTCGCGTGTTCAAACCCGGCAGAGGTCGATGGATTTTTTTTTTCGGGCGTAAAAATCCTTAGATGGCTTCCTTCGGACGGGAAGTAAATCCGGTGGTCCCATGTTATAGATTTACAGCACATAAAAGAACCTCAAGCCTGATAAAGGAGCCTCTGAGCAAAATTACCGGTCTTTCACACCCAATATAGAATGAGACGCTAAGGACCACAGCAGTTAAAGAGCATCCATAAATAAAAACTTAATTTAATTTAATATGCTAAGTAACCAAAAAACATATAATTTGTTAGTCTTTAAAATGATAAAAAAAAGACTTAGTCAACATTTTAAAACACTCATTGCTCCACTTACTTAAAACTGAAGCGACATGTTTCAAAGAGGCTTGCTCCCCATCCTCAGTGGGTCGGCCGACTGAAGTCCATGTCGGGTAACTGTCTCCCCGTTCCCTTGTTGCCCGGTCTAACACTCTCCCGTTGGTCAGTCGTAAGACTTCTTCAGTTGCCGGTATTTCAAAGTTCATAACTCGATTTATGTTGTTAATAATATAAATATTTTCCCACAGTGTTAATTCCCAATGGCTCTTAGCAGGTTTTAAAAGTTTGATTTCTTAGCTAATATTATGATTGCATGACCAAAAGTGATGGGCTATGGCTGATTTATCTGTCTGTTTATCTTTTATATTTCTGAGATGTTCCTTCAATCTAGTTTCTAAGCTTCTCATTATTTTTCCAATATATATTTAATGACAGTCTTCACAATTGATAGGGTAGATTCTTATTAATTTATTGCTTGCAGTGGTATTTTTTAAAGGGTTGTTAAAACAAATTTCTCACATATGTTTGTTTTGTGGAGGCAGTTTTATATTATAGTCTTTGAAAATCTTATTGAATTTATTAAATCTTTTTGGGCATATGCGAATTTGCAGAATCTTTCCTGTGTATCTCCTGCTTTTAATGTACCAACATCTCTAATAGTTTTCCATGTTCTATGTTTTTTAATCATTTTTATTATACAGTTGGACTAAAAACCATTCAAATTTGCAACATATTTGATGTGCTCCAGTTCTTTGTTATATTCATCATTAGTTAAAGGGATGTTGATCAGTCTATGCATTAAACTGTGAAAAATGTTATGCTGATGTGCTTCTGGATTAAAATTATTATTTTATTTCCACATGTGTTTGTTTCCTGTATATGCCATATTCTGATCTCTTCATATTTCTCATAACTTTTAAATCCAGGAAAGGTAGCCATCCATCTTGTTCTATTTCAGTGATGAATTTTATAGATTTATCCTGCAAATTCAGTATTTTAAGGTGTCCCGAGCTAGTTTTTTTGGAACACTAGCGAAGATGTCATCAATGTATCTAAATCATATTGTGTGGGAATTATTTGGTAATATGTACTTCCAACTTGCTCATGTATGAATCAGCCAACACTTCATTTTTATTACCAACTTTATATTGTTAGTCTTTATTTTTTTTACCTACAACAGAAGGAGAATTACTCTCTATTAATTAGAAGTATGAAATCAAAAAAGGTCTCTAGGTCTTCATGAGTTTACTAATATGCTCCTTAAAAACCATTACTTGCCTCTTGTTAAACCATTGTCATATAATTAATTTTTGTCACAAAAAAAAACTTACTCAGTTTATTCTTTTGTTTAATTATCCCTCAGATGCAAGCAGAGTCCAGATTCAGAACTTCATTCCAGCAATGGAATCTGTAATGCGGCCATTTGTGAAATCTGTTGTGCACATACAGAGGTTAAACAGAAAGCGTGTGGGTGTTCTTATATCAGGAAGTGGTACAAATCTTGAGGTATGTATAACAGAGGCAGTAACTAAAAAATGCAACACAATTTTGCGGGAGTTCTGTAAATGCTTGTTACCTATTAGTTCTATAGAAAAAAAAATATGCAGTATCTTTAATATTGTTGCACCCCTAAGAAAATGCAATGGTACAGCCTAAAGGTCCTGGAATACTTTATAAATTTCAACACAAATTGCGCAACATTGGGAGCGAAACCTACAACATTTTAGAATTATCCAGCTATAAAGAACCCATCTTGGTACTTTAGATGCTTTCTACTACAGGAACTCAAAGGGAGGAGTTTATACTTTTAACACGTGAACACATTTCAAATCAAGATGTTAAATTTATTATATAAAGGAAATTTAGAAGCAATACATGATTTACCTGTTGTTCCAGCGAGCACTACCTATCCCTCCCATGTTGACTGACTGCTTGCTGGTGCTAAAGAGAGGAAGAGCTGGCTTGCCCACCGGATAAAAACATGTTTGACCAGTCAGCAACTCGTCATTACAGCTGCTAGTACCAATATATGGATATACCAAACTAATCCCAAAATATAATAAATGCCACACCTTCCCCAGTCTCAAATGTTGACATCCTCATCAAAGCGACAGAAAGAAATGACATACTGAGAACATTTTCTTTAAAAAAATGTACAGTGGTTGGAGCATAAGATTACATAAGAAAACCAAAATAGTTAAAGTGACACAATGTAATAAAATTGACAAAAA
Organism: Deroplatys truncata; assembly: GCA_030765065.1. NCBI lineage: Eukaryota > Metazoa > Arthropoda > Insecta > Mantodea > Mantidae > Deroplatys > Deroplatys truncata. The sequence continues at coordinate 143,692,530 of CM060978.1, read as the reverse complement.
TATTGATATATTAATTGGACCATGAAGTGTCTGTCACTATAGATTCCCTGTAACTGTTTGTTGAGTTTTTAAAAACAATGAGAAAGTTACATCAAAACGGGAGCCTGAGTGCTACACGAAGCCAAAATATTTGTTTTTATAAGGTTCACTACAAGTTTCAGGATGAGCACTGCACAGTATGACCTGCACACTGTCACTGCATGGCACGACTCAGAGGTTAAATATTTGGTTTGTTAATACCTCCATGGTCACCACACTAATTCACAACACTGAACGATGTGATGTCTGTAAATTTCTTTATCTCGCTGCAGTGAAATTGGCACCTAGTTGTGATGAAAGTAAGGGGGCAACCTCTGACTTGGATTGCACCCCCAAAGTGGCACTTGCCACAAAGTGGTGCAGATGTTGGTACAGCTGACCAGGAACTACAGCAATGGCAGGGAAGCATCCATGCAGGTGGAGTGTGTTCTAAAAGCGGACTCATGCCTCCCATATACCAGATATAACTAGAGCAATTATTGAGTCACAGTGTGTAAAGTGTGTTCCAAAGCCAAAGTTACAAGTATAAACAAAACGTGGTATGTCATAAATGTAAAAATGTGTCAAGAATAGAACTAAATTTTACAAAAATGAATACAATTTGCAGGCATTTAAAACAGTGGAGCATGTCAATAAGATGTTAAAACACTGGTCAGCAGATTAAAAACACTTGTTGCTCACTTACTTAAAATTCTATTCGAATAGAATTTTAAGTAAGTGGAGCAACAAGTGTTTTTAATCTGCTGACCAGTGTTTTGGGATCCCAAAACTTAACCTAACCTGCTGTACTAACTTGCATTACAAACTTATAAAATAATTGACAAAAGAAGTGCACCTATCACTCATACAGATTCAAAGAAACACAGAACAACTCAGCATTGCAATAGTTCACCAAGAGAATGCAAAATAAGAACCTTAATTAATATCCATACTATCTTCAAAATTACTCAATATAACAACATTGAACAAAAAGTACTGCATTCAATACGAATGTAACTACACATGTAATTATCTGTCAGTAGAAAAAAAATATACTAATCCTGTGCATGAAATGTTAAATCATTCTTTCATAGTGTATACCTTGCAAATAATATCTGAAACACAGCTCATAGAAAACACAAGGTTATAACTCAGGTGTACTTGTACTCGTTAGATCATATCAAAATGCACATATAAAAAAATCATTAATGCATCGGGGGTAGAAACCATGTAGTATCATTGCGCTGCAGTATCCATAATTAGAATTTGTGTCACTATGAAGCTATGGAAAAGAAATGTGTAAACCACAAAAATTGTTGCATTAAAACTCAATAAAAGCATCTCATTTCATCAAAAGCTCTCACTATCAATACACAGCCATGATGGGCACTTTGCAGCAACACCATCCAACCATATTTCACATATAATTATATATATTCACATATAATTAAATTATATATATATATATAATTTAATTCACAAGCACATACAGAATCCTTGCAAATAAACCAAAAATACACTGAAAATGTCTCAATGGTACATTGTAAAAGAAAACAGTGTACACAAACATCTCATATACATTAACACTCAACGCCATCAAGGGTACTATGTCACAACCCCACCAAGGCAAAACTACATCAACACAATGTTCACAAAAAACTTATGCAACAACTCTGCAAAAGAAAATCATCACAGCATCATAATGAAACATAAAAGAAACAAAATATAGTGATACAACATACACACCACATCATAAGCAAATTAATCACATATCATTATTCCTGAAAAGCAAGCAAAATTAAAACAATTACTCATCAAAATAGAAAAATATAAGCATTACATGATAAGCAAATAATAGACTTCATTACCAAAACCAAAAGAGGCCAATACATAAAAATATGCATAAGAATAAAAGAAGAACACAATAACTCACATGACAAATCAAAATATCATGTGCTTGGCCATGTGGAGAAAAATGTGAGCACATGTCAATAGTGAAACAATGTACACACAAGTCTCAAGGGCTCACAATCTATAAGGACCCACAAGATTATAGTACGGGTAGATACGCGAGACATGAGTACACTGATGTTTGGTACGAGAAGCATGAAGTCGACCAACAAGATAGGTAACTGGAGTTGTCTGCATAATAATTTAAAATGGTCCAAAATATCTGTATAACAACTTAATACATTTTCCTTTCTTTCTGATAGGGGTAAACACTTTCATTAATTGACCCACATTATACTCAACATCTCTATGTTTAGCATCAAATCTTTCCTTCTGTTTCACTTGCTGTTGAGTAATACATGCCTTCTGTATATCCTGCAAAGATTGTTTCACAAACAGATCATTGGAGGTGGCTTGTAATTGAGCCTGATTAGGCAAAGATGATTCTCGACCATACATCAACAAAAATGGAGAGAATTTGTAGATTCCTGAACACTGGAATTGTAGGAGAAAATGACATATGGCAATATTGAATCCCAATTCTTTTGATTGTGTCAGCAAAATAATGAACATGTTTAACAAAGTTTGATTGAAGTGTTTAGTTAAGCCATTACAAGCTGGATGGTAAGCACTATAAATTAGAAGACACTGATAGAGATTTTAAAAGTTCCTGGGTCACTTTGCTGAGAAAACTGAGCCTCGATCTGACAACAAAGTAGCAGGAGCTCCATACCTACAGATGATGTTATCCAAAATAAACTTTGCAACCTGTGGAATTGTTGCTGAAGACAGTGAGACAGGGTCGACCCAGTGAGAAGCATACTCAGTTGCTACGATGCTATATTTATGTCCAGAATTTGAGCATGGGAGAGGACTAAGTAGATCAATGCTTTAATGCTCACCCACAAAAGTGAGAGGAATTGGTTGCAGAAGAGCAGCAGGTTTTTTTATTTTTAAATCCTTTTCTAGTTTGACAACTGGGACAGGTGCATACAAAATGTTCAATGTCTTTTCATCCCAATCCAATAATATATGGAGTGAATTTTACCAAAGGTTTTAGAGAAACCCAAATGTCCTGAAAAGGGTTCGTCATGACATGAAGACAAAATTTCATGTTTAAGAGCTTCTGGAATAACCAAGAGATGAAGGGGGCCAGTGGAACATTTTTCCGATAAAAGGGCACCAGATTTAAGGGTATAAGTTGAAGCTTGCTTTTGAATTTTAGCAGGAGCTGATTGTGTGTCAATAAGTGCATTAATAATTGGAAGTAAAGCAGGATCTTGTTTCTGTTTATCAGCCACTTCAACTGGAGATAATAAGCAAGTAGGAAGCTCATCGAGCTGTTCAAGTTCATGATCTTGGGGTTGCAAAAAACAGGAAAATGTCAACAAAGTGTCGGCATCATGATGTTTCTTGGCAGATTTGTAACAAAGGTATAATCAAATTCTTACAACTTCAAGCTCCATCAAGCCAAACGTCCAGTTAAATCTTTCAAGTTGTTCAAATAACAAAGAGCATGGTGATCAGATACAATATTTACCTTATAGCCGAAAGCAAAACTTCTAAAATGAGTAAGACCAAGTAGAATAGCCAAAAGTTTTAACTCTGGGATCTTGTAATTTCTCTCACATTTAGACAAAGTTCTGGAAGCATAACCTACTGGTTTCAAAACATTATCAACCTTTAGATACAAGACACAGCCATGCCAAGTCTACTGGCATCAGTGTGCATTTCAGTATAAGCACCAGAGTATAGTGAGCCAAAACAGGAGCTGATATTAAAGAATCTTTCAAAGTTTGAAATGCCAGTTGTTAATCATTACCCCACACAAAATCATGATTTTTTCTGTCAATTGAATTAGAGGCTGAACAATGTTAGCATAACCTTTAATGAACTTCCTATAAAAGTGAAACAAACCCAAAACTCTGACATTTTTGGGACATGGCAAATTTTGTGTAAAACAACTTTATCAGCATCTAGGGAAATGCCATTTTTGGAAACTTCAAAACCCAGCAGTTTAATCTTCTGTATGCCAAAAAAACACTTTTCTAGTTTGAATTTGAACCTATGAGTCTCCAAGCATTGAAATACACTTTTTTTGCAATAATTTATCAAAAGTTTTAGCAAAGATCACAGTATCATCTAAATGAGCAAGTGCCTTTTTGTATTTAAGACCACCCAAAAGTTTTTCAGCAATGTAACTGAAAAAAACGTGGGGCATTTGAACTAGGGTATTCAAATTGTATTGTCCTTGAAATGTAACAAAAGAAGTGTATTTATTACTATCCTCTGCAATGGGCACTTGAAAATACGCTGATAATAAATCCAATGAAACCATTTAGCCTCCCCAAGGTAACTTAACAAATCATCTATCAATGGTAATGGAAAAGAGGAGGTTTCTGTGGCAGCATTGAGTTTCCTATAATCCATACAAAACCACATTGACCCATCTTTCTTTTTAACCACGCAACACGAGAAGCCCACAGGCAGTGTGATTCCTGAATGATTCCAACACTTTTCATTTCAGTAACTTGTTGTGAAATTATTTCTTTTTGTTTATACGGTACTTTAGAAGGTCTCTGTTTAATTGATTTTGGATCTGTAACCTTGATATCAAATTCAGCAACATTCTTGAAGCGACATACCAAAAATGTGAGCATATTTCAACAGTAAAGAATGTACAGACAACTTGCTATACACATTAAAATCAAAATAGAGAGCTTTCAAAACAATTATATCTGGAGATGACACAGAGTTACTTTGAACTAGAGCAACATTATAACCTTTTGCCAAAACTGTATTAGCAAAAAATGTTTGAGGGACAGCAGTATTATTATGTACTGGTATAACTAGGGACCCCAGATTGTCGGTAAATAAAATAATGTAATATTGGTGTAAAAATATTATAGTGAGCGGTGTTTTGGGCGGTAAATAAAACTGCTTAACGGTGTTATCTCGTGCAAAAAAGGGAAAAAACAAAAACACAGTTTAAACTATTTTACTGTGGAACAAAGGCCACCTTACATGTAACTTAAAAAAGAGGAGCATGAAAATATTTACATAATATACATTTCGACCGATTTACTTTGTTAGAGATAAAGCCACCATAAGTTCAGTGTTCTCTGGCTTAAGATTTGTTCTTAAGTTTGTCATGTTGTTCCCATATGCAGAGAAAAGTCTTTCACTGTCCACATTGGACATGGGTACCCACAATAGTTTCATACACTTCTCACTGAAACACAAGTGGTCACATTGAAGTCCAGAAAGTAAATCCATATGTTCACTTCAACAGCATCATCTAATTTCTCACACACTATGTTCTTCAGAGCAGCATATCCCTCCTTGAATGTCTTCTCTGGCAAGTCTCACAGAAAAGGTAACATTCTTCTTGCTTTTTCTATAGTTATATCAGTAGATGCCTCATTTGATACTATTTTTCGTACATCAAACAATTTACCTGCAGAATGAATAATATCAGCAGCTGGATCAGCTGACATTAAGGAATTCAGCTTGGTAACTGACTTTATGCCCAATTGCTTGAACTGACTGATAACATAATACTTCTTGAGGGTTGGCAGTCTCTGAAGAAGACTTGAAGTTTCTCTCCAAACGAGCCCTCAGCTACTATTGTGAAGCCATTTGATATAGTTTGCTATATAGTTTATGAACAAATGGATATTTAGATCCCTCAAGCACTTCAATAAGGCAAATGGTGTCTTTGCAGTGTTCAAGAAGGAAAGATGCCTGGCAGTTTATTATATTTTGAGACCGCATTGAAATACTACTTTGGAATCAGTTTGAATTCCCACGTGCCGCAAAACTAAACTGACCTGGCAACGTCTTGCACATGCTGTCTGTACGGCGCGCGAACTCCACCGTCATCTGAATTGTGCATGCGCTAGCTTAATTTGAAACATGGCTCCATCGGCATAATTCCTTTTCTTTTTCAGAGCAGAAGGTAAACAGACTCCTTGCGCTAAATTGTAACGTAATTTAAAGAATATAACTTGACTCCAAACGAATCTTTCATTATAGCTGACACAAAATGTACCTAGACATGCGTTCACATTATGACAACGTCGCGAGACAGCAACAATTTTCGTGCGAGGGGTACAGGAAACGGAGACAGTGATTGGTAGAAGAGGCTGTCTACTGTCAGAATTGACTTGAACCAGACTTAGAAATTCATGCATTATTTAACAATACTTTTGCGACAGTCTTTTCCAGCCGGCATGAAATGGGGCGATGCAAGCACGAATCGTTAAAATATGGCATTAGAGAAGAATTGCAGGTAGTATTGTCATTTAAATCCAAAGAATAATTTGAGTGAAATGAGAAATCCGTCACTGATGCGGTGTTGCCGAGTTCCAATAAACATGGCATTCCTTTTGTTGTGCATGCAATAGGTGAAGAGTGAAGGGGACGGAGTAGTCGAAGCAGTACCAATGTTTGCCGAAGCTCTGGTTAAATCACAGTGCAGTTTGGTGTTCTGTGCTGTGCAGCACACAACACCGTGCAGCATGGCTGTAGCAAATGACAATACACGTATCCGTAAATGATTGATAAGCCAAATATCTGATTGTTTATGTGAAAAGGAGAGAGAGAGAAAAATTTCGGGTTATTTTGCACATTTTTTTTTTCATAACGGTGTTATTTCGCGTTTTCGCGATATAGAAGTAATGTCGCGTTATTTCGCGACTCAGAATGGATATATATGTGTAATTTAAAAATAATTGATTAAAGGTTTTCCTTATTGTTAATTTTCGGCCAATTTCGCGAATTTACTCACGAAAAATCGGGGTCCCTAGGTATAACAAGGTTAGAAGTAGATTGACACATTAAAAGTAGAATTGAAAGGTTCCTCTTTTGCATAATGCTCACAGATGATTCAAGCATAACATCATTAACAATTTATGAAAAAGAATCAACTGACACATAGCAAGTGGAAAGTGGTGGAATTCTAATATCATTTGCAATTTTAACACAAGGTTCACTATCACATTCATTATCTGACAAATGATTCACTGCCATATCTACAAAGGGACCGTTATTTACTTGCTGCATATGCTTAAAGACTGGCCCTCCAAGGAATTCAATGGTAATTAATCACATTTTGAGCATACTCAATTACAGCACCATAAGCATGCAAAGAATCATTGCCTAATATTAAGTCATGTGACAAATCTTTTACTACTAGTAGATCCTCCTGAAAAAAAACATCATGAATTTGAAAATTCATAACAGCATGATATGGTGCATCTAGCAGTTTATTACCAGCAGTTCTAAGCGAAATGTCATTGGGTTGCAATTTTGAAATATCATTTATATGGGCAGCCTTAAGGATACTAACTGCACTTTCTGTGTCAAGCAAAATAGGAATTTCTGTATTGTTGACAGAGCCTATAATTTGTAACATCTGACCTAACATAGCAGTAACATCCTGATGAGCTGGAGTCAAGGTGGTAGGTGGCTGTGATACCACTAGGTTTCATCGTCTTGGGCTTGGCGCCAGTCATTTTTTGACGATGGAAGTCTGCTGCAGCAGAAGCGAGCCACATAGCCATGCCTATTACATCTGTAGCAAGTAATAGATGACTCATGCCTATTCATATCAGCTGGTTGTTGAAACCGCAACTGACTCTTAGGTACAGACAGCTAATACAACAAATCTAATGTATACAAAATAAACTGTTCCGATTGCAACCAAATCTACATAGGGCAAACAAAAAACATCTGAATACATTGTAATCTGTTCAAAAAGAACACTATGAGAACCATAAAATACATACAGCTAGACAAATTTTCTGTAGCACATATTTCTAGTCAACCAATCACAAGATCACATCCAACAACCCTCCTAAAGGCCACCAGTTATGCAGCTGAATTAGATACTTGGAAAATATATACAAGCTACAAAACAAGGATCACCTAATTAATTTTGATTTGCCATCACAAACCACCACTGTAAGTTCATAACATCACCAACAGATGCCACTAGTTGGGGAAAATTCTGTGACAAGTTGTTCCACCAGGAACCACACAGATGCCTGGTGAGGACGGGTACAAATAGTATCTGAAACATATTCAAGATATTTATAAATTATAACTAAGTGATGCTTAGAGTTTCAAATCTCTGGCTCATTATTCACATATATCTGAAATCAGTTTTAAACATGTGTATGAGAAGCACCAGAGTCTGGAGATAAACTATAAATTAATTTTGAAGATTGAGAAGGTAGTAACAGTGATGTGTCATAATTTAAATTGGAGAGAGTTGAAGGTTGTTGCACTACATCACTAAAATGTTCTTATTTGAACGCGTTTTGGAGAACGGTTTGCCCCCATCATCAGCATGTTTTCAACTGAAAAGTTGAAACAGATGATGGGAGCAAACCATTCTCCCGAAACGTGTTCAAGCAAGAACATTTTAGTGATGTAGTATAACAACCTTCAACTCACTCTAATTTAAAATAAAGCTATAGAATTCACATTAGAAATTAAAAAAGTTGGATTTCCTCGCTTTCCTAGACTTCAAGGTAATAAAACATAACAACTACTGCTTGATTTTTGGCATACATAGAAAATCTCATACTGATAATTTCATTAAAAAAATAAGAGCTTTAACTCTTTTCACTAAATTTTGTACTTTTAATAGCTACGTTTACAAACTGATAATTGTGAATTTTATAGAAAATACAAACATATTGTCAACATTACTTGAATAAAATAGTTTAAATATTGACTACGTAATTAAAAGATTGAGAAATTTAAATGTCAAAAACCACAAAGATATCTTTGCCCTCAAAAAGTGAAAGATAATCCAAATTTTAAAAAGGGCATCCTATCATCAAATAATATATTCATAAAAATTTGCAAAGAACTAAATATAATTTGGAAACCAGAGTGAAGAAGCATTTTAGAAATATTAAGTGCAAAGAAATTGATAAATCAGCTGTAGATCATTCTTGGCTATTCATGAAATAATCCTGAAGTTAAATTATTAAAGCAATTAAATGGATCTATAGAATTAATTATTTGAGAGAAGATACTTATTATAAGGAATAGAGAGAAATATATTCATGAATGTTGAATACCAGCATTGATTGATTCTATCAACAAATTTGTTTTACCTCCAGTAGATGGCAACATTATATCCTAATGTAGCTGTATTAAGATTAATGGCATTAAATCAGCAATATATAAACAAAGCGGAAGCAATTTCTGGATTCTAAACATATTCTGCCATTTAATTTAATGAAATAAGTGAAGCATTTGTTATAAATATATAAGAAATTGATGAGCTGTATATTTGCTTCACTGTTACTGGCTTCAATTTCTTCTTATTGCCAACTCATTTCTCAGACATTGGAGTTTCCTCACAAAGGAAACACATGGCATTAGTCCATTTTCCATGCATGTGCCCAATGCATGTGCGATCTAGTCAAAATGACACTGAATGATGTGATATGATGTCCTCCTCCGTTTTTATCCTCTCTAGAAAATTTAACCAGTCTGTTGTAAATTTAAGATTTGTTCCAAGATTACTTGATGAAAATTTCCTGTTTCAGTCATTAATTCAAGCCACAATGGATCCCAGCAGAGGAATGGGTGCAGAGATAGTGTTGGTCATCTCAAACAAACCTGGAGTTCAGGGACTACAAAGGGCAGAGAGAGCTAACATACCAACAAAGGTTTGTGTTAGAGGATACTAATTTTAATTAATAAATTGCCTAATATCACAAATGATCCAGAAGTGCCTTAAGGTTATATTATAATTGATAAGAACATGCTCACCAACAGGAAACAAGTTTGGCTAAGGGAAGCCCCCTGTGCCTTTTCCTGGCAATTTATTTATGATTCAACTCAAAACATAGATCACCAAAGCCTTCCCCTATATGTTCAAGGTTTGGTACCGAATGTTGATGTATTTACAGTAGAGAAATACAAACACATAGAGGACACATTCAAGCTTTTAAACATACAGGAACCCTCCATTCAGTTCACAACTGATGCGGTATTAATGTTGTAGATCATTAATTGTAGCTCCGCGTTTGGAAGCCAATATGCGACGGTTGCTGCTTTACGTAATGTTGTTTACATCACGTGTGTTGAAGCCTTCTTGTGACGTCACTCCTTTGTCTGGTTCGTAGCTTCCTCTGGCGTAGCAATTTGTATCAATTAGTTTCCGAAAGAATTTAAAGTTTTGTATATTGTCCTCCGGCTAGCTATCATCTTATCTTGGTAGAACTTGTATCTCTTGCAGGGTGTGAATCAGAAAGGAATCTTTTATCCAGAAATTATACTGACGAAGAAATTGGTTTTATAACTTTTATTGCTGAACACATTCACAAACACTTTTACAAATTAATCTGGATACTCGCCAAACTGAAACTGTTTGTAATAACTTCTTATCACTTTTAACTCACGTACTTCAACTTTATATATTTAACTGTATAACACTTTATAATAATTCTCGTAATTCTGCTGCGCGTAACTTGACGAACTGACTGACTGACGATGAACTGAGAGACCGACGTTTAGTGTGTTGAGAATTCCGTTGAACTGGGGGCGATGTGTAATGTGTTGAGAATCTTGTTGCACTGGGGACTGGGTACCTCGGACCTGGCTTATTTATAGGATTGCCTCAAGATACGCCTAAAGATTATAAATGAACTGCTATTGGCTAATAAAACGCGCCAACATTAGCGTCTATTTGAATATCCAATGAAAACCACTAATACATATTGCTTTAGGAAACATTCTAGAAGCTTCTAAACGGAAAAAACGCGCGAAACATTACGTAACTTCCTGGTTCCCGGTAATGATAAACAACTCACCCCCTTGCTGCATTATTGTGTTATTGTTGACAGTTTCAGTAAAGCCGTATATTATTATTTACCAATAATAATTACAATTAATAAACCTCTGAAATCAATGTCACCTATAAATACATATTTATATTACAATCATTAATTAGATCTGAGTAATTTGTGATACAAATTACCGTATCCTATGCCCCACTAGAAACATAATTATAAATATTTATAACTTGTTTAGAAATTTTAAAATTGTGTTTTTAGTCTCCTAAATCTTGGAACACACGTTATCACTTTCACTAAACACTTCACACGCATTTAACACATGACATATTTATTTTATTTATTTTTTTTTTTATCTCGCCACTACTTACTGGCTCTGGTTTAATTAATTTAGATATTAATCTGACATTACAAATTTTTTTTATAGCAAATACTTTACCCTAAATTATTTAATTACTGTAACCAAATTGTTTACTTTAAGTTGTTGACAAAAATTTATACATTTAAGATTTTTTTGTAATTATTATACATATTTACCAAAATGTTCACCCTCTACACAAATATTTACATCTCTTAAATCTAGGCACTGTTTCACATGTTCTATTTACTGCATAAATATTTGTTTTTTTATTATATTTACCAATTTTTGTGATTTTGTACTTTATCTTAACAATACTCTTGTAATAGTATTTATGTACTTTACTTTAATATAACATCATGCTTTATTTCACATGTTCAGTTACTAATAAAATGTTATTTTCCTCTCAAACAGTTAGTCATGACCACAATTTATTTCTCCATTCACATGACGTACATTTTTATTTAACCCTCTTACGTTCCAATACATTGCTCTGCATTTCGCCTTTAACTATCCAGCATTTACTATTTATCATCTTTGTCTTTTATTTCACCATGATCTTCGTGGTTGTATGGTTTAAGCATCTCAATATGAAACTTTCCTATGCTTTTTCGAGTTGTTGGATTACATAACTCATATGTGTTAGTTCCATACACTTCAACAACTTCATATGGTCCATGGTATTTGAGAAACATTCGCCAATAAAGTTTATTTTCTTTATCCGATAATTTCTTGGTTTTAACCAAAACTAAATCTCCTATTTTGATCCTCCATTCCTTTCTCTTCTTTTCTTCATGTTTAATTTTTCTTTTTATGGCTTTTTTTCTCATCCTCTCGAATGCTTTTTGGAACATCTCTTCTTCTGTTGGTGGTATCGAATGCGCATCTGGAATGGCTTCTGGAATTTTTTTACACATTGTATTGATCTTCTTTCCCAACTTAAGTTCACATGGTTTATATCCTGTTACAATGTTTATGGTTTCATTTAGTAGGTTCTGAACAAAGTTCACGTATCCATACCATTGGGTGTGTTTTCGATGACATAACACCCTTAAATAATTTGAAATTTCCTTAATTTCCCTCTCCACTGGGTTGGAGTTCGGTCTGTATCTTGACGAAAAATATTGTTTAATGCCATTTTCTTTCAGTCCATCCATAAATTTTTTTCCTGTGAAGTACGAAGCATTATCGCTCAATACAGATTGAATAGGTCCTTCTTCTATCACATATGACTTAAGTAGTCTATTTAAACATGCTAAACCTGTAGGTTTTCTCAAAGGGTAAATTCTTACATATTTGCTGAATATATCATAACAGACAAATATATATTTATTTCCAAATTGACTTGGAGGCATCGGACCATGAATATCAATACTAATTACACATCTCGGCTTATCCCTTATAACCGAATTAGTTTCAAATGCATATGCTGCATTTATTTGCTTTGCCTTCTGACACAGGTTGCAGCACGATATAAATTTCCGAACTTTCTGACGCAATTTGGATATGTATAAATTCTCTAAAATCATAGAAGTTGTTCGGTCCGTCCCTGAGTGTGCTAACCCTTCTTGAAAATTCTTAATTAGTTCCTTTTCCATGCTTTTCGGAACCATTACCTTCCAACTAGGCATTTCTTTTCCATGCTTTTTGTATAATGTCCCATCTCGAATTGCTATAATTTCTTTCTTTGCCTCCTCAATCAATGGTGCATTTTCTTTAAGTTCAAATAATTTTGCATCCTCATTTTGAATTTCCCCCATATTTTTCAATTTTCTAATCATTTCTTTGCTTAAAGGAATTTCAATTGTCAATATTTTGACTTCATTTCTAGGCCTGTCAATATTTTCGGGAATTTGTGGGTTGTAGTTCAATCTTGATAGTAAATCACTGAAGTTATTGTTTTTGCCAGGAATGTGGATAATCTCAATATCGAATGCAGATATTGCATGAATATATCTAGCAAGTTTTCCACTACATAATCTACACCGTTGTATGAAAGTTAAGCTGATGTGGTCTGAATACACTTTCACCTTTTGCTGATAAATATAGGTTTTAAAACGAATTAATGAGAAATATAGTGCTCCAATTTCTAACTGAGTCACTGAAGAATTTCGCTCAATATTTGTAAGTCCTCTAGAAGCTGTACTAATGACGTGAAAGCCATTGTTGATGTCTCGCTGTCCTAAAATTCCGGCATATCCTTGCATTGATGCGTCGACATAAATCTCATATTCCAAATCTTCTCTAGGCCTCTCGAGTAATATGGACTTAGCAAATAGTTCCTTTACTCTCTCAAAACATTTTTGATGATCCTCTGTCCATTTGCACTTATTGTTCTTTCGGAGTAGCTGCCGCAGTGGTTCTATTTCAGCCGAATATCTTGGTACGAACTTACTCTGAAAGTTCAATACCCCTAAGAGACGTCTAATTTGTTTTACGTTCCTGGGTGGCGGAATTCTCATTATTGCTTCTATTCTTTTCTGATCAGGTCTTATACATCGTTCATCCACTACATAACCCAGAAAATTTATTTCCTTGACACAAAATTTTGATTTTAGTATGTTCACAGTCATACCATGTTGTTGTAGTTTATTTAACACATAATGGACATTATTCATGTGTTCTTCAAATGTTTGACTAATGATCAGGAAGTCGTCAATATACTTTATTAAAAAGTCATCTGCAGAATTTCCAAAGATACTGTGAATGGCTCTCAAAAATCCACTTCCTGAGTTTTTTAAACCAAAAGGATTTACACAAAAACGATACTGGATCCCTGAGTACTGAAATGAAGTGTAATCACGCACTTGCGGATCTAATTCCACTTGCCAATATGATGCAGTAAGGTCGATGGATGTCAAAAATCTCCCTCTTGAAAGTTTTGTAATTAGTTGTTCAATTCCCTCACTTTGAAAATGATCTGGTTTCATATACTTGTTGACATATCTACCGTCTAAAGTTAATCTCAAACTACCATCTCGTTTAATACTCCAGCAGATTGAATTTATGTATTGAGAATTACTTTGCTCAATAATCCCATTTTCTAACATGCTATTTATTAATTGTCTAGCTTTGTCTCGAAGACGTATAGGTAAATTGTCATACTTGTGCCTATATGGTGGTACATCTTCTACTTGAAATGTATGCTGATATACATTACATCTGCCTGGGATATTACTAAATACTGAACTATTGTTCATCAAAAGATCATGAAGGATGTGTTTTTGCATTATCGTAAGATTATAAGCTTCTTCACACTTGTGTATTATTTCCTCATTTCTCTTCTCTTTCCTGCTGTTGTTTGTCTCGCTCACATGGTCGTCTTTTGTTTGGATTGTAAATTCCTCTACTTTCTCTGGCATTTCTGCTATCTGTTGAAAATATGGTGTGGTATTCCCTTCATATTCTGTGACTACCTGCTTTATTTGATTATTTCTATCAGTTTCTGTTATTTGCACAAAAAATTCTTGGTCACAAATATTTTTCTCATCCTTTGTCATCTCGATTACAGAAACTTTTTCTTTTATAAATGGTACCCTTATTTCTCTATCTTCTTTTGTTAATTTTAACTCTTCATGTTTAAAATCTATACATGCTTCATATTCATGTAGGAAGTCACATCCTATAATTATGTCACAAATCAGATGGTTTACAATTAGAAACATAACCTCAAAATTCTCTCCACCGATAAGTATTCTAAGTAGAGCTTGTGTTTTTATGACCTGTATAGTTCTTCCAATTGCAACACGACAAACTAAATTACTAGTGGGAAGAGCCATAATCTTGTTACCTTCATTAATCAAATTTATGTAAAATTTCTGTGAGCAAATTGAAGCTGATGAACCAGAATCTATAGTTGCAATGATTTCTTTCTTCGCAATTTCCATTCTAACATGAGGTGACTCAAAATTTTCTCCCTTATCTTTTGTTGCTGTAATCTTATTACAGGGTGTATGTGTAGGCGTATGATTTGTATTGGTAATGGAGACTGAATTATTAAAGACGTCCTGAGAACCTACTGCACAGGAGTCTGTTAACAGTTTTCCTGGCTATTTCCATGTTCACGTACGGGACTGCCATTCCTAACAGGCGCTAAATCTATCTCCGTGTCGCTACCATTGTTTTGAGTTCCCCTTCCTCGAGTTCGAAATCCTCGATTTCTGACATTTTGTCCCCTTGGCACGTAATTTTCTTGGCGTTCCTCAGATCTTTCCCGGTTATTATTTTCCCTCCAGTGAGTGAAATTTCCCCTCTGTCTAGTGTACCTCCTTCCATAACTTTGCCCTCTTTCAGGCAATCTTTCTGTCCTGACATAATTTATTTGTACCTGCCGGCCTGGTCTCCTATCTATCCTTGATCTTTCAAATTGTGGAACATATGATTGATACCGTTGTCTGGTATTAATTTCATGATGTCTGTCTTGTCCTCTTATTCGTTGATAACTACCTTGGTAATTTCTTCTATCTCGTACATCTAAAAATCTATGTTCCCACTCCCGAGACATATCTTCTTCCTGTTGTTCCAAAGCTGTTATTAATTCTGTCATCTCATAGATGTTCCGTGGTTTTGCAATTAATAAGTAATTTTGTATCCTTATAGGATAATGCCTTGCGAGCAAACTCACAAAATCTTCCTCACTGATTGGAGGTGACAAGTTTCTAACCTGACTTGCATGTTTTAGTAAGTAATCAGTCATCGATATTCCCTCTCGTGGATTAAATTGACCATGACTAAGCATTGCTCTAATTCTTTGCTGTACCGTAACGTTCCAAAATCTGTTCATGAATAATCTCTTAAAGGATTCATATGATATTTCACCCCCTGATACCATTTGTAGCCAATCTAAAGTTTTCTGGTCCAAACATCTTTTGACAACTATCATTTTCAATGCTTCAGGTATCTTTTTAATTTGAAAATACTCTGATAATTCTGCAATGAACTGTACTGGACTGGAGTTTTCATTAAATTTTGGAAGTGGAAAATCACTTAAGATATGATTGTAATTTTGCAAATTCCCTATTCCCATATTTAAATTCTCTAGTGTAACTTGTGCACTCTGAGTTTCAGCATTAGCTATAGATGAAGCTGCCGCATCACTCACATTATTTGTCATACCTGAGGAACTACCTCTATCATTATTTTGTACATCTGACACATGTACATCACATATATTTGCCCTTGAATTCAATTGTAATCTATTTACAGTACCCTGCAGATTTTCTATTGTCTGTTCCAATTTTTTATTATTCTCATTTTGAACAGTTTGGTGTTTGTTAATTTCAGAAGTTAGCTTTTGATTAAAATCTTTAGACAAATCTTTAACTTCATCAGACAATTTATTTCTCTTTTTTTCTGACTCCTTATGAATTTCAGATATTTCCCCTCTGAAATTAACTTGCACCTGTATTAAATCAGCATTTGTAGCCTCCATCATCTCTTTTAACTCACTTGAAATGCTACTCATTCGGCTACCTAGCTCTGTACATTTTACATTAACATGCTCTATTTTATTGTTAACCTCACTTTTTTGGTTGGATATTTCCCTGCTCATGTCTAACATTTTCTGTGAAACTTCACCTATTTCATTTGCTATCATTTCTTGATTTTCATTTTTCATTCTAATCATACTACTATCTAGCTCCATGAATTTCTTTTCAATTTCTTCCCTGTTTTGTTCTAAGCTTTTACCAATATCTTCTCTTAATTCCCTATGACTCTTTTGCATATCTTCCCTTAATTGATCTGTAATACTCTTACTAATATCTTCCCTATTTTGATCTATTTTCTTTTCTAATTTCTCATTATTCTTTTGCATATCTTCCCTGTTTTGATCTATTTTCTTACTAAGATCTTCCCTTAATTCCCT
Organism: Deroplatys truncata; assembly: GCA_030765065.1. Classification (NCBI taxonomy): domain Eukaryota; kingdom Metazoa; phylum Arthropoda; class Insecta; order Mantodea; family Mantidae; genus Deroplatys; species Deroplatys truncata. Next base: position 143,675,519 of record CM060978.1, on the reverse strand, counting down.
CTTATTCTTTTCCATATCTTCCCTGTTTTGATCTATTTTCATACTAAGATCTTCCCTCATATTTCTCAGCATTTCCATAATCATAATAGTATCAATATTAACATTTCCTGCTATTTTATTCTGACTTTCTGCACTAACATTTTCATCTTCAAATCCTAAAAAATCTGGGCTATTTTCTGTAACTTGTATTGGATCAGAGCTAACTGTTACACTATCTCCCTCCATAATTATTTCTTCTGTATTACTAGCAGCCATTGTTTTTATTATCCTACCACTCCTAAGGAACATTTATTTACCTTTTTGATGCTGTATGTTGCTGTTACTTTAATGTCCAGCGTTCTGCCCCATTCTCCTATGTTTGTATGTCGCTTCTGCGTTGTGTTGTGATGAATCTACGTCGTCTCGATGTTTTTGCGTTGAATTCCTTGTTGCCTCGTAATCTCGGAATTACGATGTCCACTCATCCGTATAGTCTGTCGTTCCTTTTGTTTCTGGAATCTGCGTCTTGTAGATCATTTTACTGCTGCTTTCGTCCCTTCCTGGTTATGTTGATTCATTCCTGGTCATCGTTTTCCTTTCCTGGTTACTTCGCCTTCCTTTCCTGGTTACTTCGCCCCACGTTGGGCGCCAATATGATGCGGTATTAATGTTGTAGATCATTAATTGTAGCTCCGCGTTTGGAAGCCAATATGCGACGGTTGCTGCTTTACGTAATGTTGTTTACATCACGTGTGTTGAAGCCTTCTTGTGACGTCACTCCTTTGTCTGGTTCGTAGCTTCCTCTGGCGTAGCAATTTGTATCAATTAGTTTCCGAAAGAATTTAAAGTTTTGTATATTGTCCTCCGGCTAGCTATCATCTTATCTTGGTAGAACTTGTATCTCTTGCAGGGTGTGAATCAGAAAGGAATCTTTTATCCAGAAATTATACTGACGAAGAAATTGGTTTTATAACTTTTATTGCTGAACACATTCACAAACACTTTTACAAATTAATCTGGATACTCGCCAAACTGAAACTGTTTGTAATAACTTCTTATCACTTTTAACTCACGTACTTCAACTTTATATATTTAACTGTATAACACTTTATAATAATTCTCGTAATTCTGCTGCACGTAACTTGACGAACTGACTGACTGACGATGAACTGAGAGACCGACGTTTAGTGTGTTGAGAATTCCGTTGAACTGGGGGCGATGTGTAATGTGTTGAGAATCTTGTTGCACTGGGGACTGGGTACCTCGGACCTGGCTTATTTATAGGATTGCCTCAAGATACGCCTAAAGATTATAAATGAACTGCTATTGGCTAATAAAACGCGCCAACATTAGCGTCTATTTGAATATCCAATGAAAACCACTAATACATATTGCTTTAGGAAACATTCTAGAAGCTTCTAAACGGAAAAAACGCGCGAAACATTACGTAACTTCCTGGTTCCCGGTAATGATAAACAACTCACCCCCTTGCTGCATTATTGCGTTATTGTTGACAGTTTCAGTAAAGCCGTATATTATTATTTACCAATAATAATTACAATTAATAAACCTCTGAAATCAATGTCACCTATAAATACATATTTATATTACAATCATTAATTAGATCTGAGTAATTTGTGATACAAATTACCGTATCACAACAGAAACAGCTACCAACAACTCCATAGCTTTCCTGGACCTCAAATTAATGAAGATTTCATGCAGGGTAGAATTTTCAACACACAGAAAATCCACGCACATAGTTACAACCCCAAGGCACACAAAGAAGCAGCATTCAACATCCCCTCAACAAAACTGAGTATTATAAAGAATATCAGTACATCATCAAATCTGCACAAGAGAATGGATTCAGCCAGAAAATGGTAGATAGGAAAATATTGGGATTAAAAAGACAAAAACGCCTCAAGCAGGTCACCAGATTATCAAACAAGCAAGAAGGACAAACTTCAGAAAATTTACATAACACCTGAGTCTTTCACAAATTTCAGAAAAGTTCAAGAACCAGAACATTACACTGGCACCTTAACAACAAATATAGCATCGAATCTCATTAAATCAAGAAAATCTGATCCCATACCCCAGGAACCTACTGAATCCAATGTGAAGATAGTGAGAAAGTTTACATCGGAAAAACAAAAAGGAACATAGGCACCCGCTTCAAGGAATACTGATATTGCATTAAATCAAACAGAAAGACAAATCAGCAGTCGCTTTTCACTTCTGGACTCAAAACCACAAAATAGACACCAATATCAAGTTGCTGAAACCAGCCCAAAAAACCAAATAACTTGAAATATGGGAAAAGATATACATAAAGAAATTTGAAAATCACGTCATGAACTTCGATTTGCCAGAAGCAGACAACCATTTTATTCATCCACAGGCCACCATAGGATACCTCAGACTTACAACAGAATGACTCGAGAGTTGATCTGGCAGTCAACAGACAGCTGATGTGAGCTCATGCTCACGATACATGTTCTATATAAGAAATAGGTGAGTGAAGCTATAAGAGTGTTCAAGTTGACTCCACTTTCATTAAATAGAATACTTAATTTATAACTGGTGACTCTGTTCAGCATCGTTAAGGCGCACAGGATAATGGAACTTCCTTAGAGACAGGATAGGACACAGTTATTATTTTACAAATTTTGGATTACAACATGGTGGTGTTTTAGTAAACCTAGATTCTTAATATAATAATAAGTATTGGTGACCAATCTTCACTTATCTTATACAATAAATCAACAACAGGACATGTTTCAAAATCTCTTGATTTCATCGTCAGCTTCATTGTCCAAAGAAATGGTGCTTTAAAAACTTTAAATTTACAAGATAAAGCTATAAAGTTCACATTAGAAATTGAAAATAATGGTTACTTCCATTTCCTGGATTTAAAGATAATTAAAAATAACAATAAATTTAATTTTGTTATTTATAGAAAATCAACTCATACTGATAATTACATAAATAAAAGTTTTAACCCTTTCCCACATAAATTTGCTGTTTTTAATAGTTTAATTTATAGGTTAATAAATATTCCCCTCAATAAGATGAATTCAATAAAGAGTATAAGCATATAATTAACACTGCTTTAATTAATGGTTTTAATGTTGACTTTATAAATAAAAAAATTTAGAAATTTAAATTTCAGAAAGCTATTAAAGATGTTTCCACTCTTAAAAAATAAAAGATGATAATGTTTTTAAAAAATTTACTTATCATCCGTGGGCAAATAAAAATTTTACAAAAAATTTTTTAAGATCATGATGTAATTGTAGTCCCTCAAAATAAATACATTAAAAATTTGCTAGGTTTCTCTAAAAAAGATAAAATTTCAAAAAATAAAAAGTCTGGTATTTATCAATTGAGCTTTGTGACCAAATTTGTATTGGAAACCAGAGTAAAAGAACATTTTAGAAATATTAAATACAAACAAACTGATAAATCAGCTGTAGCAGAGCATTTTTGGTCATTTAATCATGAAATAAATCCTGAAGTTAAATTAATAAAACATTTAAATGGACCCATAGATTTAATGGTGTGGGAGAAAATATTTATTTTAAAGAATAAAGAACGTGTAATGAATTTTGAAATTCTGCTGAATGATTCTGTTAACAAATTTGTTTTACTTCCAATAGATGGTATTACCGTAGCTAACATTCCATCACCTAGCGGCAGTAACTGCAACAACGTAGCTAAACAACAAGAGAAAAAACGAAGCTGACGAAATCAAGAGATTTCAAAACATGTCCTTTTGTTGATTTATTGTATAGGATAAGTGAAGAATGGTCACGAATAGTTTTTATATTAATTTGCATTTACTTCACTGTTAATAGCTTCATTTTTACGTTTTTTAAACCAAGATTCTTATTCTCCCATGTAAATTACTTGTTAGGTGCCCACAGTTCTCTCTAAATTTCTAATTCTTAAATTACATTTGACAACGTTTATTTCATTAGATGATATCTTGCACACAAATATGGAAAATTACATTTCACGATTTCAGGGATATGTGCAAAAAGGAGAGGTAAGAAGGTTGGAGGCATAAATACCTACTGCTTACAAAATCATATATGTATAGCGTGTAAAGCTTATTCGTTTGTGAAAAATGCAGAATGAACTAGGAATCTTGTGATGTAGATAATTTTGAAGTATTTTATACAGTAGAGCATGAAGTTTTATAAAATCTTGAAATGGGTCGAATATTTAAACACAATGAACTCCACTTGCATTTTGTAATTACAAGACCAGTTTCAGGGAGCATCCTCCCTATCCTCAGTTGCTGAATCGACTGAAGCTCCCATGTCGTGCTGGGTTCCATCAGTGGGTGTAATGTTACCTATCTTCTCTGCCAAGCGAATGACGTTATCTACTTCCAGAATCTCAAAATTCATAAGATCTTTTGTTTTTAGTAATGAAAATATTCTTCCATGTCTCTAATTCAATTGATTGAATTGGTTTTTTAACATGTTTAAACAATTTAACCTTGTGATTTTGCCATCCAAAAGTGAGGAGCCACAGCTGATTTGTCGGTATATTTAAATTTGTAATTTCTCATGTGTTCCTTCCTTCTAATATCCAAACTTCTCATCATCTTTCCAATGTGTATTTTATCAACTCCTGGCAATTTAATCTGGTAGATCCCTGATAATTTTATCTTCGGTGTAACTTCTTTCAGTGGGTGACTTAATAAATTTCTAATATTGTATTTATTTTATGGCACCAATTCAATATCCAGTTCTTTAAATTTTTTTTAAATTTCCAAAAATATTTTGGGTGAAATGTAAATTTAATCTGTTTGATTCACAGATTAATTAACATTCATTTAACGGAAATAGAATATGAACAGGAATACACACATATATAAGAAGTAGCAAAGTTGAATAAGTTTAACCCAAATTTCTTAGATAGATTAATTGAGAAACACAAAAGGCAGAAAAAGATATCACCACTTTAGAAAAATTGAACAAATCCACAATGGAGCACTGTAAATAGACATTTCCCCCAAATGTAATGGAAATTTAAAATTTTTTTTAAAGAACTGGATATTGAATTGGTGCCACAAAATAAATACAATATTAGAAATTTATTAAGTCACCCACTGAAAGATGTTACACCGAATATAAAATCATCAGGGATCTACCAGATTAAATTGCCAGGAGTTGATAAAATATACATCGGAAAGATGATGAGAAGTTTGGATACTAGAAGAAAAGAACACATGAGAAATTTAACATTTAAATATACTGACAAATTAGCTGTAGTTCATCACTTTTGAATGGCAAAATCACAATATTGAACCCAAGGTTAAATTGTTAAAACATACGAGGGTAATCCCAAAAGTAAGGTCTCCAATTTTTATTAAAATACAAAGAAACTTTTATTGACAACAAATGGTACATAGCTTTGAAGCTTTAACATTTGTCTATTTTTCCACATAATCGCCATTTTGGTCGATGCATTTTTGTAGATGCTGTAGCAGTTTTTGTATGCCCATGTCATACCAGCTTGCTGCCATACTCTTGAAAAAGTGATGGACCTCATTTTTCACTTCATCACCGAAGCGCCTTCCAGCCAAGTGTTCTTTCAACTTGGGAAACAAGCGGTAGTCACTGGGTGCTAAGTCCGGACTATAGGGTGGATGGGTGATGGTTTCCCATCCAAACTGTTGCAGAAGATTCATGGTTTGACGGGCGGTGTGGGGGCGAGCATTGTCATGGCGAAGGCTTATGCCCTTGCTCAACATTCCTCTTCTACGGTTCTGAATTGCCCGTCTGAGTTTTTTTAATGTCTGACATACCTGTCGGCATTTATTGTCATCCCAGGATCCATAAAGTCGACCAACAATATCCCCTTTCGATCCCAAAACACAGTTTTCATGACTTTACTGGCAGACTGTGTTCTCTTGAATTTTCGCAGCTTGAGTGAACCGGAATGTCATCACTCACGTGATTATTGTTAGGTCTCAGGTGTGAAGTGGAAAGCTCAGATTTCATCACCCGTGACTATTGAATCCAAAAGGTTGTCCTTTTCATTTGCATAGCGTTGAAGAAATTGGCGGGAAGTTTCAGCGCGTTGCCTTTTGTGATCTTCTGTCAGCATTCTTGGGACACATCTTGCGCACACCTTCCGAAATTTCAACTCTTCGATCAAAGTCCAATGAACAGTGCTTCGAGAAATCTCAGGAACAACAATGCAGAGCTCATCGAGAGTGATCCGCTGATCTTGAAGCATGATTTGTTCAACCTTTGCGATTGTTCCGTCCGAAATGGACGGTCACCCGCTTCTTTCCTCCTCATGAATTTCCGTGCGACCATTTGCAAATTCTCTACACCACTTGCGGACATTTGTGACATCCATACAAGACTCTCCATACACTTCCATCAACTGTCGATGAATTTCGACAGGTTTAACCCCTTTTGCACTCAAAAAACGAATAACTGCGCGAACTTTGCACCTGGCGGTAGTGGCTAACAGGAGCTCCATTATAACTGGCTGCCAAGCCAAGACTGGGGGCGCTAAGGGATGTGCGGTGGTTTCTAAAGAGTGGAGGGAGGGAGGAAAAAAGCAGTATGGCCAACATCCACACAAACAGTTTCCCTGCGATCCCAGCGCTTTGGAGACCTTACTTTTGGGATTACCCTCGTATTAAAAAACCAATTGAATTGGAGACTTGGGAGAATATTTTCATTACTAAAAACAAAATATCTTATGAATTTTGAGATTCTGGAAGTAGATAACGTCATTTGCTTGGCAGAGAAGATAGGTAACATTACACCCACTGATGGAACCCAGCACGACATGGGGGCTTCAGTCGATTCAGCAACTGAGGATAGGGAGGTTGCTCCCTGAAACTGGTCTTGTAATTACAAAATGCAAGGGGAGCCCTTTGGATTACACTCAGAAGTTTTGTTCCCAAAGGTCCAAAAACATCCAGAAATGCACTAAAGCAACTGCTCTTGAAGGTTCCCAATGTTCAGGAGGATATAAGATACATAGCAACAATCCATTTAGTTTATTTCACTTCTGTTAGAGATAGAAGAGTTTTGCACAGAATGTAATTGGCAAGCTAGTATCTAAGTTAAGTTTATAAAAATATATTTTGTTGCCCTATCAAAATGAAAGTTTTCAAAACTTGAATTATCTCTTATTTGACAAAACACCATTCGTTTTCATGCATACTTATTTTCTTCTCTTTTCTTCATCCTACCTTAAAACAAATGAAGTAAGCCATGGTAGAAATCCACTGTAGTACAATACAAAGAAAAGTATGTTATTGTTGAAAATAAATGAAGGAGCTGTTTTTAAAAACTTTTTTATTAAAGATTTGACCTCTGCCATGTCTTAGTGTCTCTGTTCAAAGCTTAGTTTAATTCAAACAACATAGATTGATATGAAGTATAGATACATATACAGTTATCTTTATATATACATGCTATTAAACTGCTTTTTGTTGGCAGGTAGTGCCTCACACAGCTTACAAATCTCGCCTAGATTTTGATATGGCTGTACATGCAGAGCTGGTAAATGCTGGAGTAGAAATTGTTTGTTTAGCAGGCTTCATGAGAATTCTTACTGGTGAATTTGTCAGGCTGTGGAGAGGTCACCTGATCAATATCCACCCAGCCCTTCTCCCACTCTTCAAAGGAACACATGCTCATCGACAGGCTCTAGAGGCTGCGGTCAGAGTAACTGGTTGCACTGCTCACTTTGTAGAAGTAAGTAAATAATTATGTTTTAGTACACTGTATGATTTGTAAGCAATGTATCTTCTATTTGAGTTCTTAGGTGCAGTAGAACCTTGATTATCTGTACCACTGTGTTAACCTTCAGCTCATTAATAATCATCATCATCATCATCATCATCATTTCTCTCTCTTTTCTGGAATGAAAATTCCTTCCCTGTATGTGGCAAAATTAACTTGTTTTGGAACAAATGTCATATTACATCACTTCCTATGCGAGTACAGCAACAATTATACACGGCAACATACTACTCGTATGTTCAATGGTGAATTCAAATCGATTTGAGAACACACTCCATACTGAATGCAATCCACATTTCCATGTTAAATTCATTACGTGCTGAGATCAATTTGAACACACAAACTGGACTACTCTGGCAAAGGGCGGACCTGTTAAACATTAGTGTTAGTTTTTTATTCTATATGTTTTAGGTGAATATTTTGTGGTTTAGTGTACTGTGGTTTTCGTAAAGATATGCAATGTTAAATGAAAATGGTAAAAAGTAGCGCTGTTGTGTCTATTATTGCACCAGTTTCTGACAGATTTATTGCTCCTTCACGAAAAGTTGTAGCATGAATGACGGGCACAACTAAAGAAAATGGTAATTTTCTTATGAAAATAAACTTGTATATCACAACACTGCTTCAGAAAAAACTGGCAGAATGTAGGTCTGTATGATGGGTTAAAGGAGGAAGATTGCCTAGAAAATTTCTGAATGAACCACACCACCTTTAAATTGTATTCCAGAAACCATATTTAAAGCACAGCAAAAATTTTTAAGAGTTTCAGTACTGTAGAAAAAAGAAAAGATGAGCGGTCAGCACATTACAATGAGTAGAACAGTTTCTAAGAGGATTGAATCTAAGATTCAGTTTGATCTTGAGTCCGCGTTTCCATGCAGTATTCAATACAGAATGAACATGTATGTACTCTAGTCAAGAGGTTGTTCTAATGCCTTCAGCTGTGTATAACTTAAGTTTTAGTTTTAGATCAGAAAATGGTCATGCAATCAGATAGTAGTGATCATAATGCATTGTTGCATCATTTTTCTTAACCGTCAATCCCACCCCCTCTAATATGAAATTCATTCCTGTATTGAGTCTTTTAATCAATATTTTGCCCCCAAAATGCATTTATAGTGGTGTAACATATAATCCAGGCTGCAAGGTTTAATATGAGTTAAGCTTCACCATGATAGGTATACAATAAGCAAAGCTAGTTACATTGAGAAAAAATTTACCAAATCTGTACTTCAGGAGGCAGTAAAGTAAAGTAAGAAAATTGAAATCTTTTTTCTTTTTACTCATTTTCAAATTTATGAATATTTATGCCTACAAACATCTTTCATAGGACAGTAGTGTTCAATGCAGAGTGTCAACTTATTTTCAATGATTCAAATTCATAACTGTTTCATGATCTCATTGGTTAATTGATGACAGTCCAACAATATGCACAGCACAGTAACATCTCTCCAGACTCAAAATCCAGCACACAAAAACTTGTTTATCTGAACTATGTGGGATCAGAGGTAATCCAGATTAATGAAGATCTGGATAATTCAGAAGCTTCAGAGACTATTGTTGAATACAATTTTACCACTTAATTCAGTAGCTGTTGTTAAATAAATTCATTAATACTGTCAGTTCAGTTATGCTAGCATGCACCAAGCCAACTAACTTACCCTTATACGCTTATAAAATGTTTCTGCCCAAATATTACCTATCTTGATGCCTGAATAAGAATTTTTTAATGCTTTTACTTACTTCAGTGAACCTAGTATTTGTGTCCAAAGCCTGATGAAGTACAAATTTCTGTGCCCCTCAGGGAACGTATAGTGTACATCAATTTAAGGCATATCTACATTTTTACAAATTTGAAAAAACAAGGAAAAGCATCTTTTAGATCACTAATAGCAGCACCTTTTTGAATGGAAAACAATATTACCAGTAAAAAAAAAACAAAGTTCTTGGAACATAGGAGGGTCATTCCATAAGTTCTGGCAACTATGGGATAACGTTCAATAATGCGACAACAGGGGAAATCCACGCTGTGCATTGCACCATGAAGGCAGTGTGCAGCTCAACACCAACATAAAATAGGGTTTGAGGACAGGAGTTAATGGCACAGGAACTCTGTGCGAATTAATTGTGCACAAGTACAAATGGAACAAACATCAATCAATCAACATTTCAATGCACTGGCTGTCCTTCAAAATAATCCTTCAGGACATCCACTCAGTGTTGCCAATGATAGGGAAGGTGGCTTCCATGTGTGCCATTGTTGCCGGTATGCTATTAGGATATCCGCCCTGTTTGCAAAGTGCCACCCACACAATGGTTTCTTAATTTTGGGAATGAGGTCAAAGTTGCTGGGTTGGGTGAATAAGGTGGGATTTCCCACTCCCACCACTGTACACACGTCTTGATGACATCGGTAGTGTGGGCTGTAGTGTTATCATGGAATATGAGTGCATTATCCAACAGTGCTGGACTTTTCACTGCAGTGTACAGCAGAAAGTTGCAGTAGTATTGGGCATTGATGGTGTTGCCTTCACGAACAGGGTGACACTCCCGAATACCATAGTTGACATATGCCAGAATGAGCATGACCTTCGTGGGTGATGGATTCTGTCACACCTTGTGACGTCATGGTGTAACGCCATTCAGCGGATTGGGTCTTCAATTCTGGTTCATACACTCATGCCCAGGTTCCATCATAGCAATAATGCGATTGAGCATGTCATTCCCTTCCCATGCAAATCGCTCCGTTGATACGACTGGTCTCATATATTGCTTCCACTTCTCCACCTCTGTTAATTGATGTGGTACCCAATTGAAACATTCTTGCGCACCTTTAAGTCCTGTCGTAAAATGCGGAAGACCATTGCCCTCGACATACCCGCATGTGTCATTAATTCCTCCACAGTTCAGTGTTGGTCTTTTGTTAAATACTGTTCAATAACAGCCACAGACATGTCAGTATAGGCAGATGTGGGGTGCCCACTTTGCAGTAAGTCTTTAATTGCTGCACACCCCTGTTGGCACACCTCCACCCAACGTGCATGTGTGATAGGGCAATACCCTACCTCCCAAAGCTTCTCGTAGGTCCGCATGACACTGAGTAGCATTTCAGCCACCGAGCACAGCAATTTTCACGTATGATTGCTATTCCAATCTCATACATCCATCCTTCCTATAGCATGGCCAAGCTCAAACTGAATGTGCTCAGTGCTGGTACCTAGCCATCCTTGCTTAGTCGCCATCTGTCAGTTGAATTCAGTACGGTTTTCCGCAGGGTTTTTAATGCACATACAGGCAGCACAGTAATGCCACATGATTGAAAGATATCACATTGTTGCCAAGGCTTGTGGAATGATCCTCATATAAACTAACAATGTAGGAAAATATTTATGAAATCAAGAACAGAGACCATTTAATGAATTTCAACAGTGATCATGGACAACCCCAGTCAATTCAGCCCAATAACATCCATCCATGCACACATAGTGAGAAAAATCAGAGAAAAGCTGATATTTAAAGTGATACAATGGACACAAAGGTGCTCATATAAAAGCATGCAACATGTTTTAAAAATGCAATGAAATAGTCCAAAACAAACATGTACACATTATGATGCTAACATAAGGTTGCTTTGGGGAGCCTTAATTCAGGAGCATTTTTTAAAACTCAATAAATGCAACTTTTTTCAAAACTGAGTTATACATCGTAACGATATAATTTTGAACTCCTACATAATCCTGTGAATCAGGTTTTAGCAAAAGTCTATGAATATCATGTATATCAACAGACCAGTTCATGGGATTTTAGCAAAAACCAATATATGCACTTTTGAGAGTTAAAGCAAAACTCGAAAATGCAATAAATTTTTCTTTACTTTCATTTCAATTGAGCAGATGGCAATAATAGAAGTATGCTATTGCAGGCTATGTTGCTCATTATTGTAACAATATTTGTTCTTTATTGGCTGTTTATAATCCCCCAACCAGACTTAATTGTCGTCAGCGTATTTCCAGTTTACTTTTAGAGAAGTTATCAACTGTGCAGTCATGTTTGAGTAAAGAACAGTAATTCTAGTTAAATCAGAATGGATGGTGATTCTAGTGACTCTAAATATGGTATACAGGTAAAAGAATCTTCAGGTGGCAGAAGATCTAGAGACAAGAAGGGTATCGCCCTGCTTGAAAAGCAAAACAATAGAGGTATAAACAACCCTAATATTAAATGCAATATGAACTTGCAGTTTCACCTTCAAATGCAAAAGCTAAAGGGAAGAAACAATACAAAGCTGCTGAACTATGCTACAAAGATATCATCATGTGACATCTTTAAATAAGACAGACCAAGATAAATTTCTCTTAAAGTTTGACTATTACTTCACCTAAGCGCAGAGTAGTGAACAATGAGAAAGCAAAAAGAAAGAAAACGGTTTCAGTAAAATATAGCATTAAGAAGAAAAGCAGCGAGGTAGTGCCTGTCTGTGCTGTTACTTTTCAAGGAATTTCTGGTATGTCAAAAGATAGATTATCCTATCTAGCAAGCAGGTTTCATGAAGAAGGGAATTTGCCAAAGGAAAAGAGGCAGAGATAAGACAGGACAGGATTATAATTATTGGTATTAAGAACGACATGAAGAAATAAAATGTAGGGAGAGTCATCATGGCAGGGGTAAGTCTAAGAGGGGTTATTTACCCTCAGAACTCACAGTCAATAAGATGTGGAAAAGATTCTGCGAAGAAAGGAGAGATTTTGGACTCAAGCAATGCTCTTTATCAAAATACAAGAACATATTTTATAAATATTTCATTCTACCATTTCGGACCCCCCACACTGATACATGCTGCACTTGTAAGGTTGGTGTCATGAAATTAAAATTAGAGAAGTGTTTGGAGAAGAAAAATGAATTAAGAGCTAGTCACAAATTGCACAAACTTTGTAAAAATTCAGTTTTATAGAATAATGAAAGAAGAAAATGCAGGTGTCATTAAGAATGTCTTTGATATGCAGCAAATTCAGCCACTTCCAAAACTGTCAGCGAAATTTTCTATGCTAGGCAAGTATGGTTATACAATCTATGCATCATGATCCATGCTAATGAGCAAGGAAAATATTGCTTTCTATATGTGGCTAGAAACAGAATCTTCAAGAGGATGCAACCAGGTTGCATTGGCTTTGCTGGACTTTCTTTTTGACTTAGAGAAGAAACTGCCAAGTTATGGTCCCACCACTATACATCTATTCTCTGACTCCTGTAGCAGTCAAAGTAAAAATAGTTGAACGATGGTGACACTTATTAGCATTTTTGGAAAAAGAATTGAAGATTCAAGAATATTTTTCATTTCTTTCCAATCCAGGGACGTAGCTATATGGCTCCAAACTTTGTTTTTGGTAGAATTGAGAAATCGTACAGAAAAAACGAAAGCATCTTGTCTCCTAAAGAATATTATGACATCTTAAAAGAGCACGGCCCTGAAAGTACTCAACAAAGACTGGGAAATTAAAAACCTAAAGGATAGTGCAAAAGAAGTACTAAAACCTAGGTTACTATTAAAAATCAATAGTAGTGTGTCATCGCATACAAGAAAGAACAATGTTAATTTAAGATAAAGAGAGTTGAGGGTTGTTACACTACATCACTAAAATATTCTTACTTGAACACATTTCGGGAGACGGCTTGTTCCCATCGTCAGCATATTCTCAACTATGGGAACTCGATGGGAACAAGCCGTCTCCCAAAACGCGTTCAAGTAAGAATATTTTAGTGATGTAGTGTAACAACCCTCAACTCTCTTTATCTTAAATTATGACACGTCACTGTTACTAGCTTCTAAATCTTCAAAATTAGTCAACAATGTTAATGTATCAGTTGAAGGCACATACTTCAGAGATTCTGTTGAACAAGTTCTTAGGAAAAACCATCCCATACAGCACTGATCATCTATTGTTCTACTAAAGCAAAAATGGTTAGCAAAGAAAAGGAGGAGGATGTTTCTGCACTATTAAAGTATTTTGAAGTTCCAGATGATGCAAAGATGTCCTAGGGCACAATTACAAATCGGACCTTGTCTCGGTATTAGGCTAAGAATGCTCAATATCCTATAAATGATACATGACTTTAGTAGCTTAAATTATTGTTCTTTGTGCACTGGTTCTTGCTGGTTAACATATTATTAATTTTGTGTTGTGCTTTTGTTATTGTTATATTTATTCTCAATAAAGTTGACAAAATAAAATTAAAAACCAAATGTTAAATAAATATTTAGTATGTAATAACTGATAGTGCAGCCAATAATAAATTGTAAAACTTATGTATGCATAGGAATTATTGTAATAACAAATAAATAATTGCATAAAAATGGAGAACAAAAATTAAACTGTAACACACAATTAGAACAATTGCTTCTCTTACATAAACATGCATTTATCAGCTTTTGAAAAAATCTGAATAAATAATCCTATAATCCTACATAGTGCAAAATTTGTTTCAGTTTATCTTACTAGCACATTTTATTTAAAACAATAAGATCTAATGCTGGAGAAAATATTAAATTCTTCTAATGTTTCTCTCTAGGTGAAAATAAAAAAATGCATTTCCTGAAAAATTCAGTATTCTGCATTTATCAAGTTTTGAAAAAATGCTCCTCAATTGGTAGATATAGCCTTACATTACTAAGCATGAACAAATGGGTTGGTAAATGTTAAATTATAACTTTCCTGACATTTGTGTATTTGCAGGAGGATGTTGATGCTGGGGCTATCCTGGTTCAGGAAGCAGTACAAATAGAATTAGATGACACTGAAGAATCTCTCACAGAAAGAGTAAAGCAGATTGAACATAAGGTGTTTCCAAAAGCTCTCAAACTTGTTGCAACTGGTAAAGCATATCTTGATAGCAATGGAAAGCTTGTTTGGAAACATTAAAATTCCATCATTAAAATGAATCACTAGTATCATATTGCTAGATGCTGCATTTTTTTTATTGCTCTTTCAGGTAACTAAGGCTTATTTTTAACAAAGCTTGCTTTACAACTTTTGCATAAAATATATTCTTTGTTTAAGAATTCTGAGAAAAAAAGAAGAAAAAGAAAGTTAAAAAGACTGATTGTAATGATTAAGAATGCAGTAAATTAAAAATGGTTTTGAAGTTTCCAAACTTTAAATGAAGTTTGTATACTGCGTTAATTGCTCAAGCACCTAAGCCATAAGATAATCAAAATCATATGGCAATGCAAACGTCAGTTTGAATGGAAGATATAATGTTAGTCAATGTACCTATCCTTGAGACTTGGCATGGGGAGTGAGAATGAACATCTTTAAGAATACATCCTAATAGGAGATTCAAGAACCAGCTGGATCATGCTTATACCAACCATGGACCACATGGCTGCATGCTCGTTAGCTAACTTGTTCATTTGACATCATTACATAATCATGGTTGATTAAAGGAGAACATCATTATGTCTGTTGTATTATAAATTAATTTTTGCCGCTATACCCATGTTTATACAGGTTTTCGGCAAAAATGCTTTAAAAGAATTTTAACAAGTTTGTGGCATTTTGTTGCAAATAGCTTTTAAATATCATACTAACTTTATTTTTAATAATTTTTCAGTTTTATGTTAACACAATAGTGTTGCTGAAAGGAACAAATTCTCTTCTAATGCTTCAGAGAGAAATTGCAACACTGCCCTTCCAATGAAAGTTGTTAGGTTAGACACAGCTTTCTTGATACTGTTGCCATAGATCTATTAGCGTGAAAGTTTACTACCATATATCATGAACATTAACTCACCTACGCAATGGCATCTTAAGTATGAAACAGTCCAAATCTTTCTCTCCTCCTCTACAACACATCCTCAGAACTGTACATTACTTACTACATTGTGAGAAACTCAACTCCTGAATCATCCATCCAAATTTGACTTGACAGTAAAGTCTGAATAAATCTGTTCATCATGGTTAGTAGGTATGGCAGATTTGCCTTTTAATATTTGTATTGCAATACTGTACTTCTGAGAACGTTTTTCAGTAAGGTGAAATTGATATTTGAAAGTGCTTGATATTTGGTGCACAGATATGTCTAATAGAAGTTAATGGTACTTTATTATTACCATTGTTAGTGTAATATTGCAAGGACTAGGATTTATATTCAGAAAACAAAAACTGAAATATGAAAAAACTAATCGGAAATTGGGAAAATACATCATCCAATCAATATATACAAGTATTAGAGAAAATTTGTATGTGTGGGTGTGTATATGTAGGATAATCTCAAAAACCACTCAAACAATTTTGTGATTTTTGACAAAACTGGGTACATTGGGATTCTAGAAACTGACAAAAAAAAGCTACTCTTTCATTCAATCCCTTATGTCAACCTCTAACATACAAATCAACATCTCTAGCCTATTTAGATGAAACTTTGTATGAGGACCAAACGAAAATTATAAGCCACCTTACAACTCTAAAAAGCTATCCCTACCATCTTTTCAACCCCTTATGTAGAAATCTGCACTGTTTAAACCATATGGTCAAAATATTTTACTATTATATAATAGGAGTTGGCAAAAATTATAGGTTACATTACAACTTTAAAAACTGCTAATCCTTATTTTGAATTATATGATATCTTTCTTTATTGAGTGTTGAGCTACTACAATACATTTGGGCATGATCAGCATCGAGCCCTGGCTCCTTTTGCCGATCATACCCAAGCTTCCACATTTACAAAGCATGTGTGTTGAGTTAGATTCATATCGCTAACGTTTTTCATTTAAATTCACTATCTGCTTAGTGTTCTTCTCCCCTTCCCATCTCTTTCCCTTGCTTCCTCCGTCGTCTTTAAAAATCCACTATCAGTGGGAAATGGGAACTATTACATGCCATTTAGAGAACGCTTATTTGTACCCCGTACTGATCGTCCGTAACAACACTTGCTCGTTCATACTAAGAAATGTACCTCTTTCTCCTAACCCTCTCCGTGTTTACCGTCCTTTATATCTAAATCATTCACTTCACGATTTCATATAAATCTATCACTTTGAATTATATAGTACTCAAAACTTTTAAAAGCTACACT
Source organism: Deroplatys truncata (assembly GCA_030765065.1). Classification (NCBI taxonomy): domain Eukaryota; kingdom Metazoa; phylum Arthropoda; class Insecta; order Mantodea; family Mantidae; genus Deroplatys; species Deroplatys truncata. The sequence goes on along the minus strand of CM060978.1, from coordinate 143,658,675 downwards.
TACTTTATTGTCAATCCCTTATAGATAAAACTATACTGCTTGGTCAAATAGGGCACAACTTTGTACACTTGGACTACAGGACATGGTAAAAATTATAGGATACCATACAACTTCAAAAAGCTACCTCTTATGTACAAATTGTCACTATTGTGACTATTGTCAACATTTAGACACTTACACTTCAGGTAAAAGTACAAATTACAGAGTACTTAAGATTTTCAAAAATCACCTCATATTATTATTTTCAACCCCATACTTATAGAATTTACCAATGCAATGCCTGGTAAGACAGCTAGTAATCATACAATGAGAGAAAATTGCTAACATTAGAAATCAATCAACCAGTATTGTATAATTAACAACTCGGAATATTATTTTCTTGATGGTCAAAAACTATGCATCTTTTCCAAAGTGGTTAACTTGGTGACCCGAGAGTGGGGAATCTTCATATTTCGTTGTACATGTTAAGGGTCTCTGTATTATGGAAAACTTTGTACGTTTATGTTATTAAATAACTATGTGATCAAAGAAGATAGATACAAAGGATTATATACTATGATTATCTAGAAACTTACTCAACCATTCTGACTGATGATTATTCCACTGTCAAGGAGTATGTATAGACTATGCAGCATTTCCAGAACTTGGAAATTGTTGGGGGGAGGTTAAGCAATGCTGCTGGTGTTTCACATACTTTTGCTTTAATATCAAAGGATTTTCATCCTTTATTAGGAATAGCAGGGGCTGTAGAAAATTACAATTATAAGGTACAAAGGGGAGGATTCACCATAAAAAAAACTCCTATATCATTGCACAGTAATTTCATAAAGTATGGGAGGAGATAAATTAAATTAATCAATTTGTCATTCGAGGTTAAGAAACTATCCGTGCATCATTGGGTAGTCAGCTAATGTTTTATAAAGCCATGTAAAGAGGTTTTTAATAAGTGAATCAATAGTTAACATGTGGGGTATCAAAACATAACATGCTCAACCCTTTTATGGACTACTTGTGTTTTGATACTGATTTCCCCTATTTTGTTAATTGATATGTAATAGTTTCTTTCAAATAGCAGTCCTTCACATTTTAAAATACGATTGCCATACTTTGAAATGCCAAAATGTTGATACCTAATTGATTTTAAGCACTAACTTTTGATTCACAAATGCAACTTTTGGTTTTTTAATTTCAAATTTACTTAATAACATGAAAAAAAATTGCAATGCTTGAACTAAACAAAAGTATTTACATTCTTCACTGTATCACTTTGGCACTGACTTTGCCCATTCATGCATATTTTTCACTACATCTAATCATTTTTACAATTCCTTCTTAATACATATAGTCAAACTTATCTTTATATTGAAATGTCTGAAATTAAATTTAATCACAGCAACAGCAAGTTCTTTCACTGAATCAATGGCAAATCTGTTTCTTTCCTTGGTCAACTGTGCTTATATTAATGAAAAGAGACTTTCAACATTGGCATTATGAGCTAGCAAAAAGAAACTATACCAGCATTTTTTGCTTCGCTGTCTTATGAACCAACAATTTTTTTTTCAAATTGGAGATCTGTTTGCAATATTTACTGCCATCAATCTTTGCTCCTTGCTCCATCAAAAACCACATGCAGTTTACTACACCTTCCCAAGAGATTGATTAAAGACCTCTTCAAGTTAGCAAATACATTATTTCCATTATTTCTTGCAATACCCACAAACAGTATTGCAATTACCACCTCCAAAAGAAATAAATTTATTTTCAAGCCCCAGATAATTCACTGATATAGGTGGAAACAGTTTCTGCCATTTCGTTTGGTTTACTTTCTACATTGACCACTTTAATTCTCAATTTTGTAATCAAAGTAGTAAATCAGAATTGGAAATACTTTCACACTCCTGTACTTACCAGCATATATAAAAATGCATATAAAGAGTATATCTGTGGGGATTTATTTGTACTTTCTATTGAATGTGTAACTAGCACAGAATTCACAGTAGTTTATGGTTTTTTTGTGATCTGATAACACTTTGCAATTTTAGAATCTGGAAACATTTTTTATAGCAGTCCTAGTATGCAGTCATTTTAATTATAACTATTGTGATGTGCAACAGTGTGGAATGCAAGGCAACCTTGTGTTCGGGATTGGCTTGATGAAATAACTAATTAATTTTCTCTATGAACTTGCCCCCTTAGCACACAAGAGTACTTCCTTTTAATACCTTGCAGATTATCTGGAATAGATGAGCCAAAACTTAAAATCAGAATGTTATCAGTACCATGGTATCAATTGTAGCATTATTTAACCGAAGTTCTTGAAACATGTATTGAATACCTTATTAATGCTAATGTTGTGTTGTATGAAATGCTGTGAAAGCTACTGTTCTCCTTACCTGATAAGCTGTAATCCCAAACACAATTTTAAGATATAAACAATCAAGATGTGTCTCGATTAAAACATGTATTATTAATACTAATACACATTCAAAGATCACACAGTAGCAAAAGAAACTCAGAAGTCAGAAAGAATAATTTACATTCCAGATATCAGTTGATCTCAACTTAAATTGATGAGCTGCAGCATCAAGTCAGTTGTTGAATCAGTTATTAGGTTAGCCAACTCTTATGTTTGTAATTGAACATTGTTACCAATACATAGGGATACGTATGTTTTTTAAGAAAATACAGACAAAACAGGAAATTTCAGAAAGTATACGCAAATGGATATTTTTATTTTCAAAATGTGGCCATGTCCACATAAATGCTGATGTATGGTAACCCTATTTTAAAATAGCTTCATAGTACAGTGTTTGATTCAAAAAGATCAGTTTTTAAATGAATGGAACATTTTTTTAGCAAACAATCTTTCATTTGGTAGCCAAGCAAGAATGAAGTGCTGTAACGTTGATATTGCCACCTCTCTTGTGTATGCATTATAGTAAGACAGCATGTCAAAAATCTAGTAGGAATCATTGGATGTGGTTATAAAATCCCCCTATAATACTTCACTGTATTGCATTGAACATTTAGCTGGGAGAAAGCATGAGACATTGCTGCATAGCTAAACAGCATATGACATACTGCATAGTTGTGATACAGAGATAAACACAAGGTGACAAACAGACCATCCTTTTCAAAAAGTATGCATTATACTATTTTTCAAGTAGAAGGGCAGAGGAGGGAGAGGATGGATTATAGGTGATTAAGGGTAGCAAGGGCTGCTCAGCTGAGCCATAAGGCCAGGGTACCAGGCAAAATGAACAGTACAGGTTCGAACATAGCTGGCCAGAAAATTTGTACATAGGTTAAGTTAGTTTACAAGTGAAATATTGTAAAAAAGGATTGTGTATAAAAAGATGTACAAATAAACTTTATGCATTCATTCATTCATTCATACATACATACTATTTTTCAAAAAGTATATATACTGCTTAGTTTTCTTCAAGGGCTAAAATAAATACAAATTTGATTTCATGGATTGAATAATGTGTATGATATGCGGAAACACTCAAAATATCAAAAGTATACAAATTCATTTTGACCATCAAAGTATGCACAAAAGTTTTTTCATCTTTTCAGATATTTGTTAAAATATGCATTTGCATATAAATCTTGGTCCTAATTATAGCATTCCATTCATGGATTTGATATACTCATTAATATAATGTAGATCTGCATGTTAAATTTTTTTTGTATTTGTTTCCCCAAAAGAAGTGTCATCAGAGCTTTGGAATTTTTTTTTTTTTAATTTGCATAAAATTAAAATAAAATTACACTGTGCAAGACTCAAATAGAAAAGGAAATGTTAAGATAACTAATTATATAAGTGGTCTTTCATTTTTGGGAACTGATTGTGTGTGTTACAGATGTAATGTTGCAAAAGGCAATCTAAAATGAAATATACACAGCACTGCAAGATAAGTAATTTGTTGAAACCAGAGTTTTCTTGTGCATCTGTGTAGGGAGAAAAATATAGACAAAGTAAATTGGTGATGCAAGGCTAAATCAAAACTATGCAGAAGTGAACATACAAGAGTTATTGTTGTAAGAATTTCTGTAAAATTAATTTTCGGATGTGCCATACATACAAGTCATATTAGGTTTAACATTACTACTAGGAAAGTACATTAGGTTTACTTTTTGTAACAAACTTCCAGTGTGCATAAAACACATATGAGAAAAGATCTGTCACTTTTGTAACAAGCTTCTGAAAATATATTTTTGCATAAAGAATAGTGATTTGCTATCCTGTTCTTAATTTTTAACACTTGTCAATATGTTCCTTATGAAATTGCAGTTGAATACTGCTACATTGTTGGTATTCTTAATAGGCTTCTGATGGCATTCCTGTGATGATGTAATAGCATTGCTGCCAGTGGACTAAGACCACAGGATTCAATCATTCCAAGAAGTAAGAGTGGTGCACCATTCAAGATGACTTTAGAAGCCTCAGAATTGAAAAATAATGTTTCCTGTCCTGGAATATGGTTTGCTGAGTGTCAAAACTGATCATATAGTATGCATCCAATATTATCCTATACCCATGCTTTCAATGAGCATAGGTAAAAAGTTGAATTAGATATGACAAATTCAAGGTCATGGCTAAGATTTTTACCCTAAACCTTTTGTCGTACCAGGCCTGTGCAATACTGTTGTACTACCATGATTTTGACCCTGAATATGCTTTATCTCTATGACTATCTCATTTATCTGATAATGTACATAATAGATAGTATAATAATCCTGTGGCTCTACAGGCCGAAGGGACGTGGGCCAACCAATCTGACTGATGGCTCACATCCATGTAAGTACAGCAAAGGTGGGTGATGTAACCAGAATCATGCATCCTCCAGCTGGAATGTTGACTTTTGAGGCTGGGATCGCAGCTCCTCAATTTCCTCACAGTGCTGAATGGGCACCAGTCCTATACCAGGGACTTAAAATCTGCACCTCCATGGTTAGGATTGAATCCAGGCACATTTTGTGGCCGGGGACTTGAGCTCCACTCTTTAGCCTACTGTACCAGGTGCAGGACTAATAGATAGTATGCTGACCCAAATGTTCTGCATGAGACCGTGCACTGCATAACTAGTCTGTGAACATTCTAACATTCAAATAATGGTGTAAAGGTGAGTGAAAGATTTCAGCTTTAATAATGACTTGTACAAGTAGAGAGCTTAAATATGTGGCAACCTTGCTACGACACACTTTACTGATATAGGGAACTAAAACTGCTTTGAGGCCTACTGAACAAATACAGAAATAAATAAATAAAAAGAGCATTTTTAGAAAAAGATCTGTGTGGTTGCGAACAGCATAACTCAAAAATGAAATCTTGGATAAATACCAAACTTAATATTTAAAGTTCAGTATCTTCCAGGTCTGCAACATGATTTTCAAGAAAGTTCCTCCATCCTTTACATGGAAAATCATTCATTATTTTTTATTTTCTCAAAAATAACTCTCATGATTTTGACTGAAATGACACATATTTCAGATAATTACATGTAAAATAAAATGAATTTTTTGAGAATAACTTGCAAAGTGCTTTTCATTCTGAATAACTTTTGTACAATTGGCAAACCATAATAAGAGGTAGACAAAATCTTACAACAAAAATGTAATCTCATTCAAGCGCACAACTTATGTCAAAAGAATTTTTTTGTGGCATTAATCATTTCTGAGATATTTCTTGGTATTGGTTTGAGTTTTTTTCAAATATTTAAACTCTTATTCAAGTGATAAGTCGCGCTCTCTCTCCCCCTCCCTCCCTCCCCCTCTCTCCCTCTCTCTCTCTCATGCAAAGAGAATAGAATTTGAAAACCATCATGTAGTAACCCACTTTTAAAAGATTTGACTATCATTGTACAGTGAAACAGCATTTATACGTTTCTCATCTTTACATTTTTCATGCTTGTACACTGTATACTGTGCACATTTTCGATTTTGCATGCAAAGTTACCCCACTTTCACATTTTTACACTATTGTTTTTACTTCCCCACAGTCACAGTTTTTTTTTGTCGCTTTTACACATTATAAAGTCCAAGAAATCATCAGGAAACATTTTGTACATGGTGTGGCCAACATTGTAGACTAGGATACTCTTTATACATACACTACATATAGCATTCCCTGTCATTTTCTTCTAAACATCACTCACTTAAGTGTCAAATGCAGAACTCCCCTTCTCTCTTTCAGTCTCTCACTTGTGTCAAACATGGTACTCATCTCTCTTTTGATCGCTCACTAAAACAACTAAAACATTGAATACAGAACTCGTCTCGCAGAACTCACAGAATAAACAGCACATACAATTGTATATAACAACCACCAGATTAATGCAGTGATAAATAGCTCTCGTTTATATTTGCACGAGCCTTTGAGAAGATTTGGTAGATGTACCGTTGAAGACAGGCCTATAAGCTTCTCCATGCTTTATGATAAGCATACTGGTTGGTTCATTAGCAGAGAGTGCCTCCTTTCTGTAACTGGCTAGTGCGAAGAATGCACCTGCTATCCACTGCATGGAAGGTCAGCTCCATTACATTAAGAACAATAAAAAAGTAACATTTTTAACTAAATAGTCATTTCCCACTGACCAAAGAATTATTCTTACACTGATTATAGAATACAATTGGAAAGTTAAGCCAGTATGAAAAATTAAGCGTCATAGTTGGGAGTGAAACCAACTATGTCATGGCGCTGATAATTATCTACCAACTATTCATACCACATGACATGATGAAGACTTGTATGACTGAGCCAGACAGCTAGAATTCTTGTCTATAAATTGATTGCAACTTTGTAACTAGAAAGATTTAAAGAGCCAAACAACAGAGCGTGGCCAGGCATATCACAAAGAGCAAAGAGAATTGTTAAAAGTCTATCTCTCTATAAACAACAGGAGGGTGCTATAGAAGCACTTCGCTGAATGCTAAAGTAAGTAGCTTTCCAAAACAAATCGGCAACCTACAGAACATTTGGCAATCGTGCAATACTCTGATGCTGACATACACATCCAAGAAATGACTTGCCATAATTTCTAAACAAGCCAATTTCATTGTTTCTCTTAATCAGTTTTATCCTGAAATCCAAAACCTTTTAAAGTTACAAGTGTCACAACCTCCCATGAGTAAAAAGAATAGAACAAAACCTAGTGTGATCAACCATGGTAAAAACTAATAAGTAAGAAAAAAATGCAGCTGGACTGGGGAGAAAGAGTGGGGAAAGGTGGAAAAAGGAACAACATAGGAGAACACAATCAGGAAAAACATCTGGCTACTGCAGTACACTGCAAATGAAAGTCTTGAAGATTATTACGAAGTTCACTTGAAGCTCCCTGTGTAAATAAATAAGGAACAGAGTTCCATGCTCAGGAGCAATAATACATGTCTGCTGTCAATGCACTATATAAAATAAGATAATCGTTGAGAGAAAGTGACATACTGTTCTTGGTAATTACACTGAACTGGTGATTAGAAAAATAGATGCTACCACGAAGCATCCATTCTGGTATGGATACGTAGAGGAGGTAAGCCTGTTTAGTCCTCGAGTACATGGTACAGATATAACCCTCAAATTATAAGGGTCCAAACTTCGCCATTGGTCAAATATACACTGTCGCATACAAACATGTCCAGAGGGAGATCAGCTTCCTCATGCATGTGATGTTGAGATACAGGTTGGCAGCTTCATTCTGTGAGGACATTCATAGGCCCCAACTCTCAAAGAAACATCTGGAGATAAGTGCCCAGTATGTTAGATTGTCAGGAAGGCAGCTTGTAAACTTCATGACCGGAGGGAAACTCAGAAAAAAAAAAACATATTAGAGAAATGTAGTGGGGCCTAAGGTAATACTGAAAAAATCTGATGTGTTTCACTCACATGACTTTCTCTACTCTTGTACAATCTATTTTTACAAATGCCTATTCTCCATATGCTTCATGTTAATCGAGATATCGAGATGTCAATCTTATTGGTAATTTTCTTGTAGATGCAAGGGGAATATGGTAGGTTATAAGCGATAGTCAAATATTTTAACGCTGATTGCTATGTGGCGCATTTCATTCTCTTTGCATGTCCAGGACATAAAAAAAATGAATAACGAATTTGAGAAAAAGTATAAGTATTGAAAAATTTAAGGAAATAACAAGCAATATCTCGAAAACGGTTCACTCAACAAAAGAAATGTATATGACATAAGTTGTGTATTTTAACGCGATCTACATTTTTTGTGTAGTAAAATTCTGTCTATCTCTTACGGTTTACCAGTTATGCAAAAGTCGTTCACAATGAAGAATACTTTTGGAGACATTCCCAGAAAATTCGAGATATACATTTCATTTCTCATGACATTATCTTAAACATATGATATTTTCATCAAAATCGTTAGAGCCATTTTTGAGAAAATTAAAATTTTCGAAAAATGTTCCATGTAAAGGGTAGTCTGGGGTGGGGGGATTTTCTTGAAAACCTTCGTGTCGCATCTCTGGAAGATACTGAACCTAAATACAAGTTTGGTGTTTATCCGACTGTTCGTTTTTGAGTTTTGCTGTTCACAGACACACACACACGGACATGTTTCCAAAAATGCTTTTTTTGGATTCAGTGGGTCTCAAAACATGTATTTCCGGTGAAATCTCGGTATCGAATTTTTGGGTGGAATGCAATACTTCCCCTACTTACTATACGTAGTAGAGAAAGTAAAAAAAAGGTGAAAGCAGGGTGAAAGGTAGGGTCCATAGTACAAGTACAGTGATAAGGGTGGATAGGGCTCAACAAAGCCAAAGGAAAAAAACATAGTAAATAGCTACGATAGTAGAGCTAAGTAGAGACTAGAATTGAAAATCCAAAATAGAACAGAGAAATCCAAAATAGAATATCAGCAAACTGTCGACACAAAATTCTGGGGGGAAAAGTAAAGGTATGTGTGTAAAGTGTCGACCATGATATGGGACTTACGTTCACAAATGTATATGTAATAGTTGCTGAGTCAGCACTGTTTTGGCCTGATATAAGATTTTAGTCTCTAAGAAACCAAAAGTTACAGTGCACTGCTGTGCCAGCAATACGATATATACAAACATAAGAAATCTGAAGCTAGTATACAGAGGGTTAAATAAGTTGCCAATAGAGGTATCCCAATGATTTTAAATGTGTATGTTGATTTAGTCTGACAATAAAATACACTTTATATTTGCCCATATATGCCTCCAAATGCACACTGAACTTCTCTCATTTGTGTATATCCCAGTGAATCTTCGAGGTGGTCATGATTACTCTGAGATGTACCTTGATGGCAACTTGCAGTGTTACAAATACCTTTATTTTCCTGCCTTCTATATTAAATCCCTATGGCGCTACAGGCCATAAAGGGTTCAACCTCTTGGCCACTTACACACAGTAGAGATGGGCAATCACCCAAACAATAAGGGGAGTGATGTGGCAGCATCATGCATCCCCCAGCTAGAAAGCTGGCTCACAAGGCCAGGGCTGCCTCTTATCACAGCTCCTCACTTTCCTCATGATGCTTAGTGAGTACCGGTCCATCTTGGGACTTAAAATACATACCCCCATAATTGTGATTGAACCCAGATGCATTCCGTAGCTGGGAACCAGAGCTCACACAGCACACAACTGTCTTCTATATTAGTTCGTTTATTTTATGTCAAATTTGTTTTGTCTGTTTTCATACTGGCTAGGGCAAGGTTGGAAAGTTAACTCTTATGTGAAAATCTGCAACTGAACTTATAAAATCTTATTCAATCTGCCACAAGTATTCTTAAACATTCAACTAAATATGCAAATCCAGTTGAAATTTTATAATATAGTGGAGAAGGTAGACTAGAGCTCTACACAGATCTGTATTTCAAGTATTGCTATGGATGGTAAACTTTGGTTCAGTTTTTTGTATGTTAATGAAGTAGAAAGTTAATTGTAAACCAATCTGATGCTCAAAAGAGAAAGCAAAAACTTAGCTGATATGAGAAATAGCACTAATCTTGTATAACATTTTGAATCAGTCATTTATTGACAGACAGCAGGACTGTTAGCTTTAGCAAGCATCTCAATTGAGAACAAAATTAAAAATCTTGAATATCTCTTAAATGATAAATACACAGAAAATCTGTATGAGATTTATTTTACACTGACTTGTAGGGTGGTGAAACTGTTCATTCAAAGACATTTTAGTATGAACTAAAAGATAATGCAAAGTTTTGAAAGTAATGCTATGTAATTCTTAAAAAGCAATTATATCTAGGATGAACGGAGCTAGAATATTAACTTTGATCATGGATGTCACTGGATGAAATGTTCAGGTGTGGTTTGTCACTTATAAAAGATAATTTAAGTTTAAGAGATCCAAAACCTTAAAAAATGATGTGTTGCATTCACTTGATTTTTTCTGCTTACTCTTATTATACTAATTTTGTACCTACTTATACTATTGTACAAGAAGGACACAGGAGGTTAAAACACAGTGAGATTTTTAAAAAGCAGATTGCTATATTATGGCCTTGAAATTCTATGCTATTTGCATGACCATGAGAAAAAATGATAGCAACTTACCACTTGAAAAAGTGTAATATTTGAAAATTCACACCAACAACAAAGAATATCTCAGAAGTAATTAAGGCCATAAAAAGATTTATTTGACATAAATTATGTGCTTTAACAAGATCTACATTTTTTTGTGTAGTAAGATTTTGTCTCTTTGATTTACCAATTACACAAAAGTCATTCAGAATAAAGAGGACTTCTTCACAGGCTAAAATCCAAACTAGACATTTTACTTGTCATCTAAATATCTTAAACATAATGAAACATTTTCCATGTAAAGGGTAGTTTGGGATGAAAGTATTTTCTTGGAAATCCTTTGTGTCGATTCCTTGGAAGATGCTGAACTTAATTACCAAGTTGGCATTTAACCAATTTTTCATTTTTGAGTTTTGCTGTTCACAGACACACACATACATGGGCTTTCTTCTGAAAAGGTTTTGTTTTTTTTTAATATGGATTCAGGGATGTAAAATGTGTATTTTCTGTGACATCTTGATATTGAATTTTTGGGTGGAATGGAATGTCATCTACTTTGGGTAAGTAGCAGAGAAAATAAAAGATCCACGGGAGTGTGTAACTGCCATAAGTGGCCTATTATAGGAAAATCTTAGCCAGATCTAACTTGTCCCATTACTATATCATTTTTGTGTGTGTATTTTGAGCTCTAGATGGTGCCACATTTTGCATCATTAAGTGCATCTTTAATGGAGAAAATAATTGTGCTGCAATAACAGAACCTCTAGTAACTTTATAATTGAACAATTCATACTTCTGTAGTAATGTATGTCCATGTGATGTGCAGTTTGTTTCTTATAAAAATTCAAAGTGACAATTATATAATCTTAAGTCTTCATATCAATGGATGCAGTTTGTTGAGTTTAAACTACATTAAGTGAACGGTAAAGTACATAATATGCAATACAAATTTCTCTGCAGCAGAATATTTTTAGTTTTCCAAAAGAAATATATGCATTACTAATTTTCTGAGGTATGTATTTATGGAGATTGTAACAACAGTGATGATAAGATATGCCAGGTGCTATCTTGAACTTAAGGTATGGGTTCTGGTGTAATGTTGTTCATAACCAGTTGGCAAGCACTGCTAGAAAGAGGATCTGAAGAGGATTTCTACAGTTGGTACATAATTTACTAATGGGGTCCTTTCACTTGTATCTGCTAAAAATGTGCACCTAATATAAACATAATGCAAGTAGTAACAACAGTACACCCTCAAAAGAGGACTGGGTTACTCCAGTGATGCTGGAAGCACTTAGTCATATGATTAAAAGAATAAGTAAATGTTAAGACATAAAGAGCAGACGTGCAAAATATTTGTAATTTTGTAATTCTCAAACTCTTCTTCCACTTATTCCGTATTACCATGCATTCGTAGATCGGCCGAACCATTTTGTGGCAGCATTGGAGTGGGTGAGAAGTGGCACACCAAAGAGTAGCGCTGTAGTTCCTGCTATTTTAACTTTCTTCACTGATGAAGCATAGTTTTATCATCAAGTCATGTTTCTACTCAGAACAATAGATACTGGGCTACCGAAAATCTCCATATTATTCATGAAGTTCCTCGCCACGCTGCAAAAGTTGGGTTTTGGTGCGCAGTGAGTGTGCATAGAATTGTCGGTCCCATGTTTTTTGACACAACAGTTGATTCACACATTTATGTAAATTCAATTTTAAATAACTTTTTTCTGCAACTAACAAGAAATGGAAGCTTGTGTGGTGGTTTCAGTAGGATTCAGCTACAGCGCACACTGCTGCGAATTCTATGCATGAATTGCGAAGTGTGTATGGTGATAGAATAACTAGTCGAGGATTGTGGCCACCTCGTTCCCCTGACCTATCTCCATGCGATTTTTATTTATACGGAATGTTAAAGAATAAAGTGTACGCATCAAATCCTCACACGATACAAGAATTGAAGGACAACATGATGAGAGAAATACACACAATCAGTCAACATGAACTTTTGCAAGTAATCAGAATTGTCTTCAGAGATATAGGGAATGTTTTCGCATTGAAGGTTGTGATGTAAGTAAGCCTAATGTAAGTTATTACAGTAGTAAGTGTTCCGTACCCATCTCTTGCCGGTCGTTTACGTGTAACTCTGGCAGAAGGCGCACCAATCCTCACCCAGTCCAAGGCCGCCACATAAAGGTCTGGCCGATCTGTGAATGCAGAGAGTGTGTGTGTGCGTGGGGCATGTGTGCGCTTGCGGTGCGCACTTTTTTTTGGAAGTGGTGGGGTTTTTCTTGCAAGTGACCCTTTTATTTGTGATTTAAAAATTGCTGATGCCTTCATTACCAAATGAAGCATATTGTTACTTAACATTTCTGAAAAGTTCATAGGTTGATGCAGGTAATTCTTTCTGCCCCAAATTTAGGCGCAATATCATGCAGGTACACTCCGTTCTCCAACAACTGAAGCAATACCTTTGCCTCACGGTTGCTGCTTGTCTCCTCCCAGTTGGTTCTTCTTTTGCCACGGCTGCTCAAGCATGAAACCTTAACCTCAGGGTATGCGTGGGTGTGTACAGAGAAACACACAAACGCTGTCTTGGAACACTTTTATTCACTATTTAAAATAATACTTTAGGTTTGCCGATCACTTTTAAATGCATACGATGATACTTTGTCTTTACCAAGACCGAAGAATATTAACTACAGCTAAGCGTTCTACCCTCTAGCATGTTCGCCACCAATGTTCACAACTCGACGAGAACGTCATCCCGTCCTCGCCAGGCACTCAGGACAGACTGATCTACCCATGCTAATACAAGGAAAATCAATGCCTAAACTTCCCCTCTCTCCCATCAAACGCTTTCCTCAAACTTGGCGTCATGATACTTAGAGTGGGCTTCACCAGGCTAAGTGCAGCTGCACTCGGCTGGTACCAGGAAAAACTTGCTTCAATGGTATTTACCCTTTCTACCTGAGGCTGGTCCCTAATTAACAAAACTGTGCCTGTCTTGTCTTTCTGTCGCTTTTACAGTCAACAATTTTCACAATGCTTCTCCTTTTTATACATATACTGATTTTAAATATATTATTACTTATTTTATATCGCTATCCTTCTTAGAATATTATGATAATTGTTGCCTTTATAGTTCCGGCTTCAAGGTAATTATCAAAAAGTTTAAACAATGCAATAATATGTAGTTGATAATAGCTCATAATGCCTACTGTCTGTTCAGTGACATTTTAGCTAGTAGGGTGGGGTGGCTTATCTCTCAGGTAAAGCTTCATAGTGGGAGGGGAATGCAGTATGCTGAATTCCTGTCACCCAGGACATGTACAGTGGAAAACAGTATAAACACAGCAAGTACTGAGTTTACATAACTCAACATTACTAAAATATTTTTGTTTCTTATCTGCAAACAGTATAATTTGAGAATGTTTAAAAACATAATACATTTTACCATATGACATAAAATGTTGCTGTCATTGCACAATATAGATAATAGCACTTTCTTTGTAACAGAAAAGAAAGATTTGGAAAAGAGTGATACTTGATCACAAGTCTTGATCTACACTATGATAGGAGAGGACTAGTTTTGGAGGGGGACTTAGCACATCGACCTATGCAGGTCTTTTGTGCCTATGCCCCTGAGGGGGTGCCCACGGGACAGAGAGATGAGGTGAGAGGAGACAAAGGGCAGCCGGGCCAGGAGGCACAACAGGCAGAGGGCAGGGTCCCTACCATTTACAGATTTGAACTCCCCGGGTACTGGCTGGCCCCCCTCCCCCCGTTAGGCTTACACATCCCCTGGGGGGTTTGTGACCAGACCTCATAGTCTGGAGGACAAAGGTTTCCTTAGAGCATCCTTTTCCCCTGCCATGCACACATCAAGACCTCCCGCCAACACTTGCAACCCTGAAAGAGACTAAACAGATGAAGGGTGAAGTGAGATGGGAATGGAGGGACAGGAAATTCGGGAGATGTAATGATCCTTCTCAGCATTCACCTGGCAACCCGGGGAAATCCCCAAAAAAAACATGGGTCATGAAGGTTGGCCATGGGAATCAAACCCACGAACTCCTGAATGCGGGCCACAGATGTAACTACCTGAGCCATCCTGCTCGGTCACTATAATATAAAACATCCTAAGCTTTTAATGTAAGTATGTGTACAAAAAAATTCTGATGCATTGCATTCACATGACTTTCTCTACTAGCTCCTCTACAAACTATTCTTATAAAAGCTTATTCTTCTGTCTACTTCTTGTTAATAGAGATAAACTTTCATTACACGCTCTGTTGTAGATATAAGAAGGATCAGTATGCTAAAGCAATAGCCAAGATTTTTAAAAAGTTGATTGATATGTGATGGCTTTGAAATTATTCTGTACTCCTTGCATGAAAAACTTAATAGTTACTTACCATTGAAAAAAAAAATAATTTGAAAATTCAAACCAATAACAAAGAATATTTTGGAAATGGTTAATTTTATTTGAGATAAATTGTGTGCTTTAATGAGAACTACATTTGTTTGTGTAACAAGGTTTTGTCTATCTCTTACAGTCTGCCAGTTACACAGAAGTCATTCAGAATGAAGTTTATCTTCGCAGACTAATCCTGGAAAATTCATGATATGCATTTTATTCCACACAAATATTTTAAATATATAGTATTTGAATCAAAATCATTAAAGCCATTTTTGAGAAAATAAAAAAATAACAAAAGCTTTTCCATGTAAAGAGTAGCTTGCAATGGGGGATTTTCTTGAAAATCTTTGTGTTGCATCCTTGGAAGATGCTGAAGTTACAAACCAAGTTTAGTATTAAACAATTATAATTCAGAGTAGTGATGCAATGAATCATTTTATTTCCTTCATCATGCTGCACATTTACTAGAATTTATTGAACATTTAATATGAATTGTGGTAGTGGAAAATATTTTTTATATAATTTAAAAATTCAATAATTGCAATAATAAATTGCATTAAAGAATTAACATGGATCTTTTCTAAGTGTATAAAACAGTCTCTAACATTATCAGTAAAAAAAAAATTAAAAGTTGTGTATATAGGTAAATAAATATCCATTAGTATTGCTTTTCCAAAATGTTAAACTGAAATGAAGGGATTTATAGGGTTTTACCTCTGCTGATGTTTTGGGATTTCTTAATGGCAATTTGTTAATACAGATAGGATATAACCAGAATAAACTCTAATTTATTAATATTACTACACTTAATGATTTTTACAGTCTTTCCATCAGTGGAATACAAATCTTTACTGAATATTAACTAATGTAATGTTTACTTAATACATCAGAAAAAAGCATTATGCTCTATCTTTTTTCTTGTTAAAAATTACAATTATAAGCATATATCACTATTAATTTACTGCTTTCATACACAGATAGACATTCCATTACATAGAAGCACATTTTCTGAGAAATTAATACACAATCGTATTATCGTATTGTAAAACTAAAATATCGGTGCACAACAAGTGGTGAGAAATCCATGATTATGGTTGAATTTATATTGAAAGGTTGTACAATTTCTGAAAGTGTCAAATTACTGGCATAATTAAAACAGGAAAAAAATCAACGATGCAAGTAATGTAATTTTATAAACAGCTGCACATTTATCGGCCAGAGAAAAAAGTAAAGAATTCCAGAAAACTTGGATTCTCTTGAGGTTTTGGTTTTGAACCAACAGCTGAATGTTGTGCTCTAGTTTCAAATCTAGTCTTACCTTCCTCTAATATTTTCTTAGCTTCCCGTTCCAGGGATATACGCAGCTTTTGCTTTTCTAGGATTGGCACCAACAAATTAAATTTGTCTATTTTGGTATTAAGCTTTTGTACAACTACCCTATGCTTTTCAATATTGTTATTCCATATCTGTGTTTCTTCTTCACTCAAAGGAATATACCCAATTTGTCCACGATAAAGTGCAAGACTTTCTCTCAAGCTTTTAGTTTCATCTGCAATTTCTTTTTGAAGAGTTATCCATTCAGGAGTAAAACCATTATCAATCAAAACCTGAAATAGAGGGAAGAATATCCACATCAAAAATGTTATGTATTAACCACACATTTCTTGCAATGAAAATATGTACATGCTCCTGTGAAGCCAATTGCAGCTTTGCCTAGTTATGTGAAAATTTGCAAGTATAAGACATAAAATGGAAGTCCAAAATAACAACAAAAAATCTAATGTGTTGCACTCACATGACTTTCTCTACCCTTGTGCAAACTATTTTTACAACACTTATTCTCCATCTACTTCATGTTAATTGAGATAAATATTTATAGAAACTATCTTATTGTTAATTTTCTTGTAGGTGCAAGGGGAATATGGTAGGCTTTAAGCAATAGTCAAATCTTTTAAGAGCTGGTTGCTATGTGGAGCATTCCACTCTCTTTGCATGTCCAGGATATAAAAAAGTCAATAACGAGTTCCCATTTGAGAAAAAGTATAAATATTCAAAAAAATAACAGGGATATCTTGGAAATGGTTCACTGAACAAAAAATATGTATGTGGCATAAATTGTGTGTTTTAACGAGATCTACAGTTTTTGTGTATAAAATTTTATTTATCTCTTACGGTTTACCAGTTATGCAAAAGTCATTCAGAATGAAAAGTACTTTTGGAGACTTCCCAAAAAATTCTAGATATATCTTAATTCTATAATTAAGATATGAAAATATCTTAAACATATGATATTTTAATCAAAATGGTTAAGAGCCATTTTTGAGAAAATCAAAATCTTTTAAAAAGGTTCCATGTAAAGGTAGTCTGGGGTGAGGGGATTTTCTTGAAAATCTTTGTGTCTTATCCTTGGAAGATACTAAACTATAATACCAAGTTTGTCTGACTTTTTTTTATGAGTTATGTTCACAAACACACACATGGACATGTTTTATTTGGATTCAGGACACTTCAAAACATGTATTTCTGGTAAAATCTTGGTATTGAATTCTTGGGCGGAATGCAAAACTTCCCCTACTTACTATACACAGTCGGGAAAGTAATAAAGGCCTGCTAATAACTATAGATAACTTCAAATAAAAATATTAATATTTAGATCTTGTTTTATTATAGACTATTATGAAAAGCAAAACTGTATGACTGTTGAGTATGAAAGATTTAAGTTTTCTTATAAATCCCAAAGTAAAGAGTAGGTCATCAATACGTGAAAAACCAGGAGTTGTATGTATTGAAACCGTAGATTAGTAGGCAAGTAACCAAGAAGTGAATTTATAGCATAAATAGCCTTATATTTTCAAATATTATTATAGTCTAAAATGTATGTAATTTAATTATGTAATTCTGAGTATTGAGAAATAAATATTCATTCATTTATACAAAAGCCAGCTTTTCTTTTTAACTTTATACAGTGTGACTGGTATAAGCCTTTATTTTTAATTAGTTAAACCTTCCACAAGTATCATTATAACTTTATAAAGTTATTTCTGATCCATCCATTAATTTGGATGAAATAGATGACACAACACAGGCATTAATTATTATGCAAACTGCATATAATGTGTTGTAACCATGGAGTTTAGTAATTTGAGGAAAAAAAAAGTGAGAGGAAAGGAAAAGATAGAAATAAAAAGAAAAGCAGGTGCTGTCTAATACTGATTTTAACTTTTTAAAATGTATTGATTGTATTGTTTTACCAGACATAATTGCATTTTAATTCAAATGATAAAGGTTCATGGGAGTCACCTGGTATTTGATTGCTTGGAACATATGTAGAAAAATAAATTGTTAGAACATACACACTCCCTGTTTAATGGTTTGTTTTTTGTTTTTTTTTTAACAACTCAGGTCCACAGGGATGATGAATAAAATTGGGTGAAATAATGCTAAAATGAGACCAACATCCACTGAGTTGAGAGTTGTCTAACATTTACCTCAAGAGGGAAAACCCAGGTAGCTTGTCCAATCAAGATTCATAGTGGACTGTAAAAAGAGAGAGAGAGAGAGTGTCTCTCCCTCCCTTCCCTCTCACACACAAAAACACATACTTTATATTATAAAACAATTTTCGCTCAGGTGGTGTAGATAATTACATTCAACAAAATGTTAACAGATTTAGTAATAACAGGATACAGCAAGTCACTACATACAGAATATGGGCTGAAAAACCACCATGCAAAATACTGCCCCCTTTCTTTGTAAATAATAATAAGATAAGTAAGTCAATATTATTACACTAGTCTGCACGATATCGGATGACTGAAAACTAAGTGATTCTGACTCACTTTTTTATGCTGATTTCAGAACTGCTTTTAGTTTTTTTCTATCACGTACAGTTTTTTCATAATTTCACTTCAAAAATATAGAGTTGAGTCAGTAGATGATGAATATTGTTGAAGGGAAATTTCTCAATACAGACTTGTAAGTCTCTAGGTTGTTACACCTGTAGATGCTGGTTGCTATTTGTAATTTAGGCATTGTTAATATTAGAGGCTTGCATTACCAGTGCTATATCGTAATTGAAGTTATAAATACATTATGTCTACACGCAAGTGTGTGAACAATCCAAATGTTTTCTGCTACATTTGTGGAAATTATACAGTGCTTCAGCAGAAAACTGATATAACAGACTTTGTGAAAAAAGTGTACCATGCTTATTTTAAAATGAAACTTCGTGACCAAGACAACGCCTGTGCTCCAAAGACAGTTTGCCACTATGTGTTGAGAGGTTAAGATTGTGGATAAAAGGAAAGAAATCATACATGACTTTGCAATTCCTTAAAGAATGTTATTTCTGTTTAGTTAATGTTCACGGGTGCAATTCGAAAAATAAGAAACGCATGGTGTATCCAAGTATTCCTTCAGCCATCAGGCCAGCTCCACACAGAGAAGATCTGTGTGCTTCTCTTCCTCCAGCTGTTTTAGAGAACTTGGAAGAAGATGGTGTTTAAAGTGAAACTCATGCAATCACCGAAGATGATCTGAATATGACATGACTCCACAACTGTTCTCTCAGAGTGAACTAAATGAACTAGTACGTGATTTGAATTTGTCTAAGGAATCTGCAGAGTTACTAGGCTCCCGTCATAAAAATAAAAATCTTCTGGAACCAGGAACACATCATTCATGGTATAGACATACAGAACAAGAGCTAGTTCCTTTTTTCTCACAGATCAAATCCTTGGTTTACTGCAATAACATAAACGAGTTAATGCACTTTTATGACATTGAGCATGATCCTACTCAGTGGGAGACTTTTTATAGATTCATCAAAGAAGAGCCTGAAAGGCATGTTACTGCATAATGGGAATGTGTATGGGTCTATTCCTGTCGCACATTCAGTTCAAATGAAAGAGACAGTTGAAACATGAAGATACTTTTAACAAGTATCCAATACGAGAAACACAAATGGCATATCGGCGGTGATTTCAAAGTTATTGGAATACTATTAGGACAACAAGCTGGGTTCACAAAAATGCCTTGTTTTCTATGCGAATGGGGCAGTCGGGTAAAGCAAAGACATTGGAGTGTGAAAGATGGCCACAGCGGAGAAACTTGTTGCCTGGAACTAAAAACATCCGGCACGAACTACTTGTAGAGAGACAAAAGATATTGCTTCCACCACTACACATAAAATTGGGCTTGTTGAAGCAATTTGTAAGGGCTCTACCACAGGATGGACCCTGCTTCAAGTACCTTTCCAAGAAATGTCCCTTCATTACACAAGACAAATTAAAGGCTGGAATTTTTGTTGGTCCTCAAATAAAGAAATTGATGAAGGATGAACATTTTGAGAAGACAATGAATGAGAGAGAAATAGAAGCATGGGCCGCCTTCCGATCAGTTACTGAAAACTTCTTAGGCAATAACAAAGATCCTAATTACAAGGCTATTGTCGAAACAATGTTGGAAAATTTCAAGAAGATGGGTTGTAACATGAGTGTAAAGGTGCATTTTCTGCATTCACATATCGACTACTTTCCGGAAAATCTGGGACATTATAGTGAAGAGCAGGGTGAACATTTTCACCAAGATATTAAGGAAATGGAGAGGAGGTACCAGGGGAGATGGAGTGAAACTATAATGGCCAACTGCTGTTGGATGTTGAGGAGGATCTTCAAGGATCTGCAAGGAAGTCAAAGAAGAGAAAGTTTGAAAAAAATTAAATAAAACACTTTGGCTTCTTGTTTTGTTAAAATGTAGTCATGAAATAAATTATGGGAGTATTTTTAAAATGTTTCTTGAATAAAAACTTACCTTGTGTGAAATGGTATTTGAATACTTTTCTATGCTCATTAGTAAAATTGTCAAAACATTACTTCTTATTTTGTGTAAAAACCTGACATGATAGAAAAAAACAGAAGTTATTTCTGGAATCAGCATAAAAACTTGATTCAAGAACACCTACGTTTAAGAAATCATCTGACAAAAAGTTTGAAAATGCAGACTAGTGGTGGTGGTGGTGGTGGTGGTGGTGGTGGTGGTGGTGGTGGTGGTGGTGGTGGTGGTGGTGGTGGTGGTGGCAGTGGCGTTATTATATTTACATGCACACAAAAGCACCAAGGCCATTGTGTCATTATAAGATGTTGGAAAATATTCACAAATAACAAAGCATAATTTGATCTCCATCATAATTTGTGAGTCAACAAATGAAGTGGTGGGTTTCAAAAAGCTATATTAAGAAAGTAGTGTAGGAAGGTGATTGTTTGATTAATCTTTAATGTCGGAGAGCTGGTTACATTTTCAACTCCCAAAAGAACTTACGTTCAAGAGTTTTATAGAATATAAGATTGGCACAGAATCATAAGTTTTACTCCCTGAGAAATATAATATCAATATTTACAAACTTAATTGAGGTTTTTAGTGTGTGATTATATTGCAATTTGGAGTATCTAAGGAAAACAATTTTAATTCTAGCATTCTAGGTGCTGTGTGGAGATGGAGAAATTTGGGGTGCGGGGGATGATTATGGAGAGTTTTGAAGTACTGTTATTGGATTCAACTACTCCCTGAAGGGCATATTCTAAAAGATTATTTAAAATCTCAGGAAAATGACAAGAATGATAATAGCTAAATAAAGCAGATTAGACATCAACTACAGATAAAAGATACAGGGGATGTTTGCACTGAGAGAAACAACTTACAAAAATGATTTTGGCAGAGGGTACAATATTACAGGATATGGATAGACAAACTTTGTATGCATCAATGAAAGACAACTCTCTTAAATTTTATATAACTATTAAGATTGATTCTAAAGGAGAATGGTACATTGATAAATGTAATATTAGGGTAAGTGAAGTGATTACGTGACTGAATCTAGGAGTTTGGAGTTCTAAAGGTTTGCAGAAGAAGGTGGATCAGGGACTTTGTCCAATCTGTAGGAAGGAAGAGGATGTGAAGCATATTTTATTAGATTGTGTTGGAACAGAACAATGGGGAATTAAATTATTCAAACTAAAATGGCTTAAAATAATAAAGAAATAGCATGTAGAAAAATGTTTGGAGAAGATCATAAATTCACTTACTATGAAAATACAAAGTTGAAAATAAATGGACATGTCAATACATTGTAAGAATTATTGTTCTATAAGAACTATTGGTTATGGCTTGGTGAAGAACAAGTGTTGATTCCAAATTATAACTTAGTTTGCAACTTGGCATAAATAAATACATAATTCTAAGATTCAGGTGAAAAAAATGTGCAGAACATTAAAATCAGTAAAAGACTCAGATTCTCAAATATGTTAAGGAGAATAATATAACTCAGGAATTTATGGTGTATTTTCAGAATTATAAGAGAATATTGTAACCACATGCACGTAGCTATGTGTGGGCCGCCAGCACTTGGGGGACTTCAGCTGGATGGCGGAACAATAGTGAGTGCAGAAACAATTGAACAATAGGAGAGTGGAATAAAAACCCTGTTTATGTGCCACTTACTTGTTCCAGAAACTTTAGTTTTGACATGTTCTGGTAAGTTCTTGTTCTCAAAACCTATATAGGGGGACCTATATAAAGGGCCACTCTGCCAGGATGAGCAGTCAAGTGTTGAGCTCAGTGCTGTTAGAAGTGGAAAGTGCAGTTTAATTGTAAGTTGTAACTCAGCAGTCAGTTGTGAGTCATACAGTTCAGTTGTGATTTCATTTGACGGACAGTTATGTTGTATTCCAAGTGTGTGCCAAAGTAACTCAAGTATATAACGTTTGTGTTACATTGAGTGGCTAGTGATAAATAAAGTGTATTTTCACAGTAACTGGTACTTTTTGTTACAATATATTATAAAACTGTCAAGGAAGTAAAAAAGATATTCAATACATTTTTCTACATAATACAATTTTCTACAAATCCAAAGTGATAAAATGAATGAACACACAAATATACCACACTTTCTATATTCATTTTTACTTCTGCCTACTAATGTTAACGAGGTCAGTGCTGTAATTAAGAGCCTCAATAATAAAAAAGCATGTGGTATAGATCACCTTTCAAGTTTTATACCTAAAAATTGCAGTTGCACATTAGTGAGCCATTAACATATGTAATAAATCTGTCACTTAGTACCGGATAGTTTCCTGACTGTCTTTAAGATTTATAAAATAAAGTTGCTTTATAAAATATGGTTAAGAGAAGATGTGCATAATTATAGGCCAAGCTCTCTATTATCAATACTTTCTAAAGTTATGGAAAAAACTATTTTTATAATATTAATGTTTTTTTTTATAAACATAATATTTTAGTAAATCAATAACATGATTTTCGTAAAGGTAGATCTGTGGATACAGCTTTAAATCAGTTTATAAAAATCTGGGTAGTATATAAAAATTTTGTATGGGTTTATGTTTAGACATATCCGAAGCATTTGATCTAGTAAACTGTGATTTATTATTGTTCAAATTACATTCATATGGTGTTAAAGGAATTGTTAATACATTGTTTGCTTCACATTTAAAAGATAGAAAACAAATAGTGTAGTTAGAATTAATAATTCAAACACTAAATTACTTAAAATTAAATGCTCAGAAATGAAAACCCTAAAATATGTGGTTCCCCAAGGTTCTGTTTTGTGTCCTCTCATTTTTAATTTATATAAATGACAACATATAATATTGCAAATGAGAATGTTAATCTCACAAACTTTGCAAATGATACTAATATAGATATTACTGTAAATAATAATGATCATATTATCCAAAATTTAAATAAAATAAATGAAACAATTTTGCCATGTTTTGTACAAAACAGATTAGTTAAAAACAAAGAAAAGACAAGTAGCAATGAGATTTTGGCATAAAGCAAATAAAAATATTTCTCTTCCGACATTTATTTGGAAAATAGTAAAATTACATATGTAACACATGTAACATTTTTAAGCATCTGGATAAATAAAAATTTGGACTGAACTGCTCACACAGATAATTTGAATAAAATGTTAAGTGCAATTATTTGCAAGTTAAAGCATCTATGAATAATTTTAAAACTCATCCTGTGATTCATCAGCATGATACAAAAAGAAGCTCAAATCTATAAGTAATTAGCCATAATACAACATTGTACACCATTTACATATAATGGTATACAAATGTATGATAAACTTCCACTACTTACAAAGGAGTTAGACATAGATAAAATTTTTAAAACAAATCTTGAGTTTTTTAATTGAAAAGTGTTTTTTATTTATACAAATATATGATGAACTTCCACTATTTACAAAGGAGTTACACATAGATAAAATTTTTTAAAACAAATCTTGAGTTTTTTAATTGAAAAGTGTTTTTATTCTATACAAGAGTATTTAGAAAGGTAATTGACCAAATATGTATTAGGTATACACTTTTTATATTGTTTTGTATTTTTTTAACTCTCTGACATATCCATTATGTTGTATAAGATGGAAAGGATGAATAAAAATGAACGAATATATCTATATGACAAATTATTGTTGAAAAGCTTGAAATTAATAATTCAGCTGTTAGGTATTTGTGAACTGTTCACAAATATTTATTTCAAAATGAAACTCATTTATCTAAATAAGACCTATGATAATGAATCCCAACCCATTAGTGTGTTAATGAGATAGGAGAGATATCACCCACAGAAAGAGTAGACTAGAAATTATTACACATGCTGGAAATGAGCACAATTTTGTAAAGGACCCTGTACTCATTATCAGGTAAAACAGAAATAAAAGTCTGGAAGTTCATGACAACATGAATTATACAACCATTCTCAGGTAATTTCATATCGCCTAGCAATTCTACTACAATCTTGTACAGTATCACAAAGGCCCACTCAACAGTGCTGAGAAAGGACCTTCTTTGTCAATTAAGGCTGTAAAGCATCCAGTTTCAGGAAGAAAATATGGAGAAAGTTAATTTGCTGGAATTTATAGACATACCACAGGAAAAGAATTGCATAATTGACTAGTTGTTAAAATCACACAGATAGTGACCCTTTGTACCTTCCTCCATACTACACTAACTTGAGTCCAGTAAAATTCATCCAGATTTCAATTAAAATAGATGTGATTTATTCTTTATGCTCAAGGAAGCTCTTTGTGAGTGACTTGTTGCTCATAAAGTGCAGAATGACAAAAATAAATGCTGTAACCATTATCAAGGAGTCATACTGGCATTTTGATGCACTCTATAAGCATAGATAACATTGTTATTCACATAGGAGGAGATAACCATGATGACAACTCTGCTAATGATACTGCAAATGAGATGGATGTAGATCATTACTCTACTAGCAAGGCCTGCACATCTAATTTGAAGCTAGAAGATGACTAACATAGAGTAGAGTAATATGGCCTAGCAGCTGGCTGTGAAGCCACCTACTCGATCACATTCTTCTTCCTCTTCTTAGTTGATGGTGTCCTGAGATAACTAGGACCTCTTTAACATCTATAATATAACAATATGTTATTATGCAGCACATTAATTTTTTATATTTATTAATTATCCAGTAGACATCAATTTTATTACATTTTAATAACTTGAATTATTTTTAATACCATTAGAACAATTTTTTTTTTTTACTTTCTCTACCACATACATAGTAGGTAGAGAAAGTATTGCATTCCACACAAAAATTTGATACCAAGATTTCACTGTAAATTCAAGTTTTGAAGCCCCTTGAATAAAGCAAAAGCATTTTTAGAAAAGGTCTGTATGTGTGTGTGTGTATGTGTCTGTGAACCGCATAACTCAAAAATGAGAAGTCGGATAAATACCAAACTTGATATTTAGGTTCAGTACCTTCCAAAGATGTGATAAAAGGATTTTCAAGAAAATCCCCACTCCAAACTACCCTTTACATGATACATTTTTTGAAATTTTTTATTTTCTAACAAATGGTTCTAATGATTTTCATTAAAGCACCATATGTTATAGATATTTACATGACAAATAACATGCATATTTTTAATTTTCTGGGAATAGCCTGTAAAGTCCTCTTCATTTGGAAGGAATTACTTATAATCTTGTGTAACGGTAAACGTTTAAGCGATAAACAAAAACATACTACACAAAAAATGTAGATCTCTTTAAAAAACACAATTTATTTCAAACAACTATTTTAAGGTATAGGCCATTTCCAAGATATCCACTATTATTCAAATTGTTCAATACTTAGCCATTCTTTTAAAATCCTGTCAATTTTCAGTTGTTTCTTGCAATGTCATGGAAACAATACAGAATTTTCGTGGACTAGTAGTACTGTCCTAGCCTCTAGTTCCCAAGGTCGCGGATTCAAACCTGGCGGAGGGCAATGGATTTTTTCAGGCATAAAAATCCTTAGCATGGCTTCCTTCGGAAGGGAAGTAAAGCCGGTGGTCCCGTGTCATAGATTTACGGCACGTAAAAGAACCTCAAGCCTGATAAAGAGGCCTCTGAGCAAAATTACTGGTCTTTCACGCCCAATATAGAATGGGACACTAAGGACCATAGTAATTAAAGAGCGTCCATAAATTAAAAAAAAAAAAAACTCATTTTAAGGCCAGCATAGGGCATCCAGTTCTTAAACATTTGACTATCACTATTCTCTTTGTATCTAAAATGAAATGTGTAATGCAGCTATTTCTGGAAAAGTTTATCTTGATTAAAATGAAGTAGATAGAAAAATAAACTTTTGTAAGAATTTTTTGTCATTAATAAGCAATAAAGGGTAGAGAAAGTCATTTGAATGTAATCCAAGAATGTTTTCATTTTCTTTGCATTTATTTTACTACTTCTTAAACTTTTTATATATCTAGGTTTTATTCTTCTTACCAATATATTCTATATTTTCTCTTATTAAAGATGTCTCTTGTTTTATTTCTTTCAAATGGACCTATTACTTCATATTAAATATTTTCACTTTGTAAAGCTTCACTGTAAACTTTCAATAGTTATATCACCTTTAAATATTGTCACTTTATTTTAATTTTGTTAATAGTGCTTACTGAAATAAAATTTTTTGTGGAAGACAATTTCTTTTTCAGAATTTTAACACCATTCTTGATTATGATTTTCTAGACTTTGATCTATTATTCTTCCTTTTGAAATATTCCATTTTACTAATCTCAATAGCCATATAACTCTATTCCATCCTTTGCTCTTTCTAAATTAATTAGCACTCCATCTTACACCATTTTTCAACCAACCCCACTTCTACTTGATTACATCACCATGATATTCACTGAAGGTTGCATACAAACATGCCAACTTGTAACAACTTTGTCTTTTGTGTGAATAACACAGTGTGTGCTTTAAAATTTGCAACCCATGACTCAAAAAAATCTCTAAAAAAATGCACATCATA
Source organism: Deroplatys truncata (assembly GCA_030765065.1). NCBI lineage: Eukaryota > Metazoa > Arthropoda > Insecta > Mantodea > Mantidae > Deroplatys > Deroplatys truncata. Next base: position 143,631,361 of record CM060978.1, on the reverse strand, counting down.
CAAAATTATAGGTTGAATATGAAATATTACATAGAACAATCGCCCAAAACTTGTGTAAGTTCTTTAACTCCACCACATATCCTTACACCTTGAGTCTATTATTAATAGCAATCTGTAAGCAATGTGCGCATGAGCAAATTCACTGCTTGTGAACCTCTCTAGAATATGATTAGTTTCAATAAACATTTTATTGCCACATTAAAAAATAAGAAATCATTCTCTTAAGTTCATGCATTAGATTTATTCAAACAAGTTATACCTGATTCATCTTATGGGTCACAAAATCTACATATGGATTCTGAACCTGGTGTTTTAATGGCTTTCCAGAGCCAGCTAAATTATCAAATTCTCCTCTGGACATAGATTCTTGAATCAAATCTTCCACTAGTCTGTCCATTTCAGATCTGTTGTAAAATAAAAGTAATGAATTAAAATAAAATACACCTTATGATTGCAGAAAAAGTGAACTCATGTGAACATTTGCAGATGCTGTAAATTGACAGTATGCCTTAATTTTCCTGTGAAATTTTATTCCTGAACAGATAATACAAAAGTCTTCACTTAGGAGGGCTGAACAACCAGGGGCGGTTTGACCATAAAAGCTGCAAAACTCCCTTTAACAACCAATTTTTTTTTGGTAACTCTTAGAGGATTGGAATTAATTGTTCTTCCACACAAGCCATGTGTAGGACAAGGTTGGAAAGATAGAATCAGATGACTGAAAAATTCAATGCCATAGCTAGGATTTGAACATACAAACTATTAATTGACCTAATAGTGGTTAAACCATGAAGCCTGGGACTTAAAGTACTTATGGCATTGTAAGCCGCCATTGGGGTATGTTATCTCTAAACAATTTGAGATCTCCTTGTGATTTACCAGGAAAAATGTGAGTCAGTGGGGAATTTAATGTCATACCAGCAAGTTACCATGGTAGCTCAGTTGGTTAGAGCAACTGGACGGAAACTGGAAGATACATGGTTCAAATCCCAGCTATGCATTGAATTTTTCAGTCTTCTGATTCTACCTGGGGGATTGTTTGCATATTTGACATATTTCACTATTTTCTTAGCTGACTCAGACAATATCCAGTTATGCGAAACCTCTTCAGGGAGCTGTTAAACTCCCTAACTGAGCAACATTTGGTTGTCTCTGGTATCTCAGCGCTGCAGCAGTAGACAGATCCTTGTATGCTCTTTTGAGATATCAAAAGGGTGGAAGGAAGTTGGACAGAAGTAGAAAATATACAGTTTGAAATAGCCCATGTGGCTGCATGCCTTTGCAAATTGGACAAGAAACAAAGTTCTTTATCAACACCTGGCCTTTCTTAAAACTAACTGGCAAATATTTGTTCAAAGTTTGGATATTTTGTAGCATTATAGAATATAACTGATTTACGGTAGCCAAATTCTGACATTTCTAGCTAGAATGTCTTCTATTCGCTGAAGTTGACAGCACTAACAGAATCCTTTTAATGTAGCATACCAAGGGCAAGGGAACTGTTTCGAGATTTAAGAAATTTCTGTACATTAGCACAGTGTATCCATGCATTTCTTTGGTGCAACAGGTTATAATAACTTAATGTAAGTATGAGTTTCCAAACTTCAGAATAGAAGAACGGACTTCATTCACAAGAAATAATTTTTCACAGGTTCCTGTTCATTTATTGTTTCTACTGCATGGAGCAAAATGTAAGTATACAATACAATGGAGTTTTTATTATTTACCTTCCCTTTATATTTAACATTTTGTTGTATATATAATGGGAAAGTATAATGTATCCACTATTTTGCTTGTTTGCCTTGTTACCCTTTTTTCCATATTTTCTCCAATTTACTTCACATTTCTTTTAACCATTTTAACCTTATTTTTTTAAAACGTTTTGCTGCTTTCTCCATATTATTCATTTGATTTTGTATTAAAAATCTTTCAAACTTTTAGCTCTGTTGGTAAATTTTTCCTTTCTCTAGTGTGAAACTCTCTCTTTATCCATGTCATTGCATTTCAGAATATAATTACAATTGCCATATAATCCATTACATTTTGTACATCTCTCCCCCTTCTTCCCCCTATTAAACCACTTAAATTCATTACATCGTCCTCGCCCATGCATACCCCATTCTGGTCTCTTTGTTGCATACTTCAATGTATCTTTCTTTTCCTCATTTCGTAAATATTTATAATCTATTAATGACCTTTTTTCCTTGAAACTACTCATAATTTCTTGCTTTTCAATATCTTTCACTCTTGTTCTAATTTCTTTCAAGAAATCCTTACTTTTGTTGTTTCTTTCTGCCCATTTCCCCCATTCCTATTTCTTCCAATATTATCTGTATCTTGTGCATCCAAGGTTCTTTTTTCCCCATTTTTTTCCTATACAACCAAGCATTGCTGTAGTATATATTTTCCTTTAGTATCTTTATTCTGAACCAGTATTTGATTGTCCTTTCTACCATTTTGCCATTTCCTCTCACCTTCCCTAGTTCTGCTCGTGCTACTCCATTCAGTGAATGTTTTGGTAATCCCAAGGTTATTTTGCAAAAATTCCTATGTATAGCATCTATATTTTTCCCATCCTTTTACAGCCCCCATATCTCTGCTGTGTATAACATCTTTGCTTTCACCACCATGCTATAAATCCTTTCTAGCCACGTAATCTGCATCTCTGGTATTTTGTCACACAGCTCTGATTACCTGTATCACTTGTTTCCCCTTTGCTAGTATTTTTTTCTTCTGCTCTCTCCAATCCCCTGCACTATTAGGCCTTACTCCTAGATAGTCAATTTTCATCACTACTTCCAACTCCATCCTTCCCAATAGCAATTTTCTGTCTTTCTTAGTTTATATCCTTTCTTGAAGATCATGATTTTCATTACTTTTGTTTATCCTCAGCCCCCAATCTTTACAGTATTTGCCAATTGCTTCAATAGCTTTACTTAGCCCCATAACTGAGATGGAACCTGCCACTAGATCATCTGCAAACAGTAGTCCTGGTATTTTCTTATTATTAATAACTGGTGAATGTTTATTTTCTTTTTTCTGTCTCTCTCTCTTCTATAATATCACCTATAAATAGGTTAAATAACACTGGACTAAGTTTGTACAAAACCTCACTTAAAAAAGAACTATATACAACTTGGATATATACAACTACAAATGTGGATTCTAAGCATTTTTAACATAATTCTTGAAGCAATGATTAATAATTTGTTCTCTTCCTTTTAATTTTTATTGCAATATAGGTGGAGCAAAAGGAAGAGATAACCACTCTCACATTTAGATGTTAACGAACCTCGTACTGATTACTGAGTGAGGTGACTGTACATATACTGAGTTTATTTTTGTGCTACACTTAATAACTGTAATTTTTAAAGCAGAATTTTGATATAACCAACTCCATGCAACAGCCCCAATTCATAAGATCATGAGCTGCCACTCCAATAACCAAACAGAAACAAAGAGATAGCTTTCCCTAAAAGAATGCATTAGCCTCATTCATTTCTGCACCAATTCAGAACTTGCTGTTTACAATGTTGTATTACAGGTTATTTCTATACGTATAATTATTATAATTACTGATCACTTAATTCATCTTAAAGAAATTCACATCTGCCAACATCATCTTTGTCAATATGTGTGGGATGAAAATCAGAAACAATTCAATAAGATGGACACAAAACAAGGATAGCTGCATAGCATTAACTGAACAGTGTAACTAAGTTTGACTGATGGGCATTACAATTGCCAATGTGCTTCCAGCCTTCCTAAATGAAAATCATTTAGTGATTTTACTATTTGGTAATGGCACAAGAATAGAATGTTATTTCACCAATATAACAATAAATTATAATCACAAATGTTTATTGGAACATACAAAGCTTTTATTAGTGCATACTGAAAGGTAGAGGTTGAGCCTTTTGCATAGTAACCATTTATGAGGACACTTTTAAACCATCTCACTTTGAGCCTTTTGGTTCATTGTTGCAGTGCTTCAGTTAATTATCACAGGAGAGTTAAAATTATGAAAAGAAGAAAAGTATATTATGGTACATATAAATAAAAATAATGTTAAATATTAAAAACAGAAGCACTGTTGACTGTGAGGTTATTTTCATTTTAATTTTATTTTACTTTTAAAATATGAATGAGTTGATGTACACACTTACGTCAAGTTATAAAGTCTTGGAACATTTTCAGAGATATTCGTCTCCATCATGGCATGGTAGTGATTAAAGGCTGTTATATCTCCCTCCTCTTTCCTCAGCCTGAGCATCCAACTGCTGCCATCTAGTGGTAAACTTAATAATGCTGGTGACTGGCAGAACACCAGAACTTAACAATATCTTGGAATTTTTAAAAATGAAGATCTTTTCCCACATGATGAGTTCTAGTGTGGTTTTAATAATTTAATTTCTTTTCCGACATTGTGATTGTCTATCCAAAAATGGTATGCTACCTCTGATTTATCAATTTGTTTAATTTTGATGTTTCTTTTACGCTCTTTCAATCTGACATTCAAGTTCCACTCAGTCATTTCTATATAAGATCTGTCACAATCATCATATATAATTTGATAAATGCCAGAACTCATGTCATTGGTATGGTGTTATTAAGTGGTTTATTTAGTCATTTCCTCAAACTGAATTTATTTCATGGAGCCAAACTGATATTGTAGCTTTTGAAATTTTTTTCTAACTTCTTAAAAACCCAAGGGTGGTATGTAAATTCTATATTTCCAATTTGTACTCTCTATTTTCTTTAAAGTAGTAATTTGTGCAACCTCTTTTGTTTTTTCAATCATTTTGGCTATGGAAGTAGGGCTAAAACCATTTACATTTGTTGCCATGAGTATGTGGTGAAATTCATTCATATAATTGTCTTCTTCTAATGGGATACTGATGTTCATTTTTTAAAATTCCAAAACATTGTTAAATTTTGATATCCCAACAGCTAGCAACATTATTAGGTTTACCACCAGATAGCAGCAGTTATATGCTCCAGGTGAAGAAAGAGGAGGTAGTGATATACCTTTAATCCCCACCATGCCGAGGATGAAGATAAATATCTCCAAAGATGTTTCAAGATTTTACAACTTGACATAAATAAAGCTTTGCGAGAGCAATTATATGTTTTTACTTCACGCGATGCCATCTTGTGTGACGTCACTCCTTGTTTGGTTCGTTTAACTCCATCTGGCGTAGCAATTTGCATCAATTAGGGTTCGAAAGAATTTAAAGTTTTGTATATTGTCCTCCGGCTAGCTATTTAGGTAGAATATGTTTCTCATGCAGGGTGTGAATCGGAAAGGAATCTTTTGTCTAGAAATGATATTGACGAAGAAATTGGTTTTATAATCTATATTGCAGAACACGTTCACGAACACTTTCACAGATTTATCTGGATAATCGCCATACTGAAACTGTTTGTAATAACTTCTCACTTTTAATTCACGTACTTCAACTTTATATATTTAACTGTATAATACTTTATAATAGTTCTTGTAATTCTGTTGCGCGTAACTTGACGAAATAAATGAACTGAGAGATCGACGTGGAGAGTACGGAGAATTTTGTAGAACTGGTGGGCTGACGTGTAATGTGTTGAGAATCTTGTTGAACTGAGGGAACGCTCCCTTGAACCTACACTATTTATAGGCTTGCCTCAAGATACGCCTAAAGATTATAAATGAACTGCCATTGGCTAATAAAACGCGCCAACATTAGCGTCTATTTTAATATCCAATGAAAAGCACTAATACATTTTTCTTTTAGAGAACATTCTAAAAGCTTTTTTTTACCGAAAAGGCGCGAAACATTACGTAACTTCCTGGTTCCCGGTAATGATAAACAACTCACTCCACCGCTGCATTCTTGTGTTATTGTTAACAGTTTCAGTAAAGCCATATATTATTATTTACCAATAATAATTACAATTAATAAACATCTGAAATCAATGTCACATAAAAATACATATTTATATTACAATTATTATTTACCTTTAAGTAATTTGTGATACAAATTACCGTATCATATGCCCCACTAGAAACATAATTATAAATATTTATAACTTGTTTGAGAATTTTATAATTTGTGTTTTTAGTCTCCTAAATCTTGGAACACACGCTATCACTTTCACTTTACACCTCACACGCATTTAACACACCATATGTTTTTCCCCTATCTTGCCACTACTTACTGGTTCTTGTTTAATTAATTTAGATATCAATCTGACATCACAAATTTTTGATAGCAAATACTTTACCCTAAATTATTTAATCACTGTTTCAAAATTGTTTACTCTCTTACATTGTTGACAAAAATTTATACATTTAAGATTTTTTTGTAATTATTACACATATTTACTAAAATATTCACCCTCTACACAAATATTTACATCTCTTAAATCTAGGCACTGTTTCACATGTTCTATTTACTACATAAATATTTGTTTTAATTATTTTTACCCTTTTTGTTATTTTGTACTTTATCTTAACAATACTCTTGGAATAGTATTTATGTACTTTACTTTAATATAACATCAGGCTTTATTTCACATGTTCAGTTACTAATAAAATGTTATTTTCCTCTCAAACAGTTAGTCATGACCACAATTTCTTTCTCCATTCACATGACGTACATTTTTATTTAACCCTCTTACATTCCAATACATTGCTCTGCATTTCGCCTTTAACTATTCAGCATTTACTATTTATCATCTTGGTCTTTTATTTCACCATGATCTTCATGGTTGTATGGTTTAAGCATCTCAATATGGAACTTTCCTATGCTTTTTCGAGTTGTTGGATTACATAACTCATATGTGTTAGTTCCATACACTTCAACAATTTCATATGGTCCATGGTATTTGAGAAACATTCGCCAATAAAGTTTATTTTCTTTATCCGATAATTTCTTGGTTTTAACCAAAACTAAATATCCTATTTTGATCCTCCATTCCTTTCTCTTCTTTTCTTCATGTTTAATTTTTCTTTTTATGGCCTTTTTCTTCATTCTCTCGAATGCTTTTCGGAACATCTCTTCTTCTGTTGGTGGTATTGAATGCACATCTGTAATGGCTTCTGGAATTTTTTTACACATTGTATTAATCTTCTTTCCCAACTTAAGTTCACATGGTTTATATCCTGTCACATTGTTTATGGTTTCATTTAGTAAGTTCTGAACAAAGTTCACGTATCCATACCATTGGGTGTGTTTTCGATGACATAACACCCTTAAATAATTTGAAATTTCCTTAATTTCCCTCTCCACTGGGTTGGAGTTCGGTCTGTATCTTGACGAAAAATATTGTTTAATGCCATTTTCTTTCAGTCCATCCATAAATTTTTTTCCTGTGAAGTACGAAGCATTATCGCTCAATACAGATTGAATAGGTCCTTCTTCTATCACATATGACTTAAGTAGTCTATTCAAACATGCTAAACCTGTAGGTTTTCTCAAAGGGTAAATTCTTACATATTTGCTGAATATATCATAACAGACAAATATATATTTATTTCCAAATTGACTTGGAGGCATCGGACCATGAATATCAATACTAATTACACATCTCGGCTTATCCCTTATAACCGAATTAGTTTCAAATGCATATGCTGCATTTATTTGCTTTGCCTTCTGACACAGGTTGCAGCACGATATAAATTTCCGAACTTTCTGACGCAATTTGGATATGTATAAATTCTCTAAAATCATAGAAGTTGTTCGGTCCGTCCCTGAGTGTGCTAACCCTTCATGAAAATTCTTAATTAGTTCCTTTTCCATGCTTTTCGGAATCATTATCTTCCAACTAGGCATTTCTTTTCCATGCTTCTTGTATAATGTCCCATCTCGAATTGCTATAATTTCTTTCTTTGCCTCCTCAATCAATGGTGCATTTTCTTTAAGTTCAAATAATTTTGCATCCTCATTTTGAATTTCCCCCATATTTTTCAATTTTCTAATCATTTCTTTGCTTAAAGGAATTTCAATTGTCAATATTTTGACTTCATTTCTAGGCCTGTCAATATTTTCGGGAATTTGTGGGTTGTAGTTCAATCTTGACAGCAAATCACTGAAGGTATTATTTTTGCCAGGAATGTGGATAATCTCAATATCGAATGCAGATATTGCATGAATGTATCTAGCAAGTTTTCCACTACATAATCTACACCGTTGTATGAAAGTTAAGCTGATGTGGTCTGAATATACTTTCACCTTTTGCTGATAAATATAGGTTTTAAAACGAATTAATGAGAAATATAGTGCTCCAATTTCTAACTGAGTCACTGAAGAATTTCGCTCAATATTTGTAACTCCTCTAGAAGCTGTACTAATGACGTGAAAGTCATTATTGATGTCTCGCTGCCCTAAAATTCCGGCGTATCCTTGCATTGATGCGTCGACATAAATCTCATATTCCAAATCTTCTCTGGGCCTCTCGAGTAATATGGACTTAGCAAAGAGTTCCTTTACTCTCTCAAAACATTTTTGATGATCCTCTGTCCATTTCCACTTATTGTTCTTTCGGAGTAGCTGCCGCAGTGGTTCTATTTCAGCCGAATATCTTGGTACGAACTTACTCTGAAAGTTCAGTACCCCTAAGAGACGTCTAATTTGTTTTACATTCCTTGGTGATGGAATTTTCATTATTGCTTCTATTCTTTTCTGATCAGGTCTGATACCTCGTTCATCCACTACATAACCCAGAAAATTTATTTCCTTGACACAAAATTTTGATTTTAGTATGTTCACAGTCATACCATGTTGTTGTAGTTTATTTAACACATAATGGACATTATTCATGTGTTCTTCAAATGTTTGACTAATGATCAAGAAGTCGTCAATATACTTTATTAAAAAGTCATCTGCAGAATTTCCAAAGATACTGTGAATGGCTCTCAAAAATCCACTTCCTGAGTTTTTTAAACCAAAAGGATTTACACAAAAGCGATACTGGATCCCTGAGTACTGAAATGAAGTGTAATCACGCACTTGCGGATCTAATTCCACTTGCCAATATGATGCAGTGAGGTCGATGGATGTCAAAAATCTCCCTCTTGAAAGTTTTGTAATTAGTTGTTCAATTCCCTCACTTTGAAAATGATCTGGTTTCATATACTTGTTGACATATCTACCGTCTAAAGTTAATCTCAAACTACCATCTCGTTTAATACTCCAGCATATTGAATTTATGTATTGAGAATTACTTTGCTCAATAATCCCATTTTCTAACATGCTATTTATTAATTGTCTAGCTTTGTCTCGAAGACTTATAGGTAAATTGTCATACTTGTGCCTATATGGTGGTACGTCTTCTACTTGAAATGTATGCTGATATACGTTACATCTGCCTGGGATATTACTAAGTACTGAACTATTGTTCATCAAAACATCATGAAGGATTTGTTTTTGCATTATCGTAAGATTATAAGCTTCTTCACACTTGTGTATTATTTCCTCATTTCTCTTCTCTTTCCAGCTGTTGTCTGTCTCGCTCACATGGTCATCTTTTGTTTGGATTGTAAATTCCTCTACTTTCTCTGGCATTTCTGCTAGCTGTTGAAAATATGGCGTGGTATTCCCTTCATATTCTGTGACTACCTGCTTTATCTGACTATTTCTATCAGTTTCTGTTATTTGCACAAAAAACTCTTGGTCACAAATATTTTTCTCATCCTTTGTCATCTCGATTACAGAAACTTTCTCTTTTATAAATGGTACCCTTATTTCTCTATCATCTTTTGTCATTCTCAACTCTTCATGTTTAAAATCTATACTTGCTTCATATTCATGTAGGAAGTCACATCCTATAATTATATCACAAATCAGATGGTTTACGATTAGAAACATAACCTCAAAATTCTCTCCGCCGATAAGTATGTTGAGTAGAGCTTGTGTTTTTATGACCTGTTTAGTTCTTCCAATTGCAACACGACAAACTAAATTACTAGTGTGAAGAGCCATAATCTTGTTACCTTCATTAATCAAATTTATGTAAAATTTTTGTGAGCAAATTGAAGCTGATGAACCAGAATCTATAGTTGCAATGATCTCTTTCTTCGCAATTTCAATCCTAACATGAGGTGATTCAAAATTTTCTCCCTTATCTTTTGTTGCTGTAATCTTATTACAGGGTGTATGTGTAGGCGTATGATTTGTATTGGTAATGGATACTGAATTATTAAAGACGTCCTGAGAACCTACTACACAGGAGTCTGTTAACAGTTTTCCTGGTTATTTCCATGTTCACGTACGGGACTGCCATTCCTAACAGGCGCTAAATCTATCTCCGTGTCGCTACCATTGTTTTGAGTTCCCCTTCCTCGAGTTCGAAATCCTCGATTTCTGACATTTTGTCCCCTTGGCACGTAATTTTCTTGGCGTTCCTCAGATCTTTCCCGGTTATTATTTTCCCTCCAGTGAGTGAAATTTCCCCTTTGTCTAGTGTACCTCCTTCCATAATTTTGCCCTCTTTCAGGCAATCTTTCTGTCCTGACATAATTTATTTGTTCCTGTCGACCTGGTCTCCTATCTATCCTTGATCTTTCAAATTGTGGAACGTATGATTGATACCGTTGTCTGGTATTAATTTCATGATGTCTGTCTTGTCCTCTAATTTGCTGATAACTGCCTTGGTAATTTCTTCTATCTCGTACATCTAAAAATCTATGTTCCCACTCCCGAGACATATCTTCTTCCTGTTGTTCCAAAGCTGTTATTAATTCTGTCATCTCATAGATGTTCCGTGGTTTTGCAATTAATAAGTAATTTTGTATCCTTATAGGATAATGCCTTGCGAGCAAACTCACAAAATCTTCCTCACTGATTGGAGGTGACAAGTTTCTAACCTGACTTGCATGTTTTAGTAAGTAATCAGTCATTGATATTCCCTCTCGTGGATTAAATTGACCATGACTAAGCATTGCTCGAATTCTTTGCTGTACCGTAACATTCCAAAATCTGTTCATGAATAATCTCTTAAAGGATTCATATGATATTTCACCCCCGGATACCATTTGTAACCAATCTAAGGTTTTCTGGTCCAAACATCTTTTGACAACTATCATTTTCAATGCTTCAGGTATCTTTTTAATTTGAAAATACTCTGATAATTCTGCAATGAACTGTACTGGACTGGAGTTTTCATTAAATTTTGGAAGTGGAAAATCACTTAAGATATGATTGTAATTTTGCAAATTCCCTGCTCCCATATTTAAATTCTCTAGTGTAACTTGTACACTCTGAGTTTCAGCATTAGCTATAGATGAAGCTGCCGCATCACTCACATTATTTGTCATACCTGAGGAACTACCTCTATCATTATTTTGTACATCTGACACATGCACATCACATATATTTGCCCTTGAATTCAATTCTAATCTATTTACAGTACCCTGCAGATTTTCTATTGTCTGTTCCAATTTTTTATTATTCTCATTTTGAACAGTTTGGTGTTTGTTAATTTCAGAAGTTAGCTTTTGATTCAAATCTTTAGACAAATCTTTAACTTCATCAGACAATTTATTTCTCTGTTTTTCTGACTCCTTCTGAATTTCAGATATTTCCCCTCTGAAATTAACTTGCACCTGTATTAAATCTGCATTTGTAGCCTCCATCATCTCTTTTAACTCACTTGAAATGCTACTCATTCGGCTACCTAGCTCTGTACATTTTACATTAACATGCTCTATTTTATTATTAACCTCACTTTTTGGTTAGATATTTCCCTGCTCATGTCTAACATTTTCTTTGAAACTTCACCTATTTCATTTGCTATCATTTCTCGATTTTCATTTTTCATTCTAATCATATTACTATCCAGCTCCATGAATTTCTTTTCAATTTCTTCCCTGTTTTGTTCTAAGCTTTTACCAATATCTTCCCTCAATTCTCTCTTATTCTGATCTAGTTTTTGTTCTAAACTCCTATCAATATCTTCTCTTAATTCCCTATTATTCTTTTGCATATCTTCCCTGTTTTGATCTATTTTCTTACTAAGATCTTCCCTGTTTTGATCTATTTTCTTACTAAGATCTTCCCTTAATTCTTCCCTTAATTCCCTCTTATTCTTTTTCATATCTTCCCTCATTTTCTCATTACTCTCATTCAACTTTTTCAGCATTTCCATAATCATACTAGTATCAAGATTAACATTTCCTGCTATTCTATTCTCACTTTCTGTACTAACATTTTCATCCTCAAATCCTAAAAAGTCTGGGCTATTTCCTGTAATTCGTATTGGATCACAGCTAACTGTTACACTATCTCCCTCCATAATTATTTCTTCTGTATTACTAGCAGCCATTGTTTTTATTATCCTACCATTCCTAAGGAACATTGAAATTGATTTACCTTTTTGATGCTGTATGTTGCTGTTACTTTAATGTCCAGCGTTCTGCCCCATTCTCCTAGATTTGATGTCGCTTCTGCGTTGTTTTGTGATGAATCTACGTCGTCTCGATGTTTTTTGTATCCACTTATTCGCGCCGTTTGTCGCTCCTCTAGTTGTTTCTTGAATCTGCGTCTTGTAGATCGTTTCACTGCTGCGTTCGCCTCTTCCTGGTTATTCTTGTTCCTTTCCTAGTCATCTAGCCCCACGTTATGGGTGCCAATTTGCGAGAGCAATTATATGTTTTTACTTCACGCGATGCCATCTTGTGTGACGTCACTCCTTGTTTGGTTCGTTTAACTCCATCTGGCGTAGCAATTTGCATCAATTAGGGTTCGAAAGAATTTAAAGTTTTGTATATTGTCCTCCGGCTAGCTATTTAGGTAGAATATGTTTCTCATGCAGGGTGTGAATCGGAAAGGAATCTTTTGTCTAGAAATGATATTGACGAAGAAATTGGTTTTATAATCTTTATTGCAGAACACGTTCACGAACACTTTCACAGATTTATCTGGATAATCGCCATACTGAAACTGTCTGTAATAACTTCTCACTTTTAATTCACATACTTCAACTTTATATATTTAACTGTATAATACTTTATAATAGTTCTTGTAATTCTGTTGCGCGTAACTTGACGAAATAAATGAACTGAGAGATCGACGTGGAGAGTACGGAGAATTTTGTAGAACTGGTGGGCTGACGTGTAATGTGTTGAGAATCTTGTTGAACTGAGGGAACGCTCCCTTGAACCTACACTATTTATAGGCTTGCCTCAAGATACGCCTAAAGATTATAAATGAACTGCCATTGGCTAATAAAACGCGCCAACATTAGCGTCTATTTTAATATCCAATGAAAACCACTAATACATTTTTCTTTTAGAGAACATTCTAGAAGCTTTTTTTTACCGAAAAGGCGCGAAACATTACGTAACTTCCTGGTTCCCGGTAATGATAAACAACTCACTCCACCGCTGCATTCTTGCGTTATTGTTAACAGTTTCAGTAAAGCCATATATTATTATTTACCAATAATAATTACAATTAATAAACATCTGAAATCAATGTCACATAAAAATACATATTTATATTACAATTATTATTTACCTTTAAGTAATTTGTGATACAAATTACCGTATCAGCTTTAAGTGTGTGCATTGACTCATTTATATTTTAAAACTAAAATAAAATTAAAAAAAAATAATAATCTCCTTTGATTATAACTAAATATACCTGAACAGCATTTGGGCAAATTAATTATTCATAATAAAGGAATAAGTCAGCTTAACTCTCAACATTTCTTTTAAAAATAAAAATCCATATGTAATATAACCTAATTATTTGCAGCAGTGTGCTTTACAAACTTTCAAATTTTAACATATGAATCATATAATTCTTTAGCAATAATTTACTTTTGTGTTCTCATGTAAAATGTATAAAAATAATGTTTTTCCCATTTTATACTGTGACTGTCTTAACAGCTTAAACTATAGTTAAAATACAGATAGATAAACATTATTTACATATGATGGTGATGCATCAAAACAGGATGAGGATTGAGAAGAGGGTCATCATCTATGGTCTAGAGGTACTATGCTAGCTTCAGTTCCCGAGATCATGGGTTCAAACCCGGCAGGGGGTGATGAATTTTGTAAAAATCCTTAGCATGGCTTCCTTCGGAAGGGAAGTAAAGCTGGTGATTCCATGTCATACATTTATGACATGTAAAAGAACCTCAAGCCTTATAAAGAGTCTCTGAGCAAAATTTCTGGTCAATGGGATGCTAAGGACCATAGTAGTTGAAGAATGTCCGTAAATAAAAACTCAATTTCTTTTAGTGAGAACAGACATGAATGAACATTATCCAAAAATTGCAGGTGAGGAATGTATTACACAAGACTTTTGGAAAATTCTGAAAGTATTTCAGAAAACATGTTTCAATGGCTTACCTGTCAGAAGTTGTTATAGCTGAGCCTATGTGATATGTTTAAACAAAACACTCAAGACTATCGCAGCCAGATCCCCCAAATGTGTTTTATAATCCCAATCACCCTGATATATAATTCTAAAGTATGTAACTCGAGTCATTAATGATATGAAAAGCATAATTTGGTTACAATGGGACATATTTAAAAAGCTTTTGCACTTATCATGTCAGGCCCCTGTCACTGTTACCATGGTAAATGTGGTGGAATGATGAATATTTGGATTATAACATCACTACACAGGAATTCAGAGTAGAATACATGGTTCTCTAGTGGTGGAATGATGAATATTTGGATTAGAATATTGCTACACAGGAATTCAGAGTAGAATACATGGTTCTCTAGTGGTGGAATGATGAATATTTGGATTAGAATATTGCTACACAGGAATTCAGAGCAGAATACATGGTTCTCTAGTGGTGGAATGATGAATATTTGGATTAGAATATTGCTACACAGGAATTCAGAGTAGAATACATGGTTCTCTAGTGGTGGAATGATGAATATTTGGATTAGAACATCGCTATGCAGGAATTCAGAGCAGAATACTTGGTTCTTATCTAGTTCAGTTAACTCTTTTTTATGTACTTCTCTATAGCGCATAATAATTTACCATCATCCTATAGATACCTCATTTTTATTTTTTGTGCCTCCTGTTTGTCTTTCTGTACAAGTCCTTCTTCTTTTCCATCTTTTATTTTTGAGACTCTGTGATTATAAACATTTTCAACTGCTTTCATTGCTCTGTACTTAGTATATTGTTTCTGCCGCTGCTGTGGTGTTCCTGAACCATAGCCACCATAAGTAAGATATTGGCGATGCTGTGGGGCGGTGTGCTACACAAACAAAAATGCTTACTTTAAAAATTACATTTATGACCAGGCATAGGAATTCTTAAGCAGGCTCCAAGTTATCTACACTCAACCATAGATCTATGCAAAGAATGTAAACAATAGTGGGCAAGGGTCAGTGACAGGCAGGCAAAACTGGTCTGCTAGTGCTGTCTGCAAACACCAATAGACTGCATAAAACATGGGGGTAGTTTGATACCTGTGACATCCCTGCCTAAAATCCAGTAACCATCCAACATTATTTCCTTTTGTTCAGGCTTTAACGCTTAGAAATTCCTATGCCTGTTTATGAGTAAGAAAAAGTAGACCATCAGACTGAAATATAAATAATGTTTTATGCTTAATAATTCTTTAAATTAAAAAGTAATTGTTATAAAGATATGTATCAAGGAAAAATACTCTCCCTACTTTATATGTAAGTTCCATATAAACTGCTGTGTTGTAAATGATCTGCAAGTTCACTGAAACAAAATGTTAACCCATGCTTGGTCCTAAAAAAAACAAGATTGAAAACTGGAAGTGTTTATTAAAAACAGATAACCACTCCCAATTTGTTTGAGTCATAATACACTATGCACTACATAGAATTCAAATTCGAAGAGCAACATACAAAATCTATTTGTTTTTTTTTTCTAAATGACCAATAGTCACCAATATCTATATTTTTAATTCTTATAAAAAATTACAATATTTTCAATCTAATGAATTAAGGATTGTTAAGATATGCATGATGGACATATGTGAAGGGGGCTCAAGGGGATGAAGGCCCCCCCCAATCCAGATACTGAAAACCAAAATATCAAAGCTCTGAAATCTCATTTTTGTTTTCTGTAACACTTTTATACTTAAGAGGTTTGTATACTATGTTGTACCTGTTAATATACAGGTACCTAAATAAAAATATTATATACATACATGCATCCATCAGTGATAAATATTTAGTCACCTGCAATTAGAGCTATGGAATGCCTCTTGTAACTTAAATGAAAGTGAAACTTCTGATTGGATCTGTCCTGTCTAGTGGTTAACACAACTGACTAATTGACTTAAAAGACAATTCTTTACAATATTTGTAGAAGTAAACTAACCTAGATATGGGTCCTGGCTGGAAGATACACTACGTGATCAAAAGTATCCGGACACCTGGCTGAAAATGACGTACAAGTTCGTGGCACCCTCCATCGGTAATGCTGGAAGTCAATATGGTGTTGGCCCACCCTTAGCCTTGATGGCAGCGTTCACTCTCGCAGGCATACTTTCAATCAGGTGCTGGAAGGTTTCTTGGGGAATGGCAGCTCATTCTTCATGGAGTAGGAGAGGTATCGATGTAGGTCGGTGAGGCCTGGCACGAAGTCGGCATTCCAAAACTTTCCAAAGGTGATCTATAGGATTCAAGTCAGGACTCTGTGCAGGCCAGTCCATTACAGGGATGTTATTGTTGTGTAACCACTCCGCCACAGCCCGTGCAGTGTTGAAAGATGCAATCACCATCCCCAAATTGCTCTTCAACAGTGGGAAGCAAGAAGGTGCTTAAAATATCAATGTAGGTCTGCGCTGTGATCGTGCCACACAAAACAACAAGGGGTGCAAGCCCCCTCCGGGAAAAACACGACCACACCATAACACCACCACCTCCGAGTTTCACTGTTGGCACTACACACACTTGCAGATGACGTTCACCGGGCATTCGCCATACCCACACCCTGCCATTGGATCGCCACATTGTGTACCGTAATTCTTCACTCCACACAACGTTTTGCCACTGTTCAATCGTGTAATGTTGACGCTCCTTGCACCAAGGGAGGCGTCGTTTGGCATTTTCCTGCATGATGTGTGGCTTATGAGCAGCCATTCGACCATGGAATCCAAGGTTTCTCACCTCACGCCTAACTGCCATAGTACTTGGAGTGGATTCCTGATGCAGTTTAGAATTCCTGTGTGATGGTCTGGATAGATGTCTGCCTATTACTCTTTACAACCCTCTTCAAATGTCGGCGGTCTCTGTCAGTCAACAGACGAGGTTGACCTGTACACTTTTGTGCTGTACATGTCCCTTCACATTTCCACTTCACTATCCCATCAGAAACAGTGGACCTAGGGATGTTTAGGAGTGTGGAAATCTCGCGTATAGACTTCTGACACAAGTGGTGACACCCAATCACCTGACCACGTTCGAAGTCCATGAGTTCCACGGAGCGTCCCATTCTGCTGTTTCATGATGTCTAATGACTACTGAGGTAGCGGATAATGAGTACCGGGCAGTGGGTGGCAGCATAATGCACCTAAAATGAACAACGTATGTTTGTGGGGTGTCTGGATACTTTTGATCACATAGTGTACGTCTCTATGTACTTCTGTTTGCCTTTTGGTCCCATAAATGTTTAAAAAGTTGGTTATGCTGACTAAACTAAGTCCTCTATTTAGTCAGTATACCCTGTTCAATAATCTAATTGATATCCCCCTCACATGGATATATCTCTAAAAGTTACCACAGAAGTATGAATCACTTTATGTTTCAGTTATTCCTGTTTCGGCCCCTGCAAATATACTCTCTGCATACACCCTGTGCATAATACAATATTCTTTAGGCATTGAAGATGTAGAAAACATTGTTGAAGTTATTTTAATGTGCTTTCAATGGAATATACTTTGCTTATTCCCTCCTTTTTACTTTCTCTACGTATAGTAAGTAGGGGAAGTATTGCACTCCACCCAAAAATTTGATACCAAGATTTCACCAGAAATACATGCTTTAAGGTGGCCCGAATACAAACAAAGCATTTTTGGAAAGAGAGAGAGTGTGCGTGCGTACGTGCATGCGCGTGTGTGTGTGTCTCTCCTCTTCATTCTGAATAACTTTTCCATAACTGGTAAACCGTAAGAGATAGACAAAATGGTACTACACAAAAAATGTAGATCTTGTTAAAACAGACAATTTATGTCACTCCCCCCCCCTGGACATGCAAAGAGAATGGAATGCTCCACATAGCAACCAGCTCTTAAAATATTTGACTATCACTTAAAGCCTAACATATTCCCCTTGCACCTACAAGAAAATTAGCAATAAGATAACTTCTGCAAATGTTTATCTTGATTAACATGAAGTAGATGCAGAATAAGCATTCGTATAAGTAGTTTGTACAAGAGTATAGAAAGTCATGTGAGTGCAACACATCAGATTTGCAGTTTTACTATTCCTTACTTATAGGAAGTAGAGGAAATGTTGCATTCCACCCAAAAATTCAATACTGAGGTTTCACTGGAAATACATGCTCAGGGGTTCTCTGAATCCAAAACAAGCATTTTTAGAAAAAGGTCTACATGTGTGCATCTTTATCGAATGGCATGCTCTATTACAAATTGTAATACTACATGCAT
Source organism: Deroplatys truncata (assembly GCA_030765065.1). Taxonomy (NCBI): domain Eukaryota; kingdom Metazoa; phylum Arthropoda; class Insecta; order Mantodea; family Mantidae; genus Deroplatys; species Deroplatys truncata. Next base: position 143,612,761 of record CM060978.1, on the reverse strand, counting down.
TAACATTACTTATGCAAATTAAGATTTTTTATTATTCTATTAATTTGCATAAGTAATGTTATAAAAAATTCACTGTGGTTTCCCAAAATAGTTTTAAAAATTACTGTATTTATTATATCTTAACAAAAGTAGATTTTATTTACAAAAAGAACCTATTGACATATTTCTGTCTTCCTGCCAATTAAGTACAGGTTAATATTTGCAAATTGTCAAAATTAGTTTTGTTCACAAAATGTAAGAACTGTTTTAAGCTTTTTTGTATCAGTTTCACTTTTCTCAATGGGGCACCACCCTATGATTTTGTGATATCTTTTAAGTTGAGCTCTTTCTGAATCTACTAGTTCACACCCCCACAGTATATGATCCACTATTTGATAATCTCTTGTCAAACACAAGTAAAATCATTTTTAATTTCAAAATGGCAAAAATATTTGCTGATTTAGCCATGTTCTGTCACCATTGCTGTGATATGGTGGTTTGGAACTAGTGTATTGTTAAGTCTGCTTTGCACAGTAGGGAAGTACGACTTAGTTATTGCATCATTTGAGGTATGTTGCCACCCGTTTTCCCTTGCTTGAACACTTTCTCCTCTCAGTTCACATTTTATTGTACTTGCCAGTATTGAAGTGTATGCTTTTTCCAACTCCTGGCTTATTGTTGCTTGTTTGACCAGCTTATCTGTGAGTTCATTTCCTGCAATTCCTACCTGCTCCTTAATCCATGCAAGATGGATTTCCCAGCCACTAAGAGCCAGGGTTCATATGTTTCTCTTTATCTCTTCAATCAGGTTGTTGTGTTGGAGGAGATCAATGGTTATTTTGCTGTCCATGTGTATGACTAAGGATTTTTTCAGTTAAATTGTGTGTTTCGTAGGACCTTCAAGGCATTTTAGTATGGCTAATTGTTCTGCCTGGTTGTTCAAGCATCCTGTATCTAGTCTGTTTTGCAGCTGATGGATTAATTCTGTGTCAATGCAGATAGCAATTCCGCATCTGACTCCTGATTCCGTTTTGCTGCCATTAGTGTAGATTAGGACACTGTAGTTCCCTTCTTCTGCCTTTCCCTGCAATGGTATGTTATCTGCAGAGTGAGACCATTTTCTTCAGCTAATGGATGTGTCAAGGGCTATCATTTCTTGTGTTGGATTTTGTCTTCCTTTTGTTATGTTGTTAGTGTTTGGCCATTTCAGAGAGTTCAATGTTGATTGGGGTTAAACCAGTTAATACATAAAGTGCTTCATGTAAAAACTTTCTGAAGGCCTTGGCAATTTTTAGATTAACTAATCTTTAAACTCTCTTGAGTCTCCTGGTGTTGTAGATTGCATTTGTAGCATCTATCCAAGCAAGAATTCCATAGGAAAGCAGCACTAGGATTGCTCCTTTGCAAACTGTTCTGATTACATTTGCATGTAAGCCCCAATTTATCTTGGCCAATCTGAACAGTGTGTATAAGTTTCATTGTCTTTTCACTTATGTGCTCAATATGCGAGTTAAATTTGAAACTCTTATATTCATTTTATATATTTATTCAAGAAAATTCTCCCCCCACCCCAAACTACCCTTTACATGGAAAATATTTTGAAAATTTAAGTTTTTTCAAAAATGGCTCCGATTTTGATTAAAATACGTGTGTTTAAGATATTTTCATGAAAAATGAAATGTATATCTTGAGTTTTCTGGGAATAGCCTCTGAAGTCCTCTTTATTATGAATGACTTTGCATAACTGTTAATAAGAAATAGAATCTTACTGCACAAAAAAATATTATCTAATTAAACCACACTTTGTCAAATATTTTTGTGGAGTAACCATTTCTGAGATATTCCTTGTTATTGGTTTGAATTTTCAAATACTTATACTTTTCTCAAATGGGAAGTCATTACTGTTTTTTTTTCTTACTCCTGATCATGCAAAGAGAACAGAATTTCAAAGGCATCACATAGTGACCAGCTCTTAAAAGATTTGACTATTGCTTAAGCCTACTGTATTCCCCTATTCCAATTGTACCTACAATGAAATATCTAATAAAGCCATTCCACAAATATTTATCTCAATTAACATGAAGCACACAGAAAATAAGTTTTTATAAGAATAATTATTTGAAGAATGGTTAGAGAAAGTCTAATGAATGTAACACATAATTGTTTTCGTTTTAACCTCTGTAGTCATACTGGCAGCTTTGACTTGAGAAACTACTGGTGACATAAATAACTCTTTGAATTGTAGGTTAGCATTGGATTTCATTCCTTTTGCACTGAAACACTTTCACATTCATACTTCCCAGACTCAGGTAGGAAAAGATTATGTTACAAGCATCCCTACCCCCAACCAGGAAACAACTTAACACCTCTGGGTTTAGAAGTTAATTCATTGATCACTGGACTGTTGAGACTCTATTATCCTTTTAATTTACGTTATACAGTGTGGTCATTTTAAGGTCAGGCCACAGACCAGCTATATGCGTAACACACTGTACTGCAGTGATCTCGGTACTTTTCCGATATGCAATTGGTAGTACGTGGTTTTCTTTATCAGCTGTGTTTCAGTTGCGGCTGTGTTCATGCTGTAAAGAGAGGAAAGTTGGTATTGTGCATCTCAAAGGTGAAAGTTTATTTAAGAATCTGTGTTGTGTATGATTTGCTGAAGAGTGTTAGTGTCCTGTTATTAGTCCACTGCAATGCCTGCCAACAAATTCACACTTGTACAACAAATTTTTATGTACAATACATATGTAAAAACCAAATCATATAGACAGGTGTATAGACAATTTCAGGAGAAATATCCTGGTATTCCAGTTGCAGGTAGAGAAACTGTTAGACAACTGGTTAATAAGTTTAGGACAACATGATCATTAAATACTAAACCTAAGAAGTGAAAATGAGATGTTCTAAAGCAGGAAAAAAATTGACAAAATTGGTGCATCTATTTGTTGTGGAGAACCCTAAAAAATAAAGTTTGTAGGAACAATCCCCACACCATAGATGAAATTATGGGTAATACATAAACAGAAATTGTGAATATTATGCAAGAACAACTGAAGTAGCATTATGGTTGTTATTTATTTAACATTATTGTGTATGTGTGTTTACTTCACGCGGTGAAGCCATCTTGTGACGTGATTCATTTGTTAGGCTTGTTAGCTCCATCTGGTGTTAGCAATTTGCGGCAGTGTTAGTGTTCGTTTGAAAGAACGCTATTGTTATCTTATTTAATTTTGGTTTACTGTCCTCCGGCTAGCTATTATCTTTTTTTGGGTCGAGCACTTCTCTTTATACAGGTTGTGTAAACGGAAAGGAATCTTTTATCCAAAGATAACACTGATGAAGAAATTTGTTTTACACTTCTATTGTCGAACACGTTAAGTATCACATTTACACATTGATCTTAACACTCGCCAAACTGAAACTGTTATAATAACTTCATTACTGATCACTCTTAATTCGCGTACTTCAACCTTTTGTATAATTAACTTTACCATACTGGAGATTCTTCATAACTCTTATACACGTAACTTGCAAATCGATAGCCGACGTGTAATATTTCTGCTGGACTGAAGGTGACGTGTATCATACAAAATATTTTCGACGAACTGACGGGAATGCGACGTGTAGTGTACAAAGAATTTTGATGAACTGACTAACTGAAGGCGACGTGTAATGTATTGAGATTTTCGATGAACTGACCGCGATCTACCTCTGACTTGGCTTTTTATACACCCACTCCCCGATATGCCTAAAGATTATAACTGAGTTACTATTGGCTAATAAAACGCGCCAACATTAGCGTCTATTTTAATATCCAATGAAAATTATGAATACATATGCTCTAGGGAAATATTCCAGAAGGTTCTCAACAGTAAAAACGCGCCAACATTACGTAACTTCCTCATTTCCAATAATGATAAACAGCTCACCCCCCCTCGCTGCATTATTGCGCGCTATTATTGACAGTTTCAGTAAGGTCGTAGAAACTTACTTATCAACAATAATTACAGTCAAGAAACATCTCAAATCAATGTCACATAAAAATGCATATTCATATTACAATCATTATTTACATTTAAGTAATTTGTGATACAAATTACTGCATCACAACTTATGTGTGTGAATGGAAATTTCCTCCAAAAATGCGAGGAATGTCTTCATGCAGATGGACACCAGTTTCAACACCACTTTTAACAAGGTTAGTACTCATTATAGTGCATGTCTATCGCTCGTGACTAAATAACGTGGGAGTTACAAAACAAAAAACCCCCAGTGTAATAGGCAGTGTGCAGAGCATGCAAATGCATGATCTGTGACCTCAACATCAAACAACCACACTGTATTTATTACAGCTCTTCTGAAAGAGCTGGATTTGTAGAAAAAAATAGGACAAGATTGTGCTAATACACACATTTTAAAATGTAAAAATAGGTTTTGTTTATAAACTTTTTCCTTGAAGTCTTTTAGAAAAAGTGACTTTTACTTCAAATGATAACTGATTAGCAAAATCAGCCAATTTATGCATGATTTTTTCTTCTTCTTTTTTTCCAAAATACAAATCTTTTCACTTCAATTTTTAATTCAGAATCACTGCAGTCTTATTACTAAACATTTTATATTTGATGGCAATTCCATAAACTTTTGCTGAGTGAACAGATGAATGGAGGTTCAGTAAGTTGCCTTCCTGTGGATAAGGAACGTGCTTGTTGCTGTGTATGAACATTATAATGGCAGTAGTTAAACCATATGACAGGATGAATGTTTTAAGACAATCATTACTTATCATTCCTAAGAAAAGTGGTGATGACAGCAGACACCTTTCTTCTCCATGTAGTTTCAGCACTGCTTTAAAAATATATCCATCATTCTTATTGCAGTATATATTGAAAAATGCTGGAAATTTCCTGATCTACAATGTTTCACTTCTTTCAAAATATATGATGAAACATCTAAAAGAGCTGTTGCAAGTATTCTGAGAAGGCTCCTACATTTCTTAAAATATTCATATTTTATGGCAATACTCATGAGGACGGATTGATAAGTCAGCAACTTTTTGAAGAAAATAACAATTTTTTTCAAAAAATCAATTTTATTTCTCAATAGAGTCTCCTTTCAATTCAATACACGTTGTCTAACGTTTCTCCAGTTTTTTTAACCCTTCCAAAAAATATGATTTTTCAAAATCTGCAAAATATGAGGTTTCTGCCATGATGTGTTCACTGGACATGAATTTCTTCCCAGCGAGCCAATTTTTCAGGTTTGTGAAGAGGAAGAAGTCGCTCAGGGCCAAATCTGGAGATTATGGTGGGTGAGGTAGCAGTGCGTAACCCAATTCCACAAATTTTGCGATGGCAATGGCTGACTTGTGTGCGGGTGCATTATCCGGGTGGAAGAGAACCTGTTTCTTCACCAAATGGGGTCATTTCTTCTAATAATTCCTAGTGAAACTGATCCAGCATAATATGAACCTGTGATTGTTTTACCCTTTTCCAGGTAGTAGATATCTATCACTCCTTGTGAATCCCAAAAAACAGCTGCCATGATTTTTCCTGCCAATGGAGTGGTTTTCGCTTTCTTTGGAGCAGGTTCGCTGAAGGAAATCTACTACTTTGATTGTTGTTTGGTTTCAGGTTGATAGTGATGGATCCAAGTTTCATCAATCATGATATAACGCTGCAAAAACTCATTTGGGTTGCGCTGGAACATATTCAAACATCCCTGTGAAATGGTCACACCATTCTGCTTGTTCTCAACTGTGAGCAGTCACGGCATTCATCTTGCTGACAGCTTTATCATACCCCAAAATTTTTGCAGAATGTTATACACCCGTTCACTTGAAATGTTTACGGTCTCGGTTATCTCATGGATTTTCACTCAGTGGTCTTCCAACACAATATCGTGAATGTTGTTAACCATTTCTTCTGTTGTGACCTCAACCAGCTGTCCCAAATGCATGGCATCTCTTGTGCTCAAATGGCCACATCGAAATTCTGTGAACCATGGCATATGATGGAGCAAAGTCCCCATAATATTTGCTCAGCTTTTCTTCCATTTCCTTCGTCGTCTTACCATGCAAAAGGTAGTGCTTTATCAGAATATGAAATTCACTTTTCTCCATTTTCTACAAAGCAACACACATTATTTTAGAAGCCCTCAACAATGTTCTAAGAAACAAATGACGACAAATTTCTGCGATTATGCCCGGAATAGATGTAAGACTTGGGTGCAAATAAGACACTAGTGATTAGAATGCTATCTCTCGTCAAAGTCATGGACTTATCAATCCACCCTTGTAATGCATATGAAGACTTTAATTCCTAAAATGCAAAGATAAATTTTATTGGCATAAACAATAAACTTGTCAGCTTTTGCTGCTATATCATAATACATACAGGAAACACGCAGAGTTTCCATTATTATGTTTATAGGTATGTTTTGTCACAACCTTCCACATTGTATAGCTCAGTACACCAAACCAAATGGCATAGTTTATAACAAGAATGACTAGGATTAATTGAATTGCCTTGCTTAATAATCAGCCACCTAATAGTGATGTTTATTACCTGGCCAAGGCGAGTGTAGTCCTGCACTGTGATCAGAAAGATGGTGCACTAACACAATGATACAATACAATCACTGCTGTACAGTCTAATTTACTCTTTAACCATCACTAATGTTCATAGTGCTAATGATGGAAAGTAAACGAAACAGAGTTATTCACGAGCAGGCTAGATGTGTTATTTGTAATGTTATTGCGTTTTGTGATGAAGAGAAGAAAAGTCTGAAAATATCTATTACAAATGCCGCTGAATGTGCTAATTGCTCACATTTTCCCAATTGGACTTTACGGAGGGGAGGGCAGGCCATTATGTGCACAAGTGGCACTCTCCGATGCAGGACCGCACTCGCCTTGGTTGTGTTATACATCCAAAAAGAGAAAGCATATACACTGCCATAAAGGAAAGGCACTGAAACCACGATTCCAAGTTCATCTATTCATTTGCTTACATATACAGACAATAAATTACTAACAACAAAAGTGGGGTATCTGCACTGGTTCATAGAGAACTTTTGAAGGAATAAAAGCAATTTTTGTTAAAATTATTGTTCTATATACATCCAAGACTATGTCTCCATCCCATGTCTAACATCCCATGTGCAATAAACTCGGTTGTCTTGTGATGTGCATTATTCATTTTGAAGGTGTGTACATTTGTAAACAAATATACTACTTGTGGAGTAGATGACACTTTGCCAGTACTTCTCATTTTTCCAATGAACCTTAGAATCAATAACTATACTCACTGCCACAATTGTATAACTTTTTCTGACCCTTGCAAGTAAGTTATAAGTTTGTAAATAGTTCATTAATTAATTAATCAATCAATCAATTAGGGTTTTAGCTGGCAAATTTGAACCACTAGGTGAACTCATTCTGAGGTTAATTCCCTTCCACTATACCTAGAAAATAATTTGCTGATTCTCCATCATATAAAAGCCAAATGCTCAAATATAGCAGTGATCAAACTATTAAGGTTTTATAAAGATTGTTGATTGTTGCCAGCATACTTAAACTTTTATTCAGTGAGATTCAAAGTGAAAATTAAATTCAGTTTTATTTATGGATGCTCTTTAATTACTATGGTCCTTAGCATCCCATTCTATATTGGGCGTGAAAGATCGGAAATTTTGCTCAGAGGCCTCTTTATCAGGCTTGAGGTTCTTTTACATGCCATAAATTTACGACACAGGACCACCGGTTTTACTTCCCTTCCGAAGGAAGCCATGCTAAGGATTTTTATGCCCGAAAAAATCTATCACCCTCTGCCAGGTTTGAACCCACGACCTTGGAACTAGAGGCTAGCACGGTACCACTAGTCTACAGAGGACGACAGTGGGTCCATGATATGACAGTCTCATATAAAATCATACTAATTAATGTTACTTTTTCCTTCTTTTTTCAGAATAATGAACACATTTCTTAAGTACTGACTTTCATAAAAATTATCAATACTTTTAATAATTTTTAAGAATCACAATGTGTCACTGCATTGTTGGTGAGAAAAAATTGTTTAATTAAGCTACTAAATATTAAGCAATTATCTTATAGCCATTCTTAAGGAATTGAGAATAAGACTGCATGATTTTAAGTACAGAAAGAGTATATGTGCATTATGCCATATTTAATTTTGATATATATTGAAACTTTTGAAAAACATTTAAAAATCCTTTGAACTACCAGTACTGAAAACAGACTCAAATAAACATTATAATCAGTCATTTGGTAATACTAATAGTATAGAACCATTTGGAGAAAATAAATTTTAAAGTAGTTTCTAGAGTAACCACAAAACAGGAATGAACATACAGTGGGGCTAGGCGTGGCTTAACTATTGCTGACTAGCCAGTGAGATAAGTACGATGTTGTACAGTTGAACATGCCTACTGGCTCGCTGTGCTGGACCATATTGCTAATTTCTTTGTGTGCTTGAAAGATATTAAGTACACAATTATTTTGTTTCCCCTATGTCACAGAACTATTTTTTCAGAGGGTGACTGTCCAAAACCCATGTTTGTGGGACATCTGGTTTCAGAGATAGATGCCTAATCAGAAAGATAAGAATCTGTCACCATCTGTGAAGAAAATGCAGCTGATCATTTTGCAACTTGCATTCAGTAAAGCGGCGATCTTTTAAGAGTGCAGATATGCTTTTCAAAGTTGGTAAATATGTCATTTAGCAAGCCTAGTAAAAATATGTGTAGTAATACTTGCGGGACAACTCGTAAGATTTTACATAAGCAGGCCAGAAATATTATTTTTCACGTGTATTCGTTTTTCAAACAGCTGTCAATTAAAAGTTTTTGAATGTAAAAATTTCATTCCAAGTCGAGAATTAATGGTACAAGCTTGTCACGTGAGTGCTCATTCTGTGACAAACATTGTTAGAGAAGGAAAGCAGTTCACTAAATCAGGGGAAGTTCCCATATTTAGGTCTCCTGAAAAGCATCAAGCAGTGAAAAAATGTGCTATCAATGATTTTCAAAAATGTGTTTTACATTAGAACAATTTATGATTTATATGACAAGGGTGAATATCCAATGGCCAAAAAGTTGACCAAGTTAATGAGGGAGTAAATAGAATATCTTGGGTTCAAATACAGGAGAACCAATGATGATCACAAATTTCTGCTAGAAAGAAGCAAAATTATTGCTGCAAGATATTGTTGCTGCAATTTCTATGCACAATATTAGAAGTACAGGTGATTCCAGGGCCATCTTTATTTGGATGAAACCAGGGTTAATCAAAATCATTGCAGGTAGAATGTATGGCAAGATTCATCTGGAAAGGGGGAGAGGACTCAACAGTACTTATAGGTAAAGGTGGAAGGCTTAGCATTTGCCATGCAGGTTCATCAAAAATGGGTTTTATACTAGAAATCAAATGGTTTCTTTTGCTTGCAAACACAAAACAAACATTCTGATTACCGTGCCAATATGAGTGCAGCCACCTTCAAAAATAGTTTATTAACATATTTTTATGATGTTATAAAAGGGTTTCATAATCATAATGGATGTCAGCTATCATTCTATGACAATAGAGAAGTTACCTAACACCAGTTCATGAAATTTAGATATACAAATGGCTACATGCATATCATACTCCCTTTGATGCAAAGCAACTGAGACAGAGTTATTAACTTGCACTGCTCCTTACAAAAGTCAGGAAAAGAAATACGAACTGTATCAGATAACATTATAAATGGACCATAAGGTTGCCCCCCTATCACTGTCAGTATAATGCTATTGAGCTTATTTGGCTACAGTAAAGGGTGAAGTTGCACAATTAAATAACAAATTTTGGCTTGTAAATGTTGAGCAATTAATAAACGAGGCTATTCATAGGGTTACCATACAGGACTAGGAATCTCCAGTCGCACATGCTGAGCATTTGCAAGAGGAGGATTTTGCTAAAGAAATTGCAAGGTACAATACCATTGAAAGTGTAATTATAAACCTCGGGGATGATGAATCAGATACTGACACTGCTGACGAAGAAGAAAACTACAACAATGATGTTAGAGATGACATTCTGGCAGTTCTCTTGTAGCATCTTATCTGCTGTTGTTATGCTAAAGGTTTTTTAATTATTACATATTACATATACTTGTGAATATTTGGTGTTTTCTGGTTCTGTTCTTTATAGAGAATTTGTAGATAAGTTTTTATTGTAACTACAGCATCTTGGAGCAATAACACTATTCAGTTTATACTCCCACAAGGCATGACAGACATATGTTTTCCATCCCTCGCTGTACAACTGGCAATGCTGAGAGATCACTATATTGACTAAGCCCCTGTTCATTCTTGTTTTGTATTTAGTCTAGATACATTAGTAGGCCTCAAAATCAATATTGTTCCAGCTTTACTAATAACTATGTATATAAATTATATCAAGAAAGATGTTTTGTGCAATCCTATCATTATAAGCAGGTTGTCACTGTATGCAATATTGTGCATAACTGGCTCATTAATGGCACACACACCAATAATAGCGATAATATAATACCAGTATTTCAAGTTGCCCTGGTTTACTGAAAGAGGATGAAACCATTTTGTGATATTCTTTTATCTGAGCAACAAAGATGCAAAATTTATAAAGATGAGTTAGAATTTTAAAACACTAAACATCACCAAGTAAAACAGTACCTGAACATGTTTCGAGGTCAACTTGTTGGATACCTGCTGATGATGGGGACTAGTTGTCCTTGAGGCATGTTCAGGTACTTTTTTACTTAGTGATGTTTAGTGTTTTAAAATTCCAGATCATCTTTATAAATTATCGATACATTACTTTTTCTAATACTTCTACTGAATGTAAAGATGCACAAACCTCTACACATTATTAAATACAGAATAATTAAGATCTGAATTTATAATCACTTACCATGCTGTGCTGATAATAGCTACATCATATTCTGTAACACTGCTCACTTCTCTCCCAGGAAGGGAACGCATGCAAAGGGTTATCTTGCTTAATGGTTCAGTACACCAAGTAATAAATGAAATGCAGGGAGAGAAGTTAAATCAATCAATGCGAACATATGAAGATGCTCCCACTTATGTTATCTCCGTATTCTAGAGGTACCATGCTAGCCTTTAGTTCCCGAGCTTGTGGGTTCAAACTGGTGGAGGGCGATGGATTTTTTGGGGGTAAAAATCCTTAGCATGGCTTCTTTTGGAAGGGAAGTAAAGCCAGTGGTCATAGATTTACAGCATGTAAAAGAACCTCAAACCTGATAAAAAGACCTCTGAGCATAATTTCCAGTCTTTCACGCCCAATATAGAATGGAACACTAAGAACCATAGTAAAGAGCATCCGTAATTAAACTAAAAAGAAGTTCCCACTCCCACTTATATAAGCTATGGATGCCAAATTATTTTATGATTTATTTCCTACAATGTATAATGCTAAGATTGCATAAAATATTGCATCAAACTCGTGGATAATCTTAATATGATACTTGTGAAAACTGTCGCACTCACTATTATTTGTGCAACAAACATTCACTCATACCATAATCATCAAGCTTATGCACTTGTTGCATAAATTGCCATTAATGTACATTAATTCTCTTTTTACATGAGTGTACCTGTTCAATGAGCAGGATGGTTCAGGCAGTAACGTCTGTGGACTGTATTTGGGAGGTCCCGAATTCATACCCCAGGGCCAACCAATCTGACTGAAGGTTTTTTCACAGTTTTGTCGGTCACCAGGTAAATGCTGGATTGAATAATTTGATCTGTGAATTTTCCTATCATCCCTTTCAGCACTACATTTCATTTCATTCTTCTTCACTGCCATACCAGGCATTGGGCTGATCACCCATCCTGGATATGCTATGATCCAGAGTTTGCTTGCTCCTCGACAGAGCTATCGACCCAAGGTATTGGCTTTTAAGTTCTTAGGGGTGTAAGTTCTACACAGAAGTAGCTGTTCACAGCTCACAGTTGATCTGTAAACAGAAACAAGTTTCTATTTCCAAACATTGCCTGTATTTACCATAAACTTTTTATCTAGCATTTTCCCAAAATTAAAATTCTTATAGAGTACAACTTTACAGCTTTTCACATGTCCTTTGCACTATAAGATTCATGGTTTAACCTGTTTTTCCCAGTTGTATCCTAACCATTATAAAAAGTGTAATAAAGTATTATTAACACCAGCATTATGTTTCTGTTCCATTAGGCTCAGAAATTCTGATTTCTTTCTTAGACTGAGCTTTGCAGTATATGGTAGATAAAATCAGCATTAATTGAACAATAATTATACTCTATTTTTTTGTACTGCTTATGATATTTAAATTCAGTTCTGGGCTAATCACTACACTATTTATTCTTATTTACTTTAATATCGAAATCTTCTACAGATTTTCTTTCTTCATAGTAGAGACCATATTCTCCAAGTCCTTCATTCACATTCATTCGTTCATTGGCAAACATGTGCTGAAGTCTTCGATATGCCTTCTCTATCTGAAAACAAAAATATAAACATGTAGGTACCAATACATAATATACAAAAAATTAAAAAGATATTTTATATCAGGACAATAAGATTAATAATGATGATAATGGTGATGATATGATGATGATGATGATGATGATGATTTGACTAGAAGAACTATATGTAACTACATTGTCACAAAGTGTTTATTATTATTATTCTGATAATAACAAGTCCATTATCAAAGATTTTTGTGTAGTGAATATTAAAAGCATCAGATAGGATAGACAATATTCAGTTTTCAAGATATATTCTTGGAGAAGTTTATTTGCATATATTTAGAAGAAAACAGTTGATATAGAGGCAATGACCAAAAGTGAGAACACATGTGGAAAAACAAATTTATAAATGTTCATCCATAATGGCATTTGCCAAAACAGGTTGTGTATAAAACTAACGTGACAATTATCCCTGCAAAAGAGAGCCTTTTTATTTTCTCCATTACTTTCCTATGGCAGGTAAAGAAATTGTCATGTTCCATACAAAAATTGGCTATCAAGATTTCATTGGAAATACACATTTTAAGAATGCATGAACCCCCCACACACACCAAAAAAAAAAGAAAGAAAGAAAAAAAAACTGTATGTATGAGAGAGAAGAGGGAGAGAGAAAGAACATACAGCATAACTCAAAAACAAAAAGTCAGATAAACATCAAACTTGGAATTTAAGTTCAGCATCTTCCAAAGATGCAACACAGATATTTTTAAGAAAATCCCTAGACCTCAAACTACCCTTTACATGCAAAATATTGTTCTCAAAAATGGCTCTAATGATCTGGATCAAAATAGGAGCCATATGTTTAAGATATATGCATGATTATTAAAATGCATATTTTGAATATGAAGTCCTCATCATTCTAAATGAATTTTGTATAACTGTAAACCATAAAGGTAGACCAAAACTTAATACACAAAGAATGTAGAACTCAATCAAATATTCAGTTTATTCATACGATTTTTTTCCATAACATTAGCCCTTTTTGAATTATTCAGTGCCACACTTTTAAGCTTTCTCAGGATGAACTGTAGAGTGGTAAATATAAAATATCTAAAAATTCTGGTGTTACATTCAAATGACTTTCTATCCACTATCCTTTATTTTTATATGGATACTACAGACAATTCCTATAAAAGCTTAGCTTTCTATCTACCTCATGTTAATAGAGTTAAACTTTGTAGGAATAATTTCAATGCACATTTCATTGTAAGTTCAAGGGGGATACAGAAAGCAGAATTGAGAGTTAGATGTCACTATACAGTATTACCCCGCATTTACATTCCCATCTTTTGCATTTTCCCATTGTTTACAACACTTTTTGTTGGTCGCCTCAGATTTCCTATGTTTGCAATGTATTAAAATCATCAGGTATACGTTTTTTAAACTTTTTATTTCCTGCCGTTTACATCATGCCAGACAGTTCAAGCAGGAAAAAAATGAAAGTAAAATTTCATTTCATTTATTTATCTGCCAATTAAAATTACAGGAATTCCTAACATTATCATGAGAATGCTACATACAAAAAAAGTTACATTATACAATACAATACATGAAGTTCTACCTATGAGGGTCATTTCAAAAGCCCTTCACACGGTGCATGCATGACCGTTACAATGGCATATCAAGTTGAAATTTATGCCAGTTGGAGTCAGACTTTGAGCTTCATGGTTGTATATGTGTTAGCTGGTTCTCATGGCTGTGTCATGAGTAATTCAGTTTTAAAATGGAAGCTGTAACTGAGTCAGGTCAGATACACATACTGACCAGCATTCCTGCATCAAAATCGAATCCCTACATGGAAAGAACCCAACTGAAATATGCAATGCTTTGAGAGAGATGTGTGGGAATAGTGTAGTGGATCATAGCACAGTATCACAGTGGTCTGCTCGTTTCCGTGAAGGTCAGGTAAGCATTAAGGACAACCCAAGAAGTGGAAGGCCATTAACTGAAACAGCCTCTCAGATTATTGTTAAATTTTGAGAGAGGATCAACAAAAAACAAGTGAAGAAATTGCATATAACGCCAGAATGTCTGTCACTTCAGTTTACAGAATCATTACTGAAAAGTTAAAAAGTTGCTGCCAGAGGGTTCCGCATGATCTGAGCGAAGAGCAGGAAGCAGGTCGCAAAAGAATCACAGAAGAATTGCGTCAACGTTATTGAACAAAAGAAGAACAGTTTCTGAAAAGGAGTGTTGCACTTGATGGAACCTGGATACAAGATTTTGAGCCAGAACTGAAATCTCAGTAGTCACAATGGAAAAATTCCAACTCTCCATTCCTGAAAAAATTCTGTCGCCAACAATCAAAGGCGAAACTTATGATGATCTTTGCGTATGACATGAATAGAGTCATAGCTACAAATATTGCCCCAGGGGACGTCTGTAACAGGCACCTACTACAACTGTTTCTACAAAATGTTTTGCGCCCAAACATTCGTCAAAGAAGGCCTGACATGCTTGCAGCTGATGTCCTCATTTTCCACGATAATGCATGACCGCATATTGCCCTACCAGTGACAGAAATGCTCGACAAACATAGATGGGAAATACTTCCCCACCCATTATACAGTCTTAACAGACTTTGATCTGTTTTCCAAGCTGAAGGAACTACTCCTTGGAAAACATTTTGATACAACTGATGAAGCTTTCAGTGAGGTGACCCGAGTAATCAAACAGCTCACAATGAAGGTGCCCTATCCAGAATACAAAATTTCCTAAACGTTGGGAAGCTATCATAAGCAAAAATGGAGATTATATTGAAGGGCTGTAAAGGTATTTTATGAAATAAATTATTTTCTTTACTTCTATCTTACAGTGTACAGAACTTTTGAAATGAACCTTGTATATATAATCCTACTCTTACAAGCTATCACAAAGAAAATGTATGTACAAAGTTTGTCCTTAAGCTAAAAGTACAATTTTACCTAATAGAAAAATTTAATAATGTATACTACAAAAAGTGCAACAATACTAAAAGTTAATCATTTATAAACTCATCTATTGAATAACAATATCTTTGAACCATATATTTTTTCAGTTCCCTTTTAAATTGTTATATATCTTTTATTTGTTGCATCTTGGCAGTTTATTAAAAAAACATACAAGCGGCAACAGTGGGTTTCTTCTTGAACAATTGTAACCTATGCAAAGCTATATGGAAATGTGTGTTACCCCTAGTGAAATGGTTATGAATCTGGCTGTTAATTTTTGTATGATTTTCATTATGTTTTAGATACATTATTACCTCAAAGATATATAGTCAGCGAGAGAATATTTAATTTTCTAAAATAATTGCTGCAAGATTCCCATGGCTTTAGAACTACCATTACCCTAATTGCTCTTTTCTGTAATATAAAAAGTCTTTTGCTTAACTTAGTAGCACTTTGTCCCCAAACTGTAATTCCATATATAAATGTGGGTATATTAATCCACAATAGATATTCATTAATATGTTTATATCAACAATGTTTGCCACTCTTTTTAATAAGAAAATACTAGAACTTACTTTGTTGCAGACTTTACCTGTTTGTTTGTCCCATGTGAAATGTTTGTCCAGTATTATTCCTAATATGTTAGAATTGTTTACTTCATTAATTTCTTCATTATTTATGTTAATATTTAGTTGGGTTTCATTTCTGTTTTGGACTGCCTGAAAATTGATGAATCCCATTCTCTTTGCATTAATGTGGGATGTTTAACTAAAAAAAATTCTACAACTTGTTTTATATTTTGCTTTGTATAAGAATCTAATTTCTGTAAGCTTTCGCCAGTATTTACTATAGAAGTGTCATCTGCATATGCTATAATTTTCCACTTTGTGTAAATGGTATATCGATCATATATATTATGAATAGCGGGTGCCCTAATACTGAGCCCTGTAGTATGCCATATTTCATGGTATGTATATTTTGGAAGTACTCCTTTATTTGCTGATTACTTTTATGCGTAATTTTAACTTGTTGTGTTCTGCCACCTAAGTATGAACTTATTAGTTTAAATGGTACTCCATGAATCCCATACTCTTATAGTTTATTTAATAATATTTCATGGTCTGCACAACCAAAGCCATACTTAGGTCCATGAATATGCAATTATTTAGTTCCCTATTTTCTAAACTACCGATAAGATATTTCTATTACTGCATCTTTTGTTAATCTCCCTTTCTTAAAATCATGTGAAAATTATTTAAAATCTTGTGTTTTTCTACAAATGTTAACATTTGATTAGCAATGATTTTTTTTTCATTACTTCTGAAAGTGATGAGACCAATGATATAGGACGATAACTCTCTGTCGAATGCTTATCACCATTTTTATATAAGGGTTTTACAATTGAGGTTTTTAAACAGTTTGGGTATATTCCTGAATTTATACTTGTACTGATCAATTCTACTAATGGTTGTAATATGCTGAGAGCACATTGTTTTAAAAGAATGGTTGAGATTCCATCTTTGCCTGTTGAATGTTTACTTTTTATTTTATTGGCCACATTTAAAAGCTCTTCTTCAGATATCTCTAGAAGGAACATCGAATTTGAGATACTATGTTTAATTAGGTTTATGCAATTTAAAGTGATATCTTTTTTACTCAGTAGTATCTTAATGCTTTCAATAAAGTCAGTATTAAATAGATTACTTATTTCTGCAAGATCTTAATTATGTCGTTACCTTGAATTATTTCAATATTTTCGTGCTAACTTTTGCCTTTATCACATTCATTATTTATACCATTCCATGTGATTTTTGTAACATTATTTGATTTTTCAATTAGGTTTTTTATGTATTCTGATTTAGATTGTTTTATTAATTTTCTGTAGTTTCTTTTAAAGCTTATAAATGTTTCTTTATCTAGTTTTGTAATTCTATACTCATCATAATAACTTTTAGTTTTGCTTTTGCTGTAATTATATCTTTATTTATCCATTGATTTGCTGTGTGTTTTTTTTTATTTTATTTTCTTACTGTTTAATGGGCAAGCAATATACAAATAATAATTAAATATGGTATAAAAATGTTCCCATATCTTATTAACATCCACTTCATTGTAAATTTCTACCCATTGCTGGTTTTGTAACATAGCACAAAGAGCCCTTGCATTAGCATTATTAATTTCCCTCACTATTTTGTTGAGATTTTGTAATACCGGGATTCTAAAAGTGATTTGTATTTGCAATGCATAATGATCTGATAATTGACTTATTATTACATTCATATGACATTTTTGTAGAGATAAGTTTGTTAAGATCTGATCTATAATAGTTGTAGTAGCAGTATGTAACTATTCTTTTAGTACAGTAGTAGTATGCAACTATTCCTTCTTGTTGGTTCATTTATTGCAATTTGCAGCTTGTACATATTAACAAGATCAACCGGCTGTTTATAATCACTACTATTGTCATCCCTATTTATATTCAGATCCCCTAATATCGCAACATCTTCCCTATTAAGCTGATCCAGTATCAATATGACATTTTGGAAGAAATCTTTTGTTGTACTACTTGGTGATCGGTAGCATGACATAATTATAATCTTTCTGTTTTCCCTTTGAATTTCTATTGCTACTATTTCACATGGTTTTTCTATGCTTTTTTCTTTTATCCAATTTAGTGGTTTGATGCCTGTTATTGCATTTGAGACTAATATAGCTGTTCCCCCTCACTTAAGAGTTTATCTACAGTAGCATATGGCCTTTTGGTAACCCTCAATATAGCATTGATTCATTTAATTTTCCTTAAGACCATGCTCTGTTATTGCTAGAACACATGGATTGTTATCATGTTAGAATACTGAAAGTTCATCTATTTTATTACCTATATACTGTTCATTTTGATGTATAACTTTTAAAAACATATTTATTTTTATGTTACTAGACTTGCATGACTGAACCCTAGTTGGCTCAGTCATTGTACTCAGTTTCACTGAACTGATGCATTGCTTGTAGTTGAATCATGCAGTGGAATAGCATTACTATTGGTATTTCTGTATTTATTTATAACTTCTGATATTTTACTCATCAGCCAGTCCTTTCCTGAGCCATTTCGATATAGCCCATGTTGTATAATATAAGACCTATTTATTGCATTTACATCAACTACTCTAACATTTTTAAACATACTGTTTATGTTCACATTGCACTTCATTATTTCTTTGTTTACCTCTGAACTACTGTCCAAATCATACCTCTTTGATATGTTCACTACAATCACATTTGTATTATACAGTTTAGGAATACATTTTTTCAGGTTACTTATCACAAGAACCCCACCATTTCCTGATCCTATATCATTCGTTCCCCCCATTACAATCACACAGTCTTTATGATTTAAATATTCACATGCACTTTCAGTTTCTTTGACGACTTCTGGTCAATCAGAAACATTTAACCTTCAACAGAAAGCTTCCATGTTCCTCCATATATGAATGCAATCAACCACGTTTTGCCATCTGCAGCCCACAGTTATCTTTCATACCTTGAGAAGCTACATGTGCATCGATGTGAGATTATTAAGGGAAACCACATTAATCGTGCTTAAGTTTCATTTCATATTTACTGATTTTGTTGCTGCAGTTGAAGTTATTGCTGGTGATTAATTACATTTCTTTTTTATGTTTTTCTCATTGATTTGTTACATTTGTCTTTTACTTTTTTCTTGTTGATTATATGTTATGCAAGTCAAGCAGCCAGTTATTTGTCATGACCTCTTTGTTTGTTAATCCTTCTTTGTTAATGTTTAACCATGAGAATTTACATTTCATGTTGATCATGGAAAAAAAGACTTTCAATACTAAAGAGAAGATTCGGATTTTGGAGACATGTTCCACTTGCATGTGAGTTACAGCTTTATGTCCATATTGAGTATGATAATAAAAAACAGATCAACTATAACTTCCAGTGCTTCAGCATGTGGGCCAAACTCCAAGAAACAAAAATATGCAACATATTCAAAATATGAGAAATTGGAAGAAATCCTGAAGAGCTGGTTTACAACTACAAGAGCAGCAGGCATCCCAGCCAATGAAGTGCTTTTAAAGGAAAAAGCACTAAAGGTAGCCAACTTGCTTGGAATTGAAAATTTCAGTGCTTCTAACGACTGGATTCAACTGCTCAAAAAAGGTACAACATAACCTATATGTTGTGGAGAGCCAAATGCACTTACTGATGATTCTGTGAAAGAATGGATCGGGGAAAATTGCAGGAGCTTACCAGGAAATATGAACCCATGGACATTTTTAATTTCAATGAAACTGGTTGTTTTTAGTGTGTTGCCCAGTAAAACTTTAGCATTCAAAGGTGATAACTGTCATGGGGAAAACATAGTAAAATGAGGTGAACAGTTTTGCTGGGAGCCAATGCTGATGACTCTGAGAAGCTCCACCCTTTTGTGATAGGAAAGGCCAGGAAGCCTCATTGCTTTAAAAATGTACAGTCATTGCCAACCTTTTCTGATGCCAATCAAAAAGCTTGGATGGCTTCTGATTTTTTTTTGACAGCAGTTGACTGCTCTGGATGCAAGAATGGGGGCATAAAATAGGAAAATCCTGCTTTTCATTGACCGTTGCTGTGCATATCCTAAGATGTGTACCTAAGGAATGTTCAATTGGAGTTCCTTCTCGGGAACTATACTGGTAAGCACAGTCAATGGCTTTGGATAAAATCCTTCAAGGCTCTTTATAAAAAGAGCTTCATTCAGCAAGTTTTGTGCTAGTGGATACTGGAAAGGATCCTGCATCTTTCAAGGTATCAACTTGGATGCACTCCATTTCATTGCCATGTCATGGAAGGCTATGAAGCAGTCTACCATCTCAAGCTGCTTTATGAAAGCAGGATTTTTCAAGAACTGCACCAACTCCCAGCTGCCAGCAGAGGAGGAAGAAAAAGACCTGCTACCTGGGAAATACTGCAGCCAAACTGTGATACTGTGATTATAACTGAGGAAAGAGATGTACCGAATCCACCATCAGTGATGAAGATGAAGAATGTGAAAGTGAAGTGATGCCTACCAGGCTACCTCAGGCATGTGCAGCGGTAGAAGTTTTGTATAGATACTTAGCATCTGTTGCGAGGGGTGAAAATAATTTGACAATCTGTATGAACTTGAAAGACAAATAGAAGATGTACAAAATAAAAGGTCCAAACAGGAATCCATTTTGGATTATTTTCGTACAAAACAGTAATTGTTTTCATTCTGATATAAAAGTTCATTCATATTGTTATTTCTATACTATGTACACAGTTATTAAAGTTTAAATGTTTCATGCACAGAAAGAATATTTATTACATCTTAGGTAATTCCATTTTCATACTATAAAAAATAACCAAATTAAAAGAATGAATAGTGTGAATAAGCAGAATTACAAAGGCAGTATAGTATCAACAATTAGTTTACACTCTGGATATTTTGTGATAACTACTAGGAATAAAAACAAAACAATTTATAATATTAACAATGGCATTTGGGAAATGTCAACCTTTTTCTTAAGGCATTTTTACCTATGCAAGTGGTTTCCCATGATTTACGCTTTACCCCCATTTACACCACTATCTCCCTAGTCCCTTGAAAAGTGTAAAACAGGGGTAATACTGTATGTTGGCCTAGAAATTCCATACTCTTTCCACGACATCGTTAGAAACAACTGAATAGTAACAGCACCTTTAAAATATTACAAAGTATTGAAAATTAAAACCAATAATAATGGTTATCTTGAATATAAATGATGCCACAGAAAAAAATATTTATATAAATTATGTGTTTTAAACAGATCACATTTTTTGTGTAGTAAGCTTTTAACTTAATTTCTATTCCTTTTTTTTTTTTAAGCTTTGTAAGGCTTTTATCTGTATCTTATGGTTTATCTGTTATATGATATTACATAAAATTCCTTCCAAATAATAAAAGACCTCAGAGGCTATTCCCTGAAAATTCAAGATACATATTTTAGGTAATTAGTAGGGAAAGTAAAAAGACTATTTTGAGTTTGCAAAAAATACAAAATAATTACAAATCATTTACAAAGGATTTAAAACCAAATATGCCTTAACATACTAAAGAAATTAGAAATCATAATTCACCTAAAAATTATACAAATTTAGCCACTAAAAATAACAAAACACAAAACTGATTTTGGAACTAATGAGACAAAAAGTTACAAGAAAATATAATAAAAAGAAAGTCAACACATTACAAATGGTCGGTTCAACTCAGGATAATAACATTAGACATCTTAATAAACCACTTATAAAATCAATACCAAATAAGGTAAACTCTGAAAATTCTTATATAGATGATACTGGTATGTAATATTATACCAATAAATGATTGAAACAAAAACTAAACAAGCAGATATATACCCGAAACTAACACTTAAACAACTACTTGACAATACACAACAAAGAGCAGAACAGATTACCAACTTAGTTATGTATGTATTTATTTAATTGCCATAATCCATACATGTTTTACAATTTTTCCTTTACATTATTTTGAGCTGCTACTTTTATCCCTTAGTCCCCCATACATTTAAACTTGTGGTTATTATAATGGACTTTAACTTAGATCATGTTGTTGTTGTTTTTCTGTACCATTTTTCTCTTGCTCTCCCCATGAGTTCTGCTAACGTTCCTATGTCCCCTTCCTTCTTTAACTTCATTTTTAGAACTTCTGCAATAGCATTTTCCCATTTTTTCGGTGTATACTATTTCCTCCACATCCTTGTTTCTCCACATTCTACTATATATGCAAGTCATTGTCTGCCCTCCCACATAAAGGGCATATGTCTATGCTTGTCTTGCAACTATGCGGTACACCTTCCCTCCCTCAAATATATTATTCATCAGCTTCACCAATATATCCTTCCTTTCGCTATCTTCCATCCATTTTTTCCAAAACTTCACTGAGATGCCATCAAATCCTGATGCTTTGTTGTTCTTTGTTTCTTCCCAATCTTCTGCTCTAGTTATTTGCTTATCTAGATTGCCTATATAACCTATATCCAGAGCTAAAGGGATCAAGTTTATTACTCTGGTTCCTATACCTAGTATGCCTTTAAAGTAATTACACCATGTTTCTGGCACTATAACATTTTCTCTTTTCACGGTTTTATACATTCCTCTGATTATTTGCCATACTCTGCCATTATCATTTTAATGGCTGCTTCAAGTAGATCCCTACTCGTTCTCTCTCCCCATTCCTTCCTTTTCACTTCAATTAAGCATTTATAGCTTGATTTCATTAATATAAAGCTCTTTTTTGTTTCTTGGTCCTCCTGTACCTTCCATCTTCTTAATTCCTGTTCCACCCTTCTCTTAGCCCTGGTACATTCAATCAAGCCATCCCTTTCTTTTTATTTAACACAGATTCTTTTGTTTCATTATAAACCCTGCTTTTTTAACTACCCAGTCTATTTTTCCTATTGCCTCTTCATCTGTAGTAATTCATTTATTCTTACCTTTGCATCTTCATCCATAATTGGATTTAACCTGTTTAAATATAGTTCCTCCCCTTCCTTTCTCCACTTAAATACTTCTATCTTCTTTCCTACTCTAATAGGTTGATCATCCTCTTCCTCACACTTAATTCTAAAAGCAAATTTCAATGGAAAGTGACAACTAGTGAAAATTCCCTACACTATTTAAAAATCTATTAATGCATCCTCAAAATCTAACGAGTAAAGTAGATAATCCACTACACTCTGCCCAGTGTTATTTACAAAAGTAAATTCACCCATCTTATCCTTTCCTTTTATCCCATTACATACACCCATGTTATTTTCTTTACAGAATGGCAACAGTTCTCTACCTTCTTTATTTACTATATTATCTCTACTCTGTCTTTTTTCTATTTCCTGACATTTATTTTTATTTTCGTTTGACCTTATCTGAGGTTGCTCACATTCTAACCTAGCATTAAAATCACCTACCAAAACAATTTTTATCATCTGGATGCTTATTATATACTACCTCCAAATCCTTTTTTAATTTAGAAAATAATTTGGGATCATAGAACTCTGATACAGTTGGTGGGTTATATGTAATGCCTAAGGCCACCTTGTCTGCTTTCCCTAACATGTCTGTCACTAACATCCACTGCATTTTAGCATCACATAACTCCTCCACTACTTTAACCTGAAAACTTCTCTCCTTCTTTATAAAAAGCCCTAATCCACCTGATGTTCTCTCCTTCTGTCTGCTTCTTATTGCCACTTGGTGTAATAATCCTATCCTTCCATCAATTTTCACACTTTTCCATAATCTCCACTACTGCAAATATGTCTGCAACATTTAACAGTTGCTTGATTTTACCACTACTCATTTTATCCAATAGACCCTCAACATTCCAAAATAACACCACCAAAGATTTGTCCTATACTGAACCTCTTCTTTCAAAACGAAATTGGTCTACCTTAGCCCTACTACATGTCATTCTTTTTTCTTCTTCACCTCCTTAAATGCCCTCCACTTGCATTATGCTGCTACTCAGAAACAACTTAATTATGGAGTGATCCAATAGTTATGAACAATATTAACGAGTACCTTAATGAACGGTTTCAAGAAGAAACCAAAGATATTAAATATATTAATGAAATTAAGTAAAACTTTATTGACTATTTAAATGATGGAACAAATCTAGGTATTGATCAAAGTATTATTTATGCTCAGGTTGCAAACCTGAGCTTAAATAACACCTCATTCCATTTCAACAGTATTAGATAAATCTATTGGGTCTTGCAGTGATACCAAGAAGGAATCAGAACAAACAACCAATGAATTCAATATTTACAAAGATTTTGTTAAAACATTAGCTTATGACTTGCAAAAATCATTTGAAATAGTCAGACAAAACAGTGAAAAGGATCTAAACTGGTATAGTACAAAAAGCAAACCAGTTTATTAATGATCTTGTTATAATACATTTTTTTAAAAAATCTATGTGATACACTTACGTGACTTTCTCTACTCTTTATCATTTATTAGTAGGTCTACAACTAGTCCTATTAAAGCTTATTTTTCTCTTTTACTACATTTTAATCCAAATAAACCTTTACAGAAATAGCTGCATTATACATTTCATTATAGATACAAAGGGAACAGCAATAGCCAAATGTTTAAGAACTGGACGCTGGATACTGGCCTTAAAATTCCATACAGTTTCCTGCAATCGCAAGAAACAACTGAATGTTGATGGGACTTTAAGAGAATGACCAAAAATGAACAATTCAAATCTTTAATAATGGATATCTCAGAAATGGCTTATGCCAAAAAAAAGCTTATTTCAAATAAACTGTGTGTTTTAAAAAGATCTATATTTTTTGTGTAGTACTTTAGTCTATTGCTTAATGTTTACCAGTTATACAAGATTATACAAAATTTCCCAAATGAAGTGGACTTCACATGCTATTCCCAGAAAATTCAAGGTATACATTTTATTTATAATGTAAATATCTTTAATATATGGCATTTTAATCAAAATTGTTAAGAGCCATTTTTTAGAAAATCAAAAATTTCAAAAAATGTTCCATGTAAAGGGTAGTTTGGGGGAGGGGGATTTTCTTGAAAATGTTTGTGTTGTATCTTTGGAAGGTACTGAACCTAAATACCAAGCTTGGTATTTATCCTACTTTTGGTTTTTGAGTTATGCTGTTCACAGACACGCACATACACACAAACCTTTTTCTAAAAATTATTTTGTTGGATTCAGAGGAACCTCAAAACATGTATTTCCAGTGAAATCTCAATATAAAATTTTTGCATGGAATACAATCTCTTCCCCACTTACAATACGTAGTCGGAAGGTAAAAATGCTAATTCATATTTTTAAATGGATGTATTTATTGGAGTTAAGTTCAATTACATTAAACTTGTAGAACCAGATGAAGGGCCACTGCAAACAAATTGCTAGCAGTTTTAGGAAAAAAATAAAACTTTATTTTATATGCTTTATTAATTGTAAATTTGCTGGTAGATATTGCTGATATAATTGTTAACACACATGTCACAAGCATACTATTTCTTATAATACTAATGTTATATTCATCTTTGTTTATTTTAAAACTTTTTAAAAAGCTCATGCATAAGTTACTGAATAAAATTATCATTTTTACTTTATTGAAAACATGGAGAAAACTAATTGTAATGAAAAAACCAATGATAGTGACAAGATAATAAAGCAACCAAAAAAATGTTGTTAGTAAAATGTTCAGTATGCAAATATAGTTAAACCACAAACAAGTAAGACATAGAAACCTCTTTAGTTTCATTATTAATGCTTCAGCCTATGAGAGTGTATTCTGCTGCACCTTCAAGAAAATCAAGTTTTTCATTGAGCAATTCATAATATTTGCTACTAAATATATGTTCCAAAGCTGCAATATCAGGATTTCTGTAATTTTTATTTTGACATTTAAATTCAATTATAGCACTGCAGTGCTTCATAAACAGCAATGCACCAGCTCTTATCTTGCCTGAAGAAAAACCTTTACTGTGGTAATGGACACTTATTTGAGCCGTGGTGTAAAAAGAATCTGATGCAGTTTGCCAACGTTTTTCATCGTTTCTTTTTTGATAATCCTTTGGAAATCTTGGTTATCTTTTCCAACATTATTATCTGTATCTTAATCTCCTCATTCAGTATCCTAAGAAAGCATATATTTTCACAAATTCCTCCTGTACATAAAAGATAGTCCTAGCCTAAAAGGAAAGTTAAGAAAACATCACTGTTGGATTTCTTTCTAGTTCTAGATGATGGATCAAGCAATATTGCCATGTCCTCTTTCCAATCACACTCTTGATAATAACAGGTATGTGTTTTCCTTCCAAAATTGTATTTAGATTGTCCCTATAGGTTTTATGCTTAAATGCTTCTTCTACCAAAACTTTTCAATTCTTTTTCATTATCTGCCAAATATTTTACAATAGAACAAAGATTACACAGAACTACTTTATTTTCTTGATGTTCAGTAAACTTTTTAAACAGATTAGTAATTTCCTCCAAAGAGAAGCCATAGAATCCATTGAAAAGTTTCTGATCTTAAAAACCTGTAATGAATAATAGGATCAAATGGACCAGAAATACCCATACCAGCAATGTATAAGATTCCAGTAACAACTAATTATAGAGTGAATGCAGAGTTGGCAGCTCTGACTGGTGGTGGAGATTACTTCAGTGAACGAGCTCTAACTTTTTATCATATACACATATATTTTTAATTACTTGGCTGTATTATATCATCTTATTAGCTAGTATTATGAGTGTTATAGGTCATTTATTATTAGTGACCACAATTATTTAAAAATACAATAGTTATTTTGACTTAATAAGTAATCGCCACTAAGACGGCTATATTGATTTAACCACTACACTTTGTTATTGTTTTAATTCCAGTTTGTTTTGGGTATTCATATTTAAGTACATAGATATATAGTAATTTTCTGTTGTTTTTAACTATGTGTTGTGATTTTATTGTTTTTTACAGAATGGAAGAATTGTGTGGTAACTGCCGTAAATAAGTACTGGAGGGGATGCAATGTGATAGATGTCATTCGTGGTACCACTTCAGCTGTGTAGGAATTAACAAGAGGAATATTCCAAAGGGTGACTGGTCTTGCAAATTGTGTAACAAAGAGAAAGAAATTAACAACTTAAAGATTTGATTTGTATGTTACAGGATGATATCCGGATCCTGAAAGCTAAGCTACAAGATGCAAATGGAAAGTATCCAGATGATTCATTTGTAGAAGTCAGGCAATGAGGGAACAGAAGCTGGAAGTCACCAAAAGTCAGGACAGTACTGACTGACGGAGTACTAATAGATTTTCTGTTTTGGAAGATAATGTTTCAAGGATGGAGAAAGTAGCAGAGCCTGGTGTTGCAGTAGGCAGCAAGAAGGCTAACAAGAAGAGGGTGCTTGTGTTAGGCAGCAGCCATGCTAGAAGGATGGGCCCCTTGCTGCAGGAGGAAGTCGGGCACAGTTTCCAAGTGGAATGCATATGTAAATCAAGTGCCAATTTTGAGAATGTGACCTCAGATCTTAAAACTCTGTCTGTCAGTCTGAAAAAGGATGATCACATTGTGATCATTGGGGTGGTGGCAACAGCATTGATGCTGATTATGTGTACTCAATCAGGGAAGATCTGAACCACATTGCCAAGGTAAGCACACACACTAATATTAAATTTGTTGAGCCATTTCAGAGATATGATAAGCCAGCACTTCGTCACATGATAGCCCAAGTGAAGAAGGATCTGTGGAAGAGAAGTATTGTCTTTCAGCACATTGATGTATTGCCAATGTTCAGTCTCCATTAAGAGCATTTCACACTACACGGATTGCATCTCAACTTCTTAGGCAAGAGGGCGCTTGTGTGTCTCTTGGCAGAGGAATCGAAGTGAAATAATCGTGAGAGGCATGTTCCTATTACTGTGGCTGTCAGATCTCATTTTTTAGGAAAAAGGTAAAGAGGAAGCCCACACAGGTAAAATCTGTTGCATATGTAAACACTGATGCCCCCCTCCTTCAGCATCAAAAAATTAATTTGGTTTATATCATCAAAACATACGAGGGTTAAAGGATAAAGTAGAGGAGCTAAGCATACATATTCAAGATATAAATTATGATATCACAGTAATCTGCACAACAGAACACCACATGACAGAAGCAGAGCTTAAAAGTGTGAACTTCAGTAAGTACACATTATGTTCCAGTTTTTGCAGAAGTAGATTAAATGTGGAGGCGTGAGTATATTTGTTAAAAGCATGACAAAGTTCACCAGCATAAATGTTGCATCTTATTGTGAGAAAAAGGAATTTGAATGCCGTTCAGTAAAAATAGGATTTGGTAGGGAGACATACATAGTTTTAGCAGTATACAGAGCTCCCACAGGGAACTTCCAAGGATATAAATAGATTAGAAAGAACCATCTCACATATTTGCACTCAAAATGCTAAAATAATAGTTTGTGGAGATTTTAATGTTAACACACTTAATGGCAGTGAAATGAAAACTCCAAATTATACCATAATTCCTATTGTAAATGGCATGTCAGATCATGATGCTCAGGTATTGTTGGTGCCCCTCATAGCTAGCAAACAGATTGTTAATACAAAAAGTAAAATTACAAGAATAATTAGTAATGAACATATCAATTATTTTAAACTAGTGTTAAAAAACGAAAAATGGGCCTCTGTCTATTCCAGCACTCAAGTAAATGACAAATTTGATGAATTCCTTAAAATAGTGCTACTAGCATTTGAAGCTATTTTCCCTAAGAAAACAGTAACCTCATCACAGGTAACAAAGGTCAAACCCTGGATTACTTCAGGTATAAGGAAATCCTGTGCAAATAAAAGAAATTTGTTCTTACTATATATCACAAGTAATGATTCAAACATTAAAGCACACTACAAAACATATTGTAAAATACTTAAAAGAGTAATTAATGAAGCTAAAAGAAAGTATTACTCACTAGCCATTGATGATTCCAATAATAAAATTAAAACAATGTGGAATATAAAAACTGAAACAGGGAGAATTCATTCAAATAGTAATATTATCACATAACTATTGTAAATAATGAAGTCAGTAATTGCTGTGCCATTGCTAATGCCTTTAATATATATTTCCTTAATGTAGCAAACAGCAAAACAAACGGATCTGACCCAAACCCAACTGCACTTAAAATGCTAAAAAAAGCACATCTCAAAATTAATTGTGAATTTAATATGGACTCCACAACACCAAGAGAGATAGAAAATATTATTAGCTCATTGGAAAAAAAAACCTCTCATAGATGGGATGAGATAAGTACCAAATTGTTAAAATATAAGCAAGCCTCTTAGTCATAATGCAATCATTCCTTTATGTCAGGGATATTTCTGGAAAAAATGAAACACACAATTGTTAAGCCTCTATACAAGAAAGAAGACAAATGCCTCTCTTCCAATTATATGCCCATCTCTCTTTTGACAGCCTTTTCTAAAGTAATGGAAAAAGCTGTATATAACTCGGTTATAAAATACTTGGAGTTCAACAACATTCTCTCAGTATTCCAGTTCGGATTTAAGAAAAAATTGTCTACAAAAAATGCTACATACATGCCACTTCTGAAGTATTAACAGTCTTTGGATAAAAAGGAACTACCATTAGGAATATATTGTAACTTAACTAAGGCATTTGACAGCTTAGATCAAACCTCTTGCTGCAAAAGTTAAAAGTTTATGGCTTCAGTGATACCTCTATAAAATGGTTCAGATAACAAATAGGATCCAGAAAACCAGAATCAATGGTTGTGATTCAGAACCAGGTGTTATTACTAGAGGTGTCTCACAAGGGACAAATACTTGGCCCTTTGTTATTTTTAATATTTATAAATGACTTGCCATATTATCTTAGTAAAGATTCAATAGCTGTGCTTTTTGCAGATGATAACAGTGTATTTGTATCTGAAAAGTCATATCAACAATTAAGAAATTATGTCACTAAAGTGCTCAAACAGCTCAAGGTTTGAAGCTAATAAGCTTTCATTAAACTATGATAAAACCAACTTTATTCAATTTCAAATGAAGCATAAACAAGTGAGTGAATTAACAATCAGGTACAACAATTACACCATAAATAAGGTATCTGATACAAAATTTCTTGGGTTTCAAATAGATGGAGAGTTCAGGTGGAGAAAACAAATAAAAATCATGCTGTCAAAACTCACCTCAGCTTGGTTTGCCTTAAAAAATTTGCTCCACTAAAATGCCTTAAGAATAACATATTCTGCCTACTTTCACTCCCTGCTACAATATGGAATAATGTTCTGGGGTAATTCAGCACATAGCAAGCAATATTTATATTACAAAAAAAAGGCCATGCATATTATTTGCGGAGTTGGGTCCCGTCATTCCTGTAAACCCTTGTTCAAAATCCAAACAATTCTTGTTCTTACTGGGAATACGTATATTCTCTCTTGAGCTATCATACAGATAACTATGATAACTTCACAACAGACCTTGCTGTGCATTACCACAATACAAAGCATGCAGGCGATTTGCATAGATCAGCAAAATTGTTAAAATTGTTCCAAAAAGGATGTTATTATTCTGCAATAACAATTTATAATAACCTTCCATGCTATTTAAAACTATTAGGCAAACCTAATCAACAAAACAAAAAGTTTTAAAAAAGAGTTAAAGTCTTTCTTATATACTCACTCCCCATATACTATGGAGGAACTTTTTAATATGTCGTGCAACATATAAATATTCAATACATAGGGCAGATGGCATATGATGGTGACTTACACTTATTTGTTATTGTCCTACTGTAATGCATGTTGAGATGTTTAGTCTTGGAATGGTGATGGTTCACAAATTTTCATTTTTTAAGATAATGCACGGTGTGTGTGTGTGTGTGTGTGTGTGAGAGAGAGAGAGAGAGAGAGAGAGAGAGAGAGAGAAATTTTCTTGGTGATGGGTATGTTTATTAGTCATGCTGCATATTTCATAATTGTATGACATATTCAATGTCACTGACCATTGCTCACAGTGGGGCCAAATGAACAAACAAACAAACTGTATCAAATATCATTTCAACTTAATAATTTCCCTTAAGAACTGAACCAAATAAGCCGCTGTGAAATTCTCTTACATCATGAAACTCATCAGAATTCATTTTTGGATGGCATATTGCTTTCTTATTCAGTGAGTCATGCTTATCAATTAGTACAAAAATGGGGTTTGTTGAAATGTAAGCATTACTACTGACACAGAACTTCTAAACTTGCTTAATATCAATCTGGCTCATATTTAAACATTTCTTATTATTACACTATTTACTACACAACTCCTTATCAATGGATAAGCTCAGACTTGTTTTAGATATAGTTTAATAATAATAATAATAATAATAATAATAATAATAATAATAATAATAATAATAATAATAATAATAATAATAATAATAATATAGTTTATAACCTTATGTATCTCTACAAAAATTTTTACTTTCTGATATAATCATAAAGTAAATTCACTTTCAAGACAGAAAATTTAGTAAAATGTGCTGTAACAAAATTGGTATTCTCTGGTTTCAAAATATTCAAGCCATTAAGTAAACTGTAATTTTTACTTCCATCTACTTGCTAGTTCTTTCCTATCTCATCATCATGCATCTCTAAAAAACGCTTTATCATGTCCATTATTATACTCTTTTCCAAATTGCATTGGAGGAATTATCAGTACCCACTCTAGGTCTTTGTACATTTACAAGTTTGATTCTTCGATCTACAATTGTTTCATGAAGGGCATTGTCCACATATGAAGATGCTTTTATAATTGGGTCAAATGTTTCTGAGATGTCATCAATGGACGTGATAGGGCTTTGTCTGTGAAATATAAATAGAACATGTGATTATACAGTGTGATTCTCTCACTAGAGATCCCAAACTTTTGCCTATATGTTGGCCATTTATGTGAGTTTTGTGATGAAACTTTGTGTACACATACCTTGAACAATGTAATGTAGTGCCACACCCCTCCCAATAGGCTTGGACTATTCCACTGACCTTGGCTCTGCTTAGTCACACAAACGTCTCCACGTGCTATACTCCAGTGTTGGTTTGGAAGCAACATCGACAATGTCATACACAATTGCAGAACGAGTGTTTCTCGTTCATAACTACTGGCAAACTGGTTCATTTAAATCATGTCAAAGGGCATTTCGGGCTGAATTTGGTACACAACGTGCGCCCTCAAAATGTTGTATTCAGAAATTGGTAACAAAGTTAGAGACAACTGGAACCTTGATCATACAGCATGCAGGCGGCCAGAAAATGAATGTGGGTGTAATGGAAGAAGTAAAGGAGTGATTACTGGCATCACCAACAAAATCCTTGCGACAACTTTCCCAGGAAATGAATGTTCCATATTCTGCGTGCCAAAGAGCTGCTAAGAAAGCAAACCTCCAAGCTTACCGTGTGACATATGTTCAAGAATTGCAATCGACGGACCATGAGAAACATGAGCAGTTCTGTGCATGGTTTCAAACCTTTATTAATCAGAATCCTGGGATTTTGGACTTTACTTGGTTCACGGATGAAGTGTGGTTTCATCTGAATGGCTACATACACTCTCAGAACACACATATATGGGCACAAACAAATCCTCATGCCCTACATGCAGAACCTCTACATGCACAGAAAATTGGAGTGTGGTGCGCAGTGTCAGTATGCGTATTATAGGCCCTATTTTTCATAAGAATACAGTAAACACTGAAGAATACATTAGAATATTCACTGATCTTGTCAATCAGTTAACAGATGATGAATTAACTCACGGATATCTCCAACAAGATGGTGCAACAAGTCACACGTCACATGTAAGCATGAGGGAAATTGAAAGCATTTTTGAAGATCAAATCATCTCAAAAACTCTTTGGCCACCAAGATCTCCTGACCTAACACCACCTGACTTCTTCCTGTGGGGATGTCTGAAGGGAAAGATATACAGAGATAGACCACGTACAATTGCAGAGTTGAAAGATGCTATACGTCAAGAGATTGAAGCCATTACCAAGGAGACTTTAATAAAAGTATTCCAGAATTTGGAGCGACATGCACAAATGTGTTTGGATGTGGGAGGGGGCCATTTTCAGCATCAGATGTGACAGTGCATAGTCCAAGGTATGTGTACACAAATTTTCATTACAAAACTCACATAAATGGCCAACATATAGACCAATGTTTGGGGCCTCTAGCGAGAGAATCACACTGTATTATTTGTATCCACACAATGTTAAAACAACATAACATACAATTTAAAACAAGTTGAATGACCAAAGGTTGGAAACCACTTAGCCTACATGTAAACTCAGAAGTCATATTTTATATAACTTAGGTACTTAACTAAAACTGGTAAGAAATATGGGTGGATAAAAAGTTCATTAGTTCACTAATGTAAGCCTAGTTTTGAGATATGTTAATAGTACATATTATTTACATTAATACATTATTAATTTACATATTATTCTACACTTCTCACTCACCTGTCAGGGGCAAGTTCCAAATGATTTCTTATAGCACCTAGCAGATGCTGAACAGTCGATAGGTTTAGATACTTGAAAATAAGTTAAAAATTCACCATCCCACTCTTCAAAATTATTTGGGCATGGCCTAATGTGCATTGCTCTTTGAGCAGGAATGAATATTTGGCTCAAAATCACATCATCTGAATCTGATTCCAAATCAAAATCATCCATCAAACCAATGCAACAGACAGCCATTTTTGTGTTTGAGCTCTATCAGATTGCCCATTATGCGCTGCTTGATCTAATATAGAGGTACTCTAGAAGTTATTCTTCCAGATTGTGAATATACGAGGGTCATAGTACGCATTTCCTACATAACTTTCAGATATGTTTGGTAACTTTTAGATAATTTTAAATGTTGTTTTTATCTGGTGATCATAATACAGGCACTTAGGAGAGTATAATCTTGGTATAATTATTAATTTACTAAATAAAAAGCATTTATTTACATGTTTCACCTACCCTTCCTTAGTTTGGATATATGGGAATCACTGTATAAATGTAAATGATATTTTCATTCTTTTACCTACCTCACTAAATTTCATTGCATCTGCCTCTGAAGAACCACTGTCTGGGTGAAAGCGTTTCACCAGATTTAGAAATGTGTGTCGTACCTGTTCTTGGTCACAGTTGGTTGTAAGCCCTAACATCCGGAAAGATTCCTGCAAGAAATTTAGAACTTAAAATAAAAGGTGCATCTTCTCTTAATCCTTCTAATAATAACCTCTGTTTAATTTTTAAAGCTTCACACAAAAGTTCAAAAAAATAACTTTTCTTGGCATTTTAAATTTTGGTTTGTGAACTTAAAATTATCAACATGAATATTTAACCCAGGATTACTAACCAATGTTTGTCTAATAGAATCTGTCCCTGTGATATAACAATCTGCACTCATAGCTAACATGTAAAGGAATGTGAGGGAGGGATAGAAAACTTTCAGTGGAGGGGAACTTTCACTCTGGAGTCAAGAAATAATATATGTAATGTATGTGCATTAGCATGTTATAGAAGTAATGACGAACCACTAAAATATCAGCTTGCCTTTGGGCAAGTCATGGTTGTCCAGCCTAGAGCGTTGGACCTATTTTCAGGCAGCACCACCACCAACACAGGCAGCCAAAGTCTTTATGGCACAAATTCATGAAAGGGTGGTTTGCAGCTCAAATCCTGACAGAACCGTCCTCCCTGCCTAGGATTTTTTCCAGGTTTTCCCCAGACCTCATCTTGCAAATGCGGGGGAGGTGCCTTAAATGTATGTTTGGAACATTTCCTTCCCAAATTTCCTTTCCCAATTATAATTTCATTTTATGTAGCACCAATGTGACCACCTGTTGTGCCGTACCACTGTCTGCCAGGTTACCAAGTTATCAAATTAGAACAACTATTCACTTACAATAATCAACCATAATTGTGTGCTTGGGGTTCAGTACTGTAAAAATAAAGGCATTATTTGGTGTTTAACCTATAACAATTAAACCATGCAGTAAATTTAAAAATATTAGTTTGCAAACTGCACACCACCTTTTGTGTTGCAGTTTTAGGATATTAAGATTAATTCGTTGATCTTTTATTCTCAACATAAACAAATTAATAAATTATTACCAAATACTCCTTACGGTTCGAATCGCTGTACTGTCGGCAGCTCACTGTAAAAGGTACTCCTAAGGTTTTCCATAGGCCTTGATTTCTGATACTGGCGATGTTTACAAACAAAAGCAAACTCTTTAATTCCTTTATCTGGCATTTAGTGTAAACACATGCCATTGCGGGATTGCTGGTTATACATTAAAATTATTTCTTAATAGCATTACAGTCAAATATGTTTTATATATTCTGGTGCTCATTATTATTCAATAATCATAGATAATCAAACAATTTGCAGTTTAACATGTCTCCAGCACAGTTTACGTTTCACGAAATTATTAATAACAAACAAGTGACGTTCCAATCAGCCCCACGGTAATCAGATGTTTTTTCGTCTGCTAAATAACACTACACAAGTTTAATAACATTTAATACATGTAATTATTATGTACAAAACCAACATTTTAAATTCAGAGTATAAATGGATGCATACTAAATTTTAGCTGTTGCAGCGAGTATTTTTAAAGTTAACAAAACTGTGATAAATAGTTACATAAATGATACCTATAGTAGTTGACAAGATGGCTGAGAAGAAGAAAGGAAAGAGGCGAAAGGAGGTAAATATATCATGAAATTAAATTTGTATTTGTAAACTGTTTGTATACACCTCGTAATCAGTGATCTGATTGCAGTGCTATTAAAAATTTTGCAAAACATACATGTATAACGTCTTTCGCAATTATTTAGGTGACAGAAAAAAAAACAATGACGTTGGCTAGTTCGACGTACATCAAATATTGAATACAGCATAATGTTCTCCATGAATTAATACACGGATTGTGGTTGTCATTTACATGCGCAAATACTTTACATTATTTCCATAAACGAAATAACGCAGAAACTTTAAAATGCGGCAAAAATCGTAAACATAACGGTACTTCTAAACTGCTGAATTATTTCTTCTGAAATGCTTGTCAAATCATGACAGCTCGTCTGAAATGAAAAGGAAAATATTGTAGATTTTTAAAATGCATTCATGTAATGCCCCAGCATTTACGGTTGTTAGCTGTGTACTTATATAAATACATAATTTAGCAACCTTTTCATAGACGACAGAATGTGTGCTTTAGTGCAGTGCTTTAAACAATCTCTGAATTCTGTAGACCAATACAAAAATGCTTGTCAAAAATTTGGGCCACATTAAAACAATTGCGCTCAGCACCCATATGTTCTAAGAATGCATTTAATTATAAGGATGTCCCACAAAAAAAATTAAAAACAATCTTCTACTTTCATGGATTAGGTTCTAAGAAGTTATTGCAGCATCAGCTTCTTAACTTCAAAGTTTTATAGGCCAAACAACATCTCTCAGTCCTTTGTCTGTACACTGTAAAACTGGATGTCTGTTTTGTTCCATTCTGTTTATGTGTTCCTTTCAATTCTGCCTATATGAATCAATGTTGCTTGGGATTGCTTGTAGTGAATGCTTTAAGTTCATTCTTAAGTCCTACATTACTTAACCTATCTTTAAGTGTACAACCTTTAACTGATCTAAGAAATTTAATTTCTCTCATAACTATTCAATCTGAGTGTCTCTTGTTATCCAGGCCTTGGATCCATAGGGTAGCAGCAGAACAGTTAATGTTTACTAAAATTTCACTTTGCATTTCAATTATCTTTTTGTTTAATGTACTCTTAATCGTTCTGCAGATACCCTGAAATTTTGTAATTTTGTTCATTAACAGCTTTATTGTTGTCTAATGAAATATCATAGCCCAGTTGAAATGACTTTCTTGTTCAATTATTTTATTTCCTATCACTATTTTTTTCTTGTTTTTCCTTTCCCATGGAAATGCCATTATATTTTTGACAAATTTGATTTAGCTTAAAAATATAATTATATTATTGTCTAATTATCAACATAACTATACTAATGACGTAGTCAATAAAGGCAATGTGCATCTCTTTGTTAAATTCTTATTTTATTTATCAATATCTTCAATGTAAATATTGCTACCTACTATTGTCGTTCAAGCCTAAATCCACTCTGGCCTTCAGTTAAAATTTATTCTACAAATTGCTCTTAGCCTTAAAATTAAAATTTGTATGTAGATTTTGTATCAAAAAGCTTATTCCCCTATAATGTTTACTATCTTTTTAATCTCCTTTCTTAAAAATTTAGTAAATAAGCGCTGTTGACCAAGTACTCTTAATTTTCTTCCAACATAAATTTAGGAAATGTAAAAATTTAAGCCTAAAAAGGATTCCTCCATACTTTAACAACTTGCAGTTAATCTCAACTACAACTGTCTTTCTATTTTTTATTCTTAATGTTTCTGCTAATTCTGTTAATGTTAGCATATCCACTGCTTTTCCACTTTACATTTCCAGCTGCTCTTCAGGGTTCTGATCATACCGCAACTAATTATAATGTTCCTCCTGTTGATTTTCGTTTATTATGTTAATGTTTAATTAATTTTTTCTTGTATTTAAATGTTTTATTGCTTTTTAAGCAATATATTATCTTTTGTATTTTTTCCCAGTGCTTCAAAACCTGTTTTCTAAATACTGCTACTTATATTCTCCCATTCTTCATTAATTTCTTTAGTATAGTGAGCTCCATTAGCTAATGACCATAGCAGTTGTATGCCCTAAGACCAACTACCAGTACAGAGAGAGCCAAAAAACTATGAACTGGTTGTGCAGTGTTTTTCCTGTCCGCGTCCTCTGCGCTCGTTGCTGGCTGCCGCTATCATAGTACAGCGCAGATGAAACCATACAACATTTTTAAAACTACTTTCAAAGGCTTTACTTACCATTTTTATGAAAGGAGATGATGAAACTGGCCACCGTTGTTGTCCATACAGTTTTGGCACCTCTTTAGCAAACTATCCATCACTCTTGCCATAGTTCATGTTGAGAAATGCTGGCAATTTCCTGGCGTATATTTTGTTTTAATTCTTCCAGGGTGTGTGGGTGTTTTTTTTAAGTTACCCCAGAGATAGAAACCACAGGGAGTTAAGCCGTTATACCGGGGGGGCCACAAATCTCTACTAATAATTCTGTCCTCAAACACACTTTCAATTCTTCTCATTGAAATATTGACCAATGAGCTGTTGCAGAGTCTTGTTGAAAAAAGGCAAAATCATGCTCCCTGTCTGTTAATTCTCTAAAAAAAAAAGAGGCCGTCACTACGCAGCAACCATCCTGCTACAAGCTGCCGCACAGCAAAACGGCGGACTGTAAATATTGTGTAAATAGTGCTTTTGTGTTGTGTAATTAGTGTAAATATCTCGTGTGATAGTGTTTAGTTTTAGTCCTGGGACGTGCTTCGCATGGCCAGATGTGTGTATGTGTGTGAGAGCGTGTGTGTGTGTGTGTGTGTGTGTGTGTGTGTGTGTGTGTGTATGTGTGTGTGTACATATGTACATAATGAAAAAGAATGTGTTTCAAAACAAATTTAAGAAAACAAAACCTGATAAACACTACAAACTAAAACTGTTCTCGGTGGCCTAATGCTGGCCACCGCATGGGTTTTTTTCTTTCCTACAAGTAAACATAGTATAATGCTAACACGTAAACTGTAAAAAACATGTAAACATAAGCCTGTTAGCCGGGCCTAATGTACCGGCACCAGGTAATTTCCTCAATAAATAACCTTAGCACCTTAGCACATTCATGAAGGTGGAACCAAGCCTCGTCCGTGAAAAAAATTAAATATGTGTCTATTTTGCCATTGAGACACTATTGAGACTCGCTCACAAAATGTGTGCCTAATTACAGGATCACCTGGTTGAAGAGCATGTGCCACAGTTGATTTTATATGGTTTTAACTTCAGCAATTTGGTAGCTCTTCGCGCAGTGCCATAAGAAATGCCTGCCTGTTGTGAAAGACACCTAAGTGATTTTTGGGGGGGGGGAATTCTTCAAACGATGACCGATATCGTCTAATGTTTCTTCGGTAAGAATCGTACACGGTCTTTTAGATTTCTTAGCCTGAACACTTCCTGTGGCCTGAAATTTATTGTAAAATTCATGGATTGTTGTACGGCCTGGAACTTTTACATTGGAAATCTTTCTACAAATCCTACTTTCGCTTGGTGAGCTGACTGAGTTAACACATACGAATCAATATATACATGCTGTGCAGTAGAAAACATATCTGAGCCATAATATACTTTGTGACTAAGTACAGGACAAAATAATAAATAATCGTAATAACTGAACTACATCACATCACCGTCAACTCAAAACTGCACTTCACACTGCAGAGCAAAACCATGTGAACAGTGTGACCTTCTGTATAGCAGCAGTTCATTATAATGTTTCCACACGTCCAGTGCAAAAACACAGCGCAGCTGGTTCATAGTTTCTTGGCTTTCCCATTATACTTCATTAGCAGTTGTTCACAAAGTAATATGTAAATTAAATTGTAGTTGAGAGTATGGATGGACTGGAATAACTGGGAGAACTTCCCGTGCTCATGCACATTACTTACTTTTGTCATAGTACTACCATCTAGTGGAATTAACATAAAATTGTAATGCTAGTATGGAAAAACAGCATTGGAGAAGCATAATACATGCCTTGAAGTATACATGACCTGTATGTATTTGGCCCATTAGGTAATTACATCATACCAGTTGTGCATGTGTAAAAGCTTAAAACATGCACAGTGATGTGCTACCGACCCTGTTTCCACATTTCATTGAGTTTAGAGGAGTGGCAAGGTAGATTTAAATTCCATTCTCTTTGCACGAACACAGAAAAACTAACAGTGATTTTCTACTTAAGAAAAGTATAAGTAGTTAAAAATTCAAACCAGTAACAGAGAATATCTCAGAAATGGTTAACACCACAAAAAAATGTTATTTTATATGCAATGTGTCGTTTAACAAGATCTATATTTATTGTGTGGTAAAATTTTGTCAATCTTTTACAGTTTATCAGTTGTACAAAAGTAATTCAGAATGAAGAGCACTTCACAGGCTATTCCCAGAAAATTTGAGATCATTTTGTCATGCATACATCTTAAATATATGCTGTTTTAATCAAAATCATTAGAGCCATTTTTAAGAAAATAGAAAAGAATGAAAAAATGTTTTATATGTAAAGGGCAGTTTGATGTGGAGGGATTTTCTTGAAAATCTTTATGTTACATCCTTGGAAGATGCTGAACTTATATACCAAGTTTCATATTTAAGTGATTTTTATTATGCTGTTCACGAACATACACGTCCCTTTTCTAAAAAGCCTTTTCTTAAATTTATTAAGGGGACCTCAAAACATGTATTTCCAGTGAAATCTCGGTATCAAATCTTTGAATGGAATGCACTACTTCCTCTACTTACTATAGGTAAACAGTAGAGAAATTAAAAATTATTTTAATGATTTTTATTAAAATTTAACATATTTGAGATGTTGATGTGGCAAATGGTATGTATATCTTGAATATTTTGGGAAAAGCCTGTGAACTCCTCTTTATATTGATTGAGTTTTGTACAATTTTATATAATTGGAAATCATAGAAGATAGATAAAAACTTACTTCGGGAAAAATGTAGAGCTCATTAAAATATACAATTTTTTTCAAATAACATTTTTTTTATAGTGTTAACCATTTTCAAAATATTTCGTTGCATATTTATACTTTCTGAAGTCATCTGATATGTTTGAAATTTTATGATTCTTCTTTCTTTATTTCCATCATAAGAGCTCACTACCACAACTAAACATTTGAATGCTGTTTCAGAATAAGCATTTATTCTTAATTTGAAATCATTCTTAAATGAAAATATATCACAAACAGTGTATACTGCTTAGAAGAATCTTTTTTTATATGAATACAATAATCCATAAAAATATATATGATTTTAACATGAGCAGAGAAAGCTTTGTGAGTGTTCACATCAGATTTTTTCCATAGTTTTCCTATCACTGGATATGAGTAAAATTAAACATTTCATGCACTCGTATATCACTAAATGACTAAGGAATGTGTCATGCAACTAATGTTACAGAAAACTGAAATCACTTCTCAGCAGAAGACATTCACAGTCCATCCATAAACTCAGTATGTTCAGAGATCTTGTTGCACATATGTTATGAAAAAGCAGATTTCATAACTGCGAAGGTTTAACTTCAGCAAAACCTGCACAGAGGGGAGGTAGAGCTTTAGCTTTCTGCCACAACACCAGAAGGGAAGGGTGTGTTGGTGGGAAATACCATGTACAGAATGGTGTAAAAGCCAGTTGTTGGGAAGCTTTTTTACTTAACGCATATTTCCCTTTAATTGAGGTAAATAAAGTGTGTTTAATGCAGACAGCTACTTCTCTATATTTACATTTGAGTGCATCAAATCAAAAATATCTGTGCGTAATAAAAGAGTTTTCAGGAGAGTGGAAAACTCATATCTCCTAAACTTAGCAGCTCTTTTTAAAGCTCTTCATACCTAACTGTGGTGCATATGCCACTTTCCTAAATACCATGATCACCAAAATCAGTTTTTGTGTAATACACATATATAATGAAAAATGTGTAGGACTTAGTGCATTTTGAACCAATTATACTGAAAAACAAAAGCAGTTTTATACTTTGCTTTGTGCATTTTTTTGGGAAAAAAAAATTGAGTCTTCAAATTTCATTTGTCACTTTTTCTATAAACACTTCTATTTAAACGATATCCATTTCTTCCTCCAAAAAAGTCAAATTCATCTTCATTCTGCATTTTGCCACAGAATGGAGACTTTTCACTCTCAACCTTCACATAAAACTGCAGCCCAGCCTCATGTCTCCATTCATTTCCAAACCTCTTCTGTAAGAGTGCATCAACATCCTCCTCCATTGCTTCTGCTTTGGGGTGTTAAAGCCTAGACCTGTGTCATACACTCAAAAGTAACTCTTTGTTTCAGTTGGGATATGAATGGTTTAGGTGGACTGCAGAAAGTTCATTAGGTTTGGATCTTATCGCTGTATCTGAAGGACAATGCAAGAAAAAGAGAAACTTAATACATCTCGCCATTTTTTAAAACTAGCATGAAAAACAAAACAATATAGAAAGTTATCTCAATATCCTTTACAAG
Source organism: Deroplatys truncata (assembly GCA_030765065.1). Lineage (NCBI taxonomy): Eukaryota > Metazoa > Arthropoda > Insecta > Mantodea > Mantidae > Deroplatys > Deroplatys truncata. The sequence continues at coordinate 143,570,493 of CM060978.1, read as the reverse complement.
CATTGCACTGTATTTATTTGCATGAGAGTAATACAGCAGTCAAAGCATGTATGCAGATAGTGTATCATAAGCAATTCTTTGCTTCAGTAAAATGGTGTGCTTTGTTCCATTTGTCTTGGCAGACTAATTGCGTTCTGAACTAACATTGTACTCTGAAGCCATTTTACAGTAGGAAGGAGTGTTATTTGGAACAAATGGATTGCACTGATTGATTTAGCATGATCAAAATAGGGGGAACTTGTATCAAAAAGCATTTCATCTGGGGGTGGACTTGGTGCGTTTTTTTCCGAATCTCCTAATTTGTTGTATCTTAAAGGTGATTTAATTGGTATGTAAAGCTATGTTCATTCTGTCTTGCAAACTATGAAATGCTTAGGTACAATATTCTGCCACCACAGATCGTGTTCTGACAAAACCTTTTGTAATAATGTAATGGAACCTCTATTTTGAAAATACCTACTTTATTTCCTTCCAAATATGTTGTCCAGCTGGGAGTGCAGAAAATTGAATATTGGCTTTCTGTGCTCAGGTTTTTAAGTTTAGTCCCAGCCCATGTTAACTGCAGTTAAATGGCTGAGATGCCAGAGCTTCATGTGTGTAGATAAACGGGCATATAAGAGAATCACTACAAGGCAAAAGTCTAGTAGTGCATCAGGCATTCATGGTAGTACCTTTCATTGTTAAATGCATAGAAGTTAGTTGAGAGATGATTTCCTGTGTTCATGTAGTTGTATAGAATCATAGTCCAGGTGGATGACATTTTATGTGAGCTCAAATGCGATAACCTCATGTCTTTGGATTTACTAGTGTGTAAAAGAACTTGTGCAGAACAAAATGTTGGCATATTATATAACCTACCATCAATAAATAGTAATAAATTCAATTTTTAACCTGAATTAAATGCCATCAGGTGGAGTTACTTTGTTTTTCCAGAGTTACTTTTGCCAGTTTGCGTTATGAATTAATAGGTATCCATAATAATATTACCTCCAAGTATTATGCATCATCAACATCATCATTCTCATCCTCAAGATCATGTTCATCCCTATCACTATCCTCTTCTAAATTGATTATTAGCATTTCGGTTGCTGCATCAGTGAATGGTTCCAGCTCCATATATTTTTCTTCAATTTGCCATACTTACCAGCAACTGAAGACCAGTCTTCTATTATTAAGGTTTGGCACTTCTCCACCAGTTGCATGGCACTGTTTAAGGTCCACAGTTTTCTTTGTCACATGTTCTTTGATTGAGCTCTATATTAATTCAGTCGAATTTAAATCTGGGTGATGGGCAGTCAGAAAACAGTGTGGCAATTTTCCTCAAGTAGGGTGTCAGTTTTGTATGTTTCGAATGTAGCCTGTTTAGTTTAATCAAGGCATACAACTCTGATTTACACATTTTTGGACCAAAGAAATACCATGTTACATAAGTCAAGAGATCATATCTGCTTTTCTTGATGAGTTTCGAGTGAGATTCACCTACATGTTATGTGAAGCATTATCAATAAAATTACTAGTACAGATCTAAGTGGAAGGCTGGGAATTAATTTGGTCCTTAATCAGCTCTCATAGATCGCAAAGTTCATATCATTGCTGTAATCTCCTGATTTACACCGGACTTCAACATGAGTAAAGCATTTGGAACAAAACCCTTCTTCACTTGCATGAACATTTATAGGTTACAATCCCTTAGAAACTGGAACCAGGAGCCTTGGTCATTGCTACCTGTATGATATTTTATTTATGATAAATGGATGTAGCTTTTGTCCATGTGGATAATTGGCGGCCCCTTATCTCCGTACCCTTTCAATCTTCTCAAACATTTAAGGCACATATTGCAAACCTCCAGTTTTTCAATGATGATCTTTAAATTGTTATTCTTGGCTTTCATCCAACTAATCCTAACTCTCCCTGAGCACTTTTCTTAAAGCCTGCTTGCTCCTAGAGAAGTTTATTTTTCTCCACAAGGATGTGCATAAATGCCTTTAGAGTTGGTCTTTCGCCTTTACTTTTATGAAATTCACTCATCGTGGTGCGAATTTCTACTTTGTCAAAATCATGTAGTTCAGTTTTAGTCTTTCTTTGACACCATTTTTAGTTTCTTTAATGCTTACCTATAGTAAGTAGGGGAAACATTGCATTTCACCCAGTGGTGTATCTCACTAGAAATACACATTTGAAGGCTCCTTGAACCCAAAAAAGAAGCATTTATACTTTCTATGCCACCTATGTGTACTAGGTAAGAGGAAGTATAGTACGCCATTCAAAACGTGTGTTTCACCAGAAATAAATCTTTTGAGGCCTACCGAATCCAAATAAGTATTTTTAGAAAAGAAAGGTATTATGTGGGTAGGGTGTGCGTGAGAGAGAGAGAGAGAGAGAGAGAGAGAGAGAGAGAGAGAGAGAGAGAGAGAGAGAAATTTCCCCCTACCCGAAACTTACCTTTACATAGAAAACTGTTCCATATTTTTTTTTTCTTCGCAAAAATGATGTTAACAATTTTTATTAAAATACAATATCTTTAAGATATTTACATGACAAATGAAGTGCAGATCTTTTTTCAGTAAAGTCCTGTTCATTCGGAAAGAATTTTGTATAACTGGAAGACTTGATAGATAAAACCATACTACACACAAGATGTAGATCTCTTTAAAACACAATTTATTTCAAACAGGTAACTTTTTTGTGGAATCAGTCATTTTCAAGATATCTGTTATTAGATTGAGTTTGTCAATACTTTGTCATTTTTTAAAGTGCTGTCAATATTCAGTTGTTTCTTGCAATGCCAGGGAAAGAGTATGGTATTTCAAGGCCAGCTGACTAGCTTTAAACATCAGACTCGATTCAGTTTCTTGTACCTACAACGAAATGGTAATGCTAATTTTCATCTTGGATAACATGAAGTAGATAGAAAGGAACCTTTCATAAGAATAGTCTATAGAAGCTATAAGCTATAGAGTGTAGAGAAAGTAATGTGAATGTATCACAAGATAAATTGTTTTTCAAGTGATAAGGCACTGTTCATTTTTTCTCGTGGTCATGCAAAGATCATTTAATTTCAAAGCCTTCACATAGCAGCCCGCTTATTAAAAAATCTGATTATCACTGTAGCTTACTGTATTCCTTATAAGCACCTATAATGAAATGTATAATGAACGTTTATCACAAATAACAAGAAGTAGATAGAAGAATATGGTGTGTAAGAATGGTTTGTAGAAAAGTCAGTAGAATGTGAATGTAATGCATCAAAGTTTTAATGCTGTATGTGAATTAGAATGGTTTGTTTGGCTCCAGTACTAATGAAAGGCAGTATGCACATACATATCATGAAAAGTAACTTGTGATTGTATAATTCAGGAAGAAACATTAGCTCTGTATTTTAGGGTAAATTAAACCTTGCATGACCTAGTTATGCTTAATAGTAGCTACTGTTTTCAGCTTTTGGTTATAATCATCATCAGTATGGATAAAGCAATAAGAAATAGGCTTTCTAGATTTCCTAATAATACATTAACAAACAGGCTCTGAAGATAGTCATTTATTATATACTGAATAAGCAGGGTTTTCCCCTAATGAAAACAGCAACTCATGCAGAATGCAGGTTATTGATTGTCTTGAAAAGTTGAGTGTTAGATAAAGAATTCAGAAGTGAAGAAGCAGCATTGTTTTTCACAGAAGATAACTTCAGGACAGGCTTCAGGAATTTTAGAATTTGATTGCCCCTGTTGCAAATCCTTGACTCCAAAATAAATGAAGATAGAGTAAAATTCGAGATGAGAAAAGATTGAACTGATGTAAGAATATATTAGCGAAAAGCTACTCTGAAATTCCTCTGTAGTGATTCTCCAATAGACTGTTGCAGAACTCATAGTGCAATTGTTAGGTGGGTGTTAAAGCAGACTGGAGCCGCTGTGAAAGATCTTAAAAGAGTGCATGATACCACTGCTTTTGTGCGCTGAACAGTAGTTGTAGTTATTGGAAAGAACTTTAAAAATTGGTTACTTCACAATCCTCACCTCTATCGTGGTCTTCAATATTGAACTTGCCAGTAAATCTTTGAACAGCAGATCAGCTATTTTGCCTGATCCAAAGGAATTTAAACCCAGGAACTCTAAATGCAAGCCAGGAGGGTTACTACATGACTCAAGTCGTTCAGTTAAAAGCAGTTTTAAGAAGTAAACCACAATGACTAAAATTTAAAACTAATACTACACTTAATGTTTCATATAGTATCTTGTTACTTCTGCATAAAAGTGCAGAGACATGAAGTCAAAATTAAGATGTGATAGCGTAACATAACTGAAGTTAAATGACTTTCAACTAAATATGTGTGTACAGTACTTTTAATTTAACAGTATGTTATTAATTCTGGTTGGTAATTCTAATGCTCCACAAATGTGTTTCACACACTCCTTGACTATTTTAGCTTCCATTAGAAAACTGATCAGTCCAACAGTTTCACATGCCCATTAGTAAAAACTGTGTGGAAGTGCATTCCACAAAGTTTGACCATGTCTGCATACTGCAGTCAGGCATTCCAACAAATATCTGATTGGGCATCCAAAGTCAAATCAGCACATGCACATTAGGTAGTACATGGACCTATATCAGTATCCTTAAATAGTAAACACAGTTTTCCTTTCAGGACATTTTTTTTCCAGAAAGCAGTTTTTCATCATTTCTGTATACTGTTTCTAATATGACTGATTCAGATAGAGAAATCACATAATTTGAGGGAGGTTAATCTGTTTTTTTTAACTGGTAAATTTTAATTTTAAACTGTACTAAATTACACTTTTTTAAGTTTAAAAGCTCTTGAGGATATAGTTACAATTGATACTAAAATATAGCTATACTTTGAGAACATTTTTCATCAGTTGCTTATCAACCAGTGACAATGGTGTTAGAGGAGGTGTAATCAGTGCAGCTATTATTGCTATACATACTTAAGCTTTCACGGCCGGCATCTACATTTTAAAAATTATTATTGAATTTTATTTTTATTTGAAGATGCCTGCTGGAATGTCGGGCGAAATGTCAGACGATGTTTTATTGTTTAGACAACGCCAAAAAGCCCGGTTTGTTTTAAGAATTTTAATTATAATTTTTATAATATTGCTCTGTTGCACTGATTAGAAAATAGCTAAATAATACACTGCAATTATGACATGACGCATTTATTAAGTTATGTATGTACATATTCAAAATGGCTTGTAGGTTTTCAAAACTGAATAAGTGAATTTACTTTGCAAAACGTAGCTTTTAATGTGAAACAAGAATACCCAGACTCCCTCAGTAGTCTGGTGATTAACATGCTGGCCTCCAAATCTAGGGATCCATTTCGATTCCTGACTGGAGGGTGGGGCTTTTTATTTAGCCAAGATAATCCTTATCCTCTCTAGAGCCTGGAAGCATGAAAGAGTCTGAATGTGTGTGTCTATTTAAAGATAACCCAAAGATTATCACAAAGAATATATGAGGGAACACCATTGCCATGAGCAATGTTTCCAAAGGCAAAGATGCTAATATAACCAAGGTGTTAAAAGCAGCATATAAATGGAACAAAAACAAAACAAACAACAAAAATGTGTGAAATGATTGTGGTGTTAGTAACTGTGACTTGTTTTTGGCAGGTCCCAGATTCAGAACCCTTGTAACAGCCAATTTTTCATGGTTTCCGTTAGTTGTCGGGTGAATAACAAATTGAATATTTTGGTATCACAAACCAAAGTTTCTCACACAGCATAAAGAAATAAAAATAAAATAGATTGTATGGGAAGGTGACTAATTAAGGACAGCTATCAAGTTACTCAAGCAAATGGTACTGGAAGGCGACTATACAATAAGGTTGTTTCTATGTCATTGTGTTTACTACATAAGCACCTACAAAAAGCCTACAGTTCTATGATTCCAAATTCCAATAGCAGTAAAATAGATGGCACAGGAGGACAACTTTTCAATTTATGTGGGCAATGCAAATCCTTGGCTCCTGCTGACTCATATGTGTACTAGAAACTGTAGGAAAACTTCTGTGATGGGACTTCAAAATTATGGCAATGTTAAAAAAAAAAAAAAAAAAAAAAGGAAGTCTTGAAAACTTAAAAGTAGCTTTATCTAATTTAATGTATCTTAGATTAGGGTGATAAATTAAATCTTTTATGTTAAAGAGGTTTTAATACAATGTTGGTGAAGTTGGCCCTTAATCCTACCTTTAACAGTTAATATTGTATCACTTTTCATACTTATAAATACACACATATTAAGTTTAAAATACTTGTGTATGTTTTTTATTGCAGGAATTTGTTTTGGAAGAATCAGAGAAACCTACAGGTGAAGAGTATGCTATTGCCAAATGGTTGAGAAAACATGTACCAACAAAGAAGACTAAATTCTTGAACCACAATGTTGAATATTTCACAGGTTAGTGATCACTCTGAAATTTACCTCATATATTCAACTGAAGGGCAAAGTGCTAAAACCTTCTGCCCTGCAATTATAAATGAAATGTTTATATTCATTCTGTTCAACAATAATAAATGAAATGTTTCAATTTGTTGATAGCTGTGAAAGCTGTGGATGCTTTGATGGAGAGCCAGTGGGCAAACCCCAAAGAGAATGAAGAACCATTCTTCACATCAAGGGTAGATGTCGTGGAATTCCTTGATAAGTACGGTTTTCATTTTTATGTCACATTTATGAACATTTTGTGCAATATTGAATCAGCGCTGTTGTAGCTTCCATATTGGAGGGAGCAATGCTTGTGGAAATTTATATTTTAAAGTTTGAATTGCATCGTAGAATAGCAACGTTCAAAAGCAGGAGTCATTTATTACAAAGCAAGCCAGACATTATATGTATGACAGAAGGTAACTGAAGATTAAGAAAGGTTTGCTACATTTGTATGAATTGAAACCATAAAATATTATCAGTCAACTCATTGCTATTTTTAATAGTCATTATTTTTGTTGCACTTATTAAATAATGGAATTAAAGATTTACAACATTATGGGCTCTGAAATGTACCAAATCTCTTTCCACTATGAAGGGTACCACTAAGAAAGAATTTTATACACTTCCAAGAAATTAATGTGAAGTTAATATTTTCTTGGCAATAGTTTGAAATGCGACAGTATTTTGTTTCTTATACACAGTTTGCAGAAACTGCAGTCATCTGTATAACAGTTTTGTTAGTAATAAGATCATGTGGGGGGAGGGGCATTAACTTAATAGTAACTAATTTTCAGTATGGAAAAAGTATAAACATTCAACATCAATATTTGGAAAACAGTAGATGCTACAGAAGAGATTCTTTTTATAAATTGTACATTTAAATTAGTTCTGTAATTTTATTGCTGTTTTTGGGGGGGTGGGGATTCCCAGTTATTATATAGAATTACAGGAGCATGAAGGCATAATTGGTTATTAAAAGAAAAATTCAGGATATATGTGTAAGGACCATATTTCAAACATATGGTATGTTATTCAAAATTGTTAGCCATTTTTGAGAAAATGAAAGGTGAACATTTTAGTTTGCTTTGCCATGCATCCTTAAAAGATGTCACACTTAAGTAAGAAATTAAATTAAAATGAGTTTTATTTATGGATGCTCTTTAACTGCTGTGGTCCTTAGCGTCCCATTCTATATTGGGTGTGAAAGACCTGTAATTTTGCTCAGAGGCCGCTTTGTCAGGTTTGAGGTTCTATTACGTGATGAAAATATAACACAGGACCACCGGCTTTACTTCCCTCCGAAGGAAGCTATGCTAAGGATTTTTACGACCGAAAACTCCATTGCCCACGACCCACGACCTCAGGAAATAGAGGGTAGCACTACACCTCGGAGGATGACAAAATAAGAAGTGAGCTATATATCAGACTTATCATTTCTGAGTTATGCTCCCTTTTTCTTTTCCTTCCCATCCATAAACACATACACACACACAGTTTAATATGATAACATTTTTTTTGCAGTTTTCATCATTTGAAAAAAAGAATTCCTCAGTTAGATACTTGAAGTTAATTTTGAAACTGGTTCCTATTAGTTACATTCCACATGCTTTTGAAATATCATGTCTCACTCTTGAGAATCAAAACTTTTTCCTCCTCAAGCTGAATTATTGCCCATTAGGTTTAATTGAAATCTGAGCTACATATATTTGTGTGTAGAAGTATTCTGAGATAGTGAATAAACTTTGTATGTGGAAGTAACTTGCTCTTAGGTGAAATTGACATTAACGAGAATAATTGCAGATATGAGCTTTTCAAAGAATGCAGTGATGAAAACATGTGTATGGGAGTTGTTAATGAAAGTAAAACAAATATTAATCAAGATCTAAAGATCTACGTGTCCATTGCTGGTTAAGCCAAATAAGTATAGACATTGTAAAAGTTTGTCTTTGCCATTAAGTGTATTAGTCTTTAAATTATGTTACTTAGAAACTGAGCCTAATTTTGGTGCAAAGACTTGCTGAAAAATTTTAGTTTTAATTTAAATATAAAATGTGTTCTCTTACTTGGTAGTACTTAGGGTAAAGGTGAAAAATTGAGTCAGATTTGAAAATTCCTGATGCAGTTAGCTTCAAACCACAGAGCTTTACTTTATTGGATCAGCACACTACCATTGAACCATCATGATGTTGCCACCAAATGCACCTATATGCCTGCCGCTGTAACGTTGCACTTGACAGCTAGCATTTAAGTTGGTACACTCGCAAAAAACAGATGGAAAGCTTAAACCGTTTGACTTCCTAAGCCAATCACAAGGCAGCATTCCGGATGGTCGATGACAAAGCGGAACCGGAACTAGAATCGGCTCTCTTGCCGGATGTAACTATTCCCAACCACGTGCTTCAGTTTGTGAATCTCTAGCACGAGCGTCGAGTTGTTCTTTGCAAGCTACATACTGTTCATTGTTATTTAAATTTGTGGTTATTGTTTGATAGTTTTGTTATTGTTCATTTATGCATATATATATTTATATTTATATATTTTATATATATTTCATTCATATTATTTATTTAAACAAAACTTAAGTGTGACAATGTCTGAAAAACAACGCCGATCGCTGAGTGATGATTCACGAAGTGAAAATCCTTTGCGCCGAGGTGTGCAACTCAATATTCAGGCATTGGAACTATTAAGGAGAACCCGGGAATTCTTTGAACAGGAAAAGGAGTACGTGAAGCTTCATGGCAATCCCTCTATTCCTGCTGATAAAGCCGTACAACGAACTGCAGCAGCTCTTGGACTAAGCACGAGAACTGTTACTCACAAGGGAGTGAAACTCCAAGAGAAAGAGGACAAAATTCCTGAACCATCTGGAACGCAACAGGTATTTCTATCAACTCCAGGGAAGAAAAGAAAGAGCCTCGTCCAATCACAAATCTTGATGCTTTCCAATTAGACACCATACGTAGACACATTTATGCCTATTATCATAGAAAGGAGTATCTGACCATCTGCTTATATCGCTTATTTTCAATTAATAATAATACGAAATAGTTATTATTCATTGACGTTCGCTACTTACGTACACTTTTTGTATGCAGCTTAGACACGATATAAAGGAGAACAATCAGCTGTTGTTTACTAGCCACTCTGGCAATGTCGCAACCACAATGTAGCCAACCTTACGCGAAGCCTCACGAACTGTCAAGTGCAAAGATACAGCGGCGGGAGTATAACTTTATCTCATATTTACCTTGATAAACAATTATAATCACAATTACTTTGAGATGCCCACCAACATGGCATAAGAGAAGGGTGTCTGCCTTCTAGTATTTATAGCCCAATTTTGTACTTTGGTGGCTATGACTTCTAGATAAGACTTGTTCCAGGTTTTCCCCATTTCCTCAGAATAGGCGTGTTGGGCATTTATCGCTGCTGTGTACTGCAGGCTCATCTGAGCATTTATTTCATCCAGACCTGAGTTGTTGCAAACCCCCCCCCCAAAAAAAAACAAAGTTGATTCAGATTTGGAAAATTCAAGGCCACAGCAGTAACTTAAACTGTGGTTCTTCGGATTATCAGGCTCTGATGCATAGCAGTAGTTCCAAAATGATGTACGCCCCAAATCATTCACTCAAAGAATTGTCTTACCTTAAAGGCAACTGGCAGTGTCTGTTAGGTAATTTCCAGACTTCTAATTAACCACACTATTAGGACAAATTTACAAATATTATATATAAATTTTAATAGTGCAAGCATGTAAATTGGAAGTATTTATAGTATTACAACTCTATTTTTAAGGAAGACATTTCAAAGTAACTGAGATTGTCTTGGAGGTCTGCATGGATAAAGAGAGTAGATAGACAAGCTAAGGAACATTCATGGAACATCAGTGGGGATACAATGCCAGTGCATTGGCCCAGTAAGCCAAAGCTGTGTGGTTATAGCTCTGGTCATTCATTTTTCAATCTTCCAGCATGTTAAAGCTCGGCAGTAAAGTTTCATTAATACAGAATAAATAAATGTAAAATTTAGTGATCTTAAAATTTAATTAACCAACTGCATTTAGTGATAGATATTGAAATTCTGTAGATAATATTTAATCTTTGATACACAGGTAACATTTTGCATATTATGTAAATAATTAGGTTGATTATCTCATGGGGCATTTACAGTCAAAACATACCTGAACGGTATGTATGGTGTTTCTTCTCTCCGTTTGATCTTATGATTCTTGTCTATGGTGCAAAGCAGATCATTTGGAACAGGATTAAAAAATTTGGCTATCTTAACGTTTTATGGCTGAAACTCTTGAAACATGTAGCAAAGTGTGAGATAGGCATCTTGCATCATTGGGAAAACAGAGAAACTGATAGGGTCTTTCATAAATATGTAATAATACAAATAAAACTAAAATTAACTAATTTTTTAAAAAAATACTCAGACATGTCAAATTTAATATTTTTAAAGGAAAATGTTACTAAAAAGATATAACATTTTCAGTCATTATTGGAGTGTGACATCAACAAAAATTTTAAATAGCAAAATATTATTTTGTCATTTTGTATGAAAGGTAGTAACGTTATATAGTTGTATGAACAATTTCATAAAAAGGTTTGGTAGCTATGGGAGCAATTTAATTGTTGGCTGTTTAACAATTTTCTCCATAATTTACACAACTACTGTAACAACAAAATTCTAATTATTTAATAACGTCTTCAAAATGCTCACCATTTACAATTTAACTGTTCCCATAGCAACCAAAGCTTTTGTATGAGACAAAATTGTTCATGCAACTAAATAAGACAACTATCTTTCAGAAACAATGTTAAAAAATCTGATGTGTTACACTCACATGACTTTCTCTACTCTTGTACAAACTATTTTTACAAACACTTATTCTCCATATGCTTCATGTTAATCGAGATATCGAGATGTTAATCTTATTGCTAATTTTCTTGTAGATGCAAGGGGAATTGGTAGGCTTTAAGCGATAGTCAAATATTTTAAGAGTTGGTTGTTATGTGGAGTATTCCATTCTCTTTGCATTACCAGGACAAAAAAAAAGTGAATAACAAATTCCCATTTGAGAAAAAGTGTAAGTATTGGAAAATTTAAGGGAATAACAAGCAATATTTTGAAAATGGTTCACTCAACAAAAAAATGTATATGACATAGATTGTATATTTTAATACGATCTAAATTTTTTGTGTAGTAAAATTTTTTCTATCTCTTATGGTTTACCAGTTATGCAAAAGTCGTTAACAATGAAGAACACTTTTGGAGACATTCCCAGAAAATTCGAGATATACATTCCATTTGTCATGAAAATATCCCTACTTACTATACATAGTAGAGAAAGTAAAAATGTAATGCTGGCATTTAAAATTGTTGTCAATGACATCACATCCTGTACAATAATGCTGAAAATTTGGTTTCTTTTTCATAAAATTTTGCTTTCAAAATATTAAATATGATGTATCCAGGCATTTTTTAAGAAATGGGTGTATTTTAGTTTTATTTGCATTATGCCTTATTTATGAGAGACCCTGTATGCATTACGGTAACAGTGGGAAATGCAGTAAATGTTCACAGTTACCAGTTATTGTAAACATGTACTTCATCACATGGTAAATGTGTGCCACAGAATGATATCACTATATTTTTCCACTTTTTTCTTAAATTGTTAGTATTAGTTGTCAAGTGTGCGCGCATATCAAGACATTGTAATAATATTTTGGTAGAATCAGTTTTATCTTCACATCACATTTTTTATAGCCAGTCTTGAAAGAATAGCACTATATTCAAATCTGAATAATGCAGGTTTATTCTGCCAAGAAAACAAAAAAATTTAGTCTTGTTTATTCCATTAAGATTTTGGATATCCAAGCATCTTAGTTATGCAATTACATGTGCCATTCATCCCATCTAAGAATAAACTACAGAATGGGTAAGTCATATGCACCAATTTTTACAGTATTATTTATTTTCTTTAGAATGCTGAGGCACAAATTCTTCCACCGAGCTAAAAAAGTGCCTGTGTCTGAGCAAGAATTAAAGGCAAAATTAAAGAAAAAAGAAAAAGAGCGAAAACGAGAAGCAAGTGGAGATGAAAAGCGCAAAAGAGAGGAGGATAAAGGAGATGCTGATGCAGAAAGCAGCCATGCTGAGGGAGATAAAAAGGATGATAAACAGTTGGCACACTCTGTAAGTTTTTTTAGGCAGTAGGAAATGGATTCATAAATTTTCAGTCTCATATAAGTCAAATTACAAGTGTCATAAAATGTTGGCCTCATTTTACATTCCAATGTCATTGAACACCAAACAATTGAAAATACAATCCTTGATTACAAATAGGTAGTCTATAAAATGACTTGTCAATACAAGTATTTAGATATGACAGATAACAAAACTAAACTGAAAATCATTGTTCTTGTATGACAAAAACTAATTATTTTGTCTATGTTCCCAAAGTGCACTTTAATAATTTTCATTTCAGTAATATAACCTTTTTGTGCTCATAAATAAAAACCTGATATGTAACAGTGTTGCAGCTTTCACTGCTCATTGTCATTTCATGGCTATTCTATAAATTATTCATAATTACTACCTGTTAATTACAATAGATATTAAAAGAAATGCTTTATTGGTTAATTATATAGGTGCCTTAGATGTCTATGATGCAAATTTATGTTAATTATATTAGCCTTAAGATCATGAAAAACAAAAGAATAACCTAACATTTAAAGCACAATGTTTGAAATTGAGAAATTCAAACAGACAGCAGCAAATAGTTTGAAAATGGTAAATGACAGTAAAAACAAGTGGCATGTATATTTTAATAAAACCTGTTTTTCCTGTAATAAGCTTTAACCTATCTATTATGGTTTCCCAGTTATATAAAATTCAGTGAGAATCATAACTGTTCAGAAGGAAGAAACAACCAGAGTATTTATCATAATAGCTTTATTTCTTATGGTTTGAAATTTAACTGCAGAAATGGTGTTTTATTCATTTACAGGGTTTTTCAAACCTGAAACTTAGACAGCAGAATCCAAAGATACCATAACTCAAAATGACAATCTACATAGAAAGTTTACTGTATATAATTATTACAAATTATTACTCATGTTCATATATACACTGTGGAAGGTGACCTATGCTCATCCTTGAACAGGATGACTCTTTGTAAGGAATAGAACAAAAAACCTTAGTGCAGTTTTGCTGTTTTTAAATCAGTTTTTGAGAAAAAAGCGAAAATTGCTTAATATTAACCGTGTTTTAAATTAAGGTTTTATGAAACTTGAACACTTTTGCAAATATTTCTTAGAGGGGATTGAAAGATAAATATTTTCTGCATTTGAATTAAAACAATTTGCACTCTTACTATTATTAGAAGCTTCATTAAATTTATCTCAGTTGAATCTACATCGTTAGCTTGAGACTACACAACATGACAATACTGCAAGATCAAAAGAAATCACTTCAGCTGTTTGTTTATAAAGAAATGCACTTCAGCTGTTGTTTATTGCACTTATGGCTTATTTTCGAAACAGCGGATTATCAGTTACAAATGACTCACTTTACCAATGCCGAGTATCTTGAAATGCTACTCATTTACAGTGAAGCACATCGTAATGCTGCAGCTGTGGCAAGAATTTATCGAGAAAGATTTCCAACTAGATGAGCACCACATCATAGGACATTTGTTTTTATCTGTCAAAGAATTCTAGATACAGGAAGCATATCTCCTTATGTTGAAGGAGTTGGTCAAAGAAATGTCACACAAGAAGAAATCCTTCACTTAGTGGAAGAAGATCCTGGAAGCAGCTACCGTGGTGTAGCTCGCACTATTGGCATATCCCATAGGACTGTTTTGAGAACATTAAAAAGAACTGCTATGTCCTTATTATATTCAGTGGGTTCAGTATCTCTCTGAAGCAGATTATGCACCAAGTGTAGCATTTTCTGAATGGTTTCTTCAACAAAAAGGGGACTTTCCCCTTAAAATTTGTGCAATGGATGAAGCAACATTTATTAGAAATGTAGTAATTAATTACCATTATGCACACACCTGGACTTGGCAATCCACAGACCATAAGACAAGATAGCAAGACAGCTTTCACTTTTCTGTAAATGTTTGGACAGGAATCATAGGAAACACATTAATTGGTCCATGGATTCTTCTTTGGGTTTTGACAGCAGCAATTTTTCTCTAGTTTCTTCAAGAAACATTACCAGTTCTGCTTGAGGATTTTCCCCTGGCAGTAAGAAATGATGTGTGGCTACTACATGATGACACACTTCTGCACATAACTAGACCCGTATGTGGCCATCTACACAGCATTTACATAGTGTGGCATACCTACATATTAAAATGGCTATGTGGCATAATGTAATGTAATGTTACTGGAAAAGTGGGGGAGGGATCAAAGCCTTCTCTCTCAGTAGACATGGCATGGTTTTCTGGAGTCATCTGGGCATCAAATCAGGAACTGGTGAAACCTGAAAATGCCTATTCCTATATGTATCTCTAAGGAGAGTAAAGGAAGAAACAGGAAAACAAGCCATTCTGCATCATTATTATAAGCGCTCGCTTGGGGGATTGAGGATTCCCGGAACTTAACTAAAGTTGCCTATACAAAGGAAGGATGAAAAAGAACAATAGCTTTAAAAAATTCTGGGCACACACATAAGGAAGAATGGAAAGGTTTATAGATAAACTCAAAACACACATGTGAAACTTATTAAAGGAAAACTCGCCTACATTTTACAAGATGAAGTATGATGGTCCCACCTGGCTTAGCCCAGCCATGGTCATTGCCTTTGTTTTGTGAGCTGGGAGAGCCAACCACTGCATCTACACTCACCTGAGTCCAGCTGCTGACTGCCTTGTGTCCCTATGTTAAACATTGTGTCATTAGCCATCGCGCATGCATACAACGTAAAACAAAGGAATTTCCCAACATTAACAAATCCCTCTAAAATATATTGCCATGCAATTCCCAGTCCCACGATGACTGCAAATAATAGCTCTAACAATATGAGTAAATAATATAGAATTAACTATAAATGTCACATCTCCCTGCTGCCCACAGGGGAACAACTTCAGCGCCTAAAGAAAAAAATTGCAAAGAAAGAATAATTATACAGGACCAAAGTTAAAACCTGAGATACATCATAAATACATTACTGCAAGTCAACAATTCCTCTTCTTTTTTTGCCTTACAATCTCACACTTTATGAAGGCTTGTGTGACTGTTTAAAGGACAAAGTTTCAATAGACCCCCCCCCCCCACACTGCCAATCCTGCAGTGGAAACAGGGATTGTTTTACCCTACTGCAACACATTTCTGACATTGGCACTTGCACTGTTTTAATGTCCACATGAGCAAACATATTAACAGCAGTAACTGGCTGTCTAACTGCATCTGTACTGTGAGGAGGGCCCTTCCTCACAGCCAACACCTCTTGAAATGGACTCAAAATGGGAGATGGACCCTAGCTTGGTCCACCCCTGCCAACAGCAACTTTGCAACAACATCAATGTCTGCTCCAATTCTGCTGCTCATAGGAAAGCGAGACTTATGGACAACAACTGGGAGGTACTGCAACTGCTTCTGGTAGGGGTCACCAATGATTGATTGTCTAAAACAGTTAACAGAAATTATTAGCACAAAAGAATAACTTAAAAATCCTGCTTACAAAGATGGAAAAACAAAGAGAAGAGAGAAAAAAGGAAGAAGAAAAAAAGTTATAAGTAAACAGCTTATTTAACTGAAAATGCACCAGGTGGGTATTTGAAAAGAGCTTTAACAAAATTTAGACAAAAAAGAATTCCACGTGAAGTGTACAAAGATAATATATATTATATTTATAAATAAAAAATGGTTGATGCCCTCTCCGAAAGAAAACATTTGCTAACTAAGCTAGAAAATAGTGAAATTACAAAATCAGGCGAAAGATGATAGAATAAAATAAAGTTCAACAATGTACAAGGATGAAAATGAACGCATGGCACATAGGAGGAGTACTACAAACACATAGGAACTGTGTGTACCAAAATTCTACTCATGTAGGAGTATTTCAACACTAAATGCTGGATGAACAAGGAAAATGGAAGCTACAAGGACAATCTATGCTACAATTTTACCACCAAATCCTGTAGTTGCAGTTAACATCTGGCTGTGGAAAGTCCATATGGTCTATTGTATCCATCTGACAACTGGGAAACATAATGAACAGGAATATGCAACAGAAATCATCTGAATGAGTTTCAAATAGCACAAAGGTTAGTTTCAATGGTTGGTTATATAGTACGAAAGCCATCATAGATCTCTCATGACAACTGTGGTTACACTTGCACTGCCACTGTTCTGATATTACACACAAAAGTACACAGTCATAGGTGAAACTACAACAGTATATCACCTAAATGCAGCAAACACATAGCATTCATATATTTTCTCACATCAGCAAGGTACAGTTCGCTGAGTGCATACACACCATGCTGAGGGCACACTCAGTATACCAAATCAAATTGGAAGCATAAAATCACAAATAGCATTCAAATACAAGTAATCATTATAGCATGACCATATGCAAACACCAAAAACAGCCAGGGTACAAATTACTACCTGAAACTCATATCTTCCCTGTAAAAAGAGGGAACAGAGAGAAAAAAGAAAAAAAGGGGGGGAAAAAAAACAAGAATAAATATAAAAAGCATCCAAAGAGATCATCTGAGTGGTACAAGACACTTACACTCTAAGGTCCAGAGGCGTCATAATATGGGAACAAATGTGAAATATGTACTGATTGTTGCTTTCCTCTCAGGGTGTTTGGATAACGCACCATGTAAGTAACTGGGGTAGCTTGTCGCACAATCTCAAACTGTGCCAAAAATCTGTGCAACAGCTTGGTGCACTTCCCTCTTTTACGAATTGACATGAAAACTTTCACTAATTGACCAACCTGTAAAGAAACATCCCTATGCTTTCTATCAAAATTGCACTTCTGAACAGATTGCTGTTGAGAGATGGTGTTAATTACCTGCTCACAAGCTTTCTGAATATCTTCTAGCGTTTGCTTTACAAACAGGTCGTTAGACGTAACCTGAAGTTGCACCTGGTGGGGTAAAGTAGGTTCACCCCAAAGATCAAAAAAAAAGGTATGTGCTTAGTAGTCTCCTGTACACTAGTGTTTTAGGAGAAAACAACATGTGGTAACACTCTGTCCCAATTCTTTTGGTTAGCATCTACAAAATGACTTAATATGTTGATTAAGGTTTGATTAAGTCTTTCCTTAAGGCCATTACAAGCTGGATGATATGCACTGGTGTAATTAGGGATGGTGCCCATAAATCTTAGTAGCTCTTGAATGGCATCGCTGAGGAATACAGGCCATGATCTGAAAGTAAAGTTGCAGGGGCTCCATGCCTACTAATAATGTGTTGAAGAATGAACTTAGCAGTATGAGGTATGGTAGCACTTGGCAGCACAGAGACCTCGACCCAGTTGCTAGTATACTCTGTGGCTACTATAATATGCTTATTACCAAAATTAGACCTTGACAATGGCCCTAAAGGTCAATGCCCCAATGTTCTCTGATACCTGTAACAAGGATGGGCTGTAATAATCTTGCTGTTTTCTGAATAGTAGAACCTTTGTGAGTTTGACAACTTGGATATGTTTTGACAAGGTTTTCAATATCCTTCTTCATGACTATCCAATAGTATATATCATGGATCTTCCTGAAAGTTTTACTAAACCCTAAGTGACCAGACAAAGAGTCCTCATGAGACAAAGCAAGAACTTCATGTTTTAAGGTTTCTGGAATTACAAGTAAATGAAGGGCCCCAGCTGCACCAGCATTTTTATGATACAAAACATCAGATTTTAGAAGATATGAAAGCCTGGCATTGCAGCTGGATCCTTCAATGCCTGGATAATACCCAGTAGGGCAGGATCAGTAGCTTGCTGTTGAGCAACCTGTACTGGAGAGAGAAGACAAGTAGGTATTTCATCCAGCTGATCAAGCTGCTGCTGTTTCAATACTAGAAGGTGAAATAAGGTGTCAGCATCAGTATGTTTCTTGCCTGATTTATAACAAATATCATACTCAAACTCCTGAAGTTTTAGGCTCCATCAAGCTAGACAACCTGTAAGATCCTTTGAATTATTTAGGTAACATAAAGAATGATGATCAGAGACAAACTGAATCTTCTGACCATATACATATGAATGAAAATGAGACAAATCAGAAAGAATAGCTAAAAGCTCAAGCTCAGGAACACTGTAGTTCTCATATTTGGATAAAGTTCTATTAGCAAAAGCTACAGGTTTCGTACCTCCATTCTGAGACTGAAACAGTATGCATCAATGCCAACTTCTGAGGTGTCCGTATGTAATTCTGTAGGAGCACCTGGAACAAAATGAGTTAAGACAGGAGCAGAGGATAGAAGACGTTTAAGTGTCTCAAAAGATCCCCACAATAAATCTTGGTTCTTGTTAGTAATATAAGTGGCTGAGCAATCTGTGAATAATTAAGTATAAACTTCCTGTAAAAATTAAACACTCCAAGTGTTTGACAAATATCTTGCACATTCTTAGATATAGGCAAATTCTGTATAACAAATACTTTATCTGCATTTGGCAAGGTACCATTTTTGATACTTCAAAACCCAAGAGCTTTATTTTATTCATAGCAAAATAACACTTATCAGGCTTGAGTATTATGGGACTTCAATCTTTGGAACACGGACTCTAAATTTGCTAACATCTGTTCAAAGGTAGGTGCAAAAACTAGAATATTGTCAAGATAAGGAGGGCCTTTTTGAACTTCAAATCACCTAGCAACTGGTTAACAATATAGCTAAAACACGGTGCATTACCCAGTCCAAAAGATAGCCTGTAAAATTTGAATTGTGACAAAAGAAGCATACTGTTTACTTTTCTCAGCAGATGGAATTTGGAAATAAGCTGACAACAAATCAAGAGAAGTAAACTAGTGCACATCATGAAGATAACTTAGGAGATCATCAATAAGAGTTAGAGGGTGTGAAGAGATAACTGTGACAGCATTTAACTTCCTGTAATCAATACAGAAGTGGATAGAACCATTCTTTTTTTTTTTTCACTAAACAACAGGCGAAACCCAAGGAGATTGTGACTCTCGGATGACTCCTGCATCTTGCATTTCTTTAACTTGAGCAGCAATAATCTCCTTTTGAGAGTGAGAAACTCTATAAGGACGTTATTTGATAGGTTTAGGGTCATTGACCTAATTGAAAATTCTGCAACATCAGAGGTGTCTAAAGGTACTCGTCCACGATGCCAGTTTTATGGCATGCCACTTTTCTTGCAGGTCACAAATGTGACATGTTCTATTTCACATGCACGCAAAGTTACACGATTTCGTGTTGCGCCACTAGAAAAGTGGCATGTCCACAGCAATGTTGCACCGAGCATTTACATGATGCTATATTTGTGGCAGAAAATATTCTGCATGCCACTTTCTAGTTAGCTGTGTTCTTGGTGTGGCGAATATGTCATCTGATAATTAAGTTTTATCCATAGCATGTTTGTTTCTTATTTTACTTCGTAGATATAGAGAAAAATGTAAAGGGCAGCAAGAAAATGTTGGCTAAGAGAGTGGATTTTAAGTCGCGAATATTGTGAGATTGTAAACAACTTGCTGCAAGAGCTCTATGAGGGAGATAAAAGATCCTATAAGAATTTCCTACACATGTCAGAAGTTGGTTTTAATTATCTGCTTAGAAGAGTACCATCTGTAATACAAAAGCAAGACACGATAATGAGAAAATTAATCACCAGCAGAACATCAGTTTAAAATAATGGAGTTTAGTATATGTACCACATTCGGCTGTCATTATTTATAACTGTATAATCAAAATGATTTTCTAGGCAACAGTTATCAGTCACTGATATATTTATTTCAAATACAACATATATTATTTCACGCATAATATGAGAAGTATGTGATGCTATTTACAGTATGAGGAAGAAGACAACTTACAGGTAATAAAACAAACTTTATTTTTATCTGTTTACATAGATACAAGTTTTACTGCTGAACCTGTGGATCCCCCTTCCTTCAAAATTTAATACCCCTCTAATGGCACTATAACACTTAAGACATGTGGCTACAATGCAGCTGGAAATTTCTGCGTGGTATTCCCTCCCCCCCTCCCCACTTCCAGATTTCCCTGCCCTCATTTTGTTCCTTTCGTTGGTGAACTGGACTCTCAAACTGTGGATTTATATCTTGTTTTCCTCTGCTGACGTGTTGAATTCTGTTCCTATATCATGTAACGCATTTTGTCACTTGTTTATTTCTGTAATCCGCAATGTCTACAAGCAATCTTTGGTCTCATTCAATTCAGTCAACTTCTTTGTCATTTCCCTCAACCATTTATTGTTATGGGCCATTGTTACATATGAAGAAATAAATCGTCACCGCGCTACAATAAATTGTTCATATTGTTAACAAAATAAAATGCACATATCTGTCTTAATTCTGTAAGTGTAACACAAATTATGATCTTCTACCTACCTCTCAAACAGCTATTTACTACCACACAACAGACTACGTAACAAGTTGCACTGAACGCACCACAAAAATTTTCTAAACTGTTCAAGCCACTTTCACAACTTTCTTTTTTCTGCTGCATCTAGTTTTAGTTCTAGTTTGAAAAAAGGGTGGGTTTTATGCTCAAGCACTGCGACCTTAAAGATCTATCATGCATCCCCCCTTTCATCAGTTAAGTAGTCTGTTGCTCGTTATGAACTTAACCGTACTGCTAACTGAGGCTTTCGATAGTTCATCTATCTTTGGAAAGTGATTGCCAAAAATACTTGCTCTTTGATTCACAAGAGCAGGGCAATTACATAGCAGATGAGTAACAGTCTCATCTCCTTCTAGGCATCTACTACAGATAGGGTTGTTAAACAATCCCATACTGTATAGATTAAACTTTAGGACACAGGTCCTGTAATGAATCTTGTTGCCCATGCAAGCCTTCTTCCACTAAGACCGCGCAGGTACTTTGCCCGGCTCTTATCCAGGTCTGTAATAAACAACTTGGAATGTCTGCAACCCTCAATGGAGTTCCAGAGTTCATGTAGTTCTGCTTGAGCCCAGCACTTTAATAGCCTGTTTCACTGGTCTATAGGACACCCCCAGTACAGGCTCCAGACCCAAAAATGGGATTTCGCTGCCAATCTTGGCTGCTTCATCTGCTTTCTCATTGCCTGGTACACCTGTGTGTCCTGGCACCCACATAAGTTGAACTTTATTGTGTTCAGCCAGTGTCATTAAGGATTGCCGGCATTCTGAGACAAGCTGTGATTTTATTGATGGTGATTCAAGTGCTTTAAGAGCAGCTTGACTGTCTGAGAGGATAAGAACACTTCTATTCTTATATCCCCTTTTAATGCTTTCCATGTCACTGGCTAGGATTGCATAAACCTCAGCCTGGAAAACTGTAGCTAAGGTACCCAGACTATAAGAAATCTTGGTGCCATTACCGTAAAACCCAGCCCCCATTCCTGATTTGGTTCTAGAACCATCAGTATACCAGATTGGGCCTTTGTTATTATGAGGTTTTACCAGTCTTACCCATTCACCCCACTGGGGATAGGAGACCGTAAATTTCAATTCAAACTTGAATCTTGGTTCAAGAATGTCAGTCCTCATGTTGAGTATCTGTTGTACATTCTTATCCCAAGGAAGCTTGAGATGATTAATATGTCCAGTATTAGACACTTTAGCTTGGCGACAAATACAGTGATACGCAATCATTTCTGCTGCATACAGGAAGCAACTTCCGAAGTTAAACACTACTTAAAAGTTGCACGTGCAATTTACCTACTGGCTTGACAGTTTACACAGTGAAACTCCACTTTTCTAGCGCAGTTCGAAGTTGTAAGCCATTTAAGTTGCATCATGGATGAGTACCTGTAGTCTTGTAAAGAGGTAACATAAACATAACGATAGTTCTCTAACAATGCCTGCAATTGTTCTGTTTGTTCTTGAGTCAAGATATGATTGACATGAAAGTTCAGGTTTTGTGAGATTAAGTTGGTAATATCCTAAGAAGAGATAGCATTACTCTGCACTAAAACAACAGGATGAGCTGTACTTACAACAGTATTTGCAGATAAAGTCTGGGGTTCAACCGACAAATTGCATAAAGGCAAAACATACTCATCATGTGGTTTGAACAAGCCTCCTGGAACATTAATATGCTTTCTCTGCATAACACTAACTGAAGGCTCTAATAAAACATCACTACCAACATCACAAGGCATGACCACACACACATTACAAACTGTATATGGTAGAATTTGAACATCTTGCGTACATGCAATTTTAATGGGTTTAAGCGTAAAGCCACTATCATCATAAGGCAAAATGACAATATCTGCACAAAGGTTAACCAATTTATTTGTGAAAGAAACTACCAAGGACTTATCCTTATTTACCTGGAATGTAATAAAGGAATTAACATAGTCAATAACAGCTTCATGTGTGGAAAGAAAATCATTTCCTAATAACAAATCAAAAGAAAGATCCTGAGCAATCAAGAAATTTGCTTTAAATGGGACAGCGGAGATCTGAAAAGTTAAATCAGTCTGGTACAAGACATCCAACAGCTTGTTACCTGCTGTGCAAAGTAACACATCAATGGGTGTTGCTCGAGAATAGTCAGTAACATGATGATAATTAACTAAAATTACTGCACTTCCTGTATCTAACAATGCATGCACAGGTACACCATTAAGGTTAGCTTTCACAATCAAAACGTTCTTTGCTGGAAGGGAAGGGTTAGTAAGTACATTCACATCATGATGCTCCTATGGTTGGGTAGATTAACTAGAAAAGTGACTATTTGATGTATGCCGTAGTTGATCGCATAAAGAACGATGTGGTACATGACATTGGCAAGCAATATGAACTGGTCAATTGCACTGAAACACACAATTTAGGTAGGTGGGGGTGTAAAAGCTGGCATCTTCCAGGAGGTGGAGGGTTCAAGGAACACAATGACTGTATACGTGTACACAGCCTGCGACACCTATTGGGTGAGGTTGGAAATGTCCCTTTCAGAGACCAAAGTAAAGGTTGTTGACATCTCAGATGGAGGACCCAAATGCTGCACCAATGGTGGCAGAAAAGATCCAGCTGTTAGGGGTAACATCTGATTTGTAGCAAGAGCCTCTCTTTGACCAATATAGAAACTAGCCTTTTCTACACGTTTTACATCTATAAATTCATCAACTGTTTTAGGGTTCTGTGTAACAACAAGCTGTACCAGCTCAAGTTTCAGTCCTTTGGACAAGTTCTTAATCTGCTCTGCCTGTTTCATAAGGAGGCTAATAGAGGTGCATAAAAATAAAGACTTCATAGTGTGATCAAAAAGTAACAGAAATTTTTGTTTTTCTTAAAGAATTTTTATTTAATCATCAACATCAACTTTGTCCCCTTCAAAGTAATCCCCCTCAGATATAATACACCCTTGCCAGTGCTTTTCCCAATCTTGGAAGCACTTCTGAAACTCAATTTTTAATTATGGTTTTCAGCTCCTTCAGTGATTCTGTTTTTATCTCGTCAATGGTGGCAAAATATTGTCCTTTCATGGGCAGCATAACAGTTTTATTTTTTGCCAAAAAGTTATAAACAAGCATTGAGGTGTGAGTGGGTGCATTATTGTGATGCAATTCCCACGAGTGGTTTTGCCACAGTTCTGGTCATTTTCATCGGGTTGCATCATGCAAACGACACATAACTTCCAGGTAGTATTCCTTATTGACCAACTACCATAATGCAGGAACTCCTGATGCACTATCCCATTGTAATTCAAGAAAACAGTGAGAAGAACCTTCACATGTGATCAAATTTGTCGAAATTTTTTCAACCTTGGCTCTTCAGGCAGTTTCCATTGGAACATTTGTGCCTTAGTTTCGACGTCATACCCATATACCCATGTTTCGTCACTTGTTATATCCTTCTTTAGAAGTTCTGGATCATTTTCAACTTCATTCAGCAATTCCTCAGTGATGTCTGCACATTGTCGTTTTTGGTGGAAATTCAACAATTTCGGAACAAACTTTGTTGCTACACGTTTCATGCCCAAAACATCCGAAAAAATAGCTTGGCATGAGCCAAAGGATATGCTCACATCATCAGCAACCACTCTGATGGTGATTCAGTGATTTTCCAGAACCAGTTTCTTTACTTCCACATTGTCGTCATAATTGATGTGCTAGGGCATTCAGGGCAGTCTTCGTCTTCAACATCTTCTTGACCCTCTTTGAAACATTTATACCACTCATAAACTCTTGTCTTACTCATAGTAGATTTGCCAAAAGCCACAGTCAACATTTTGAATGCAGTGCTGCATTTTATTCCATTTTTCAAGCCAAATTTAATGCAAATTCTTTTATCCATCGTTTTCGAAAGTAAAAATTCGCTGAGCACTCTAAAACACGTATAACTTTTTCGACAGTCAACAATAAACTAAATATTCAAAACAGCTGAAAATGCAAACATATATCAGGAATATGTGTACCAACAAGATAAAACAAAAGTTTTGAACTTTGGACGTATAAAGCTCGTGAAATTAAAAAATTCCCATTATTTTTTTATCATACCTCATATATATAATCAAAAACATTTTCATTGACTCTTTGCACTCACTGCCTTAAGCGAATTTCAAGTAAGTCTTCATGGTGAGCCACCTAAAAAGTGGCATTTAAGATCTGCCCATGTATGTGAAGGGAGCCTGGAAAGGAAAGTTTGGAACCATGTGGCAGCAGAGCCTCTGAGATAGCATGGTAAAAACTGTGCTTTTTGTACATCATTCCATGTATTAGCTCTAGCAACAAGCTCAAAATGCAAAGAAAATCTGCTACAGGTATAATACAACTATTATCAAAAGTACCTGGATCAAGGTAAGGTGTAGCCACAGTTGATGGTAAATTAGACACAGTCGTTGTTGTTGTTCAATGGCACTGGGAATTAATTGATCTGCATCATTTTCCCTCTGGCTTCCCAATATAAAGTCTGTAAGTTAAATTTTTTTAAGGCCTTTGCATTTGGCAAGATGTTTGTTCAGGATGACATCTTCTTCACAGAGAGTGTACTTGGGTGTAGGTAAGCATCCTATCTTGTAGAGGTGTTCTGCGAGGCAATTGTGGCCAGTTGCAATTCTAAATAAGGCCACTGCAGTCTTCCTTGGCATTTTTTGTATATCAACTCTATCTTTAATATTCTTATAATCTTTATCCTTTAATTTATCTTCTTCATCAAGTCTCTGCTGTCTTTAGACACAGTCAAAGAAATTACAGTTTGCACAATATTCAATAAATCATTTGACACTGGAGGTAAATCACTATTGGATGTAGGGACCATGTCAGAAGGCTATTTAGATTTTTAATTAGGTATATTGATACAATAGTAAACAAAAAGGCAAAAGCAAAAATGAATTATAAGTATATAACTAAAATTACACACCACTAAGAGGTTAGAATACAGGCAGACTCATTAATGCAAGATAGATCAATTCAAAAATTCAGTTACAGGATACCTTGCATCTGCACCATGCTGAAAAGAAGCTTGCCATAAATTTTTTGGCAAGCAACACGTACTAACGCTATTGTTAATAGTGAAGAAAGAAAAGTACAGAATACCACAGTGTTACATACCATAAAAGAGAACCATAAGAGATGCCATTGATTTGCATTAAGTGTACACTTCCTTGGAAATGCCCCACCTAAACATTATGTAGGTGTGGTCCATGGTAACGCTATCTCGGTCTCAAAGATGCCGAGAGTGAGAATTGAATCACTGCAGAAAAACGAAAAACAGCGTTGCATCTAAATTATTTGTGGAGATTAGGAAAACATCCACCTAGGGAGAATAAAAGAATTGAATAGGAAAGTTGGGAAGGGATATACACCCTGGTTTCTACAAGGTATACATCAAAATAAAGAGACTAGATCAGAGTAAAAATCTTGGCCTGTTGACCACAAAGCAAGATGGTTCTACTACAAATACCAAAATGGGTAGCCACACTGATTGGCGAATAAATTCACCCACACGTGACACACACACTAAAAGAGATAGCTACAAATGAGTGTCTATTTGAATACATAAGGTTCGTAACACTACCTAGCACTAAGCACCCATGATGAAAAGAAAATATCACACCACTTCAAAAAGGAGATTAAAGTTGCAAATATAAAGCAGAATTACAGATGTACATGCAAGATGTATGAAATCATAGGTTTGCAACACGCTTATAATAGGTGGTGAAGCACATAGACACAGATCATTAGCCTCAACACCAGAAACATAACACGAGAAAAGTAAAGACTTCCTTGCCTGAAAGATTTTGTGAATAATACCAATATATCATGGTTCGCAATATCACTGTTCCATGAGCAGTAACAGGAGCACAATGCACACTCACAGGAATTGAGCAAAACATATCACATACATAAGGAAAGCACCATGCGCCATGTCATACACAATACAAATTCATGCAATGTTAAAGAATTTCACAGATTCCCATAATACTTACCATCACTAAAATATTTCACTAAAACGTAGTATTGAGATACAAACACTTTAGTAATTTGGAGAAATTAATTATGTGCAACACACGCTACCATGAGGGGTGGCGGCATAGCACTCAGAACAGCAGGCATATGCTTGCTACAGGGCTGGAAGGCAGAACACATGGTAAGCAAAATATGGAATTTAAATATAGAAATAGTGGTCTGAAGCATGAAAATATATCACAACCTGTAAAATGCACTACACAATGCACTCACAATATAACGTGAAAATAAAGTAGGATGCTTTAGATGTACACTGGATAAAAAAAAAACAACTTACAAATTTATTCACGCTTTTATATGTCACATACACAGTGTACATGAGGATATGTATGAAATGCAAATAAGACACATTCTTAAATAGAACAAATGGCTGAAAAAGAAATAGCAATAATTAGTGGAAATAAAGTAGAAACAAGACATGGCGATCTTCACCATTATGTGGCATACCTACGTATTAAAACTGGCTATGCAGCATAATGTAACGTAATGCTACCAGAAAAGTGGAGGAAGGGGGCAAGGCCTTCTCTCTCAGTAGACATGGTGTGGTTTTCTGGAGTTATCCAGACATTGAATCAGGAACTGGTGAAACCTGAAAATGCCTTTTCCTTTATGTATCTCTAAGGAGAGCAAAGGACGAAACAGGAAAACAAGGCATTCTGCATGATTATTATAAGCACTTGCTTAGTGGACTGAGGATTCCCAGGAACTTACCTAAGTTGCCTATACAAGGAAGAATGAAAAAGAACAACAGCTTAAAAATATCTGGTCACACACATAAGGAAGAATGAAAACGTCGGTAGATCAATTCAAAACACACATTTATTAAAGGAAATCTCACCTACATTTTGCAAGATGAGGTATGACAGTCCCACCTGGCTTAGCCCAGCCATGGTTGTTGCCTTTGTCATGCAAGCTGGTTAGAGCCGACCACTGCATCTACTTTTGTCCGAGTCCATTTGCTGACTGCCTTGCATCCCCATGCTAAAAATGCATCATTAGCCCCGTGCATGCATACAACGTAAAAAAAAGGAGTTTCCCGACAGGAAACAATCCCTCTAAAATATATTGCCATGCAAATCCCAGTCCCACAACAATGACTGCAAATAATAGCTCTAACAATATGAGTAAATAATACAGAATTAACTATAAATGTCAGAATAGAACACTGGATCACTTGGAATGGACGAATAAGATGGCCACAAAGATCACCAGATCTAAATCCAATCAATTGTTTTTTTTTTGGGGGGGGGATATGAAAACTTGTGTATACATTAAAGAAGTGCTTAATGTGGAAACATTGCAAGAAAGAATACTTTGAGCAGTGGAAGAAATGAAAAAACAACTTTGTAGAGTGCAGCAAAATTGGAGAAAATGTTGTAAAGCATGTGTGTTGGCAAGGGGTGCACATTTTGAACAATTTCTCTGAACATTAAAAAGAAGTTCTCATTGATTTTGTGTTCTTGTCTTGCTTTAATTATTCAAAGAGTTTTTTAACTCACAAAGAAAGGAAGCATAATCATGTAACTTGGGTTTCTCAATCTTTTATTTACCTTTATAAATAAGTGTTCCTATTAGTAATTTGTATAATATTGTAATGTAATTTTCTACTTATTTGTGTATTGGAAATGTTTGTTCATTGCCAGAGCAGCAGAAGCTGAAGAATTAAAAGTTAACCTGTTGATTGTAATGTTAAATTTTGAATATAAAGTGAACATATTGAATTTTCTGTGTTGCAGTATTATACAAAATAAAATAGGAATTATCTCAAGAACAGAAATTTTTATGGAGAAGCCTATTAAGGAAAATCGCTCAAAACAACATGCTTTTTCATAGTTTAAAAGGATGATCATAGGTCACCTTCCACCCTATATAGATTCTCACAAAGTTTATCTCCTTGCGAGATCAATGGTAAATAAATAAATAAATTAATAGAAAACTGATATTTAAATAAAAGTATACAGATTTAAAATTAATAAGGGGAATAAACCCAAATGTGTTTGGCATTACTCACTCTTAAAGTAATGCTATGATTAGTTTTCATTGGAAAAGAGGTTGGAAGTGTTTATTCATTTTTGATAAGGAAATAATTGAGTTTTTAAAATTGATTTGCAATCATTTTTACATGAATTCTCAATTTAGCAAGTGTCACATTTTGAACTGCAATAACTTGTTTGAGAATTGCCCACCAAGACACAAACATATTAAAAGGAAGCATAACAGAGCTTTTTACTTACTTTAGGAGGAGAAAGAAAAGAAGAAACGAAAGATTAGGTTAGAGATGCACTTGGAACAGCTTTTTGTAGATGGACTGGATGCTTATGTTTGGATATATGACCCTATTCCTGTTTATTATTGGTTCTTTGGAACTTTGTTGGTGCTTGGAGCTATTGCCATCTGCCTTTTTCCACTGTGGCCTCCCTCTGTAAGGTAAGTGCATAAGCTAGTAATCAAAAAAGCTATTGGGAGTAAACTATTCTTCTTCCTCTTCCCTTCAAGTTTTAACCAAGAACCTGTTACAGACTCAAAACTGGATTTTCCAACAATCATTTCTTAGGACGACCCAGAGATCATTTCTCTCTAGGATGGTAATTAAGGACAGCTTAAGGGATCCTACTATAGTGCATTCAATGTATATGTTTCTTCCAGTTGTTCTGGTACTGTTGGGTATATTGGATTACAGGTGCACTTTTAGCTTGGGAATAAAATGAATTGCTGATAATATGGGCAACAAGGGCAGTTCGAACTACGAGGGCAGATTAATAAGTCAGTGACTTTTTAAAGGAATAAATAATTTTTTCCAAAAAATCAATTTTATTTCTCAACATAGTCTCCTCTCAATTCAATACTCGTCCGATTCTCAATTTTGTTTTACCCTTCCAAAAAATATGATTTTTCGAAGTCTGCAAATGTTTCTGCCATGATGTGTTCACTGGATGTGAATTTCTTCCCAGTGAGCCAATTTTTCAGGTTTGTGAAGAAGTCACTCAGAGTCAAATCTGGAGAATATGGTGGGTGAGGCAGCACTTTGTATCCCAATTCCACAAATTTTGCGATGACAATGGTTGACTTGTGTGCAGTTGCATTATCCTGGTGAAAGAGAACCTTTTTCTTCACCAAACGGGGACATTTCTTTAACAATTCCTTGTGAAATTGATCCAGCATTGTGGCATAATATGAACCTGTGATCGTTTTACCCTTTTCCAGGTAGTGGATGTCTATCACCCCTTGTGAATCCCAAAAGACAGCTGCCGTGATTTTTCCTGCTGACGAAATGGTTTTCACTTTCTTTGGAGCAGGTTCACCGAAGGAAATCCACTGCTTTGATTGTTGTTTGGTTTCACGTTGATAGTACTGGATCCAAGTTTCATCAGTCGTGATATAAAGCTGCAAAAGCTCATTTGGATTGCGCTGGAACATGTTCAAACATCCCTGTGAAATGATTCACATGATTCCGCTTGTTTTCAACTGTGAGCAGTCACTGCACCCATCTTGCTGACAGCTTTCTTATACCCAAACATTCGTGCAGAATGTTATACACCCATTCACTCACGATGTTTACAGTCTTAGCTATCTCAAGGATGTTCACTCGGCAGTCTTCCAACATAATATCGTGAACTTTGTTCACCATTTCTTCTCAACCAGCCATCCTGTGTGCACAGCATCTCTTGTGTTCGAACAGTCACATCAAAATTCTGTGAACCACTTGTGAACTATGCCATGTGATGGAGCAGAATCCCCATAGTACTTGCTCAGCTTTTCTTCCGTTTCCTTCACTGCCTTACCATGCAAAAAGTAGTGCTTTATCAGAACACGAAATTCACTTTTCTCCATTTTCTACGAAGCAAACATATCTGCTTATTTTAGACGCTCTCAACAATGTTCTAAGAAACAAATGATGACGAATTTCTGCGATTATAGCCAGAATAGATGTAAGACTTGGGTTCAAACAAGAAACCTTTGATTAGAATGCTATCTCTCGTCAAAGTCATGGATTTATCAATCCGCCCTCATATTTATGCCAAAAACCTACCTTGACATTCTGGTTTATAGAAGCTAATTGTCATGAAAATGAAATGCAAAAAGTTGCCTGCCACTGTTAGTCATAAGACTCAAAAATCAGGCTAAAATCATCCGTTTAAACTGCAATGAAGCAGTGTCTGTAATACAAGCAATATTATTGAGGAAACAAATCAAAATGATCAAAAAAATTTAATAAATACAAGTAATGCAAAGTAAAATTATGTTCAACTACAAAGTAAGCGAACCAAATAATATAAAGATTTACAAGCAGTTTTCAATTTCTCCTAATTTTTCAAATGTAGCAGGCTTTTAACCAGTGGTATTTATAGTACCAGTGTAAGCAGTGGTAACAGTTAAAAAAGAATGAAATCAAATTTATTATTCACTATAATCATAACTAATTAAACCACATAGTGTTACGACTGCAGTTTCATTCTTTTTTGTTAATTTTTCTTTTAACTTAATGTTAACACAATGTACAGCATCTGGAAAGCAGCTCACAGATATAAAGAAAAGCCCTGCTACCATCCAACTCAATTGGTGCATATGTGCCAATCAGCTACTGGAATATGCATTTTTCATACTTAATGAGCAGATTTTGACTAAATTTTTGTCAGTCTGAAGCACAAATAGTTTCATGTGTTAACCATGGCTTGCACCTCATCTGATACAAATGTGTTGACCCATGTAAGTAAAAAAGAACTCTCTTGTTTAAAATATTTGTAAACAGACTTTTGGTTCACACCATTTGCACTAAAGAAAGACATTGTAATGAACTGCTATTAATAATCGTATAATAAAGGGATATGGTGATTATAGAAGATATTTTATCATCTCATAATATAGATAGTTCGGCTTTGCAAAGCGAATTAAAACCTTTTTCTGGCCCTGTCATTTTTCAAATGAAAAATCTTATGTGATACATTCACATGACTTTCTCCACCCTCTATCATTTATTAATGGGTATGCAAACTCTTACTAAAGCTTAATTTTCTACCTACTTAATTTTAATCCAAAAAAAGTTTGTAAAAATAGTTACACATTTCTTTATAGATACAAAGCGATAGTCAAATGATTAAAAGCTGGACGCTATATTCTGGCCTTAAAATTCCATTGATCTAAATGTTTTGTATAGTTCATTTTCGTGTATTGCTTAACGTTTACCTGTTATGCAAGATTGTACAAAATTCCTTTCGAATGAAGAGAACTATACTACTATAGGCTATACCCAGGAAATTCAAGATATACATTTTTATTTCTCATGTAAATATCTGTAATACATGGTATTTTAATCAAAATTCATAGAACCATTTTTAGAAAATCAAAAATGTTGAAATATTTTCCATGTAAAGAGTAGTTGTGGGTGGGGAGATTTTCTTGAAATGTTTGTGTCACATCATTGAAAGATACGAACTTAAATACCAAGTTTTGTATTTATTTATCCAACCTTTTGTTTTTGAGTTATGCTGTTCGCTTACAGACACACACACCTTTTTGTAATTTTTTTTTTGGGGGGGGGGGGGTTCAAAGGGCCTCAAAACATATATTTCTGGTGAAATCTCAACATTAAATTTTTGCATGGCATACACTACTTCCCCTTCTTACTGTATGTAGTAGAGAAAGTAAAAAGGCTATATGGAATACAAATGATGCTGAAAATATGTACAATTTAGAAACCTTTTGGATTCAAGGTGTGACTTTTTTAAAATTGCAGCAGTAGTAGTAGTAGTAGTAGTAGTAGTGGTAATAACAACACTAGCCTGTAAATTTGCACTTTATGATTGTTGCATAAAGTAAATAATGTGGTTTTGTATAATCTCAATGTGCCAATCTGAATTTTCAATCCATTTACTTCTATCATGTCAGATTTTTGCATAATCACTTAAAATGTACTATATAAAACATAATGTGCTGAAATTATGTGTATGCAGTTTGTACATGTTACTAGAGTGTTTTTGCTTTGTTTGGTTTGTTTACTTTTCTATGTTGTTGTTCACCAATGTCACTGGGGATTAATTGATCTGCATCATTTTCCCTCTAGCTTTCCAATATAAAGTCTGTAAGTTATCACTTTCAGGGTCTTTGCATTTGGCGAGATATTGTTTGTTCAGGTTGACATCTCCTTCACAGAGCGTGCACTTGGGTGTAGGTAGGCATCGTATCTTGTAAAGGTGTTCTGCAAGGCAATCATGGCCAGTTGCCATCCTAAATAAGGCCACTGCAGTCTTCCTTGACATTTTTTGTATATCAACCCTATCTTTAATATTCTTATAATCTTTATCTTTTAATTTATCTTCTTCATCAAGTCTCTGCTGTCTTTTGAAATGTTGTTTAATGTTATTTAATTGTTTATTTGTTTCTATTTGTCCTAAAGGTTTTATTTGTTGTATTGCACCTTTCTTTGCTAATTGATCTGCATGTTCATTGCCCAAAAGTCCGACATGAGCTGGGATCCATTGTAGAGTGACATGATTTCTGGTTTCAACTGCTTTAATTAGGCTTCTTATTTCTTTAATATTTCTTGTTGTTTTATTATTGTAATTTACTATTCCATCTATGGCTGATTTTAGTCTGATAAGATGACTATTTTTTGTTTTGTGTGTGGTGTATATAAAATGTTCTGTAATGCTGCTTTTATAGCTGTTAATTCTCCATCATAGTGGTTTGACATTTCATGTAATGTTAGATACTGTGCAAAATGTTTACAGTATAGTCCTGTACCGGTATTTTTTTTTATTGATGACGGATCCATCTGTATATATATATACGGAGCCATTCTTTTTCTGGGTGCCTTTCATTTTCCGTAGCTATTGCTATGGCTCTCATTTCATCTGGTATATTGTTTTGTTTGTGTATTGTATATATCAGGTCATTCTGATATTGTATATCAATATATTCTATTGGACTCATTACCTCTGTTGTAATTATATTCTTGTATTTTAAGTTATTAATATATGTTCTGAAGCTTATTTGACTTTTTAAATTACTTATAGTACCTGCTGTATGGTACCACTTGTATCTGATTCTATTGACTTGCAGTTTTTGTGCTATAGTAATTTCTTTCAACTCATGTTCCAATTCTATAGCCATGTTTTTTGTGAAGCTTTGTAGTACTGTAATTGGTATTGTTTTTACAGCTCCTGTTATTATTCTTAGTGAATTATTTTGTGAAATTTATAGTTTACTTTTAAGTCTCTTGTTTACTGTTGCTAGTAGTTCTCCTCCATACAATAGGTTAGGTTTTATGTATGTTTTATATGTATTATTAAGGAGGTCCATGTTTCCACCCTATTTTATTCCTGCTAAACATTTTAAAACATTGTTCTTTTTGTTGATTTTATTCGGTACATTGTTTACATGTTCTTTCATTGATAGTTTTTTTATCTAATTCTATCCCTAGATATGTTGTCATAGTTGCTTCTTGTAGTTTTTTGTTGTTGATTTGCAGGCATATATTTTCTGTTTTATGTTGCATTGTGTATAGTTGATATTGAGTTTTTCCTCTATTTATTTCCATATTGTTGTTATTAGTCCACTGTTCTAGGGTTATGATTGTATTCTCCATTGTTGTTTGTAGTTTTTTGTAATGTTTCCCAGATCTTATGTTCTTTTCTGAAGTCCATATTACCATGTCAGCAAACATTCCTACTTGTATGTTACCTATTTTCTTTAGTACATCTACTAGGTCATTTAATATGCATTGAACAGAATGGCACTTGTAACAGACCCTTGAGGTAGTCCAACTCTCGCTTGTTTCTATTTAGATGTGGCTGTTTTGTATTGTACTGCAAACCATCTTTGGGATAGGAAGGTTTGAAACCAGTTTAGCATGTGGCCTGATATTCCATATGTCTTCATAAGAGTTTTGCTATGTTTGATGTTAAGGATATCGGTCTATATTTATCTATCATTTGAGTTGGTTTTCCTTTCTTCTTAATGGGTATAATTTTTGCTTTTTTCCAGAGTGTTAGTATGTTATTTCTGATTGTCCAGATGTTATTGAAAATTTTTAATGAAGCCTGGAGTGCTCTGTGTCCTAAATTCTTGAGCAGCTCTGGATGTATGTTATCAGGACCTGGGCTGCTTTTATTTTTAGTGTCCTTATTGCTTGCTTTACTTCTGGGAGTGTGAATGGCTCATTGAAGACATTTTGAAAGTTAGATGTATCTTCGAGGTTGCTATTTCTTAACTCTTTATTCTGTTTTTGTTTTTATTTTTTAATGTACTACTAGTTTTATAGTATGTTGCTAATCTTTCTGCTATAAGGTTATCCTCATATATTTCTTTATTCGACATTTAATGGCTGATTTTGTTGGTTTTCTCTATTTATTTCTTAATGCAATTATGTACCTTAGCACTATTTGTTCTGTAGTCTAATTTGTTTATAAATTCTTCAAAACTCTGCTTTGTCTTGCGTCCTTTCTGCTTTTTCTCTAGTTTTATCTCATTTTGATTTGAGTTGTGCTGTTCATTCCAGAAGGGTTTGTGCTTATGAATTTTCCCTCTTGGGATACATTGTTTTGCAGCTTTTAGAATTGTGGCATTTAGTTCTTTCACTACTTTGTTTATGTTTTGTTCCAATTTAATTTCTTTGAAAAGTTTGTTTGTTATTGTTACAATGTTTATATTGTTTGTTTGTTTGTTTGTTTGTTATAGAAGAAAGTCCTCTTCTTCCTGTTTACTTTTCTATTAGATGTATAAATTAGTGCAATAATTCACACAAAAACTATATCAGTTGCTTCTTGAGAAAGTCCTCTTGCTTTCTTTCTTTTGTTTGGCTTCAGGTGTTTCACACTTTAACATCCAAGAAGTCAGCAAGCACACTGATGTTCCAGTGTCCTGGTGCATCCATTTTAACTCTTACAGATGCTTGTGAAATATTTGCCTTGCTCTTCACTCAAAAACCTTAGATTTTTAGGAAAATAAACTAGGTGAGATAGTAGAATCTGTTACGGCCAAGTTCCTTGTGTGCTGCAAGTATGTTAGCCTCAGTGTTTCAATAATTAGGATCCTTGTTGTTGCCAATAAATTTTGAAACAACTTCACAGAAGGATATCCATGCTACTTTTTCCTTTTCTTCCCTAGTGTTTTAAATGTTGCATCAGTTTTCTTATATCAAGTCCATTAAATTCACCTTCTTTTAATTTAGCTTCAGATAGTAGTGGAAATTTCTCACACATGTACTTGAAACTTCCTTATTTAAAGCCTTTACAAACTGTTTCATTAAGCCAAGCTTAATTTGTAGAGCTGGCAGCACAACTTTAAAGGGACTCACAAGGCTTTGGCACACCACATTCTTAGAACCAACTTCCAAATTTTCTCAATGTAGCCGATCTGTATTAGGGCTTGCATTATGATCTCCAGTTAAAAGCTGAGGTTTTTCTAACTTGTAGTTATTAGTTATTGCTACATGTTGGTTAAACAGAGTGCCCCATATTACGAACACAATGTAACTG
Organism: Deroplatys truncata; assembly: GCA_030765065.1. NCBI lineage: Eukaryota > Metazoa > Arthropoda > Insecta > Mantodea > Mantidae > Deroplatys > Deroplatys truncata. The sequence continues at coordinate 143,533,925 of CM060978.1, read as the reverse complement.
TAGGGTAGCTAATCTGGAGTTTGTTAACAATTTGCTATGATTGGCAACATTTTTATGCATGATTTCAAGTGACCTAGATGGAAACTTGTAACATTAGATCTTTGAAATAAGCTTTCTGCTGTAATTTCCTTGAGTTCACGATCAGATTTTTGTGTATAATAAAATCTAAAGTTTCGATTAAATTAGTTTGAGGAATTTCGTGATAAATATGGATCATTTCTGATGGTTCGATGCATTCAGAAACATAATAAAGCATACTTGTTGATATTACAATTTGTATAGGTTAGGTTGCGGCACATTTCTAAGGCTTATGCCATTAGTTTAGTTCACATTGGAATAGGTTAACTGCATTTTGATATGTTTAAAAAAGAATGATTTGCCATTAATATAGTTCTTGGGAGTAGTGTTAAACAGGATAGCTATACATGTAGCGTAGTTTGAGAATAAGTTAGAACATTTCAGAATATTAGTTATTTGGGATTTCATCTCAAATTGATATAGGTTAATGGAAAAATAGATTTTGCGCATAATATAAGAACACAGGTTGTGGAGAATGTTGGAGTCTACCTTGATTCTAACATACATTAACATGTATTGTGTTAGTGGTGCTGTTAAAACATTTGAAACTGATTAGAGCAAGAATGAAATGGTGTACCTGATGTACATTAGTATTGTACTTATTTTATTTCTGCCAGGTGCTTGATGGCACGGAAGTATTAGCTGTAAGGCATACTCCACTACATTGAAATTTGTGACAGTTACATTTGAGAAACAAGTTCGACAAGTGTGTATACTAAGACCATAATCTCAGAAAGAGGTTGTGAAGCTGCTACAAATCATTACAGAGCATAAGTGTGATAGAAAATAGAGCAAAGCACAATATTCGTTAACCTGAATCATTTCCCAACTTCATCTCTCTACCTGATTTTTTTTTCTGAGATATTATTTGTATTATTAAATAATGTCTGAGCATTCATCTCAGCATTGCTACAAAAGGAATAATGTAGGTCTTTTGCTAGATTAAAACACTTCAGAATATTAAATGATATAGGTTTCACTGTTAAAATGCTCTGTGTAATGTGAATGAAACTAATAAAAAATGCTTATATTTAGAAGAAAACCTCTACAAACAAATAAAAAATGGAAAGCCTGAGCACTCTTGCAGATTTAGTGTGGTAATATCTTGGGTGATTTCGGACTATTAACTTGCATGGATTTTTGTTTTCGGCTTCCTATGGGTTAGTAGGAAAATAGGACATTTTGGAATATCAGGTTACGTTTCACTGTTATATTGTAAAGATTACTTGCAAAATAGGTTAGACGCACAAATATTGGGTTAAAATCAGTTACATTATATATTTAAGCAAACATTACTGTTATTCACATTAAGTAAAAAGAAAACAAAACTATATGCAAACTATATCTAAGAATAATGCTGGAGGCATTATGCAGCAGAAATGTAATAGAACTTAAAGGAACCACTGCAACTTTCAACAATCTAATAACATTTATGAAATTCACTCTCGTCCCGTACCTGGAAATTACTCTTTCCGAAGTCTAATTATTTTGGCTTTCCTCCTCTTATATAAGTATTGCTGTAATATTTTGGCTTAGAATCGCTATCGACTATCAATCAAGGATGAAGGTATGCCATTTTTGTATAGTTAACTCCAAGTTAGTACCCTAACTGCTACCCCAGGTGGCAGTTCATCACTAAGAATAACTCCCAGTTAGCTGTTAACTGACGGTTGTAAAATGAAAATTTGCCCTGATTTCCAGTTAATTTCTAACCTGAACTTTAACCAGAGATCATAATACAGGCCCAAAGTCCAGTGATAAATTCATGCCTTGCTACCCCACAGACAAAGAAAGCATGGAAATTTGGAAAACCAGATTGTTGACCCACCAGCAGCATAGTAAGAGCTTTAAAATTATCACAAATTGCCAGTTGTGTTCACTGTAGTTCAGTCGTAATAACAGCAGTTCCAAAGTTCCATATGCTTCTTTGAGGATCACTGAATAGGCAATGGTCACTGTTGTTGTTCTTCTTCCTCCTCCTCTCAAGTATGAGGCCCTAAGGCCTGTTACAACCCTACAGTTGAATTTTCAATCCGTTTCCTTCGACAACTTAAATATCTCTTCCCATTTTGACATGAAGCATGGCTTTTGGGATTTTATTTATACACGTACAGTGCAGATGATTTATCCATTTGTTGTGGTAATGTATGTGATCAGTTACATGCTTGGTATGAGATTTGAAAGCAATTAAATCATTACTGCTCCAATGGGTTGCTGATTGATTGATTATTTGTGTTTAAGGGCACTCAACTTCAAGGTTATTGGACACTTAGAAAAAGAAAGATCAATACAAAAAATTTGGCAAAGGTGAAGTAGAATATTTGTTGGTAGTTGGAAGAAGCTTCATGTTTATCTGCACCACGTATGGGAGCCAATTTGTTGCGGTATCGTCGTGTTATCTATTGCTGGGCGCCTTTTATTGTGTACTACTTTGAATGTTGGGTTCTTTGTCCTCCGGCTAGCTATTATTACTACTCAGTTGAGCATATCTCTTGAACAGGGTGTGTAAACGGAAAGGATTTGTTACTGAAAGATAACACTTATAAAAGAATTTGTTTTTACACTTTTATTACCGTCACAATTAATTAATTTCACATATTGACTCTTGATACACGCCAGACTGAAACTGTTATATTTTCTAATATCACTATAATCACTTATTTGCTGCACATTATTAGTTCGTGTATTTCACATTTATAACTAACTTTACAACGCGAGAGATTTTGTAGAATTGTGCGACGTATAACACGTGAACGATTCTCTTAAACTGTGCGATGTGTAACCCACAAATACTTCTGTTGAACTGAGCGACGTATAACCTTATGATTTATTCTGTCAAACTGCGCGTTACCCGTCTCTGGCACGGAATTTATACTCCCTCACCCCAATATGCCTAAACATTATAATCGAGCTACTATTGGTTAATAAAGCGCACCAACATTAACGTCTATTTTTATATCCAATCAAAATTATGAACACATATGCTCTAGGGAAGAAATTCCCTCCATTTCTACAGAAAAGCGCGCTAATCTGACGTCATTTGCTTGTCTCTAATAATTGATAAACAACTCACCCCCTCGCTCATTGTTATCCGCTCCTATTGTCAGTTTCAGTGAGGTCGTGTAAACTTATTTCCTAACAATGCTTATAATTAACAAACATCTCAAATCATTGTCATACAGTAGTGCTAATTTACACTACAATCAGTCTGGCATGTACATTGTTGTGATATAAAATACTGCCACAAAGGCCAGAGATGGTTATTATAGAAAGTCATTGCAAAAGCCAGAGATAAAGATCAGTATAAAAATATAGGTAAAGCAGAGATAAAAATGAATATACAAAACTAAGCCGAGAGATATGAAAAACATTATATCAATGAGACAAAATCTGAATATGAAGATTTATCTTAGATAAAAACTTAAAAGCCTTTTTGACCACTTTGTTATCATCAGCTAACACCTCTGCAAGATTGCCTGGCAGTTGCAGAGACACCCAAAAGTGTGCTAGAGTAACACACTCAAGCAACACAGACCTTCACTATACAGCAGACAAAGAGGAGCAGGGTCACCCTTAAAAAGTTACCTTTTTAAAATGTGTAAAACAGCTATGGCCAATACACAACCAAGTCAAAATTACCTCCTCATGACGAGATACACAAGATAAAGTTACCCAGTTTATCGGAATGTCCTTCACTACTCTTAAGTTTATTACTGCAGAGACCTAACCACTCCTCGCGCCAGCACAATGACACCACTCTCCACACAACGAGCCTAAAGTCTTCCTATATTACACGAGATATTGCAACACTGGATTCTGTGGTCACCGCCTTAGCTGCCAAATTCACCAATTCATTCCCCGGCCAGCCAACGTGCCAGGTATCCAAGCGTACTCCACATTAACACCAGAAGCATATAAAACATGAAGGGCATCCTGGATTCACTGAACAATGGGAATGATAGTTATACAGCTTACGAAGGCTCTGAAGTGCACTAAGGGAATCACTCAAAATGAGACAGTCTCCCAATTTTCAACAGCTCATATACAAAATGGCTTGGTATATGGCATATAGCTCTGCACTATAAATCATGAAAACTGAATGTATGGAGTTTGGTTCCATGAACATAAGCACATCCAACACCGTTGAAGCACTTAGATCCCTCGATATACAGTGGAATCTCGTTAGCACGTTCCTCATTAACACGTTTTCCCGTGTATTGCGTTGAATTATAAAAGTCCCGGCACAAAATGCATCAAATGCATTAATAACGTTCGTTTAGTACATTTTCTCGCTCCCGCTTACTACGTTCGAAGTTTGATGCCCTCATTCGCTATAAAAGTAACGGTCCAGCGGGAGTAGATTTACTACATTCAAAGTTAGACGTTCTCATTCGCTACTTTGGTCAAACCAGGCGGGGTGGAACCGGCAGCCAATACCATGCATGTACGTATTTGTGGGATGCATTTTGTGTGTGTGTGTGTGTGTGGGGGGGGATGCTTTAGTGACGCTCTTTGGTGTTCTGCGGTGACGCTTTAGTTTAACAGTGGCTTGGTGTGGTTAGTTTATGCTGTTGAGTGTTGACGAAACGTAAAAGTATTTTAACTTTTTGTTCGCAATGGAGAAAAAGAAAGTGCGGCAAATAACCAACAGTGAAAAATTGAAAATCCTTGAGGAAGTAGATCGCAGTCCAAATATGAAACGTGTGGATATAGCGCGGAAGTTAAACATTCCCGTCAACCTTAAACACAATTGTTAGCAAACGTAAACTAATGGAAACTGCTTTTGAAGAAGGAAAAAATGCTAAAAGAAAACGTAATCGCCCTGGCCAGTTTCCAGAATTAGAAGATGTTCTGCTAAAGTGGTTTACACAAGCTAGAGCTTCAAATGTGCCAATAAACGGTACTGTGGCATAATTCGGTGCATGAAACATGCGTATCGTAAGAGGCTGGTACAGAGAAGGTTGGCTGCACTGAAATCGACAACAAGAAAAATCACCGTCTTAGATGCCATGCATTTTATTAGAACTGGTTGGGATTGTGTGATGCAAGATACCATTAGGAACTGCTTTAATAAAGCTGGTTTTTGCCGAGTTCTTGGTGATGAAATTACGCAGGAAGACGAGTTTTCCGAGAGTGAAGAATGGCGCCAAATAGCAGACGATGCCGGCGTGTCTTTCGAAAACTATGTAAACATTGACAATGAAATTCCAGTGTGTGAAACAGCGACGATAGATGAAATACTTGAACAAGTGAAAGATGAACCAGATCCTGAGCCAGTACCTACAGTGTCAGAAGCCATGCAGGCAATGGACATAGTGAAGCGATATGTGTGCAGTTTCGAAGTTGATGATGATGTAATGACTTTACTAAACAAGATGGACAGTAAAATTTTGGCATTAAAACCAACAAAGCAATCAACTATCGATATGTATTTCAAACCAATGTAAATAGTGTCTATATTTCACATCCGTTTTTGAGGTAAGATGTATTATTAGATTTTATTACATAAATATGTTCTTAAGTTGCAGATTATGTATTTTCGTTAACACGTTTTCCCGTCTATGACGTCCAAATCCTTGGGTCCCCGCAAAAACGTACTAACGAGATTTTACTGTATATAAAAATCGGCCATTGTAACCTGACAAAATTTCCAAAAAACAAGTGCAGATACTAAACATATGCATTTTGACTTCCGGTTTGCCATCATCCCTAGATCTATATGAGATGTTGTGCAAAACCAATGGGTTATACCCTCTCCCCCTTAAGAAACATGCTAGGCATTTCAATGTCGTGCTTTCTAACAAGCTCCTGAAAACAAACACCTACAGGCCTTGGATTAATGGAGCTGTTCCTATAATGCTCGTCTAGCGCAGTGTGGAAAAAAGAAGCAAACGTTGGACGTTTTGGTATACATTTAAGCACACAGCTATAAATTCCAAACAGGATTTCACGCTGATATCGCAGAGGAGGTTCTGTCAATTTGGCGTAAAGAATAGCCACTTGAATGCCCCAATTATGGACTGTGTCTAATCACCTCAGCGCAGATGGATGTGCTGAGGAATAAATGATACACCTACAGTTTATTTTGGATCACTTTGATTGGATCAGTATGCAATACAGTCACAGCAAAACTATCCGATCTGCTCCCCAAGATTTGCCATGTAATATATGCAAGATATTCAGAGAATGGTCACATCGCGCTTTCACCTCTGCTATTTGCAATGAACAGCTAAGTTTCCTATCAAAGGTCAAACCTAGGAATCTCATCAAATCTGCGAATGGTAGTAAATCTGGAACAAATCAGAGTGAAGGTGCTAATTGTCTCCTTTGGCACCAGAAGTTATATCAGAGCCGTTTTTAGGATTCCATTCTTGGAGATTATCTTAACACTGCTGCATATGGCATTCCAAAAATGGCATATGCTGAGAAGTACAATAGACAGCAAAGTTGTCTATGAATAAGCATGACGATATTCCTGTAGGAACACATTTCGAGATAGAATTAATTGCTATAGCAAACAGTGTAATGCTTAGTACCAATTGCTGAGGCACTCTGTTCTCCTGAACAAAAAGGTTTGAAAAGACTGAGCGACCCTTACTCGGAAAAAATGTTCATTCACAAAGTCATGAATGAACAGTGTTAAGCAACCACATATATTCCAGATGTGTAGGGAACGTAGTATCAATGCTCTCCAACACATATCATAAGCCTTCTCAAGGTCAACAAATATTGCAACGGTTTGACAATTCTTCGTGAATCCGTTCATGATCTGCATCAATAATGGCACAAGATGGTCCACAGTTGAGCGGCATCATCAAAAACTGCACTAGTGTTGGTCAGTAGGTTGTGAGTTTCCAACCACCATACCAACCATCGATTGATCATGCGTTCCATCACCTTGCAAACGCAACTGATGAGGAAAATAGAATGGTAGCTGGACAAAAGATGACAGTTGTTTCCAGCTATCAAAATGGCCACTTTTTCCCACTTTTCTGGGAAAGTCACATCAGCCCAAACACGATTATAGACCTCGAGCAGGAACGCCTTACCTTCAGGAGAGAACTGTTGTAACATTTGTACATGAATAACATCTGGTCCTGATAATCGCAAAGAAGAAAGGGCATGTTCTAACTCCACCATGGTGAAAAGGCAGTTCTAATCTTCTAGGTTTCCAGAACAAAATGAGAAAGCTTGAGATTCTACCTGAGTCTTAAATGGAAAAAACTCGGCAAATAGTTATCTGAGTTAGATAGAGTGAAGGCACTGCCAAATGTGTTAGCCACATCAAAAATATCAAGAACAGCTCGTGCAGCTGTTTTAAGACATGGCATGTGGATCAATTTTCTGTCCTTATGCCTTAACTTATCCCATACGACAGAGGAAGGTATATATCAATTAAATGAAGCTGCAAACTTGCTCCATGATGTCTTTTTGCTATCCTGAATAATTTGTCTGGACTTGGCATGCATTTTCTTGTACTGGATCAGGTTATTCAGTGTAGAGTGATGTTGGAAAATCCTAAGAGCACGCCTGCGAGCATGAATGGCCTTTCGGCATTCATCGGTCAACCAAGGAACTCTGTGAGATGCTCAGCTGAAACATTCACAGACTCGTGCTCATTGTAATTAAACACAGCCAAATGGGAGTAAAGGTTCCATTTTGGCTTGATCTAAGTACCATCTAGGCAAGTGTGTGGAACATATATCTTGTGCTAAGAGACTAATAAGACATGGAAAATGATCACTAGAATGTAAACCAGAGATGACATTCTATTGTAAGGAAACTGATAACTTTACTAAACATACCGCTATATCAAGGTATGAAAAAGTATAAAGAGTCGGAAAGAAATGTAGGCTCTCCGGTGTTCAGAAGAGCTAGGTTATAATTGTAAAAAAAATTGGCAATAAATTTGCCTTTTGCATAAGCCTGAACTGAGCCCAAAGAGGCTGCTGGGCACTGACATCTTCCACCAACAGATATGGTGTTGGTTACTGGGAAACTAGATCTTCTAAATCAGTGAGCGAGCGGTGGTCAGATGGAGGCAGATAAATGTTACAAATGGTAAATTGGTTGGGTGGCAGCTTACTCCTTGGAGCAACTGACTAGATGTCAGACTGTATGGATACAGATTCCATGAATATATCATATCTGATTAGCATCATAGTGACCCCGTGCACAGGAATATCCTCTTCTGGTGTAAAATCACACTGTACTGGGATATACCATCTGATTTGAAAGCTGTCTTGTAAACATACGACCAAAGGCTCATGCTTGCTGAGCAAACGTTCAAGCTCTGGTCGATGTGTTCTAATTCGTTATATGTTCCATTGTATGATAGCTATAGTAATTAAGTTCTCTATCGTAAGAGTACAATATGTTGAGGACAGCAGTGGTCGAATCAGTTTACCCTTTTTCTTTGTTGTCAGCCTAACACCTTTAATGGAGGATTTATCCTGCCTCTTTTTCACTGAAGAACTCTTTTTCAAAAACGTCGAACCAATTGGAAGTTGAGATCAGCGAAGATGAAGATCGCTGATCTGAGTCCTTCCCAAAAGATTCCTAAGAGGAGGATCTCCGAGGAGATGCCCATGGACTTTGTTTCTGCTTAGATGTTCTGGGTGCAGGAAGTTGCTTCTGTCATAGCTGGTTGTCAGTTTTATTGGTGGTGCATTGTATAATACATTATATAATGGTGCTTGCCAATCTTATTATTTGAGCTGGTTTTGCTGGTGATTTGACTGGTGTGATCTTTCCAGTAATGGACTTGGTAGATGCTGATGCTGTCGGTGTTGATTTTGAAGGTTTGGCTGCATTCTAGCTGTGAGAATCTTTTCGGAAATGGTGGCCCCATTAATATCGCTGGTCTTAGTTGCAATTTCCTGACTTGGTACAGGTTTAGCTGAAACTGAGCTATAGATACTGGACTTCAAGACAAAGGGTTGGTGGATACGCAGAAGTTTCTGGGCTTCTGAGGACACCTCCCTAACCCAGATCTCCCGGATCACTCTTCCCTCTGCAAAACGGGGGCATTCTCGGGAGCTTAATGGGTGTTCACCACTGCAGTTAATGCACATTGGAGCTGATATACATGCTCCATCATGAGAGATGTCTCCACAGTTATCTCATGTAGATTTGCCGTTACAATATTTGCTAGTGTGTCCAAAGCAGCGAGTTCAGTATATGTGGCTTAACTTCGATGACTTCATACTCCACTTAATCCTTTGAGTAAGATCTACCCGATCAAAGGTAAGGAACAGGGTACGAGTAGGAACTAATTCACCTCTCTTTTTTCCACTGAACCCGATATATGGATGTCATACCTTGTTCTTCCAGATTCTCTTGAATCTCTTCATTGAACATACTGTCCAATGTCAACCCATATAGGGAACTGGCTAACATATTTGCTTTCAGTATTCTGGCTGCCTGTTCAACCAGGAACGTGCCATTGCAAGACCTAATGCATGATTTGACTGATCAGCAATGTTATCCAGACCCTTAAGAGTAACAACTGGATTCACCAAATAAAATTTCTTACCTTTCTCTGTTCTATTTATAACCAAGTAGCAAGGACCACAGGACTCGACTACTTCTTTTCCATTAACCTTAGTGTTTGTTTTGGATTTTTTTGTATCCATAGCGCTCAAATCCTCCATCATTACAAATGTCCCCGGCAGCATGCTCACATCCTGGGCACCACCTTAGCTTAGATGAGAGTCCTGGCCTGGACCTTGCTCACCTTAAGGTCTCACCTCTCAATTTATAGATAGAGGGACCCATTTGCCTCATTGTAACAGCTCATATAATGGTCCCTACCCAGGACTGACCTTTATCAGCTACATGATAACTCAGGAGCTGGGAGTTATGCATTACTCAATCATCCTTGCAACTCCCCTCCTCCATCCCATGCAATGTTATCCGTCAGACTGGTTCAGGGAGGTAACTAGTAGATGGTCAAACATGCTTGTGGACCACAGTTATTGGGCATTTGGCATAAGCCTCTCGCCTCTTAGAGGAACCCAATTGAGAGTGTTTCTCAGGAGCCCAGGAGTGCCAATCCCATACCTACCATAGAGGCCCCTGGGGGACAAAGGCTTGCTGGCCCAAAGGGGTTGAATTGATGGGATTCCCACCTATACAGCATTTCCTCTGTATATGATGTGCTTATACTGCCAATGCTTGGTCCCCAGAACCTCATCTGTAGAAGCAAGTTGCATCATGGACAGGTTGAGGAATTGACGATGGGATTTGGATAGGAGAGGTTCTTGAATGCACTTCACTATTGCTTGCAACCCAGAAATATAATTTAAAATCTAACAACTTAGGTAACTCTTTAGGGAGGGCAAAATCTCTCACTAAGTCATTTAATTCACTTTGGTTAAAACACATACATTCTTCAGCAGATGACTGGTAGATAGCCACTGTCACTCCTCACAGTTTTCCTCACTTCTACATCAGACTCAGATGCAAACTGTTGAAGATTTTCTGGTCGTATAGGGATTGGTATATCAAACCCATGGGACACAGGTAAAAATGGCTGACCAAACAATTTGATACACAATTTTATTTTGATTTATGGAATTTTACTCCTCTACATCACATGAAAAATAGCAGTCATTATTATGGCTTGACTGCTCACTCCAAAACCATAGGTATTCCGAAATATAGCTACAATCTGCTGCCTTTGACCCAATGATGAACTACATTACTGCATGCTCTGCATACTTTGTGTGATGTTAAGCTTTACTTTGGTCTCCAAGTTTGATTCTTAAATAAACATGATATGACTTTTTCAAAAAATCTGCAATATTACACCTCTACTTATGCAATGTGTATTTCTCACATGTATAACAAAAACAGTCTGGATTGTATATACATACTTGATGGGACATGGCAGATACTTTCATACTGAAATAAAAGCTCGCAACATTCTACTCTAAAATAAAGCTTCAAAGCGATTTCATTTCCAAATGAAACATGGACTAATGAAATGTTAAAGGAACCAAATGGGATGTGTACATGCTTACAAACATAAGATGTGTCTCTCACCGAAAAATGGTTGGCATTCCAATATCCCACAAATAAGCATAATGGCAAGGCTGCATGTAATGTGATCTAACTTCCTCATGCTCCTGCACAGCCTATCAGATTAGAAACATTTAGTATCCTCGGTTTTTGCTATAAACACCTTAAAATATTTTGAATAAATTCGGTTTTCATATCCTTAGCTGCTAAAACTATATATGTTAAAGTATTACAGTTTAAATAATTACTCTGTTATTGTCCAAATATGTTAATAGAAAATAAAATTAATAAAAAATGATGCATGATATGAACTTAAGGCTTTGAATTTTATTTTAACATGCTAAAAATACCCTTAAAACATTCAAATTTTGAAGGCAGTAGTTTCATCACAGACTAGTGCAATACACACAATAACCTATAGTAGATCCAGATGCTTCTGCCGTGCCTTTAACTAAATTAAAGAGCTTGTTTAAAAGGGAGAAAAACTACATATAAGTTATTGTCAAAAATAAAAATATACTTCAAGAATTAAATTTTTAAATACCCCTAATACAGTATAAGTTAGATATTTATATGGAAACAGTGTAAAATTTGCCATTTGCCACAAGTAAGCAATGAATAGCTGGCAGTATTAATGACTATATAATATAGTCTGTACTTTTCTCTCTTTCAGGAAAGGTGTTTACTACTTAAGTGTAGCAGCAGCAGGGTTTCTGATTTTTATCATTGCTCTGGCAGTTCTAAGGCTGATAGTATTCTGCTTATTATGGGCTGTAACTTTTGGCAAGCATCACTTCTGGCTGTTCCCAAACCTTACAGAGGATGTGGGATTCCTGGCCTCATTTTGGCCCATATATCAGGTGAGTACTTGGTTAACAGAAAACAAGATGATACTTAAATAGTTACGTTGCAGAAGAGAACATACTATGCAAACTGAGCCTGTGAAGTTACACTTCATTTGCTGGATTCATTAAATTGATGTAGATTCTCAGATGCCAAACAAGTTGTTCTCACACACACACGCACACACACACACACCTCTCTCTCTACAGAATGGGACAGCCTAATGGCTATATTTGTTGTTTGCAGGCAATAGCAGTGTGTGAAAATGTCATTTATTCATCACAAAGGTGCAGCTTTGCTTTGCTTATGTGGACACTTAAGGCCTAGTTTCACAATGTAAGCTTAGCTTCAAATTGGGCTTAAGCTACAGTGGAATTTTACAGTACGTAGTTCAAATGATAAGCTGCGCTTATACGTGGCTTGGCTTAAACTACTAAACTGTGGATTAAGCTAAGGTGTCACCATTTTATCAGAAGAAGAGGATATTAATACAGGGAAATGCAAATGATTTTAACAATTATGCACAACCAAAGACAATCTAGAATGTTTAGAATGCATCCAAACTTGGCTTCATTAATAGGATCAAATTGTTGAGAACATAATTTATAATGGACTCGCAGGAAAGTATTAGACATTGATCATGTGTTGGACACATGGTAACTAGTAGAGGTGAGTTGGATATTTATCACTTTCACTTACTTTATATTTGCCAGAACTAATTTTGGGAGCATTTGCTCCCACCCTCAGCTGAGACCTACTGTTGCATCATGGTAGCTTCTGTTGGTTGTACTTAGCATCTTCCAGACGAATCTGTATAAGTGGTCTGTCAGGAGACATCGAAGTTCATTAGGTGACTTTGGCTCCTAAAAATTTAGATTTTTTCCCATACTGTCAATTCCCATGGTTTTTACCTGTTTTAGAGATTGATCTTGTTTTAGTTTTTTCCAATATAAATCTTGTCACATTTTGTACAATGGATTTTGTATATTCCTGATTCCATGTTAATTGGTATTGTGCCTGAAAGAGGTTTCCTGAGAATATACTTATCACTGTACTTATTAAAGGGTGCCAAGTTCATACTATGCTGCTTAAATAAGGTGACCAGATTCTCAGAGTCAGAAAGCAGGACACATGCGTTGATAATTTTATAACTTTTTGATCTTTCTTGTATAAACGTTTTTAAACTACAGTCCCTTTAGTGCTTCTTGTAATTAATTTTAATTAAGGGGTGCCAAGCTCATACTGTGCTGCTTAAATAGGATGACCAGATTCTCAGAGACAGAGAGCAGGACACAATGCAAACAGTTTTACAACTGTAAACATTTTTAATGAACAGTCCCTTTAGTACCTCTTGTAATTAATTTTAATAATAAAAAAATTACAAAACTTAAGTTTATTACATAATTTAAAAAATGCAGTTCATGAAACATTGTTGCAAATAAGTATTTTACTAACAAGAGCAATGAAGCTGATTGAAATTTTATGTTATCATAAATGCTATCAACAAACCGGATTTTACAAACATTTTATCCACCTTTAGAACTTTCATACTTTTCATTTTAATGCATAGCGCGCAACAATTTATCATTTTGAGTTATCATATCATATAATTCACTACTTATACAACCAAAGTTACATATAGTTATTATAAGATGTTTTAGACTTTCTGTTTTTAGTTGAGATTTATCATTTGCCCAAAATTATTCATTGAGAACACTCTCTCAGTGGGTGTATTTGTTGCAGGGAGACTTAAACTGAATTCAACAAAATTACATGTATTAGAAAAGGGAATGCATTTATCCTTGTCATCCTGCATGGTGTATTGGTTACCATGCTAGCCTCTACTTCCCGAGGTTGTGGCTTCAAACCTGGCAGAGGGCGATGGATTTTTTTGGACGTAAAAGTCCTTAGCATGGCTTCCTTCGGAAGGGAAGTAAAGCCGGTGGTCCTGTGTCATAGATTTATGGCCCGTAAAAGAACCTCAAGCCTGATAAAGAGGTCTCTGAGCAAAATTACCAGTCTTTCATGCCAAATATAGAATAGGACACTAAGGACCATGGTAGTTCAAGAGTGTCCATAAATAAAACTCAATTTTAATCTATTTTATCCTTAAAACGTTTGAATATCTCGACTCACCTTAAATCCACTCTCATATTGAGACGGTAATTTGTATCACAAATTACTTTAATGTAAATAATTATTTTTATATGAATATGTATTTTTATGTAACATTGATTTCAGGGGTTTAATAATTGTAATTATTAATGGTAAATAATAATTTTCGGCTCTACTGAAACTGTTAACAATAACATAATACTTTAGCAAGGGGGTGAGTTGTTTATCGTTACCGGGAACCAGGAAGTTACGTCATGTTTCGCGCCTTTTCAGTAAAAAAAGCTTCCAGAACATTCTATAAAAGTAATATGTGTTAGTGGTTTTCATTGGATAGTAAAATAGACGCTAATGTTGGCGCTTTTTATTAGCCAATGGTAATTCATTTATAATCTTTAGGTGTATCTTGAGGTAAGCCTATAAATAGTGTAGATTCAAAGCGAGCGTCCTCCAGTTCGGCAAGATTCTCGACACAGTACACATCGTCCTCCAGTTCGGCAAGATTCACGAAGCACTACACATCGTCTCCCGCAGTTATACAAAATTCTCCGTACATTACACGTTGGCCGCTCAGTTCACCAAGTTACACGCAGTGAAAATCATTAAAGATCTAAAATATTACAAAGTCACTTATATACAAAAATTGAAGTACGTGAGTTAAAAGTGAGAAGTTATTATAAACAGTTTCAGTATGGCGATTATCAAGATAAATTTGTGAAAGTGTTAGTGCACGTGCTCGACAATAAAACATTATAAAATACATTTCTTCACTAGTAATTTTTGGATAAAAGATTCCTTTTCCGATTCACACCCTGCAAGAATTAAATGCCTACCTAAATAGCTGGCCGGAGGACAATATACATAACCTTAAAACTAATTCATATAGATTGCTACGCCAGAAGGAGTTAACAAATGACCAACGAATGACGTCACACAAGATGGTTCCACGCGTGAGGTAAACGACATTACGTGAGAAACATTATCCACAACGTGGTGAAGTAAACAATATACGATTTGTCCTCTCGCAAATTGGCTCCCATACGTGGGGCAGTTAAAGAGAAGTAAACACAAAATTTGCAATGTACTCTCGCAAATTGGCGCATCAACGTGGAGCGACAACTAGGAAAGGAAGGCGAAGTGACCAAGATCAGATGATAGCTATCAGGACGTGGAACGAAAGCAGCAGTAAAATGATCTACAAGACGCAGATTCCAGAAACAAGAGGAGCGACAAACGGCGCGGACAAATGGATACAAAAAAACATCGAAACGACGTAGATTCATCACAATACAACGCAGAAGCGACATACAAATCTAGGAGAAAGGGGCAGAACGCTGGACATCAAGGATACATCAACAGACAGCATCACAAAGTCAGGTGATTGTATTTTTTTTTTAAAACAAAAACAATGGCCACTAATAACATAAAAAAAACAATGATGGAGGGAGATAGTGTAACAGTTAGCTGTAATTCAATACAGGTTACAAAAAAAGGCTCAAACAATGTAGTATTGAAGCAAAAAAATGTTAGTGCAAAAAGTCAGAATAGAATTGCAGGAAATGTTAATCTTGATGCTAGTATAATGATGGAAGTGCTAAATATGTATAGGGAAACGAGGGAATATATTTGTAAGAAAATAGATCAGAGTTTTATGGAATTAAGGGAAGATATGCAAAAAAGTCATAGGGAGTTAATTGAAGATATTGGTAGGAGTAGTGAGATATTAGAGCAAAAAGTAGATCAAAGTAGTGAAGAAATTGAAAAGAAAGTTACAACGCTAGATAGTAGTATGCCAGAAATGAGTGATGAAAAGAAAGTAATAGTAAGTGAGATAGGAGAAATTTCAAAGAAAATGCTAGACATGAGCAAGGAAATAGGTAACAAAGAAAGTGAGGTTAATGTAGAAAGTACAGAGTTAGGAAGTCAAATGAGTAGTATTTCAAGTGAGCTAATAGAGATAAAAGAGGTTAGGATTGTAGATGTAAATCAGGCTCAAGTCAATTTCAGAGCGGAGATATCAGAAATGCAAAAAGAATCAGAAATGCAAAGAGATAAATTGTACCAATATGTTCAAATTGAAAACTCCAGTCCAGTACAGTTTAGTACAGATTTGTCAGAGTATTTTCAAAGTAAAGAGATGGTAGAAGAATTGAAAATGAAAGTTGTTAAAAGATGTGTCATTCAAGAAACTGTAGATTGTTTTCAAATGTTATCATGTGATGAAATTTCAAATGAATACAAGAGGTTATTCATAAACAAAAATTTGAAGGTTAGGTTACGGCTACGAGTAATGTTTAGCCACATACAATTTGATCCAGGAGGGTAAATAGCCATGAGATGTAAAGTAAATGCTGGATAGTTAAAGACGACTTGCAGAGAAATGTATTGGAACGTAAGAGGGTTAATTATTTATATATGTCATTTGAAAAGAGAAATAAATTATAAAAAAAAAAAAGAAGAGAAATGTTTAAAAAAATAAATAAATAAAGTTTTAGTAACTGTAACAACATTTAAAAATTAAAAATGCAAAGATTGAAATTTAATATGATATTAAAGTAAAGGTACGTAAATACAATTCCAAGATTTAAACAAATTAAGAATGCAAAGATTGAAACTTAATATGATATTAAATTAAAAGTACGGAAATACAATTCAAAGAGTATTGTTAAAATAAAATTCAAAATAACAAAAAAATGGTAAAAATAATTCAAAATAAATATTTGTGTTGAGGGTGAATATTTTGGTACATATGTATAATAATTACAAAAATCTTAAATGTATAAATTTTGTCAATAGCTTAAAGTAAACAATTTGGTAGTAGTAAATAAATAGTTTAGGGTATAGTATTTGCTATAAAAAAAAAAATTTTGTGATATCAGATTAATATCTAAATTAATTAAATCAGAGCCAGTAAGTAGTGGCAAGATAAAACATATGTCGTGTGTTAAACGCGTGTGAAGTGTTAAGTGAAAGTGAATAGCGTGTGTTACAAGATTTAGGAGACTAAAAACAAAATTATAAAATTTCCAAACAGGTTATAAATGTTTATAATTATATTTCTAGTGGAGCATATGAGACGGTAATTTGTATCACAAATTACTTTAATGTAAATAATTATTTTTATATGAATATGTATTTTTATGTAACATTGATTTCAGGGGTTTAATAATTGTAATTATTAATGGTAAATAATAATTTTCGGCTCTACTGAAACTGTTAACAATAACATAATACTTTAGCAAGGGGGTGAGTTGTTTATCGTTACCGGGAACCAGGAAGTTACGTCATGTTTCGCGCCTTTTCAGTAAAAAAAGCTTCCAGAACATTCTATAAAAGTAATATGTGTTAGTGGTTTTCATTGGATAGTAAAATAGACGCTAATGTTGGCGCTTTTTATTAGCCAATGGTAATTCATTTATAATCTTTAGGTGTATCTTGAGGTAAGCCTATAAATAGTGTAGATTCAAAGCGAGCGTCCTCCAGTTCGGCAAGATTCTCGACACAGTACACATCGTCCTCCAGTTCGGCAAGATTCACGAAGCACTACACATCGTCTCCCGCAGTTATACAAAATTCTCCGTACATTACACGTTGGCCGCTCAGTTCACCAAGTTACACGCAGTGAAAATCATTAAAGATCTAAAATATTACAAAGTCACTTATATACAAAAATTGAAGTACGTGAGTTAAAAGTGAGAAGTTATTATAAACAGTTTCAGTATGGCGATTATCAAGATAAATTTGTGAAAGTGTTAGTGCACGTGCTCGACAATAAAACATTATAAAATACATTTCTTCACTAGTAATTTTTGGATAAAAGATTCCTTTTCCGATTCACACCCTGCAAGAATTAAATGCCTACCTAAATAGCTGGCCGGAGGACAATATACATAACCTTAAAACTAATTCATATAGATTGCTACGCCAGAAGGAGTTAACAAATGACCAACGAATGACGTCACACAAGATGGTTCCACGCGTGAGGTAAACGACATTACGTGAGAAACATTATCCACAACGTGGTGAAGTAAACAATATACGATTTGTCCTCTCGCAAATTGGCTCCCATACGTGGGGCAGTTAAAGAGAAGTAAACACAAAATTTGCAATGTACTCTCGCAATATTAATATTGTTCCATTCCTGAATTTTATCATTGGTGGCATACGCTCTTACACTTCAACTTCATTGAACAGATAGGAATCATTGATTTGGATACCTTGCTGTTATTGATGTAGTTCAAGCTGTTTTGAACATGGTCCGACTCAAATTAAGTCTTACCCAATCCAAAATAACAGCTTCGATGAATGGAGAAGAGCACTGATCTCTGTATTCAATACAAGTTGAATAAAAGGAAGGAACATTTCCCTTAAAATCTTATAGACATACCAATCCATTTTCTTCCATAGCTTTGAGTTTTGATATTACTGGAAGCTGTAAAATACCAAAATTGCATCTGTCAACTAATTTCTGCTTAAGCCCTGCAATTATGCTAACCCTGTACCATAGAAATATACTGCACTTCAAGCAAGCAAACAAACAAGCATATTAATTAAAAACTGCTGCCTTACATTGTAAAAAATAGAGCCATACTTCAAATAAGGAGTTTCCAAGAAACATTTTGATGACAATAGGACACTTGTCTTGTGATTGGAAATATGATTTCAAGACTAGGGAAATGTCAGTTACACAATCTATACCTGGTAGTAAAGAAAGCAGTTTTGCATACTCTACTTCCACAAACTCACAGAATCCGCGCAATTTACTTCTTGCACTGTGTATATATAAAAATATTAATAATTTTCTGCATTACACTCTCTACACAAATTGGTAGACAGTCAATAGCAGTTTGTATGCAGTTATTCACTATATGTGCAGAACATCCTACACCTACAACTGATTTGTTCAGAGAATTTTGAATGATATTGTATACATTCTTCTAGCTGCTCCACCAAAATTACAGTTCGTATTGTTAGCACACAAATCCACAGTCGTACTTTCAATTTTATACTCAGTTAATGTGTTCAGAATGTAAGATGACACAATGTGAGGTATTTCACCACATTTGTCTTGGAAATCAAGTACTTTAATTTGTACCCCACCCATTGAGATAAAATAGCACACTAACAATGGAAATTGTCATATAATTTACCTTATTTAACTCATCCTTTAGCTGTAAAGTTGCAAAAGGGCTGATCACATTTGTTACAATTGCTTCAGATTTGGTTCTTGCACATGAATACTATGAATCGAAGCACTTTTTAACAAGTTTTGAAGTGCACTCTGTGAAACAAAATGATTGATTGTACTGCACTGTGTGAAATGCAAAGCAGGCTTCTGCTGCAGCCAATTTTATTTCTTTAGGACCAAAATTCTTATTTCAGAAAAATGTTGAAATTCTTACTCTGAAAGCAGCTACAGTATCAGATAATTTGTGCTTCGCAGTTCGTTATTTCAGATTTTCTGTCATTTGCAATTAAAACACAGCTGAACATTTCTGGCAATGTATATCACTATCAGTCTCTTCATGAATGGATATAGAATCTGCAGTTCAGAATTAAAAACACACTTCATCTTCGGTGACATCTCAAAACAGCAAAACACTTATATACTTTAAAGTTATGAAACTTATAACAATTAATTGCAAAGGCGTAAGACCTTCCAGGTACAAACATGTGTTCAAGCACAATTTCACAACTTCCAAGACAAAGAAGGACTAGAGTGCTTCCAACCAACAACAATGCTACTGGCTACTGATGACAGTCTGTGGGCACCATGATACCTACTGGAAACAGTGATTTCAAAGCGTCTTCCCACTAAGCAATGTTGCATGGACATAGAGGCAGGACATTTTTTGAAAAAAAGGACATTTCCTACTTTTGTTTGTTCCATTGCATCCAGCAGGACAGGAACTCAAAGAAAGGACTGTCCTGCGAAAAAAATTATGTCTGGTCACCCTAGCTTAAAGATCCTTCTGAACTTTCCATCTATTTGGGATAATATTTAAATTTTCTGCATACATTGTGTGTTTTTACTGGCTTTGTGGTAGAATTTAAACAACATGAGACTTATGACACTTCTTGGAGGAGGTTTCCATGGCAACGTCCCTTCGCTGTTGCTCTAGCCAGTAAGGTGCCACCACCCTCCTTTCCCTTTGCCTACAAGCTGAATTTCGAAGGGTAACGTGTTACCATGTTATACTACATTTTAGCACGTGGTTAAACTAGTCCCGGGCATCCTTTCCCCAACCGGCTACAAAGCGAACGGAAAGCTTTGTTCCCTGACCATAAATCCATCTGTAAACGATTAGTAGGGTCTTCCCAGCCCCCAACTATACAATACGTGGTCCTTTCTTTAGCTCCACCAAAGCAAAGCGTTGTTGCAATGTCATTTGTGTTGTTTCTTCGATTTCAGTACGTTTTAGCAGCTGTGACTGTTCGCGTGCTTTTCTGCCGTCTTTTAGTTAAATTTGTATCTGTATCTTCAGTGAAGCTATATAGTGTTTTACTTAGTGCAGTTTTGTAAATTTAGCAGTGTTTAATAGTTATTAGCGTTTAATAGTTTAATTAAGATGTGGAGACCTTGGGAAATGAACCAAGTTGCTGCACCTCCAGCCGCACCAGCAAATGACCCCCAACCGAGTACCACCAGGACCACGAAGAAAAGAGTTACAAAAGCTTTGAATAAGCAAAGCCAGATGTTTGTGTGTAATGTTCACGAATATGTAGAAAAGAACCATTTAGATAAGGGTTCAATATCGCAGACCGCAAGAATCCTGAAGCTGGACAGAAAACTGTGCGGAATGTTATCCAGAGATGTCCAGTGACTGCTAAAAAACCAGGCAACAAAAGGGCCAAGTTTAATAAAGTGGACGATTTTGGTTGTGACTTTATCAGGCGCAAAGTTTACCGATTTTATAATAAAGGACAATCGCCCACGGTCCGTGAACTATTGCAGCATTTGAAAACTGTAGCAGACTTTTCTTATGAAGAAACTACACTTCGCGAGCTGCTCAAGGCGCTGGGTTTTCGTTTTCGTCGCGTAAAGAAGAGGAGCGTGGTAATGGAATCTGCAAGAATAGTGGCTTGGAGATACCGATTCTTCCATAGGCTTCGGGAGTTGCGATCACAGGGTTTTAAGATCATCTATCTTGATGAGACCTGGTTCGACACTCACGACGTTGCTAAGATGGGATGGGACGACGGTACCTGCAACTGCGTACTAAAGTCACCGTCGTCACGAGGGAAACGTATTATGGTGCTTCATGCTGGAGGCAGTGAAGGGTGGGTGCCAAATTGTATTTTGTCAGCCAAGAACATTGGAGACTGCAGAGCTGACAGTCATGATGAAATGACAGCGACAGTATTCGAAAAATGGTTTTTGAATAGTCTGCTTGCAAACTTGCCAAATAACACAAAATGTGTAATAATAATGGACAATGCAAGCTATCATTCGTGGCAGCTATTTAAAATTCCCAGCATGAACACGAGGGTTCATGATATTATTTCCTTCATGGAAGAGCGGAATATACCGGTACCGAACCCCGTTCCCATAAAAGCCGTCCTTATACAAACAATCCGATCTGCAAACATAGTCAAAAAGTATGTAGTTGATGAACTTGCAGCTTCTCGCGGTCATGAAGTTTTGCGTCTTCCACCCTATCACTGCATATTTAATCCTATAGAACTAATATGGGCCCAACTGAAAGGATTTGCTAGGAAAAACAATGTGACACCAACTTTAAGTGCCAGTGTATGTGAGCTGTTACGTGAGGGAACTAAAAAAATTGAATCCCAGGTTTGGGCATCTTGTGTACAGCATACTATCAAAATTGAGAACAAATACATAAGTCACGATGCAGACAGCAGCCAGGAGAGATTTGTGATACATGTAGGAGAAAGTGACAACGACGAGTAAACGTAAGTTCAAAACTTTATTTTGTAACTATAAATTTACAATCCTTTTCTTGTGTTTCATAATTTGTTCAAGTTAACTCGTAGTTTGAAAACAAGCCATGTTTACTTCCTCTTACCAAATATCAAGTAGGGGAAGTATTGTGTTCCGCGCAAAATTTTGATGTAGAGATTTCACCGGAAATACACGTTTTGAGCTCATTGAATCCAAAAAGGCATTTTTAAAAGCTCTGTGTTTGTGTTTATGAACAGCAAAACAAAAACTAAAAGTCGCTTAAACACCAAACTTGGTATTTAAGTTCAGCTTCTTCGAAGGATGCGACACAAAGATTTTCGGGAAAATCCCCCCCATCCCAAACTACCCATTACGTGGAAAAATGTTCGTTATTGTTTTGAATTTCTCAAAAGCAGCTATAATGATTTTTGTATTAAAATACTACATGTTTAAGATATTTGCATGAAAAATACAATGTGTATTTTGAATTTTATTTTCTGGGAATAACCCGTAAACTCTTTCTCATTCTCAATTTTCTGTATAACTGGTAAACCGTAAGAGATATACAAAATCTTACTGTGAGTAAAATGCAATCTGTTTATGTCAAATTGTGTTAATCGTTTCCGAGAAATTGTTTGTTACTGGTTTGAATTTTGAAATACTTGTACTTTTTACAAATGGCAATTCCCTATTTGTATTTTTCTCGTGGTCATGCTAAGAGCATGGAATTTCAAAGTCATGTTATATTCATCTGTTTTTAAAAATCTGACTTATCGCTTTAGCCTGTGTGCCCTTATAATTACAAATATGCAATGAAAGTTTATCTCGTTTAAGAAGCAGTAGATAGAAGAATAAGCTTTCGTAAAGGTAGCTATAGAAGAGTGAGTAGAGATAATCATGTGAATATAACACATAAGATGTTTTATTTTCTTTCTTTTGTCTTCCGTATTCTTACTTGTCCTGCATTTTATAATAAAGTTATTAATTTAATTAAACACAAGCTGCTATGCTAATAAATCTCACGGATCTTAAACAATGCCCAGTTTCTTTTTATTTAAGTTTATATTAATAAAACATCGCTGTGAAGCAAATTTATTATAAATTTCAAAAGTACGAAAAAAGCACCTATCTCCCCAGAGTGACACAAAAAACTTGCGTTCGCTTTGCTTTTTTTCACCTGTTTCTTCTTTTTTAACTTTTACATAAATAGTGTTTTTGTTTACATCTTCTGGAACATGGTTTTTTCTACATTCTGTGGTTGTAGGACAGACAAAATAAAGAATACTTTTACCATAGCACAGTAATAATTACAATAAGCCGAAGTGCAAATATACAGCCCGTACTTATAAAAATTAGCTATTAGGGTAAATAACAAAAAAAAATTATAATCTTGTTTGAGTGTAAACGAGCTATTAGGGTAAATAACAATAAAAATGATAATTTTGTTTGGGAGTAAACGTTCCTTTCAAAATAAATTCGTATTAATGCATTTTAATTGTTTAATGTATGTCCAACAACCTACAGTTTATTTGGAACGCGTTTCTAAGTGTCTCTCGGATATGTTTACATGCATTTCCATTCTTGTAGCGTAATGTAAGTTCAGCTCTTCCTGAGTCATATTCTAAAGCGTTTCTAACAGAAATGTGATTATTATGCGATGCATAGTTATTTACTGCATTTGTATGTAAAGTAAGCAAGACAAACTGCATGATTGTATTTTGTACATGTGGAAATCAGCGGCAAAGTTTTGCTTTCAAATACTATTTTAAACTTTGGCAACAACGCACATGTGTATATGGTTGTCACTAAGATGTTTATGGTGCTTGCGGTTAGGGAAGGTAGGGGACAAGTGTTTGGCTACTGTACAAAGGCCGCCGCTTGGGGATCCAAAGACTGCGACAACCATACTAACTACTCCTGACCAGTGCTCATTTGTATCCCCCTTATTTTCGTTATTTACTGTTTGTTGTTGAGTGGCCATGCGTTCGGAGAGAATAGCAATTTGGAACAATTACTAATAGTCCTTAATGTATAATAAATAAAAGAGCAGTGCCATGTAAAACCAGTTATTGCAGCAATTGTAATATTGTCTTACATTGTCTTAATCACCACGCAAACAAGGAATACCTGCAATATATGTTACAATACATACAAGGTTACAAGGCTAAAAACAATAAAAGGTTCACCATCAAAACGGAGCAGCTAACAATGAAAGCAATAGAGCGAGTGACAGACAATTGGGCAGCTGTGGTATCACTGAGCAAGAGACTTGTCAAAGAAAAATGAGAAAAAGAAGGAATTTTAGACAAGTGCATAGATAAAATGATTTATCTACATCAGCAGTTCGTCGTCTTTTGCTAACAAAGAAACCGACTCGTCTCTGGAATTGCCCTGTCATCGCATGAATGGGAACAATTTAATTATTGTAGTAGTGTTAATTCACTGTAACTAGAAAGTAATTTGAGCTAAATCAACCCTATTACAAATTGTGAAAGTAGTTCTTTTTTTTACATATTTTGCATGTTCACATCTAGATGCTTGCTGCATAAATTAGGCGTGGCAGAGCCATCAAATGTGTTGTAAACATGAAACTCCATATTTTAAATGCAAAATGTTAGGAATAAAATTAAGATATCAGAGTCTTAAGCTTCTTTATGCACTGAACAAGTGTAATTTAGTTTATAATCCTAGCTCTAACCGCATCAGACTTATTAAATGGTAAATCTCTGCGAGTTGTTTGCTAATCAGCAGACTGCTAAACAGCTGACATGCTCTAATACAATGTAGCAATGCAGCTCTCCCACTTCTGCACTTTGAGTGAGATGTCAACAGTCTCAGGTTGTTAAATGGCAATGTAATGTAGTGGTTTCTCTCAATGACAATGCAAAAGCAATCTTTTAAAGATGGTAAGTTTTCCCATTATAAACAAATGCAGTGCATTTTGTCACATCTTCATGTAATGGTATCTGTCAAAATGAAGTTAAATCAAAACTGCAAAAATATGTTCTGCTATTTAGTTTAGTTATTAATTGGTCCATGCCCTCTGGTCTAAAATGAATCAGATAATGCCTGTGAATTTACTGTTCTGGGTCATTCAGCATTTTGAGCTTCCGTTGCTTTTTATGTGTACAACATAAAGGATTTATGTATGGTGATGATACTTCTATGATTTGGTCTTTTAACATATTTTGTATTACTTCGTCCACATTTTTTGTAATAGCATTGGGTATGGGACTAGATTTATGCATAAATGGTGTTAGGTTTTCTACTGTAAAGGTGTATACATAGTTATTGCATATACCAAGTTTCTTATTAAATACTTTCAGGCTTTTCATTAAAATGTTTCATAATTGTTCTTTGTGATCATTATTTAGATTGTAAGCATCCTCCACTTTAGTATCAATTAGTTTTATTATATTTCTACCCTGTTCTTTATCATTTTCTGGTTAAGGTTGTTTAAATCATGGTTATTTTACATTGTCATGTCACATATGATTGAAAAAATCAACATTCTCCCTAACATTTTCATTTACTTTATCAACGTACATATTAATATCAACTATAACATCATCCTACAATACAATATTTTCAATAAAAAAAACTTTCATTCTTATTCATTTTGTCAAAGTTTATATTCTCATTCTTCATTTTCCTCAATAAATTTAACTGTTACTTTCGTCAGTGCATCATATATTATCATTTTATGCATTTCAAAATCTTATATAAACCGCCAATAATACAACAAATCACTTCCTACAATTAAAGACTAGATAAGCATGGCATTGCTAGTCATCCTTCGTGATCTAGGGGTACTGTGCTAGCCTCTGGTTCCCAAGGTTATGGGTTCAAACCAGCAAAGGGCAATGGAATTTTTTTAGGCATAAAAATCCTTAGCATGGCTTCCTTCAGAAGGGAAGTAAAGCTGGTGGTCCCGTGTCATAGCTTTACAGCACGTAAAAGAACCTCAAGCCTTATAAAGAGGCCTCTGAGCAAACTTTCCAGTCTTTCATGCCCAATATAGAACCATAGTACTTAAAGAGCGTCCATAAATAAAACTCAATTTAATCTAATTTTTCACAGCATTGCTAAAGCAGTGAAATTAAATTTCCAATTATCTATTTTCAATTTTAAATTACCTAATACCTTATCCTCTCTTTCTGTCTTCTGACTACAGTAGATCCTGTCTGGTAAATATTCTACTTTTTCTGGAGCTATTCTTTCTTTAAATAAGTGTTCACAGTACACTGAGGTACATGCACCTGTGTCTATCATGGCATGGTACTCCTTATTCTATATCTTCTCACTAATTTGGGGTATATTTACCATATCCTTTCCTATGAAATCATTACATGTTTCTGGATGCTTTGACAGTGTGTTTAAAGGACTCCTTTGTTTTCCATTTGCCATAGATCAACTTTTGCAGTGCAAAATTGACCTAACAGTCTTCCTGCTGTGTTTGAGTTCGTACCACTGGGTAATTCATCGGATGTTTGTAATCCTATATTGTTAGAATTTCACCTAGTTACGTTTTGATCTATCTCTCTGTGTATGTTTGTATTTACAGATCAAGGGTTGTGTCGGTAACTGTCAGAAATTCTTATCTGATTGCCAAAAATTTTTGGTGGTTAATTATCTTTAATTTCCCAAATATTCCATACAAAATTTGATATGATTTATTTGGTTATGCCTTCCTCTTTGCTGTCCATTCAGGTGTCCTCTTGTTTGATTTGTGTTGCTATGATAATGCCGTAGGTCCATTCTAGGAATTGTATGGTTTTATCGTTGCCTAATATTCTGTGTTCCCATGTTATTTTCTTGACATTAAACTGGTTCTCTCTCTTCCCTCTTCTTATTTATTCTTTATTGTTGTGCTGTGTATTTCTATTGTATCTTACATTTGTATTATGTCTTTTATTGTTGTTGTCCCTACATTAATTTGATTCATTAATTCTTTCCCCCCCTTTTTTTTTGGGCCTTCTTGTGTATTTTGTTTCAAAATCAGTCAATAGTTCTATCATATCTATGAAGACTATTGGTTTTGTAACTATGAGGCTTGTGTGAATCAAATCTGGAAAATGTCTAGTTATTGTAGTGATTAATTCCTGTTACATCATTATGGAATTAGTAATTTACATTTTTAATTTACTTTTTCTTTCTCTTTAAGCTCAAAATCATTTTGCCATATATTTATTTTGTCTACTTCTTTAGCTAATCCTGCTCTTATTTCCAAAATTTGATTTTCTAAGCTAACTCTGCTTGCCTGCATTTTATTTCTTAGACTTTTTATTCCAATTTATTTCCTAGGTTAACTGTGCTTTCTCTTATTTTACTTTCTAGGATGGACTTACATTTTTTCATTTACTTTCCAGACTGGCCCTAGTTTCTAACATTTTATTTTCTATACTGCTCCTACATTCTTTCAGTCAGTAGACTCATTTCTACTGGTTACCAGTAACTTGAATATGCATTATCAAACTTTCGCAAAATCTACTTCAATAATTGTTTCAGTTATGTATTAAAGTAAAGGCATAAGTTCTATGAATGCTTTTGTAAAGCATATCTTTGAATAATGTTTTTGTATTTAGCATCATTGTGTCAAAACTTTAATGACACAAGAAACCTGCTTGTGCCAGAAGTGCATTGAAAACGTACAGTCTTGAGCTTCGTTTGAGTATTTCCATATACAAAGTTAAATACTGAGAGGTGTGTTCAATTCATTTGTTTTAGGTGTAATTTTTTATTATATATGGAATGTTATGTATATTGTTGCAGTATGAATACAAAGGAGGTGATTCTGGCACACCAAAAAAATCAACAAAGAAGAAAAAGAAAGATAAAGATTCTGACAATGAAGATAATGATGGAGATGTAACAGAAAAGGATGAGCCTGTGCAAGAAGAAACTGAAAGGTTGGTAATATAATATGGTTCTCTGTGTACAATAATGGAACAGCTGCCAGGTCAACATATTTCCTGGGATTTCCCATATATAACAGTTGCTCAGCTCTCATATTTTTCTTTCACTCTTTTCTTTCCTATTTTTCACCACATGAAATCATAATTCCAGAGTACTAAAGTTGTGATTTTATTGTTAGTTAGTGTGTCTCAGTACAGAATATTTGCAACCACACAAGAGCCCAACCAAAGATTTGATGTAATTTATATCTATGTATAGCATTTTCCTGGAGCTTTAACACTGTCTTTGTAATCTTTCTTTTCTAGAATTTAGTTTCCAGTTTCTTTAATGCTCATTGTTTTGTTTTCAGTATATGCTATAACATTTCCAGTACATATAAAGCAACTGTAGAAATTTGAGTGCATGCCCTTGGCTAATGTGAACTCTCGTAATGATCATCTCTGTAGATGTGGGATTTTAGAAGGGATATTGAACTATATATTAAAACAGAAGAAAGAAAAGGAAAAATACTAACCACTGTGAGCAATGATGAGATTAAAGCTGCAAAAGAAACAAACACCCTGATCTCCATTAATTTCATAGTTCTCCTATTAAAATTGTGTGGTGGCTTTAGAACCTGCCAAGTTTGTACCAAGGCATCGCCAATCATAGAGTTAAATCAGATGACACAAACTCGTAACTCATACATTATTCCTTAGGTTTTGAATAAATGTTGCAGATTTGTAAAACCTGAAAGTTTTGTTGTGCACCTAGAAAGCAAATGTTTCTTTCATTAATAACAGATGAATGGATTTACATGCACAAATTGAAATTTTTATTACTCCAGCTTCACCTTCTACACCATAGTTTCAATGTGCTTTCCCAAAAAAGAATTAAAAGATGAATGGATGTTTAAAGTAAATACAAGAGAGATTTAATCAAACAGAACTACAAAAATAGCAGATCTGAGTGCTAAGTTAGTGCTGGAGGAGGAAGGACGTGCAGTAAGAGTGCCAATGATTTGAAAATTAAAGTGGCTTAAGAAACAATTGGTTTGGAATATAGAGCAAGAATTGAGCTGTTTGGAAAAGAAGACTAAGGCAAAATTGCAAAGAAAGAAAGAAAGGAAAAAAAAAACAGGATATGATAAATGTGGCAATAATTGGATGTATAATTTTTGTATTACTTGGATTAAAGGTGAACTCTGGCCCCCCAGGAATGGTAGAAAGTACTAGAAAGAATCTACACTAAATTGGGTAGCTTGGAAGAACAGTTAAGTATTAAAATGAACTGAATTGTTAGAGAAATAGCAGAAGAAATGAAGGAGAACTTTCAACAGATGTCAAGAGAAATGGAAGAACTCAAATTAAGGCGGTCAGAGATGAACAGAAGATTTAACTTGGTCTTCCTTGGAATGGAGGAGAGAAGAGGGAAATGCCAGCAGAAGAAATGGAATTAATTATGAAAGAGAGATTGGAAGTGGAAATAAAGGGATGGTAAATTGTTAAATTAGCATCAATGCAATTGAATTATGAAGTTTTAAAATGGGTGAGAGTATCGCAGAGACCTATAGTTGTTTGTGTCTCATGCATTTTCTTAAATACTTCTGGCATGCAAACCTATGAATCAATTGGCAGTAAGCATCTTTGTCTCCTCCAGAGGGACAGTGATCACAAAGCTGCTTTTCTGGTGGAAAGAGTAGTCCCGCATATGTGATTCTTTTACACAGAAGATTCCTCCAAACTGCTGTCTGATGTTTGGCGACTGGATTGTACTGGTATGTGGAGCTTTTATCACCTGTTATGATGGGAGCCTCCATTTTTAAATCTTCAGGTCATACTGTAGTATCATTCTACCTGATCCTGCTGATCGTCTGATAACAAATATGGCACCCATCAGAAACAAATTAACTCACATGGAGACAGAGCAAAATAGTATACATAGATGATGAATTGATGCTGGCTTGTATTCATAGATCTTTACAAAGCGTGTTCACAACAGATAACACATTTTCTTTAGTTACAGCAGTGACAGGTTGCTTCATCTTCACAATGGGTAGAAAAGCTTTTGTCACTGCACCTTTTGTAGTATTTCCCATTTATTTACACCTATTGATTGCAGTTCACTTAAGACGATGCTGGCTGGTTCATAACACGCTGGAAGTTCTCTGTTCCCTGCTACTTGTTTTGCCAGTCTATCCACTCTCTTGTCTCATCATTCCCATTATGTGCCATGACCCAGGTTTAGTGAATCTTCCAGTTCTGCAGTTCCAGTGTTTATGTTTTGTCTGTAATTGGTGCTATAGTGGAATCTGATTAACATGTTTTTCCATGTATTACATTGAATTATAAAAGTTCCGGCACCAAATGTAATAAGTTTTCTCGCTCTCGCATACTACTTTTGAAGTTTGACGTCCTTATTTGCTGTTTTGGCCAATCCTTGGTCAGCCCAGTGGGAGTAGGCGCTTAAACGTTCAAAGTTTGATGTCCTCATTCATTAGTTTGGTCAATCCTTGGTCACAGAGTGGAGACCAGCAGCCAATGACATGCATGTATGTACATATTTGTGTGGGCGGGATACAGAATGCTTTAGCTTGGCGTGGCACCAATGATAGCTTCTACTGTGAGTGTTGATCAAACATATGTATTTTGTACTTTAACTCTTCATTTACAATGGAGAAAAAGAAAGTGCGGCAAATAACCAACAGCAAAAAACTGAAAATCCTTGAAGTAGATTGCAATCCAAATATGAAATATGTGGCTATAGCGCAGAAGTTAAACATTCCTCCATCAACCTTAAACAAAATTGTTAGTAAATGTAAACTGATTGAAACTGCTTTGGAAGAAGGGAAAAATGCTAAAAGAAAACTTTCCTCTAGAAAATAGGATCAAAAGAGGATTGGATCCAATATTTGTTGCATGGAAACACCTACCATATTCAAATCATATTGAATACGCCAAAGATACTATCTTCTACTGTACTCATAACACGCTGCACACTTGTCAGTTTGTTTTTTTAAAGCAGACATTGTTATCACATATGTAATAAAACACACAGCAAAGCCACTTTTATCACTTCCATAATTCGCAATTTATTATTCTCAGAAACATTCACTAACCTCAAAACCTGCTTAAATTATACAGAGAAACAAACTAACATATTTTAACATAACACCTAATGGGAAACACACTGAAGTAATTAAAATATTAATAAAATTCATGTGGCAACACACTCTAACTTCACTCTTCCAAGGTAATTATCTTGTAAGAGTGAAGTTAGAGTGTGTTGCCACATGAATTTTATTAATAAACTAACATATGTTTAACAGGTTCGCCAATGTAAATCTAGTTGACCAACATAAAAGCTTAATTATTCATTCTCGGACTTGTGTATCCAAATCGATTTCAATACGTATTGAATTTAATATGGAAAGGCAGATCATATTCAATATGGAATTGGACTCAAATCAAATTCAATTCCCCATGGACATGTAATTATTTGATTTTATTACATAATTTGTTCTTAAATTGCAGATTTTGTATTTTCATTAACACATTTTCTTTCTATGACCTCCAAATCCTTGGGTCCCTGCAAAAACGTGCTAATGAGATTCTGCTTCTGCTACATTGGTTTTGTTGGTTTTTATGGTTTTCAAGTGAATCTAAAATTATTCTGCTATCCATGTTAATTACTGCTGTTTTTTTTTTTTTTTTTTTTTTTTTTAGCGTAGGAAGATGGTGGTCTGTTTCTAGATACTCTAGTGCTTTGAGGATTGCTAGCTTGTGCTAGGATCACTAGATTGTGCTTGCATGCATGCATGAGAAAGAGAGGGAACAGCATAAGTCAAAAAGATAAAATTGGTTAAATACCAAGCTTAGTTAGTCATTAATTTTAAATCGGAAGACATAGTGAAAAGATTAAGTATAATATATAGAAATGGTTGCAAATATACAATTTCACTAATTTAGTGAAATTGTATATTTGCAACCATTTCTATATATTATACCAAGCTTAGTATTTAAGAATGCTAATGATGAAAGTCAAGAAAATCCCCATCCCAAACTACCCTTTACATGGAAAATTTTATCGAACATTTTTATTTTCTCAAAAATGCCTCTTAACGAATTTGATTAAAATAGCATACCCTAAAGATATTATTGTGGGAAATAAAATCTATTCCTGGGAATAGCCTCTGATGTCCTCTTCATTCTGAATGATTTTGAATAATTGATAAACTGTAAGAGAAAATATAAATTTGAAATTAAACATTTACAGGTGTACTTTTTTTTATAAATTTTATTTTTACATAAAAGCCTGTACTTTAATCTACTTTTCAACATAGTTCCCACCAATATTAAGGCACTTGTTGTATTGTACAATCAGCTTTTGAATTCCATCCTCATAGAAATCTGGCATCTGATTTGATAACCACTGCAACACAGCCACTTTGAGTGTTCTGTCACAATTCCATAAAGAACACTTCTTGAAACTTGAGGATACTTACAAGATAAAGATAAAATCATAAAGCATCTGTTCTCTTGAATTTTTCTATTAACTTTCTGCACCAAGTCTTCAGAAGTTTGCCCACTTCATTCCTCATCATGGACATTCGTGTGACCAGCTTTAAATGCTGTAACCCATTTTCTTACCATTGTTTTGCTTATAATGTTTTCTCATACAGTTCTCTGATCTGCCAATGCATTTCAGCTGCTTTCACATCTTTTGCATTAACAAAATTAATGACAGTGTATTTCACATTTGGCAGGAATTTCAGTTGACTGAGGCATTTTAACATGCTCACAAACAGACATAAACACAGTTGAATTCTTCCATAGTTGCATCTGAGCTAGCCAACAGATGGAGGTACTCATGCGCATTTGCAGAACAAATTTTAAAATGGTACTTAAAAAACATGCCTTGTACTTTTCTCAAATGGGAAGTCGTTATTAATTTTTTCTCATGGCCATGCAAAGAACTTAAAATTTCAAAGCCATCACATAGCGACACACTCTTTAAAAGCCTGACTATTGCTTTACCTACTTTATCATACAATGAAACATGTAAATGTGAATTGAAAGTTTATGTGGATTAACAAGAAGTAGCCAGAGTAATATACTTTTGCAAAAATAGTTTGCAGAAGAGAGAGTAGAGAAAGTCATGTGAATGCAGTACATTTTTTTCCCTCAAAAATGACTCTCTAACGATTTTTATTAAAATGCCATATTTTACATAACTAGTAAACCACAAGAAACAGACTAAAGTTTATTACTAGACCTAAGATTTTTAAAACTAATTTTTAGGCACCTAAAATAGGCTCTAAAATTATAAAAATAGATACTAAGGATACAGTTTAGGGCACCTAAAATGTATTTGCACTTTCTAAGCATTTAAACATGTAAATTAATTAGTGGTTATAAAAAAATTACACTAACAAAACAGAAAATATTGTAAAATATTATAACTAGAAACATTTTAAGTCTTGAATTGAAAAGACACTGTCAAAACTTACTGAAAGCTCACAGTGGAAGTGCACCATACACTACAGATATATCATTGTGACCTAAATGCTCTAGAGCTGATATGGAGCCATCCCCCAAAATCTTGTTTGCAAAACACAAAAATATCATAAGTAAAGCAATGTAAGAGAACTATTTGAAGTCCATTTGAAAAAGCAACAGACAAAACATGGAATTTTGCGAACGTATGTATATAAACAGTTAATGAAGGGGGCGAGATATGTATGTGAGTCACAATATGGGGGAAATATGCCTCTGACCCTTCTTGCCCTTTGAAAATGGTTTCTATTGTCCTGCAATCACCAACCAATTCCAAAAGATAACAAAGAGATCTAGAAGAGGCAAGTATTCCATTTCTCTTTCTACAAAATGAGTGAATCTACCTGCTAAAGCGCTAAAATAAACCAGTTTTTTTTTTCTTTTTCTTTTTCGAAATGTCTCATTCCTACAACCAAACTAATACAAAATCTTTGAATCAAGCCAACCCCCATGATATCAAGACTTTGTCTTCCATTGCAGCATGAAAAGAATTATGAAATGACACTAATGATAAAATAGACACTTTTAGGCTCTAAAAGCTTAAAGTAGGGTTCGGTGGTCAAAAATAGCCATTTTAGGCACCACAGAACCCCATCCATACATTTATATTTTACATAAAACATGAAGATATTTAACTAGTTTTAGTTTAAAATAGAGAGTTGAGGGTTGTTACACTACGTCACTATGATATTCTTACTTGAACGCGTTTCGGGAGACGGCTTGTTCCCATCGTCAGCATTTTCTCTCAACTCTCTACTTTCAAGTAAGAATATCATAGTGATGTAGTGTAACAACCCTCAACTCTCTATTTTAAATTATGACACATCACTGTTACCAGCTTCTAAATCTTCAAAATTAGTCAATAGTTTTAGTTTATTCATTCACATAAAAAATATTATTTAGCCTAAAATCCAATGTCTATTTATTACACATAAAATGTAGATCTTGTTGATACATTTGAAACATACAATTTATGCCTAATAAATCTTTTTATGGCATTTACCATTTACAAGTTCTGTCATACAAAGCGAATACAATTTCAAAGCCATCATATAGTGACTCACTTTTTAAAGATTTAACTATCCCTTACCTTCTATATTCTCCTTGTACTTACAATGAAATGTGTCATGAAATAATTTCATTAAATGTTTAACTCTATTAATGTGAAGTAGTAGTTTTTGTAAGAGCATTTTGTAGAAAGAATATAAAAACACAACAGGAGATGGAGAAAGTGATGTAAATGTAACATCATATTTTTCTTTTGGTCACCTCCTAACAATATAACTTTTAGGATGACCTTCCCTTCCCTTCCCTAACTGTTTAAATGTTAGATGTTATGCGATAAGCTAGCTTTATTTGGTAACATTTGCTAAGTTAATAACAACTAGCATAGTTCTTTTAAGCATTTCTGAAGGCATAGAACTCTCTCCATTATAACTGCCCCAATCTTTTTTTTTTTCTCTTTTTACTTGCCTTTTTCCCTTCTGTCCCTGTTCCAACGTTTCGCACCTTCCTTAGATGTTGTGCCAAACCATTTGAGAAGTAAAACCTCAAAATTTACCTTTTATTTCAAGAAATTATATTTTTTTTCACATACCATGCATTTTGTACAAGCTAATAGAAACCATTCAGGATAATACAGGTTTACTGAAACACCATTATATTACAGACATATGAAGATGCCAAAAATGTAAAATGCATTAAGGCTGCTTAATTATTCTGAAGTTACAATAGGCTTAATAATTTATTTCATGGCCATTATGAAAAATTCTTGAAATTATTTTACAACTGTGGACATTAGTAATTGCAACAATCAGTTGTAATCAGCATACCTCATATAAATATATAACCTTTTTTTATTGCAGTACTCACCATAATGAAGACGACATACCAGAGGATAAGAACCTAGACAACTCGGAAAGTGAATCTGAAAGTAGCCAAAAGTCTCAAACAGGAAAGGACTTTGAAATGGTAGAGAGGGAGGAAGTAGAGTCCTAACATTTAAACAGTTCTTAAAATCATCCATTT
Source organism: Deroplatys truncata (assembly GCA_030765065.1). Taxonomy (NCBI): domain Eukaryota; kingdom Metazoa; phylum Arthropoda; class Insecta; order Mantodea; family Mantidae; genus Deroplatys; species Deroplatys truncata. The sequence continues at coordinate 143,498,486 of CM060978.1, read as the reverse complement.
GTATTACTTTTAATTTGCAATTCACTTAGACAAAATGGACACAAATGAATATATTTGGACAATTCAAATAATTTCATTGACTTTGTTTTGTAACAAGAGGGGTATTAAATTTATCACATCGTCCTAGAGTAATATTTGCATTTGTTTTTTCTCCTCCTTGGTTAATAAATTCCTGCTACTAGAGCTACATACGGAAAACAATAAGTAAAGTATCATTTATTTCCCATTTCTTTTTTCCTGAGACACATCATTCTAAAATTGACTTGTATATGGCACATGTATTATTATATATTTGAAAGTCAAGAATTCATTAATTTTGCACTTACCTTCATTATAATTGATATTCATATAAACATATCATTGAAAAGTTATTATTTGTATGTTAACATTTGTTATTTATAAAATGCTACATTTTGCAAGCTGAGATGTGGTCACATAGAATTATTTTTCCTTGCAGGTAGATTATTCATAAAAATGAGTTAAAATACAGCTAAGGTTACACATTCCTACCAATTGTACGTGTGCTACTGCTGGAATTAGCAAAGTAACCTACATTAGCTAACAATACAGCAGTCATATTGAACAAAACAAAAAACTGCTCATTAGTAAAGTAACAAATGCAGTTTGCATGCTGGACACAAAAGCATCTAAAAATTTGGCAGTAATATATGCAAATACTGAATTGTTTCTTACCTGTTTAGGCTCCCCCTTTCCAAACTTTAAAATACTTAATTATGCAATCACAGTCATGTGAATGAGTAACCCTATCTGAAATTAACGCTGTTAGAAATAAAAGTCTTGAGCAATGAAAGTATATAGTTCTTCCTTTCTACTTCAACTCAATTTTTTTTTCTCTCCACTTGAATTACAGCACTGAAAGGTGCGTACCACATTGGTATGTGAGAAGTAATGCTGTGGCACAAATTGAATGTAATAGTGTTTTTACTTAAGCTGAAAGCAACAACATTCTGTAAAATAGTCATAATTAATCCACAATTATGAAAAATGTTGAACAGGTGTTATTTAGACTTTTCATTGCCTGATATATTTCAATAATGCAGAAGGAAATTAACTCTAGATGAAACATTTAATCACAGTAATTTTATCAACAACATGTGTAATGATTTTCAGGTCAACTATATGCATTTAAAGCTTAAGCTGATAATTTCCTATAACAGCAAATATCAAGCATGTACATATAATAAATACGCTGAGTTAGGTTTAGTGAAGTTTGTGTGTTTAAATCTGACTCAGTGTATTATTATTATTGTTATTATTACTACTACTACTACTACTACTACTACTACTACTACTACTACTACTACTACTACTACTACTACTTCACTTTATTAAATTTCCACACACACACACACACACATATATAAAGCATGTGTTTTTGTTTGGGTTAAATTTTATAGCAAGATGGACGGTTCTGATTCCACACTAACAAGCAAACATTCAGAATTGATATGAGAGAGATTTAAAATGCCAAAAGGAAAATTTACGTACTTGGCTTTCCATCCGAGATCCTCCACTTAGTGAGGTATTGGCCAATAAAATGGTTACTGTCATGAGGATATAACTGCAGAAAATGAGAGAACATTGTGTTTACTTAGATGAAGAATGCTATTGTGATTACAATGTCTATACAGTAACTTTATGTCAAAATGCATTTACTGCAGTAATAATGAAAATTAACAAAGAAGCGTGTGAATCATAATTTCTGTGTGCACCATCCACATTTAACAATGGATATTTTGTTTCAGTAATGGCAATGTCCCACTAAGTCTTTGAAATGCTAATCAGTTGTGTTCTGGAAATGTTTCCATTCATTACACCGATACCACCATTTCTCCTTTTCCAATTATGTAGTGCTGGTTCCAAATAAATTTTGAATAATGCTGGAGATAAACAACATCCCGAACATAATCCTTTTAGTGATAAGAAAACCTGGTGATAATCTACTGTTAATTTTTATATTTGCTATAGGATCTATATAAATTTTTGAATTGTATTTATTAAGTTCATGGATATATTGCTATTTTTTAAAGATTCCCAAAGAATCTCTGGAGTTGAATCATAGGCCTTTTCCAAAGCGACAAATAAAATGTGTAATTCTTGATTATATCGTGATTGAATATCTAGAAGAGATAAAATTAGGAATGAGAAAATAACACAAGAAATGGACATTAAAAAAACAATGAAACAGTTAATATAGTATGGACATGTGATGTGTATGAGTCAAGATAGGCTACCGAAGATTGCTTTTGAATGGATGCCATCAAGGAGACAAAAAAGAGGCAACCTCCAAGAATATGGAAGAATGGAGTTATGGAAACCACAAAGAGGAGAAAATTAAGAGAAAGACAATGGATAGATAGGAGAATGGTTCTTGTCATACAAAAGGATGTCTAGTTTAATGTGTATTTCGCTGTCAGAAGATGTAAACATTGTAAAAATTGACTAATAATAATAATAATAATAATAATAATAATAATAATAATAATAATAATAATAATTCTGGAAATGTCTTTCTTGGCTTGTTGCCAATCCAGCTAACACTGAACCTTACTGATGTATATGCTGAGACCTTGGAGAGAGAAACTGTTGAAATGCCACAGCTTAAAAACAGTAGAAAGAGGGGCTGGTACAGAGTGAACTCTTTCAGTAACACACTGAAGTTTCAATATGTTGACATTGACATTGTGAGGCATTATCCATATCATGGGTCTCATGAAGAAAGAAAGAAAGAAAGAAAGAAAAAAAAAAGAAAAAGAAGAAGAAGAAGCAAGTACGTACTCAAAGTTCCTACTAATGAGTATGATTACTTCTGTTGTGATTATATGCTCAACTCAATGAGAACATACTCATTTTCATAAGCTTAAAAACCTACTACCTCACACGAGTATATTCTCATCTCCACAACCATCTTGTTCACTTAAATACAAGTACACACTCGTATATCTACACTCTGACCATATAGCTTTGTTGATCGTGTGGTGGTGTTCAACTGTTTGGCATACATTAGTGGAGTAGATTTTGTTGCATTTAGTTCTATCCTATCAAAACTGCTCAGGGTTACCCTATGTGGCATAACAAGTCTCAGCAGTAATGTTAGGCAAATACAAAGTCCTTCAAGAGATGAAAAATTAATTGAAGCAACACGTACAAACTAGTAAAGCAAGAAATAAAATGAAGGTGATAGCAAAAATATGTTGTCAGTAAACTAAGCAAAAAGAAAATATTCACAGATTGTAACTCATAAGGGTTGGATGCATATTCAAATCTGACTATTTCTAGATTTCTGGGATGTTTATTTTTACTGCAAAACAGGTTTCTTGTAAATTCTTAAGCAACTGAATTTTACGTTAAGATTTTACATAGCAAGCTTAATTACTAAATCTGCCCTTCAATGATCTTCTAGCTTCTAGAGAATTTCAAAACTCCCTGAATGTTCATGGCAATATTAGGGAACCAATAAATAAAAGGTGACAGACAAAACACATTACTTGAATAAATCAAAAAAAAAAAAAAAAAAAGAAAGAAAGGAATGACTGTGGATTGGAAAGTCATACCTAAAGCGATGCTGGATGAAGAGCCAAATCTGACTGTTTTTAGGATCCCAGCATATTTACACCATTTAGGTATACTATGAAAGAGTTTTCTGGATTTTGAAGTTAATATTTTGCATAGTAAGGTTAATTAATAAAGCGGACTTTCAATGTTAATTCTAGGTTATGCTTTTATGAAGTAATAAAGGATTTTGAAATGTCTTCATTGTTTGTATATTTTTCCTTGGGTGCTACATAGCTCATAAATTCTGCTATTCTCTTCACATTTACTTTTAAATAAAAAGAAATCAACATAAACTCAGAAGTGAGTATGCATCTAATCATGCCCAACATGAGAAGAGAATAAAACTTGTAAAACTGAGAATATATTGGCTTTTTCATACCAAATATGAGTGCATACTCTGGTAAGATGGATGATGCCTGAATACATTCTACTCTGCTTCCATTACTTGATTATGTTCTCAAAATGAAGTGCGTACTGGAAAGGTTTTATTCTTACTAAAATTTACTTGAAAAAATGAAGTATATACTATATACTCGTTTCTATTCATATGACCCCATATATCCGCAAGAATTAGCAATTCACGGGCTGCAGCTCATATGTTAGTTTGGAGGTATAATTTCTATGACCAGTTTTTCAGGATCAATCTCCTGCAGTAGGTCCTGTACAAACACCTTGTTAGTGTAAATGCCATAGGAATCAAGCAACAGAAGGTTATACGTGCTTGAAAAGAAAAGGAAGACTTCTTTCAGAAATGAAATAAATATACAATATGTAATTTTACCTATGAACTCCATTTAACGGTGCAATTGTCAACTTTGAAAATTATCTCATGTACTGCGGGCTTATGGAGAATCAAGTAATTTCTGTAAAATGTTTTCACTTTGTGGACTACAGGCATAATTGTGTATGAATGTGCTGTTGCCCTTTGGCTGCACTTAACCATGAACAACAGGAATTCCTGTAATCTCTAGTGTTCTTTCATGGACATTTCTTTAATGAACCCACATTCATCTCAGCATCTTATATCTGGTCATTGCCTAAAGTAGTCATTATGTCATAGCATTCTCTTATGAAATCCTGAATTACAGCATTAAACTGAACTGTATCATTTACCTGTTGGTTTGTCACAATACATGACACCTTCCGAAATACAGTGTTAGTTTCTTGAAGTGGTACAACCAGGAGGGGCTGTCATTGAAAGCACTTCCATCCATTCCTAATTCATGGACTTTTCCCACTATGATTTTCTGTAAATCACAATCCTTAACTATTTCTTTCATTGATCTCCATTCCAAGAATGCATTAAATGTATGCTTATTCACTTGTTTCTTTTGATCTATAATTTTGTCTGGCTCTTTCATTTTATGCATGTGTCATTCACTTGTGAGCTTATTGATAGAACCATGTTCTATGATTAAACATTGTTTTGTGATGCTTAGGAACACTAGGAAATAACCAATAATTAACTACTTTGACCATCTCTGCAAATGAAATTACTCTTGGTGTCTTTCCCAGAAATGGCTCATGTATAGATTCCAATTGCAGCGAATTACCAATTCCAGAAGATGATGTCACTGGTTTTCATACACATCATCTTTGGGTTTGTTAGTGTTAGTATTGACAGTGTTGTAAACATCAGCATTTTCTATTGCACACATTTAGCTGTTTTATAAACTTGTTCCCTAACTCACATGCATGTGGATAGCCAGTCAGCAGCTTGCCTACATCAGTTGATGTAACAGCTGACCATATATAATGCATGACATGTTATGTTGTTCCAAAATAATGATTTGTAAATGGCCGTGACATATACCATAATTCTCCACGAGTTGTACAATTCTGGATAATTATACATTTAGCAATGTTGCATCCACCACTGCTAGCAAATCTATTCTTTTATCTGCTGCTCCTGAATGTTTGCTTGTAGGGTAAAGTACAGACAGAATTTTTAAATAAATGAAAGGGGAGACAGCATTATGAGGGATTTACAAGATTACCTTGTGAAAAGTGCAATTAATTACGAAAGTAAACTATCCTTACCTGCTTTAAATGATAAAGTCATTTACAGAATATAATAGGTAATCTGCAAAGATAGGATTATACCATAAGAACTCGGAGAGTGTTTGAAATCAAATGGCTGTTGATTAAGATTTATGTGCTAAAATTATGTCCAAACAGTATTTAATAATGTAGGAATTAAAATACAATTCACTGTGAAAAGAAGGTACAGGTCAATTTACAGCTATCAGGGCTTGACACAATGCACATATTTCTTTTCGGAAGGAAAGGAAGGTTACAGAAAATAAATACTGTCTCTGCCTTAGTAAAGTACAGTGTATATTAAAAGCACAGAAATAAATAAATGGGTAGACCATTGCAGTTAGGAGGACAAACAAATGTGAAAGAAGATGTTACTTTCCATTAGGAGTTACACCAGCCGAAAAAGTGAAAGAAACTTCATAAAGCATTTACAGTAACTTTCTGTAGAAAAGCTGCATTAATAAGTACAAAATACCAAACACTTGTGCAGAGTGTTAAACTTCACATTTAAGAAAGCTCTATGTTTTGTTTTACAATATTTGTTTTTCAGCTTTCATAAATTGCATTCTTTTATTTACATTCTTCCCTGAATTCTTAGCATAGGTCATCTGTACTACTGTATACTACTTTGTGGATATTATTCCAGTTCAAACAGAATGTCATTGCATCTCAAGAAGGCCATTGTTTCCAACTGTACTTTCTGTCTTTATAATAATTAGACCCTGCCTAAACCTCTTGCACAAAATGGTCATGATTCAGATATTCATTAGTACTAACATCCTCTCTGCAATGTGATTCATGCATTTAAATAACGTTTAGCAGGAGAAGTCTAAAATCATCTTTGCAAGTAGCCCAACAAGTTTGAATAGTAAGCATATATGAGTATATTTAAAGGTTAATGTGTGTTACATTACTTCTGTTAGTAGACTGGTGTGAATGGACTATGTGGCCACATGGTGACTCAGCAATGGCATCCTCTATTTGTATTATGTGCTTGTTTAATTACTGATCCTGAGTGTCATGTTTGTAAAGGTAATGTCCTTCGTTAATACTCTTCAGTTTGTGCAAATAGACATAGAGAAGTGTAGAGAGAAGACTGTAATTAATGCCATTTATCATGCTTGTGTCTGTTTGCATTAACAGCAGGTGTTTAAAGTATAAGTGTTTTCAGAACCCTTTCTTTTTGACAGGAGCAAAAGACATTAAATTCCTTAATATTTAGTTGTCTTGAAACATAACCTAACTAAATCATTACAAGCTTTCAAAATTGTTTTAGGTAAACAAAGAAAGAAAACCAATGTAATACACATACACACTAGAATGTTCATAGTCAATAGAGGTGCCTATAAAAATGGAGACAATGCAGGTAATTTAAAAATCTATGTGACCACAATTATGGGCATTCCAGGTATTTGTTTAATTTTGATCTTGTGCCGGCATGCTCAAACATTTTTTCATAATTATAAGAAAAGTGAATTTTGGATTAATAAAAAATAAGTAAAAGCAAGAGAAAGCTATTCCTACTAGTTCCTGTGAAAAGGAAACTTAATTTTTACAGTAAGAAGCATTTTATTGTAAGCTTTAGAGGGTCAGTAAGAAACAAATGCTTTAAGGGGTTATCATTTAAATGGCTTCTTTATTTTTAGAATGATTTACATTGTAAAACTAGAGATTTTGCATTTTACAAACACATATTTTACAGTTTAATAAAGCAGATAACTTCAGGTTTGAATGATATGAAGAGAGGCTGTTTAATGTTAATAGGAGTTAAATATGTTGTAATGTTGTTGCGAGCTGAAGTATTTAATCTACAAATTTCAAACATTGCTGTATTTTATTATTTAAGTGATAAGGTCCCAGGCTCATCTTGGGTGTAAACATTGAAAGTATATATATGCAGATTTCTTTGAAGAAGCCTTTTCATGGCTATGTACTGTACAGTTAAAATAAATCTTATGTACCATAAACAATAGTCATAGTACATTTTCTAGACAGAACCTATGCTAACTTGTTCCCAAACCCATACTGCATGCATGCATGCAGTCAGTGGGTTTTTGCAAAAACTAGAGGAGGAAAATTAATCTGGCCTTCATGGAGTATAAGATTAGATTACTTATCATTCCATGAGCCTGTACAATAATCTTGTGCGAGTATAAACTGCTATGTTGAAACAGAATTTACATAATTTTTTTTTAATATTTTTGGGAAACCACAGTGAAGTTTTTATAACATTTATAATCACAAGTTGGGATTTTTACTTTCTGTAGTATATATAGTAAGTAGGGGAAGTATTATAGTCCACTCAAAAATTCTATATAGAGATTTCACCGGAAATTCATGTTTTGAGGCCCCCTGAATCAAAAAATTTTTTTTAAAAAAGCTTCATCTGTGTGTGTGGGCGTGAGAGAGAGAGAGAGAGAGAGAGAGAGAGAGAGAGAGAGAGAGAGAGAGAGAGAGAGAGAGAGAATAGCTTAATACAAAAAGTGAGATAAATACCAAAATTGCTACACAAAGATTTTCAAGAAAATCTACCCTTTACGTGGAAGGTTTTTCAATGTTTGATTTTCTAAAAAATGGCTTAACAATTTTAATTAAAATACCGCATATTAAAGTAAATAAAATGTATATCTTTAATTTTCTGAAAATAGCTGGTGAAGTCCTTCATTTAGAAGAAATTTTGTATAATCTTGTATAACCAATAAACCTTCAGCAATAGATGTAAACGTACTACACAAAAAATGTATATCTCTTTAAAACACGCAATTTATTTCAAATAAGTTGTTTTTTGTTTGTTTTTTTAAATGGCATAAGCCATTTCTGAAATATCCATTACTCAAGGTTCAAATTGCTTATTTCTTGGTCATTCTATTAAGTTCTGTCAACATTCAGTTGTTTCTTGCAATGTCATGGAAAGAGTATGGAATTTTAAGGCCAGCATATAGTGTCCAGTTCTTTAACATTTGACTATCACTTTTCCCTTTGTATGTATAATGAAATGTGTAATGTAGCTATTTCTGCAAAGGTTTATTTGGATTAAAATGTAGTAGACAGAAAAATATGCTTTATTGAGAATAGTTTGTATACCCACTAATAAGCGATAGAGAGTAGAGAAAATCATGTGATTGTAACACCAGATTTTTATATTCTAGCTTCGCTTTTACACTACATTTTATTGCAACATGTTTTGGAGACTCTTGTCTCCATACCAACCTGGATTCACTGCCATGCTTCCTCTTGTGACTTGTAGATGGCATTTTCTGGAGGAACATACTGTGTAATGAGATCCTTTTCACATGGGACATCAAAATTTAACATATTATGCTTCTTCTTAAGTATAAATAATTTTTCCCAAATGGAGAGTTCTGCTGCTTTTCTGAAGGGGCTTTTAAGAGCTTCAGTTTCTCTTCTAGCTGATAATCTGTGGACCAAAAATGTTCTGCAACTGCTGATCAGGCCCTTAGAAAAGCAGCAGTACTCTCTGTTTGGGAAAAATCATCCATACATAAGAAAAAGTACAATATATTAAACTTTGATGTCCCACATGAAAAGGATTCTATTACACAGAACATCCAGCCAGATAATGCCATCTACAAGTCACAAGAGGAAGCACGACTGAATCCAAGCTTTTGTTTTTGGAGTTTTATTTATGATGCTCTTTAACTGCTATGGTTTTTAGTGCCCCATTCTATATTGGGCGTAAAAGACCAGAAATTTTGCTCAGAGGCCTCTTAATTACACTTCTTTTACCGTAAATCCATGACATGGGATCACCAGCTTTACTTCCCTTCCAAAGGAAGCCATGCTAAGGATTTTTCTGCCAAAAAAAATCCATTGCCCTCCACCTGGTTTGAACCTGCAACCTCGGGACCTAGAGGCTAGCATGGTACCACTAGACCACAGAGGACGATATGAATCCAGGCTGATGATGGAGACAACAGTCTCCTAAATATGTTCCAGTAAGTTCTGGTGTAAAAATAAAGCTAGAATAATAAAAAAAAATCTCAATTTGTGCATACAAGTGTTAAAATTTACATATTTTATGCAGTTAATCATTATATGCTTTCTTTCCAACTTATAAACAAGGTAGCATTGCAACAGCAATAATACCAAAAAGCCATTTACCCCCACTGACTCGTATTTCCATGCTGATTCATAAACATGCATACACCTGTTAGGCCAGTTACATACTGCACAGAGAGATCTCTGAAGAGGTTTTACCACAGATGTTTCTGGAATATCGATGCTATGCAATCCAATACACAGCCACACACACCACATAGATTTTTAACTGCAGAGGAATCTCTGGTTTGATTAAAGATAGATATCTATCAGCAATCAAATGACAAGCAGTATTTTAGGACAAGTTTTTTTAACAATATTCCTCAAATTGTAAGGTTGCCATAAGACAGTAAACACACATTAATTAAAAGCTTATTAATTAGAATAAAAGTGTTTTTCAGACAAATAAACATCATTTAGCAGATGAAAAATGGAAATTAATGTTTGCTTTTCTGTTTAATAGGTATGAGCAATTCAAATTAGCTCCACTTGAAAGTTTGGTATACAGAATGAAACAATTTTGTATATTTATTCTGAGTAAATTATTGAAGATATGTGAACGAATAAGGCATACACAGCAAAACTATCAAAGTTTTATTCAGAATTAGCACCATGCACTATGTATTACAATGGCATCTGATGAGGGGAAAGCATTCTGAGAGTTATCGAAGTTAGATTCTTTCTCAAAGGTACAGCGAAATTTCTGCAAATGTTTAGTTAAACATCCTTTATCTCAGAAGAACATCTACCATTGGTGCAAACAACTTCAAGAGAGGTTCCGTGTGTCAGATGCACACGTTAACTAAATCAGAGAAACTTTTACAAGAAATTCACGTTATGAGCTGCAGTGACTGGACACCAAGTCATACAAATTGCAGAGGTACAAGCACTGAAACCAAATGACAAGATCCTGTATTATCAATTCTACGTGGAGATGCAAATGGACATGAAGGATGAAGATTTTGTAGGCCACTTAGTTTTCTCAGACAAAACATTATTCCATCTTGATAGGAATGTAAATCGCCATAACATGCGCATATGGGCCACACATAACCCATATGTTATCATTGAGTCATGTGTAGGACTCGCCCATAGTCAACATTTTTGCGCCATATCACAAAGGAAAGTCTATGGCTCATTCATTGGTGAGGGCAGTGTAACTGGAATGACCTGTCTTTGCATGCTACAGCCGTGGCTAGCAGCTAGATAAGGATCCCATGGACTACTGTTTCAACAGACAGTGCACCATCCCCAATGTTACCTGAACGAACATCTGCCTAATCGCTGGATTGGTCATACTACTACCAATGACCTGGCATATCGCAGTTGACCACCCAGATTATCTGATATAACCCATGTTGATTTTTTTTCTGTGAGGGTATGTGAAGGATGTTGCATATGTGCTGCCCCTACAAAGAGATATGCTGGAGTTATATCAGCTTGTTACTGCATTGCAACCATCTACAGGGAAGTGCTGTATCATATATGGCAGTAACTTAATTACTGCCTGGAGTAAGCCACATGAAATGCAGTTTCCGCATTGAATGTTTGTGAATCTTTATGATGTATTTTGATGCCTCTTACCTTCAATGATTTATTCAGAATTAATACATAAAGTTGTTTCATTCTTTTTTACTTACCCTGTATTATAAAAGCTTAGTTGTACTACTATTAAGCATAAGAGCTAGTATTATGTATTTTTAAGTTATTAGAAATAAATCCGAATGAAAAGTTTATAAAACACAAAAGTTTAAAATTCTGCTTAGAAAATGTGCACATATAAACACTAGTATCCCTTATTATACCTCCTGCCAAAAGTTTCACACCTACATATTTCCACAAAATTAATACTGTCCTTAAAGTATTTTATCCAGCAGTCTTATATTTTGTCAAAAAAATTGCTTAATAATAGCTACATTTTTAAAAGATAATTATGTAAATGTCATCATTTTTTCATAAGTTATGGAATTTTTACTTTCTCTACTATGTATAGTAAGTAGGGGAAGTATTGCATTCCACTCAAAAATATGATACCGAGATTTCACCGGAAATACATGTTTTGAGGCCTCCTGAATCCAAAAATCTTGAATTTTCTGGGAATGTCTCCAAAAGTATTCTTCATTGTGAACGACTTTTGCATAACTGGTAAACCATAAGAGATAGACAAAATTTTACTACACAAAAATGTAGATCATGTTAAAATACACAATTTATGTCATATACATTTTTTTGTTGAATGAACCATTTTCAAGATATTGCTTGTTATTCCCTTAAATTTTCCAATACTTATACTTTTTCTCAAATGGGAATTTGTTATTCTTTTTTTGTCTTGGATATGCAAAGAGTATTAATCTGTGGCAAAGAGATGCTGGACATGGCAACCGCTATTAAGAGATATGTCTATGCTTAAAGGCTACTGTATTTCTATATTGCCCTTGCAAATATATATTCCCCTTACACCTACAAGAAAATAAGCAATAAGATAGAGTCTGCAAATGTTTATCTCGATTAACATGAAGTAGATGGAGAATAAGCGTTTGTAAAAATAGTTTGTACAAGAGTTGAGAAAGTCATGTGAGTGTAACAATCAGATTTTTTCACTTTTAGAATACTTCAAATTCTTTAATATTTGTAGAGATCTGCCCATGAAAACATGGGGTACAAAATTATTTTTGGAAGAAACACTCACTTATAAGGAGCATTTATAATGTATTATTACTATCCTATTCTGCTTTATAAAGAATTTACACAGTGTTTATTTTTTTTCAACAAATTTTAAAAAATAGTCAAATTAGTACTATTTGACCTTGGATTAAATTGCCTGATGAACAAGCAACCTAAGTTGGGGCGGTGTCTGTTTATGCGTATCATGCTTACTGCAGAATGCACCCAAGGTAAGTAGAGCACAGGGAACGTAGGCTACTCCAAGGTGGGAAGCTGCCATTGGCTGCTTGTCTGTGACACAAGTGAGAGTGAAGTCAAGCATGCCAAATACATATACAGTGTAGTGAACGCCCTAATTCCTACCAATTAATTGTTTATAATTAACACATTCGCCCACTTTTGTTTAAAAGCTATGTTATTTCAGAGCTTTCCCTAAACATTGTTGTTATATACTGGAAAGTAAACTAAATCAAAATGCATTGCAATTGTAATATATTTACATATAAACAAAACTACTAGGACACATGCATTACTTGGGTGTAAACTGCTACAAGAAATTGAAACATGCACTTCTTTAAGTGTGATAAGGGAAAAATTACACCTACTCTAAACAATACATTAAATGCACATGCTAGTACAGAGTTTTACTGTAAGAAATTAAAATTTAGCTGTTACTAGTGTAGACTCATGATTTGGAAAATGAAGTTGCCCAATGCTTATTCTTCCTAGCTGCGTATATTTTAGTACATTTGCTTTTTTTTTTTTTTAAGTTAAAAATTTTATTCTGGTAAATGTTCTTGTTTGAACACACAACGAAATAACTTTCTCCTGGACCTCTGGAAACAGCTTTTAGCAAAGCTACTAGCGTTTTTAACACATTCTTTAAACAGTTCTGTGAAATGCACAAAACAAGCTGTTTTCTATTTCATATTGTTCCATTCATTCTTCACTTGAAGGTTTAAGATCTCCCTTGGAAATAACCGATATCCAGTCCTCTTCATTTGATATGAATTTTGTATAATCTCTGAGCTTATGCTACAGCTTTGTAAGACCTGTTTCAAAAACAATTTTCTTTTCAGATTCTTTACACGTGGATGTGAAACAATATATTCTAATAAATGTTCAAAATGTCTCATCATAATTTTTATATGTACTTTTTGTACTTGTACAGTAGTTATGTCTAATAAATTAATTAACTTTCTGTATACTAGTTCACTCATTACAATTTTAGGTCATTTTTTTCTAATTATATAATTTTTAACAATTTTAGCATCATTTTTCAAACATTTTTCGGTCTTCAAATCTGGGCCCTTTGTCTTCATTGCCTCTCGTATATTTATTTACGTTCATCTTCCCATTATTTGCTCTCAGAATATTGATTTGTTTCACATTTTGTTAAGTTTTCCGGCCAATCTGGGTGAAATGTGCCTATGTGTTGCACAAAAGAACGAAAACTAAAATACCAGTAAGTGTTTGTGTTTTCCTTGCATAATACTAGCAAATTCATTATAGTCCTTTTGAAAAAACCCAGTCATTATGTTTCAATGATTGGTAGTGCAATATACCAATATTTTACCTCCGTTTATCATCAATTACTTTACTGTCAGTGAAAACATTACATGTGTGTGCTTTTAAGAGTATTGGACTTGGACTTCAATCTGGTAGGCTCGTGGTGAGCCCAAGTGAGTTTTGCCATGTACCTACCCTTGGAAGGGCTTTACCATAGGTAGGATGGATTTTTGTAAGGTGACATTTTGGTGTTGATGTTGGGGGTGTGATGGGAGGTAGCACTAAGTTTTTATAGGCTCCTCAGTGACTGCCTTTTCAGGAGCAGCACCAGTGCCCTGCTCCACTGGTGTTTATTCTATTGTAATTGTGATTGGTTTTAATTTAGATTGACCACACCCATGGGGAGGGGGAGTACTTAGTGACAGCATATTTGCTGTTGGCAGGTTTAAAGCCTTCGTTACCGGGGGTTCCCGCAAGCCATGCGAGGAACCCGGTAGCGTCTGTATTGACGTTCTTGAGTTAAGTAGTCCCCCAGGGATCTGACAAGGACGTTCTCATGATTAATCAATTTGCCGTAGAATTTTAGAGCCCGGTGTCTAATCGCATGCTCCACGTAAGGGAGGGCCGAGGTCTCATGTAGTAGCCTGACTGGAAAGCGACGACGGACAGAATAGATGGACCGAAGTCCCCTATTCTGAATCCGCTGTAGCCAGAGAAGCCAGGAACCTGCTGCCATGCCCCACACCTCATAGGCGTAGAGCATCAGAGGTAAGATAAGGGCTTTATAAAGGCGTAACTTTAAGTGAACCGGCATAGTGGAAGCTAGAACTGGGTATAAGGCAGCTACTGCCGCCTTAGCCCTGTTCATTGTTCCACGCACATGTTCTCGAAAGGTTAGGCCCTTATCCAGAGTAACAGCCAAGTAGCATATGGAATTCCCCCACTCTATCCTTTGGCCCTGATAGGTGAAATTTGGTCTATCTGCAGCGGGGATTCGTCTCTTGGTGAACAGGACAGCTTGGCTTTTGCCCGGATTCTTGGACATCTGCCACTGCCTGCACCTGAGTTCGAGACGGAGGTGTCGTATGGGGTTGAAGACTCTGAGGATGTGTCTGTTGGTAGTGTACAGCGGGACGTCGTCAGCAAACTGGACCATATTGATGCCCTGCACCGCTGGAAAGTCTGCCATGTACAGACTAAACAGTGTGGGAGATAGTACAGAACTTCGGGGACTCCACCTCATATGGGTTTTTGTGTTGATGTTTTCCCCACTACTACTATTACTGTAAAGGAGCGTTGGTATAGGAAACTGTGTAGAATGTGGATGATTTGTCTGTGTAGACCACAGATTAACCAGATTCTCAACTCAATGGTGAGGACAAGGTGTCGAATAGGGCGCTTTTTCATTGATCTTTCGGAGTAGCACTAATTGGAACTAACGATTGAGTCGGTAATGCAGTGAATTTCTATTGCGACTGAGCGCATGTTACGGTACCACCGCTCCCCGCCCACCTGTGCGCCATGCAATACATATTATACATTTATATAATTTAAGTTGGGTGTTTTGTCATAAATATGGTAGCTGACATTTCGATATGTAGAAATCATTCACCAATAATGTGGTATACACAAGTTTTATGTAACCATTTGTGCTTCCAAGGCCAGCGCTTAAGCGAGTTACCCAGATTGACAAAAAATTCCCGAAGATACACAGTACAAATGGAGAATTTTCTGTTTATGAAATGCTTTAAGTTATTTTGCACTGAAAAAAGCATTATGTCCTAATTTATTTATTTGGTATAACAGCAGGAAATAGTGTTTGAGCACAACACTAATACACATTGATACGGTAATTTGTATCACAAATTACTTAAATGTAATTAATGATTGTAATATGAATATGTATTTTTATGTGACATTGATTTCAGAGGTTTATTAATTGTAATTATTATTGGTAAATAATAATATACAGCTTTACTGAAACTGTCAATAATAACGCAATAATGCAGCGATGGGGTGAGTTGTTTATCATTACCGGGAACCAGGAAGTTACGTAATGTTTCGCGCCTTTTCGGTAGAAGCTTCTAGAACATTTCCTAAAGCAATATGTATTAGTGGTTTTCATTGGATATTAAAATAGACGCTAATGTTGGCGCGTTTTATTAGCCAATAGCAATTCATTTATAATCTTTAGGCGTATCTTGATGCAGGCCTATAAATAGTGTAGGTTCGAGGTAGCTTGTCCCCAGTTCAACGCAATTCTCAATACTCTACACGTCGGTCTCTCAGTTCATCGTCAGTCAGTCCTTCATTTCGTCAAGTTACGCGCAGCAGAATTACGAGAATTATTATAAAGTATTATACAGTTAAAAAAAATACACAAAGTTGAAGTACTCGAGTTAAAAGTGATAAGTAAGAAGTTATTACAAACAGTTTCAGTTTGGCGAGTATCCAGATTAATATGTAAAAAGTGTTAGTGAACGTGTTCGACAATAAAAGTTATAAAACCAATTTCTTCATTAGTATCATTTCTGGATAAAAGATTCCTTTCCGATTCACACCCTTACATAGAGATACATGTCCTACCAAGATAAGATGATAGCTAGCCGGAGGACAATATACAAAACTTTAAATTCTTTCGGAAACTAATTGATACAAATTGCTACGCCAGAGGGAGCTACGAACCAAACGAATGACGTCACAAGATGGCAACACATGAAGTCACACAACCTTAATACCGCATCAAATTGGCTTCCAAACGTGGTGCTATAATAATGTTAAACACATTGTAACATAAAAACCGTTACAAATTGGCACCCAGGACGTGGGGCGAAGTGACCAGGAAAGGAACACGATGACTAGGAATGAAGCAGAGTAACCAGGAATGCAGCGGTGAAATGATCTACAAGACGCAGATTCCAGAAACAACAGGCAGGACAGATTACATGGATAATTGGACATCGTGGAAATTCAAGCTACAGGACGATAAAACTACGCAGATTCATCGAAGCGACATACAAACCTAGGAGAAAGGGGCAGAAAAACTGGACATCAAAGTAACAGCAACGGACAGCATCAGTAAGGTTAGAGTATCTTAATTTAAAAAAAAAAAAAAGGTAAATAGATGTTACTGAGGAGTGGTAGGATAAAAAAACAATGGCTGCTAGTAATACAGAAGAAATAATTATGGAGGGAGATAGTGTAACAGTTAGCTGTGATTCAATACAGGTTACAGAAAGAAGCCCAGACTTTTTAGGATTTGAAGATGAAAATGTTAGTGCAGAAAGTGAGAATAGAATAGCAGGAAATTTTAATTTTGATGTTAGTATGATGATGGAAATGCTGAGAAATATGAATGAGAATATGGAAAGGAATAATGAGAAATTAAGGGAAGATCTTAGTAAGAAAATAGATCAAAACAGGGAAGATAGTAGTAAGAATATTGAGAAATTAGAACAAAAATTAACTCAGAGTAATGAGAAATTAAGGGAAGATATGCAAAAGAATAATAGGGAATTAAGAGAAGATATTGATAGGAGTTTAGAACAAAAACTAGATCAGAATAAGAGAGAATTGAGGGAAGATATTGGTAAAAGCTTAGAACAAAACAGGGAAGAAATTGAGAAGAAATTCATGGAGCTAGATAGTAGTATGATTAGAATGAAAAATGAAAATCAAGAAATGATAGCACATGAAATAGGTGAAGTTTCAAAGAAAATGTTAGACATGAGCAGGGAAATATCTAACCAAAAAAATGAGGTTAATAATAAAATAGAGCATGTTAATGTAAAATGTACAGAGCTAGGTAGCCGAATGAGTAGCATTTCAAGTGAGTTAAAAGAGATGATGGAGGCTACAAATGCAGATTTAATACAGGTGCAAGTTAATTTCAGAGGGGAAATATCTGAAATTCAGAAGGAGTCAGAAACACAGAGAAATAAATTGTCTGAAGAAGTTAAAGTTTTGTCTAAAGATTTGAATCAAAAGCTAACTTCTGAAATTAACAAACACCAAGCTGTTCAAAATGAGAATAATAAAAAATTGGAACAGACAATAGAAAATCTGCAAGGTACTGTAAATAGGTTAGAATTAAATTCAAGGGCAAATATATGTGATGTGAATGTATCAGATGTACAACATAATGATAGAGGTAGTTCCTCAGGTATGACAAATAATGTGAGTGATGCGGCAGCTTCATCTATAGCTAATGCTGAAACTCAGAGTGCAGAAGTAACACTAGAGAATTTAAATATGGGAGTAGGGAATTTGCAAAATTACAGTCATATCTTAAGTGATTTTCCACTTCCAAAATTTAATGAAAACTCCAGTCCAGTACAGTTCATTGCAGAATTATCAGAGTATTTTCAAATTAAAAAGATACCTGAAGCATTGAAAATGATAGTTGTCAAAAGATGCTTGGACCAGAAAACCTTAGATTGGTTACAAATGGTATCAGGGAGTGAAATTTCATATGAATCCTTTAAGAGATTATTCATGAACAGATTTTGGAATGTTACGGTACAGCAAAGAATTCGAGCAATGCTTAGTCATGGTCAATTTAATCCACGAGAGGGAATATCAATGACTGATTACTTACTAAAACATGCAAGTCAGGTTAGAAACTTGTCACCTCCAATCAGTGAGGAAGATTTTGTGAGTTTGCTCGCAAGGCATTATCCTATAAGGATACGAAATTACTTATTAATTGCAAAACCACGGAACATCTATGAGATGACTGAATTAATAACAGCTTTGGAACAACAGGAAGAAGATATGTCTCGGGAGTGGGAGCATAGATTTTTAGATGTGCGAGATAGAAGAAATTACCAAGGTAGTTATCAGCAAATTAGAGGACAAGACAGACATCATGAAATTAATACCAGACAACGGTATCAATCATACGTTCCACAATTTGAAAGATCAAGGATAGATAGGAGACCAGGTCGACAGGAACAAATAAATTATGTCAGGACAGAAAGGTTGCCTGAAAGAGGGCAAAATTATGGAAGGAGGTACATTAGACAAAGAGGAAATTTCACTCACTGGAGGGAAAATAATAACCGGGAAAGATCTGAGGAACGGCAAGAAAATTACGTGCCAAGGGGACATAATGTCAGAAATCGAGGATTTCGAACTCGAGGAAGGGGAACTCAAAACAATGGTAGCGACACTGAGATAGATTTAGCGCCTGTTAGGAATGGCAGTCCCGTACGTGAACATGGAAATAACCAGGAAAACTGTTAACAGACTCCTGTGCAGTAGGTTCTCAGGACGTCTTTAATAATTCAGTATCCATTACCAATACAAATCATACGCCTACACATACGCCCTGTAATAAGATTACAGCAACAAAAGATAAGGGAGAAAATTTTGAATCACCTCATGTTAGGATGGAAATTGCGAAGAAAGAAATCATTGCAACTATAGATTCTGGTTCATCAGCTTCAATTTGCTCACAGAAATTTTACATAAATTTGATTAATGAAGGTAACAAAATTATGGCTCTTCCCACTAGTAATTTAGTTTGTCGTGTTGCAATTGGAAGAACTACACAGGTCATAAAAACACAAGCTCTACTTAGCATACTTATTGGCGGAGAGAATTTTGAGGTTATGTTTCTAATTGTAAACCATCTGATTTGTGACATAATTATAGGATGTGACTTCCTACACGAATATGAAGCATGTATAGATTTTAAACATGAAGAGTTAAAAATAACAAAAGAAGATAGAGAAATAAGGGTACCATTTATAAAAGAAAAAGTTTCTGTAATCGAGATGGCAAAGGATGAGAAAAATATTTGTGACCAAGAGTTTTTTGTGCAAATAACAGAAACTGATAGAAATAATCAAATAAAGCAGGTAGTCACAGAATATGAAGGGAATACTACGCCATATTTTCAACAGCTAGCAGAAATGTCAGAAGAAGTAGAGGAATTTATAATCCAAACAAAAGACGACCATGTGAGCGAGACAGACAACAGCTGGAAAGAAAAGAGAAATGAGGAAATAATACACAAGTGTGAAGAAGCTTATAATCTTACGATAATGCAAAAACAAATCCTTCATGATGTTTTGATGAACAATAGTTCAGTATTTAGTAATATCCCAGGCAGATGTAATGTATATCAGCATACATTTCAAGTAGAAGACGTACCATCATATAGGCACAAGTATGACAATTTACCTATAAGTCTTCGAGACAAAGCTAGACAATTAATAAATAGCATGTTAGAAAATGGGATTATTGAGCAAAGTAATTCTCAATACATAAATTCAATCTGCTGGAGTATTAAACGAGATGGTAGTTTGAGATTAACTTTAGACGGTAGATATGTCAACAAGTATATGAAACCAGATCATTTTCAAAGTGAGGGAATTGAACAACTAATTACGAAACTTTCAAGAGGGAGATTTCTGACATCCATTGACCTCACTGCATCATATTGGCAAGTGGAATTAGATCCACAAGTGCGTGATTACACTTCATTTCAGTACTCAGGGATCCAGTATCGTTTTTGTGTAAATCCTTTTGGTTTAAAAAACTCAGGAAGTGGATTTTTGAGAGCCATTCACAGTATCTTTGGAAATTCTGCAGATGATTTTTTAATAAAGTATATTGACGACTTCTTAATCATTAGTCAAACATTTGAAGAACACATGAATAATGTCCATTATGTGCTAAATAAACTACAACAACATGGTATGACTGTGAACATACTAAAATCAAAATTTTGTGTCAAGGAAATAAATTTTCTGGGTTATGTAGTGGATGAACGAGGTATAAGACCTGATCAGAAAAGAATAGAAGCAATAATGAAAATTCCACCACCAAGGAACGTAAAACAAATTAGACGTCTCTTAGGGGTATTGAACTTTCAGAGTAAGTTCGTACCAAGATATTCGGCTGAAATAGAACCACTGCGGCAGCTTCTCCGAAAGAACAATAAGTGGAAATGGACAGAGGATCATCAAAAATGTTTTGAGAGAGTAAAGGAACTCTTTGCTAAGTCCATATTACTCGAGAGGCCTAGAGAAGATTTGGAATATGAGATTTATGTCGACGCATCAATGCAAGGATATGCCGGAATTTTAGGACAGCGAGACATCAACAATGACTTTCACGTCATTAGTACAGCTTCTAGAGGACTTACAAATATTGAGCGGAATTCTTCAGTGACTCAGTTAGAAATTGGAGCACTATATTTCTCATTAATTCGTTTTAAAACCTATATTTATCAGCAAAAGGTGAAAGTATATTCAGACCACATCAGCTTAACTTTCATACAACGGTGTAGATTATGTAGTGGAAAACTTGCTAGATACATTCATGCAATATCTGCATTCGATATTGAGATTATCCACATTCCTGGCAAAAATAATACCTTCAGTGATTTGCTATCAAGGTTGAACTACAACCCACAAATTCCCGAAAATATTGAAAGGCCTAGAAATGAAGTCAAAATATTGACAATTGAAATTCCTTTAAGCAAAGAAATGATTAGAAAATTGAAAAATATGGGGGAAATTCAAAATGAGGATGCAAAATTATTTGAACTTAAAGAAAATGCACCATTAATTGAGGAGGCAAAGAAAGAAATTATAGCAATTCGAGATGGGACATTATACAAGAAGCATGGAAAAGAAATGCCTAGTTGGAAGGTAATGGTTCCGAAAAACATGGAAAAGGAACTAATTAAGAATTTTCATGAAGGGTTAGCACACTCAGGGACGGACCGAACAACTTCTATGATTTTAGAGAATTTATACATATCCAAATTGCGTCAGAAAGTTCGGAAATTTATATCGTGCTGCAACCTGTGTCAGAAGGCAAAGCAAATAAATGCAGCATATGCATTTGAAACTAATTCGGTTATAAGGGATAAGCCGAGATGTGTAATTAGTATTGATATTCATGGTCCAATGCCTCCAAGTCAATTTGGAAATAAATATATATTTGTCTGTTATGATATATTCAGCAAATATGTAAGAATTTACCCTTTGAGAAAACCTACAGGTTTAGCATGTTTGAATAGACTACTTAAGTCATATGTGATAGAAGAAGGACCTATTCAATCTGTATTGAGCGATAATGCTTCGTACTTCACAGGAAAAAAATTTATGGATGGACTGAAAGAAAATGGCATTAAACAATATTTTTCGTCAAGATACAGACCGAACTCCAACCCAGTAGAGAGGGAAATTAAGGAAATTTCAAATTATTTAAGGGTGTTATGTCATCGAAAGCACACCCAATGGTATGGATACGTGAACTTCGTTCAGAATCTACTAAATGAAACCGTAAACAATGTAACAGGATACAAACCATGTGAACTTAAGTTAGGAAAGAAGATCAATACAATGTGTAAAAAAATTCCAGAAGCCATTCTAGATGCGCATTCGATACCACCAACAGAAGAAGAGATGTTCCGAAAAGCATTCGAGAGGATGAAGAAAAAGGCCATAAAAAGAAAAATTAAACATGAAGAAAAGAAGAGAAAGGAATGGAGGATCAAAATAGGAGATTTAGTTTTGGTTAAAACCAAGAAATTGTCGGATAAAGCAAATAAACTTTATTGGCGAATGTTTCTCAAATACCATGGACCATATGAAGTTGTTGAAGTATATGGAACTAATACATATGAGTTATGTAATCCAACAACTCGAAAAAGCATAGGAAAGTTCCATATTGAGATGCTTAAACCATACAACCATGAAGATCATGGTGAAATAAAAGACAAAGATGATAAATAGTAAATGCTGGATAGTTAAAGGCGAAATGCAGAGCAATGTATTGGAACGTAAGAGGGTTAAATAAATATGTACGTCATGTGAAAGGAGAAATAAATTGTGGTCATGACTAAATGTTTGAGAGGAAAATAACATTTTATTAGTAACTGAACATGTGAAATAAAGCATGATGTTATATTAAAGTAAGGTACATAAATACCATTCCAAGAGTATTGTTAAAATAAGTACAAAATAACAAAAATGAGTAAAGATAATTAAAAACAAATACTTATGTAGTAAATAGAACATGTGACACAGTGCCTAGATTTAAGAGATGTAAATATATATAGAGGGTGAATATTTTGGTATATATGTATAATAATTACAAAAATCTTAAATGTATGAATTTTTGTCAACAACTTAAGAAAGTAAACAATTTGGAAGCAGTGATTAAATAATTTAGGGTAAAGTATTTGCTATAAAAAAAAATTTGTAATGTCAGATTAATATCTAAATTAATTAAACCAGAGCCAGTAAGTAGTGGCGAGATAAAACATATGTTGTGTGTTAAATGCGTGTGAAGTGTTTAGTGAAAGTGATAGCGTGTGTTCCAAGATTTAGGAGACTAAAAACACAATTTTAAAATTTCCAAACAAGTTATAAATATTTATAATTATGTTTCTAGTGGGGCATATGATACGGTAATTTGTATCACAAATTACTTAAATGTAATTAATGATTGTAATATGAATATGTATTTTTATGTGACATTGATTTCAGAGGTTTATTAATTGTAATTATTATTGGTAAATAATAATATACAGCTTTACTGAAACTGTCAATAATAACGCAATAATGCAGCGATGGGGTGAGTTGTTTATCATTACCGGGAACCAGGAAGTTACGTAATGTTTCGCGCCTTTTCGGTAGAAGCTTCTAGAACATTTCCTAAAGCAATATGTATTAGTGGTTTTCATTGGATATTAAAATAGACGCTAATGTTGGCGCGTTTTATTAGCCAATAGCAATTCATTTATAATCTTTAGGCGTATCTTGATGCAGGCCTATAAATAGTGTAGGTTCGAGGTAGCTTGTCCCCAGTTCAACGGAATTCTCAATACTCTACTCAGTTCATCGTCAGTCAGTCCTTCATATCGTCAAGTTACGCGCAGCAGAATTACGAGAATTATTATAAAGTATTATACAGTTAAAAAAAATACACAAAGTTGAAGTACTCGAGTTAAAAGTGATAAGTAAGAAGTTATTACAAACAGTTTCAGTTTGGCGAGTATCCAGATTAATATGTAAAAAGTGTTAGTGAACGTGTTCGACAATAAAAGTTATAAAACCAATTTCTTCATCAGTATCATTTCTGGATAAAAGATTCCTTTCCGATTCACACCCTTACATAGAGATACATGTCCTACCAAGATAAGATGATAGCTAGCCGGAGGACAATATACAAAACTTTAAATTCTTTCGGAAACTAATTGATACAAATTGCTACGCCAGAGGGAGCTACGAACCAAACGAATGACGTCACAAGATGGCAACACATGAAGTCACACAACCTTAATACCGCATCAAATTGGCTTCCAAACGTGGTGCTATAATAATGTTTAACACATTGTAACATAAAAACCGTTACAACATCCAAAATCAAACTATGGATCCCAAAGTATTATCATTACATCACATTCAAAATTGAAATAGGGGCTAATATTATCTTATAGTGTGCCCGTAGAAAATGCTTATAAAATCAAAAGGAAAGCGAATAAATTACCTTAAGAGTGAGCTTAGAACACGATGTGGTCTCGTCTATAGCTGGTGCCCACCTGCCCGCCCGTTTAAGGTATTTTAGTTATATAGGAAAATCGCGTCAGGAAGTAAACAAACGTAGCCATTTTGCAAAAACTTACATGCAAATTGGGTACTGCCAACGTAAATAAAAATGTGAAATCGGCTAAAAATGCGATGCGCCGTTGTTACCGCTATTTGTTGTTGTTGTTGTTGTTGTTGTTGTTGTTCTGCGATTTTGTTGAAACGCAACGCGTGCAAATTAACAGTGCGTATTTAATATAAAGCAAAATGGTTTGCACGGGTTGTGAGAATACTGTCTTTAGCATTCTAACTCAACACGTGCTATGCTTATATAAAAAAAACTAACCTAAACCTAACTTTTCGTGAATTGAGAAACGTAAGCTTATATAAAAAAACTAACCTAAATCTAACCTTTCGTGAATTCAGAAACGTAAGCTTATACAAAAAAAAACTAACCTAAACCTAACCTTCCGTGAATCCATAAATGTAAGCTTATATAAAAAAAAAACTAACCTAAACCTAACCTTTCATGAATTCAGAAACGTAAGCTTATATAAAAAAAAACCAACCTTTAGTGAATTCAAACGTAAGCTTATATAAAAAAAACTAACCTAAACCTAACCTTCCGTGAATCCATTAACGTAAGCTGATATAAAAAATCTGATGTGTTACACTCACATGACTTTCTCTACTCTTGTACAAACTATTTTTACAAACGCTTATTCTCCATATGCTTCATGTTAATCGAGATATCGAGATGTTAATCTTATTGCTAATTTTCTTGTAGATGCAAGGGAAATTGGTAGGCTTTAAGCGATAGTCAAATATTTTAACGCTGGTTGCTATGTGGCGCATTCCATTCTCTTTGCATGTCCAGGACATAAAAAAAATCTGATGTGTTACACTCACATGACTTTCTCTACTCTTGTACAATCTAATTTTACAAACGCTTATTCTCCATATGGTTCATGTTAATCGAGATATCGAGATGTCAATCTTATTGGTAATTTTCTTGTAGATGCAAGGGAAATATGGTAGCTTTTAAGCGATAGTCAAATATTTTAACGCTGGTTGCTATGTGGCGCATTCCATTCTCTTTGCATGTCCAGGACATAAAAAAATCTGATGTGTTACACTCACATGACTTTCTCTACTCTTGTACAATCTAATTTTACAAACGCTTATTCTCCATATGGTTCATGTTAATCGAGATATCGAGATGTCAATCTTATTGGTAATTTTCTTGTAGATGCAAGGGAAATATGGTAGCTTTTAAGCGATAGTCAAATATTTTAACGCTGGTTGCTATGTGGCGCATTCCATTCTCTTTGCATGTCCAGGACATAAAAAAAATGAATAACGAATGTGAGAAAAAGTATAAGTATTGGAAAATTTAAGGGAATAACAAGCAATATCTCGAAAACGGTTCACTCAACAAAAGAAATGTATATGACATAAGTTGTGTATTTTAACGCGATCTACATTTTTTGTGTAGTAAAATTTTGTCTATCTCTTATGGTTTACCAGTTATGCAAAAGTCGTTCACAATGAAGAATACTTTTGGAGACATTCCCAGAATATTCGAGATATACATTTCATTTCTCATGACATTATCTTAAACATATGATATTTTCATCAAAATCGTTAGAGCCATTTTTGAGAAAATTAAAATTTTCGAAAAATCTTCCATGTAAAGGGTAGTCTGGGGTGGGGGGATTTTCTTGAAAACCTTCGTGTCGCATCTCTGGAAGATACTGAACCTAAATACCAAGTTTGGTGCTTATCCGACTGTTCGTTTTTGAGTTATGCTGTTCACAGACACACACACAGACACACACACACACAGACACACACACGGACATGTTTCCAAAAATGCTTTTTTTGGATTCAGGAGGTCTCAAAACATGTATTTCCGGTGAAATCTCGGTATCGAATTTTTGGGTGGAATGCAATACTTCCCCTACTTACTATACGTAGTAGAGAAAGTAAAAAATGAATAACGAATGTGAGAAAAAGTATAAGTATTGTAAAATTTAAGGAAATAACAAGCAATATCTCGAAAACGGTTCACTCAACAAAAGAAATGTATATGACATAACTTGTGTATTTTAACGCGATCTACATTTTTTGTGTAGTAAAATTTTGTCTATCTCTTATGGTTTACCAGTTATGCAAAAGTCGTTCACAACCAAGAATACTTTTGGAGACATTCCCAGAAAATTCGAGATATACATTTCATTTCTCATGACATTATCTTAAACATATGATATTTTCATCAAAATCGTTAGAGCCATTTTTGAGAAAATTAAAATTTTCGAAAAATCTTCCATGTAAAGGGTAGTCTGGGGTGGGGGGATTTTCTTGAAAACCTTCGTGTCGCATCTCTGGAAGATACTGAACCTAAATACCAAGTTTGGTGCTTATCCGACTGTTCGTTTTTGAGTTATGCTGTTCACAGACACACACACACACAGACACACACACACACAGACACACACACGGACATGTTTCCAAAAATGCTTTTTTTGGATTCAGGAGGTCTCAAAACATGTATTTCCGGTGAAATCTCGGTATCGAATTTTTGGGTGGAATGCAATACTTCCCCTACTTACTATACGTAGTAGAGAAAGTAAAAAAACTAAACCTAACCTTACCTAACCTCCCGTGAATCAGAAACGTAAATTTAGGAACGCACGCTCGCTTCGCTCGCGTGCTTTGATGTAAACAGTGGTAAAAAATTAAAACAAGGATATATATAAAGGTAATTCAGAAGCCTATGGTTATATAAAAAACTAACCTAAACGTAACCTTTCGTGAATTCAGAAACGTAAGTTTATATAAAAAAAACTAGGGCGTACTTCCGTGTACGGACCCCAGCGCAGGGAAAAAATTTTTGTCACAAAATATACACTATACCCATGTAAGTATGTAACCAAAATTCCAGCTCCCCAAAGTGGCTCAAAGAGTCAAAAAAAATTCATAAAGTTAAAAAAAAACACAAAAATCTCCGAACATCTAGAAGCAAAATACATATCCCAACTGCAATTTCTCTACCTTCCACCTCCTTCTGTACTCCTCTACACCATTCTTCGTCTTCCTGTATGTCAACCTCTACCTCCCCGCCCGCCATCGTCCACGCACCGCTCCCATTTATTCACCAATTCCGTAGCGTTGTTTATATAGATTCCTTGTCGAATGCTTTTTATGTCCTTATATTTTCACTGGCGGAGATTCGATCCCATGACGTTCCATAGTCTTCGGCATATCAGCCATTCGTTTTATCCACTGAGCTATGTTGAGTATACCAACAAACTTCCGACACTACTTACATAGCTCTTCCACTGAATATCACCACGTGCTTTATGGCATCAGTATAACGTCATCAAAACATAAACTCGCTCTTCACATTGCACCACGCGGTCTGTTGCATCACTCCGATACCTAGACACTAGCGCTACCTCATGCCCACTGCTAGCAATCTACTTTACACCGATTGTCATTTCATGTACCGCAAGGGACCCAACACAAACATGGACACCATCGACGCTACTATACCTGCCTTACCAGGACAGACGTCACTGATCAGCCTGACTATGACCGTATTAAAAGACCGACAGACAACTATACAATACGCCAAACAGAATGGACTTATTAAAACAAAAAAGTACTGCCCATCCTGCAAGCAGCCGATGCAATTGAAGCCCACTACAAAGGTGAGTAATAATTTGTACCAGATTATATTTTACGTATGTGTGCTAGGCGAGTCAAAGTTTACTGGCTCTTATTTTAAATACGAACACGTGATTGCTAATTCAGTGACCAATTGGTAAAACTTTGCCAAAATGATCAAAGCCTACACAGGAGGATTTGAAATTTATTATTTTCAATTCTCTAACAACGTTTTCGTGTAAATATATTTATTATGAGAGTAAAAATAAAAGTTCCTGTGTAATTCGTCCTCAACGGAGCACGTGGTTGCGCATTTGACGCTTTTTCTTTTAATCCTCACATGTTTTCCACAATTCTTAGAACGAAGTTTATAAACTTTGCTTAACATAATTTAACGATTTTGTAAATAATATATTTTAAATCAAAATATACACTTATTAATATAACTAGGTATAACCAGCATTTCAGGCCAGACTTTATAAATAAATATACCTGTACGTCTTTATCGATACCGATCAACTAAACATTTTTTAACATTTAAACTCCTCCTTAGGATACAACTTTTAAGTTATCACAATAAAACGTCGTTAACAGTTTCCGCAACACGCTAATGAAAACTTGCAATAAAATTAGCTATAGTAAACAAATCCAAACACTCATTAAAATACTTTCAGTAGTGAAATATCCACACATCGGACCCTTAAACAGAAACACCGTTAATGCTTTCTGTTTTATTCTCAGGACATCAATGTAGGTGTGGCTTTTCAATGCCGAAAATCCAGGTGCAAGAAGACTTTCAGCTGCAGGACGGGGACGTGGACAGAAAAAGCTAACATCCCACTAGAGAAGATTATTGCACTGACGTATTGTTTTGCAGAACAACATACCATGACATACACTATAAAGGAGACGTCCTACTTCGGAGGAAAGACTTCGACCGAGACTGTAGCCGACTGGTTCTCATACTGTAGGGAAGTATGTATCCATTATATGGACACACTTCACTACAGTAGCGACTACCAGATCGGTGGACCTGGACTGACGGTGGAAATTGACGAATCTCTAGTGGGTAAAAGGAAATATAACAGAGGACGTCTAACTGAGGGGAAATGGGTAAATATTCTTGATGCACTAATGTAGAATTATTTTTAAATCCTCTTTTTTTAACACAGCTAACGCTTTCCTTCCGATTCATAATAACTTACAGATACTTGGAGGTTACTGTCGGGAAACATCAGAGGTGTTCCTCGAGCTCTGCCCAAACAACCGGCGATCCAAGGCAGAGCTCATACCCATAATAGAACAGAGGGTGAAGCAGGGCTCCCTCATCATCACCGATGAGTGGAAAGCGTATAAATGCCTTCCACCTTCGGTGTACACACACCAGACAGTAAACCACTCAAAAAACTTCGTCGGTAAGCAAATCAATTCAACTATACTTCTACTGTGCATTCTGACAACCACTCTAATTATTGTGCAAAAACCTTACTGCCGATAAGTGTCAATACTTTCTATTAACAACTCCCAACTGCATACTGATACTTCACATCTACTCTTTATTTCACACATATACCCGTGTCCTAATCAAATGCCCATTATTTCCAATCAATTCATATACACACAATAACTCTAACCTGACCTCGCGCAAATATCGAAACCACAGGACCCTGTCGTTCGCTGCGGCTCGCTACGGCCTGACGGCCTACGCTCGCCTCATACTCGTTTTAAACCACATACGCTCATACCCATTATGTCGATCTAATTTATTTACACACACTAACCCTAACCTAACCTCGCCCAAACCTCGAAACCACAGGACCCTGTCGTTCGCTGCGGCTCGCTACGGCCTGACGGCCTACGCTCGCCTCATACTCGTTTTAAACCACATACGCTCATACCCATTATTTCGATCTAATTTATTTACACACACACTAACCCTAACCTAACCTCGCCCAAACCTCGAAACCACAGGACCCTGTCGTTCGCTGCGGCTCGCTACGGCCTGACGGCCTACGCTCGCCTCATACTCGTTTTAAACCACATACGCTCATACCCATTATTTCGATCTAATTTATTTACACACACACTAACCCTAACCTAACCTCGCCCAAACCTCGAAACCACAGGACCCTGTCGTTCGCTGCGGCTCGCTACGGCCTGACGGCCTACGCTCGCCTCATACTCGTCTTAAATCAAATAAGTAGCAAAGTTGTCACTTATCGGCCGTTATACTGCTAACACTAAATGAGTTATTGCTACGGTAATCCCTCATGAAAATTTCTAAAAATTGCACCGCATCTAGTTATTTTTCTAATCTTTTCAACGTAATTATACACTTCAGATCCTGAAACTGGTGCACATACTCAAAGTGTCGAGGGCCTATGGTCGCATCTTAAAAAATCGCTACGCCGCCGATACAGAGGAACTAAACATTTAGCAGACCATCTGTGCGAGTTCCTCTGGCGCCGGCATTTAAGGAGACGACAAGCAGCCGACGCCTACGCTGCGCTGCTGGAAGATATCCAGCAGCTCTACCCTGTACGCAGGGCACAGCTGGCCGGCGAGCCCACAACGGCAGCAGGAACAACAACAACAACAGCTACCATGGAGCCACAACCCTCGACATCAGGCCATACAACAGCATAAATGTAAGTACACATAAAATACATTACAAGATCAACAAACAATGAATAAATCTTCCAGAATATCAACTCTGAGCACCTATACTCGTGTATCATCGTATATAAAATACAAACACCGAGTGGTCAACATGGAGGTTAGAACCTTCTCGGATTCTTACATAACCACTCCTGTAGCAAACGTAACTAAAATCAACAATTAATGTGTCGCGCTAATGCAATAATGGTGACCTTTTTGACTATGGCGAATACGCCAATGTGTCGCGCTAATGCAATAATGGTGACCTTTTTGACTATGGCGAATACGCCAAACACACTTTTATTGCGTTTTAAGGCCGTTTAACCTATTTTTTGTGGGGTCCTCCCGTGAATCAGAAACGTAAGTTTAGGAACGCACGCTCGCTTCGCTCGCGTGCTTTGATGTAAACAGTGGTAACAAATTAAAACAAGGATATATATAAAAGTAATTCAGAAACCTATGGTTATATAAAAAAAAACTAACCTAAACCTAACCTTTCGTGAATTCAGAAACGTAAGCTTAAACCTAACCTTTCGTGAATTCAGAAACGTAAGCTTATATAAAAAACTAACCTAAACCTAACCTTTCCTGAATTCAGAAACGTAAGCTTATATAAAAAAACTAACCTAAACCTAACCTTTCGTGAATTCAGAAACGTAAGCTTATATAAAAAAACTAACCTAAACCTAACCTTTCGAAAGCTTACATAAATAAAAAATCTAACGTAAGCGTAACCTTCCGTTAATTCATAAAGCACAGGTTGTCTAAGATCCCTGGACTACACTCTGTGGTCGTTTCCGCATTCGCGGTATTAATTTTCGTTCTGGCGGCATTAATTTGTTATATGTTGGCAGCATAAACATATGACATACGTGACATGTGTTGAGCTAGAGCATGGCATAGTGTGACATCTGTTGGACAATATAACACATCATATTCATCGCCGTGGGGCACACTGTAAGATGATATTGTCCTACGATATTACTGTGCAATCCACAAAAACAAACTTTTCAAAATACAGTCCCTAATTCGAACACATTTCAACACTAAATAGCACAAACACTCATTTTAACACCTTAACATACTAGGTATAGTTTATATTTAAGGTTAGCTTGTTTTCGCTATATATATTTCAAAATCTTCATTAAAACCAACTAAACTTTCGATTCATAACCTGTCTTCTACCTTACTAGGTTTTCAGGTCATGTTCCAGTTTGAAACATCGGATGCGCGTTATTTGGTACTCAATATTAAATAAGGTATCACTATAAACTCCTACATTTACACAATTGCTCGTTGATACGAAAAATCAGCTTTATTTTTATACTTTCGGCATTACTATTTTATCACCTGACTTGCATCTTCTGACTTCCTTCTCATCAAGGTGAACAACATGTACTCCATTATTTAGAGAACAGGCTACCTGTAAAAGGTATTATTTCACAACTCATTGCCGTAATGTATGAATGTGCAGAATTTAATTATAATTCAGTCATAGGTTTATTGTTTTACTTGGTATTTCTTACTATACTCTGTCTAAATGTGTTATTTTTAAAACAACTTAATATTAAACACAGGGGTATAAAATAATGGTGTTGGCAGTATTGAATGGTAAATGTACGAGCATCACAGTGCTATCAAGCGCCTGCATTTTGGGCACATGCAGCACTCAAAATGTGCCTTTCGAGAGGTCGATGCGAGAACATCGATGATATACCGGAAATTCCAACCCCAATTGACACACTAATCAGTGACTGCCAAGTAGACATGGGGCGATTCATGAACGAATCGTTCATATGAACGATTACAAGGAAAGAATCGCATGAATCGTGGCAGTCTTAGCATGAATCGTCGTTCAAAATGAATCGTAAGAATCGGGCCTGAATCGTCGTTCAAAATGAATCGTAAGAATCGTGTATAAATCGTAAGAATCGTGCATGAATCGTCGTTCAGAAAGAATCGCAAGAGTCGTGATCAGGACATTCTCGATTTTTCTCGCTTGCGCTTTGGCTGCCAAGCCGAGCCCGGACGAATGTTGCCGAGTGAGTACGATGATGAGTAAGGAAATTACCAAGCGGCAAGCATTGTGATGCTGTAACATGGTATACGAAAACAGCATAAAAAACACCACCGCATAAAAAAAAAGTATTGCCAGGTTCTGTCGATTCGTAGTACACCGGAATGATCAAAGTATTGAGTGAATTGCACAGGTCTAAAAAATCGCAAGAATTCATGATATGAATTGGTAGATCAACACGATTCTTTGAGATGCTGATGTCATAACCTAGGAGTACCGAGTTCAGCCGAGAAAGATTAATTCTTAAAAACAAATTGTGTAAATAGCTGTAAAGCGCAGTAAAATGAATCTTAAGCATTGCCAATGGATGAACATAGGCTGCAGCACGTGGTATAAACAATTGAAGTAATTTTCAGTACTTTACTGGGAGATTTGATACACAGTATTTATTGCATGATAACAGTGTAGTAGATATTATAATATATAATACCAAAATATATGCAAAATGTAGGGAAAATAGAGAATTTTAGAAATCTTGGTTTGATTAATATTGTGATTATAAAATATTAAAGTGTTTAAAATTATACAATTGAAAAGCATTAATTTATATACTATAATCTACATTAAAAGTATAGGAACATGCATAGATATAACTAAGCCAATTCTAATGCATTAATAGTACCTCGAATAAGCCGATGTAAAATTTGTATAAAAATTATTATTCTCTGTACGCACGGTCAACGTTATAGAGCTTATTGGCCCGCGCAACTGCGGTAGTGGTGACGAATGACGAGATGATGATAAAGAGCGGACAAAAGTAAACTTCAGAGGGCGGAAACGATTTTTTACGAAGAACTTAAGGATGCACTAGATTAGATCTAATAATAAATGAAACATAAAATTATAGAACTGAATATTTATAAATTATATGATAAAATCGAAGAAAATTAATTTAATTGAAAAGATAATTTGAACTACACTACACGATTGAAGAAAGAATACCACTATTAATTAATAAGTACAAATCGTCAGGAAAAAGAGACATCGGACACCCCAGGAAAAGATGGGAATAAAGAATGCGAAGGCAGGTGGAATGCCTAATCATCGAAATGAAGAAGAATATAATAATGTCTTCATAATTACTTTGCATAATACCTTATGTAATGCAACTTAAGTGGAATCACTCAGGATGGTTTCATTGACAAATTCAGGAAACTCCAAGTGTATTATCCAAAATAGCCCGGAAAGCATTTTTACATACATTGTCTTTTTTACGTGAAAGAAAAAAGATCATAACGCTCATCGTAACAACAAACTCCTGATTGCGCATTTTGTCTGCAAAGTACAAAGTACAAACGGGGGACGGTTCATATAAGAATTGTAAGTGAGAATATGCGGCAGTCAAGCGGACGATTCTTGATTGAATCGTGCAACGGGTTAGACCAGCAGGCAAGCGGACGATTCATGAACGAATCGTGCACTAAGGCAGAAGGGTGCGATTCATGAACGACTCGCGCAGTGGGTTAGACCAGCAGGCAAGCGGACGATTCATGAACGAATTGTGCAATAAGGCAAACAAGGGGACGATTCATGAATCGTGAACGAATCGTATGAATCGATTACTGCATAAAGAATCGCTCGACCCAACCCTATTGCCAGGTGCGCGTAATCACTGAAGATTTATAGCGTTGAATTAGACTCACTTCCGCTCCAAAAAGTACTAATTTCCGGACGTGTCCGAGTAACCCCGCTTAGACGAAGAACAGCGCCCCTCCTTCAAACTTATAGTTGAAAATGGAGCTTCCATGGACAATGCACACCGAATTGTTTTAACAATAACTTACAAAATAACTACTATTTTATTTATCCAGGACGATTACTGATTTAAAACTAAAAAATTTAAATCCCAAATGTATAATTTTATTCGTAATGCTTATCACATACTGTGTTACTGCCTCTTTTTCCAGTTATGACACGACTAAAGGTATGTGCTGTCATCTGCTGTTGAAATAGTTCACCGCTCAGCATGCAGATAACAGTGTATGTACAGTTTTAATTTCTATCCGATTACTCGGGCCACTGTCACTACATGGTAGCAACGTTAACTTGGAGCACCGCTGCCATCTAGGGAGAAGTTTTTTCGATGTTTCTATTCAATCCTATAATGTTATTTAATTTTATTAACCATAGGCGTGATGGCTGTATTGGAGAAGTGGAAACAGTCTATACTGTTGAAATTACGATGCTACTAAATTAATGGATATTGGTATCACTGATACTTACTATACATCCGTTGAAATCTGGGAAAGACAGACATCTGTTGACAGGAACCTGAGGTAAAATTGATGTGCAGCGCTCAAAATGTTTGGTTCGGGGTCGGCCGATGTGGGAACATCGATGCTGCACCGGAAGTTACTATCCCACTTGACATAAACTGGTGTAGACCAAACTGGATCATTTTGTAGAGGAGCCCCTCGTGCCAGGTCGTTGAGAATGCCTTCTCCACGTCCAGAGATACCGCAGGTGAAGGCCCTGTCCTGGAAACCCAGCTGCTGGGCGGTCGAGTGCCCAAGACGAAAACCAAACTGATGGGTTAGGATGGATGATGTAAGAGTATTGGCTTTGACTGTATACTAAAATGCAGAGGAAAGATCGCTCTAGAAGTAATATCTGCCAAAAATATTGAGGCTAGACGATCTTTGTCCTTATTCTTTCAATTATGGAGAATCACATGGTAATTGCATCCAATTAATTTTATTTATTCATTAATTAAAAAGTAAAAAAGCTGTATATTATAAATAATATTAAACAGGTTTATTTAAGCACAATATGAAGCCAAAATAACCAAATGCGCACAATTAACTATCTGAAACTCAGTTTATTTGAACATTGAAATTTATTTGGAGGACTTGCCCAGATAACGGTTTTTCAGCATGTATGCATAGTTTCATATGCATGAGTGAACTATTTTCTCGGAGAAAAATGCATATAAAGTTCTTATCTGTCATGATTTTTAAAAATGCTATGTTTAAATCATATTGCATAATAACATGATCTTGAAAAATGCTTCGAACGGCGTGAGTTCAAACCAGATTGTACGAGAATATTATCTTAACATTCGTGTTGAAAATTATAGCTATAGCTCTTAACTCTGGATGACGTCACGCAGCAGGCGGAACGAAAGGAACAAGCGAAAGGGATGCAGCACGGAATGCGGTTGGACCGACCTTGTTGCACATTCAACAACGCTCAGTTGTGCCTGTGGCTGTGCTGCATTCCATTATGTGCTGGCGTGAAAAGTGATTGCTACATAAGAATGGGGGGTAAAAGTTTAAAGGAGGATATAAAATGGCAAGTAATTGGAATGCATAACTGCGGCAAGATATTACAACGCAATTATGGATAAGTAAAACATGAAAACTGCTACTGTTTTTTGACAAGGAGCGAAGTGGTGGGCTAAGGGTTACATCACCCCGGGGGGATAGAACCATTGTAGTTATATCCAAGCTAGATCGGAAGGTCTCTGCTCCCAAAATTCAGAGAGAGTTACAGAAAGTAATCGGGAGAACAATGTCACCCATGACTTGTTCTCGTAGGCTTCGGGAGCAAGGTCTGGATTCCTATGTTGCACTAATGAAACCTCTCCAGAACGCGATTTCGCGTCGAAATCGAAATATTTAGTGCAGAGGTAAGAACCTTGGGAATAGAAAGATGGGGTACCTAAGGTTTTATTTAATGAGTCCCGATTTCAGCAATATCCCAACCAGAGAGTTCGTATAAGGCGAACAGCTACTGAGAGATTTCTTCCTGCCTCTGCAGTCCAGGGTGATTTGAAACTGTGTTTGAAATGCAAAAATGGCCCAGTAGACTATTAAAACGCTCTGCAATCTATGTTTGAAGCAATAGGTCATTATAGTGTAATACTATAAGGGACATCCAGAAGAGTATTGCACATTACTCTCGGTGCCGGTCCCCTCACTTCTTGACGTAATTTTTATTTATTTATTGACGATCTTTAACTGCTGTGGTCCATTCTATATTGGGCGTGAAAGACCGGAAATTTTGCTCAGAGGCCTTTTACGTGTCGTAGATTTACGACACGGGACCACCGACTTTACTTCCATTCCGAAGGAAGCCATGCTAAGAATTTTACGCCCGAAAAAATCCAGGGACCTCCGCCGGGTTTGAACCCGCGACCTCGGGAACTAGAGGTTGGCATGGTAACCACTACGCCATGAAGGACGACTACGTTACAGACGCTCCTATAACCTCGAGTATCCGAAGAAATCCGAATGGTTACGATGCACAGTTCCTGCTTCCATCGGACCCAAAGCGTTGTCGATATTTTTTGTGTTATTGTTAGCATGGTGATTTGTTTAATGTGTATGCATCAATGTGTTAAATGGGCGACGTTTCCTTAATACGGATTAATGAATTTTTTAAGTGGGGAATTATCTTCATTATGAGTTAAACAAAACAGTTTGCGCGTTCTCGCTCCGGGAAAACATATAAGTACAATAAGAATTTACAGCAACACATTTCTAAAGCACATCCCGAAAAGTTAACTGTCATTGTAGCTCTCCTAAAAAGTGAACATTCGTACGCTTATAAGTGTGAAATTTGCAATAAGAATTTCAATTGTGAGTATAATTTCAAACGGTATCAGCGAAATTATCACGGTGAGAGACTACTTGCAAAAAAAATCACTGAAGTGCAGCTTGTGTGACTGAAAAGGAATGGCGGAAAGTATTTTAAATGAACACTTGGAACTAGCACATGAAATATGTGCCAAATCGGAAGAACTGCAATTCTCATCAATTGATGACTTAAAAAGTTGGAAACAAGAAACTGAGGCGGTAACACGGTCGTGTTATGTGAAAAATCGTGGTTGTCATACTGCTGCTGACAATACTGTAAGGCATCATTATGAGTGTCATCGCTCAGGGAATTTTGTCTCTAAAAGCAAAATTGACAAATATTTAAAACTGCAAGGGAGCAATCAAATCGGTGTCGTATGTCTTGCAAAAATAAGAATAATTTAAGATCAACAAGGAGTATGCAAAGTCAACTTTGTTTCGACTCGTGTCGGCCATCAGCATGATTAGCTCACTTAAGATTGACAGAAAATGAAAGAAACAGTATAGCTGCGGATATTGCTAACAAAATTCCTTTTCAAGCTATACTTCATAACATACGAGACTAAACATCTGCTTGTAATTTGGAAAGGGTACATCTGCTAACCAAACAGGATTTGTACAGCATTGAGCAATGCTGGAGAAACGGAAATAATTGGTAATGCAAGCTTTAATTTTGTAAATAGTCTAAATTAAGCGAACAATTGCACTTCAGTACCTGAGAGTGACTGTTTAACTGAATAAACTGGTAGGCGTACGATTGTTTACTTTTCCGCGTTATTGTTGCATGAGGAAGCAGAGCAGCAGTTATGAATTTTGTGAATACTAAATATCAGTGCCAACGTTAACTCCAGGCTTCGGCTTTAGCCATTGGTGATCTTCGGCTTTTGCCGTTGGAGATCTTCGGCTTTCTGTTCACCTTCGGTGACTGAAGACAGAACGGCGTCTGTTTGTTGGGTAAGTCTCCTCACTTCACCTCAGTCTGAGTCGAATTTCGTTTCTGTGAGGTCACGCCAATCTGTGCTACAACACATCCAAATGGCGGCGCCAATTGAAAATCCCACAAATGTGAAGTGCATGGAATGATTCATTTTTGAACACATAAAATGTTCGGCCGTTAGAAATTTATAGCCAAATAATGCAAGCGCATGGTGATAATGTAATGAACGAGTCTTCAGTGAGGAAATGATGTATAATGTTCAACCAAGGAAGAACAAGTGTGCACGACGAAAACCGATGTGGGAAGCCATCACTCATTACGTATGAGTTGAAAGGAAATGTTGATGAAAGAATTCAGGATATTCACTTGTTTCCGAAACTAAAGTATTTTTGGAGGAAAAGAGTTTCCAACCGATGAAGACCTCAAAGAGGCAGTGATAGTTTTTGGCTGTAGAAGAGTATAAAATCGGCATTGAAAAACTGGTACCACGTTACAATAAATACCTTGACAACAATGGCGATTACATTGAGAAATAGAGTAGTGTACTGTATCTTTGTAAATGAAGTTTTGTGTTGATATATTTCGTTATTATGTAGTTACACCAAATTGTTCTTTACTTTCTGGATGTCCCTCGTATATGATGCTATGTGTGCTTAAAATAAAATCTTTCAAAATTTCAATGGGTGACCTTAACCTTTTGGTAGAACCGGTATTATAATAATAATAATAATAATAATAATAATAATAATAATAATAATGATAATAATAATTTACTGGCTATAGATTTGTTTTACCCTAACTTCAGGCATTGTCTAATACAAAACTTTGTTTTACACATATAGATTTAAAATTCTTCTTTTTTGTTTATAGACACCTTTGGAATATCATAGTTTCCATTTAGCGTCTGATTAACAACCAAAATTATTTTTCCCACAATCTGAGGTAGACAGGATTGCTCTCATCTAACTCAGCAATATATAATTATTATCCACACACATATATGTATATATTTTTTCCTTCCTTTAATTAATCCTTTATTATCAACTAAATCTTATTTCTCTTCAGTCACATAAATTATCTATCTTCGTTTATTTTACCATTTCGTATTTTAAATCTAGGCATAAATTTTCATTTACATATATTTTCCTTTCCATTGTTAACAATGCCTTGCTCATTTTTTTTAAATTGGCTAACAACTTCATTAAATACATTTTTACTTTCCTTAAAAAGTTTCACTTCAACCATCAATAATCACATATCCTCCAAGCGTTATCACTATATATTTGCTTTAGTTAATAGCGCTCACTGAATTTAAAATAAAACTCATTTTATAATCCAGACATTTTTTTCTCCTTGATGCAGACAATCCGTAGTTTTATGATTACAAATTCTATTTTCTTAACTTTAGCACAAACTTATAACATAAATACTTTTAGTTAAGATTTTAAATTTGAATCTTCTTAATATTGAATATTCCATTTTATAAAATAATAAATTTCGATACCCAAATAAGCACTCCTATCTACGCCAGTTTTCAACTGGGACTGATGTTAAATGCATAAAGTCTATGTAATGATTTGTCAATCGATACCTTTTCAGTTGTCTTAAATTCATTACCTTATTTAAGTTTTATGGGTAATGTATTAAAGGAAAACATAACACCTATAATAAATGCCGGTGGGGGTGGATTTGTAATGGGAAATTCAGAGACATTTTCCCCAATGATGGATTTGAGGGGAATTTTTTATGCTCTTAGTTTGCCTAATCCAGGCGATTGTATATTTAATACAGCATTTTTTCAGGAGAGGGAAGTTCAAAACGGGATAGGGTGAAGTATTTAACAATCTGGAAATAAAAAATGTTTAGGATAGATTTGTTTAGGTATCGAAATTTACAATTTGCAATATTTCACAACGAAGAAGAATAGTTCAAATTATGGTAAATTAATACTGAAGATTATCACGGAGTGACCTCTTAAAGAGGCTTTCATGTAGTCTCATAGAGCCCTTTGTGCCTCTTATTCTTGGCATTAATCAAGTTCGAAAGTCTGATAAGAAGATATCCTTGATATCTGCCCCTCTCATCTCCTCAGTTTCCAAAACGAAGTACCTTAGGTGTACGTATCTATGCATAGTGAAATCTTCGCATTCACGGTGCTGTGAGGTCTCAAAATCCCTTACACATTTCCGACACAAAGGGTCTTGTGGGAGCTCCATTATGTATAAATGTATGCGCAGAGGTTGTGGCCTGTAATGTAACCCATAACTCCTCTGAGCTTAGATCTAGTCAGATTCAGGAGAAACTCGCCTAACTTCCGATCAGACTCCGATATGAAAGCACGGGCAAGCCTGGCAGTGGTTTGCTTACTCCAGATTTCAAGATGAGTCCTCACCGTAAGGTGGTTTTCTCATACTTGACAGTTGTAGTCAACACTCATAAAAGAGTTCAGGTCAAATTACATCGAGTCCCGATCCCCTCTTTGCAAGAGCTTCTGTTTTAAATTATGTATTGTGTGTTTAAGTCTTAAGATGACCTGCTTTTGTTTTCTGGCTTTCTAACCAGCTTTTCGTGTTGCACTTTAAAGGATTTGGGAAATTACACTTTGTTTTCGAGTAGAGCATTGTCTACCTGCCGTTTGCGGTATTGGTTCTGGAATATTGAAATGTCGTTAATTTGTCGCATTAGATGCACCTGCTGTAATTGAAGTGTCATTGAATGTCACAGATGTACCTGGTGCTATCCAGCGGGATGGCTCAGGCGGCAAAGTCTGTCGCCTGTATTTGGGAGGTCCCGGTTCGAATACCGGTGACCACCCACTCTGTCCATGGGTTTTGTCATGGTTTTCTCCTGGTTCCCAAAGCGAATGTCGGGGTTGTGTATTCTACCACGATCTCTCATTTCCCGCATTTCCTCTCATTTCATCTCCTTTCTGGTTTCAGGAGTGATATCACGTCCTGCGATACTGGCTGTGCCAGGTAGATCGTGTGGATGCATGCGCATTTGAAAGACTTCTCCCCGTATGCGCCAGATTGAGTTGTCCCGCCAATTAGTTCGCTGCGTTGTCCTCTTGAGAATTCCTCGCCTCCTGGTGCGTGGGTGTTCAAACTGGAAATATTAGGGATTTCTGCACGTCTCTGTAGGGCTGTCTAACTGCAGGCCTGGGACCTCCTCCGACTCCTTCCCTCATTGCTGCCTCCGGGGTGTAGCCACAATGGATCAAAATGGTTGCAGTGCGCGAGGTGTCCCCCTCCGATAAACACATCCTATCTGGTGCAACTGAAGTACCATTGAATGACACATTATATGTAATTGGTACAGAATATTTCACTTTCTTTATGGAACAGTTTCATTTCTCATTGTGTTTTGTTTTCTATTGTTTCCACAACTTGAAGCTTAAACATTCTTTAAGTGGTGGGAAACCTTCAAATATTGATGATAGCTACAACTTTAGAAAGTAGGTACCTTGTATACCTCTATTTTTGAAAGTTGGATTCTGACAGGTTAGTGGCCAAACTCCGAACTACAGCGAGATTTTGCCAGTGTGAGCAACACGTGCTCAGCTAACATGTGCACCCATCAGAATGTGATAATAATGAAACAACCCTCACAGGGACAGCAGATACGAGTAATTTTAATTATATTTATGAAAACAATGAATAATATACAGCAATTGGGTCATGGGACGCTGCAGAGAGCTAAAGTAAGGAAATTAAGAAAACAAGCCTTCGAGTACTAGAGCCGGTCTTGCAAGCGCTTGAAGCGCGAGAAAGTTTCAGATTCAGGTACGAAAAAATGGCAATAGGAGGTAATCATAATTATGCTGCACCTTTAGTTATTCATCTAAACTACAAATTAAATTATTGGTAAACAAATTAAAGGGTAAGAGAAATATACATAAACCAAATCAATTAGACGTAGCGTCAATATCACGACCTTATTATTTACTGGCTGTAAAATATTTAGAATGCCGCGAGCATATTACTTTACAACTTTGATAGAGGAATCAAATTACTGACAAGACATCTGATTAGCTAATGAGTAAAACTCTGATGTGTTACACTCACATGACTTTCTCTACTCTTGTACAAACTATTTTTACAAATGCTTATTCCCCATATGCTTCATGTTAATCGAGATATCGATATGTCAATCTTATTGCTAATTTTCTTGTAGATGCAAGGGGAATATCGTAGGTTTTAAGCGATAGTCAAATTTTTAAGCGCTGGTTGCTATGTGGTGCATTACATTCTCTTTGCATTACCAGGACAAAAAAAAGGAATAACGAATTTGAGAAAAAGTATAAGTATTGGAAAATTTAAGGGAATAACAAGCAATATCTCGCAAACGGTTCACTCAACAAAAGAAATGTATATGACATAAATTCTGTATTTTAACGCGATCTACATTTTTCGTGTAGTAAAATTTTGTCTATCTCTTATGGTTTAGCAGTTATGCAAAAGTCGTTCACAATAAAGAATACTTTTGGAGACATTCCCAGGAAATTCAAGACATACATTTTATTTGTCATAAAAATATCTTAAACATATGATATTTTAATCAAAATCGTTAGAGCCATTTTTGAGAAAATTAAAATTTTTTAAAAATCTTCCATGTAAAGGGTACTCTGGAGTGGGGGGATTTTCTTGAAAACCTTTGTGTCGCATCCTTGGAAGATACTGAACCCAAATACCAAGTTTGGTGTTTATCCAACTGTTCGTTTCTGAGTTATGCTGTTCACAGACACACACACAGACACACAGACACACACACGGACATGTTTCCAAAAATGCTTTTTTTGGATTCAGGGGGTCTCAAAACATGTATTTCCGGTGAAATCTCGGTATCGAAATTTTGGGTGGAATACAATACTTCCCCTACTTACTATACGTAGTAGAGAAAGTAAAAATACATAAAATAACTTCGAAATTGAAAAAATTATTTAATCCCCGTCACTTGGTGCATTTTATAGCGTGTTGGCAACTCTACCATATAGGGGAAAATGCAGCGCAGGCTCATAATTGCCATGAGCGGCTTGTACGCTGAATGATACATGTATGAAGGGTACAAGTACTTTACTAAAACAAGGCGGAGCTGAGCGATGAACATTTAACAAACATGATTAAGAAATATCCTGAACTCACCAATCAAAACAAATGGTCTCAATCAGAATCAGCTGGACGGGACTCTATTCCTTCCAAGTCTGCTTCACTGCCATCAACACTACACAGTCACTAATGCAATCCGGCCGATTTTCCAAGCATATAATTCAGCTGTCTACTGCACTCTCTAGAATTCCTTAAGTTTCTATGTCCTTTCTTAACTCCTTCTCAACGTGGCACACTGCTTTCCTCCAATTCTCCGCACTCACTTTTTCCATCCCTTCCAGTGCAAGTCTTTCCAATTCTTTTAAGGTAAAAGTCTTATTTTGAGCAGTAACGTAGCTCTTCACCTGAGCCCAAATCAATTTGATTGGATTGAAATGACATTGGTGTCCATGTTGTCTTACAAATTCATAATTATAATACTTTAGAGTCTGGGTTTGAAGTTGATGATGGTAAACAGCCATCTTTTCGTAGACTGGAATTTGTATGTACTCTGTCTGATTAGTCATTCCAATATCTCATCTTTTCTGGAGGCAATTGTAGGCGCGTTATCTAGCTGCACTGTGTAATATGGAGCATTATCCATCACAATTCCTGCAATGTTT
This sequence comes from Deroplatys truncata, assembly GCA_030765065.1. Taxonomy (NCBI): domain Eukaryota; kingdom Metazoa; phylum Arthropoda; class Insecta; order Mantodea; family Mantidae; genus Deroplatys; species Deroplatys truncata. Next base: position 143,454,463 of record CM060978.1, on the reverse strand, counting down.
GGCTGAAGTTGTTCCTCGAACCATACAAAAAATTTTCTATGGTCCATTTCCTCGTGGTAATTCAATTTTTCTCGATTTGAAAAGAAAAGGTGTACCGTTGATAAATCCACCGAACATTCCAGTGTGCAGAATAATTAATCTACCTCCATTTCGGGTGGGACCAGGCATCGATACCTCGATGGTATAATCGGTCAAACCGTTGGACTGTGTATGCCCAGCTTTAATCCAGGATTCGTCGAGACTCACCATTGTTGCTAAATTTTCTTTCGCTAAGCTGCATTTTTACTTTCTCTACTACGTATAGTAAGTAGGGAAAGTATTGCATTCCACCCAAAAATTCGATACCGAGATTTCACCGGAAATACATGTTTTGAGACCCCCTGAATCCAAAAAAAAAGCATTTTTGGAAACATGTCCGTGTGTGTGTGTCTGTGAACAGCATAACTCAAAAACGAACAGTCGGATAAGCACCAAACTTGGTATTTGGGTTCAGTATCTTCCAGAGATGCGACACGAAGGTTTTCAAGAATATCCCCCCACCCCAGACTACCCTTTACATCGAAGATTTTTCGAAAATTTTAATTTTCTCAAAAATGGCTCTACCGATTTTGATGAAAATATCATATGTTTAAGATAATGTCATGAGAAATGAAATGTATATCCCGAATTTTCTGGGAATGTCTCCAAAAGTATTCTTCATTGTGAACGACTTTTGCATAACTGGTAAACCATAAGAGATAGACAAAATTTTACTACACAAAAAATGTAGATCGCGTCAAAATACACAATTTATGTCATATACATTTCTTTTGTTGAGTGAACCGTTTTCGAGATATTGCTTGTTATTTCCTTAAATTTTCCAATACTTATACTTTTTCTCAAATTCGTTATTCATTTTTTTTATGTCCTGGACACGCAAAGAGAATGGAATGTGCCACATAGCAACCAGCGTTAAAATATTTGACTATGGCTTAAAAGCTACCATATTTCCCTTGCATCTACAAGAAAATTACCAATAAGATTGACATCTCGATATCTCGATTAACATGAAGCATATGGAGAATAGGCGTTTGTAAAATTAGATTGTACAAGAGTAGAGAAAGTCATGTGAGTGTAACACATCAGATTTTTTCCTTTTTTTTCTTTCTTTGCGCGCGTGGTCACAACATGTCTCCTTTCCATCAACAGTTTTTTGCCAAATCGTGCATCACTTTCCACATTAATGGCTAGGAACCACCAAAAAATCACATACCTTTAATTAAACATGCAGCTTCTTAATTGATGGTTGTTCTCTTCTTGCGTAGTTGGCACAGATGTGAAGCTGTATGGCATTTTCTTGGAGAGTATCTAGATCAGTGACGTTAGAAATTCTGGTCCTCGTTTTCCTTGGAGTTGATAGCTTGTATGCCTCACCCTGCGTATAATTGTATTTTGCTTTGTACTTCTCTAAAAAGTCTATCTTGTTGATACCTAGAGCTTCTGCGGTGAGTTATCATATTTTGTTAAAGGATATTAACGGATATTCGTTAAGTGGATGCTTTCGTTTTTCCTTTCTAATAAATTTCTACCAGAGATCATCATCTCTCTTTCCTGGAATCCAATTGGGACATCCTGGCAAGTAACACGAGTTTCACGTGTGGGATGAAGCCTCGGTCGACCTCTCCGAGAAATCGTTTTTACAACCGCGCAAATGACACAACGAATAACAAGAAACTAATAAAACTTAACAAGTAACAAATAACACATATAAGTAGAAAATAACTGAAAAATCAAGATACAGTAATTAAAAGCTGAAGCCAAGAGCGTAACGCGAAGAGCGAATACAAACAATGAATGACCACGTGATATTGTGGCAGTGTGGCATCGGTAACTATAGCAACTAGGTGGCTGTTACCATACCAACGGTCCTACCACGCTCAATTGTTTTTCCAATTGTGGCACTTATGTCAGAACCCAACTTACGGAAATGGAGGTATATATTTGCTGATGCTATAATCAGTTTGTTTGATATCCCTACTACAGACCATAGACTTTGGCTCTGGTTTCCAAAGAGAGCTATTTTAATTAAAGTATCCACTAAATGCACATATTACACTACAGGGCCAAAGCGTCAAGGGAGACAGGGTTGATACCGCTATCCAAAATAACTTGTGAATAAAGATCTATTTAATTCCATTGTGTTATGTCAATAATTAATTTTCACATTATACAGCTTCATTATATTTCCCACTTAGCAAGTCTTAGATTCCCTCTGGGAATTTGCATGTCTCTGATACAAACATAAAGATGCGGCCTACTGTGGTAAACGTTCGCCCATTTGTGTATTCTGCCCCAGGGTTTGTGAATGAGGACAACAGGCCCGTCCTCTGACCTCAATTAATTTGAATGATTGCCTAATTTTAAAGCATATATTATACACAATAATGCGTCGCTTTGTAAATACAAATCATTATAAGCTTATAAATAATTATCAAACTGTACCTTAAGCTCTAAAAGCATATGCCGTTTTTGTCCCCAAAATTGAATGAACACAAAGACTTCAATTTCTAAACAGGAAAGTGGTCTGCTGTGCTGATAAAGTTTGGTTATTTAGTGTATTCAGTTGGTCAGAGAGAATATTAATAAGTGAGCGGTGTGTTTGTCACTTATGTTTGTGTGTATTGTGCTTCCCAGAACAATCGCTTCTAAATTTAAACCTAACAGACCTGACTTCGATGCAGCTCTGTGCCTGCTTAACAGTAGCAGTTCATAACTTTCGCTAGAGCAAAGGTTGCAATAATAAAACTGCGGAAACGATCTGACGTAACTTTATCTCAGCAGTATACAAAATTTATTCGGAAATTTAAAGACAGATATATATTGCTTTTATATATTTCTGGATGTTTGGCGGTAGGGGAGAAGAGTCTTGACGAAAAACTGGCGTGAATACTGTAATTTGTTTTTAAAGAAAGCCAAGATACTTGCGGCATCAGGGAACCACATAAACTATGCAAAAAGCTTCAAATGTGATGCAGTAATTTGTATCACAAATTACTTAAATGTAAATAATGATTGTAATATGAATATGCATTTTTATGTGACATTGATTTCAGATGTTTATTAATTGTAAATATTGTTGGGAAATAAGTTTATACGGCCTTATTGAAACTGTCAATAATAGCGCAATAATGCAGAGGGGGGTGAGCTGTTTATCATTATTGGAAACGAGGAAGTTACGTAATGTTGGCGCGTTTTTTCCGTTGAGAAACTTCTGGAATGTTTTCTCCCTAAAGTATACGTATTCATAATTTTCATTGGATATTAAAATAGACGCTAATGTTGGCGCGTTTTATTAGTCAATTGCAGCTCAGTTATAATCTTTAGGCGTATCTGGATGCATGAGTATAAATAGAAGCCAAGTTAGAGGTAAAGTCAGTCAGTCCTGCAGTTCATCGAAAGCATTCATACATTACACGTCGTATTCAGTTGTCAGTTCATCAAAAATCTGTGTACACTACACGTCGTCTTCAGTCAGTCAGTTCGTCATACATCGGATATAGATTCACAAGTTACGCGCAGCAGAATTATGAAAGATCTAAAGTATTGTAAGGTTAATTATATAAAAGATTGAAGTACGTGGATTGAAAGAATTATCAGTAAGAAGTTATTATAACAGTTTCAGTTTGGCGAGTGTTAAGATCAATGTATAAATGTGATAGTTAACGTGTTCGACAATAAATGTGTAAAACAAATTTCTTCATCAGTGTAAATTTTGGATAAAAGATTCCTTTCCGTTTACACAACCTGTATAGAGATACGTGCCCAAGCCAACAGGATAATAGCTAGCCGGAGGACATTTGTAATGAAATCAAACAAAAGCTAATACTGCCGCAAATTGCTAACACTAGATGGAGCTACAAACCAAACAAATGAATGACGTCACAAGATGGCTTCAACACGTGATGTAAACAGAAATTTGTAAGTAATACCGTTACAAATTGGCTACCCATACGTGGGGCAGTTAAAATTATGTAACCAAGCAAAACAAAAGCAGCACAATATAAGATCTTCAAGTTCTAATAATTTACGTAAAAACATATTACGTAAGCAATAAAGTTACTACAAATTGGCTACCACAACGTGGGGCTCAAAACATATATAAATACTATCGCAAATTGGCACCACAACGTGGGGCTACAACAACAAAATAAACATACACAAAAAAATGTTAAATATAAATAACATAAAACTATCGCAAATGCTAGGACGAAGTCGTATAGATCATTCTGTTTCAGAGGGACAGAAGCTACAAGCCATTAGATACAATGAAGCTATGTCAAAAATAGGAAAATTGTAGGGAGATTTGTAGATGCTGTTTGCTATTTGGGCAAGCAAGAATTGCCATTTAGGAGTCATACAAAAAGCCAAGTTTCATTTAATAAAGGGAACTACTTGACTACTCTTGATTTACCGGCTTCGGAAGAATCTTTCGCGACAGATCATTTGGAGTCAAAGAATGTTTTCAAGGGTACCTTTAGTGACATACAAATTTATTTAATTCGGGCTGTGACTCTCGCTGTTCAGGAACGCCTTTGAGGGGAAATCGAATCTTCTGAATTCGTTTCTATCCAAGCTGATGAAGCTGCAGATGTTTCAGCAAAATCTCAGTTGAGTACTATTGTGAGGTACTGCACAAAGAGAAAAACTGAAGATTGATTACTAGGTTTTTATGTCTTCTGATACGACTATTAAGGGTTTAGTTGATGTCATAAGCCAAACCTTAAGGATTGGAACATTGGTTACAATAAACTCATATGCCAAACATATGACGGAGCTACATTTATGTGAGGTCATGAGGGTGGTGTTCAGGCAAATGTAAGATAGTTCTTGCAATCTTTGTGCACAGTTACGCCCACCAATTGTTTATCTGTAATTTAACTGTCTTTGATTCGTTCTTCTCTCGTTCCTCATGTTCAGCAGAATTGCTGCGAGAGCAGGTATTCAGCTTCCGCACCCTTCTACCCCAGGAATTTTCATTCTCGGATTGTTATGACGGTAAAAAGGTATCATTCTGAATTAAAAACAGCAGTTCGACATATCATTAATTCTGACATTTGGGATCCAGAATCAGTTCAGATAGTTATAAAAATAGAAAGAAGAGGAGAGGAAAGAAATTGGGCTTTATTTATGGACGCTCTTTAACTACTATGGTACCTAGCGTCCCATTCTATATTGGGCGTGAAAGACCGGAAACTTTGCTTAGAGGTCTCTTTATCAGGCTTGAGGTTGCCTTCCGAAGGAAGCCATACGAAGGATTTTTACGCCCGAAAAAAATCCATCGCCCTCCGCCGGGCTTGAAACCGCGACCTCGGGAATTAAGGTACCCCTAGGCCACGTAGGACTACAACATAGAAATAGATAATATATTGGGCAGTGATATATTTTTGTTCTTCCTCTGTCTATTTTCTAGAGTTTTTTGTTTATACTGATTTTTTGTTTAATATCCTGCAACCCAAAAGACTTCTGGTGTAAATTTGTGCATAAAAGAGGTTAAGGTTGCGCCAGAAAATATCAGGTCCTTACGAACTGACAAAGTAATTAAAGAAATTTAAGAGGTGTGTAGTGAGTTGTGTTCCAATTTTGTAATTACAAACCGGGTTCAAAGAAGTGTTGCCTATGAAGCTCTTGATACAGTGTTGGTTCAACTAGAAACATGTTTCGGTAATTTCGAGTAGCTGGCTTTGGTGGAACTTGGAGAAAACTAGAATTGACTGTTAGCATTCTCAGTTTTCATAACACACTTTAAACCAATTAGTCCATATATATATATCCTAAACCCTTCTGTGTTGATCAACTTAAGAACGAACTCCGAATATTTATTTTGATCCTGAAAATACATTCCAGCCCACCTATTGTTGTCTTATATACTTAACAATAAACTTTAGAACGTGTATACAGAAACAACAACACTGTTTAAATTAATTCCGACAATCTCTGTGACATCTATATCGAGCGAAGTACTATGGTACCTTGAAACGATTTGAAACATATTTAAGAAATTTCGTTACTAATCAGAGATTATCTAATTTGAGAACTCTAGCTATCGAGAAGGAACTCCTTTGGCACCTCAATAAAAACACCTGACTTTAAGACCAGAGTGAAAGATATATTTGATGAAATGAAGGATAGGTTGATTGAGCGGATTTACGAGAATGCCCTTTAGGTGAGTTCAAGGAATATTTTATTATCATATTGTTAACAATTCACACAAATTGTAGAATAGTCTCCTTTCTTTTTGAATTTTCAGACAACTATGCTGTTTTTCTGTCATGGTTTGCGTGTTTCACATGTAATGACGTAATTTATAAGCATAGAGTTCTATCCGATTCGTAACTGTTTAAACCGTGATAATATTATTGGACTAACATATCCACGCTTTATACGTTGTGATATAATCAAAGAAAACATAGTGTCGGATGTTGCATTTAAGTTATCAAAAATTAATCTCCGATGTGAATGCATCATCTACGACGCAGTCATTTTACGCGGGCCTTATCTTAGAGGAAAAGGATTATTTTATAAGTGTTGTGGGATTTTTCATTAGTCGACATTTCACAAATGCCATGAAGTACGGTAATATTGCAAAAAAATATTTTCGGAATATGCCCAAGATATAAAAATCTGATGTGATACATTCACGTGCCCTTTTTTACCCTTAATCTTTATTAGTGGATATACAAACCATTCTTACTAAAGATAATTTTTCTATCTACTACATTTTAATCCAAATAAACCTTTGCAGAAGGAGCTACATTACACATTTGGTCATAGATACAAAGAGAATAGCGATATTCAAATGTTTAAGAACTGGACGCAAATACTGGCCATAAAATTTTATGTTTCCATGCAATCGCAAGAAATAACTGAATGTTGATGGACTTATGGTATTTTAATCGCAATCATTGGAGCCATGCTTTAAAAAATAAAAAAAAAATAAAAAAAGTTCCATGAAAAGGGTAGTTTAGTTTGGGGAATTTTTTTCCAGCTCTTCGCGTTGAATCCTTGGAAGATATTGAACTTAAATACCCAGTTTGGTACTTAATCAGAGTTTTCGTTTTTGAGTTACGTACTCTGTTCACAGACACACACGTGCGTGCACACACACACGGACTTTTTTCTAAAAATGTTTTTTTGGGAGTCAGAGGGCTCAAAACATCTATTCCCTGTGAAATCTCGACATCAAAATGTTGTGCGGGGTACAATACTTCCCCTACTTACTATGCGTAGTTGAGAAAGTAAAAAATGAATAATAACGATGTTATAGACGAATAATTTGAATGAGTTTGAATATCGTTGACAATTATGAATCCGTAACTAAGCCAAAAACAAATTAACTTTGATCCGTGGTTCTCTTATAACCAAATCTAGATGTATACGTGGAAGTGTGGAAAACGAGATTTCTTGGATAATAGCTCTCTCTGAAAGTGCCCTGGAGTACCGTTATGTATTCAAAATTCAATCCCCCTGCGAAAGAAAAGGCATCTCAGGCGTGGCCATGCCAGTGACCCTGTGCGGTTATATTGCCAACTTAAAGGCTGGGGCGAATAGGTGGTTTATCGGAAAAAGCTTTTCTCGAAACAGGAGGAGACGATGGAGATGAAAGTGTCTACCCTATTAATTAGTTCGCGCTTCGCCGCTGATTACACACTTCAGTTTAGAGAGCTTAACACACGCACAGACATGCACACTGCAAAAATTATTACTTAACTGAAATTTTAAATTGAGTTTTATTTATGGACGCTCTTTAACTCCTATGGTCCTTAGTGCCCATTCTATATTGAGCGTACCGGTAATTTTGCTCAGAGCCCTCTTTATCAGGCTTGGGGTTCTTTGCATGTCGTAAATCTAAGGATTTTTACGCCCGAGAATGTCCATCGCCCTCCGCCGGGTTTGAACCCGCGACCTTGGGAACTAGAGACTAGCATGGTAACCACTACACCACGGAGGACGACACTTCATTTAATAAAATGTATGCTGATTGGAAAACGAAATAATGTATTTATTTTCCGCCAGTTCTGTGATTTCCGATATATGTATTTGAATCAGTATAACGGGGTAAAGGGAAAGTTATTTGGAGATAGCGTCATTAACTTTAAATGTATAAACAATATTTGAAATAAGTGGTAAAGACTTTGTCATTATAGCTGTCTGCTAGAAGCTAGAAGTTTATAGAGTGTTCAGCGCCTCTGTCGGCGAAAATTGGCGTTGCTCAGGTGCCCTTCTATTGACAATTACCAGGCCAGTAGTCTATAATATGGACGCAGATATCAATTAACGGTTAGAGATAGGCCGAAATTAATGTGAGAAATTAGCACATGGTATTTTCATCTTCTTTTCTGTATTCTTTGACCTGCTCTTGCATTTCAGTATATGATATCTTTCACAGGCATTGTAGCATATAATGCATATATGCGCTTGGCTCATGCACTTCCTTTAGGTTGCACACTTTGAAATGGAACCCATGTACGACATTCTTGTCACCAGGTGTCTCAGCTGGTAGTTTGTATCTTTCCTGTTCTGGTTCGTCATAACCTCGGTACAAACAAATCATCCCATATTTTCTCCCTTTTCTGTTCCAATTTTCCAATCGCTTCTTTGTAACTATTGATTATTCTTAGTACTAGATGGAATGGTATATCTTCAAGTAGGAAACTTTCTCCTGTTAATACGTAGACCAATGTGGATCTCGTGTATTTTGAAACTCCAAGCACTCTCTTTAAAAAGGTCGCTGTGATCTTTTCTATTTTCTCCATTTGACGTGTCGTGATGTATTATTATACTAATTCTAGTCTGCATTTTAGTGCTGGCATTACCTTTACCCGAAATAATTTCACTAAAGTCATTACTGACATTTCTTTTGAATGTTCTTTTGGTTGCTGCCATCATTCGTTCTGTTAAGTGAATTATAAAATTCCTTGCTGTAGTTTGTATCGTTATCCCTAGATACTTGAAAATATTCGATATCTTTAACTCTTGTTCTTTATAGGTTATTCCGCCTGTAAATTGGTGGCTTCCCTCCATTCCTGAAAATTATCAATTCTGTTTCTCTCTCTCTCTCTCTCTCTCTCTCTCGTTTATTTGAATCTCATTTGATTCTGCCCAGTTTGTGAGTATATCCATAGTTCACACCTGTTTCTTCATTTGTCTTTTCCCCTGCTTGCGCGATGAAAGCGTTAAAAATCTGATGTGTTACACTCACATGACTTTCTCTACTCTTGTACAAACTATTTTTTACAAACGCTTATTCTCCATCTACTTCATGTTAATCGAGATAAACATTTGCAGACTCTATCTTATTGCTAATTTTCTTCTAGATGTAAGGGGAAAATATATTTACAAGAGCAATTTAGAAAAACAGTAGCCTTTAAGCATATACATATCTCTTAATAGCTGGTTGCTAGGTGCAGCACCATTCCCTTTGCCACAGATTATAACTCCTTGCATATCCAAGACAAAAAAATCTGATGTGCTACACTCACATAACTTTCTCTACTCTTGTACAAACTATTTTTACAAACGCTTATTCTCCATCTACTTCATGTTAGTCGAAATAAACATTTGCAAACTCTATCTTATTGCTAATTTTCTTGTAGATGTAAGGGGAATGTATATTTACAAGGGCAATTTGGAAATACAGTAGCCTTTAAGCACATACATATCTCTTAATAGCTGGTTGCTAGGTGCAGCACATTTTCTTTGCCACAGATTAATATTCTTTGCATATACAAGACAAAACAAATCTGATGTGTTAAACTCGCATGACTTTCTCTACTCTTGTATAAACTATTTATACAAACGCTTATTCTCCATCTACTTCATGTTAATCGAGATAAACATTTGCAGAGTCTATCTTATTGCTAATTTTCTTGTAGATGTAAGGGGAATATATATTTACAAGGGCAATATAGAAATACACTAGCCTTTAAGCACATACATATCTCTTAATAGCTGGTTGCTAGGTGCAGCACCATTCCCTTTGCCACAGATTAATACTCTTTGCATATCAAAGACAAAAAAATGAATAACGAATTCCCATTTAAGAAAATAAGTATTGAAAAATTTAAGAGAATAACAAGCAATATCTCGAAAATGGTTCACTCAACTAAAAACATGTATATGACATGAATTGTGTATTTTAACGCGATGTACATTTTTGTGTAGTAAAATTTTCTCTATCTCTTATGGTTTACCGGTTATGCAAAAGTCGTTCACAAGAACACTTTTGGAGACATTCCCAGAAAATTCAAGATATACGTTTTATTTGTCATGAAAATATCTTAAACATATATTTTAATCAAAATCGTTAGAGCCGTTTTTGAGAAAATTAAAATTTTCCAAAAATCTTCCCTGTAAAGGGTATCCTGGGGTGGGGGGATTTTCTTGAAAACCTTCGTGTCGCATCCCTGGAAGATACTGAACCTAAATACCAAGTTTGGTGTTTATCCGACTGTTCGTTTCTGAGTTTTGATGTTCACAGACAGACACACAAACAGACAGACACACACACGGACATGTTTCCAAAAATGCTTTTTTTGGATTCAGGGGATCTCAAAACATGTATTTCCGGTGAAATCTCGGTATCGAATTTTTGAGTGGAATACAATACTTCCCCTACTTACTATACGTAGTAGAGAACGTAAAAATGAATAACGAATTCCCATTTGAGAAAATTATTGAAAAAGTTAAGGAAATAACAAGTAATATCTCGAAAATGATTCACTCAACAAAAAAAAATGTATATGACATAAATTGTGTATTTTAACGCGATCTACATCTTTTGTCCAGTAAAATTTTTTCTATCTCTTATAGTTTACCAGTTATGCAAAAGTCGTTCACAATAAAGAATACTTTTGGAGACATTCCCAGGAAGTTCAAGATATACATTTTATTTGCCATAAAATTATCTTAAACATATGATATTTTAATCAAAATCGTTAGAGCCATTCTTGAGAAAATTAAAATTTTCGAAAAATCTTCTATGTAAAGGGTACTCTGGGGTGGGGGGATTTTCTTGAAAACCTTCGTGTCGCATCTCTAGAAGATACTGAACCTAAATACCAAATTTGGTATTTATCCGACTGTTGGTTTCTGAGTTATACTGTTCACAGACAGACACACACACAGACATGTTTCCAAAAATGCTTTTTACTTTCTCTACTACGTATAGTAAGTAGGGGAAGTATTGCATTCCACCCAAAAATTCGATACCGAGATTTCACCGGAAATACATGTTTTGAGACCCCCTGAATCCAAAACAAGCATTTTTGGAAACATGTCCGTGTGTGTGTGTGTCTGTGTGTCTGTGAACAACATAACTCAGAAACGAACAGTCGGATAAACACCAAACTTGGTATTTAGGTTCAGTATCTTCCAGAAATGCGACAAGAAGGTTTTCAAGAAAATCCCCCACCCCAAACTACCCTTTACATGGACATTTTTCGAAAATTTTAATTTTCTCAAAAATGGCTCTAACGATTTTGATTAAAATATAATATGTTTAAGATATTTTTATGACAAATGAAATGTATATATCGAATTTACTGAGAATGTCTCCAAAAGTATTCTTCATTGGGAACGACTTTTGCATAAGTGGTAAACCATAAGAGATAGACAAAATTTTACTACACATAAAATGTAGACGTTAAAATACACAATTTATGTCATATACAGTTTTTTTGTTGAGTGAACCATTTTCGAGATATTGCTAGTTATTCCTTTAGATTTTCCAATACTTATATTTTTTCTCAAATACGTTATTCATTTTTTATATCCTGTAAATGCAAAGAGAATGGAATGCGCCACATAGCAACCAGCGCTTAAAATATTTTACTATCGCTTAAAACCTACCATATTCCCCTTGCATCTACAAGAAAATTAGCAATAAGATTGACATCTCGATATCTCGATTAACATGAAGCATATGGAGAATAAGCGTTTGTAAAAATAGTTTGTACAAGAGTAGAGAAAGTCATGTGAGCGTAACACATCAGATTTTTTTGTATTCAGGGTGTCTCAAAACATGTATTTCCGGTGAAATCTCGGTATCGAATTTTTGGGTGGAATACAATACATGCCCTACTCACTCTACGTAGTAGAAAGTACTAGACTTAAAGGGTCTCCTTGCAAAACACCATTTGTTAGCTTGATTCAATTGGATTTGCTATACTATCATCAATTTGTATTTCGTTGGCTGTTAATACTTTAGTTATCAGTTTCGTGAATGTTGATTGTCCGATCATAGTTTCTAATTTCTTGATCAAAAGCAGTTAATGAGGTCAAAAGCTTGGAGTAGTTGACAAAAACGACATATAATTTCCTTTTTTCCTTCTCTAAAGTCTGCTTGAGGAGGTTTTCAACCACCATTAGCGTTGATCGTCCTTCCCTAAACTCAAATTGGCATTTAGGGAGACGTGATTCCATTAACATGTTTACTTTTGTTGTCATAATTCTCGACTACAGTTTCACCATTATGATTCAAGAGACACTCCTCTGTATGAGTTCGGATCGTTTGTATCCCCTTTTCCTGAATATTCCTACGGTGGATTTCCTCCAAGCTTCTGGTATCTGTCCTAGGTCCAAACACTTATTATATAATTCTGTCCATACTTTAGTTAGTTTTAGATAGCCAAAATAATAGTAAAAAAAACTAACAAAAACGAAATACCATACCATGGACTGTGCAACAACGGTTTTCTGTAGTGGCGATTAATGATATGTATATTATTTTTAATGCGCATTTTGAACACTATTCCCTCTTTCATTTTGATCAATTTGGATACAATTTGTTGGTCATCCTGTTAGAAAATAATTGAAGCTCGGAATATGACGGTAACTTAGCAGAAGGAATTGTAACAATTTGAAAATGTGTTGTAAATTATTTTAAGTTCTTGTTGTTAACTATGATTTTATCAGTTGATTCATTATTGGTGTTATATTTTAACAGTTATGGTATTTTCTCCTAATAAGAAATTCAAAGATTATCAGACCCTCTTTTAGCATAATAGTTATTCTGTCAATATCTAAGGTCTAATGAACGTAATTTGTTGAGAGAAGAAATAAAAAAAAAATTAACGTATTTAATTCCACATCAAGGATTCCTAATATCTTTTAAAAACAGATAAACCTGCTTAGAAAGTAAGCAAAGGCAAGTGAACATCTGGTATACCAAACAAAAGTAGCAAACTATTACTTAACTCCACAATGAACAGCTTGCGCTTATTTGCTATAGCACATGTGCAAATTGCAAAGCATCTCATAATTGAAAACAGAAAGTATGATGCAATAGTATTATTAGTGAATAATACCTACAGAAGAATAAGTAATTTACACACACGTGTCGCAGCACTTAAAAAATGCTTGCACACAATGACAGCGAATGCTGAAAACTCAGGATCTTCAGTTTCTGCAAGGTATGTGGCACCGTAATTTAAGATAAAGATAGCGTATTGATCCACTGACAATTCAGTGCAGATAACCCCATTACCATGTATCCTGTCATTTAATACAGTAATGGAAAGGTAGTGACTAGGGGGATAATAGCAGAGCGCAATAAAGTCTTGTATCCCATGTTTTGATGTCTTATTTTCTCAATGTTTGCAAATCCCAACTTGTGTTTGCTCTGTCCATCCCTGATACCACCTTAATGGTGGCCCGATTGTAAGTTGGAAAAGTTTTGTATTTGTCAGATTTACATTGAATAGTGTCCAAGGACTACGATAATGCTGAATGTTTGTCTCACATATGTATAACAATCTTGTGTGTAAGCAGCAATAAATAGAATTGTCTGATCACTGTCATTGTTATGATAACAGTGGCATGCTCCTTTCCTCCCTCCCTTGCTATGAGAACAAGCATTTAAATCTATTTTTATACATGTGCTGTGATTCATTAGTCCTTATATATTATTGCTTGCACTTTTAGTGCTGTCTAATCATTATGCTATTGCAAATAGCATCATCAGGGATTCCCTTAGCAGTTTTGAATCCTCCTTTCATTTTTAAATGCCTTTTTTATAGTTGTTTAGTTGTTAATTACATTTATTTATTTTCTTAGCATTTAAGTATGTGTAAAAGCTCTTCATATCGGTTTATATTTTGTTTTATTGGGTATTCTAGATGTTAAAATTGTGTTGTATACAGGTGTCTATAGATATTGGAACTTTTGTAACATTTACCAGTGAACCTAAAACAATATTGTAATATTTCAGACTTCATACCAATTTTTAGAGCTCAGGATCCATATGATCACCTAAATTTTAGTAGCTTGATGTGTTCCATATTTGGAAAAATATTACATGTGAATGAGCTGATTGTAAAAGGGAATAAACCAGCTCAGCATAAGAGAATACATAGTGTAAGACCCGAATGTTTTGTTAAAGATAAAATGTAGGTTCATGTAACTTAAATTTTTATGGAATTAGGTGACAGAATTTCAAATATTATACTTGTTTTATTGTATTGAATGGTTTTGGTTTGTTACTGTAAATTGGATTAATGTGATTTAATTTATTGTTGAATTGATTTAAATACTCCTAAATTTCATATATCTAATTTATCTTGGACGTGTTCACTATCAATTATGGTATCTTCAGCAAGTAGTCGAGTGACAGGGTTTCTGCTGCTATCCATAACAACCTTCAGAATGCATCTGGTGGAAATAGATTTTACAATCTTAATTTAATTCTGCAACTGAACATATAGGACAAATTTAAGATGAAGAAATTTGAAACTCTTCTAATGAACTTTGACATCCTTGACAACATAACACTGATGTTCATAAAAGCTCCACCAGGTGCCTCCCGAAGTACTGTCATATATACCACCAGAAGCTCCCTCAGTACTTGAAACTACCATAGTGAACCATGTTCAAGAACAATTAATGTATATGAAGCTTAAGAGTGTTGACATAAAAGATTTTAATTTTTACATTGCTTCACAGTGTCAGTTCCAGTATTGTCAGTTAATATAAAAAAATGTGCCTTGTTTGCTGTTAGGCTGGCTCCAATAATAGTGCATGTTTTTCATAACACTTTAAAATAAATAAGTTATTTGAAGCACAGAACACTTGTGCAGACTTCTATTAAATTAGCAACACCACTGAAATAACCATAAACTTGGAATTTTTACTTATATTGCATTTAAAAAAAAATCTGATGTGTTACACTCACATGACTTTCTCTACTCTTGTATAAACTATTTTTACAAATGCTTATTCTCCATATACTTCATGTTAATCAAGATATCGAGATGTTAATCTCAATAGTCAAGTTTAAGCGATAGTCAAATATTTTAAGAGCTGGTTGCTATGTGGAGTATTCCAGTTTCTTTGCATTACCAGGACAAAAAAAAGAAACATGAATAACGAATTTCCATTTGAGAAAAAGTATAAGTATTGGAACATTTAAGGGAATAACAAGCAATAACTCGAAAATGGTTCACTAAACAAAAATAGTGTACATGTCATAAATTGTGTACTTTAACGCGATCTACATTTTTTGTGTAGTAAAATTTTGTCTATCTCTTATGGTTTACCAGTTATGCAAAAGTTGTTCACAATGAAGAATACTTTTGGAGACATTCCCAGAAAATTTGAGATATACATTTCGTTTGTCATGAAAATATCTTAAACATATGATATTTTAATCAAAATCGTTAGAGCCATTTTTGAGAAAATTAAAATTTTCGAAAAATGTTCCATGTAAAGGGTAATCTGGGGTGGGGGGTTTTTCTTGAAAACCTTCGTGTCGCATCTCTGGAAGATACTGAACCTAAATAGCAAGTTTGGTGTTTATCCGACTGTTTGTTTCTGAGTTATGTTGTTCACAGACACACACACAGACATGTTTCCAAAAATGCTTTTTTGGATTCATGGGGTCTCTAAACATATATTTTCGGTGAAATCTTGGTATCGAATTTTTGGGTGGAATACAATACTTCACCTACTTACTATACGTAGTAGAGAAAGTAAAAATTATTTGTTATGAAAACATCTAAAGATATGGTATTTTAATAAAATTTGTTAGGAGGAATTTTTCAGAAAAAAATCTGATGTGTTACACTCACATGACTTTCTCTACTCTTGTACAACATATTTTTACAAACGCTTATTCTCCATATGTTTCATGTTAATCGATATATCGAGATGTTAATCTTATTGCTAATTTTCTTGTAGATGCAAGGGGAGTTGGCTTTAAGCATTTAAGAGCTGGTTGCTATGTGGAGTATTCCATTCTCTTTCCATTACCAGGACAAAAAATCTGATGTGTTACACTCACATGACTTTCTCTACTCTTGTACAAACTATTTTTACAAATGCTTGTTCTCCATATGCTTCATGTTAATCGAGATGTTAATCTTATTGCTAATTTTCTTTTAGATGCAAGGGGAATATGGTAGGTTTTAAGCGATAGTCAAATCTTTTAAGCGCTGGTTGCTATGTGGCGCATTCCATTCTCTTTGCATGTCCAGGACATAAATAAATAGAATAATGAATTTGAGAAAAAGTATAAGTATTGGAAAATTTAAGGGAATAACAAGTAATATCTCGAAAATGGTTCACTCAACAAAAAAAAATATATGACATAAATTGTGTATCTTAACGCGGTCTACATTTTTTTGTGTAGTAAAATTTCGTCTATCTCTTATGGTTTACCAGTTATGCAGAAGTCATTCACAATGAAGAATACTTTTTGAGACATTCCCATAAAATTCGAGATATACATTTCATTTGTCATGAAAATTTCTTAAACGTATGATATTTTAATCAAAATCGTTAGAGCCATTTTTGAGAAAATTAAAATTTTCGAAAAATGCTCCATGTAAAGGGTAGTCTGGGGTGGGGGGATTTTCTTGAAAACCTTCGTGTCGCATCTCTGGAAGATACTAAACCTAAATACCAAGTTTGGTGTTTATCCGACTGTTCGTTTCTGATTTATGCTGTTCACAGACACACACACACACACACACACACACACACACGCTCGCACGCACACACGGACATGTTTCCAAAAATGCTTTTTTTTGGATTCAGGGAGTCTCAAAACATGTATTTCCGGTGAAATTTCGGTAATGAATTTTTGGGTGGAATACAATACTTCCCCTACTTACTATACGTAGTAGAGAAAGTAAAAATGCTTAAGAGCAAAGATTGTATCTAAGAGTATATATCAGTTTTTAAACACTTTCTGAATGTGATGCTCCGAATGATAATAACCAGTAGGCAATTATTTCAAATTAATCTGCTGTATTTTGAATGAAAGTGCAGTGGAAAGTGTGGAAACTATCCAGATTACAAACAATCATGCCATCCATGTTAGGTTTTGAGTTGTTTCTCATATTATATTGGGTATTTTTCCAGGACATATATAAGATTAATACTATAAATTCTCACTCTTCCTTTTAATAATAAGAAGCATTTTAGGACACTAATTTTAATATCTGAGTGTGTTTAACGCTTCCTTGATTAATATTTGTTGTAAAATTAGGGCAACTAGTGTTTTTAAATGCATGCACTTGTTACATTTCAGCATATTCAAAAGCAGCATTGGCAATAACAATAACAGACGTATTGAAAGGGCTTTGCAGCTTCTAGATTCTGATGTGCACAAACTGAATAGAGTGTTTAGAGCTGATATTGAGCAACTTTTGCTTTGTCAAGGTAAGCATTTTTATACAACTTAGGTGTTTAGTTTCAAAATAAAATATAACTCCATAGAATAACAGACTGTAAGAAAAAAGAGCTGCATTTTTTACTGCCTCATGAGCAGATGATGATAATGAACCTTTAGTGGCCTCTTTTAGAGGCCTGCACACAGGCTTTTAGAGTCCTTTGTGTCTCTTATCTTGGGCATTAATTAAATCTAATGATCCAGATAAAACAGACCACATCCTTGATGTCTGCCCTTCTTATATCTTCAGGTTCCAAAAAGGATGACCCTAGGGATACATGTCTATGCTTAGTGAATCCTTCGCATTCACATAATATATGCTGTGAGGTTTCAAAATTCCTTGCACATTTCCAGCATAAAGAGTCTTGAGTAACTCCCATTATGTACAAGTGTCTGCATAAAGTGCTGTGACATGTAAGATAGCCAACAACTCCTCTGAGCTTAGATCTAGTTAAATTCAGGATATAAAATCATGGGTTTGCCTGGCAGTAGTTTGTTTGCTCCAGAGTACAAGATGAGCCCTTTTCATAAGCTGAGTTATCTCATACTTGACACTTCTGGGAGGCACATCACAGATGGGCTCAGACCAATAAAATCAAGCCGTGATACTCTTTTTTCTAGAGTTTGTGCCATCTAATTTCCTCCAATACCAGTATGCCTGGGAACCCAAAGAAGAGTAACTGGACTGCTGGCTCAGAGTCTATCCAACATCCTTTGGCATTGCCACACCAATCTGAATTTAGTTTTGACCACTCTAAGGGCTTTCAAAGCTGCCAGGCTATCTGAGCAGATATACACCTTCACCCATTTGCCTGGCAAAGTAGAGACATCTATAAATCATGTCTGCCTCCTAACTTTCGGCAGAGACCCCTCTCTGGGTCCCACTCCTCCCTGGAAGTTATTACCACTGTATAAGATGTACTTAGATTATATCTAGTCCCCATCAGATCCCCTACCATAAGGGTAATGGAACACATCTGCTGAAGTCTAGTAAGAATCAGTGAGTGCCTATCTTAGGGTAGCTTGAAATACCACCCCCCTACAGTCCAGAGGTGGTGTGCACTTATCCTTGCAACCTCCTTCACAAATAGGTGCAAAGGAGGAAGGTCCACCAGAATCTCTAAGGTAGACTTTGGGATTGTATACACTGCCCCTATTATCATCACACATACCAATCCTTGCAGCGAATTCTGCTTGGCAGCAACTGCCTGCACAAGAGAGGCAGGCCATCAAGCCAGCACCGCATAAGATATCAAAGGTTTTATTACCAAGGTGTATAGCCATTTGACCACCTTAGGTGTTAGGCCCCACCTCAGTCTTTGTGGTTCTTCTTTACTTTATAATCCACCTGCTTTGCTTTTTCCAGCTCAGTCCAGCCAGAATAACACGTAGATACTTAACCGTTCTGGAAAGCTTCAGTTTCTTCCCAATAGACACAGTAGCTCCCTTCCCATCCAAAAAATTCTTACTCTCACTGGTGAATACATATATTCTCTGTTGTGTTACCATACAGATAATTATGATAACTTCACAATGAACCTTGCTGTGTATGACCACAATACAAAGCATGCAGGTGATTTGCATGGACCAGCAAATAGCTTAAAACTGTTCCAAAAAGGTTATTACTATGCTGCAATAGCAATTTATAATAACCTTCCATACTACCTAAAACTATTAGGCAAGTCTGATCAACATAAAACATTTAAGAAAGAGCTAAAGTCTTTCTTATATACTCACTCCCCATATACTATGGAAGAATTTTTTAATATGTCATGCAACATATAAATATTCAGGGCAGATGGCATACACATATTTGTTATTGTCCTACAGTAATGCATGTTGAGATGTTTACTCTTGGAATGGTGATAGTTTACAAATTTTCATTTATTAAATAATGCATGGTGTGGAGAGAGAGAGAGAGAGAGGGAGAGGGGGAGAGAGAGAGAGGGGGGAGAGAGAGAGAGATGTTTTTGGTGTTAGTTATGTTATTAGTTAAGTTCTTGGTGCTAGGTATGTTTATTAGTTATGCTGCATATTTCCTAATTGTAATATGTGTTCAATGTCCCTGAGCATTGCTCACAGTGGGATCAAATGAACAAACATACAAACAAACAGTCTTGTCAGAGTTAACAGATAAATCCATATCTGTACGGCATTCCTCTAGAGCATTGTGCGCAACTATGGCACAATGTGCGATTGGTGGTGACATAATGTCTTCCACCACTGTCATACATGACATTTCAACTGACGTAATATGAGCATAGTAGAGCACTAGTTGACAGGGGTTGATGTTTGGAGGACTTTTCTGCTGCGAAGTAATTACTTTGTCAGTAGTACCTAATGAGTGCTGTAGCCAGGGAAAGCACAGATAACAGCATGACATCCAAGCAATGAGTCTTCTATGCCAACTGGGAAAATTGTTTTGTTATTCAGAATAATCACAAAGTTAAATGCCTCATTTGTGCAACATATATATACCTCACATTTCAGTGTAAAACGACATTTCACATATCATGCAGGGAAATATTGACCTCAGGTGCTTTCAGGTATGCATTTTTTAATAATAATAATAATAATAATAATAATAATAATAATAATAATAATAATAATAATATTGTTGTTGTTGTTGTTGTTGCCTTTCATACTAGCGGGACCAGAACGGACAAAGAAAATAGAAGAATTTGAAATTGAGATAAGAATATCAGTAATACAACAAGAGGAGATAGCTACTGTATAGCTCACCACATTGCAATAAATTTAAAACCCCTTAGTGAAGATCAATTTATAAAAGAGGCCTGGAGAGTAAATTAGCCTTGGAGAAACTGATTTCTTTAAATCCATTAATCTTTCCAGAGATAGAGTTACTCATAGAATTGAAGAAAGAACAATAACATGACAAAACAATTGAAAGAAAAAGTTCAATAATTTCTGTATTTCTCTCTAGCACTTAAGACCAGTTGACAGGACTGGCAGTGCTCAGATGCTGGTTTATATTCGGGGGGTTGATTTGGAATTAAATATCATAGAAGAGCTTTTAGACAGGTATCATTGAAAGGCAGAACATGTGGAGAAGATATTTTTTATTTGGTTATAGTGTTGGTCAAACATTTGCATTACAACGAGAAAAAATAATTTCAATTACTACTGATAGGGCATCCTCGATGATTGGGAAAGAGAGTGGATTTGTCAGTAGATTTAGCAAGTTTTTGTCCAGCATTAATGTACCCCATTCAAATCTTGTTAATACTCATTGTATAAATCACAGAGAGGCATTTTATGCTTATCCGCTAACCTGAATGATGTAATGAGTACAGTTATTAAACTGTGAATTATATAAAATCAAGTTCACTGAGACACCGCAAGTTTCAGGAATTTCTAAAGACTTTAGGATCTGAATACTCAACCTTACCCTATTATTTGAAAGTAAGTGGCTAAGCAGAGGAGCAGTATTAAGATGATTTATGTCCCTACTCTCTAAAATAGACAAATTCCTGAAAACAGGTTAGTAACAGTACTTTTAACTATCTGTTTATTTTCTATAATAATTTATATAACTGCCAATAAAAATAATTTTTTCAGGGTGCAGCGGTATCAGAACTATCAGTCTCAATGGGTTTGTGACCTGGCATTTACGACAGACATGTATGGTCATTTTGATTAAATGATTTCCTCTGCAAGGAAAGAATGAGAATATTAAAAAAATACACTTGATGAAAGTGGAGTCAACCTAAACACTGTTACTAGCTTCACTCACTTATTTATTTTGCAGAACATGCATCGTGAGCATGAGCTCACATCATCAGCTGCCTGTTGATTAATTTTTGGATTTTATAAGAAACTTCAATCCCGGGAGCAAGAGATGCGGAAAATTCTCGAGCAGATTTAAAATGGAGGACGAGGTAAGAAATCCACAACTCAACCACGTGTTTTAAGCAGACAATCTTCTATTTAGCTTCATCCATAGGCCACCAGAGGACACCCCAGGCTTTCAACAATATGACTCGAGAGTTGATCCAACAGTCTACAGGCAGCTGATGATGTGAGCTCATGCTCATGATACATGTTCTGCAAAATAAATGAGTGAAGCTAGTAAGAGTGTTTAGGTTGACTCCACTTTCATCAAGTGTATTTTATTAATTGCTACACTGTGTGTGATTCCACTACTTTTTTGATAATGAGAATATTGTTTCATTAACGAGAGCAGTAAGTACATTTATAGAAAACTTGTCAAAGTGGGGTCACCAACTATCTGTCAGAGATATGTGTACTTTCCACTGTCTACAGTCCTTATGAAATATAAATCCATTAGGTAGCTATAGAAAAATCCTACAGCAACTATCTGCTACATTTGAAATGAAATTTTCTGATCTAAGGAGTATGGAAAATGAATTGAGTCTATTTGCAAACCCCCTCAATGTTCTTTCCTTATCATCTTTCAATTTGGAAAATGAATTGAAGCATTTGGAAACCATAGATGGACGTAATAAGAAAAAATGTAACATTTGATTTCTACAAACAATTATCACTTGAAAATTTCCCTAAACTATGCTGTTTTGTAGCCTATGTAATGGCAATTTTTGGCACAAATACCTATGTAAACAAACCTTTCCTAAAATGAATTTCATAAAAAATAATGTATGGTCTGTGTTAACTGACAAGCATTTAGGTTCGCTTTTTCGACTATGTACAACATCTTTATCCCCTACATTGAAAAATTAGTGTGATCCAAACACTTGAAAACTTCATAGAGCAATAAATAAAATGCCCTTCATATGAAATAAATAAGTAATGCATGATGAGCTTTTTATGATTTAACAAATAAGCATGTCACAGGCAACATAGTGTGACACTAAAGGTTTCATTATGTCACAGCAGTGGCAGTGGGACTGAAGATCTTCCCCTCACCAGCCAGAGTTGTGCACGGGTGCTCTAGAGAATGCAAGGACCCTGTATGCATTCCAAGACAGCACATGGGAATTTTCCACTTGATACAAGGCATATGTCATCAGGATATCCTTGAGTATGAATCCCTCCCCTGTTGAGTCTGTTCAGCAGATCATCCACCACCAGACATCACAGAGTAGGTGACAAAACTCCCCCTTGTGGACAACCCCAGTGTTCTGATGCCCTCAAGGTCCCATTCCCCAGACACACCACAACCTGATGGCTTCCAAGGTGGTCATAATCCAGTCCATAACCACAAGACCAACTCTACTCTCCAGACATATTCTAATGGTACCTAAAGTCATATGATTAAAGTCACCCTCAATGGCCAGTTCTCAGCAGTCCAGAACCCCCTCCAGTCTTACCAAGAGCTGATGGAGCACCGTTTCCATGGTTTTACCCAGCCAATAGGCATACTGATGAGAATGTATGGGTTTGTCAACCAGTACTGCATCCCTTAAATATCTATGTATCTTCCAGAGCCTTTAACAAGTAGGATGTTAGCCTGATAGGTCAAAACCCTTAGGCCAGCAGTAGGATTATCTACCCTGCTTAGGTATAAACATCACTTTGGCTTGCCTCCAGAGGCGAAAAACATGCCTCATAGCAAGACAGACCCTGAAAATCTTCACCAGCTGAGGAGAAATGATCTCCCGGCTCTCCTCAGAAGAGTTTGGAAGACCCCCATCCTCACCCGTGCTTTTACAGGCTCTAAAGAAAAACCAGCCCTTTTAACATTTTTAAAAGTCACAATCTCAGAAGCCACTTCATGCTAAGACCTGCATGCCCCAACCGAGGTTCGTTTTTGATCCATTATACAAGTTCCTGGAAGTGGGTCTTAAGTAACAGCCTCAAGGTCTCCCCCTCCGATTGCATCAAAGCACCAGAAGGGTCCTCCAACAAGGCCAACCTGGCTCCAATTCCCAAGACCAGCAATTTCTGCAAGCAAGCAACACTCGACTGCTTCTGAATGTTTTCACAAAAGAGCCTCCAAGATTCCTCCGAGGCCGTCTTGATCTCTCTTTTATATCTTTTATACTATACTCCAGAGGCCCCCTGCTGTGAAACATGAGCAGATGATAGTAATGGGAGATGGTATGTGGTTAGCTTGCTGAGACTTTCTCCCCTTGTTGTTTTCAGTCAGTTTTCCTGACTTCCCCTTCACTTGCACTACCTCAAGGGATATTAACCTATGTTACACATTAAGAATACAGGAGAGCTAGCATTTTTGAGCACAAATGCACTAGATGACACAGGACTGTCCAACCCAGCAATGACCAACTCACCACTTTTATGAGGCAATGTATGTACTTGTGAGTAAACAAGTGAAAAGCTGATGTATTGTGAACAAGCCATATACAGGAATCCAAGAGGTGGCTCTACACCAACGCAAATTGAAGTTTGATTTTCAGATTAGTTTTTTGTGCATTTTGGATAATTAATATTAATTATTAAGTTAAGGAAATTAAGTTCAACTTCAATAATACTAGTATTTACAATGGTATTAATGATACATCATAATGTAATATATTTATATCTTCTCAGATATATAAAGAAACATAATGAATGCATAATAAATTTATAAATTGCGACATTAGTGTTATTCATAAATATAGTGCCAGTAGAAATATTTTGCACGTTTAATGATGCCATCAATCAATTGCACTCAAATTTATATTTTGGCGATGCTAGCATATGCATTCTTGGATCTTTGGCACCTTTTATGTTTAAAATAAAAATTAATTTCTGGTTGAATTAGCCAAGCACTGCTACTTCTAAGAGCACATTTTAAATGTGGTGTCTTTCCATGCTCTTGTTTCTTTTCAAAGCGAAAAAAAACTGTTCATGGACAGGTGTGGACCCAAACATGGATAGGATTCTAGCAGCATGTCTGTGAATTGAGGTGAATGTAGTTGAGGAAATTTCACACAAAATTCAGGACTCTTTCTGTATTTGTCATGCTTATCACATTTCAAGTCAATAATCTTCAACTGAAAATGTGGAAGAATGTCATCTACTGCCAAACTGAATGGGGTTCCAAAAATGTCAAACTCATTCTTTAGTTCAGAAATATCCATTTACATCATAATTTCATAGCTTGTACAAACAACTGATTTGCATGCAGAAAGATTTCCCTGTTGGGGAAATAATAATAATAATAATAATAATAATAATAATAATAATAATAATAATAATAATAATAATAATAATAATATTGTCGTATGCCTCACTTAATAGTATTATTTAACTTCAGAGGAGAGCTACTCGCTTGTGAGAGGGATCGTTAATCAAACAAAGAACTTTAATTTAAGAGGCAACGACGAGGACGCAGCTAAGTTAACTTTACAAAATAGTCTTACACCAACATAATTTCTGGCTGAAGGGAGAGGAAAGGAACTCTACACTATCATAATTAAAACTGCAAGAGAATGGATAGCTGGTAGATTTATTATAACAGTTTTCTTACCCCATGTGTCTGCCGGGCGAGGACGCCATGTCTTTAGGCAGTTGTCCGTCTGACTCACTCGAAGCCTACTCTCAGAATGAAGCTACGCCAAGTTGGCGTCAGTAACGCCATATCCCTTCCAATGATACACTGTTTCCCCTCATTCGCCCCTACTCAGACAAACTGCCCCCTCCGACCCCGGTAACCAGAGAGCGTCTTAACAAGACTATCTGTGCACATGCCACATCTCCCCCTGGCCACCGAAGTCGACGCGCTCGTCGACATAAGGAAAATAAATATAATAAACATGAAAAGAACAAAACAAAATGACATACAAAAATGACATACACATGTGTGATGAACCAAAAAATAACAATAATATACATGTGTGGTAAGCACCCAGCCGACGACACAATATTGCTGGGCGATTGGAGACACGAGAGACGTAAGTGCTGTCGACTAGTATTGTCAATGCACTTATCTTTAGCATCCCGCACACGCACACACCACGCTGCCTCAGTTCACAGGCACACTACACTGTGCAAAATATCGCTGGTCTGCCGTAACTGTTTGTGGGTGAGTTTAGACAGTGCCCACAACGACGATTTGTCGTGGTGTAGAATTATCACCGCAGGTCTCTAGTGATGACAACAGGGTGGGCAGTCGCTGGCTTGGACTGCCCCCCGACATGGTGGCTCCTTATGCCACGGCAGTGTAGTGGCTGCCCGACAGCTTCCCTGTGGTGTTTCTTGACTTCTGGTGTGCCCCGGGGATGCTCTTGGATTTTCTCGCTCTCCGCCACAGCAAAATACTAAAACAAAACCACCAAACAATAAACAGGGTGCTCCCACAAACAATCACACATAAAAGAATGGTATGTCATGTACAATTAAAGATTTTAAAGTTTGAAAAGTTTACACTAAAAATTCTTATGACATGGGGCAAAGAAAGAGAAAAAATAAGTACAAATTGGCATAAGAACTAAATTTTACAGAGTTGCCATCCAAAATTTAACTTACAATGCTTTACAATCCAAATAAAACAGTAAAACAGACTCAGAATACATGAACATGACAGAAATGAAACATAACCTTATTTTGGGATCCCAATATTACATCTTAATAACCAGCTGGTATCACTAACAAAAGAAAGTAAGTGCACTTACAAGACAATCACACATGACAATGAAATGAACTCATTCACACTGACCATGGCCCAAATTACACACAACACTGACTTAACTATCTACTCAAACTAGTGTATGCATCACTACAAACTACATCCACAATACATCTCTAAACTACGCCATGTGACATGCTTTCAACTACTATTGTCCTACTCTTGTCACCAATACAACTGCTCGTCCACATCACTATCTTTCTCATCTCATTATGATCAACATCTTTCATAATCATCATCAGTAATAGTGCAATCTCGATCATTACTTCAATCATCACCATCTTTCAATTTTCTCTTCAAAACAAAACATCTAACATAGGCATAACCTTCAAGAAATCACATTAACAATTCAGGAATGACACAAATAACATGACACTATACTGTTGCATCCACATCCTCCAAATGAAAATTAAGCTGGAAAACAGGTGGTATTAAAATTTGCTATCTAAGATGGTAATAAACTTGTTGCATAAACAGAAAAAAAAATTATTTTCATTACAATCACTTCCATCCATTTAATCTCTCGTGTGAATTCATCACACACGCTATACTGGGCACGTTACAGCAACACCAATAAGCAAAATCTCTGAAAACATACAACTGTCGGGGTTACACTGTGGCACTTCCACCGAAGCTGACATCATCTCAACTCTTCTCATCTCATTAACACCGTCGGGGTTACTCTTTGGCACTCCCACCGAGGCAAATCTCAACTCTTATTTCTCACATAACCTCACATACACACTATTCATGCAACAATTTTCTGCAAATAAAAAATCACAGCATCATTATGAAACCCAAAGTCAAATCGAGTCAAATCAAATCATATCATATCAAATCAAATCGAATGCAACAAAACAACATCACATCATTACTCAAAACAATATTGTCACATAACATTCCTGAAAATGAAAGCTCAATTAAGCACATAGTACACCTGAAACACATTCCTGCAGCATAATACAACAAACAAATGATTTGCAGTTCCCAAAACATAATTCAAAATTTAAGTTACACCCACAATAATAATACACTTTTAATTTAGCAGAGACATTCATATCACATATTCCTGAAAAGTAAAGCTTAATTAAGCATCAGAAACTCAGACTTTCCAGTCTATAAGGACCCACAGGATCATAGTAAGGGTAAAGGCGTGACACATGAACACTCTGATGTTTGGTACGGGGAGCATGAGGTCGACCAACAAGGTAGGTAACAGGAGTGATCTGTCGGATAATTTCAAAAGGGCCAAAATATCTATGTAACAACTTTGTACATTTACCTTTCTTCCTAATGGGAGTGAAAACTTTAACTAATTGACCTACATTATAAACCACATCTCTATGTTTAGCATCAAATGCTTCTTTTTGCTTCACCTGCTGCTTTGTAATGTTAGCAACAGCAACCTCCCGTGCCTTCTGAATCTCTTGCAATGTCTGTCTCACAAAAAGGTCATTAGACGTAGCTTGTAGCTGAACCTGGTTAGGTAAAGAAGGTTCTCGACCATATATCAAGAAAAAGGGTGAAAATTTAGTAGACTCTTGAACACTCGAGTTATATGAAAAGATGACATAGGGCAATATTGAGTCCCAATTCTTCTGATTATTATCCACAAAATGGCTGAGCATATTTAAGAGGGTTTGGTTAAATCTTTCAGTAAGTCCGTTGCAAGCTGGATGATAAGCACTGGTGAAATTGGAAGACACTGATAAAGATCTCAACAATTCTTGTGTCACCTCACTTAAGAAAACTGAGCCACGATCAGATAACAAGGCAGCAGGGGCTCCATGCTTACAGATGATGTTATGCAAAATAAATTTAGCAACTTGAGGGATTGTTGCTGAAAAAACCGATGCAGACTCGACCCAGCGAGAAGCATACTCGGTCGCAACGACAACATACTTGTGTCCAGAATTTGAGCGTGGGAGGGGCCCAAGCAAATCAATACCCCACCGCTCGCCTACAGATGTAACCGGAATTGGTTGTAATAAGCCTGCTGGTTTCTGATTCTTCGGTCCTTTTCTTGTTTGACAGCTGGGACAGGTTCGGACAAAATGTTCAATATCTTTCTTCATACCAACCCAGTAATACCTGGAGTGAATTTTGGCAAATGTTTTCGAGAATCCTAAATGGCCTGAAAGAGGATCATCATGACATGAAGAAAGAATTTCATGTTTTAGAGCTTCTGGAATAACCAGCAGATGGAGAGGGCCAGTGGAGCCAGCATTTTTACGATAAAGAACACCTGATTTGAGTGTGTAGTTGGAAACTTGTCTCTGAAGCTTAGCAGGGGCCGACGGAGGATCATGGAGAGCATTAATAAGCTCAAGTAACCCAGTATCTTTCTTCTGATGGTCAGCAACTTCAACTGATGACAGCAAACATGTGGGGAGTTCATCAAGCTGTTCAAGATCACTTTCTGTAGGTTGTAACACAGGAAATCTCGATAGAGTATCAGCATCATGATGTTTCTTACCAGATTTATAAGAAATGGTGTAATCAAACTCTTGCAATTTCAAACTCCATCGTGCCAAACGCCCAGTCAAATCTTTCAAATTATTTAAATAACAAAGGGAGTGATGATCAGATACAATATGAACCTTGTAGCCATAAACAAAACTGCGGAAGTGGGTAAGTCCAAACAGGATGGCCAACAATTCCAACTCTGGAACACTGTAATTACATTCACATTTAGATAGTGTCCTCGAAGCATAGCCCACTGGTGTCAACACATTATCAATCTTCTGATACAACACTGAGGCAACCCCTAGTCCACTGGCATCAGAGTGTAGTTCGGTATAAGCACCAGGAGTATAGTGAGCTAAGACAGGGGCCGAAACTAATAAGTCCTTCAAATTTTGAAATGCAGTTTGCTGATCAGATCCCCAAATAAAACTTTGATTCTTCCTAGTCAACTGAATTAGAGGTTGAGCAATATTAGCATAGTCCTTGATGAATTTCCTGTAAAAATTAAACAATCCCAAAACTTTTCTCACATCTCGAACATTTTTAGGACGAGGCAAATTTTGAATGGAAACAACTTTGTCAGAATCAGGTGAAATGCCATCTTTAGAAACTTCAAAGCCTAAGAGTTTAATCTTTTGCATGGCGAAGAAACATTTTTCTGGTTTAAGTTTAAACTTGTGGTGATCCAGACGTTGAAAAACAGCCTCAAGATTTTGCAACAACTCCTCAAAGGTTTTAGCAAAAACAACAATGTCATCCAGATATGCAATAGCCTTTTTAAAATTCAAATCGCCTAACAACTTGTCTGCGATGTAACTGAAAAACCTAGGGGCATTTGCCAACCCAAAACTCAAGCGTGTAAATTGATATTGACCCTGAAAAGTAACAAAAGAGGTATATTTCTGGCTATCCTCTGCAATAGGTACCTGAAAGTATGCTGACAGTAAATCTAATGAGACAAACCATTTAGCCTCCCCCAAATAACTTAACAAATCATCTATCAATGGTAAAGGGAAAGAGGTGGTCTCTGTAACAGCATTCAATTTTCTATAGTCGACACAAAATCTCATGGAGCCATCTTTCTTTTTGACAAGTACTACAGGAGAAGCCCAGGAGGACTGTGATTCCTTGATAATGCCAGCATCTTGCATCTCTTTAACTTGCTCAGCAATAATTTCCTTTTGTTTATGAGGAACTCTATATGGTCTTTGCTTAATTGGCTTAGGGTCATTTACTTTGATATCAAATTCTGCAACATCCGTAGTACCAAGTTCTTGTAATGTTGTGGCAAAAAGATCACTATATTTCAAAACAAAGCATGTAAGTCAGCCTTTTGGGTTTCCAGGAGTTTACCATTAACATTAAAATTACAATTTGGAGCTGGCAGAGGAGTAACATCGGATGACAAAACAGAATTACTCTGAACAAGTGCAACATCATAAGCTTTAGCTAAGACTGTATTTGCAAACAATGTTTGTGGAACTGAAGTATTATTATGCACTGGAATAGTAAGTTCAGAGGTAGAATGACACAATAACGGTGGAATGGAAAGATTCTTCTTTTGCATTATGTTAAGAGCAGGTTCAAACATAACCTCATTACTAATGGCTGACAAAGGCTTAACTGATATATAGCATGTAGACAGAGGTGGAATTTTAACATCATGCATAACTGCCATTTTAACACCAGAATCTGCACAATCATCATCTAGGAGAGGGTTTACTGCCATATCAACAAAAGGTCCTTGTGTTAGAGTTATTGGTATACTGAACGCATCATTCTTAGAAGATTTCAAGGTTATCAGATTATGTGCATAGTCAATTATAACATCATGGGTCTGCAAAAAGTCATTGCCTAAAATCAAATCATGGGACAACTCTTTCACAACTAGTACATCCTCCTGAAAAAGAACATCATTAATATGGAAATCTAACACAGTGTGGTAAGGCGCATCAAGTAACTTGTTTCCTGCAGTGCGGAGCATCATCTCTATAGGTTTTAATGTAGAATGATCAAGAACATGTGCAGCATTCACAATACTCACTGCGCTTCCTGTATCGAGCAAGATGGAGAGCTCTGTCTGGGCAATACGACCAGGAACTTGCAATATCTGACCTGATAATGCAGACACATCCCGTTGAGGTGTAGCTATGTCCCGTTGAGGTGCAGCCATGCTGGTGGGCGGTGGTGGTGCTGCTACGTCTCGTCGCCAGTCGTTTTTTGACTGCGGGAGGCGGCTCCGGCAAAAGCGAGCCAGGTGGCCCTGCCTGTTGCATCTATAGCAGGTGACGGGTGGATCCCTCCGGTTGAAGTCAGATGACCGTGGAAGCTGTGAATGCTGGGAAGTTCTCTCCGAAGATGGTAACTGAAACTGGTTAACTCTGTTACATAACTGTTCCACACAATCAATCAGCTGATGCATAGGATCGATAGGTACGCCCACAAGAGAAGAAGGCTGAGGAGAGGCTGGTAAAGTAACAGCAGGAACAGGTGCATTATTAAATATAACAGAAGGTGGCGTAACCACTGCAGCCTGAGATTGAGCAGACACTAGATGTTCACGGTTCTGCATGTAAAACTGTGCTTTGTCCACTCGTCGAATGATTTGTATTACCTCATCAACAGTTTGAGGATTTAATGGCAATAAAGATTGTACATACAGAGGTCTAAGACCTTTAAACAAGTGTTTAATTTGTTCCAACTGCAACATAGCTGGGTTGACTTGGTCACATAAAGATAGCACGTCATAGATGTAACTAATAACAGGTTCATCATCCAACTGTACCCGCTGTCTGAGTTTCATTTCCAGAATATCACTCTGGTTTGTTATCTGAAATGCATTTAAAAATTGTGTAGACAAGAAAACCCAATCATGGTGAGGGTGCCGATGGTGAAAAGTTTGAAATCATGATGCAGCAGTATCTCGTAAATAGCATGGAAAGCATTTCAATTTCGTTTCTTCAGACCAGCCATTAGCAGCAGCGACCATTTCAAAGTTCTGCAGAAATTCATGCGCCGACAACCTGCTGGAATTCTCGAAGTAAGAGGGGTCAATGACCGGGCGGCAGACAGCTGATTGCGTTGCATTGGCCACGACAGGCGGATTAGACATCGCTAGTAACTGAGTAACAACAGGCGTACTAACACTGGACATAGATTCTACTTCACTGTGCTCGCTAACTGGAGCAATTGCTATATCAGACTTCTGTGCAGGACGTCGCTTAGGCATGATTGCAGCACAAAAGATAACGCAACCAATAAACAAACAGTAGGATCAAGCAATACAGATTACACCAAACTAAACACTTATAGCATCACATGAATGTAAGTAGTAAGATCAGAACATAGCCAAATAAAACAGTTCCAGAAAGAATACAATTAAGCGCCCGCGGCGAAATATCAGAAAATTATACTAACACACGTCTACACAAGCCACTTGGACACAATACCAAGATTTTTAATCAGAATGAACACATGGAAGAAAACAAAATGATAGCTTCAGTGAGAAACCTCGAACTGGAAGTTAAAAAAAACCACGTCACACCTACTGCGACCACCGCTAAGATTATCTCAAAAGGAGCAGAATACAGACTTGTAATTTATACTAGCACACAAAACTTCTCTTTTTTCTTTCTTTTTTTTTTTAAAACAAATGTATCTGACCTGATATACACACGCAAATAAACGCGCCAAAACACGTGCTGAGGAAGACTGGTTTCACAAGCTAAAATTATTGCTGAAATGCATGACCACGCGGGAATTACATAACACACGTGCGTACATAAAAGTTACACGAAAAATGTCCCAGAAAAGTGTAGTAAACAGCTAGAAATCACAATCACTGGAATATAAAGTTATACGTTTCCAAACCACTGCGAATAAGCACAGAAAACAAGATTTTCAAAAGCTACAAATATCTCGCTCGTTATCTCACTCGTTTCACAACTCAACTTTCACAAAAACATTTTTGAAAATAACCAGCACGAACCACTTAGCACAGCAATACAATTTAAAAAGAAATGAAGCCAAAACAAGGGGAAACATGGAGTCAGAAGTTTTAGCGTCACGCCGGCAGACAATGGAAAAATACAAAAATGAGCTCAAAATTAAAATTTCGAAACCAGACTTTCAGATATGATGGAAACAAAATTTAGAAGAAGAGAATCACAAATTAAAGTATAAAAATCCTTACCCTTTAGCCAGAAACAAATTTTACATTTTTCGCGACCACGTGGAGAAACACAAACCGTTACATTTGGAGGGAAAAAAAAATTTTGCACTTAAAATCTCAAAACAATCAAACCAATTACTCAGCGCCACCACCAATTGTCGTATGCCTCACTTAATAGTATTATTTAACTTCAGAGGAGAGCTACTCGCTTGTGAGAGGGATCGTTAATCAAACAAAGAACTTTAATTTAAGAGGCAACGACGAGGACGCAGCTAAGTTAACTTTACAAAATAGTCTTACACCAACATAATTTCTGGCTGAAGGGAGAGGAAAGGAACTCTACACTATCATAATTAAAACTGCAAGAGAATGGATAGCTGGTAGATTTATTATAACAGTTTTCTTACCCCATGTGTCTGCCGGGCGAGGATGCCATATCTTTAGGCAGTTGTCCGTCTGACTCACTCGAAGCCTACTCTCAGAATGAAGCTACACCAAGTTGGTGTCAGTAACGCCATATCCCTTCCAATGATACACTGTTTCCCCTCATTCGCCCCTACTCAGACAAACTGCCCCCTCCGACCCCGGTAACCAGAGAGCGTCTTAACAAGACTATCTGTGCACATGCCACAATATAATAATAATAATAATAATAATAATAATAATAATAATAATAATAATAATAATAATAATAATAATAATAATATACAGGTAATGAAAATAGATGCATCTAGATATAAGTAAATAAAAATAAATCCTGCACTGTTGGTACTGCAGCAGCCGCTGTAGTAAACAAGCTATTTTTAGCTTTTTGCCCTCTGCTGCACAGTTGGAATCATTATAGCGTAAGTTGAATATCTGTGAACTTTGTCACATTTGTTACAATTTTCAGACACACCAAACTCTTGCATTTCCTTGTCACTCAACAAACAGATATAAATCTTTCATTGCCAATTAAAATGCATAATTGGAGATTATGATCATATGTGCTGCATCTACCAAATTGACTAGTTCAAGAAAAACTGCAGATGTCATATCATGTACAGGTGGAAGGTGACCTATGATCATTCTTGAACAGGCAGACTCTTTGTAATGAATAGGACAAAATGTTAGTGCAGTTTTGCTGTTTTTAAAGCATTTTTAAGAAAAAAAGCGAAAATTGCTTAATATTAGCTCTATTTTAAATGAAGATTTTAGGAAACTTAAAACTTTTTCAAATATTTCTTAGAGGAGATTGAAAGATAAATATTTTCTGCATGTTTAAATAGATTTTGAATTAAAACAATGCGCACTCTTACTATTGTTATAAGCTTTCGAAATTTGTCTCAGTTGAATCTACATCATTAGCCACAATACCATACAACATGACAACACTGTAAGATCAAAAGAAACACACTGCAGCTGTTTGTTTAGGAAACACACTTCAGCTGTTGTTTATTATGCTTATGCCTTATTTTTGAAACAGTGGATCATCAGTTACTAAATCGCTCACTTTACTAATGCCAAGTGTCTTGAAGTGCTACTCATTTACAATGAAACACATTGTAATGCAGCAGCTGCAGCAAGAATTTATCGAGAAAGATTTCCAAATAGAGGAGCACCACATCATAGTTAATTTGTTTTCGTCTGTCAAAGAGTTCTAGATACAGGAAGCGTATCTGCTCATGTTGAAGGAGTTGGTCAAAGAAATATTGCACAAGAAGAAGAAATCCTTCACATGGTGGAAGAAGATCCTGGAAGCAGTATTCGTGGTATAGCTCACACTATTGGCGTATCCCATTGCACTGTTTTGAGTATGTTAAAAGAATTGCTATGCCCTTATCATACCCAGTGCATCCAATATTTCTCTGAAGCAGATTATACACTAAGGGAGCATTTTCCGAATGGTTTCTTCAACAAGGGGGGGACTTTCCCCTTAAAATTCTTGCAATGGATGAAGCAACATGGAGTAACTAATTACTATGATGCACATGCCTGGACTTAAGACAATGCACACACAGCAAGACAAGACAGTTTTCAGCACAGATTTTCTTAAATGTTTGGACAGGAATCATAGGAAACACATTAATCAATCCATGGATTTTTCCTCAGGTTTTGAACAGAAGCTATCTGTCTCCAGTTTCTTCAAGAAATGTTATTATTTGTGCTTGAGAATGTTCCCCTGGCAGTAAGAAATAATATGTGGATTACATGAAGGCACACCTTCGCATATAAGTAGAGCTATGTGTGACCAACTATGCAACACCTACATAGAATGCTGGATGGCTTGGATCAGTAAAATGGCCACCAAGATCACCAGATCTAAATCCAATCAATTTTTTTTCTTTGGGGCAATGTGAAAACTCATGTATGCATTACAGAAGTGCCTGATGTGGAAAGTTGCAAGAAAGAATACTTTGAACAGCAGAAGAAATAAAAAACAACCCGGATGTACTTTGTAGAGCAAAATTGGAGAAAACATTGTGAAGCATGTTGTTGGCAAGGGGAGCACATTTTGAACAATTTCTCTAAACATTAAAAAAAGAAGCTCTCATTGATTTTCTCTTTTTGTCTTGCTTTAATTATTCACAGAGTTTTATAATTCACAAAGAAAGGAAGCATAATCTTATAATTTGGGTTTCTTAAGCTATTATTTATCTTTATAAATAATTGATATTTAGGTTATGCTACAATCATGTGTAGTTTCTGTTTGTTTGTTTGTTTGTTGCAGAAGCTGTTGAATATTGTGCAAACTAAAATAGTAATTATCTCAAGAATGGAAAGCTTTATGGAAAAAGTTTATTAAGGAAAAACACTCAAAACAACGTGCTTTTTCATAGTTTAAAAGGATGATCATAGTTCACCTTCCACTATGTATATACAAACCGCCATGTCAGAACTATCCAGTTTGGCCTTACTGAACTGCGTACTACACACTGCAACAGAGAGTGTTAGTTGATAACTACTTGTGTAATCCATGGAAGGTGCTATTTTCTTATATAGTAGCATAATCCCATACTTACACTGCAGTTTGATGCATAAATGCTGAATTAAAATGGCAAATAATACATTCAGTGTTCTTCTGTAATAATTAATTCTATAAAGAATTACACCAAGTTGAATTAAGGTTTCCAAAGGATTATGATTATTGTAACATATATAAATATTCTAAAGTTCTTTGCAATCTTGTTGTGATATTAAAGCTTTCCTTGCAATGCAGCTCATGATTGAAAGCGACAAAAATACATTTATTTTCTGTGCTCTTCCATATAACTCACTAGATAAATACAAATTTAAATACAACACTATTTAAATTTATTATTGTCAGCAAGGGATATGAAATGCAGTGGGTAGAATTTGTATAAATGTATAAAAATAAAACTTCTGGCTCTTATTGCATGGGTATAAACTAACAATATGTTCAGATCATAAATTTTCAACATCCAAAATTACCAATTCAGAAAGTGATGTTAAACAATTATATTTCAGTAGAAGCACATTAATAATTTTTGACTTTAATAGAACTGGCAATTTGAATATTAGCATACCTGTTTTTATGATAGGCTCATTAAGTAAAATGTACCAGGACAAAATTTATTGAAGGCAAAGGAAAGGCCTTGTCAGCCCACTACAAAAAATGTTCCAAGCTGTTCAGAATTAAAGTTGATGAGATAATAAAACTTGAGTAAAAATATTATCATAAACCAATTCTACAATTGTTAAGGGGGTATTCACATTTCCCTTATACCCCTTCATAATAAACAACAGTTTAAAGGAGATAAAAGTAAATCAACACTTAGAACAATAGAACATGGAGTACCACAGGGATCAGTACTAGGCCTGCTTCTCATTTTTACTGTTTATAAATAACATAGGCCGCTAAATGTCAAAAAGCAGAGATTTGTCTTCTTCTTCTTCTTTTTTTTTTTGGTCTATTTGCAGATGACACAAATATCCTGGTAAAAGCAAAAAGTGACACAGAACTTCAGGGAAAAATAGGCGATAATACAACAAAATTAATATCCTGGTATAAATCAAATAGGCTCTTAATAAATAAAAAAAAAAAAAACAGTTATGAGCTTTCATAATAGCCAAAATAGAAATTATGTGACAAAACCGCCAACAAAATTAGATGGGGAAATAATAAAGTATGCACAGGAAACAAAATTTTTGGGGATACTACTAAGTGAAGATTTAAAATAGGGAGCACCATAAATATGCTAACAAAAAAGCTCAGCATGGGATGTTATGTCTTAAACATGCTAAAAAGGTCTCAGGCACACAAGTTCTCAAAAGTGCATATTTTGCAGACATTCACAATTATATTCGATATGGAATAATATTCTGGGGAGCTGCAACAGAATTGGAAGAGGTTTTCCAAATGCAAAAATGAGCAATAAGAATAATGATGCTTAAAAACATAGAAGATTCTGGAGAGAGTTTTCAAAACATTGAAGATCGTGCCTGTGGTCTGTGTATACATACAGAAGTAATTTACTATATCCGATTACACAAATATAAATTAAGTGAAAACACAGATATAGGACAGTTGTATATGACAGGGAGAGGATTTATACATTCAATACTACAACTAACATAGCAGAGAAAAGTTCACTTCACATTGGAACAAGACTATACAAGCTACCTACAACTATTCAAAACATAAATAATATCTTAAATTATTTAAAAAGAAGCTTAGGTCATTCCTATTAACTCACTTCATTCAAATTATTTATGAAAATTGAAATGATTCATAAAAATTGAGTCAGAGTTGAAACACTTAACATCACGTACATGTTTTGTCGTCTTGACCGGTTTCAAGAGTTATTGCTCCCGTCCTCGGAAGTGGCCGACTGGCTCCTCATGGTGTTTTCCAGCGTGTGTTTATTCAATTTATTTTATTTAATTGCCGAGTTCTTAGATATGTAATTCTGTATAATACAGTTGCTAAAGTAATTAACTAGTTCTTAGTTTCTCTACCTAGTTTTGATCCTTTAGTTGGAATATTGAGCTTAATTATCTTTTTCATGTATTTAGTATTATATGCATTTGTTTTCATAAACTATACTATACTACTATATAGTAGAATAATGATTAGAGGATTAATAAGTTACTATTTGAAATTATATTGATGCATCTAATATGTGCATGATAACTAGACTAAAAATAAATAAATAAGAATTTTCTGTTCATTTTACTTAATTTGTTAGAGATGTCTCTTTAATCAGCTGTTTTGAAATATATAATTCAGAAATCTTTGTATGTGACTGGTTAATACTGTGTGTGAGATGCATAAATTGTTATACAACGTATTAATTAAATTATCAAAAAAAAGATAGGAACTAAACTTTAAGGTATTTGTAGGTAAGAAGAATATTATCAACCTTTTGTAGTAATAAATATTTGTTTATTGTGCAAACATTTTAAGGAAAAGAAAAGTAAGCTTATAGAAATGGTTTATAATCTTTTATGATTACCAATTTTTAAAAGAATGTGATATTCAATATTGACAGTGTAAATGATTCCACTAGTTTAATGTAAAGGAAGCATAAAATTTGAAATTATTAGGTTGAATAGTTCTTAGAAAGGAATAAAGGTTTGTGGGAAATGGTAAACAAAATTCTAATGCATTACGTTCACATGACTCCTATCGTTAATAAGTGGGTATGCAAACTATTCTTACAAAAGCTTGTTTATTTTAATCGAGGTAAACCTTTGTGGAAATAGCTACATTACCATTTCTATATACAGAGCGGTCCCTCAGCCATCTGGCCAGTAGTCGCGATGCATGTTCCGCGCGCTATATTCAGTGTATCTGTTTATTATTCTATTGATACTGATACCATATTATTACTGATTTTATGATGGTTATTACGATATATTGATTACCTATTGAACAAACATAATTACTTTTTATTTTATCAGTACTAACCTTTTACACAGTCGGTGTTGAAAGTGTTGTCCTTCGGCAGATAAACATTCTTGGCACTTTCTGATGAAATTACCATTCACACGTATAAGTTCTTGTTGCATAATTTCCCTAATTTCTGTTCTTATATTGTTTTTAAGATCATCTATGGTGCGAGGATTATTCCTATAGACTCTATTTTTGAGAGTTCCCCAAAGATAAAAGTCACACTGTAAGATCCGGCGATCGAGTCGGCCATAATCCTTTAGTTTTTCTTTCATTAGAACCCTTCGTTTTTTTTTATTATTTTTACAACCTACAACATTAAATGATCCCATTCTCTTCACTTTATTCACTAGATATCTAACTGTTTCTCTACTCAGAACTGGAACACCAGGAAATTTATCGTGAAATTGCCTACACACCTGTCTACATGAGTCGGTTTTCACATACGTGTCATACATAAAATGTCTTTGTTCAAGTGAAAATTTGAGTACCATTTCTGGGTTGTAATAATCCGATAATTCATCGCACACAAATACACACATGTCTATATACAAGAAGCAATAGCAGCTGACTGAAGCCTGCTGCTACATGTCTGATAAGTGGAAGAGGCCGTGGCCTTGAGTTCATTCAGACGTGTTACACAAGACTGCCGTGCAATTTCCGGCCAGAGCATTGAGGGACCGTTCTGTAGTTATAAAAGTAGATAGAAGAACAAGGTTTTGCAAGACTAGTTTGTAGATACTGTATAAAAATAAACAATAGTGGGTAGAGAATGTTGTGTAAATTTAACACACAAGAATTGTATATATGTAGCCCCTTTAACTTCAGTGGTCATATTGGGGACTCTGAATTTAGAAACAGCTGATAATATTTTCTACTTTCTGAACTGTATTTTTCTTAATGTTGGTTTTATTATGTTTTAATCTTAAACACACATTCACTACCATATTCATACTTGCGGACTCTGTGGAGGATATAGAATTTTTCTGGTTAGAGAAAGATCCCCCCTCCCCCAAGCTGGGAATCAAATCCAGGACTTCTGGTCAAATATTCTTATTGTAAGGTTTTGGTAAAACTTTTCAGTAAATGTGGATGTATATAACAATAATTTTGACAAAACAGAGTTTCACTGTTACTCCTCTTGTACACCTTTCAAGGGAGCAGGTAAAAAATAGTGTAAACTGAAGGAAATTACATGCACTTATAAAGTACTGTGGACGGTGGAGAGCAGAACATTGTTTATTTAATTACTTTGAGTATCTTGTTAGTTACACATATGAACTTTTTAATTTTTGAAATAACATAATTTACCACCTCCATCCACAGAGGTCAAATATATTGTATTATGCTGCACTTAATAACTCATGCATGTATCACTATATTTATCTTTATCTAATTTCTGGTGATTCTTCAAGCAATCAATATAAAACATTTTTCTATCCATTTCATGCCAACACTTATAAAAATGTATCTCAATTAGATAATATTAGTACTATACTGACAATAGTAGTGCTTATAAGGCTAAAATGACAGTCTGCAGTCAATTATAGAACTTTTAAGTATAGGGAATTCAGAAATTCCCAACTGTTTCTTTAATCCAAAAGAAATATTCTTTTTCTTCCTCTTGCATTAATAATATGCAGAAAAAAAATAAGCACTAAAAAAATAAGAACTACTATAAAAATAACAATTTGACATGCATTTCTACAATACCATTTTACTTCAAGTGATGTCTTGTATAGATACAGTTAATTTATTATTCTGTTAGGAACAGGTTTACAATGCTGATGCATCTTCCTGCACTCAAAATTATTTTTCTCTGTTTCCCTGTTTTTCAATTGACATCTAATCCTTTCTCTCAGACTTCTTTAATGACTTCTTCAATCCATGTAAACCTAAGTCTTCCCCTTTTTCCTCTTCCTGCTGGTATCCATTCCAAAATCTGACATGGAACATGCTCATACCAAGTTAATTGCTGCCATTGGATAAAATTAATTGTTGAACTTGGTAATCCATCCTTCTAATTTCTTCATTTTTAATTTTATCTAACAGTACATTATTATTATTCTTATTATTATAATAATATAAAAATTACTTTCTAACAATTTTTACTTTCTCTACTACGTATAGTAAGTAGGGGAAGTATTGCATTCCACCCAAAACTTCGATACCGAGATTTCACCGGAAATACATGTTTTGAGACTCCCTGAATCCAAAAAAAGCATTTTTGGAAACATGTCCTCAGTGTGTGTCTGTGAACAGCATAACTCAGAAACGAACAGTCAGATAAACACCAAGCTTGGTATTTAGGTTCAGTATCTTCCAGAGATGCGACACGAAGGTTTTTAAGAAAATCCCCCCACCCCAGATTACCCTTTACATGGAACATTTTTCGAAAATTTTAATTTTCTCAAAAATGGCTCTAACAATTTTGATTAAAATACCACATGTTTAAGATATTTTAATGACAAATGAAATGTATATCTCAAATTTTCTGGGAATGTCTCCAAAAGTATTCTTCATTGTGAACGACTTTTGCATAACTGGTAAACCATAAGAGATGGACAAAAGTTTACTACACAAAAAATGTAGATCGCGTTAAAATACACAATTTATGTCATATACATTTTTTTTGTTGAGTGAACCATTTTCGAGATATTGCTTGTCGTTCCCTTAAATTTTCCAATACTTATACTTTTTCTCAAATTCGTTATTCATTTTTTTTATGTCCTGGTAATGCAAAGAGAATGGAATACTCCATATAGCAACCAGCTCTTAAAATATTTGACTATCGCTTAATCCCTACCAATTCCCCTTGCATCTACAAGAAAATTAGCAATAAGTTTAACATCTCGATTAACATGAAGCATATGGAAAATAAGCTTTAGTAAAAATAGTTTGTACAAGAGTAGAGAAAATCATGTGAGTGTAACACATCAGAATTTTTTTTAAGTAGATAATGATGCAACTTGTGTAGTTTTTATCTTCTACAGAGAGTAAATTACAACTTGGTACTTTTAATTCTGTCCGTTCTAAATCCTTATTCATTCATCTCTTTGTCCTAAAGTATAGGAAAAGAATTTTACAATTAACTAGATAATGGTCCTTCCACTATCTGTACATGTGAAAGATCTAAAATCTTGAATTTTTAACACTGTATTTCGTATTGTGCAGTTTGCTTTATTAACTGGCAAATGCCAGGGGGTACCTTAAAACTTAAGCCTGGAACATTTCCTTTCCCACTAATAGTTTAATTTCATATATCATCCTTATGCAGTAAGAACAGGCATTATGCACTACAAAAAAAAAGAAGAAGAAGAAGAAAAAGGATAAGAAAAAGAAACAAAACAACAAAGCATATAACTGATCTAAACATATATTAACATTAATTCCATCCTTTATCTCAAACATCATGTGGAAAGCAAATAAAGAAGGAAACATTGCATAATGGAATACAGAGAATATTTTTGGATTTGGTATACAGACCAGATAATGCGCTGACAGAAAGAGGGAACAGTTTGGTTTTGCCTGTAAAACCGTAAATTCAGGATGTTAACGGTGTTAAGCTAAGGAAAAACTGATCCTAAACAAAAGCACCTCTTCATTTTTTTTTCTCTCCCCCATAATTCTTCCTTTGTCTTCCTGCATTCTCGCTTCTTTTTTTTTTTTTTTCAAATTTATTGTTTTCAACTATTATGTAATTGTATATACAGTATTGAAATAGGTACTATGCAATAACAGCAAATAAAACAATACATACATTAAACAGATAACATTAAAACAAGCCCCTATATTGCTTTTTATTTATTTATTTATTTATTTATTTATTTATTTTTGTACATAAATTCATCTAGAGTATCAAATGCTTGAGTTATTTAGCCATTTTTTCTGGTTAATCTACTTTTTTGTTATGCATTGCATTTTTTTTAATGTTATACAGTTTTTATAATACATACAAATTCCTACGTGTGCATGCGTGTGTGTGCATGCATTCACCTCCAATATCCATTAAAATGTAGCAAATATAAGCTAAGTACAGCTATTCCATAATGCAGGTGGTTTTCCGGGAATCTCTAGAGAGGATAACTCCAGCGGACGATAGGTTTTTCCTGTTCCTCCCATTGCTGTCATTCAGTGCGCCACCCAGTGCCATAATCTGGTATGCATTCTTACAATACAACAAATGGTGTTGTAGAATGTCTGGTCTCGTGCAAAACTCACAATCACCATGTGTGCGCATCCCATGTTGCCACCGTTTCTCTCCTGTGGGAATGATGTTAGTAACTGCAGCATATACTATCGCTTTCCAGTCAGTACGAATAAACAGGGTACGGAAGGACCATATAGCCTTCCATCCACGTTCCGGTATTTAAGCTGTGTGGAAGGGGTAGCAATGTGTTGGTTCCAAAGAGTGTAATGCTGTACAAATGTGTCGGAATTTGTCAGGGCTAGTAAGTAGCGCCGATAATTGGATTCGGAAAAGTGCCATCCCTATAAATTCTACTGAAGACCATCGAAATAAGCAAGGCTGTACACTTCGGCTCAACAGCTGCCAAGCCCAATCCTCCTCTCGTAACTGGTAATCTTAGCTGACTCCATGCCACACAATAGAGGAATCCATACTATAGAAAATAACCAATTAGTTTTTCAGATTGCTCAGCATGGTGTTTGGTTATCGGAAGCACTCAAGCAACATACCAGAGTTTATTACTGAGAGAATAGACATTTACATACTAAATGCAATCTCCTTGTGTGCTGTTTGCTTAATTTATGGCATAGGGCATTAAGTTTGCCGGTTCTAAAATGTGGAATAGTTTCCTGGAGGTTATAGTAAAAAACAATTCCTAAAATCTTTGTATGTGAAACATTTGACATAAATCCAGGAGCAAGAGGCTGTGGCCATTGGCCTAACAACATTAGTTGTGATTTGTGCATATATAATTTTGCACCACTTTCCGGGCAGTAAGCAGTGAGAATATTGTTCAAACAATGTATATCTTAGGTAGGTGCAAACACGTTATGTCATTCACATATGCTCTCACCACAGCTTTAGAACCTCAAAATATTACACCATCTAGCTGTTCTTCCAGAGCACAAATCAACTGATTAGTGGTCAATATGAACAATCCCATCGAGAGTGGGCATCCTTGGCGCACCAATCGCACCGCACCAGGAGAAAATAGAAAGCCATTGCACAATATACGCGACATTACTCCACTATAAATGTTTTGAACCATACGCTGAAACATCTCAGGCAAACCAATAGCAACAAGCATTTCCCATATATAACTATGCCGGATTTATCAAAAGCTTTTTGAAAGTCAAGGTTAACTATAACAGCAGTTTCCTTGCTATGGTGAAAATGACATATCACATCTCTGATGTCCGCCAAGGAATGTGTGATAGAGGCACAGCTGCTATTTGTGAGCTGTGCAAAAATTCTGTGAGAGCTGCTTTCAGCTGGTTAGCCAGTACCTTTGCTAATATCTTATAGTTGGTATTTAGTAAGGTGATAGGACGATAGTCTGCCGTACATTTAGGAGAGGGTGTTTCTGGAGGCAGCACTATAACACTGTCCATAAAGTGTTCAGCACAAGATGTGGTCGACAGAATATCATTTAACACTCCAGTGAA
Source organism: Deroplatys truncata (assembly GCA_030765065.1). Lineage (NCBI taxonomy): Eukaryota > Metazoa > Arthropoda > Insecta > Mantodea > Mantidae > Deroplatys > Deroplatys truncata. Next base: position 143,410,026 of record CM060978.1, on the reverse strand, counting down.
GGCTGGTCCAATGAGTTTCCAGTGTTGTATGTAAAAGGCATACGGGATAGCAACCAAACCAGGTGCAGAATGTTTCTGTGCAGTGGATAACATTTTAAGGATCTCGTCCTGCGTGATCGGTTTAAACAGAGCTGCTGCTTTTTGAGGTGTAACTTGCACATTACGGTACTACCTGTGATGTGAGCATTTGTAAACCCCTCTTGCACGAAGGAAAACTGGAAATGCTTTTCAAATATCTTTAAAATTGATGTTGCCCCTCCTGGTCACCAGAACGGATATGATGAACATATGATTTTCTGGCCCGTGTCCGTTCTTTTGCCATCTGGAAGAATAAAAGACATTCGTCGTCCAGCACTTGATATATATGTCCACTAATAGATGTGTCCTCCAACCATTTTTCCTGTATCCTCTGAATCCACTGTTTAACAAGCCTAAGAGTCGAGTCACGTCCTCTCCATTCTGCTGCTTACAAAACAAAGTCCACGTTACATTGTCATATAATTCTATGGTCATTCTGCAGTCCCTTGCTGTCTCCTTAACTGCCTGCCTGTAAAATGACCTGATAGGTGGGTTTTGCCACATTGATCTACCAGTGGCACTTCCAAAACGATGACTCAAAACATGGTGTAAGTCTTAGAGAAGTCTAAGAGGGAATGATTCTACAGAATGAGATTATTCTATTAACTGTTAGGTATTTTCCAATAACCTCATAGGAAAGAGGAATTCTATTTTGGCACAGAAGGAGAATCATAGCATGGTGATCACTAAATGCAATAGGTGCTACTGCGATCCCATGAATGATGGGGCACGTTGATGTAGATAAGTACAATCAATCTTATCTTGATGCTGATGGACCTCAATGAAAGGTATAGCCCAAATGGGAATCGTGTCGATGGTCCCAGGCTGGTTGCAACTGTCTGACAGCTTTGAGTAAGTGTAGGTCTAATATTTGGATAACCGTTTTGATCCTTTGCTATAAGTGTACATTTAAAATCTCTACCTAAGATTATCTGCTGTGAATGACACGTATGATTGTCAAGGCATCCCTGAAGAAAATTTCACATTCTTGCCAGTTATTGGTACTGACCAGCACATAGATATTAATGAGCACTGTATCCCCATACAAGCTAATAAAATGCGACCAGAGGGGTGCATAAAGAATTCTGTGAGTGTCAAACCATGATGATAGACAATAGCAGTGCCCCTGTCACCTTCATCAAGATTAATCACATAATCGTAGTGGGATAGAAAATTCAGATTAAAGGTATTCACTTCCTGTAAGAAAGCTACATCAATATATGCATGAAGAAATTGATCCAATAAGCGTTGCGCCGACGCAGATCTAATACCATTTACGTTAACTGTAGCATAGGTTTGTAGAGTGATCACCATGATTTTGATACCAACTGGGAGCAAGCGAGACGTACATAGCTTAGTTCTGCCCCAAGGGAGACACTGAAGATCTTCGAGATTGCTCTGTGAATTTAGTCTTTGCTCGCGCAGCTTTTCTGCATTTATTGGCTTAAAGGGCAGATTCAGCTGGCAGTCTGTCTTCTTCATTATCCGAGAGAATGCTTTCAGCATCATCATTAGTACACACACTGTAGTGTGCTGGGCCTCAATTTGTATTTCAGTATACGAGTTGCTCATAGATGGTTGTGACTCACTAAGTTGGTATCGAGTGTCCACGCCAGTTGCAGCTTTGGTTTCATAACTTCGGGCATTCCCAGAAGACAGATGGATGCACTTTTGTTTTTTAGAAGCTGATGCAGCATTCAAATTTTTACTGTCTGAGGGAACTGGATCAGACAAAATGGATGTAGTACTTGGTTCAGTTATTGTCACCATTGCAGTTACAACTGCTTCACAGCTATCGGATTCAGAGCTGACAAATGATGCACCACTTGTACTAGGATTTGGAATCACACAGCATATTGGGATTGTATTTAACTGTATCACGGTCCTGATTTGCTGCAGACTTTGTAACATCAGTAATACCATGCGAGGCTACTATATCGCTGTAAGTCAGACGCTCTCAGGGTCGAACAGTGACATCAGCTGTATACATCCTGCAGGGACAGTCGTCTTTAAGATGTTCAGTACTCCTACATATAAAACACTGTGCCAGTTGTCCTTCATAAGCAACCAAAACTTGTGCACCTGCAATGTGTATGTTAGCTGCTATCTGTTTACATAGTTGCATATGTGCTACCCATATGCCTGTATCAACAGGAAACAGGTATTGCTGAGATCTGAATTTGCCTGAAACAGTATAGACAATGTCATATTGTGATAAAACATTTTTAAGATACTCATGGGAGACTTTAAGTGGAACATTCTGTATCCATATTTGAGTATAAATCGCGTCAGCAGGTGCTATCTGTACTGGTATTGCAGTTTCATCTGAGAGGGTACATGTGGAATCACCACGATGTATTTGTAATAACCGTTCATAGATTTCCTTGTTACACACTTTAATATAAACTGTATTTTCTCTACCTACAAGCTGCATTACAAGTACTTGTTCTACACTAACCTGTAGTTTTTCTACTATCCATACATGTATGCCATAAGGATCAGGTTTTCATGGTCAGTGGAAATTTCACTGCATTTGTATTCACTTGAACTACTTCCCCTATCATAGTGTATATTTCTGTTTTACTGTTATACAAAGACAACACTCTTAAAGGAGGTTATGCACAACTCAGAGCATGTGCGAGACCTCACTTCACACTGCCAAAGACAAAATTCTTTACAGAATTTAACCTTATACGTTTTGTTGTTTATAAAACCAGTGCCTCTTCTGTTCTTCAGCATTTGTTCATGATTTATTCTGTATCTGTGAAAATGGCTACAATTTTTGTTTCTCTCTCTTTATAGGGATTTCAGAGCCAAGATATGGTGTTCTGCTGCTGCAGTGCTGTGGAGATCTCTTACCAAATGAAACTTCCAGCTCTAGAATGCAACTACTGCAACGTATATGTACAACTCTACAAGAAATGAGTAAATATTATCCTATATTTCTATGATATTTGAATAAGCTAGTAACAGTGATGTGAATTTAAATTTATGGAAAAATTGAGTCAGGTTGAAACACTTAAATCACAAAAACTGTAAATGATGTAAGTATTTCAACCCGACTCAATTTTCTATAAATTATCCTTATTTTTGCGATGGAGCTTTTTTAAATTTGAATTTTTCTTGTATTAAATTGTAACCAATACTACATACATATTTATAACAAATGGAGTTATTTATCTTATACAATGTTGTTTTTAAGCATGAAAATAGGTAATTGTGTAAAATAATATTGAGAACAGATTGAAGAATAGCAGAAAGAACACTAAAACTGAAGAAGTGGATGCCTTTACAGTTAAATATTTCCAGAAAAAAGTTAAGTGTGAAATGCTGTTTAAGAGAAACTTAGAGGTTATGAGCCCTGTTAGTCTGAGAGTAGAAAATTTCACAGGTTTATATTTTTTTGGTGCATCTTATTATACACGCTCCATAAGGTTGAAGTTGAAGTCTTTATCCTATTATTATTCTAACACTAAGATTTAAAAAAAAAAAAAAAAAAAATTATTTTCTGCCAGAGAAGTTGATTTCTCACTTTTACCTTAATTATTGTTCTTTACTAAAATATTAGTAATGAATTATGGATTGAAATGCAATGTAGTATTTAAGCAAGCATTAGAGGTTACACAGAATAGCACAATTCACTTAATATCATTTTTTGTAAAAGCAGGATATATGGCAATTCATATGCAGCAAGTGAATACTAACAGTATGAAGAAAGAATTTGAAAAGAAAGAAAGCAAGATGCAAAACAGTTTCTGAAATTCTGTTATGCATTTTGTGGATAAGTATCACACACTATGTTTTGTATGGTTGTATATTTTATATTGTACTGAACTGTAAATAAGAATTGTTTATGGATTTACTAGTAAACTTTGATCTCTGAAAAATCCAGAATTAGGTATCCAAATGTGTACACAAATTTTATAAACTAGCTAAAAGGAAAGGGAAAATCATGGTTGCAAATTTTATTCAAAGGAAAACGTCATTACATTCTCCAGGTATTCTGTGGTTGCATATTCAAGAGCATTTTATTTCCCACCTTTGTGTGGAGACTGTATCTTCCCAATATCATTGCAAAGATGTAGAAAATACATGGTTGTGAGAAAAAAAGATTTCATTGTTGCTCTTATAACTGTTTTCACTTACTGAAAGTTGCAAAACTTCTACCAGTATATTCATTCAGAGCTTTTTTGTAATACTGTATGCATAAGATTTGTTGAGTTCTGGCTTTGCAAGAAAGGTGTAGACAGATGAGGTAGGAAAACATTTCTTATACATTTCTACAGAATTGCGAATGGTAGGTGAAACAAATGGGGAAAAGTAGTTAAACTAACCAAATCTGAATAGAATTATGTGCCCACATATGAAAGAAGAATTTAAAAGAGAAAAGAAATGGAATTAAAATAGGGGCACTTGTAAAGAAATGTGATACTCTGCTGTGTATGTTTTTTGCATATATATAGTCTCAAAATACTCTTGTAGTACTTAACATAATAAAAATATATCAATAATTATTTGCTATAATTTTTTATTTCTGAAATTCAATTGCCATCCAAATATAAGTAAATCAGTGAACTAGACATTCACAAGGGAAATTAATTGCAAGGAAAATATTCCTGTACAAAGTCATATTGTTCCATATCTTTACAAGAATTATAATTTTTATTGACATGACAGTATACTTCACTTTGCTATAGACTTTCAGAATTTAACAAACATGCTGCTATTTCCTCTTATTAAATATGAATATGTTGAAACTGTCTGTTATTAGGCAGCAACAGAAAAAGCTAATTACATGATGCAGATGTGATTGGTCAGGCCTCAGACTTCTCACCTGTCATGCTTTAGAGTAGCAGTTGCTTACCATTGCTCAAAGTGACTCTCCTCAGCTGTAATTCAACAATGATGGCTATACAAGGAGCCTCAGTTCAACACTTGGAATGAAGGGAAGTGCTACATCTCCAATGTGCATACAGTGAACAATACTGCAATTTCATTGTTGTTAACTCCATATACAAAGTAAACCAAAAACCTTCTGATCAACAGATGTATTAAACCTTGTTTTATTCATATATCCCACTAAAGCTTCAAAAGCAGTCTCAAGTACTTACAGTGTTGAGATTCAAATCATGGATCTTCGGCCTTCTCTGCTGATGCCCCACTGTTGAGCTACCATGACAGTATACCTGAACTTGCATTGAATGTTTTCATGTGATTAATATATTCTGGTAAACCTTCAACTTAGAGACAGGAATTTTGTAAAGTAGTAGTTCTTCAGAAGAGAAAAACCCGACATTTTGAAAGAATCTTTGATAAGAAAATTATCTATGGAACCTAGTGAATCCATCAAAGTAAGTAATTACCAGCATATCTCTTGTGAACTCTAATTTAAATTGTTTCCTTTTTATGATATTTGGTCTCCTCTGACTTAGAGTGGTTCCCTTTTCAATAAGTTTCCTGAATGAGAGACTGTTTCTTTGTACAAAAGGAGGAAGAAAAAAAATGTTGCATCCTAGTTGTGAACATAGAAGGGTATACTTTCTATTTTCTACATTTTCTAAGGCAGTATATCTGTGAAATTTGACCAAAAATGTGAAAATGTTTGATTTTTTTTATTTCTTGCATTTTTATTATACTTGTAACTTGTACTTGGGTTTTTACTACAGAATTGGGTTTTTAATATCAACAATTTTAAAACCACAAATGGTTATTTAAGTGGTTCTTTACCATTTAGGTAAAGCACTGCATTGAACTTTAAACTCCATCTTTATGAATTCCTTTTATTCAGCATTTTTCACTACCTATTCAAAATGCTCCTTGCACTACAGTTTACAACTTAATAACTTAAAGTTTTCGGGAGATATTCAGGTATTATTGATTTAAAAATTGTTGTGCACTAGTTAAAGAATATTAAATTGATTATTTTCCATAATTGCATTGAAAAATTTGAAACATTCAATAACTTGTATACAATTTTTTTTTATCTTTTAACTAAAATTAAGAAGTGCCTGCACAAGAATGTTTTTATGTTTCTATACTAAGCTCAAATTAAAAATTGGAAGCAATACAGTAAACCGTAGTGTCCAAGAAGAATTTCGTATTACCTACCAAAAAGTGATTAATTATTAATAAAAGAAATTAATGTCTCAACAATGGTTTGACATAGCTCATTTAAATTGTGTATGCACTATATGTTTTATATTCTGTTTATATAGCAAAAATTTAAAAACCATCAGAAGAAAACCGTGGATTTTGGGATTTTCATGGCATTGACTTAAGCTAAAACTGCAATTTTTTTTCTGAAAGCAAAATGTCTATAAGATAAGATATTTCATAAACCATTTATGGGAGGAGAGCCTGAGCCATAGTTTATAGTATTTGAGTAAATTTACATAAATCAGCCCAATCTTACAGCTAAAGGCCCAATTCCTTTTATCATTTGTTTCTGAAGAAAGAAAGTACAAATTGTATGTTAAATTTTTTCTCCCAGCAACAGAAAATCAGTTTTGTTGAATATTTTTTTTTTTTTTGAAAACAGAAATTTTTTAATAAAATACCGTATTTATGCGAATCTAATGCACCATTGCACACCCCAAATATGAAACTTAAAATAATAAAAAGGAGTTGTTTGGCAAATGTAATGCACATCAGTGATAGAAAAAATTTGTTTTTTGCAGCAATGGATTTGTACATAACATTTCAGAACACACCTAGTATTTTTAAGTAGCCTATTGTTACATGACTTAGTCACTGTTAAAGAAATTACCACTACCTAAAGTGAACATGAAATACAAATGGTACGTAAATATTTTAAATGAATAGTTACTACTGCCAGTATTACAAATACTGTGTAACATCATTATTCACTAATGCTTTCATCACTGGAATCCTCAGATGTGTTTATGTCAGAAACAGATTCATTTCTTTTTCCCCTATCATCCTCAGCATTCCAGAGTACATCATCTTCACTGCCATCCAAAGCATTTGAAATGCAGCATTCCCTGAATGATTTTACAATCATTGGTGCTTTGATGTTTTCCCAAGCAGCGGAAGTGGTGGCGTCAGCAGTGGTAAAAAATTTGGGGATCTATGAGAGCTCAGTGGCTCTTGTATTTCAATCTAAAGATCTTTTGTGTGTCCCTTTTCCTTTCATAGGAATTTGAGTTCCTTGGAGCATATTAGCTCCAGGACTCCCTTTCCTGAGATAGGATCTTTAAATCTATCCAATGTTGAGGCCCCAATGAGTTGATTTCTTCTTCTCCTTAAGACCTTGCAATCTAATAGTAAATGTCTGGCAGTTTCTTCTCACTGCCCACAAAGTCTACAGCTGGTATCCCCTAGGAGGATACCCTCAGTTCATAGGTGCTTTTTTAACTTTCCGTGTCCAGTTAATAATCCAACTACCTTTCTGATTCTACTTCTACTTAAATGCAAAAGTAATCCAGTGAAGGCATCATTGGGTCCTTTAACTATGTATTTGCATAGTGTTTGGTCAGAGACATTTTTCCGTCTTTTTTTATGTTTCTCTCTGGTCCATTTTATTACTGCGGTTCTAGCATATGACTTGCAGAAAGGTTCAGGTTCATATTAGGAAGTTTTGACTCCCTTCTTGGTTAACTGATCAGCTCCTTCATTGCCTTCAATACCCTGGTGGCCTGACATCCATCCTAGCACACAGAGTTGTGCTGTGATATCTTTGCAAGGTATGAAGACATTCCCACATCAATTTCGATTTTAATTGGTATTGATCAAGTGCTTTTAAAGCAGCTTGATTGTCAGAGAGGATAAGCAGGTGCTTACCTTTGTAGCACTTTTCTAAATCTCTTTGTGCACAGGCAAAGATTGCATATATCTCTGCTTGAAACACTGTGCTATATCTACCAAGACTGAAGCTAAGTTCTGTCCTTAGAGAGGCACTGAAAATTCCTGCACCAGTGTGCATTCCATCTCTTGAACTATTTGTAAAACAAAACAGCATAAACCCAATGTACAATACTTAATTTTCCTGTCGGGGTCAATTCAATGTTTGGTACACAAAACAATTTTTTGTACTCCACCTCAGTACAGCACTTGAAATGTTCATTTATGCTAATGTTCCGGAGTTGTAACACAGATATCATCCCTCCAGGAATAATAATAATGTCTTTGCCCAGGTTGTGTATATTGTTTTTTACGTTGTCCGTGAGATGACCACAAAATGCATTCAGACAAAGCATTGATGGTGGATTGGCAAGCCCACCAGGACTGTGTCCCCACATATTTCAGAGCCAGTCAAGCATTAATGATTCCATCATCCATTCCTTCTCTTGGTTTCAAACAGCTGTTCCCTGTCATCAAGAAACGGAGGAGCTTGCACCCACCTACTTTAATTGCCAGCATTACTGTTAGGCGCTGTTTACCATACCCTAAGGTTTTGATAACTTCTTTTGTCCCCTTCTTAGTAATGGTGTAATTATGCGGCATATAAACCAAATTGGCAGCTCATCAACATTGCCAATTTGCATCAGAAAAATTCTTTCCCTTCCAAAGTGTGATGACATACTGCTGAAATATTTGTAGATTTTCCTCAAAATCAGCAGGAAGCTTTTGGCATATTGTTATATGGCATCTTAGAGATAAGCCTATCCACTTCAAAAAATTGTCCACCTATCCTAGACTAGCCTTAAACTCTTGTTTCAGTACCAACTTCAGCCTCCTCCTTTGCTTCATTTTTATAGTGTCACTAGTCACAGGTTCCCCATTCTTCCTCCTTTCATGTATGAATTCTAAAACCTTTTCTTCAATGTCAGGAAGTCTTTCCTTTGCAAGGGCCAGTGAATATTTTTCTACGAGCTTTAGTTGCAAATAATGCCAATTTCTGTTGGTGCCATAAATGAAAGTTTCTCAGCTACATTGAACTCTTTCTGCATTTGTTACTTTTTATATATATAAAGAATCCCTTTATGCTTGAAAGTAGCGCCATAAGATGTTCTTCTTTGTTTGCCCTCCCAATGCATTGTGACATAAGATAGGTACGATAAATTTGATTGCAGGTACTAGCAAACTATGGACAATTTTGCACTCAAATTTATTATGTCTTTGAATCTAATATACACAGTTTTGAATACTGCATTTGCACAAAAAAGATATGCATTAGATTTGCATAAATGTGGTAAATGAGTATAAATAAAAATCAGCTTCTGAGAAATCATTAAAGTTTATCTACAGTTTTTTTAGCATACAAGCTTTTCTTCATTGCAGTTCCTGTTTGTCATGGAATCTTCACAGTTCTATCCCTCCCCATTTTGTATTGTGGAACCTGTAATGAATAATAGGACATCTGAATATGGTAGTTGGTTTGTCAAATATAAAATTTTATTGAAAAGTTAGGAGCGAGGGTAAAGGTAATGGTATTTAAAATGAGGTCATTTAAAGCATTTTGCCATGTAGGTCACATATAATTTAACTAGCATATTCCTTGCCATAATTTAAAAGTAAAAGATCCCTCTCCCCTTTTGATTTTTTTTTTTTTTTTACAATTTTTACTAAAATATACCTTTGAAACTTGTCATTAAAGCATTATGCTAAAGAAGCATCCAGAGTTTTAATTGCTTTGAAATAATTTTCACAGCATGAACATGAAACAAGTAACATAACTTTTAAAATAAACTGCAGCATGTATTTACTGTATCTTAAGCTTTGATTAGTGTAATGAAACTAATTGCATTGTTTTTTGCACAGATGTGACTTTCACTGTGGAGCACTATAATGCACTATTGGCTAGCTATGCTGAAAATGGACATAAAATCTCTGTATTGGAATTCATCAATGGTATGCATGGGGTTAAACCGAATGAGACTACGTATCACCTGCTGCTGTGCTGTGTCTGTGAAACAGGTGATATTGATCAAGCAGTGGAAGTAATAGCTCATATGAAGGCACAAGGGTTTCCAGCCACTGAACATGTTTTTAATAGTTTAATACTTGGACATGCAAGAAGGGGGTATGTACTTCCCTTTATGTATAATTCTGTTCATTAGGAATGCTAAACTTTAACAAATCTTGTACATTTAACAAGGAGGAGGGATTACTTGCTAGAAAGACCAGCTACTCAAGAGTGAAACTATATATTGTAACCAGGGATGCAGTGTAATTCAAATAGGTTAAGGGCAGATTAGAGCGACCTGGTTGAAGATTTCAAGTTACCAATGCAGAGAACATAATGTCTTGGCATGTTTTCCCTGTGTACTGACGGTGGGTAAAGAAATGTACCATAGAAGGCATGATGTTCTGCTTAACTTTTGTTGCTTACCCAATGCCATAATGTCGTTAGAAACATCTGAGTATACATACCAACAGCTATAAACATAGTGGAAGAAGAAGGTGTAAAAATTAAGGAAATCAAAGACAGAGAAGTTAGGAAACAGGTTAACGATGAACTTCAGAATGTGTTTAAAAAAAGAAAATACTGTTTTTTTAATCATGTGTGCTGTGCAAGATGTCTTGCAGCAAAAACAAAGCAAAACACAAAAAAAAAAAAAAAAATAATAAAAATTTAAAAAAAAATAAGCCCTCCAGATCAAAAAGTGTAAGAAATATATCAGACAGTGATATAGTGTATTATATGCACCTACTACCTCTTGCAATTTCGAAAGGAGTTTCTCACAACATAGTTTTTAAGTGAGAGACAAAGAATGTTCACTTTCGACAATCTTCCATGTACATTATTGTCCATTGCAATGCACAGACTATGGGCAGCATGCTCCACATTGGAGTAAATTACTTTGAAAGCAACATTTACTAAAGAAGTCCGTACTAAGAAAGTAGGTTACTATCAGAGCAATTTTCTCTGGAAGTAAATTTGGAGAGTTCAGTTACAATTTACTCTTTTAGTTACGACTATGGAAGTAAGAGCTCATTACTCCAGAGTAGATATGTTTTGTTTGCACGATTTAGGGCCAGTTTCACCAAATACGATTAAAGCCTAGAATAGTAACTCCAGAGTAACATTAACCCGGTGGTTGTTACTCCCGAGTAGCATGTATTCGTTTCACATGCTTGTGTGGAGGTTAAGGTACTCTCGACTTAGTACTCCAATAATTATACCAGAAAAGTGCCGATCACGAAGTTTCTCATAGTTTGTGAGCAATGTTTACAGCTTTTTTTGCCATTTTTAAGGAATTTAGTGCAAGTAAACGAAAGTTTTTAGAGGTTAAAACTATGGAGAAAGAAGTAAACGAAAGCACTGGTAAGTAGAAATACATGGTAATAGCTAACATTTTCGAAAAAATGTTACTTAAACTTTCGTTATAATGAAATTATTCTGTTAACTTATACTTTTTCTGTGTTAAATTTACAGAATCATGTCAGACGAAGGAAAGCAAAAGGAAGTCCAAATTGACATTCTGAAATACTCCTACTGCATTCTGTGCTAGAAGAATTTATAAGAGAACAAGAGAACAGATGGTTCAACTATGCACCAGAAGAAGGATACATGGGAGAAGGCTGCAGAAAAACATAATGCTGGCACCACTATGGGACACAGAACTGCAGCTAATATAAAGGTAGAGTGGGAGCTGCTAAAAAAAGCTGTGAAGAAGGATTTAGCTAATAAAAGAATAGCTGCAAATAAGACAGGTGATACATTTGTTTTCTTTTTAATATGCAACATGAATATGTAGTGTAATTGTTTGTTCTATTCTTTCTTATAATTGTAGGTGGTGGACCTCCAAGGCCAGATCATAGTGGAGATCCAGTATTCACCAAAGTACTCAGTCTCATTGGTAAAAATCCTCATCTTCATCGCTAGAACTGTCCTCAAAAACCATTCTCATCAATCCTGCAGCCATTGTAAAATGCTGGCTAGCAGTTACTCTGTACTTTATTCCACAATATTTCACCAAGTAACGTTACTCTCTGATTTACTCTCGCATACGCAATTTATTCCAGAATAAGTTGTTGGTGAAATGCTCAAAGGGCTTACTCGCGAGTAAACCACGCTTTACTCAAGAGTAAAAGTTACTCGCGTTTGGTGAAACCGACCCTTACTTGAAGTGATCATGGATAAGTTATGTGCGATAGGAAATGGGAAAAAAGTCAGCAAAAGAGAAGAGACAAATGTTCGCTGAGAGATTATGAAAATCCATGGAGACAGTATAGAGTGCAAAAAAACATGACTTAAAGATCCTGGATAAAAAGAGAAATACCTGGAAAGTCGTAACGGACAAGTTCAATGCTACTAGTAATGTGAAATGTACCAAAGAGCAACTTAAAGTTCTTTGGAAAGTCTTAAAAGCAAAAGCTAAAAAGTAGAAAGCCAGAGAAACATGCAAAAAATTTATAACTGGTGGTGGTTCACAGACAACATACATGGATGATATTTCAAAAATAATTGTTGAAATAATGCCCCAAGTGTTCTAAGGAATCAATTCAGTACGTAACGATGATGCAACAATTTTTAATTCCATCGAAAATGACCAGTATTGCATGTACACTGAAGAATCTGATAGTGCTGCTGTTGATTTGGAAGCTGAAATGGGCATTCGGTGGATATTAACCCTGATGTTTCTATAAATGTATTGAAGTTCATGGTAAGTGAAAAACTAGCTCACTTTTATTACTTGAAGAAATTCCTGGGTATATGTAAGTAATAAGATGTGCATTTTTATGTATTACAGATCTTGGAGGTAAAGAGAGACACAGGAAAGTGGCCAGGAGAACATTACAAACCACCGTCGTGAGGAACTGCATAAGATGCGACTGAACTTTCTTCATAAAGAACATGAAGAGAAAATGTCCATCATGCAACAAGAAAGATAAATGCAAGAGGAAGCACATGCTCTGGGAATAGATATACTGCATTCATTGAGGAACAAATTATCTGTGATTCCCATAGAAAGTTTACTGAACTTTGTTAATTGGATAAAGCAAGCTGAGTGAATGAAATTTTGTCTGAAACATCAGTATTTGCAACCAAAATGTTACATAGGAACATAATTCATAACTTCTATGTGATAATGTGAGATTTTATAAAGTTTACCTAATTCAGCAAAACTATTATTTTACAGAAATTTAATCTCAAATGCCCCATTCGCAATGAAAATTATTGTAAGAGTAATGTAAACATAAATATGATATGTATTGTAATGTAACCATTCACTTTTAATTACTTAAACATAAAAATTAACATAGAATTAAGCGTAAACTTAAGAAGCTTGCAAGGCCCAAGCTTTCAAGTTATGTCAAAAATAAGAAACTAACCAATCAGAAAGCAATTCTCATCACATGATTATTTTGCCATCTCCCATCAGATATTCTGTTGCCATGCTGACTTGCTAACACACTTTTCTGTGCAAGTTCATAAGCCAGGAATTACTGGGATATATAAAAATTTTCCGCAAAAGAAATTTTGATTGTAGATTGTAGGTGATGCTTTTTTTTTTTTGTTTTGTTTTTTTTTTTTTTTTTTGTTTTTGTTTTTTTGTTTTTTTGTAGTTTAACGTCCTTTAACTGGGCAACTAGCTCTGGCTCATTTTGATAAATATACATAACCTCTTTGTCAGGGTTGCTTCGAATGTCGTCATATTAGCCCAGTTGTTTAATGTTCTCTTGCGAATGGCTGCTGCTTAAGTTTGCATTTGTCAATACGAATGATAGCAAACCATGGCAAGTCATAAGTAGTTATGTTAATACTTAATTTTCATTGTGAATGGCACCTTACAAATGTACGGAACTATATAATGGAATATATTTAACCTCAAATTGTTTGCATTCATAGTGCTGTACGAAATACTGAACTATATAATGGAATATACTTAACCTAAAACTTTTGCATTGTTGTTGCTATACGAATGTACTAAAGTATATAATGAATAAAGTTTTAATCTCAAACTGTTTGTATTCTTAGTGATATACGAATATAATGGAATATTACCAGTGTTATTTTTTGTACACAAGATTTTCCATTACAAATGTTGGTACAATTGTTAAACACAGTACAAACTCTGAACATTGCATATACAAACTACATATAACTAAAATAACGAATACTTGTATAATGCTGCACAAAAACTTTAATTAAAAAAACAAATGGCAAACTCAATCAATGGAGTATTATCAACATTTGAATAAATAGCTCATCAAAAGAATAAAATGACCTCTTTAAAACCCATATGCAGAATCTTGCAAAAAGATGTTATACACCCCCTCAAGAAAGTATTTGTCTGCACTTTAAAAAATTCTAGCAGTCAAATTAATGGAGGGAAAAATCTAAACTTTTTGTTTTTGACAAAGATCAAATGGTAATACGTTTTGGCAGATTGTTCATTTTATCAGTTTTATAAATTTTTGAAAAAAATAATGCCAAAATTGCAACTTTTTTGTATGTGGTGTTTTCAAAATTATCTTTCATGTTTTTTGGGTAGAGCTTTTTTTTTTTCATCAACATGCAACTTAAACTAGCTGAGAAATAAATTTGTGAAGTCGCAAAATGTGAGCCGAAAATGAGGAATTAAGGCAAAAACGTTGGAAATTCCCAACTTTAACATTTTATTCCTCCGTCAAATAAAAATCCTCCTATAGATTTTTCCTCCCATAGTTTCTTTAAATTGCAGATGAATGCTTTCTTTAGGGGATGTATGTCTATTTTGTGGAAAGGTGCACTACTTCATCAAAAGTAATCATTTATAATTGCTCATTGAATGGCATTTCCTGCTATATTTTCATCATGATTGACAAATAGAATGTTTCCATCGCTCAATAAGTCCCTGCCTTCATAGAGATCTCCTACCACTAATGCGAAATTTTGAAGGACTGCTATAGCCACTATTGCATTGCTGTAGGCATGAAACACTTTTCCTTTTCAAGGTTTTGGAACATTTTTTCCACACTCCAAAAGTGCGTTCCACAACATTGCAGGTTTTTGCATGAGTGGTGGTGTACTGATGTTCAGCTGGCATGTTTTGTTGTAGGAGTGGAGTCATTAGATGTTTAGTACAGGCACCCTTATTTCCCACTAACATACCAATACCAACCATGTTCGAAGTTTGCAGCAACAGCATTGTTGTCATATTTGTGCATCATGCATAGCACCAGGCCACTGGGAAACATTTCTTATCTTCATATTTGCATCACACATCTTTTGCGTGTTGATGGAAAAATACCCTTTCCAGTTTCGGAAAAGTTCACCATCTTCTCCAGATGGGCACAAAAAAGGAATGTGTGTGCAGTCAATTGCACCCATAATGTGTGGGAAACTTGCAAAAGCAAAGAATGACCTTTTATTTTCTGAACATTCATCATTTGTGGGCATATTTACGTACCTTCTTCTCAACCTCAAGAGGGCTTTAACAACGCAATGAAAGATACAACCTTTCTGTCTGAGTTTTGTTGTAAATGTTCTCCAAGTAGGTGCATAAGGAATGTAAAGGATTCTTTTCTAATACCAAAATGTTCCTTGAACTCACTCTGTGTATAAGTATCATGCGGATCTCGCCTCTCCCTTACTATATGCACTATCGCATTCCGGTTGTTCTCATTGTCAGGATCATCAATATAATCTATGACTACATTAAAATATCTTCCTCCAAATAGTATACAATATTGTAGTTCAATCAGCAGATGAATTACTCCATCCAGGTAGCAAGAGTAAATTCTAACCTTATTTCTGCTCTGTTTATTTCCTTAGTAACGTACTACATGGCGGTGCTCTGCGACATTTACTTCTGTAATAATTTACTCTGGGAGTATCTGAAAGTGGTAACAAAATTCAGAAGTAGTTTACTCTCGTATGAAAATTGCTGAGTGTTGCATTTAATAGTATTTTACTACTTAATGGAGCTTACTCTAGGTTGGTGTACACACCCTATGTATTAGTATTTACTTTGCATGTAAAATGTAGTGTTCTATAACAGAAAAAAAACAACATTAAATTGTCATGTACAGTGTAGTCTATGCATTCTTTTGATACAGTGTATACAAGCACTGCAGACATGCGCCCATTGTTTACATCTGAACTCACCCTCTCTCCTTCAACATAAACATACTAGAGTACAAGGTAAGTCAACCTCATAAAAACGGTCACACTAATCCACCCCTTACTCATTTTCTTCATGTCGTAAGTGAAATTATGGATGTACTGCTTTGGTTGCTGTCATGCCTTTAAGGTGTTTCACCAGTTTTAGTCTTTCTGTAATTGTAGTAGCAAGACTTCAGTTGTAAAATTTGAAATAATGCTAATATAAATTTTCACAGACATTTTTATTTTAATTCATAGTGAGATTCTGAGGTTAACAAAGAAAAAAATAAAACATCTGACCATTATTTAATACATTGTCTCTGCTAGTCATAAAGCACTTATGCATTTAATTTTATAAACTCCTGTTGAATAAATTGCATGTATTATAAAATCTGATTTGTTACATTCACATGATAGATTTGTTCTATCATTTAATAATAAACTATTCTTATAGAAGTTTATTTTTCTATCTACTTCATTATAATCCAGGTAAACTTTTGCAGAAATAGCTACATTACACATTGCATTATAGATACAAAGAGAATAGCGATAGTCAAATGTTTAAGAAATGAACGCTATATGCTGGCCTTAAATTTGCACACTCTTTCCATGTAATCGTGAAAAGCAACTGAAGACCAACAGAACTTTAAAAGAATGACACAGTATTGAACATTTCAAATTATTAATAATGGTTATCTCAGAAATGGCTTGTGGCACAGATGAAGTTATGGAATGGTGTATTTTAAAGAGATCTACATTTTTTGTGTAGTACATTTTCACTTATACAAGATTGTGTAAAATTCCTTATGAATAAGGAGGACTTCACAGGTTATTCCCAGACTATTCAAGATGTACATTTTATTTGTCAGGTATATATCTTTAATATATAATATTTTAATCAAATTCGTTAGGGCATTTTTCAGAAAACAAAAACTTTCAAAAAATTGTCCTGTAAAGTATAGTTTTGGGTGGGGGGATTTACTTGAAAATTGTCATGTCACTCTTTGAAAGATACTGAATTTAAACACCAAGTTTGGTATTTAACTGACTTTTCGTTTTTGAGTTATGCTGTTCACACATGCACTTGGACCTTTTTCTAAAAATGCTCCTTTTGGGTTCAGGGAGCCTCAAAACATATACTTCCAGTGAAATTTTGACATCAAATTTTTGGGTGGAATACAATGCTTCCTCTACTTTAAATATGTAAAACTGAAACAAGTACAACTCTCAAGATACCATTCCATTTAGAAATAAAAACAACAATAAAAATGGTAATCACCTGTACCTTAATTAGAAAGTAAAATTCAAGTCCCTTAATACTCATTTCAGGAGTTGTTTGTTTTTCGTCCTGGTCCCAAGCCATACAAAGTAAATACATGAATCTCTGTTTGTCATACTACTATTACTATTTCCAGCTTTATTTATGGATCAATACCTTTTTTCTTGACCCTAAATAGATTCTCTCCTACATAATCAATTTGAGGTTGCTGATGAACAGTTTTTCAAATTGTTAAGATTGCTAACTTGCAGGAGAATTTCCTCATTTGTAAAGCAATATTTAATAGTGAAGTAAATCTGTGCATTTCCTCTCTACTCATTGCAAATAACTTTTTTAAGTGCTTCACCCATTTTCTTGGCTCTACATATACTAATCCTGGTTGACCTCTTGAACAGTTCCTAATAGCCTCCCATATTTGTAGTGCATTGTACCTGATCTTATTTTCATTTTGGGTTCCTTTTTCCATTCATCACTTTAACTCTTTTTTATTTATTTATTTCTTTTTTTAACTCCCTATACTCAGCTCTCAAACCTAAAACAAGTTCACTTTCTTCTTGGTCATTCTCTTCTCTCCATTTAATTACTGCTTGCTTTAATAGATATTCTTAAATCCCTATATTCTTTGTCGTACCAATACCTATTACATTTCCTACAAGTCCTCTTGGCTTCCAGTCTCCTATTACTAACTATCCATTTTAGAGTGAATTCATATATGCCCACTGCTTCAATTAGTTTATGTTCAGCTTCTACCTTATTAATTCCATATTGTACATATCTTATTGCAGAATTGATCATTAATGAAATTCACATTCTCTATCACTATTTCATTTATATCTTTGCATTTTCTGTTGTCCACTTGCATTATTATCCACAATAAGACTTTCTTCATCCTATTTCCTGCCTTAATTTCCATGATTAATGGGAAATAATTTCTGTTACTAACAAAGTTCACTATCATAAATGTCCTTAGATCCAACTCTTCATTTAATAGGTCCTAATTTATTCTTACTTCTAAGCTCTTATGCTCCAATCAGTTTCTCTCGTTAATTTTTCTGTTCCCATGCTCGCCATATGTCCTGAATTTGAACTGTCAATTACAAGCTGCCCCTTGGTGTTGAAAAAGTGCTTGACAGTTGGATTCTGCCGAACTCCTCCCCTACACCTCGCTAAGTCAGCTGATTCATGGAAACAAGCAGACTTCTCTTCAGTGTTAACTTTTTCCTGGGTCTCTTCATCACCAGTAACTTCAATGTTTGACCCTGATTTTAACCTTTCTCTCAGCTCCACTCAGCTGGAGGGATAGCCATCTCCCCCTCACACATTGTCACTTTTGGACTTCTGGAATTCTACTTATATTCAGTTGTTGAAATACTGTGAGCAAATTCAAGTTGGCAGATCAGCAATAGCTAACCGTTTATTTTCAAAAGAAAGTAATAAATTAATACATATAGTCAGGTCTAAGAATGAAGTGAAATAAGTTTCTGACTACATATTATCTTTCTTTATAGGTTTCTACATTCCAATTAATGTATTCAGGCCAGGGCTGGCCTAAGCTAATGCAGGGCCATGTGCAAACCTTCAGTGCAGGACTCTTACAGTTATCAATATAACACTACTAGCAGCCCTATAGCCTACTAATAGGGTATGCAAAGAATTCATGAAATCATAATAGTTAGGCTAATAAATAAATGTTAATACTAACAACAAACCAGTTATCATTAGGATTTCTTCAAATTTTATTAAAATTTAAGATGAAATAAGGTTCTCAGTTTTTGTTTCAGATACACTCTTACTAGAATATTCATCAATATGCTCTTTTCTACTTTTAGATTTATGAAATTAGAAAATGTATATGCATACTTAAATGTTGAAGGATATCCAAAAAGTGTATAACAAAAGCAAAAAGATTTGTCTGTAGATTTTGAATACACAAGCCATTTCCAATATCCTTCCTCTCTATTGGGTAAAGTTCTTATGTAAAAATGAGATGAGAATTTTTTTCTGTTCTCATTTAAAGGATAATCAAAATTTATAATTTTATTAGGACCCTTTTGCACAATTTCATCAATTATACAGACATTAATGAATTGGGCCAAGGATCTGGATCTGAGACTATTTCATTGCACTACTACTAGGCTTGAATGTAGGATAGCAGGTGGATCACAGTCCAATACCTCAAATTTCATCTAATCTACCAGATGAGAAGTCACTTCTGTTAAAGCTATCTCATTTAAGCATCCATTTTCATTCTCAGTCTTTGAAGATTTAGGTTGAAAAAACTTTTTGAAAGCACCTTTCCATGAGTTCAAAAACTGTTCACAATTTAACTTTTGTTTGGCATTTGAGCACCTGATTCATTTGCCCCTATCACTAGACATTTTGCTCTCGGCACTAAACTTTACAGTATAACAAAAAAAATAAACACCTTCATTCTAACATACATAGAACATGCACACAACACATTAATCGTTGTGAAACCAAAATACATTTAAAACCACAATTGCAACAGATGAACAACAAACACACAGCTGGTGATGAATAGCAATTCCCGCTTGCCGTCTCACAGTGCTTCCTGTGACAACAAACCCAGTCACCATTAGCTTGTTAACCATGACTTCTTTACTACACTACATTGTGAACAACTACTACTTTTTATTAGAAATAAAAGTTCTTTTCATAATAGCTCATTTCATTTTTTCCATTTCATTTGTAAGACCAAAAATTCAGCTAATTTTTTTAATTCTTTGTGCGGAGCCCTTAGAAGTTTAGAGCCAAGTGTGGCCACACACATTGCATGTGCCTAAGGCTGGCCCTGATTCCACATTACTGCATCTTTGGCTACAAGATCAGGCTATTGAAAAAAATGAATGGTGACTATGGACTTTCCCCAATCTGTTTAGTTATGTAAACATGTAAAGGTTTCCTAAAGAAAAGTGGCCGGTCAGAATATGAGATGACCATAGTAAGCTAATACATTTCATGCACATTTCCTCCCCTACAGGGATATGGACAATGCTCTGAATATTTTGGAGATGATGGAGAATGCTAAAGTTTTGCCAACAAGCAACACATACACAGCCTTGCTGCAGGGATTTGCAGAAGAAGGCAACAAAAAGAAACTCACTGCAGTATATAAGGAAGCTCTCTCAAAAAATATAACTTTTAATGTGAAGCAAATAATGAAGGTAGTGAAAAGTTTGACCACATCAGGACACCAGGATTATGTTCCAGTAGTAAGTTTTTAGTTAAATGTTTCTGTTGCATGCACTGTTCCAAAGAAAATAGCACTATTACTGGCAGCTTGCCTGAAAAATTAAATGGCAAGAAGATGGATTTGAAATTACAGTGAAACTTTCTTTGACTAAAGCACATAAGAAAATTAAATTCATAATATTCTCTGCATTCTCATCTATAGGCCCTGGTTACTTTTTAAACCCTCACCAAGAGTGAAATGAGCAAGATGACTGAGTGACTGATTCATTTTTTTAAGAACAAGTTAGACAATTACTATTTAATTCATTACTTTTGTACATAATTACCTTTTGTAGCGGAATAAATAAACTACCATCTTAAAATCAAATTTATAAACAAACTGCCTAATGCATGTGTATATAACATAAGGTTATTTGTTATGAAAGAACTTCATTTAAGATACCACAGCTAAGTAATGCAACAAAGTATTCTCTCTCCTAACATCATTTCTTCCTTTCCTGATCCATCTTTCCTTCAACCGATTCATTGTCATGGACAAAACCATTCCAGCAAATTGTGCTGCCTTCCACATGTTATAAACACAAGAGTTCCATAAATGCATTTAATCAATGGTTATTTTCTAGTAACATGGGAGAGATTGCTGAGTGTGTCTCTCATTCATATAGTTTCATTAAAAAATATTGGATATGACATGTTTCTGTGTAAAGCAGTTATGTTTTTCTGGCAACCTCTTTTTAAGTTATATTTTAGCAATCTAAATTACTGCTGGCTTTTAAAAGTATTTGGTTTTTAATTTGTTGAATCTCTTTGTTGAGATCTGGACAGTGAACACACCACATAGGTCTTTGTTGCACATTTATTTGTTATATTTTGCACGTCTTTAGAGAAACAACAGAGTGGTGTTATGAGGTAAAATAACATTTTTGTCCCATAAATGTAACATAGTATTTAAGTGTTTACCTCACTCATACATGCACAAATGAATGTGTACAGGAAAGAATAACTATTTTAAACTAAAATTTTTCAACTTAAATATAATTTTTCATTTATATATCTCACCTAGCAACATCTTCACAACAACACCTCTGTGGTCAGATTGCATGCACGTTTGCTAGTATGAAATTAACAAACATTTGTGATGTAATGTGAAAATGCGGTTATTTATGGAAGGTAGACCTGAGATGTATCAGTGATTGATATTTGCTATTAGTACGACTATGTTGCAGCAGATGGCTTCAGTATTTTAAAACCCTGCAGCAAAATGCACTTTAAAAAAAGCTTGGAATAAAAGCCATTTTATTCCACCTCCCATAAGAGTTTCAATAATAGTGCTACAAACTGAATACAGCTCATGGTTAATGTAGTCAGGAGGGTGCTCTAGTGTAAATAATAATCATTGCATATACATTTTTGTTTGTCATAGACATCTATGTCGTACACTAAATCAGAAATCAATCTTGGTTTTCTTGTTAGTTGTTTGCTTATTTTAAGTAAATAAAGAATTAATTCAGCCTGGACTTTTGCCTTCTGACTCCTTTGTCAGCATGGTCTCTTTCCCTTCCTCTTCCCCTCCTTTGCTACTGGTACCCTACTTTTGAAAGTGTTTATAAATGTTAATGAACTGGGGAAGAGAAGAGTCAATCAAGAAAATAGATAATATTCAGAACTTCTTTCACAAAAATTAAAATGGTCATTTAGTTTCTGCTGCAATTTGTTATGCTTTCCTCCTTGTTATATGTATATAATTTTCTTCTGTAAATTATGTAAAATCCATTTCCTTGTGACCTAAGTTGCCTGTCTTTGTGTCAGCTAACTGCATTTAGTTTTCAGCAGAGCAATTCAAAAACTAATATCCTATTATTAGCACATTGCACAACAGCTGCATTAAAATAAGTGTGATATAGGCAACACTAGCAGAACCCACAACTCTGCTCATGTTATTGTGCTAGAATATAGAAATTCTTCTCTCTCTCTTCCCCTCTCATTTTCTTACCTGCTGTCCCTCCCTGCTTTCACTTTCTCCCTCAATCTCCACCTTTCTCTCCCTCCCTTTCTTTCCACTCTCTTCCCTTCTATTGTCCTTGTGTAACTTAATATTATGTGATGGTTTGAACACTAGCTTTTGTGGGGTTAACAAAAATTAAAACATAAGTACAAGGTTTAACAGTTCATAAACTTGTGCCTCTTCTTTAAACATGGAATGCGATTGGTACTATGCGGTTACTCAGGTAACAGGATCTACGAAAATCACAGTAACAGAAAATCTTAATCCTTTCAACATTTTATAAATAATAAAACTTGCTATTATACATATAAACATCTGTTATGCAATATTTAAAAAATTAATAAAACAGAGGCCATTGTATATGTTAGTATCAATTACTCATCCCAAATTGAAAATTACCAGACAAATTTTTATTTATAGTATAGTTATATGTTTAAATTGATCCAAGCAAATTCAATATAAATTACTTTTATTTGTAATACAGAAAATTGTTAATTCCATGAAGTTTTAATGCAACATAACATTGTATTTTATTGGTAATTAGGTACTTAAATGGCTTCCAGAGATCACCATGGAAGTGAGTGGCACAGTTAGTTGTATGGCAATTTGTTTGGTGCATCTTGGTTATGATGAAGCTGCTTGTGCCTTGTTAAAAGTGCTTCCTATGACATTAGTATCTGGCAAGGAAACTACCCCTATGTTTGGCACATTTCTTATCCGAGAAATGGTGAAGGCTAACAGGGTGAGTACAATGCAATAGAAACAAACTTCTGTTATTTTTGTTTTACCTGTTTGTAGTTTAAGAAGAATACTTATGCTGTGTAGTACTATAATGTATTTAATTCCTTGTTTATGAGTTATTCACAGAAACATACAATGTAATGATATAACAATAATCAAGAGAATTTCCTTTTGCTCAAAGCAATTGATTTTCCAGCTTCCCAGTTTCAAAATTTAGCATGTAAAGAAACTTAATGTGATGGTATATCCCAATTTTCTAATATAAAGCTGAAAACATTGGTGTGCATTTCATTTATGTAAACTAGTCATGTTTTAATTGTACATTAATTTAAAATAATGTAGCAGAGTGAATCATATGCTTGACAAAAAGAAATAGTTATGTATAATCAAAAGTAGTTTTATAGAACTTAAAATTATATTATAATTGCTATGCAGATAATGGCAAAAAGCTGTAAATCATAATAGGAAAAAGGAAACCTTGGTTTTAATTTAATTCACAGATATTCTCGTGCTTAAACACTATCACTCCCTTGCTTTTTAGTCTGCTGAAGATGTAAACACGTACCTACCATTAATTTCATATGTGCTTCTTCACCTGTGCCTTTTCACTACTGTCACACATTTGCTTCCCTGTTGTCATATTTATGAGAAACAGCATAGTTATGCAAAATTGTACAAAATGTAATGAGTATGAAGAGGACTTCACAAACTGTTCACAAAACATTTGGGTATGCATATTATTTGTCACATGTATCTCGAATATATTGGACTGTCCACTGTATTTGACCCTGGCCACTAAGATGGACAGTCCACATAAATAACAATTACATATTAATACAATGATCTTTAATTCTTATATTTTATTTTCTTACATATTGTTCCTTTCCTCTTTTAATGGTGCATTTCCATTTGTGTTTTACTTTTTCTAAATATTGCCCCATATTGTTACAGTTTTTGTTTAAAATGTTATTTATATCAGCATTCCTATTCATTCTATACCATACACTTTCTTTTCTCCAAATCTCTGTTTCCCTGCATCTGAAAATGTGTTGTAGATAAATCTTCTTTTCCCCCATATAATGGAGATTCGCCTTGCAGATAGCCATTTCGTTGCCCTTCTAGCCTCCACAATCCTGCTCTTAGCCATGTATCTGCACTCTTTCTTCTTTATTGGTGTGTCTATATACCTCTCTCTTTCCCAGTGATTTTTTCACTGTAACATAAAATACCAATGATCTCTCCTCAGTTATTTAAGTAATTTTTGAATCTCAATATCTTTGAATCTTCTTCTGGTATTCTTTCAAAAACGTTTGCTACCACAATTTCCCAACCTATCATATTGTCACGATCTCAATGAAATTAAGATGATAGAGCAAGGTATTACCAGGAACTTTATTATATCGTGAATAACATAGGAAGCGTAATTATCCATTCACATTTCAGTATTCATAAGATTCACCTAAACAGGAAGGAAAGTAAAAATACCTTCCAGAACTCAATATGATTCAAAGAGAACAATTAAGCTACTTTATTATACAAAAAGACAAATTCAAAACCACTACTGGTGGTCGGAAGAAGATGTGTGCTGCTCCACCATGTGATTGTCCAATGACAGCACACACAGAGAGGTCACTATATGCACGTTTGTTTCTACCTAATAGCTCCATCCATAAACTCTACGTCACAACTGGCCAGTATTGCCAACCTCAGAATGTACAATCCCACCAAATACAGCAAACTAAAACCCTAGAAATATGCTAAACATCACACTCTCCCCTGGCCACCAGTATCAACATCTTGTCGAAACAAAATAATTATGACATACAGTATAAAAAATTTTTAAAAAGTTACAACAGCTAGAGGAGCTATTGTAACCATAACACTACTGACATGAAAGCAAAAATGTCTGAAGCTACACAATGTGACAAAAGAGAAAAATTGTTTATATATGAATTGATTCAGGAAGTGTCTGTTATTCACACAAAAATAGGAATAAGATTGCTAAGTTTTTCTATGAGCCTGAGTGCCACACAAAAGCGAAGATGTTTTTAAGGTTTATTACAAGTTTTAGGATGAGCATCACACACGCATTATTAATATGCTGCTGCAAAGGGTTAGAATTGATGCATATGTACTGCACTGCACAGCACAATGGTGAGGTTAAATGTATTGTATGTTATTACCTCCATCATTTATGTCATTGCAGTCACCAGCACTTAACGATGCAGTGTTTGTGGAGCCCATAGCTCACTGTATTGATATTGTTTAAGTTGGTGTGGTGATGCCCAAGAGGTAACTGCTCACTTGGGTTGCCCCTCAAAAGTGGCATTTTGCCACGAATTGGTGCAGGCAACTGGTGCAGAAACGCAGGTAGTGCAGCAAGATAGGTATCCAATGAAGCAGGAGGCATGTCTGCCAAGCAGGCAGGCTTATCCAGACTGGGCACTCGTACTCCCCATATAGTAGATATAACTAGAACAATAATAGTGTCACAGTATATAAAAAGGAACTCCAAAGTCAAAGTTACAAATATAATATGAAAATTGTATGTCATACTCCAAGAAAATATGCCAAAATACAGCTAACTTTATAAAAATGAATACAAGTTACAGAAAAAGTTATTATACAATGACATAAGCAATGGATTTAAAAACAGCTTAAAAGCAAAATCATTACATCAAATACATTAAAAACAAGACAAATAAGTATGACAGTAGCAAACTATATAGTTGTGGTACAGATAAATCAAATCATATTGACACAAATGCAAAATATAAAAATTGCAATTACAAGTAAAGCATGAAACATAGCTAGGATTCCAAAACTTAACCTCACCAGCTGGTACTAACTAACATTACAAATTGATAAAATAATTGACAAAAGAAGTGTGCTTATCACTCAAAGATATATATATATATATATATATATATATATATATATATATATATATACAAAGAAAAACAAAAAATTCAATATTGAATAGTTCACAAAGAAAATGCAGAACAATCACCATAACTATTACCCATACTAAAATCAAAATTACTCAATGCTACAAAAATCAAACATGATGTACCTCATGCAATACAAATATAACTACACATTATAATGTCTGTAAATAATGAAAAATACCAATCCTGTGCAGGAAATATTACATCATTGTTTCATAATGTAAACCCATGTGCAGTGGTGCATTAGCTAGACCAGCAATCTTGCATAGTCGAGCCACTACACCAATGCAACCGCTTACGATGACTTCTGGATCAGGCACCCAAGCAGACATATAGGGAAGCCCTAACGAATGACACAGTGATCTCATAATAGTTCTTAACAAAAATAAACCTCTATCTTGCAGTTTGTAAGGAAGAGAATTGACCAAGTCAGACAGGTATTCACAATGCATAAGAACTGAACAAGGGGTAAATAATAAATAGCTTTATTTTTCCCAACATAAAAGGATAAAGTATTTATAAGGCTACACCAGTTAAAAGGTTAACAATAATGTTCCAAAAGTAGCCCAAAAAGCTGTGATAAGAAAAGCTTAAAATAATTGAAACATACAAATTGTACCAGTAAAACATTTAACAAAAGGTTGATATATGAATCTAAGCAGTTAATACAAGCAGAATAAAAGATACCAAGGTAACTGTAAATCAGAGTACTATTAGACTATTAAAAATGGTATAACAAACTGTCATACAAAGAAAAATGAATTTAATGGATGGCATTAATACCGACATTAAAACCTGAATTCAGAAACATAAGGTTTTGTGACAAAAATTGGAATTATTATTGTACTTGGCTAATCATTATAAATAAGTGCTGAATTATTAGAAATGCAAAAGACTGAAAAGATATTCATACCCCAAAAAAAACAAAAAACTTAGCAATATCCAAGGCATATTAAATGCAAAATAATGGCAAGAAAATTATAGTTGATTACAAGAAGCAAAGTACATTAAAACAAACAAACATTAGCTGTTTCAGGTTGGCTAAAAGCTCTTAACAAAACCAAAGATTATGCCTTGATGGGAATAAATTAATGCAACCTATGTAATAATGAAAGCGGTTAAACGAATATCGCTAAAAATAAATCTAAATTCTTGCATAGAATAAATTCATTTGCAAGCTAATGGTGAAACAGTATAATAAACTATAGTAAATATAAAGTAGCCAAAAACTTCACATAATTGTAACGTGGAAGGTTAACTACCAAAAGCAAACAAAGGAAGTATATTAAAAGTACATTAGCAAACATGGAGAAATAATTCAAAGTAGTTTAATAACCTATCCTGGAATAATGCAAAAGTCGACGTTGTACCCCTGAATCAGCTAAGTGTTTCATGTACTATCTCACAGGCAAAATGAAAAATTTATTAGCACATGCACTAAAATTGAATCTATGAAGGCAAAAAAGCTTTAAATAAACTTACAGCTTATATGAAAAGCTACATTAAATTAACCATGAAATAATTAAAAAACTAGAGAAACTAAAGCAAGAATATGAGAATGACATAAGGTAGATTAAAGCCTTGAAGAACAAAAACTTCACAAAGTATGTTGTGTAAAAATCTTAATCATTAAATATATCTCTGCTCCAATGAAAAAATTAATGTTTTATGGGTGCTTGCGCTAGTACTTAACACAAGCAATTATTATATTCAGTTGGTGTTTCAAGTAACAATTCTACATGACTTGGACCTCTCTGTGCAAGATCTCATAAGCAATTGCCTTTCACTTACAAGCACAAAATCTATTTCAATTGACACCAGTGTACAAGTGCAAAATGTACAGAAAAGCAATATACCTTCTATCCAGCACTATGTCTCAGCACTGCAAATGAAAGTCAAAATATTATAGGTAAGCAATACTACCACAAAAACTTTGTGAAATAACCCAGCACCTTAATACGACAGGTACAACGTATCAACAAATTATTACCCAATGGATTACTCATAACATCTCAAGCACATATGGAAGGACCATTTTTGAATGGCTACAGGAATAGTTATTCTGAGTGAGAAATAATGACTATTTCAAACTTGCACAGAACTGTGAACAGAACAGTGAATACCTTGAGTCATCCATGGTTACGTGTTGTTACTACACAGGTGCGATACAAGGAGAAGGCCCCATCGGCCGCTTATGGCACCTCTTGCTCTTCCCAAGCACTTCCCTGAATGAGGGGGCTCTGAGGGATCGAATAGGATTCGTCACATCGGTCCGAAAGGGTGTCAGTGATCTGCTGCGCAGACACGCTAAGTAGGCAAGTCTATGAACTCGGAACATGTCAGGGATTGCCCAGTCGGCGAAGCTAGATCATGACTGGTATATGGGGAGCAGGAATAGGATAGAGAGGTTTGAAAGGTTTGGTCTCAAAAGATGAGTCTCTATCGTTTCATGCATCTTCGCGCCCTGACGGCTTGTGCTAGTGACCATAGGTGGTGAGGAGCCAGTTCTGACTGCCTCACTGTTTTGGGGTTTTTTTTGAGTGGAGGAGAAAAACACATGTTACATGCTAATCTCAGCCCCGATGGGAGTCGGAAGCTGACAGTGTAGAGCTTGCCAATAGGTGGCCATACCACTAAAAGTCTCCTCCACCGGAAGGAATATGAAGAATGAAAAAGAAGTAATTTGTGTGAGGAAATGCAGCAGTACCGCTATTGCACCTGCACATTCTGGAAGCGGATTTAGTGGCTGGTTCAAGGAACCTAAGCCAGGTGAAATGGGAGGCAGGACACAAGCATGGCCTAGGCCCTACTTATGCCCTTGGGAATTCGGAGTGAGGAATTAGGGTGATGCGTCTCTGGATGGAGAACCCCCATCATACTGGTCATAATTTATTTGCTATGGTTTGCTGTCCTGAAACATAAATGGACATAGTCATTAGTATTATTATATAAGTTGAGTTGGCTTGCTTCTTGGACCTCAGGCAGTGTTGAAACACATGCAAAGCTGTTCCCTTTGTCGTTCTACCCTAGGACGTTAGAGCCTCAAGGTCTGTCATCATCCTGAAACAATGAATTGTTTAGGCTTTAGTATACTCACTATTATTTGGCTGTAAGCCTTGTCATTGATAGTGGTTGGTACTAATCATGCTGTATTGTAATGTTTAGTGTTACCTTGGCGGTGAGCCGCATCATTAAATTTGTGTTATTGTATTTTAGGACTAATTTAGTGTTTTTCAGCTGTATCCATTTTTTTTGCCTTGGTGAAATTTTGAGTGTCCGCCTACGTCGCAGCCTACCCAATCATGGTACGGCTGCACTCAGAGTCTCACTGGTGGGAGTGCCCCTCCCCCCGGGGCTGCCTTGACTCTAAGAGCAAGGACTTCAAGGGCCACTATTGTCAGGATAGATAGTAACCATGCCATGGCTAGTGAGTTTTATGTCTATTTACATTCGTATTAGAGCATATAGGTAGTCTTGGATTTTGCTCTCTGGTTCCCCCAGGCCAATGTTTCTATCAAACAGTGATAGAGGTCTTTTGTGTTTATCTCTCTCATTGTTGTAATTACCTAAATCTCAAATTAGAGGGTTGAAATTTTTGTCCTTTCTGTTGTATAAGTTATAGCTTTGTAGCTTAATGAATTCTTCTATGGAGTGAAGCTTTAGCTCCTCGTGTACCAGATAAGCTGGAGCGACCGGCAGGAGTTTTGCTATAATATTAATTATCCTGTTTTGAAGGATTTGTAGGTGTGACTTTGTAGCATATCCTCAAACTGGTGCTGCATAAGTTATTATAGGTGTTATTAGTCTTATAGATCGGAGGCCCATATTTAGTTAAGGTGGCTATTGATGTTTGTGATGGGTAGAGCTTATTTAGCTGGACTTTGGCCTTTGCCCTTACGCTATTTATGTGTTGTTTCCAGGTGAAGCCTTGGTCCATAGTGACTCCTTAATAGGTTACTGGTTCTTCCATACTGTTCTCTTGCCATTGTATGTCAAGGGCAGTTGCGCATATCTAGGTAGTCTGTGTTGCACTCTTGGTAAAAATTATAGACTGGCATTTGTTGTTGTTTATTTTAATTTGCCATTTTGTATACCATGGCTCCAGCTCATTTACGACATTCTGTAGCCATAGGTGTAATATTCTGGGCTACATGGACTGCATTACAAGTGCCGTATCGTCGGCTATATGTAGTTTTCTGTACGCGTGAGTTTGGGCATGTCATTAATGTATAGATTGAAGAGTGTTGGTCCAAGCAAACTTCCCTGTGGAATTCCCGCCCTGATAGACCTAAGGGAGGAGGAGGAATCATCCACTGGTGCTCGGAACTGACGTTCGCTAAGGTAGTCTCTGATAAGGGCAATCATAGAGTCGGCAAAGTTCTGTGACTTGAGTTCATGAATGAGGCCCGCATGCCATACTTTATCAAAAGCATGCTGGATATCTAAGAATATGGCACCCATTGATTTATTAGTGTTGAATCCTTTGGTAATTAATTCAGTTAATCATAAAAGTTGAAGCGTCGTTGAGTGCTGTGAACTAAATCCAAACTGCTCTGAAACTAGGATGTTGTTCTTCAGAATGTGTGAGTTTATTCTTTTGAGAATTATTTTTTTAATACCTTTCCAGTTGTGCGTAATAGGCTAATTGGCCTGTAGCTTTCAGGTAATGATAGAATTTTGTTTTGCTTCGGGAGCATTATTATTTTTGCCATTTTCCATTGTGGCGAAAATCTAACTTTGTCTAGGGCATAGTTGAATATTTTGGCTAGGAGCAGTAGGGCTCCCCGTAGGAGATTCTTGAGAACCACATTGGGTATTGTGTCAGGCCCGGGAGCCTTCCTGTTGGTCAAGTGGACGATGATCCAACCTATTTCACCTGCATCAGTTTTTCGCATTTTATTATGTTTATCAAATAGTCTATTTTGTTTGTTTCATTCTAAATTTCTTGTATTTGATTAGCTTATCCCACTAGAGGGTTGGGCCTGAAGGTGTCTTCAAGGTTTGAAGCAAAGAGCTCTGCTTTGGCCTGAGGGGTTTCAGCTATTGTGTTATTAAGATTATTAATTAGAGGTGGTATATTTGTTTTGGAACGCATGAGGCATTTCACTAATTGCCAAACCGAGTTTGTTTGCAGATTGAGATTTTTAAGAGTTTGATTCCATTGATTGCCCACATATTCCCTAGTTCGAGCTTTTTGTCTCGTTCCTGAGCTCGGCGTATTCTTGTTGATAAATAGGATTCCTAGTTCTTTGCCATTTACGCCTTGCCCTGTTACGATTTTGATGCAGTAATTTAATGTCTGTTGGGTAATTTGCATTTATTGTAGGTTTGTGTTTAAGCGGTACACATTTAAGTGTTGCTAGTTTTATTGCTAAGTCTAATTTGTTTATTGCTTCATCTTGTGATTGTGGTGATTTTACTTCTAAATTGGAGAGATAGTGCTCGACGGTATTCTTGAATTCCTCCCAATATACTTGATTGTAGTTTAGCCTAAGAGGTTCTGCTTCAAAAGCTATCGGCAGTGGAATTTTCATTAGGACCAGTAAGTAGTCTGATGATAATTCATTTAAAACACTAAATTCTATATCAAACAAAATGTTCATTATGCCAATATCCAGAACGTCTAGCATGTGATTAATGGGATACGAGTAGTCTGTTCTAGACCTGATATGAGGAAGTTAGTATTATTGATGTAGTTTAACAACTTTGTACCCTATGGGTTTGGGTTTATGCTATGCCATAGCAGATGTTTGTAGTTATAGTTCCTGGCTGCTATGATCTTCGCACCTAAATTCATAATTTTATCTATGTCTTGTGTGTCTATATCTCCCAGAGGGTTATAAACTGATGATAGTGTAATTTCAGTATTATACGAGAATATTTTAATAGCTGTGGCTTCCAAATGATTTAATTCTAGAACATGTATTTGATGTTGCCTAATGTTAGTTTGAACAACTATTGCTGTCCCTCCTCCCCTTCGATCTCGGTCTTTCCTATAAACCACATACCCAGATATCGAAAAGTGGTCTATGTTCCCTAAGTGGGTTTCAGTAAGTAAGGCAATTTGTACTGAGTTACTCTGGAGGAACTCTGCTAAATTACGTTTTCTGCGTACTCCTCGGCAATTCCAGTGTATTGTACGAATCTTATCGGATCTAGACATAGCAGTGGTGGTGAAGATTGGTCATCAGTTCCGTGAGTTAGTGTAGTGTATTGTATTTATTTCATCCATAAAAACATAATACATATGTTATAGGACACATCAGTTTAAAATACAAAGAAAATATACCACGATACATAAATAATTACAAATGCAGAGACATAAGATTCAACAAAATTTTAAAACACAAAGTAAAAGAATCACAACATACATGAAAGACTATACAGATTTGAGTTATAAAGAACCATTTACAAATTAATATTTTACACTAACTTCATGATGTAGGAATTCATCTACACTATAAAAGCTATATTCCATTAAGAAATTAAATAAAGCTTTTTTAAATTTTTGTTGGGATTCAATATCCCTTATATATTGAGGTAGTTTGTTGTATAAGTGTAGACCAGCATATGTGAAGCTATTTTCATAGAGTTTGATTCTGTGTGAATTTACAAACAAATTGTTTTTTGTTCTAGTGTCATGTGAATGAACTTCAGCGTTTGTTTTAAAGGAATTTTAAGTTTTGTTTTGTATAGTTTAGCGTTTCATATATAAATATGCATGGTAATGGAAAAATTTTATATTTTTTAAAATATGTCTTGCAGCTAGCTGTATTAGAGATATCAGCTATAATTCTTATTACTTTCTTTTGCATCCTGAAGACCTTAATGCTGTTTTTAGAATCTGCCCAGAAGATTATGCCTTATACTAGTAAACTATAAAAGTATGCACAATAAACTGACCTTACTAAGAAGCACATCTTACTGAGTCTTTTAATCAGGCTGTCTATATGCATTTCCCAACTTAAATTTTCATGCAATACCAAACCCAAAAATTTGTTGGTTCTTACATACTTCATCTCGTCTTGCCCCATTTTAATTTTTGGATATATAGCATTCTTATTAGGCTTATTATGGAAGCTTAGAGCCACTGTTTTTTCTTTATTTAAAAGTAACAAATTTGCATTAAACCATTTTTGAATATACTCTAAAATGTTGTATATATGATGATTAGTATTATTATTATTTGCCCCTGTTATAAAAATGCTCGTGTCATCTGCAAAGAGTGTTACGTGCACATTCATCAGGCTATTTACATTGTCAGCTAAGTCATTTATGTATAGTATAAATAACAGTAGCCCGAGAACAGATCCTTGAGGTACACCATATTTTATATTTTTAAAGTCAGACAGCTCTTTTTTAATTTCATTGGTTTTTTTATCAAAATACTCAATTTCTACAGACTGTTTTCTATTTTCAAGATATGACTTAAACCAGTTTAATGCTAGTCCTCTTATGCCATATGCAAATAATTTTTCAAGTAGTAACGAATGATCTACTATGACAAATGCTTTTGTTAGATCTAAAAATAGGCCTAATCCTAATTGTTTGTTGTCTAGTGCACCATAAGCTTGTTCAATAAAATTTATTAATGCAGAATTAATTGAATTGTATTTCTGAAAACCATTTTGATTATCATTTATTATTTTGAACCTATTCAGAAAGTTTATTAATCTGCTATACATTATCTGTTCAAAAATTTTTGCAAAGGTGGATATTACTGACATCGGTCTTTAATTTTCAACCTCATTCTTGCTACCTTTCTTGTAGATAGGTTTCACTTTCGCTTGTTTTAGCCTCTCAGGAAATAGTCCACTTGTTAGTGAAAGATTTGTTAAATAGCACAGCGGCTCAATTAGTAACGAGGCACATTTTTTAACAACAGAATTTGAATATCCGTCAATTCCTGCAGATTTTTTGTTTTTTAATTTGTTGATCACTATTTTGATTTCCTCGATTACTGGCATTAAAAAGAGAGTATTTTCATTATATTTTAGGTTTAGTTTAGCTGCTCTTACCAATGAATTCTTTTTTAGCACCTTTTCAGCAACACTTGTGTAAAAGCTGTTGAATAATTTTGATATACCTTTAGGATTGCTTATGTTTTGACCATCACTTTTGATAGAATAGTTATTTATTAAATTTGACTCAGTTTTAATTTTGCCCCTGATTATTTCCCACAACGGCTTAGATTTATTAACTGCTCCTTTTATTGTGCTATCATTTTGTAACCTTTTAGCTCCTTGGTTATCTTATTATATTTTTTTTTATATTTCAGATAGTAGGCCCTAAATTCTTGTGATACTTTATTTTCCTCAAGAACTTTAATCTTTCCGCTGATTTACATATCCCAGTTGAGACCCATTTCTTATTTTCTTTATTTATTTATTTGAATTTTGACTACTGGTACTGCTGCTTCAAAGTAAAAACCAAATATGTCCAAGACTTATTTACTACTCCATTTAGTGATTTGATCATATATGCATTTTCCCACGTTTCTTTACATAATAAAAAATTTAGATAATTCAAATTTGTATCATTTGAAAGCCTAACACTTTTAAAAACTTTGTGTTCCCTTTGTTGTGGTGAGCAATTTTTCATTTGAACAGCTAACTGCAGTATCTGTGCATAATGATCTGACAGTGTTGAGTCAAAAACCTGAATTTCATACATCCACTTCTCTGTGTTTAATATAACATGATCAATTGCAGTACTGCTAAGGCTAGTGACTCTAATTGGTACTCTTAACTATATTTTGCATACCATACATATTTAAAAGGTTTTGGAGTTGGCTTTTATATGGATTTTCAGTTAGATAGTTTATATTCATATCTCATACAATTACTATATCTTTTTTTGACTGCCTATAGAAATCTAAAATAGTTTCTAAGCTTTGTAAGCAAACTACAATATTCCCTGTTGGATTTCTATATACACAGAAGTGTATATCAATTAGCTCACATATACTGGCCTCAAAATTTTCTTCCTGATTTAGGTAGTTAAATTTATCAATTTCTTTGAAGTTAACACTAGATTTTACATATATACCTGACCCTCCGTTTTTCTTAATTTTCCTACAATAAGAACTGGCTAACACATAATTAGGTAAAGTAAACTGATTAATTTAATGTTTCTCCAACCAGTGTTCAGTTAAGCATATTGTGTTTAAATCTTTCAAGTAAGAATTTAACAACACTTCAATATTACACTTTTTGCTTCTAATACTTTGAATATTTTGGTGAAAGATTTTACAGCTTAAGCTTTTTCCTTTGCGATTTGAATGAGTTTGCTTACTAGTGTTACCTTTTTTTGGCTGGAGGAGTACTAAACTTTATTAGTGTTTGATTTGGAACTTCTGTACATTGAGTGTCTAGACGCACAGCAGAATTTCTAACGGAAAAGCATCCACCTCTGGTCTTACTCGTTTCCCGCCAATAGTGAAGATATAACTCTGTTTAGTAACTTCCCAAACTTAAAGAACCCCTAAGGTTTAAGTGAATCCCATCCCTGCTAAAATCCCAATCATTTATCCAGAAGTTTGCATCCACCATCAGACAGTCTGTTACAGAACACATCCAATCAAGTTCCTGATTTAAATCCCTGATATAACTCGTGTTTACGTTACGTCTACACAGTACACCACTTACTATGATTTTAGTGTCTCTAGACGGACCTCTAATTACCTTTATTAAGTCCATAATATCGCCCGTTATTTGTTGGGGCATAACGCCACACCTTATGTCGTTTGCTCCCACATGAATCACCACCACATCAGGCTTTGATTGCTTTAAGTTCATTTTCTCCACTTGATGCTGAAGCTCCATCACTTTAATACCAGGAAAACAGCATACCTTGTACCCCTCTTCCTTGCACTTTTCACTCGCGAGTTTTAGCAAAGAATCACCAGCCACCAGCACCTTTGTCTTGTGGAACGTTTGAAGTGTGTCAGTCCCTTGCGTGAAAACACCAGCGCGCTTGTCTAATTGTTCCTCAAGGAAGTGCATGGGGACAGTGCTTTTGGGCCTGACAATCAGATATATTAGTTTGCCCATGACAGTGCCTGATTTGGTTGTTTGTCTTTTTCCCTGACTGCGGGGAGCAAGCAACTTTTGGGAACAAGGGTGAGGCCCCCTGCCTTCTTAATAGGTATTGAGTGTGTATTTTGTGTGTTCTGTTCCTGTTGGAGGGGGGGTTTGCTCATTCCTTTCTGGGCCCTTGTCAGTGACAAGCCGGGGGGCCTCAACCGCAGGGTGCTCAGCTAATAGGACGGGTCACGTCCGGCCTTTCTTGTCCCTGATGAACCACCCTGTGTTGTGCATTTCTGTACTGTACCTAGCGGCAGCCGGTGCATAGCTCCTAGTGTTTGTCCTTCCTACATTCTGTGGGGGTTTTTGAGGCTGCATGCAGTTTGTCGGCACGGTCTTCGTGACTACTGCGTGGTAAGCAGTGCATCCGCGCCAAGTTACACTGTGGCCCCTCTGGCCGTATAACATGCAGTCCCGTTCTGCCTGCGTTCCTGAGGGGTGTGACCCTGAGCATTTGGCGCAGATGTAGCAGGGGGATCTACATTCTCTCCGTGCCAGAACTGCTGGCATTTAGTACATTGTTTAGGCTCGGGATCGGTCCTATACCTTTCTACCCTAACCCTAAAACGTGCCAAGTAAGTGAGG
Source organism: Deroplatys truncata (assembly GCA_030765065.1). Classification (NCBI taxonomy): domain Eukaryota; kingdom Metazoa; phylum Arthropoda; class Insecta; order Mantodea; family Mantidae; genus Deroplatys; species Deroplatys truncata. The sequence continues at coordinate 143,373,098 of CM060978.1, read as the reverse complement.
TCCAAAATTTTGCTATTCTCTAGGGTATCTGCCACCTCGATGAGGTACATTGGCAGAGGCGTGCGATGCCTGTTGTGTTTGTGCATTTGTATGGCTCTGAGTGCCGTTATCCTTAAGTGTGTCAGGTCTTAATTTTGTCTCCGGTGAACTCGGCATACAAGCTTTTAATTGCAAACCTAACTGCCCTCTCCTGGGGATGGGGGAGTAAGTAAAACTGTACACCCTTTGACTTGAGGTATTCTACCAACATTTGGTAGTCACTCAAGCAGGACATTTTGACTGCAAAGTCACCGAAGTTTCGTGCGATAGTGATGGTGTAATCGTGTGTTGGTGTGCATGTCTTGTCGAAATTCTCGTGTAATGGTGTGAGTGTGTGTTGGCTGGCTTTTGTGTATAAAGACCGGCGCAAGGTCTGACCTCTTGGAATTACATGTAGCTGTGGGTGTAGTTTGGTGTCTGTGTCTGGTCTTGTGTCGGTCGAGGTGCTGGCCACCCGTGGGTCTGGAGTGGTAGGAACATATTTCTTTGGTGTTGGAGATTTCTGTGTGGGTTTAGAGGTGAGATTTGCAGGCTTGGTTTTGGTGGTAGAGGATTTAAATGGGTTGCTGCATATTGTCATGGTGGTCGTCTCGGTTGAGGAAGAAGTGGTTGCTTTGGAGTTTCCTGCCATTGTGTTGTTAGGTGTGTGTGTGAGAGAGAGAGAGAGAGAGAGAGAGAGAGAGAGAGAGAGAGAGAGAGAAAGTGTGTGTTTTAACTCTAGTGTGCAAGGGAGCTTAACCTAAAAGAAAGAGAGAGATAGTCAGAAAAAGAGCAGCTAGCGAGCGCTAAAAAGCATGGGGATACAGACGGCCAGACCTCAGAGAGGTGCTTAAGCAAGTCTTTCAACTGCTCACTATGGCTGTATTTCCCCTACTCGTCTAAACTGTGGAGCGCGCGCTCACAGAGCTAAGTGGAGGCTTTAGTAATACTACCACAGCAATGCCGAGCAATGGCTTTGGTATAAATACCACGGCAGCCGAGTTGTATCCAGCAGTGGCTGATGCTTCTTTCTTGTCTTGGAGCTCCTCTGGTAGATGTTCTCTCGTTGAAGTCTCAAAGCGAAGTCCGGCTCACTGTTTTGTTTTTTTCGAGTGGAGGAAAAATACATTTACACACTAACCTCATTGTGGGAGTGTGGGACTCTACCATGGCACGAGCCGTAGCCCTAAACACTAAAATTCCTCCACCAGAGAGCATTCAGGTAAGGTGTAGCAGTACTGCTTATAGCACCTGCGGATTCAAGGAGCTGGTGTATTGGCCGTATCCATGACCGAGGCCTTGAACGCTCCCTGACAAATTCTGGTGAGAGTTAGAATAATCTGGGTGTTATTGAAGATCCTGTCACACTGGAGCGCTGCGTCTCATGGTTGTGATGGACCAGGGTTGTGCATTCCAAGTCTGCACTTGTACACGAGTCCAGGTTCTTGAGCCATTAGCTGAAATAACTAACTTAGGCATGCATACACATAAATTAGTATATCTATATAAATTCCTAGTACATTTATGATTTTCTATTTGCAATTCATTATAGCATTCATTGATATTACTTAGTTAATGCCATGCGACTTTGTCTTTATATAAATGTAGTAGTTTAGGTGCTTCGCCCAATGGCCTCGTCATATAACTAAATTATTCTTTGGTTTTTTTGTTATTTTGTGCCATTTTGGCATCGTCGTTTCACATTTATCGTGTCCTTATTCAAGCTTGGTTGTGTAGAGTGCACAACCAGCGGGCTGCCTGTCTGAAGGTGCAGGTGCGAGCCAGTGCCACTCGCAGGGGGCCTTCATCCCCCAGGGCCACCTTGGCTCAGAGAGCAAGGACTTCGAGGGCTACCAATGGTTACATAGTGTAAGTGTAGTCATGGTTAAGGCTTATGGGTATACTAGGGCATCAAGATATTCTTGTATGTTGATTTCTGATTCCCACAGGCAGAAGGTTCTGTCAAATAGTGACAGCAGTCGTTTGTGCTTGTTTTCGTTTGTTTCATATGTTCCTAATTCTTGTATTAGTGCATTGTTGTTCTTTTCTTTGCGCTTATATAGGTTAAAGCTTTAACTCTTAATGAATTCTTCAATTGAGTGTAGTTTTAACTCCTGATGTAGGAGATATGCCGGTGCTACCGGCGGTTGTTTCGCTATTATTCTTATTGTCCTGTTTTGGAGTGTTTGCAACTTATGCATGTGTGTTTTGGCAGCGTATTCCCATACCAGGGCCATATACGTAATGATTGGACGAATAAGTCTTTTTATAGGGTAAGTCTCATATTTAGTTTAAGTTGGCTGTTAGTATTGAAGAGTGGGAATAGTCTGTTCAGCTGGCCATTGGCCTTAGCTCTGACTTTAGCAACGTCTTTATTCCAGGTAAGACCTTGATCCATAATTAGGCTTAGGTAGGTCACTTGGTCTTTCCATTCAATTCTTTCGCCTTGATAGTTTAGGGGTTGCAGTGCATTTTTACTTTTCCGATTAAGGAGTCTTTTTTAAAGATTATTGCTTGGGTTCTTCTGGGGTTCACCTAATTCTCCATTTGGTGAACCTAGTTCGAGCGTGTTTAATGTATTTTGTAGTCACAAGTGTATAACTCGAGGTTATGTAGACTGTGTTATTATGGCAGTATCATCCGCATAGATGTATTTATTCGTTCTTACTTGATCAGGCATGTCGTTTATGTAAAGATTAAACAGAGTTGGCCCCAAGAGACTTCCTTGCAGGACTCCAGCTTTTATTTGTTTGGTGCTTGATACTGCTTCCTCCACTGTGGTGTGAAAATGTCTGTTGTGGAGGTAGTCGCTAATGAGTTCTACCTTTAGCTTTCTGAGAAGCCCTGCGTGCCAGACTTTATTAAATGCACGTTCAATATCAAGATAGAGGGCGCCTGTTGATTTGTTTGTGTTAAAACCTTTCGTAATTTCTTCAGTCATTCTTAGTAATTGTAGGGTGGGCGAGTGTAGTGCTCCAAATCCAAACTGTTCGGATATTAGAATATTGTGTTTGTGTATATGTTTTTTTTATTCGTTTTAGTATTACTTTTTCTAATACCTACTTTGCTTATAGCGTTTGGGAGGCTAATTGGCCCATAATTGATGGATAGTGCTAGATTTCTGTTCGCTTTCGGCAACAAGAGTATTTTGGCTTCTTTCCAAGAAGGAAGAAACCTGCCGTGCTCAAGTGTGTAGTTAAATATTTTAGCTATCAGTTTTAGCGCTCTGTTAACACCACATTCGGTATCGTGTCTGGTCCTGGCTGTTTTCTCGTAGGCAGGTGATTGATGATCCAACCTGCTTCGTCGGGGCTGGTTTTTCGCATTTTGTTATGCGTGCACGTTTGGCCTATGTTATTGGCTTCATTTTCAATTTCTATCGTGAATTCGTCTTGTCCTACTGTTACGTTGGGAGAGAATACTTCCTCTGTGTGACCGCAAAGGCTTCGGCCTTGGCCTGGGGAGTTTCTGCTACAGTATTGTTAATTTGGAGTGGAGGGATATTTTTACGTGCTTGCGTTAACCATTTCGCTATCTGCCAAACTGTATTCGGTTGAGAATTTAGATTTTCAAGGGTGTTGTTCCACTGATCTAAAATGTAAGTACTATCGCTTTCTTTTATTGGGTTTTAGCTTGGTAGTATGCTGTTCGGTGTGTTATATTTCGCGTTCTTTGCCATTTGCATCTGGCTCTATTTTGTGCTTGCTGTAGCAGCTTTACATTATTGGGAAAACTAGTATTTACTGTGTGCTTGTGTATTAGGGGTACGTAGATCGAAGTGGCTAGATTTATTGCTAATTCTAGTTTATCTATCACAACGTTCTAAATCTGGGAGGTAGTGATCAACTGTGTTTTTAAAAGCCCCCCAGTCTACCTGGTTGTAGTTGTGCCGTAAAGCTGCAGATTTAAATGCAATTGGAGCATTGATTGTCAATAAGACCGGCAAATGGTCTGACGTGAGCTCTTGTAACACTTCAAATTCAACGTTGTAGAGTGTATTATTTAAAAGCGTGATATCTAGTATATCTGGTGTGTGGTGTGAGAGTGGCCTCTTCCGGGCTTGTTATTAGGTAATTTGTATTGCTTATGTAATTTAGTGCGTCGCTGATTGGTATTCGTGCAATTTCAAAGATAGTGTTTGCAGTTGTAATCACCTGCTGCGATTACTCTTGGGCCTAATTTCATGATTTTGTCAATGTCATCCGTGTCAATGTCCCCCGGGGGATTGTAGACTGACGCTAATACAGTTTCAATATTGTGAATTTTAAGTTTTATTGCCGTTGTTTCAGCGCGTGCTAGCGTCGAGTTAATTTGAAAATGTTCTGTATTACACTGTACTGCTATCGCGGTTCCTCCTCCTCAACAGTCGCGATCGTTTCTATGGACCCGGTAGCCGGGAACAGATAGGCGGTCTACGTGGTTTATATGTGCTTCGTTTAATAATGCTATTTGTATTGAGTGTGTTTGAAGCAAATTGGCTAATTCCTTAGTCTTTTTGCGTATGCCGTGGCAGTTCCAGTAAATTATTCTGACTGTGTCTGAATTACCCATGACTAGGCCTTACGAAGAATTGGAGTGGAGTGCATCTGGTAGGTTCGTGGTGAACCTAAGTGAGTTTTCTATGTGCCTACCCTTGGAAGGGCTTTACCATAGGTAGAAAGGATTGTTTTAGGATGGCGGTTTGGTTTTGATGTAGAAGGTGTGTTGCGAGGTAGCGCTAAGTTTTTATAGGCTCCTCATTGGCTGCCTTTTCAGGAGCAGAGCCCAATACCCTGCTCCGCTGCTGTTTGTTTTTGTTTTAAAATTTTGATTGGTAGAATTTTGTTGACCACTCCCATAGGAGGGAGGGGGGGAGTACTTGGTGTCAGCATGTTTTTGCTGTTGGCAGGTTTAAAGCCTTTGTTACCGGGGATGCCTGCATGCCATGCGAGGAACCCGGTAGCTTCTGAATTGACGTTCTTGAGGTAAGTATTCCCCCAGAGATCTGACAAGGGCGTTCTCATGGTGAATCAATTTTTCGTAGAATTTGCGAGTGTTTGATGTTTACGTAATATGTTTTACGTAAATTATTAGAAGTTGAAGATCTTATATTGTGCTGCTTTTGTTTTGTTTAGTTACATAATTTTAACTGCCCCACGTATGGGAGCCAATTTGTTGTAGTATTTATGTTGTATTTATTTATATTTGTTGAGCCCCACGTTTGGGTAGCCAATTTGCGATAGTATTCGTTTTGTGTTTATATTTGACATTATTTATATATTGAGCCCCACGTTTGGGTGCCAATTTGCGATAGTATTCGTTTTGTGTTTATATTTGACATTATTGTAGCCCCACGTTGTGGTAGCCAATTTGTAACGGTATTAGTTATAATGTTGATGCTTGTGATGTTTATGTATGTGTCTTTACTTCACGCGTTGCCATCTTGTGACGTCATTCATTTGTTCGGTTTGTAGCTCCATCTTGTGTTAGCAATTTGCATCAGTGTTAGTTTTTGTTTGATTTCATTTCAAATGTCCTCCGGCTAGCTATTATCCTGTTGGCTTGGGCACGTATCTCTATACAGGTTGTGAAACGGAAAGGAATCTTTTATCCAAAAATTACACTGATGAAGAAATTTGTTTTACACATTTATTGTCGAACACGTTAACTATCACATTTATACATTGATCTTAACACTCGCCAAACTGAAACTGTTATAACAACTTCTTACTGATAATTCTTTTAATCCACGTACTTCAATCTTTTGTATATTTAACTTTACCATACTTTAGATCTTTCATAATTCTGCTGCGCGTAATTTGTGAATCCATATCCGATGTATGACGAACTAATACTTTCGACGAACTGACTGACTGAAGACGACGTGTAGTGTACACAGATTTTTGATGAACTGGGCTAAATACAACGTGTAATGTATGAATGCTTTCGGCGAACTGAAGGACTGACTGACTTTACCTCTAACTTGGCTTCTATTTATACCCCTTCATCCAGATACGCCTAAAGATTATAACTAAGTTACTATTGGCAAATAAAACGCGCCAACATTAGCGTCTATCTTAATATCCAATTAAAATTATGAATACATATGCTTTAGGGAGAACACATTCCAGAAGTTTCTACCGAAAACGCGCCAACATTACGTAACTTCCTCGTTTCCAATAATGATAAACAGATCACCCCCCTCTTTGCATTATTGCGCTATTATTGACAGTTTCAGTAAGGCATTAAAAACTTACTTCTCAACAATATTTACAATCAATAAACATCTGAAATCAATGTCACATAAAAATGCATATTCATATTACAATCATTATTTACATTTAAGTAATTTGTGATACAAATTACTGCATCAAATTTGGTTGCCCGGTGTCTAATCACCTCCTCCACATATGGTATGGCTGAGGTTTCATGTAGTAGTCTGACTGGAAAGCCAATACCGACAGAATAGATGGACCGAAGTCCCCTATTCTGAATTCGCTGAAGCCAGAGAAGCCAGGTATCTGCTGCCATGCCCCACACCTCACAGGCGTAGAGCATCAGAGGTAGTATTAATGCCTTATAAAGGCGTAACTTTAGGTGAACCGGCATGTTGGAAGCCAGAACCGGGTATAAGGCGGCTACCGCCCCCTTAGCCCTGTTCGTTGTTCCCTGCACGCGTTCACGAAAAGTTAGGCCCTTATCTAGAGTGACACCTAAATATCGAATAGAATTTCCCCACTCTATCCGTTGGCCCCGATAGGTGAAGGTTGGTCTGTTTGCGGGTATTCTTCTCTTGGTGAGCAGCACAGCTTGGCTTTTGCCCGGATTAACGGACATCCGCCACTGCCTGCACCAGAGTTCGACGAGACGGAGGTGTCGTTATATGGGTTGAAGGCTCTGAGAATGTGTCTGTTGGATGTGTATAACAGGACGTCATCAGCATACTGGGCCATTTTGACGTCCTGTGCCACTGGAAAGTCTGTCATATACAGACTGAACAGTGTGGGAGATAATACAGAGCCTTCGGGGACTCCACCTTGTAGTGGCTTTTGTGTGGATGTTTTTTCCCGCTACTGCTACAATGAATGTGCGTTGATGTAGGAAGCTATGTATTATGTTGATTATCTGATTGTGTAGACCAAGGTGAATCATGTTGAAAAGGAGTCCCTTATGCCAGATCGTAGAGAAGGCCTTCTCCACGTCCAGAGACACCGCAGGAGTGAAAGCCCTGTCCTGGAAACCCAGAGCAGCGGCTTCCACTACCCGCAGCAGCTGTTGGGCGGTCGAGTGACCAGGACGAAAACCAAACTGATGGGTTGGGATTGCTTGAATGTCAGCCAATAGTGGTGACAAGCGGCGTAGTATGAGCCTCTCAAAAACTTTTGAGAGGATGGGTAGGAGGCTAATGGAGCGGTAACTGGGGGGAAGAGCCGGGTCCTTACCAGGCTTCGGAATGCACACCACCCGGGCTAACTTCCACTCATGCGGAAAGTGTCCCAAGGTGATGCACATATTGAAAACCTTGGTAAGGAAAAGTACAGCTCTGAAGGGAAGGTTGTGGAGCATGGCGGGGGTCAACTCGTCTTGTCCGCCAGTCTTTTTCTTGTTGAGACGCCGGAGTGCGCCTTGGACTTTACTAGGGCGGATGATTAGGAGGGGATTCTCTGCTCCATCAGGAGGTAACCGCAAATAGCGATCCACCTCCCGATGGACGCGGGCAGTAAAGTCGGCGTCCTGAGGGTCATCTCTGGGCCTGCAGGTGTTCTCAATATAGTCAGCGAGTACATTTGCTTTCGCTATGGGTTCATAAACAAGGCCTTGGTTACCTTGAAGCGGGGAGTGGTATTGGTTGCGTTGGCGACGGAGGTTTTTAGCTATCCGCCAAACGTCACCACCGTCGAGGTTCTGACGAGCCATCGTGGCCTCCCACGCTTGCATTCTGTGCTCGCGCAGTCGGTCACGGACCTCTCGGCGGAATTGCCGCAGAAGCTCTCGATTGTGGGGTGTTCGGCGGCGCTGGTATAGCCTTCGGGCTGCCCAGGAGCGGCGGATGAACAGTTCTAGGTCCAGTGGTAGGACGTCAGGGTGAGGTGGGGGTGGTGATAAGATGGTGAGGTTGTGAACCGTTCGTACCACTGTGGATGTAAAGGATTTGACTGCTGTCTCTAGGGATGGAATGTCTGTAATCCTGGGGTTAGGCGGGATTGTTGCGTGGAGGAACCCTTTACGCAGTGCCAATCAATTTCTCTGGTGTGTCCAGAAAAATCGTTACTGGCAACCCTTGTGTTGATCTCCGTCAACACGGGGTTGTGATCGGAATGAAGCGCTGAGAGTGATGTGAGCGTGAGATGAAAGGCGTAATGCTTGATGATCGCAAAGTCGATGACAGAGGGTCGTCCTCGACCTTGTGGATGGTGGGTGGGTTGCCAGGGACCCATTACTCGAATTGTCGTCTGGATCGGCCTATTTATACTTGTAGTCGCCAAGTGGCGCCATCTACTTTATTGAGCTTAAACTATTTGTACATCAGTGCCACAGTGGCGCGCGGTTGAACGTATATTACCAATGACTTATTTGCCTGTTAGTGTACAATTACTTACTGCATTATAGAGTGCTTCAAAAGGCATTTGTTGCAGCGTGGTGAACTTATTATTTATCTGTGGTGGGGTACCACTATAGGCATTCCCCCAGTTCACCGCGGAGTTCGGCGTTTTCTATGTCTTCGTTTGCGTTTCTTCTTGCGGTTTGGCAGGCTGAGAGCCCTGGGATATTCAGCGTTATATGGAGGGTCGTTCTCTTTCCCTTGTAGCAATGTATACCTCCATGTCTACGAGGGGTGAGGTCTAGTGGGATCGTGTGCCACAATTGTCTTCTCCACCTCCAGCCATTTCACCCATGATGGGAGTTGTTAGAAGTGGCGGATCTCTTTAAGCCAGCTGTCTTCACCTGCGACCATGGTGGAGTGCCAAATACCGTCTTAACCGTCCCTTATATAGACCCGTCTGTTGAGTTGTGGGCGTGGTTGTTCCTGCGCCATCTATGGAGCTTTGGGTGAAGCTGGTTGGTGAGTACTCGTTGTTTTGTTCGACGCAGCGTTGTGTGATGATGCCCCGGAGTATCCTCCGTGATTGTGTACCGCCTTGCATCAGTCTATGGAGACCTTAGCGGTGCTGCCATCTTCGAGACGAGACTTTATTGCCTTTCCATCGTTGCTGATTACTGGCAAGGGCCCGCGGTATGATGGTGTCAGTTTGCGTCTCCCTATTTCCTCTCGGAGGTACATCTGCGTGGCAGTTTGGAATTTTGCGGGTAGATAGCTCCGCCTACACTCTTGCAGCCGGGTTTGGGTTCCCCTTATAAGATATTCCCGAGCCATAATTGAAGGGACGAAGATGTCAATAGGTAGGCGGATGGATTGCTGGAATACTCTCTCTGCGGCGCACTGATTGCCGTACGTAACCCTAAAAAGATTGTAGGCAAGTTGTTGACCCGTGCAGGTGGATTGGTTGCAGCCATCATTGCGGCTTCTAGGCAACGATGCCAACGCTGTATTTTTCCGTTAGCTTGGGGGTGATAGGCGTAGGTGTGGTACTTTTCGATGCCCAGCAGTCGGGTAAGTTCCTAAATAACTCTGCCTAGAACTGGCGTCCCTGGTCTGTTGTTTAAGCTGGAGTGCCGTAGCGGCTTATCCAATGCTTGAGGATTTGTTGGCTATGGTGGCTGCATCTATCGGTTTGAGAGGTATGCACTCTGGCCATCTGGTCGCCCTGTCAAACATAGTTAGGCAAAAGGTGTGACCTTTTGAAGGAGCCAGGAGGCCGACGATGTCCATGTGTATGTGCTCGAATTTGGTCTCCGGGGGAAAATTTTTCAGTGACGCTTTAGTGTGGTGATAGACTTTGGCTGGCACTGGTGACAGGCTTTAGCCCACTTTTTTATGTTTGCGTGTGTGGATGGCCAAAAATATCGGTCGTGATGAGCCTGTGTGTGGCGCGAATCCCTGGGTGGCGGCTCATGCCGTGCAGCTTTTGGAAGACTGTCCTGCATTGGCGCGGGAAGAAGGGTCGATAACTGTCCGTGCTATTGTCGCATGCGATGACAATGCCGGTGTCTCCGATAGGTATTTGTTGGATGTTGTTGTAAGTGGAACCGTATGTCGGTATTTCTGCATCTGCTGCTGTGCCTGAGCCAGGAAGTCGGCGGCGGGACAGGGCGTCTGCTACCATATTTTTGTCTCCCTCGCAGTACTGAATGTCGGTAGAGAACTGCAAGATGTACCCCAATTGTCGGACACTTCTAGGCGTGCTGTTTTTAGGGTCCTGTGTGATGGTGTGAGTGAGAGGTTTATGATCGGTGAGGATGGTCAAATGCCTTCCTTTTACCTGGTCTCAGAAGTGCTTGAAAGCCTCATAGATGGCTAATAGCTCTCGGTTAAAGGTGCAATATGCTCGCTATGCCTGGTTGAGTGTTTTGGAGAAGAACCCTAGGGGTTGTAAGCTTCCCTGATGATGTTGCTGCAGGACGGCGCCGATGCTCGTGTCACTAGCGTCTATGAATAGGTATAGCGGCGCGTGTCCTGGTGGGTGTGTTAGCAGGGTAGCATTTACCAGAGCTTGCTTGGTGTTGTTGAAGGCGTTGCTGAGTATTTCTGTGCATTGGATAGGTGTTTTGTCCCTTTTGCTGTTATGTAGTAAGGCATTTAAGGGTTGTTGAATGGTGGCTGCCTGCGGAATGTGTTTGTGGTAGAAATTGATCATGCTAAGTACCGTCGCAGTCCAATAATGTTTTTAGTGGGGGAATTCTGTGATGGCCTGGACTTTGTCGAGAGAGATCGGGCGCCTTGGCTGGATACCAGGTGTTCCAAGAACTGTACTTCTGGTTGTCCAAGGACACAGTTGGCAATTTTAAGTTGGAGGCCATATTCCATGAATCTCTGGAGGCCGTTCGCAGGTGTTCATGTTGTTCTGGTGTCGTGAATGTCACTAAGATGTCATCCAGATAGCAGAAGGTGAATGGTAGGTCACATAGGAAATGGTCCATGAACCTCTGGTATGTTTGTGCAGCGTTGCTTAGTCTGAAACCCATGTGGGTGTATTCAAAGAGGCCAAACGGAGTGATGATGGCTGTTTTTTGCTATGCCTTCGGGTGCAATTGCTATGTGGTGAAAAGCTCCCTGGATGTCTAGGGTGGAGAAGATGGAAGACCCATGGAGGCAGGCATGGAAATCCCAGATGTGTGGGACTGCGTATCGATCAGGCACAGTTTTCTGATTAAACTGACAGTAATCCCCGCAGGGGCAGATGGACCCATCTGGTTTCTTTACAATGTAGAGGGGTGATGCCCAGGGTGATTTTGAAGGTCTTATGATGCCCTCTTCCAGTAGCTTGGTAATTTCTTCTTTGGCCGGTGTAAATGACTGGGTGTAGTCGTCTCGCTTTCGCTATTACTGTTGCTCCTGTTGTCTCAATATAATGCTAGATTCTAATGTCTTTGTATGGTTTGTTTGGAGTTGGTTGGGTGATTTTTTATGTATTCTTCTATTAGGTGTCAGAAGGGGGTCTGTGGCAGAATTGAGGATTATTTGGTCTGATAGGTTTCCACTTGCCCTGGGATTTTATTGCCTAGGTTGTCTCGTAGATACTTTGAGTGGAAGTCTACTGATAGGTCAAAATGAGTGAGGAAATCGGCCCCTATGATAGTTTTTGGATGTCAGCAATCCAATTCCCAAGTGTATGTGCTTGTGCCTAGCTGTAATGTTGCTTTTTGGATGCCAAATGTGTGGATCGGGGATCCATTTACTGCGTATGCCTGGTACTCTGTGTGCTGGTTCTTTTGATGATCTTGTTGGGTACGATGGAGATGCAGGCACCAGGAATAGAATTTGATTTTTCTGGCATCGGATGAAGAGGCGGTTTGCATAGGTCCTCATAGCCAGTCCCGCCATACTTGCTGTGCTGTACCGTTTCCCCGCTGGTTTTTGCCTGTGAACCGGCAGAGTGGTGCACAGTTTCATACATCCGGGGCCCAGCACCTGTGGTACCAGCAGATGGCATTGGTTCGTTCACCGGTGTTCCGTCGGGTAGTTTGGGATTGTGTGGTTTTTATTCCTTCTAGTGCCCTCCGGGCGATTCTGTCCAGGGGTTCATCTTCCCATGCTGCTAAAAGGGACTGTGTCTGTGCTGGGAGTTTGCGCAACCATAGGAGGTGTAGTAGCTCTTCTAATGTGGTAGTGTCAGCCTGATGTCACATGACTCTCAGCAGCTGGGATGGTTTCTGGTCTGTGTGTCTTCAAGTAGCTGTTGGAGCAGTTGGTTCGTCGGGGCATATATCTCGAGCAGATGCTCTTGAGTGCTTGGTCAACTCCTCTGGGTTGACCATCAGGTCTGTGACCTGGAGCACTACCTGTCGAAGCAGTTGTCCAACATTCCTGTGGAAGCGGGTGCATTGAGCGTTAATGTTCTGGCTGCAAAGATGGCCTCTGCCTGTAGGAACCAGGTTGCTGGGTCTTTCTTGTAGAAGGCTGGTAGAGGAGTAGCAGTGGTACGTACTGCTTTCAGCTGTGTTGCAGTTACCTCTGGAGTAGTTTCACCTGGGATCACCACTGTTGTGGACCTTGAGTCGTCCTTGGTTGCGTGTTGTTACTACAGAGATCTGATACAAGGAGAAGGCCCCATCAGCCATTATGGCACCGCTTGCTCTTCCCGAGTGCTTCCGTGAGTGAGAGGGCTCAGAGGGATTGAGTTGGATTCGTCACACCGGTCCAAAAGGGTGTCTGTGATGCTCTAGGCAGACACGCTAGTAGGCAAGCCTACTGAGCTCAAACAGCGTCCGTGATCACCCAGTTGGCGAACTAGGTCATGACTGGTATATGGGGAACAGGAATAGGATAGAGGGGTTTGAAAGGTTTGGTCTCAAAAGATGATTCTTTATCGTTTCAGTGTCTTCGCGCCCTGGCGGCTTGTGCTAGTGACCATACGAGGCGAGGAGCCAGTTCTGACTGCCTCACTGTCACCTGGATCAGCCTATTTACACCTGTGGTTGCTGCATAACAGTTGCCAGCACAAAGAACTGGTGACACCATCTAGTTTATTGAGCTTAAACTACTTGTACATTAGCACCGCTGTGACTCGCAGTTGAACTTATGTTACTAATGACTTATTTACCTGTTAGTGTATATTACAATTACATACTACATTATAGCATGCATCAAAAGCTATTTGTTGCTGTGTGGTGAACTTATTATTTATCTGTGGTGGGGTATCACTACACACACACACATATATATATATACAACAGTCACGCACACATACACGTGCATTAAAACTAATTCAATAATTGGCCCAGTTTAAGCATGACACAATAAACTGTTGTTCTCCATGGTCTAGGGATACCTAGAACTAGGTACCTCTAGTTCCTGAGGTCAGGGATTCAAACCTGGTGGAGGGCAATGGATTTTTTCGGGTTTAAAAATCCTTAGCATGGCTTCCTTCGGAAGGGAAGCAAAGCTGATAGTCCCGTGTCATAGATTTATGGCACATAGCCTCAAGCCTGATAAAGAGGCCTCTGAACAAAATTTCTGGTTTTTCACACCCAATAGAATGGGACACTAAGAACCATAGTAGTTAAAGAGCTTCCATAAATAAAACACAATTTAATTTTTCACGATAAACTTGAAAGTATAAAATTTGTGTACAAGCACTCTGTTCCTCTACCAGAAATAATTTTCAAATAAGTACATAATTGTAAAGGGTTGAGAAGGAAAACATTTGTACGGTTTAATCCCACTAATTAGGCTACCAATTAGGCAATTATATAGTATAAGTCGTTAAGAACTGGAGGCCATTTTGACTACTTGCATGATATTTCTCGAATTATGAAAAATGCTGACATGTTAGCAAGAACACATACTCAAAACCTTTTAATGATCTAGTTAGCTACTCACGAACACCCTCAGTTAAAGTTGGTTAAAAAAAAAATAATAATAATATTGGCCCATTCACCTCTGTATCACCCCCAAAATAGCAAACCGCATAAACAGATCCTACCTTTGTCGACTGTCACAAGTTGAGCCCAGGAAGGATTACAACAATCTCTGTTTCAAACAGTTGGAGAATTGGCAGCAGCAGCAAAATAGCTTTCCCTTTTAACAAATTTCATATCCACGAAGTCTGCCAACATACAACATGCCGAAGCCAGCTATCACAAGTTGCTCCCTACCTCATAAGAACAAAGACAACTGCCTCTCACCTCGATGATTGGCCATCTTGCCGCTAGCTAGTGATTCCTTCATGTGTCGCTCCCGAACTGCCAAAAACTCAGGCAGGTTCAGCAAGGCAAAATCAAAGCTGCCAGCAGGCCCCAGACAAAGAGGTCAGGATGGAAAGATTTTCCTTACGCTCTGAACATAAGCCAAAGATCGTGTGTTGGAAATATATTATTCACACGTACGGGACATATGTTTTAGATGAAATCGTGTTCTAAAATTTACTGATCAGCACACAGGGAGTAAAATCTGCAACACAGCTCATAAAAACACAAAATGATAGCTTGAGCATATCAAAATGCACACATACAAAACTCAGTAATACATCAGGAGTAAGAAATATGTAGTATCTTTGTAGTGTTGTACCAATAATTTCACTAAGTGTCAATATGAAGCTGTGAAAGAAAACATGCTTAAAAAACACAAAAATTGTTGCATTAAACTTCAGGGAAAATCAACTCATTACATCAAAATGGCTAAATGTCAACACAGCCATGATGGGCACATTTCAGCAATCCCATCAAGCCAATATCATCTACATCTTATTTAATCCACAGCACATTGCAGATCAAACTGAAAAAACACTGAAAACGCATTAAGGGTATATTGTAGCAATCCTATTGAAGCCCACACAACAAAAACAGTGCACTCAACATCTGATGCACATTATCACTTTACCATCATCAGAGTACTCTGTCACAAAACTTCATGAACACAATGCTAAGCAACAAAAAAATTATGCAACAACTCTGCAAAAGAAAATCATCATAGCATCATAAGGACACATGAAAGAATCAAAATATAGTGATACAACAGTTATACACCACAACATGATAAACAAAGTAACATTCTCGCATAGTAGTATTCCTGAAAATCAAGAAAAATTAAACTATTTACCCTTCAATAGAATAAAAATGTAAGCAATGCATGGCATATAAGCAAATAATACACTTCATTATCGAAATTAATAAGTAAATATCATCACAGAATACATTCATTAAAGTTTTGCTTGTCCAAAACATGTGATACACTTTGATATACATAACCTCAATTACTCACTAATTTGCTCTAGACATTCTCGGGCTTCAAGCCAGGTGAAGTGATGTGGAGACATCAACGTTTCAGGATGCTGAATGATTGGATCGGTATTTTTGGCCCGTTTATATACTCGTCATGGCGGCGGGCACGGACTGCGTAGAAAACGCAAGCTGGCCTTTGCTGTGTTTAAAGTGGCGGACCTCGAAGAAAACATGTCGCCAGGAAAGCTTCAACTCTTATTTTACTCACTAATTTGTTTTCCAGAATATCTATACACAATTTGCCCAATTTTCTTTAACACAAAAGAAGCCAATGAACTGATGTACTTGATGATGTACAAACCTTGCTAAAACACTGCACAATAATGCTCAAAGCAAATCTGCAACATATCTTAAATAACAAAAATCGGCTGATGGTGAAACTTTGTGAGTTTACATGAAAATGCAGCTAGCGGTGAACTAATATATCAGAAAATATGCCCTCACATACTCATACAATAATGAGAGTACAGCTTTTACTCATTAAATACCCACATACATCCCCTGTCATAATAAACTCTTTAACTGGTGCATTAATGAAACACTTCTAAAATAACGATGGCTACCTTCAGCAATATTACTACCAAAATAAAAAAAATTCAAATATCCTGCATATAATTAAAAGGAAACAGACTTGGGACATGGAAAATCGCAAAAAACCACTGACTTAACTAGAAAAATTTTAAGTATGCATTTTAACACCAATGAAATTGCAAGCAGCATTTCAGCACATATACCTATAGAATTAAGATAACCTGAAAAACGCACACCAAGAAAGAAAAGAGTACTGCTACAGACAATACTAGACTGAAAAATATAACCGATGTGTAACATGTCAACTGGGAATTTTACTTTGGAAACATTAAGGCAGAAGATCACATACCTTTAGCTGCATAGCTGCCAACATAAAAAAAGCACATTTGACTTCTTGGTTTAATACAACATTTCAAGATTGATCATGTTTTGTTTCTTTACTCCATTGAACTACAATGTAACTGAACATGTTTAAAATCTGTCTTTGAGGCATAATAGAAAACCAAATTTTGCAACTTTCAAATTCTTATTGGGAATATCAAATATACAAGCTAACCACCAGTATAACTACTACAAAAATACATCAAATTGAAAGGGAAACAATCAAAATTGTAACTTAGCAACACCTTAAGAAAACAGATGGTAAAGGACACTTAAAATGACATTAATTCTGCCACAAGTTTCACAAATAAGATGAAAATAACCACTTTGATTAAAAGTAAGCACTCACAGCAAAACTCTGAAAGGACTTAAGCACCATGCTACATATTCACAAAGTTAAAAGTTAGCCACTTGACTTTGTAAATCAAGATTTCGATACAGGACTGACATGTGGAAGGAAAAAAAAATTGCAAAAAGGATGTCTTCACCAACAGAAAGTCAAGTGAAGTTAAAAAAAAAAAAAATATAACTGTTGCACCTACTGTGACAAACTTCATATAACACATAAAAATCACACACGGAAACACCTACTTGGGCGAAATCACATTACAGAAAAATGCACAACTTGCTAGTTTAATTTGGAAACTGTGCACAATAACAACACATTTAACATTCTTACATCACGTTTCCCTGTCACATTAATGTAACATTCATTTTCATCTCACTAGAACCATGTGTTTCAACATCACATTCACTGAACTTTCTTGTACATCAAACCAAAAGAACTGTTTTCACATTTTCTAATTCTGTTTTATTCACAAGGAAAGTACAAAATGAAATAAGGCAAAAGCACCAAAAATAATTAGAAATTGAAACACAAAAATGCAGAGAATTACATAGCATAAATAAATTTAAACACTGCGCATAATATAAAAAATACAACACAAATTTCAAAGGAATGTTTGAATTCATCACCAAATTTTAAATTAAAACCAGAACTTTACCCTCTCTTTCCCTCACATCCACCCCAACCCATCATCACTGTCTGCTAAGGTAGGTAGTAGAGAAGGTAAACAAAACAAAAGTTAGTATTATTAGTCAGGCATCAAGATATCTTCACATGTGTAGCAACCCAATTGTTTAATTTTATGTGTGGGTGACTTAAGATCCATATATTAGCTGAACCTCAGTGAAGTATATTGGGATATTATTGCTAAGATTCTCTTTTTGCTATTTGCTTATGACAGAACAATCATAAGATTTTAAATATTCAGTCTTTCATAATGAGCCTTAATCTATAGATTTACTATAGGCAATTTAATACTAGCTACACATAATTTGTGTGGAATAGCTCTTTAAGTTGTGAATAATTATACATAAGATTACTATCATGATTTTTAAAAAAAGGTTATTGACTATGTAAGGATGAGAAATGGCAGATAAATGTAAGAGAAATAGAGGTGCTAAGGAGATTTGATTACCTGGGGGTAAGACCAAGTTCAAATGTAAGTTGGAGTGAGCAAAAAAAGATGTCTGTAACAAAAGGTAAATGGCTGAGTGTTATAAGATCATGTTTAAAAAAAAATCTGATGTGTGACACTCACATGACTTTCTCTACTCTTGTACAAACTATTTATACAAATGCTTATTCTCCATCTACTTCATGTTAATTGAGATATCGAGATGTTTATCTTGTTACTAATTTTCTTGTAGGTACAATGGGAATATGGTAGGCTTTAAGCGATAGTCAAATGCTTTAAGTGCTGGTTGCTACGTGGAGCATTCCATTCTCTTTGCTTGTCCAGGACATAAAAAATGAATAATGAATTCCCATTTGAGAAAAAGTATAAGTATTGGAAAATTTAAAGGAATAAAAAGCAATATCTTGAAAATGGTACATTCAACAAAAAAAATGTATGACATAAATTGTGTATTTTAACGCGATCTACATTTTTTGTGTAATAAAATTTTGTCTATCTCTTATGGTTTACCAGTTATGCAAAAGTCGTTCACGATGAAGAATACTTTTGGAGACATTCCCAGAAAATTCGAGATATACAATTCATTTGCCATAAAAATGTCTTAAATTTATGGTATTTTATTCAAAATCATTAGAGCCATTTTTGATAAAATTAAAATTTTCAAAAAATGTTCCATGTAAAGGGTAATCTGGGGTGGGGGGATTTTCTTGAAAACCTTTGTGTCGCATCTTTGGAAGATACTGAACTTAAATAGGTACCAAGTTTGGTGTTTAGCCGACTGTTTGTTTCTGAGTTATGCTGTTCACAGACAGACACACACGCGGACATGTTTCCAAAAATACTATTTTTGGATTAAGGAGGCCTCAAAACATGTGTTTCCGATGAAATCTCGATATCGAATTTTTTGGTGGAATGCAATACTCCCCCTACTTACTATACGTAGTAGAGAAAGTAAAAATTACCAGACATAAATGTCAAATGACTTGAAAAAATGTACACTGCCACAGTAGAAAGCAAGATGTTGCATGGGGCAGAGGTATGGGGAGTAGATGATGCTTCGAGAGAGGTCGACATAGTCAATAGATCTTTTTGCAAATATGTTCTAGGTCTGCCAATAGCATCACCAAATGGGGTAGCACAGTTAGAACTTGGTAGGTATTCAACCAAGATCAAAATTTTCACAAAAGCTATGAAATATTTATATAGAATATTTATATATCATCTTCCTTAATCAAGAAGATAATGATATTATCAAAGAACGTTTTTATATACAAAAGAAAAGTAAGTGGAAAGGGTCATGGTTATTAAAAATTAGGACGTTATGGAACAAATAGGTATGGGAGATGGGTGGATAAATGCAGAATATCACATTAGAGGCTTTTGGAAAGATGTAGAATTAATGTACATACTGAGGCTTTCACGGCCGACGTCATGGCTAATAATTGAACTACTACTGTCCGGACTTGTAGGCCGTGGTCTAGAAGGCATTGTGGATACCGACATTTCGCCAAGTACAGTGCTTGGCATCTTCAGGATGAAGTGATTCAGTGTCTGCGGTGGTCAAAGCCTGAATGCGGAGACCAGAGGATGGCACTCTTATATAGTGGGGGTGGGCGGGGCTTACTGTGAGATCCTGTGTAGTGATTGGCTTGCGTCTCAAGGAGTGGGTGGGTTTTGGCGAGGTATTGTTATGTCTGCTATTTTTGTGTACATGTTTCTCCAAGATAGGTGTCCACGCTTTATGCACACGGAGAGCCTCTTCTTTCCGGTTAAAATTGTTTTTGTGTTTATAAATTTCAGCAACTTGTTTCTCATATCAGTAGCACTAGTCACAACAACGCGTTTCTCTTGTCAGTAGTACTCCTTTGTTTGTCACATACAACAACTTGATTCTCATGTTGATTACACTCCTTTGTTTGTCATATACAGCAACTTGTTTCTCATGTCAGTAGCACTACTCTGTTCATCACATACAGCAACTCGTTTCTCATTTCTGTAGTGCTCCTCTGTTGGTCACGTAGAGCAACTCATTTCTCTCCTTAGTAGCACAGTGATTGAGCGAAAGATACACATGTCTATTGAGCATTGCATTATCATAAAATTTCTCACCAAGAATGATGTAAATTTTGAAAAGAATGCAGTCACAGTTTGGGACCAAAACTCTTTTGGACACTCAAGCATATGGGTAGCATTAAGAATTTTCAGGAGACAGAAAGCTATAAAAATGACACCCACTGGTGACAATAGCAGATATGCATTACTGTGCAAAACAACACTTGTCGGTTAGAAAGGTGCTTGCAAGTATTATTTGGAACTCAAAGGGTCTTTTGATGTTGGAATTTCTTCATAAAAGATGAACAATAAATACTGCTGTAGACTTGTGGTTGTGGCAAAAGCTGCTTATTGTGGCAAACAATGTCAGCAACCCATCCAAAATATCATTCTTCACAACAATACAAGATGACACATTAACATGTGAAAAGCTGAAAGAGATTCACTCGACAACTCTGGAACACCCTCCTTACAGTCCAAGTTTATCCCCTTGTGACTATCATTTGTTTGGACCACTTAAAGAGACATGGGGAGGACAGCAATTCAATGATGATGCAAGAATGAAGGAGTTTGTGCGCAACTGTCTGCAGAATTTATCTTGTTCTTTGTTTGAGGAGCAAATAAATAAACTGCCAATTTGTTAGAAAAAGTGTATTATGAAATCAGGAGACTATATAGAAAAGCAATATACCATTGTTGTATCTTTTCATTGGTTCAGTAAATTATTTAAAAGAATAATTAATTGAATTTATATTTGATCCACCCTCATAAATGTAAAAGGAGGTTGAATACTTTTGAATTCACAAATATAATTACTCCTTCCATCTTTATGAGAATATTTTTAAAAAATTTCTTATAATATTGATTTTCATTATCCAAATAAAATGGAGAATATGCTGTTTTCTTTTGTTATGTCACTCTCTTTGAATTTCACCAGTAACATTTGATTTAATTGATTGCAGCCTCTGTCAAAAATCACAGATCTATGTGAAAATTTAATGTCAGATAATAGGAATCCCATAGCTTTGGAGAAGGCAACTGAGACTGCTCTAGGAGTGGGCAACATAGACATGGCACTGAGCCTGTTTCAAATGCTCAAGCAACATGGTCGACCCATCAGACCTCACTACTTTTGGCCACTCTTTATCACAGTAGGAAAACAGTTGACAGAAAAAGGTAGGAACAAGTTTTGGGGTTAAATGTGATAATTTTGGTACTTTCTAAGTACAGTAAAACCTGGCTTCAGTGGAATTGAACGAAGCTCTCAAACATTTCCGTAAAGATAGGCTTCTGTTTAATGAAGGTAGGCCTAGGGGCTATTAACAAAATTAAACATAAACATACATAAATGGACAGACTGAGATAAAATAAAAATTTACGTACCTTATTCAGTTGATTATTTAGATATTTCTGCCACAATATAATACATACTAAAATGTATAATGAATGTATACACGATTCGTTTATTTTTTCCAGTAGTCAAGGAAGGTTTATTTTGCACACATTGCTGCTTAGCTGCTTGCTTTTTTCACTTTAGCCTAAGAAATCACACCAAACATACCTGAGACATTTCACCATAGACTATCTGATGTCTTTTGTGGAAACTCTCCAACCATCCATTAGATGCTTTGAATTCAGTCTTACCAAGATTTTCAGGTATGTTTTTAGCATATTCCTGTAACATAGGCCCCGATATGCGGTGATGTTTTGCCCTAACACTAAGGAACCACTCCCACACTATTTGATTAATATCCTGGTTTTCAGTTTTCTTAAGTTCTCTCTTTATTTTTCCATCAGCACAATTTTCTCACCACTTCAGAATTTCTGTTTTCTTCTTTAGAATCTCATAATTGAACACCTTCATAATCTTCTTTACACATTCACTAGCATAAATCACTTTCACTCTCATGTTAAGATGTAGCACAACTCTTGTTTTTGAAGCAATGGTGACTACTACTGAACTAATTCAACACCTATGTAAGTTTAGAGGTGTACTGTTAAGAGCCTAATTCTATGCTGTCTGACAATTCATTAGAGCAGGAAATGGAAAGGGAAGAGACAACAGTAAAAGACAATCAACTGTGCTTATTGTTAACTTAACTATGCAGTGAAGGAAGAGTGTGACAGGTTTCTCAATATTTGAATCGCCATTAGCGCACCTGACTGGTCAGGTAGCAGCAAAATGGTCATGTTTCAACTTAAGCATCACATACTTAGAGCACGCAACGCAAACTTTCACAGGTGCCTGAAAATTTTCTAAACTCTGCATTCCGGAGCTGGAAAGTTTGTGTTAAAAGCCATACTTTGATTTCTGTTGTCCGTGTAAGACAGTTTCCATTTAATAAAGGGAATTTAGCATGTTTTTCACCCCAAATTTCATGGGACCATGAAATATTTCCATTTAAGACAGATTTCCATTTAATTAGGGGTCCATTGAAGACAGGTTTTACTATACCTATTTTATATAACTAAGCAAATCATAGTGGGAGGGAAGCAATAATATAATTGGCAATAAATAAATGGTTTTCAATAAGCTGCTGTTTAAATGACCATTAATACACTAAGAAAATTATAAATTCAGGAGAGTATTATTTGGAGACTACACTTTCCTTCTGATTCTATGTTTTAGCTCAAATAAATTGTCACACACTGGATTTTAAGTAGCCTCACAGATAGCAATGATATAGGATTGGGATCTAAATAATGTAAAGGAGATTAATAGTAAAATAATCAGAATAATAAATTAATCTTTTGGCATGCTTACTTGAAAGAACAGTTTAGGGTATAGGAGAAACTAAGATTTCCATTATTTTGATGCACCTTGTACACACAATGTAAATTTTTAAATTATCCTTGAAACATTATATGAAGTACACCCAAAAAGTCATCCTCCGTGGTGTAATGGTTACCATGCTAGCCTCTAGTTACCGAGGTCACGCGTTCAAACCCGGCGGAGGGCGATGGATTTTTTCGGGCGTAAAAATCCATAGCATGGCTTCCTTCAGAAAGGAAGTAAAGCCGGTGTTCCTGTGTCGTAGATTTATGGCACATAAAAGAACCTCAAGCCTGATAAAGAGGCCTCGAGTAAAATTACTGGTCTTTCACGCCCAATATAGAATGGGATGCTAAGGATCACAGCAGTTAAAGAGCGTCCATAAATAAAACTCAATTTTATTTTACACCCAAAAAATGCAGCATTTGTAAGAAACATTCAAGTTATGAGGTTCACACTTTTGTTCACTCTATATTCCTACTACTGTAACCTATTATCCTCTTCAGTTGATGAACTTATCACGTCCACACTGTATAGAGTTAGTTAAAAGACCTTACCACCTAAATAACTTTTGAAGCTTACGGTTCAGTGCCACAAAAGTCGGTGTATCGAATAGCCATATATTGACTCAAAAATTGTATTACTTACTTTTTGGACTTCCGGATTAACCGGAAGTAACTCCATCGCTCTTATTTTAAATATAATATGCAATATATTTTTATATTTTCGAATAATGATCATTAAGAGGTTTTCAAAGAGTACATACACTAGATGTACAAAGTTGTTGTTGCTAAATCAAGAAAAGAAAAAAGTGTAGACCTAAGAAATAATATAAGCAAAACACTTCTTTTGTTTATTAATGGAAACATTATTGATATGTACACATCTACAGTGCAGGCGTTTTAAAGTGAGGCCTCAGACTGGTTATGTGCATAGGACACTGCACTGAAGTGCACCATACTGCAGACATATGCGAGATCTGTGACCTCACCATAAAACAATCTTCACTGTAGTATGTTAATAATTCTGTCTGATGTTGAGTAAAAGGAAAAAAATCCAATTTCAATTATGATTGGCTGTGGAGACAGGCAGTGATTTCATCAAGAGGTGGCAAATTTATTTAATGATGTGCATCTGGATTATAATCCAATTCTACATATAACAGTGACAAGGCATCGTAGGAAGTTTAATGATACTGGAAGCATAAAGGACTTGCCAAGACACAGAAAAGTGCAACTGATGAGAATATTTAATAATAAAGATTGAACGCACAAGTTGTGCATAGTGTTGTTAACATACTTGATTCATTGTGCGCATTGTCACTTCACACTTTTACAAAATCTCACAATGGATGTTTCCCAGTTTTTACATGTGATATCAGTGACATTGTTCACAGCACAGTTTGCATTCACAGGTTTTGTATGAGTCATGGAAGCACTTGCTTTTGCACAGCTTATGGTGGTACCCATGTATCACCATCAAGTTCACAGAGTGCCGAAAGTCCTGGTTGGAGTCTGTCCATGTCCTATACATCATGGCCTCCATTGAATATTAGTTGGGCCAGATTTCTTTCCTCTTCCTCGTTCTATCCTGCAAGTTTCTCCCGGGCTTCTGTGGATGGTAGCCCAAGCTTTGTCCACAGGTCTTCAGTGAAGAATGCCTCCTTGGCAAGTTCATATGCTAGCCTGGATTTTATGCATTTTGAGATTCCCTGGGTAGCTTTCAGGAAGTGCAACTTGACTGCTTCTAGTGTCCTTAGGTCTGCTAGGCTCAGTTCATTAGGTGTTTTATGTGTGCAACAGAATACAAAAACTTCCTACAAATTTGGCATTAGAATCCAGCATAAACAAAAAGTCCATGATGAATGTAAGTGCCAAGGAATATCCTTATAAAATGCAACTTTTGCAGGAACTTTCAAAGGATGATCCCAATAGAAGAATTCAGTTTTGTGAATTAATGTTGAAGCATATTAACAACAATCCAGTTTTTCTTAGACAAATTGTTATCCCAAATGAAGCCACATTCTGTTTGAATGCATTTGTCAACAGACACAACTGCTGATACTAGTTAAGACATATGATGGATCAAATGAAACCACATTCTGTTTGAATGGATTTGTCAACAGACACAACTGCTGATACTAGTTAAGACATATGATGGAGGACAACCACAGACATTATCCACAGAAACTTAATGTTTGAGACCATATTATTGGTCCTTTCCTCTTTAAAGAAACACTTAACACTAATAGATATTGGATTTGCTTCAAAATCAAGTGGTACTAGCCATCACAAACTTGTTTCTACATCCAGTCAACTATCAGCTACCCAGATCTATTTCCAACAAGATTTTCCTCTGGCTCCCTATGAACATGTTTGTCAGCACTTATACCACGTGTTACCACAATGATGGATTGGTAGGTGAAGTCACATAGAGTGGCAAGCAAGATCTCCAGATTTGTTACCTTTGGACTTCTCTCTCTTGGGTTTTTTTTTTAAAATATATGGCTGCTCTTTAACTGCTGTGGTCCTTAGCGTCCCGTTCTATATCAGGCGTGAAAGACTGGTAATTTTGCTTAGAGGCCTCTTTATCAGGCTTGAGGTTCTTTTACGTGTCATAAATCTACGACACGGGACCACTGGCTTTACTTCCCTTCTGAAGGAAGCCATGCTAAGGATTTTTATGCCCGAAAGAAATCCATCACCCTCCGCCGGGTTTGAACCTGCTGCCTCGGGAACTAGAGGCTAGCATGGTAAGGGCTTCTCTTTGTGAGACCATTTGAAGTCAGTAGTATATCGAGAAATACCCAATAACTTAGAAGATCTGGAGCACTGAATAATGAAAGTAATGCAAGATTTTCCTAAAGCTGGTTAAGTCATTCCTTAAATGACTGACTGGCACATTGTCAAACAGCCATGGGCTACCAGTTTGAAAACATCATTTAGAGCTTTTTTTTGTTTTTCTTAAAGAAGGAGCATTTTATTATTTTGTACACTTTTCCATTTTGTTGATTTAGTAACAATGAACTACATATTTGCACAGAAGTATCTAGTTGGCTACTTTTGGAAAAGCTCTTAATGAGTATTATTCGATAATATAAAAATGGATTGGGTATTCCATTTAAAATAAGAGAATTGAAGCTACTTCTGGTTAAGCCAGAAGTTCAAAAAAGTTGGTAATACAATTTTTGAGTTCTCAGTATAAGGCTATCCCCACACACCAATTCAATTCAATTTATTTTTATCCATAATAACATTTACATATTGTTGCATACATCAAAGAGCTACAATAGAGAAAAAATTACATTAATAAATTTCTTGAAAACTGCGTACAATTATTTACATTTCTTATCAAAGGTATAACAGTAAAGCTTTTAGCTTGTGAATGCAAAGCCTCATCAACTAATAATAGCAGTTTGTCATTAGAAAGTTTCATAAATATTTCTTGAAGATTTGCTGTTATGAGGGGTTATATTAATCTGGGTTATTGAATGCAAGTTGCATAGTTTGATTAGTCCACTAATTTTAAATAACAATGTAGTAAATATTTCTTGTTTAGAATTAAATATGATAATGTATATAACAGCATTAATGATCTGAATATGCTTTGCAGGCATCTTAAATATCTTAAACCATATGAAGGAGTTTGATATTCAGCCAGATTTTGATACACTGGTTGATTACATTTTGCCTCATATATCTCTAGTAGATCCTAAGCTAGCAGTACGTGTGCTTCAGGATCAAGGATTTCATATTAGGCAACTTCTTACCCCTATATTAGCAGTGCTGTTAAAAGCCGGAAGGAACAGTGAAGTACTTCAGTTAAGTGAGTATATACCGCAATTATAAAATAGCTAGTGTTGGTATATAATTGAGAGAATTAATTGAATCACTTATAGCTATTACTTCTGTGATAGATTTTACTTGTAATCATTACATTTTTGTAGAAAAAACTTGTATTTATTATTTATTGATTAGAATAACACTCTAATCATTAACATTAAAATAATCTTAAATCCTCTTGGTAAGGGTGGTGAAAACATTTGAAATATGTTTCTCCTTAGTCCCAAAAGTTTTTCCGGTGCAACAGGCCTCCTAGTACCATGTCAAATATTTCCTTTCAAGATTTCAACTTTCAACACAAATATTTTGTTCCAAACAATAGCATGCATAATTCCTGCTTTAAAATATCCATGCATAGTTGACGAGGAAAGAACTGATTCAAAGGCTTAGCTTAATCAAGATATAACTTATAGCTGTGGAAGAATGATGTAGTGGGTTCAGCGTTGCTAAAGTAAAGCTAGAGAACAGCAACAATGAAGCTTTTATTTCCCTTTTTTTTTAACAGGTTGTTAGAAGGGACTTGGGGGAGATGCTTAACTATTTGGAACATATAAGGATATTAAATTGATATTATATATCCTTCACTGAAGGCATTGCTTTTAAAAGGTTAATAATGTGATAATTTTATCCCAAGATGCTATAGAAAGGCTTTTCAGTGTGTTTAAAGAAGTACTTTTGCAGTGTAGTGGAAACAAATGGCCATTCAAAAAATTTTGTCAAAACAAAATAGTAGTTCACACATTCAAAAGACAGAAGCAAATAAAGAATGGGTGTTATAATCTTAAGTCAAGTAGAAACAAGAAAGTCATTCATGAGGTTCACATACCAATCATGGACAACAAACAAATTTCAGAAGAAATCAACATCTAAATGACTCCAGTAAATAATCAGGATCAAAAATCTTTAAGTAACAAAAACAAAAGATGAAGTTCCTATGAACAAAAATCTAGAGATAGGTGAGATTGGAAGCAACTTTCAAACATGTGACATGAGAAGTCCTTGGTATGTATTGTGTGCAGACATAATAAGGCATAATAGACATGTCGTATTGCGGCTTGCAGTGCAGTTAACATTTAGTGACTGCAACCATTGTAGCCAACAGCTGTAGAAATTCCCCAAACACATGCATAACAGATGTAGCAAAGCAGATGCGCAAACAATACAGAGCAGGTATTTGTTAGAAAGCCCTGACCATGTTCTCTCTCTGGTGTTGTTGTTTAACAAACCGGGCTTGCAGTGGAGCATATTTTATTCATCAGTCAGAAGCAAAAGTGTGTGCCTAGTATCTCTGCGAACTCTGCGTGTTTTCGAGCAATTTTGTGGTTTGTTAAATAAAGTAGATCCTGCTCAATATATACAAGATGAAGAGGCCTGTCTCCAGTTATTATTTGATGAGGATCTGCTGAGGACAGTCATGTTATGTTCTGAATGCGCTGCTGTCCTGCACCCCATCAAGAGACAGGGCTGTACTTATCCCGAATTTTGCTGCAGGCGTGTAACACTTGGGAAAAGGTATTATAATGAGGTACCTTTTAGAGGGAATAGGAATTTTTGTACAAAGAATCACTTCTGGTATTTACGGAATTTTTTTTTTCAGAACTAGACATAAAAAAGTGACACAGTCTGTGTGCGAGGGAATGTGGTTCGAGCGGCAAAGTTATCGTCTGCTCAGTCTTATTACTGATGCACTGTTTTGCAAACAAACAGCCATATGACACCACAATAATGGTGTTCAACAGGTAACCAATGTGTGAGCTCGTGACAGTGTCAGATTGGTTCGCTTGCTTTTGGAAAGTCTGCATGATGTTCAATGACACAAAATATAATGCAAGGGAGAAAATTGGTGGTCCAGCCACATAATTCAAATTGACGAATGTAAAATAGGGCAATGCAAATACCATCACGGGCATGTCGTAGAGGGCAGCTGGACCCTGGGTACAATCGACATAGAGACTAATGAGGTACAGATGACGATATGCCTAACAACCAAAGAGATGCTAATACTCTATATAATTTGATCACAGAGTACATCAAGTTCACCAGTATGTTTCACATGGATGCCTGGAGATGGTACTACGGACTGATGACTGGAGGATTTGCAGCACATCCTTCAGTAAATCATTTCGTAGACCCTGTCCACAATGTGCACACAACAACATAAAATTGTGCTGGCAATCTCTAAGACATCGATTATCCAGGGCGATATTTGTAGTGAAAATCTCGAGTCACATTTGTGGGTATTTATGGCACGCAGATTGTAAACATCGATCAACAGACCCGTTCCAGGAACTTATTGAGAACATTAGGCAGATCTACCCTGTGGTATAGTGATGTAGTGCCTAGAAGTAATATTGTTAGTTCATATATTGTAAATTGTTAAGTTAAGGGTTTGTTTAGTATAATTTAGTGATATTGCACAGTTGGCAGCACTGCAACAAGCAGGATGCCAAAGTTAATGTGGCTGCTCTGCATTATTAATCATGGGTATATGCGCAATAAGTAAACAAGATGGAATCTATGACTGTTTGTTAATGTTTAAACAATGTCTGAAATGAATTAAAGTGGTTCAGAAAGCTTACAAATATGACTAAAGTTACACATAACACCCTTAGCTTAGTGTCAGCATACTTAGAAAAAATATCGGCAACTCATGTCACATATTCGAAAGAAGATTGCCTGCATAAAAATTATCCAAAAATGTATAGAATAAACATTTGGGAGAAATGTTTCATTGTGATCAATAAAGATTCAGTCATAAACTTTAATATACCAATGAACTGAATTTCATCTAGAAATACATAAAACATAGGAAGAAGCCTCAGTAAGTAAATAAATTGACAGTCAATTCTAATTGAGAATCAGACTTTGAAACGTGTTCTGAAATTTGTTAAGTTTTTCTTATGTAAGTGAAACCATGAGTGATCTATATTCAGTTTAAATTCACTACATTGTGGATTTTCATCTTATAATTTCAATTATACTGGTAACTGTAATTGATTATCTAACTTTTATTGGTACAGAAGAACCTCGTTTATCCAGCACTCATAAATCCAGATTTTTTATTTATCTGGATCAATTTTTTGCTTACTTTGCTTTCTTGCTTCTTAAATGCAGCACAAACTTGAAACAAAAGAAACTTACATGCTATTTTAGAAAACAAAAGTGATTACAATATTGAATTTTAGTGCCAAAATAAATGTTTATAATGATTAGTAATTTATATTCTTATAATATTTTGTTTCCAGATTATATGGATTTTCGTTAATCTGTATTACCTCCAGTACCACCTAGTCCAGATAAACAAGGTTGTGTAATTAAACATGATATGAAAAAGTAATGAATGCTCCCAGTAATTTTCCCCAATTAATTTAACAATACTATGGTGTATGATGAAAATGAGTAACTTTTGTAAGGTGCAAATGATATGTGATTTAATAAATGCCTCTTGCTTCACAGTCATCTCTGTTGCATTAGGTTAATGAAGCTGATTTTTATTTTTTTATTTTTTTTTTTTTTTTGTAGGCTCTGAATTTAATGGAAAACTTCAGCCAGAAAGGTTACTGGAACCTACAGTGATGTCATATCTATCTACCAGAGACAACACTTTAGTTGCAAAGATGCTGCAGCGTATGAGATTAGATTCTTCAGTAGCTAATGACTGGGCAGGTCAATTTCTCTTGAACGCTCTCAGTAATAAAAAAATGAGAATGAGTGATGAGGAATTGTCTGATTTATTACAGGTTAAATTCCTTGTTATTAACTTAAAACATTTTACTTTTTAACATAGTTACATAGGAGAATTGGATTGTACATTTCTTCTACAAATCAGCTGTTTGACTTTTATTGCAGTTTCATATGAAAATAGTGATTATTTATATTATGGTAATAAAGGTTGTTTAAGGCAGTATTAACATTCTCCAAATAATTTTACAATTACTACAAATGTCCTATGTGAGGAGGATTCATTTTGCAGAAAATAAAAAGTAAGACATTTTTTAAAGTTTCTTCCATCATTGCCACTATATGTTCTGTAATTTCTGTGTTAGACCAGAAACCTTGCATTTCTCACTACATTCATCTCATCTACTGCAGTAAGCATACCCAGTCTTTAGATAAGCATAAGCTTTTAAGGACTTCAATTATTGCAACATCACAACTATATTCAGTATGTATTGGCATTTTATCTAGTATTTGGTGGTATAAGTCCATTAAACATTCTTTTTAATTGTAAAGTACATAATTCTTACAGTGATAGTGAACATTTAATATTTTACATACTAAGTTATTAAAAGTTATTATAAACAATGGAACTTTTTAACATAATTGAAACTGTGAGTGGCTTGGCAATGGTTGAGTTTCACTTAACTACCAAGTTTTTACTCAGAACATTTTTCAGAGACATTTATTTGTCTCCATTAAAGACAATGTGGAACATACATGTTCACTCAATTCTGTTCAATATTTTGTCGCATTTCCAAAAGTTTTCATTAGAAAATACATGCAGTTAAAAATATTTAATTTTTACCACAAACATGCAGAAGAGTACGATGGGAAGGCAAATAAATGTTTTTTACTTTCACTACTACATATAGTAAGTATGGGACGTATTGCATTCCACCCAAGAATTCGATACCGAGATTTCACCAGAAATACATGTTTTGAGGACCCCTGAATCCAAATAAAGCATTTTTGGAAACATGTCCGTTTATGCATCTGTGTACAGCATAACTCAAAAATGATAAATCGGGTAAGTACCAAACTTGGTATTTAAGTTCAGTATCTTCCAACGATGCGACACAAAATATTTTCACGAAAATACCCCCACCCCAACTACCCTTTACATGGAACATTTTTTGAACATTTTTATTTTCTAAAAAAATTGCTCTAATGATTTTGATTAAAATATTGTATATTAAAGATATTAACATGACAAATAAAATGCATATCTTGAATTTTCTGGGAATAACATTTGAAGTCCATTTCATTTAGAAGGAATTTTGTATGATGTTGTATAATTGGTAAACGTTAAGCGATAGACAAAAATGTACCACAAAAACTGTAGATCTCTTTAAAACACACAATTTATTTCAAATAAGTTTTTCTGTGGCATAAGCCATTTCTGAGAAATGCATTATTAATGGTTCAAATTGTTCATTTCTTGGTCATTCTTTAAAGTACTTCAACATTCAGTTGTTTCTCACGATTGCATGGAAACAGTATGGAATTTTAAGACCAGCATCTTAAACATTTGACTATTGCTTTCTCTTTGTACTCTAACGAAATGTGTAATGTAGCTATTTCTGCAAAGGTTTATTTGGATAAAAATGTAGTAGATAGAAAAATAAACTTTATTAAGATTAGTTTATATACCCACTAATAAATGATAGAGGGTAGAGAAAGTCATGTGAATGTATCACAACAGAATTTTTTTTATTTATTACTTCTCTAGTATCTACCTGTAATAGGTAAGGGCAAAATTGAGATTCGCCAGAAATACATGTTTTCAGGCTCCTTAAAGCAAAGCAAGAGAGAGACAGACATTTATACCAAACTTGATATATAAGTCCAGCATCTTCCAAGGATGTGACACACAAGAAAATACCTCCCCCATCTCAGACTACCCTTTATGTGGAGAATTTTTCATTATTTTTGGTTTTCCCATAAATGATTGTAACGATTAAAGTACTATGTTTAAGATGTTTGTTGGCAAATATCAGGAATAGCCTGTGAAGTTCTCTTCATTCGAATGAGTTTTATATACTTTTGTATTCATGATCTTCATCCTTCCAGAACTTCCAATTCTCGCTCTGTACATTCATAAGTCGATCCCCATTTCTATCGCTTGACCGTGCTACACAGCATGTCTGCTCTCTCTAAGCATGAGAATAAATGTAACAAAATGTAATTTGTAACCTGAAATGTGTATGATAAACTACATACTTACAATATTTTTGTACAAATGTTAAACCGTAAGAAATAGACAAAAACCTTGATGCACAAAAAAATGTAGAGTTTGTTAAAAAACAAATTATGTCCAATAAATTAACCATTTCCGAGATATTCGTTGTTATTGGTTTGAATTTTCAGATACTTTATATAAGTGCTGAGGACATTTGGTCATGCAAAGAGTGGAATTTAAAGCCAGCATGTAGCAGTGACCTGCTTTTTAAAGATTTTACTATTGCTTCAGTTTCCTATATCCTTCTTGTACCTACAATGTATTGTGAAATTAAATTATTTCTGGAATGTTTGTCTCGATTAACATGAAGTAGTTAAAAGAATAAGCCTTTGTAAGAATATGGATAAAGTCATGTGAATGTAACACATCAAAACTTTTTTTAAAGGTTTAATGTTGGTTTTAGCAACTCAGGTCTGCAGGATGGTGATTGAATTGGGTGGAATGATGCTAAATGTGCTGTAGTTATCCACATCTGTGTTAAAAAGATAAGGGATAACAACGGAAAATGTTGTATCTAAATAACTTGTCCCAAATGAGATTCAAACTTAGGACCTCCAGCTTATTGGACAGCTACATCCTGCACTGCAGAGATGGGCAGAAGAATATTTATAGTATGTTTTCAAAACAAGCATGCTGATGAGTGAAGAGAATATTTGGTGTACTAGCAGAAATCCATCCAGAATGGCAGTTTATAACTTGAAATGATACATATAAGTATTACATCATAAGAGGGATGGTCTCTAAATGTTAAAGCATCTTTGCTCTTATAGTTCTACTTTATTCTGTGCATGTACTCCAGTGCAATGTGGTTTTTCATTCATTTTCTTTACCAGAATTGTTATCTATGAAGCATTTTTCTCACCTTGATTACAGTGGTTCTGATCTTAGCTATGATATTGTTTGCACAGTAGTAGAAGCATTTTTGTCTAAAAGAAGTTGTCCTGAGCTTAACTGATTTTATTTGAAATTTTAAGATATAGTAATTTAATTTCTGCCACGAAGTTGCTACAAAAATAATTTCATATAAGGGTGCATAATTCACACTCTTTTACCAATTTGTTTTCCTTTGGGCATATTCAAAAGTATTTAAGATCTGTTATCCAAGAAATACATTTTCTTTTGTGCCGTGATGTCATAATTTAACTCACTCTCCACTTTGATTAAAACGGTGCTAGTGGTGGTAGCTACAACAATAGCAGTAGCTTTTTACTTTCTCTACTACGTATAGTAAGTAGGGGAAGTATTGTATTCCACCCAAAAATTCGATACCGAGATTTCGCCAGAAATACATGTTTTGAGATCCCCTGAATCCAAAAAAAGCATTTTTGGAAACATGTCCGTGTGTGTGTCTGTCTGTGAACAGCATAACTCAGAAACGGACAGTCAGATAAACACCAAACTTGGTATTTAGGTTCAGTATCTTCCAGAGACGCGACACGAAGGTTTTCAAGACAATTCCCCCACCCCAGAGTACCCTTTACATGGAACATTTTTCGAAAATTGTAATTTTCTCAAAAATGGCTCTAACGATTTTGATTAAAATATCATATGTTTAAGATATTTTCATGACAAATAAAATGTATATCTTGAATTTTCTGGGAATGTCTCCAAAAGTATTCTTCATTGCGAACGACTTTTGGTAAACTGGTAAACCATAAGAGATAGACAAAATTTTACTACACAAAAGATGTAGATCGCGTTAAAATATACAATTTATGTCATATACATTTTTATTGTTGAGTGAACCATTTTCGAGATATTGTTTGTTATTCCCTTAAATTTTTCAATACTTATTTTCTCAAATGGGAATTCGTTATTCATTTTTTTGTCTTGGATATGCAAAGAGTATTAATCTGTGGCAAAGGGAATAGTGCTGCACCTAGCAACCAGCTATTAAGAGATATGTATGTGCTTAAAGGCTACTGTATTTCTATATTACCCTTGTAAATACATATTCCCCTTACATCTACAAGGAAATTAGCAATAAGATAGAGTCTGCAAATGTTTATCTCGATTAACATGAAGTAGATGGAGAATAAGCATTTGTAAAAATAGTTTGTACAAGAGTAGAGATAGTCATTTGAGTGTAACACAGATTTTTTATTTATCACTTCTTTAGTTACTGAATAGTCTTATCATTATAGTTCAGTTCTTTAGGATCGCATAGGTTGCATATTATAAAGCAATACTAAACATTTTAGGAATAATGTATATCATTTAATGATTAACTCATAAATTATATTTCTGAGCTCATTTATTGTTTTATTTGGTATTGCATTATTCCGTTGCAGTATATATGCCTAAAATGTTGCTATTTTCTTATCAAGGCAAAGCATTGTAAATGGTGCCTTTTATTTCTTAGCATGCTTTGTTTCCTATTCTTCAAATGTGAAACCTTGTGTTTTTATATTTACAGGAGTATAGCGCGTTTAATCTAAAGATCTCAGCACTGGCTGCAGATGTGCTTCTACAGCATTTCAATGAGAGATCAGATAAAAAAGGAAACACCAAGCTGAAGAATCTTATTAACAATCTTGTATCTCCTGACTTAAGCTTATTGCCTTCTGAGTTAGCAAATTCTATTCCCAAGCCGGTAAGTAAATTTTTATCTTCATAAATGTTAAAGTACGTATTCTGGCTTTTCCATACATAAAATTAAATTTACAGATTGTATATACAATGATAACTACTAATACACTTACATTTTCCAATTTGTAGAATTTTATTAATAACATAAGCTGAAAATCTGCTTGTTTTGCTTGTATTTAACCCTCCAGTATCCCATTACACTTAACACTGGGGTTGTA
This sequence comes from Deroplatys truncata, assembly GCA_030765065.1. Lineage (NCBI taxonomy): Eukaryota > Metazoa > Arthropoda > Insecta > Mantodea > Mantidae > Deroplatys > Deroplatys truncata. The sequence goes on along the minus strand of CM060978.1, from coordinate 143,337,933 downwards.
TATATAATGAGAATATGAGTCATTCCACATCAAGTCGAATACCAAGTCATCGAATCTCATCAGAATTTTTTGTATACATTTGATGCTTTAAAAAGTAGCTGTGCCTCCATATACACTTGCTTTCATCTCCCGTTCAAATTCTCGTATAAACTCCACATTGAACTCATTTTAAACGTGGAATCACTTTAAACATATACTAGATTGAATCTGATTCAACAGCTATTTATCACAGAAATTTGGAATTTTAAAATTTGATGTTTTGTTATATATTGACAACCTAAAAATATATTTAAATACACATGTATTCTCCATTTAATAGTGTATATGTGTGCAAAGTTTCAGGAAGTCATTTGTTCAAATATATTTATAAAAAATATTTTCTCAGCTGGAACCCTTCTCATGATAAGATAGCACAGTGGCTTCCGCCTGGAGTATGAGAGCAGAGGGGACTACTCTCACACTGTGGCAACTTGGTAGCTGTTATGAGTTACCCAAGTTATTCATCCGAATCACTTCAAAATTTAAAATACAAGCACACCCATCTCACAGCAAACCAGATTAGGCACTTCCTTCCACAGAGGACCAGTACAGAATATTTAGTCTATGGCATTTGTGAGTTTAATCTATTAAATTCAATTGTGAACATTCATGAAATATTTAATATGAGTAGTACTGGTACCGCTACAAAATGGTATGACTGTTGCTTTAACACATTCAAAAGTAGTAAACACATGTTCAAAAGAAAAAAGAATTTGCGACCAGTGACTCATAAACTCCTTTTAAAAGTGAAAATAGTTCCTATAGCTAAGAGTGTGTGTCTCATGTCATATAAGAATATTTCAAATTCATAGTACAGATGATAGGAACTTAAAAATTCAGATTTTAACCATTTTCAAAAGACCTACCAGAATTGAGGAAAAGTGTACTGGATGGGAAGATACACAATTTATATTGGCTAGCAAGGGAAAAATTGATGGATCAAAATCCTGCACATTAGATCAACAATACCATTTTCAAAAGCTGGTCATACAAGCAAATTAAGGAAAATTTTGGCAATAATGTTTCAAACTACATGATAAAGGTAGCAAAAACATTAGCTTCAGAAAGGGGCATTTTGTTGACTTCTGAAACCAAATTTGGTAAACGATTAGAATATCTGTTGTGGGAAAAGTATTAAAGTTTTACATTTCTGACTATAAGCAGGGTTATGGCAGGAAGAAAGAATTATGCTTCTGTTAAAGAAGATGGGTAGAAAGTTAAAAAAACAGAAGAGATTGACTTTGTACAATCTAAGAGAAACCTTCCACAGTTTTAAAGACAAATATCTATCAAAATAGGTTTCTCAAAATTTCTGAACTGTGACCTAAACAGTGTATACTTCCAGGTGCCCAAGGAATGCATTTTGTTTGTGTTTGCATTCATCATGAGAATGTGAAACTGATCCTTGATGGAATGAACATTTCCCATTTTACTGCAGATTCAGATATTGTTCTCTATAATTATAAGGACTGTCTCTCTCAAATAATTTGTTACCCCAATCGCCAGATTACTATTTAAGGGATGTGTTAACTGCCCAGGGACTGAAAATTTGGTCAATAATATTTAGGACCCTTTCAAAGAAAAACGTATAGGGTAAGTGACTGTAAACAGTAGGTAACCTTAGATTGACAAATTTAGAAATAATACGATCACCTGTTCAAGACTTTCTGGAAAAATTGTCAGCTTAATAGCTCAACAGCTTAAGCTTGCGCTTAATAGTGCAACAACAGTCTGCATTTTTGTCTAAATGGAAAGAAAATTTGAAAACTAAAAAATATACCGCAATTTGTGATTTTACAGAAAACAAAAGGATTATCATTTTGACAACTTTGTCATACAAGATTCCATTCAGGGGGTACATTAGAACAGTAACCAGGCAATAATCCATCCATTTGTAATTTACTTTAAACAAAACAACAGCTTAAAACATAAAAATTATATTGCCATATCAGAAAGTTTAAAACAAATACAAATGTTCGTCTATTTCAACACCTGTTAACAAACATCCTAAAGAAGGAACTAAGAGGCCTGGAAAAAATAATTTACCTTTCTGATGGGCTAGCATTCAATACAAGAACTGAAAAAATTTTAAGATTTTAGAGTTATCGCCAAATGGCATTTCTTCGTTTTTTTTTTTTTTTTTTTTTTTTTTTCAATTTTCAATTTTTAATCCTTTAACATCAATTCAGTACATAGTACATTGATACAGGATATGTCAATAGTTAAATTTATATATTTACATTACAATAAAGTTATATATAATTTGAGTTCAACTATGATATACAATAGATATATTTATAAATTAAATGACATACTACTAGATAACTTAACGGATTAGTACAATGTCTTATGCAAACAAGGATTTATTAAACTGTAAATATTCCTTTACGGTGTAGAAGCAGTGTTCCTGCAAGAAAGCCTTTGTTCTAGTTTTAAACACATTATAATTATTTATATCTTTAATGGCATTAGGTAGGGAATTATAATTCCTTATACTGGAGTGCATTCGTCACTTTACATGGCAAGTAGCCTTGTGATTGTATTTGGGGCACTAAACATCTAGCAATGAAAGCCAGTCTCCAACCTGGATAAGATCCCATTGTACCTCAAAAATTGTTTACTTGGCCGCAGAATCATATTACAAACATTACATTTAATTTTTTACTGTTAATCACCATAAACAAGATAGTAGTATTTTGGAGGCAAGACATGAAAACCGAAAACCCACCTAGTGAAAGTTGAACTAGATCAAAACGGTGATTGTAAGAATTGATTGAAGTCACAGTTAAAAACTGGACAAGTCACAATATTGACTACTTACTGTTAATCTGTACCAGTTGATACTTTCTTGTGCTTAACAATCAGATTTATGGCAAAGAAGAAAAAGTGCATCAAGACGCAGTGTTGCAATCCATGCGGTGCTATTTAGGTTACAAAAGTAGTAGGAAAGAATTAAGAAAGTTACTATCATGAATGGCTGAAGTCCTGCCACACATCAGTATGACCAAATGATCTGTCATAACTGAAGAAAACAAATTAAGAGAGATTTTTCTCCTACTACAGAAGATGCAAGCACATCAGTAGAGAGAGGATGGTGACAGAGGTGGCAGTATAATGGAACTGAATCAGCTCTGCAGTCATTACGTGAAAGTTTAATTATTGTTTGAACATTACTGTAAAGAGGAAGAGAACGAAAGAAGTGCATTTTTGTAAAAGAAAAGCTGAAAAATTGCAGAAGTTGTTAAAAAGAGCATTTTGCATGTTCCAGATGAAAAGCCTGTGTCTGATCATAAGCAATGTTGTGATGGTATCATAGTGCAGCGGTTGAAAGAAAACCTTGAAGAAACCACAAAACACACTGTAAACGTGACTGTTCTGACTCTTGTTCCTAAAGACTGGAGTATCAAAAGAATAGAGCAAGAATTTCCTCAGATTAGTAACAACATTATTAGAAAAGCAAAAGGGTTAGAGCATGAGTCTGGAGTTTTAACATCAAATCCTAAACTAGGCAGGAGCTAGGACCCAGATATTTTAAGACTGGAGATGATGTCAGCAACACAATGCCTGTCAAAAACAATTTTGTTATACTGAAAATTGTGGTACAAAAGAGCAGATACAAGAGAGACTCATTTTAAGACGGTGCTAATAAATCTGTTGAACTCATGACCCATTTTATCTCACAAACTATTTAAGATATCAGACTGAAATTGTTATAGGATGTGTATGCAAGCCTTCTAAATGCACTGATGTATTCTTATCCAGTAAGTTTATTTATTAAGGAATATAGGATTATTGTCTTAAGTATACCATCTATAGATTACAATTTTCTCAACTCTTTTTTAATCAACCATGTTATTAATGCTGACATAGATCCACAACAGCACTTAGGGGTTGCTTTTATCATCGTAAAATTTAATTGACTTCAATTGTTTTTGAGAAAATGGGTCATTTATATGAAAAAATATCATTCACAAAAAAACAGTTGTTCAAAGCAAAAATGGAGAAAAAGAATTGCATATATTTGCAAAGAAAGTACCACATGGCTTGAGCACTTAGAAGCTTAGAAGCCTTACTTAGGAGTAGTACCAATTTTTAGAGCAAAACTTCCCCTAAAAGGTGGGCTAGTTAATCTCTTTATTCCAAAGTTTGTAGGAGTTTTTTTTCTTTCTGTAAACTAGTGCAGAATTCACACAAAGTGACAGATGTAGTATATTTTAATAAGACTGCACAAAAATTTTAAAAAATAATCTTTTGGCAGTTTTTGCCATTTAGTAAACTTTCAAAAGTGTATGCTCACTTTAAACAGTCACACTTGAATATAAAAATAGGATTCTCAAAATTTGCTTCTTATGTCCTAAACAATGTGTTACTGTGAGAGTAAGTGATACACATACAATATGTATTTGTGCTGTGCATCAAAATGTGAAATTTGTTGGAAGGGTGCAAATTAAATAAACTACTGCCAGACCAGGAGATCCATTTCTTTATTTATCAACACTATCTTGCAAATATGATGTGCAGTCCACCCAAAATAGCATATTTTTTCCAATATGTGGTGAATGCCTAAGATAATAAATGTAGTTGAAAATATGCTAGAAGCAAATAGATTGAAAATGTTACATTCAAACAGGTGAACATCACAGATATTCACTCTTGAGACAACTGTGAAGTTCTCTGAAGATTTCACTGACTTGCTTATATCAAAGTTAATTTAATTACAGAGACATTCTTTCATTACTATCCAGTATTCATCATATCTGAAATGTCTGAAAGATAGCATAGAGATTGGAGGAGTCATTGTACTGTGTGATTTTGCAGAAAATTATTCTTTAATACTACAAGATGAGGTACAGGGTTTCCATTGGAATAATGTCCAAGTCACAATTTGCCATTTATTACAGACAGAAACGGAATACCTGTCATGTGCAGGTGGTTATTTTGGACTGTTTACAACACAATACATCTACTGTGCATACATTTCATTATATTGCCTTGTACACTTCTTGAAGCAAAACATTGAAAATGTGTGCAAACTATATTACTTCTCAGAAGATTTTTGCAGGGCAAGATAAAAAGAGGAAGAACTTGTAACATTTAATGCACTACAAAGCTGATTTTGGTATTCCAGCTGAGAGGCATTTCTTTGCCACATCTCATGGCAAGAATTTGTGATGGAGTTGGTGGAACTGTGAGCTAGGGCAAGTTTACACTGTACTTATACTGAACAAATCATGAATCCACAGTAACTGTTTGACTGGGCAAAAGGCCACGTTAGGAACATGAACTTAGTATATGTGTATCAAGATGAAATTTTGGAGAAGCATGAGAAGCCAAGCAAGTGCCTGGTACTCAACTATTTCATGCTTTCATATCCAGAATAAGAAATACCTTAATAATGAAGAGGTTAACAGCAAATATTACCAGGAACTGTACACAGGTTTTCCACACAAAGCACCATCTTTGGAAGAAATAAAAGGATTTTGTGATTTGAGCCTTTACAAATGCTTGATGGCTAAGTGATGTCATGAGTGTGAAGGTAGGATCCCAGGAGGTTTTAATCAGTTTTGTACACCCAGGGGTCTGTCATCATTTGTGTACCCTCACAAACCAGATATGCAAGTATTTGGTGAAGGTTGATCCTTGTACAGTTATAAAGGATCCTTATAAGCTTGATACTTGTGAGTTTTCCCTTCTGGCCCTACTCAGCCGGATGCACAGTAGTCGGATGAACCCATTACCTCCCAGGAGGGGTTTTGGGTTAATTGCAGAATGGCCAATGCATACCTTAGGCATTCCTGTTGCACCACGCTAGGGGAATACTGCTGGTCTTTTCTCCCCTCCACTCTCCAAGCTTCTCCTCATTTCCGTTTCTGCAGGGCCAGGTAAAAAAAATCATCTTATACTACAACTGGATGAGTTTATACATCAAGTGCTTCAGAAGAGGAGTGCTAAGGAGAAGCCACTGACTTGTTGGTTTTGTGAAAATTTTATGTGCTGGTAGCATTATATAATACTCTAGATATGTGAACATGTTTGCACAAATTAAGTCATCTCATAGTTTTTTCTTATGTTTCCAAATTCTTCTCAAGATTAAACTTAACCCAAACAAAGATTGTATTTAGCTGTATAGTACTGAGTGTTCATTTCAAAGCATGTCATGACATCATTGTTTTGAATAATTTTTTTAAGTAAGTTTCCGCTCTAAGGGAAAGGACAGAATTAATACAGAGGTGTTGCGGAGAAGTTGCCTAGCAAGCAAGCATTCAGTCCAAAGAGTACTAATATAGTAACAACATTAATAATAAAATGTAGACTAAATAACGTGCCTCACAACATACACAGGCATAAAAGAAAGGAAATCATCAAACATGTTAATCTTTCTTACGTAACCCTACCAAGTCAGTTATTCCACACTGATAATGTTTTCATCTCGTGGAGCTTCGATATCAACCAAATGAAACCAAGTGCAAAAGAGGTTTTGCTAGGATACATACCATACAGACCACCATATGTTGCTACAACATAGAAGGTTCTCAGGTTCAGACTGAATGCATTGATTGCTAGGCAACTTCTCTAACATATGCCCTTGAGAGGTACTAGATGGATTGAATTCAAGGCTCAGCAGCTAGACAAGTGACATCATACTGCATGTTAAACCTATATTTCCTTCCATATTTGAGATCAAAGGACATGACCACTGACCTTGAAATTAATCGCACTGTGTGTTTTAGAATAAAGACTTTTTAATGACATGACAAGCCCAGGACCTTTAGCTTTAAACAAGCCCAGTTCCTTTAGCTTTAAACAAGCCCAAGATGAAAGTTGTAGCATAATTAGAAGCAAAGTTATCAGTCTTTTTTGTGGGACTTGCAAGCATAAATTTTAACATTTTCATTATGTTTGCATTCCTGCTGTATGAACACAATCATTACTGAAGTCTAGTCTTTCACATTTGTAAATTATTTTGTGACTTCAGCTAACCTATCACTTGAGTGAAGATCTAAGATGGTCAGGTTGTGAGCTGTGATGATTCAGCATGGAATCATCTTGTATCTGCATAATTCTAATAGTTATTGATCTCTTAAAGCATCATAAAGAAAGTCACATCCAGCATCATTGTCTCTTTCTGATTCTGACGACTTGAACAATTTTGAAAGAAGATGGAAAGAGAACTTTACCACGGCTAAACATGTGATTGGGCTGAAGTATTCTAATCAATGTAATTTGTTGTTACTCTGCATACTCAAGATCATTGACAAATAGAAAACATTTTGGCTGCCAGTTCCATTGTGACATCATTGCATCTCAGTTTATATAACAATCATATGTAATATTGTTCTAAATTTAATTTATCATGTCTTCTTTTTCATTTTTACTATTTCTGCCTCTATAGTAAGTAGAGGAAGCGTTGTATTCCACCCAAAAATTTTATATTCACTGGAAAAATACGCTTTAAGGCAACCTGAATAAAAAAATAATTTTATTTTTACTTTCTGTACCTTATACCAGGCAGATAGGGGAAGTATTGCATTCCACTCAAAAATTTAATATAGATATTTCACCAGAAATGTATGTTTTGATGTTCTTGTTGAATTAAAAAAAAATAAATAGGTTTGTGAAAGAAAGAGAGAGGAGGGAGGGAAAGATAACAGCATAACTCAAAAATGAAATGAAGCATAAATACAAAACTTGGCATTTAAGTTCAGTATCTTCCAAAGATACAACATGAAGATCTTCAAAAAAAATTACCCCATCCCAAACCACCCTTTACATAGCAAATTTTTTTCAATATTTTTGACTTTCTCAAAAATGGTCCTTAATGATTTAAAATACCAGATTTAAGATATTTACATGACATAAAATGTATATCTTGAATTTTCTAGGAATAGCTTATGATGTCCTCTTCATTCAGAAGGAATTTTATATAATGTTGTGTACTAATAAACCATAAGAGAGAGACAAAAACTTACTACACAACATATATAGAGCCCTTTAAACAATCTTTTTGTTGGCATCATCCATTTCCAAGCTATTCTGTTGTTATTGGTTTGAATTGTTCAATACTTTGCCATTTTTTTAAATGTTATATAAAGTGTATGGAATTTCAAGCCAGCATATAGTGACTCATTTTTACATTTGGCTATCAATTTGGTTTCCTCCCCCTTGTACCTGTAAACAAAATGTGTAATGAAACTATTTCTACAAAAGCTAACAGTTAACATGAAAAGTTTGTAGAAGCTAAACAAAAATAAACAAAAGTGGGCAGGGAAAGTCGTGTGAATGTAACATAAAATTTTTAGAAAATGTTCTGTGCATTTGAGAGAGAGAGACAGACAGACAATAACATAACTCAAAATTGAAATTTTGGATAAATACCAAGCTTGATGTTTAAGTTCAGTTTTTGCAAAGATGTAAGATGATTTTCAGAAAAATCCCCCCCACTCCAAACTACCCTTTACACGGAACATTTTTTGTTATTTGTAATTTTCTCAAAAAGTCTTGGAAGAATTTTAATTAAATACCATATGTAAAAGATATTTGTACGACAAATAGAAATCTTGTAACAAATGAAAGCGTCAGTTGTTGCTAAACACACTTTATTTATCACTTAGGTGCTCAGCATAGCAAAAACACTACACTTGAGATACTTTTGACACACATTCAGAACAGAACACAACTGATCCAAATTGAACCACTGCTGAGTCAGAACTCTCAATTGATCTGCACTCAGCACTGTCTGAACTCTTCGACTTTTTGACGACACCTAACTTCTTAACTAACTGGGTTCCGTTATATAGGCCCCAGATACAAGGTGGAACATTCTGAAAAGAGAGGTTACTAAACCCTGCGGAAGTAAATGTTCTGGAGCAGAAAAACTGCGAGGAAGCAGCACAATGGGTTTGTAGTGCGGTTATTATTCTGAAGGCTGGTTGAGGGCCCCACTGAGGTGCCAGGGAAGGATGCACTTACTGGTAGCCCGCAGGTAGCACAGGTAGCTTCATGTGCATGGTCACAATATATATCTTGAAATTTCTGTAAATAGCCTGCAAAATCCTCTTCATTTGGAATGAAATTTGTATAATTTGTATAATTGGTAAACTGAAAGAGATAGGCAAAAAAACTTACTGTACAAAACATGTAGATCTGTCATACAACTTAAATTTATTTGTGACATTAACCATTTGCAAGATATTCTTTGTTATTGGTTTGAACTTTCAAATACTTGATACTCTTTTTCAAGTTTTAAGTCACTATTTTCTTTCCTCTCCCCCACTCCCTCATGGTCATGCAAAGAATGGAATTTCAAAGCTATTGATAATAACCTGCTTTCTAAAGATTTCATTATGGCTTTGGGCTTTGTTCCTCTTGTACCTAAAACATAATCTGCAATAAAACCATTTTAGCACATATTTATCTTGATTAAAAAGAAGCAGATAGAACAATAAGTTTTTGTGAAAATAGTTTGTAGAAGAACGGGAAGAGAAAGTCATGTGAATGTAACACATAACACTTCTTTTTTTTTTCTAACCTTCTAAATTCCTAAAATTCAAGATAAACAGGGGGCCATCTTGCTTTTGGAAAAATATGATATGTGGGAGTATAGGAGTATGTTAAATTGATTCAAATCCTGTAACACAGAGGTGGTGAAAACAGAACTCGCTAAGCACTGTGATTCGCAAGTGCTGTTCTCTTTCTGGCTGGCTATCCATTTGTTTTCCACATTCTACTGAGTGGTGTAACAAGTGTTGCATATTCAGTGATTCACCAAAGGAAGTCATTTTCGCCACCCCTGCCATAACATATAAATTATCAAATAATACATGGTTAGTGTCAATACTAGCTTTTGTTGTTGTGCAGACATTGCAGTATTCCTATTCCTAAAGCACTGTCTTAAGTTACTCAAGGTATGAAAACTCTTTCAGACAAAGATTTTCTGCTTTTCTTGTTTTTCTCATGACTGCAATTGTATTATTACAAAATCTGAAACAATCTGTCATGTGAAGTAAAGTAGTTTATACACCTGAATTTATTTCACTCTCCAAGAAACCTACAATAATTTATTCAGCTGTATTCAGCCATTTAATTAGTTTCTTCTTGAACTGTTATTTCATTTAAGTTTTTATTTAACATTAGTAATTTAATTCTGTTTCTAGTCTGAATTAAACTTAGAAGAACTGGAATGTCATTTGGTGGAACTTCGAGCAAAAGGTATGAATCGACGTGGGGTTCTCCGCAAACTATTACAAGAGTATAGTCGACAAAGAAATTTAGCTAAACTGCTAGAAACAAAGAGAGAGTTTGAACAAGCAGGATATGAATACTCCCCTGGTGTGTTAGCATCATTATTCTACACAATGGTTCAGCTGGGTGCTCTGGAAGAGGCAGAGAACTACTTTAATAAATTGCAGAAAGTTTCACAAAACTTTGTGATGGATGATTACAAAATCATTGACTATGCTACCCTGTTGGTGAAAAATAACAAAATAAAAGGTATCTCCTAAGTTTATATGTCATTCAAATTGATAAATATTTTTAAGTTGATGTGTTCATTTTAGAAATAAATCCTAAACAAGTCAAATTTTCTGATAATTTTCCTTGTTTTGAATTTAACTTTATTAGAATGCTGTAAGATGATGGTACAAATTTATTTTCAGTGTAAGTTAAAGTAATCCTGTTGGTTTTTAATGCTGGCAGAACAAGTTTCATCGAAGGAATGTAACCTGCACATTAAGACGGACAACCAACCCTAGGCCTTTAGGGTCGTCCTCCGTGGACTAGTGGTACCGTGCTAGCCTCTAGTTCCCAAGGTCGCGGGTTCAAACCCGGCGGAGGGCGATGGATTTTTTCGGGCGTAAAAATCGTTAGCATGGCTTCCTTCGGAAGGGAAGTAAAGCCGGTGGTCCCGTGTCGTAGATTTACGGCACGTGAAAGAACCTCAAGCCTGATAAAGAGGCCTCTGAGCAAAATTACAGGTGTTTCACGCCCAATGTAGAATGGGACGCTAAGAACCATAGTAGTTAAAGAGCGTCCATAAATAAAACTCAATTTTTTTTTTTTTTTTTAGGCCTTTAGGATAAGTAATGGCCCATCAAGACATTTTGAATGGCCTGCCAATAGCTCAAGATCTGATGTGAACATATTTATCATTACAAACTAGCTAGCTGCCAGACTATGCAAATCATAGAAGCCAGTTTTCAAATACAGTTGATTTGCTTTTCTTGCAACAGATGGCACATTCCAATCATTTCAGTTCAAAATTACTGTCGATATCTCACATTTTTTCTTTGTGAGGTTGCTACATTGTATTACAGCTTATGTTATGCAGTACTGGAGTACTGGCAGAAGTGTGAATTAAGGTGGTTTATACAAACATGGTTTGCCAAAGAGAAAAAGCAAAAGTGAAGTGGGTGTACAAGCATTCAATGAAGAATAGATCACCTTTTAGTGATGTAGTGTAACAACCTCAAACTCTCTTTATTTTAAACCAAGTTTGGTGTTTATCTGGAATTTCCTTTTTGAGTTTTCTGTTCACAACCACACACATGGATGTTTTTCTAAAAATGCCTATTTTTTTCTTTTTTTTTTCATTTTTTAGGATTCAGGGGGCTTAAAACAAGTATTTTTTTTGGTAGAATGCAACACTTCCTCTACCTACTAACTAAGTTGTAGGGAAACTAAAAATTGCAAATTATTGAAAAATTCAAATTAATAACAACAGATATCTTGACTGAATGAGTTTATTCACAGACTTTCCATACATAAATTGTTTTTTTCATTAGTACAATGTTACTATATACTTATTACTGCAATTACAATTATATATCCAAAAAGTTAACAATTTTCTTATATACCTCAATCAAGATTAGCTTCATTGTCCTTTCCCTTAATGTTACCTAGCTTCCATAGCCATTTTTGTTTCACTTTACCTATGTATTTCCCAGTTTTTTTGCATTTTTTCTGATCTTAAATTTAAAATTCTTTTGCCACCTATTTCATTTGGTAAGTTTTCCCACTTTTGTAAAAGGAACTCATCCCTCCACATTTTAGTTTGTTTACATTCCCAAATACAATGCCATGTGTTATCTACTTCTTCACACATTGGACATTTTCCCTTGATATATCCATTCCCTATCCCACTTAAGTATGTTACCTCCATTCTGATCCATGCCAACCCTTCCCTTCCTGCTTTGTCACAAATTTCAATATATTTTTCTCTTCCCCAATCAATTTTCAATGATCTGTATAGTTTCAAAGATCTTTTGTTAATAAATTAGCCCATAATTGCTGTTTTTCAATATCCTCTATTCTGGTTTTTAGCTTTTCCAAAATCCTTTTTCCATTCTTTCCCTATCAAACCACATTGCTCCCAATCCAGCTTCCTCTAGGATATTTTGGATTTTATATGTCCATGTTTCTTTCCCCTTAATTCTCGCTTGTGTTACCAAACACTGTTGTTCTCCTCTTCTAACTTCCATATTCTATACCAGTACTTCAGTACTCTTTCCACTACCTTACTTTTATAGCCTAATCTTCTTAATTTCATTAGAGCAATCTCATTTGGTGAAGATCTAGGTAATAATAGATATCTTAGAAATGGCTAAACCCCATGTGGAATGCAGCCTAAAGCTGTGCTACCTCTACGAATTTTGCAGAGCAAGGACTGAACAGAAGCAATTCCCTGCAGCAGTGCAGTAAAGATTAAAAGAGGTCGTGCTGATTTGAGTGGTTCAAACGAATTGACAGCCCATCTGTATTTCATTGTCGGTACAAGTGGGATACAGGAGGCTTAAGCATAGTCAAATCATTAAAAAGCAGATCACTATATGCTGACTGAAATTCCATTCTTTGCATGATCAGGATAAAACAAACAAAGGCAACTTAGCACTTCAAACAAAGTATTTAATATTTGAAATTTCAAATCAAAGCAATGAATAACTTAAAAATGGTTAATACCACAAAACATTTTATCTGAACTAAATTGTGTATTTCAGCAAGATGTACATTTTTTGTTAAGTTTTTGTCTATCTCTACAGGTTTACCAGTTATACAAAACTCATTCAGAATGAAGAGAACTTTACAGGTTATATGCAGAAAATTCAAGACATTTTTATTAGTCATATTATCATCTTAAATAATTGTATTTTAATAAGGATTGTTAGGCCCCCCCTTGTTTTTAATGTTTCATTTATATGCCACGTTTAACACTGAAAGCTTTTTTACCTTTGGAACAATTGCTCATTAGCAGTGATGTTCGCTCGCTTGCAGTCGAGCCATTTTTGAGAAAATCAAAACTAAAAAAAAAAAATCTTCCCTTTCAAGCACACGCTTTTTACTTTCTCTACTATGTATAGTAAGTAGGGGAAGTATTGCATTCCACCCAAAAATTTGATGTCAAGATTTCATTGGAAATACATGTTTTGAGACACCCTGAATTCAAATAAAGCATTTTTGGAAACATTTCTACTGTGTGTCTGTGAACAGCATAACTCAAAAACGAAAAGTCGGATAAATACCAAAGTTGGTATTTGAGTTTAGTATCTTCCAAGGATGCGACACAAAGATTTTCAAGAAAATTCCCCACCCCAGCTGCCCTTTACATGGAACATTTTTTAAAAATTTTGATTTTATAAAAAATTGCTCTAACAATTTTGATTAAAATACCTCTTGAATAAATGTAAATGAAAGATATTTACATGACAAATAAAATGTATATCTTGAATTTTCTGGGAATAACCTAGAAAGTCTTCTTCATTCGGAAGGAATTTGTATAATCTTGTATAACTTGTAAACTTTAAGCAATAGACGAAAACGTACCACACAAAAAAAAGATCTCTTTGAAACACACAATTTACTTAAAATAAGTTTTTTAGTGGCTAAGCCATTTTTGAGATATTTGTTATTAAAGGTTCGAATTGTTCAGTACATGTAATTCTTTGTAAAGTCTCATCGATTTTCAGTTGTTTCTTGTGATTGCATGGAAACAGTATGGGATTTTAAGGCCAGCATATAGCGTCCAGTTCTTAAACATTTGACTGTCACTGTTCCCTTTGTATCTATAACAAAATGTGTAATGTAGCTATTTCCGCAAAGATTTATTTGGATTAAAATGTAGTAGATAGAAAAATAAGCACGGTAAGAATAATTAGTGGACCCACTAATAAATTATAGAGGGTAGAGAAAGTCATGTGAAATCTTGATATCAAACTCCTGGGTGGAATGTAATATTTCCTTCACTTTCTATAGTGGTGCAGAGAGTAAAAATGTTAGCAAATAGTAGAGTTAGATATCTTAAAAACCAAACTTAACTTTAACTGTACTAAAACATTAACATTTTTGTTATAAACTCAGATATGCAGCTTTTGGTACTGATTGTCCAAAATTACAAGTTTTCATTTACAGTAAAACCCATTATAATAGAGGATGGGGGTTGACAGTTAACCAAAAAATAATATTACATCTTACTCAATATAAACAATAGGTTTAATAAGCACTTATTTACCCAGGACAAATAGCTTGAGCTTTGTTTATGTGTGGCAAAAGCGGGAACTACACGTGTTGTGTCGATGGCTATAAGCTGTGTATTAAGTTCCTAGTCTAGTTGTTAACTGCGGTGTGACACGTGAGTACCGTAGTGCAGTGTGGTGCTGTGCGTATCACAAAGTGGGTATCTCAAATAAGTTTTAAACATGGAAACCCCAACAAAGTCACCACGGAGGGTTGTAAACTCCCAAAGTAGAAAGATAAGTCACAAAGTTTTCCAGTTCTGCACGGTGGAAAAACAAATCAGTCTAGTTCTTCCTTTGCAAAAGGCAGTAGCTAAAATGGCTACAGCAGTAGGAAAAAGTGAAGCGACAGTAAAAAGGATCACTAAAGAATTTGAAAAAGCTAGCATTTCAGGTACACGAGTTACTATTCCAGGAAAACAACTGAGTCGGAAAAAGAAGTTTCAAATGGACAATTTTGATAAGTGTGTCATTTGCAAAACATTTTTGGAATATTATGAGGTGCGTAAAGAAATTCCAACAGTGAAGAAGTTGTTCTATGCAGTAAAGGAGAAAATCAATTTTGGTGGTGGGCAGAAAACATTCTGGCAAATATTACACGGAATGGGATTTACTTTCAAAAAATGCAAGAATATGCAGCAGATTTTATTGGAACGCCAGGATATAGTTGCTCGCAGAGCAGCCTATTTGCGAGCTCTAAGAAGTAATGAAAAGGGTCCCAGGAAACCGGTAGTTTATACCGACGAAACTTGGGTACACACCCACTACACTGTGAAGAAGTGTTGGCAACATAACAATATTCCTGGAGTTTTGGTGAATAAATCTGCTGGGCAAAGAGCAATAGTGGTGCATGCTGGCTGTGAAATGGGTTTCATCAAAGGAGCAGAATTAATCTATGACTCTAAGTCTGCAACAGAAGATTACCACAGTGAGATGAACAAGACCAACTACGAAAATTGGCTCAGTGAAAGGCTTATACCAAACCTCCCGCCCAGTAGCATTGTTGTACTCAATAATGCGCCTTACCACACCGTGCAGGAAAAGAAAGCTCCAACGATGGCATCTCGGAAAAACAGATTGTTCAATGGCTGAAGGATAATGGTTTGGACTTCGAAGAATATTTAACGAAGAAGGAGATGTCAGAAATTGTCAAAGTAAACAAACCACCTCCAGTGTATACCGCAGATAAAGTTTTGAAAAACCATGGATTTGAAGCCCTCAGATTGCCGCCTTATCACTGTGATCTAAACCCTATTGAACTGGTATGGAATATAATGAAGCAAAAAATAGCAAAAAAAAATGTGTCTTCTATTACTTTAAATGCACTTAAAGGACTAACTAGACACTGTTTAAAAGAGGATTGGAAAAACGTGTGCATCAAAGTGAAGTCCATTGAACAAGAATACTGGCATTGAGATGCCTTGATGGAAGAAGAAATAGAAAGAATACTAATCAATGTGGGTTTGGATAGCAGTGATGAAGAGGAAACAAATAGTTTGGTCAGTTTTGTGGATTCCGGAGATGGTAATGGCAGTTCTACAGATAGAGCAAGTGTTGCAGACATAACAGCAGATTTCCATCCTTTAGATGACAGCGCCACAGATGGAAGCTCTACAGATACAGCAAGTGAGACGGATATGCAGGAATCGGAATCTACACATCAGAATTAAAGAAGTCAATTTTGTTCTGCTCCTTAGCGTAGCATATTTTCTGCCTTCAATGGTATACATACTTTTGTGACATACTGTTCAACTCTCCTCCCATCTGCAGGCCAGCCGGACGGTATAAACAGATAACAGCACCTCCACCGCGAGGTATCTTGTTAAATGTCCTGGGTAATACATAAAAAACTCACTAAACACACAAATGCTAGTTACCTTTCTTGTATATTTATAAAAATAGCAATAAAGGTGGTGTTGTCCGCGGGGTAGGGCTGCATAGTAAGCTTTTGTTCCATAAAACCATTATAAGTGTGTGTGCTTGCTCACTCCACACATCCATTTTTCATCAACTTTGTAGGCACATAGCTAGGCGACAACAGGCACATTAAAACTACTTTGTGATTTGAAACTAAAACTTAAAGAATACACAGCTGAAGGCATCAGAACAGCCACTTGACTAGAGTACATGTTCATTCCATATTCAATTCGTAACATTGTTGCCATGCTTGCATGGGAAATGACATAATGTAGACTTTTGTTCATTATTTTTTAAAGTACACTGCACTTTTATTAATGTTTTCATTTCCAGAACACTAAACAAAACAAACAAAAAAAACATAACAGCTAATGAGCCAAATGGTTAACTGAGTGATAGATAATCGAGGTTTTACTGTATGTACAGTGATTCTGTCATAGTAGTTGGCTGATCCTGCAGTAGACCTGGTTGCAACCAGAGTCCTTACTCATTGGATAAAATATTTTCACAATTGAAGCCATTAAATTTGTCTTGATTCAGGTTCTAATAATTATAGTTACAATTATGCCTTATCACAGGAGATGTTGAAAATATCCTCCTCCTGCATCTGCATAACTCTTGCACCTTTTTAGGAATTTTTCTTTTGTTTACATCAGTTTAGCTAGAGTTAATTTCTCTACTGGTATTTTCTAGCAGTTCTTCAAATGTGTCCCCCCCCCCAATAAGCTGTATATCATGTAATTTTTATTTATAACTGTGCATGCCATTAATGTCCTGATTATTCTGAATGAAATTTAATGACTCCTTCGGCTGTGTATGCAGTGGCAGAATTGCTGGAAACATTCAGCTGATATTGTGTATTGTCAGTTGTTTAAAGAATGGTGTGAATATATCTTCCTGTAACATGCTGCATTTATGGTAACTGCATTATTATCCTGCATGCATTTACCACATGGTACTTTAATTTTCTCATTGTATAATGGTGTTTTCTGTGCTATACTGGGTTCAAGAGATGTGAATTAGTTTCATCATGTGATGTTATCTAATTATATTATCATTATTATAATATTAGTATTATTAGATTATTATTTTGGCACCACTATTATTTCATTATTATTATTATTATTATTATTATTATTATTATTATTATTATTATTATTATTTATGTATAATTAAAGAATGTAATATGGGTGGAATATGGCAAGATAACAGCTTGGGCTGATGTATAGCCATATTCTAAGGAAGATTGCTAGCACAAATAAATAAATAAATACTGGGTTTTTCTGAGCTCTGATACCAGTTATTCTACATAGAAAATGGCTGGGTAAATAGAAGTATGCTTTGTCAGTGATAATTTAGTTTGGATGATTTAACCATTATTAACATTCTTTAAAAGTCCAGTTATAAAAGTTTACCCCTTAGTTATTGTATGATAGCAGTTCATTGAGAACACTGATCTTGTATGGTATAAATTTTAAGAGTTTGTTAGCTTGCCATGCTGAGCTCAGAGAAATTGTGGTTTCCTATGCAAAATGTTGCAGAGAATTTTTGGAGAATAATATACATTCTCCAGTTCTATTGAATTTCTCTTCAGTAAGCAGACACTGCATTTATTCTTCACTTCTTATCAAGAATCATACTCTTTCGCTTTTGCAAGTTTTTGCATGGCTTCCCTGCTTGGAGGATGCATACTGGGAATTCTATTAAAAATTCTCTTCTATCTTCCCTACTACATCTAATTGCATACAAATTGTGATAAAAATATTTTGCTATAATGTGTACTTATCTGTGTTATTGTTAACACAAAATAAAAAACATTGTACACCAAAATCACTTTCGAAGTCACATATGCTTCAGTGAGACTGAGAAATGAACAAACATAGTCAAGGTTACAAGGTGTGACATGCCAACCACACACTTGTACATGAGAAGCACTGCATATGAAAATTGAGTGTATCTGTTTTAACATTTAAATGTATATTATTTATCCTCTTAAGACAATTTATTGTATACCTCTGTTATTAGATGCTGTGACTTTGCTGGAGCGCAATGCAAAAATCAATGAAATAAAAGGTGGACCTGCTGTAGCACACAACTGCCAAAGACTGCTCAGTAGCATTGCAGAAAAAGGGGATGCTGCAGAAACCAAACATGTGTTAGAGCTACTGTGTCAGCTAGGCTATTGTTCCATCAGCAATAAGTTGCTTGGCCCACTTATTCGTGTACACTTTATAAGGTATGCTTATTAGCCTGTATTTATTAAAGACTAGTTATTAGACATCCATTTATTTAGGTCAAGAATGACACCCCTCCCAAAAAAAAGAACTACAGTACAGGGTGAAGTATGTCTTAATTCTGCTATCTTTTCTTGAGGTTCCATTATTACATAGTTTGAACATATGCAACAGCTAAAATTTAAGTCAATGGGAATTGGAGGAAATGGTAGAAGTGATAATTCACATTAAGCAGTGATGCCAAATGGAATTTTTGGTATAATTTCAGATGGTACATGGTAATTTGTACAACATTGACTATCAAAACCACAAAAACAGAACTTAGGAAATAAACTCATGAAAATTTTAATAAAAAAAGTCACAACTGCTGGACAGTATAAAAAGTTACAAAATGTATATATATGTATATTATGTGATCAATTTAGAGTTAAACTGTAGATTGGTTTTAGTTCTATTCTTGTTCATGGGTAAATAACTTCATTTCTCATAATTTTCCCAAATATAAGTTTTACTGTGGTTGGGCCAATATCCCCATTTCATAAAAGCTCCCTTCTGTATTCTGCAGTCAAAAGGTGGCATCCAACTATCCTTTATGGTTGAAAAACATAACTCTCCTTTGTATTTATCCTCTCTTCAAGCACTTTTAGCAATGCTCTATGCCTAGTATTTCCTACTTAGTTTTATTACAGACTTTGTTCATTCCTATGCTTCTCACAATTTCTAACAAATATCAGAGCTCTCAGAGTAGTAATCATGCACTACGTGGTGAAAAGTATCCGGACACCTGGCTGAAAATGACGTACAAGTTCGTGGCGCCCTCCATCGGTAATGCTGGAAGTCAATATGGTGTTAGCCCACCCTTAACCTTGATGACAGCGTTCACTCTCGCAAGCATACTTTCAATCAGATGCTGGAAGGTTTCTTGGGGACTGGCAGCCCATTCTTCACGGAGTGCGGAACTGAGGAGAGGTATCAATGTAGGTCGCTGAGGCCTGGCACGAAGTCGGCATTCCAAAACATCCCAAAGGTGTTCTATAGGATTCAAGTCAGGACTCTGTGCAGGCTAGTCCATTACAGGGATGTTATTGTCGTGTAACCACTCCGCCACAGCCCTTGCAGTATGAACAGGTACTCGATTGTGTTGAAAGATGCAATCGCCATCCCCGAATTGCTCTTCAACAGTGGGAAGCAAGAAGGTGCTTAAAATATCAATGTAGGACTGTGCTGTGATCGTGCCGCACAAAACAACAAGGGGTGCAAGCCCCCTCCGGGAAAAACATGACCACACCATAACACCACCACCTCCAAATTTCACTGTTGGCACTACACACGCTGGCACTGGACATTTGCCATACCCACACCCTGCTATCGGATCGCCACATTGTGTACCATGATTCATCACTCCACACAACGTTTTGCCACTGTTCAATCGTGTAATGTTGACACTCCTTACACCAAGCGAGGCATCGTTTGGCATTTTTCTGCGTGATGTGTGGCTTATGAGTAGCCGCTCGACCATGGAATCCAAGGTTTCTCACCTCACGCCTAACTGTCATAGTACTTGGAGTGGATCCATATGCAGTTTGGAATTCCTGTGTGATGGTCTGGATAGATGTCTGCCCATTACTCTTTACGACTCTCTTCAAATGTCGGTGGTCTCTGTCAGTCAACAGACGAGGATGGCCTGTACGTTTCCCTTCACGTTTCCACTTCACTATCACATCAGAAACAGTGGACCTAGGGATGTTTAGGAGTGTGGAAATCTTGCGTACAGACTTCTGACACAAGTGACACCCAATCACCTGACCACGTTCGAAGTCCGTGAGTTCCACGGAGCGTCCCATTCTGCTGTTTCATGATGTCTAATGACTACTGAGGTCACAGATAATGAGTACTAGGCAGTAGGTGCCAGCACAATGCACCTAAGATGAAAAATGTATGTTTGTGGGGTGTCTAGATACTTTTGATCACATAGTGTATGTTATTTATCAGTACTACCTACCATATTTACCCAAATACAATCTCAAATGCAAGATGACCCAATTTTTCAGAACCTCATTTTGGGGATTAGCAGTTGTGATTGTTTCATTGTTTTGCTAAATGTTTTTTGGTAATCAGTATCATACACTATGAAGATGGCAACAGTGGGGGCGACAACAGCCAATGATGGATGTGATTTTTTATTTAGACTCTGTACAGTGCATTATTGTAAACAGATATGATTCACATTGGCACAGAAATATACATGATGGTTGGAGAAGGCCAGCAAGAATGAGAGCATGAAAATGTAAATCTGTCCTTTACTGCACAAACATCATATGTCAATACAAAATTATAGCCATGAATGCAGGAAAGAAATCCTCCAATTTCTATTTTAGCCTTAAAAGAAAGCTTTTTGCCAATGGCAAATCTTATAATCCTTCTAGGCATGTTGGTAACTCACTAACTTTACAATGTAAAATGAAACACACAAAATCTGACTGCTATGCTGTGACATTCACATCAGCTTTTGACATTTTCCACATGCTTCTCCATTGCCAACATCCATCTCATTTCTGCAAAATTTGAAACTTGCTTTTTTCTGCATGTTAATAGGAAAATTTGTATCACAAATGCAAAACAACCTATGGTTTTCGTAACTAAAATTTTAGAAAAGCATTATCTTGTATTTGGATAAATATGGTAAGTCTTTCTTTGTGTCTTTCTTGTGTTGTTGCCCATAAGTAGCTAGTTGGCTCCCAGCAAATTGGATGTGTTCCATGCAAATAATTCAAATTCTTACAATTATAACTAAAATAATTACACACCTTATCACAGGAGATGTTGGCAATGTTGTGCTGCACCTATGGCAGCTATTTGGAAAAATGGTTAAACACACATATCACTTCATCTTCTGAAATTGAAACAATTTCTCAACCCATATTTTCTTTCAGTTTTTCTCAAGCGTGAGGAGTTGGCTCCCCAACTCTATCTGGTTTCTCTCCTCTTTAGTAAATGTCTGCCTTCTTACCCTAAGATTTTTATCAAGAACAGATCCTATGGCTCTAAATTTATTCACAAGTTTTCACATAATATGTGGGGCAGCTATGCCTGGAAATTCTAAAATGTGTGTTCTAACTTCCATGTAAGACTCTCTTGAAATAAAAATCATAGATAAAAATTCTTTACATTAATGTGTGTGTATCAGGAACTATGAAAATTGTACCAAACACTGACACTTTATAAGCACATTGTTGAAAGTTTGAGCAAACTCAAAAACAACTGCAGTCAGACTAGAACAATGTATAAGTCATAACTTAAGCATAAACCCTGGGGCATGTCCAGTAATAGCTTATGCTGTTATGGTTGATATGCCAATTGCTGTGAATAGGTGACAAAATCAAGATTATCCTGTATCTACTACCCTTGTCTGCAGTCTTTCTAAAAATACCCAATAAGTGCAAAACATCAATATCTATATAAGTAGAGTCCTGATGATGAATATCATATTGTAATTTGTAGCTGTGTAAACACATAGCAAAGCATTAAATGAAATTAGAAGGAAATGACAAAAATCTATAATCCATTAGACAATAGTACAGTAAGAAATATGTATTAGAAGTAGCCTATGAATGAATTATTTCAGTTTTTGTATTAACAATAAAAAATAAAGCAGTTGTGTTCTGCAATATATCTGCGAGCATGCGTGTGAGTGGGTGGATGGATGATATTGGAGCAATATATATCTGTATGCGAGCGTGAGTGAGTGATGTTGGAACATGAGATGCAGAAATTCAGTCTTGCAGTGCTATGTAACATTACACTTAAAATTATACATAAATAATAAATGTTTCAGGAATGATCTAGACAGTGCAGTTGAGGAATTTCAGAAGTGTGCGAAAGAATTTAAGGCAACTCCTCTGCAACATGAGCTTCTATGCAAGTTGGTGGTTAAAGCTGTGAGTGAGAAATCAGCTTCAGAACAGCTCCAGAGAGTTGCAGACTTATGCACCAAGGTACATGGTCATGATAGCACAGATGTGGCCATAGCTGTTTCATTAGCAGAGATGGGCCTTACCAAGCAGCTTCATCGGCATCTTATGGTACAAAATATGCTTTATTTTTTCATTTATGTTTTTTGCATGAGATGTACTTGTATAAGTAAAGTCTGTGCTTACTAATTATTCATTCTTAGGCATTATACATTAATGTCTTAATTTTGACATATAATACATGACAGTTTATTTCTGTAAGTTTGAAACTAAAAGTAATAATGAATTACTATATTTATTTATTAAATTTACAAATTTTTCTGTTCAAAATGGGATGTTTGCAGGATCTGCTAGATGGGTCTGTAAAATCCTATAGTGGTTTCACTCTGGCAAGTTCAGTCAAGGTCACACATGGTAATCCCCACTCTCATTCTATATATCTTCTGTTTCTACATTTTTCCCTCCAGTCTCTCTCTTCCTCAAAGCTTAAGACCAGAGTTACAACAATACTACTGTTTACTGCAAGAGGGGAACTGAGTGGTGTGGGGGATGGTTGCAAAGTGAGGGAAAATGGCTTCGAGTGGACTGGTGAAAATGAAAATACTATCGTGGTTTACTGCCCTTCATTGATAAATTTTGCAACAGTAAAACTGTGAATTTTTCCTACTAGCAAGTTACTTATTGAAATCTTTCAAAACCATTACATGGTATTACTATACTCCAAAGAATAAAGAAGTTTCAGAATTCAGATACAATTGATTTCCATTGGCACAATTTAGATCACATTATTTTAGGTATGGTGAATAACACTATAGTAACAGAAAATGAAATTTTCCTCTCCAGATCTGACTAAAAGCATGAGAATAAATCCATGTGCTGAGATAATATGTAGTAAGACCCAACTTTCAGCATGTATTTGCATATTGTTGTGCAGCATGCTGTTTTGTTGTTACAGACATGTGATATAGTATTTTGTTTTCACAGTTGCGGGATCAAAACACTGAATGTAACTTATCACAACTGATTAAAAATGAATGAGTATTTGGTGGAAGAACGTCTTAGGCTACGTACAAGACAAACCCTGGTTGCTGAGCAGAAAGCTTGAATGAGCAAGACAAAGCCGGCTGGTAGCTTGTTACCTGGCTAGCCGCAACTGTGGATTCCAGCAGTGAGGATGAGATGATATTAGAGAGTAATGAAAGTAAATGATAGCATTACAATCCATAGCGAGAAAATGGGTTGTTCATCCAGGGCATCTAGAGATACCTATTGTGAATATCACCATTTATATAAAAGATTGAGCGGCTGTCCCTGGCTTTATTCCCTATCTCCTGATTGTACTTGAATATCTTAGCTTTTTCAGACCAGAAATAATCTCTCAAATATTTTCATTTTTTATGCATAGTGTCTCCTGTAATAATAATATTACAGTTTATTACCTCCTTTGTGCATGCAATGCGATAGTATGTTCAAGGAAACTTAATATACTTACTATTGATATTAATTTTCATGCCACTTCATCTCATAACTTAGCTACGATATATTATCTGTTTTATGGTTGGGATGAGCCTGATTCATACAAGTGAAATAAGCTTTTCTCCAGTTCATCAGCATATGATAAGCTAGTACCATTGTAGCATACACAGCTTCCTATGATGCATGCACAAACAATAACCAGCAGGTAGCTGGTCACCAAAAACAATGAAGGGAACCATTCTATCAAAACCAGCTTGCTAACAAGCAAATGAAAAAACTCTTGTCTTGCATACGTCCATTACAAAACATTGTTCATTCCTTCCTGCTAGGTAACCAACCAGGTGAGCAGACTTTGTCTTGCACATATCCTTATGCCAAAAAACACGTTTTGAGGAAATTTAGTGTGAACATTTTTATCAATTTTTGTATGGCAACCAATTGTATTGTATGGTTGCTGTATTACAATATCAGAGTAGCTACCAGTACAGGAAACGTGGCAAAAACATACAAAAGTTTCAAACTGCTTTTCAGGTTAAGTTGTTCTTCCACCCATCTCCTCAAATCACTGACAATTTGTTAATACTGTAGTTAATATAATATCTACAAAAATTAACCAGAATATATATTACCAAAAAATCTGATGTGATACATTCAATAACTTTCTCTACCCTCTATCTTTATTAGTAGGTATACAAACTCTTCTTATTAAAGCTTATTTTTCTATCTACTACATTTTAATGCAAATAAACCTTTGCAGAAATAGCTACATTACACATTTCATTACAGATACAAAGAGAACAGTGATAGTCAAATGTTTAAGAACTGGACGCTATACGTTGGCCTTAAAATTTCATCTGTTTCCATGCAATCGCGATAAACAACAGAATGTTGACAGGACTATAAGAGAATGACCAAGTAATGAACAAAAAAAAAGACATTTGAAATAAATTGTGTGTTTTAAAGAGATTTTCAAAAACAGTTTCAAAGTGCAAAGACTAGTTAGGGACAGGGGGATTTTCTTGAAAATCTGTGTTGCATCCTTGGAAGATACTGAACTTAAATATCAAGTTTGGTACTTATCCGAAATTTCGTTTTTGAGTTATGCTGTTCACGCACGCACGCACCCACCCCCCACCCACACACACCCACCCACCAACCCCCACCCACCCACGCACGCACCCACACACACTCTAAAAATACTTAATTTTATTCAGGGGGCCTCAAAACATGTATTTCCAGTGAAATCTTGGTATCAAATTTTTTAGTGGAATGCAATACCTTCTCTACGTACTATGTACATGTAGAGAAAATAAAAAGGACACAAAGCTTATGAAATAAATAGGTATACAGTGAAGAAAAGAAAAGAAATGGCAAATAAAATTCAAACAGATTTATTTGTAAGACCTCAAATCAATTTTAATGTATGTTACAAATCAGTTACCAGCAAAATAAAATACTGCTGCAAGAAGCTTCTAGCTTTTGAGAATTCTCTCTTTTTATTGCTTTTTAAATTTATTGATATTAGAATACCTTAAAATAAACAAAAACTAAAAATAAAGAAAGTTCAGCACTTCTTTCTCTCTTTCCTTTTAAGTTTAGATGTAAAGCATGTGTCTCATCACAATGCTACTAAGTCCCATCTACATTCATGCACACCAGTCGCCACTTATTTCATGTGAGCCCACCTCATCTTAGTAGTATCACAGCAAGGGTTTGAAACTAGTTAATTAACCTCCAACATTAAAATCCTAGGCATTGGGTTCAGCTCTTTACCAAACTGAGTCACAAACCTTAAATAAAGTAGAAAGGCTTTTAAGGAAAAGTAATTATGATAGTAGTCATGTATGAAAAACTAGTTTTGGTCAAATGAGAGATTTAAGGCAAAATGTACTACATATGGAAATGAAAATGTTATGTCATTCCTGCTCTGCTGCTCGTGAAGAAAATTAGTTAGGGTGGGTTAACTTGTTTTAAGCTGTAGATACTGACTAGCTAAACAATGTTTAAGTTAGATAAGCGTTTCCATTGCTTAAACAGTATTCAGGCAGTGATTAGATAAACACTGTTTAGTTAAAACTCAGTAAGGAAAATGAATATGGAATATATTTCATTAGACTTTCTGTTAGTCTCCACCTCTCACAGGTTTACATTAATGTGAACAGCACCAAATGTCTGTTTATAAGGATATGTCCTCCAGAAATCATGACCCAAACATGTAATTATAAAGAAAAAGCCATGTTATGTGACACTGTCAAGGATTATGGTATAACAAATTATGAATATAATACCATGGAGAGTAAATGCTGTAATAGTAATTTATTCGAAGAGGAGAAGAAGAAGAAGAAGCAGAAGAAGACAATGAAACAACAAACCTGCATTAGAGGAGGACTTGTTTAAAAGAGTTAAGAGATACTCTGCAATTATTTGTGTTTAACAGTACATTGATTGCTATTGCAAAATCCCAGACAGAATTATATTTGTTGGTAAGGTGTTATGAATGACATTGTGTGTTGTACATGCTTATGAAATGCTTCATTTCCTTTAATTATTTCATGCAGACTACATTGTTGTGCTATTCTGAACTTCTGTCTTCTGAACCTTTTAGTTTGTTGAATTTACCAAGTAATTGGAAAATTCCAGAATTCCAAAAATGCTGCCCAGGAAGGAAAGTGGCTCTCATTTGAAGCAAACAATGTTTAGTACTAAATGTCTTTGCAGAATAGATGCCATACTTATGTCTCAATATTAACCAGTCTAAATATTTCTGAGATTGCACCATAATTATTATTTGACTTCATCATACAGCAATATATATATATATTATATTATATTTTCTCTTGCATATATAAAGACAAATACATTTCATCCAGATAATGATCCACCTGCTGTAAAAACCAGAATGCAAATGCAAACAGTGGCTCTTTGGTTTACCAAGTAATTGCTCTACAAGCCTGAGTTATTACTCTTCACCTAAAAGGTGTGTATTGTTTGCGTCTAGTTCTGATTCCATGCATCTCGAGGGCTAGCTCAATAATGACATCAGGGTATTTAAATGCACAAGTAATTACTACCCAGGCTTCTAATGTAGCACGCAGTAAATGTTCTCATATTCTTTTATAGACAACCAAAGGAAAATTAAAATATGAGTTACTGATGGAACGTTGCAAGAGATTGTCAGATGAACAGAAGGCAGAAGCACTGAAGAATTTGGCTTCATCTGGACAAGGAATTGCATTTTTTCCTGTGGAAACTATTTACACCCTGATCTTGAAAGTATACAGTAAGTATAATTAATTATTGCTATTGTTACAAAGCTAAACACATATCAAAAAAAATCTGATGTGTTACACTCACATGACTTTCTCTACTCTTGTACAAACTATTTTTACAAATGCTTATTCTCCATATGCTTCATGTTAATGGAGATATCGAGATGTCAATCTTATTGATAATTTTCTTGTAGATGCAAGGGGAATATGGTAGGTTTTAAGCGATAGTCAAATATTTTAACGCTGGTTGCTATGTGGCGCATTCCATTCTCTTTGCATGTCCAGAACATAAAAAAAATGAATAACGAAGTTGAGAAAAAGTATAAGTATTGGAAAATTTAAGGGAATAACAAGCAATATCTCGCAAACGCTTCACTCAACAAAAGAAATGTATATGACATAAATTATGTATTTTAACGCGATCTACATTTTTCGTGTAGTAAAATTTTGTCTATCTCTTATGGTTTACCAGTTATGAAAAAGTCGTTCATAATGAAGAATACTTTTGGAGACATTCCCAGAAAATTCAAGATATACATTTTATTTGCCATGACAATATCTTAAACATATGATATTTTAATCAAAATCGTTAGAGCCGTTTTTGAGAAAATTAAAATTTTCGAAAAATGTTCCATGTAAAGGGTAGTCTGGGGTGGGGGGATTTTCTTGAAAACCTTCGTGTCGCATCTCTGGAAGATACTGAACCTAAATACCAAGTTTGGTGTTTATCCGACTCTTCGTTTTTGAGTTATGCTGTTCACAGACACACAGACAGACACACACACGGACATGTTTCCAAAATTGCTTTTTTTGGATTCAGTGAGTCTCAAAACATGTATTTCCGGTGAAATCTCGGTATCAAAATTTTGGGTGGAATACAATACTTCCCCTACTTACTATACGTAGTAGAGAAAGTAATACAAAGTGAAGTGCTAACACAGAATTCAGACAGCATTTGTAGTTTAATTACGATAAGTTCTGATGTATAAGCTGATCTAGAGTATGTCCTTGACGAAGACTTCCTCTACACTTGGAAATTTCACAGACATACTTTTGAATAAGTACGGAGTAAAGCTCCAGCTTTACACATTTATTCCCTCCTCCCACAACCGACTGATTTACTTCATAGGAAAATATTTTATAATTTTGGGCATTTGCTGTATGCAGTTTGATTTCTTTGAACGCCTGCTAAAGAACACATTCAATACTTCAGTTTGTTTGTTTCAGGCAGGAATGGGGATTGTGATGCAGCACTTGCATTGTGGACATCCTTGGAAGAATTAGATATTCAGCCAGAAGCAGAGTTTATGACTATTCTTCATAAATTGTTAATCAGTCATGCACGCCAAGTTCCATTTCATGTATCATGATGAATAAGTACTTATATTTTGCAATTTCACTTCTTAGAAAAGCAATGCTGTAATCTTGCTTCTGATATATCTGATCAACAACAGTCAGAATATATAAGATATTGAATAATAATTATGTTATGAACAGTCAAGTAGTACTGTTAGCACTGTGTGGTCTAGATACATGGGTAGGGACCTATAAAGTCTCATATTTTGTGAAAAGTGATGTTATTTTTCACTTTTCAGGACATTACCACTGTTAAATGTGTTGTTCAGAAAGTCTGTAAATCATTGGAACATGAAAATAATGTAGTAATGAATAAATTACTTAAATTCTTATCACATTAAGTTATTAAGTATTTTGAGGATGAATGGGGCTGGAGCAATAATATGTAGGTACAAACAAAATGAATTTCACTCAAGGTGCATTATTGTACTCCTATATATAGGTTAGATCAAACTGAAAAATGTTAGCTTTCCAATGAAACTGCCATTGTGGCTAAATTATATAATTTAATTTACTTTTCTTATTACAATAAATTGTATACTAAGAAACCCAAAAGTAGCGTTTAAGAACTTTGTGTATGTAAGCTTGATAGTGCTTCTGCAATAAGTGAACTGAAAATGGAGTAGAAATTTAAGTCCATATTGATGTTATGTAGAATTTCATACCACTGTAAAATGTTCCCACAATTAGCTATATTTTGAAACCACTTTAGGAGAAAAAAAAAATTCAGTTAAGTGAGCAGTAATTATAAGTAGTATCTAGGAGTAACGTTGATGAACTGCTTTAAACACTGCATTAAGAACTTCCACAGATAAGGTTTAATGCAGGGCAAGAGGGGGGCCAGCACATAGCTATCTCTTTCTGCATGCCTATCTATCTGCCTTTATGCGTTACATGCCAGTCAGAAACTTACAAGTATATGTTCTGCCAAAGTTACTGCACTAACATACAAATAGCATCAGAGAGAGGGAAAATAAACTGCAATTCATATTGCAAGTGGCACCCCCTTGTTACTCTGGGTTTTATCAAAATCTGCATACTAATCTTAAAGGTTTAGCTGTTCTTGAATGGTTGAACCACGTCGCACTTCAAGGTGTACATTATCATATATTTCCATCCAGATCGTACAGTTAGCAATTCTGATTTCCAGAAATTATTTTGCTACTCTGCTTGTTGTCCATTAGTTTTGTTCCAACAACTCTACATTTGCATACTGCATTCAGACATTCCAACAAATTTAAGTTCCTGCTAGAATCAGAACATAGCAAATAGCATGTATTGACCAGTGCCAAACCAATGCATGCACATTAGGCAGTCATGGACAGTAAAAGAACTGGTCGGAGATTAGCAGTTTGTACTCTCCAGAGAATAAATACTACTTTCTATTCTGGTGCTGTCATGGTAACAAGCATTTAGCTGTAGATGTAATTGGTTAGTGCGTTTAAGTCAGGACAGCCGCTAGATACCAGAACTGTAAATGCTAGGAACATTATGCTTGTACCTCTCGTTTGCACTTAATTCTTGCTATAATCAGTTTTGAATGTTTGTAACAACTATTTGTGAAATAAATTTAGTATTTCTATATACAAATAGTTTTCCATTAACATGAAAACCTGAAAAAATTTCAAAATTCTCTCCTGATTTTTGCATTTTTAAATTTAAATATTTAGGGAACATGGTGATATAATTAGTTTTTACAAAATTCCAATTCTAACGCCCTACCTAAGGCATTTAATGTTTAGAGCATGACTTTAAATAGCTGCATGACAGCTCTTGCCCACTTCTATAAGATCTGATTTTGAATCTATTCTGGGACCATTTAGCTAACTTTTAGCTGGTTTTATGAATCTAAAAGCTGAAGGCTGTTAAAAGCATTGTTTACCTTGTGGTGTGTTTTCTTTGTTTACAAGTCATTGGTGAATCATTCCATGCAAAAAAGTAGGTTTTTGAAGCACGATATTTCCAAATTTAAAAATATTTTGGTAAATTATTTTGTATGTTTTATGTAAGAATTTCAAGCAGTATTATACTTATATTCTTTATATTTCATAACAATCCGTATTTAAAATATCCGTTTAGCAAAGAAGACTGTTTCTTTCATTGAAGTTTTGTAACTATTTAAAAGAAGACGGAAACGTGGTTTCAGTACAATTAAAAAAAAAAGTAAACCTTAGTTTATAAATACTGTCCATATGAATTTTTAATAAATTTTTTTTTAAATATTTATCTGCCATAAATATTTGCTAAAAATAAATAACAGAAAATGACCCAGTTTTTACAGACGAAAAAAATAAATTTAATTCTTTAGGGTATAATGGTTCCAGTGTGAAAATTTTAGAATGGAGACTTAACTATCATGCAAGTTATTATTTAAAACAACTACCATAAAAAAGGGGGTCAGCAAGTAGGCTGTCCTGCCAAACAGAATATTCCGTTTCTGCGTGATGCTCTTACACTGTTTCACTTCTCCCGCCGCAACTTAAAGTAACTTCTTTGAGCATTTCAGACAATGAAGAAAATGTTTTAATAACAAGGGATGAAACTGGAATGATAGAGTGTTCCCGGCACTGTCTTTAGTCTGAGAGACCAGTTTGTATTTAATATTTCAGCCTCACTTTCATGTTTTTCTTTCCCAGTAAAAGAAATATCAATACCAGGAATGTGAGTTTACACCCAATCATACAGTTCTTTCGGGTTCGTAATATGAGTTCTCCATAAACTAGCGTGTGCAGCAAGCCTTTTTAATGTTCCACCGACACCACCACAGGGGCCCTTGCCGTGACGTCTTGTAGCAAAAAAAATGCCACTCAGCTGCGACTTGAAAATCTGTCATATGATAAGATATATTGATAAAATTATTCTTGTTCTTATATTGCTCTGCTGCACCGTCACTGAAATTTTTGTCTTAATTTTAATATAAATTCTTTTTAAAATAAACGAACTCCTGCAGTATCATGTATTAAATAATTTAATATAAATGCAAAGCACAGATATTCTACTGAATTATTCTAGATGTTTCTGAAATAAACAATAAATGGTGTACTGTGGCTTGGTTTGAACTCCAGTGGTATCCGTGAATTGCGTCCAGAATTAAGAAACTATAATTTTCAGAATAATTGCCAATTAAATAAATTCTCCACATTGAATTGTGTTCTTGGGGTGTTTTAGGTATGAGGATTGAGCTTCTGAATGAAATTGTGGGTTCTGATTTTTTTTAGACAAATTATGAAATTTTGTATGAAATTTTCTGCAGTTGCTTTAATTGTTTTTAGGTCTGCTCTGTAAGTTGTTGTCCATTTTTTTATCACATCTTCTATCAGATTTTTCTTCATAAACTCATTTCTTAACATGCACATTATGCATGCCTGAAGCACCCGATACAACATTCGCCCATAAGACTAAAATGATGAATTTAATAATTCATACATCTTTTAGTGTCTGTCTTAAAACTTGGCAGATGGACTAAGTATAAGACGGTCTTCAATAAGAGTGAAACTCAAATTTATAATGAAAGAATTCGAATACAAACATATTTAAAGGTTTTAGTGGAGTATTTATATTAGCTTCCCTTGTTATTATTCAAAATAATCTTTCCAGTAACAAATATGATTATTCAAGTTTACAATGGTATCTCTTATATTTCTATGTCACTTTAATTAGGGCATCTAGAATATTTTAAGTTGTGAATAACATGTAAGTACCCCGTTTTTCAGTCATCAGTATGACTAAAATATTGACATGGCGATCATACTTAGGAATTTAGTTTATTTGTACAATGATTTTAATATATTAAAACCCCCAAAAAATCCTTGACATCAGTGGCATATTCTTCAAATTTTGTATGGAATGACCCTGATTCATTTATTTTACTTAAAAATATCATGAAGTGATGCCAGATGGTCTAAAAAACCGAAAATTCTTTAATAAATTCCCCCAGCATAGTTCTGTAAATAATATTGGTGATGAAAATAGTGAAATAAGTGAAACAAATATTAGTATTCATGCAAGATTAGTGCCAGTGCAAGAAAAATATATTTATCTCCTGGATGTAGATGTATTTCCATTGATAAAACAGCGTTTGTTCATCTTGTAAAATACAGAAACTGTAGGAAAAGTTGGGCCTCAACAACAGGTAAGGTAACAATATTATTATTATTATTATTATTATTATTATTATTATTATTATTATTATTATTATTATTATTATTATTATTATTATTATTATTATTATTATTATTATTATTGCCATTTTCCATAAATTACATTTTTGCTTATATTCTATACCTTTTCTAAAAAACTATTCAATCTAATGACATGAAATTTTTTGTGGTGCGTTTTCACACACATACAATCTGAATGTTTTAGAAATTCCATACTGATCAATGTATTCCAAAACAAAAAAAGAAGAAGAAGTTATAATTAGAGCTATATTTATTATTAAAATTTATTTGTTTAAATATACAGAACAAGAGATCTTTCAATTCAGATTCTTAATCCACTTTCTGGATATAATAAAAAAAAAAAAATTCAGACCAATACACCTACAAGTTATTGAGAAAAGGTGCATTGTTTACGGTAATGTGTTAAATAATTTACATACATTTATAGACATACACATCACTGTTTCTAGCTTCTTTTCATTACAATATCAACGTAATAATGCTTCTTTTTTTTTTTTGCACAGGATCTTAAATGATAAAGCTGTTTTAAGCATAAAATATGTCAATTTTTATGAATCTAGAATGAAAACATCATTTTTAGGAAACTTTTTAAGAAACTATGTTAATACCCCCTTTAAATCCAGGAAAGCATTTAACCCTCATAGCTAGCAGCTACCATAAAGTAAACTCCCTTGGTAATCCAGCCAAGTCTACAGTCAGTTACAGCCCATATGGAACTACCATTTGTTACTAATTATGACAGAGACTGATTGGATCAGAAATTTGTTGAAATTCCTGAATTCACAACACAAAAGTGGCCAAGAGTTCTTAAATGTGCATGCTCAGACAAGCAGAGACTGGCCATCAAATGTGCTATCGATGGTAAATAAAATGACACATCTATTTAAATTCTGCTGAAATACAATGCAAAGCTGTTCTTTCGAGACTAAGCAAAACGCAACTTCATATTATTTTATAAAAATCATGTTATTCGCATAAAAGCCACGTAATTC
This sequence comes from Deroplatys truncata, assembly GCA_030765065.1. Lineage (NCBI taxonomy): Eukaryota > Metazoa > Arthropoda > Insecta > Mantodea > Mantidae > Deroplatys > Deroplatys truncata. Next base: position 143,303,994 of record CM060978.1, on the reverse strand, counting down.
ACACAAATTTATCACAAGTTCTAAACAAAGTCCCTATACTTGGATGATGTAGTCTTATGATTGTAATTCAGAAATGTAAATGTAATATGGTGTTTGTAAGACAGAACTGAACTAGCACTGGATTTCTTTTTTCTATAAGGGACTAAAACTGCCATAAAATAGCCAGGCAGTTATGGTTAGAAGAATAGACATACCTTTATGCGCTGAGAGAAAAACAGAACTAGAACTTTATTGTTTGTAACTAAATAAAAATCGCTCACTATTTATAAGATCATGTATCTACTCTTAGCAGTAAGATCCAGGTACATGTATTTTTCATGGGTAGGCTTTTGGCTTCAGTGACAACATGAAGAAAATGACATTGACCAACTCATCCTAGCTGTATGACCATTACAAATCTGTATACCATGGTTGCAAGATGATATCATTGAATAACATGAATGAAAAAGTATGGTCAGCTTCCTGCAGTATGCAGTAGACACTCAACAATGATTATTTTTATGTAGACAAATAATGAACTTATGTTTCTGTGCAGTCCCATCACCTACCATTATAGTCCAACATAACTTACAAATGTTAAGTATGGATAAAGGTGCACTAAAACCACAGCTGCAAAGGCCTGCTTGTGGACTGATTCACATTGAAGCTGCAGAAGATTTTTAGGGAGAGGCGACATAATTTTTAGGAGTGCAATTAAAATTTGGCAAGATTTTAAATTTATGACATCACTGTCATAATTTTAAAACCATTCTGATTTACAGCACTGCAGCCACAACTCTCAAGAGTTTGAAAATCTGTGGTTTTAAAATAAAGTAAGCTAGACTCTGTCCGTACACACAGATGCATTTTTATAGGCACCGATTTACTTTGTACATTTCACTGGCTGCCATCTAATATCCCATAATCCAATTTTTAAGAACCATTTCAGGACTAATTGGTTGTGTTTACCTTAAATGTTTTATTTTAAAATATAAATGCATTTTAGCTCTTAAACCGAAAAATATTAATTTTAAAAAGCTTTTAAGGGGGGTCACCTGCCATTTTGTGCTCTCCCCTCTTTGCAGAAACCCTTGATTGAAGCAACTGTTTTATGCCAATACCATCAAATGAAATTTAACCAGCATACCCATAAGCGCCAGCAAATGGCCACATACTGTAATGTTAATTTATATGAAGAGGCAGACAAAGAATAAATAAATACATTTTCATAGAGTTCTGCATTTTTCAACAAACAAATCTTCCATTAATACATTAGTGGCCTAGTTCAAACCTGTAACTTAAAAAATATTGATTTTTGAGTTAAATACATAAGGATAACATCTCTTATAAACTGAAATTACCAAACGTTTGCAAATCTGTTAATATACAGCATAACATCAACTCTTAAATATTAAAATTAAACTTTAAAACACGTTTTTCTGAAAATTTAAAATTCTTGTTTCCTTTCACATAATAGGCAGAGAAGGTATTGCATTCCATCCAAAAATTCAATACCAAGATTTCACCAGAATACATGTTTTGAGGCACCTGAATCCAAAAAAAGCATTTTTAGAAAACGATTTGTGTACGTGTATGTGTCTGTGAACAGCATAACTCAAAAACAAAACTTGGTATTTGAATTTAGTATCTTCCAGGGATGCAACACGAAGATTTTCAAGGAAATCCTCCCACCCCAAATTACCTTTTACTTGGAAGATTTTTCAAAATGTTTTATTTTCTAAAAAAGGCTCTTAACAATTTTAGTTAAAATACCATATATTAAAGATATTTAATAAAATGTATATCTCGAATTTCTGGGAATAGCATGTGAAGCCCACTTCATTTGGAAAACATCTTGTATAAGTGGTAAATGTTAGGCAATGGACCAAAACATACTACAAAAAAATGTGAATCTCTTTAAAACACACAATTTATTTTAAATAACTTTTTTTGTGGCATCAACCATTTCCGAGATATCCATTATTAATAGTTCAAATTGTTCAATACTTGCTCATTCTTTAAAGTTCTTTCAACATACAGTTGTTTCTCGCAAGGTCATGGAAAGAGAATAGAATTTTAAGGTCAGCATATAGCATCCAGTTCTAAAACATTTTACTATCGTTATTCCCTTTGCATCTATAATGAAATGTGTAATGTAGCTATTTTTGCAATGGTTTATTTGGATTAAAATGAAGTGGTTGGAAAAATAATCTGATGTGTTATCTTCACATAACTTTCTCTAGGCTTTATTTTATTATGGGTATACAAATTATTATTATGAAAGTTTTTCTATCTGAGCCATAGATGGCTCCCCTATTGCATTTTTTTTTGTCTCGTCAGGCTGAAAGGTGAATAAGTTTGTGTGCTCACCTGCTTTATCAACATCGCTAGATTCTTTCTCCTGCTGAAAAGATGATGCAACCCAATATGGTTCGCCTGCCTTATCATTTGGAAAAAGCTGTGTTCGACCATAGATGGTGGGCTGGTTGCTCACAGTGTTGGTGCTGTATGACATCACATCATGTGATCTTTCTCCGCAGGTCCCAGTCAGGATGCATCAAGCACAAAGAGTCTAGAGAAGTCGAGAATCTACTAGCAACGAGGAAGGAAGCTTTAGCTTGCCACATTGGGAAGCAGTTACTTCCACATGCCTTTTGGCTTTTTGCAAATCCTTTATTCTATTTTGTAAGTAGTTTTCTAAATTTCATAAGTTCTGTGCATGTGACATACCGTCTTTTTGGAAATAGAGCGAGTTGTTCATTTAAAGCAATGTGTAAAGTTAAACTCACATAATCGAGGTTTGCAAGAAGAACAAAGCCTTTGGAATGTACACTAAATGTGAATTGAATTGTAAAGTTCTTTCAATGTGTTAATGATTTGTACAATATATTTCAGTCATACAGCTGCAAGAACCAAAGTTTTATTTTTTTACACATGTAGTTGTAAACCTTGTTCATGTTTATAATGCCTCGTCTTTCATATGAGTCAGCCATTACTTTATATTTCTTCAGAGTGTGCATGCTTTTATGTTATCAAAAAAAAATTTAATGGGCCCAGCACGCAGTATTTGTTGGTGTTACTCTCTTTCTAAAATACCAAATGGTGCCTATCTACTTCTTTTAATTGAGACAAACCTTTGCGGAAATAGCCACAGTACATATTTCTTTATAAATGCAAAGAGAATAGCCATAGTCAAATATTTAAGAACTGGACACTATATGCTCGCCTTAAATTCCATACTTTTTCCATTCAATTGCGAAAAACAACTAAAAATCAACAAGACTTAAAAAAGAATGATGGAAGTATTGAACAAATGGAACCATTAACAACTGATATGTCTGAAATGGTTGAAGCCACAAAAAAGTTATTTGAAATAAATTGTGTTTTAAAAGAGATCTACATTTTTTGTATACTACATTTTCATCTATTACTTAACGTTTACCAGTTATACAAGATTATACAAAATTTCTTCCAAATGAAGAGGACTTCAAAAGCTATTCCCAGAAAATTCAAGAATACATTTTATTTGTCATGTAAATATCCTCAATATACCAGGCAAGTCAGCTGCCCCTAAGTATTCGTATCTATGCAATCCGCAGTTTATAGTCTGTGAATTTGTATACATGTCTCATAGAAAGACTTTAAATACTCATAGAAAATAGAGAGTTTATTCATGCCAAACATTGATGCAGGCACAAATAGCTAAAGCCACTTTGCATGTGTGAAGAGTTTTAAACTTGGCTGAATGGACCAAGCATAATACTGAGCACAACAAAATACCTACTATGAAGCATAAATTATCCACTTGTCAGTGGAAAACATGGCGATTATTCTATTTTGTACACACTTAAAATGTTCTTTGTATCATAATATCAAATTATAGGCCCAAAGAGATAAAACAAAAGGTAATAAAAAGTTAGAACTTAACACAAGGATTTGAACCCGAACTGAAGTGGCACAGTGGTAAACAAACCATGGCAATACCATTCGGCCAATCCTAACTTGTGAGCTGGGGTTCGTATACAAATAAGTAATTGCAGAACTCAAGACCCCACCTCGAATCTTTATATCCTTTTTGCAGCTTATACAGTGTTTGGAGCTCGTTTTGCTATTTTTAACTCAAACTGCATCAGTCATTTCAATTACTGTATGAACTGAAATATGCCATAGTTTGTCACAGAAGGTAAATTACATACCTAATACTTAGCATTTTTTGACAAGACTGTACAATGAATCTTTATTGGCTGACGACTTAAATCCAATTGGTCGCACTACGTAGACCTGCCATTTTGTTTTCAAATAGTTTTGTCAACCGATGCATGTGATAGGTTGTTCCTTCAGGGGCGTTTTCAAAGGTTTGTATGAATGTATGCTAAAGAATAAAAGTTTATAAAATCAGCTAAAAGTGCTGCTACAATTCTCAGTGTCAGGGTAGGAGTTTTTGGAATCGACATACATGATGATTGCATTTTGTCCTGTAAAACACCTATGCATTAAGTTATCTATCCCTCCTCCATAAAGTGTCATGCAAATCAGCCATTAGAAGGCATAAGCCACATTTGTTGCTTAGCATCTTGCATAAATTCAAAAATAAATAGGGGCAGCTGACTCACCTGGTATAATTTGATCAAAATTATGAGAGCATTTTTTAAAAAATAAAAAATTTCAAAAAATTTTCCATAAAGGGTAGTTTGGGATGGGGGGATTTTCTTGAAAATCTTTGTGTCGCATCTTTGGAAGGTACTGAAGCTAAACAAAGGTTAGTAGTTATCCAATTTCATTTTTGAATTATGCTGTTCACACACACACCTTTTTCTAAAAATCTTTTAGATTCAGGGAGCCTCAAAACATGTATTTTGTGTGAAATCTTGATATCGGGAGAAAGGCATGTGAATATAACACATCAGATTTTTTTTTAACAAATCACAGATATACATCTTGAAATTTTAACTTTATTAACATTTTAAAAAATATCAATTCAGAAACCTACCTTATATAATGGTATAATCATATTCAAAAGATTTTTTTAATTTTCATTTTCTCTGCTAATGTATAGTAAATAGATCTGATTAAAGCACACAATTTATGTCAAAATAACTTTTTTTGTGGCATTAACCATTTCCAAGCTATTCTATGTTAATGATTTGAATTTTCAAATACTTGTTTAAGGTGATAAGTCATTTATCCTGGTTGTGCACAGAGCATGGAATTCCAAAGCCAACACATAGCCATCAGCTTTTTAAAAATCTGACCATCTCTTTGGCCTACTGTATTCTTATACCCACAGTGAAAGGGGTAAATGTGCAATGAATTAATCTAAATTAGCGAATAGAAGAATAAGCTGTGAATAGAGAAAGTCCTGTGAATACGACGCATCAGTTTTCTTCTCTTCTTTTCCATAAAGCAGCAAGTGAGGAGTTAAAAGTGCACATTTGTCTAGTTGGGCAGTCTCTTCAGAATGTATCTCACCTCCTGCATACTTGATACCTTTTCCCATCTTATAATATAACCATTTATTAACTGCAGCAACATATCACATAAAATGACTCAGTGGTTTCTTCTTTTTTTTTTTTTTTGTCAAAGTAAAATATGTTTACTATCCATAGCAGCAATTATAAACTGCTCTTTGCTATGGCCAAAATTGGAATGGCAGCAATAGTATACGAGCAAAAGCCATGTGAGCAGCTCACCTACCTGCATTTACATCATATACCTAATAGAGAAATGCATTTTGACATCATAGATCTCAAACACTCTATGCATACCTTGTAAAAAGTACACACTGTTAGAACTACATAATTTAAGGTTTAAAAGCTTTATGAATGCAATTTATATTCCATCTTTAAGAAAATAATAACACTAGTGCAGCAGAATTAGAATAAAAAAATTGTTATTATAGATATCAGAATTGTCTTTTACTCTAAAAGCTCACTCTAATACAAAAATTAAAATAGTTTATATTTGCAGTTAGAGAAACACTCAAATATGGCAGTGTTAGCTGTTTGCTGTGCTACTAATAGAAGTGTTTTTTTATTAAAACATAAAATGTCGCATATTAAGTAGAAAAAATTCTATTATTGCTTCTTTTTGGAATAACATATTAAAATTTCTGTTTTTATTAACATATTTGTTTCACTTTTCTCTGATAACACAAGCATAAAACTTCCTTGAACACAGACAATCTAATATACAAAAATATGTGGAATGTTAAGTACTTTCACTCAAGCACCAACTTTGTAGTCTTTCCATTTACTTCACGATTCAATCCATTGTAGAGAGAAAATTCACGCTTTATGTAAGCAAACAAGATGTCCGTCACAAGAAATATCTGCAACAGGAATGATGTTAGGCCTCAGTATTTCATAAAGCTAATTAATGCATAATGCATTTAAATATTTCTTCACTGCATTTCACAAATTGCCAATGCCTATGCAATACTACACACAAAATACTCCTTTATAAACAATACTTAACACTAGGAATCCTACTGATCCCCTCAAGAGGTGATGCTTTTGTTTCTATATTTTTACAGTCCTTTGTTATCTTTTTTCACCTTCTAAGCAGGAGTGTAGTTGTAAAAACAAAACTACCAGGACCTTCATTCGCAAATAACATATCCATGTATTGTTATTGTTTAAGGCAGTATTTTGTATCACAACATGCTATGAATGCAGAGTGATTATAATGTAAATTACAAAGTAATTCTTTAACCAGCTTTGTGTGTAAAATATTATTATATATACATACTTTTATATGTTTGTTAACTATAAGGACTTGTTAGGAAATAAGATTGCACTACCTAACTGAAAATGAGAACAGAAGTTGGGTAACAATAAACCGAGGGGGTTAGTTGTTTGTCACCAAGAAGAGAAAGCCGGAATTGAGATCACAGGGTAGCGTGTCTTTTTCAGAAATGGAGGGAATATCTTCCCTAGAGTAGATATGTCAGTAGTAGTGATTGACTGAACAAAAAAGACACTAAAGTTGGCGCAATTTGGTAACCAATAGGAATTATATTAGAATGTTTAGGCAATTCGAGATGAAACAGTATATATTCTCGAGCCATAAGGAAGTGTCACACAGTTTTGAAGAATTTCTCACGAGGTACACATTGCAAAGTTAGCTATAAATGTAAAGTACGCGAAGTAATTGGTGCGCAGCAACTAAAAGGACTGTAGTTATGTTTAGAAATGTTTCAGTCAGGCATGTAGAAAAATTAAATATGTCAATTATTAACTTAAACTAAGCGTGACAGCAATAAAAGTCTAAGATTCAGATGTTCTACATCAGTGTTATCTTTTAGCAACAATTCCTTTCTGTTACACACCCTGCTTAGAGATACGTGTTCCACTGAATTACAAATGCTAGCCAGAGGACAAATAACCAAAATTTAAAAATAATTAAACAATCCTGACAAATAAAGATAACAAAAGTCACTGAGATACTGCAACATATTATTATTATTACTGCTGTTATAAATATTACTCTGAGGCAGTACTTTTAACACTTAAATGATTTCAGTCAAATTATATAATATAAAATATAATAACAGCCCGCCTTAAAGCAATATGTGTATAATTTAATATATAAAATGCATGTAACAGTCATTGTATTAATGTTTATATTATTATGTACATGTTCAATCATGTTATGTGAATGTATTGCGTAATATAATAATGTAGGAGCTGTGAGAATAATAGGTTAAAAGTTGCTAACAATGCCTTGAGGCAATAATGAATTAGAAGGTTTAATAATGCTACTAGTCATTCTTGGAAACAATAAAGTAATTTTTGAGACAGTTTATAAAATAGCCAACCAACAACCAGAAAAAAAGCTTAAGTTAAATGAAAGTATTCTATTGGAGTAAGATTAGCCAATCAGAAACTGAAATAAGGCAAATTTTACAAAGTCAGAAGTCAGTTGCTAGTACACGGCGTTACTAACCAGATGCGAGACACGTCCTCGAGAGGTTTAATACATATCCAGTGTGAGAAAAAAATAGTTTACGTGTTAAAAAAATGCTAGTAATTAATAAATAATCTCACAGCTCTCTCTCTATATCAGTGAAGAGTTATTTTAATTGTTTAAAGAATTGGAGTGAAGTACAAATTATAATCTGTGTAAGCCTACATTCTAAGCTGCACTACTCCCTACAAAGAAATCCATGTCTCTAACAATAATACTGACGCAGCCGAGGCAAACATAAATATATCATATTTAAAGAAACAGTCAAATTACAAAGTTAATATTTTTAAACTTGGGGCGAAGGCTACCGGAAACTTTTTACCATAAGTGCGGTTGCAACTACTTCAAGTTTTCAGCTCCCCAACGGTCGAAATACAATACAACTCCTCCTAAAATAAACAACCTACTTCAACTCATTCACACTTCTCAATACAAATATTAACTGATAGTTGATTGGTTAGTTTTAGCCCCGCACCCAAGCTTTTACCTAAAGGGGCTGCAATGGAGCAAAGACCAATGTGAAACAATTGTTATTGTGTTTCTTTGCCTAACAGGTCTGAAATGAAGTATAAACTAATTCAGTAGCAAATATCCTCTACTTTACATAGTTTTCTTTCTCTGTGTCCTGCTAAGTGCAAGCTGGCAATTAAGTTGCTAGTAAAGCCATTATTTTTTAAAGTAAAAATAATTCTCAAGGAACCAAGAAAGTATCTTGGTACCACTACACCCCTGCTTGTAAGTTTATAATCAACATTTTACATAACCACCATCTTAAATTAGTGAAAATACTGAAAGAAAAATTATTTAATGTCAATAAAAATTAAAATATAAAAGTATTAAATTGAAACTTCAGCAGTTTACCAAGCCTTAATAAGCGTTTACTGATGGAGAATACCCAGCATAGTCCTCCTAGTGTCTTTAGAGGCCCTGAACAATGAGCACGAGTAAACAAAAGAAGTAATAAACTTACCTGAGCTGTAGCAAATGCAAGTGTTACTCCAAAATAAAAGTTTGCATTGGCGGACCTAGAGTAAATCCAAAGATGCCACACAATTGGCCCAAGTGCAGAGGTAATAAGGAAGAAGCATCCCACAACAAAACCCTGCTGCATATCTGGAACGGGATAAAATATTATTTTGTTGAGTTTTAAGATGGACAAGTATAACATAACATCAAAATGTAACCCTTGGAAACAAGAAGAGCAGAGAGAAGAAAAAAACAGACATACTGTTTTAATATAAAACTGTTAATTATATTTGCTCTCATTACAACAGCCAAGTTCAAGTTGCATGTCCTGCTACCACTGAGTTGCAATGTTCCTGTCATTGACTCCTCACTTGCACCATAGGTTAAGGATTCACTATTTTGAATTCTTCTCTTTCAGGAAGACACAGTGAAATTTTTTCAACATTTACATCCGCAAATTGAAACTTAAATTACTCTAACTTCACTTTTTAAATCAAAACTCAATGGAACACGTTTTGGAGGTGGTTGTAATTGAGGATTTACTTCTTGTCTTATACTGCATTAGTACAGACTGGTGTGGTGTGGGTATGCCCAAATTCAGCAACAAATAAGTGAAACATGTAAAAGTCTTTAGTAAGCTAGAGTAAGAGTCAGAAAAGCTGCATTTTGATGGAATTTTCTTGTCCAGACATTCTCTGGTGCAGTTGAAGTTTGCTTTGTGAGGGACCAGCTACAATCAATCTGCCTGACAAGAATGGTGGGTATTAATACTGGGAGGGGATGGGGCATTGGAAATGTGTTCTTTTCTAATTGATATGCATTGTCTAAGGCGAAGTCAATGATGGGTCTTAGCCACTTGATGTTGCTGCTTGTGCATGATCTCTGTGTATGTTGCTTATTTACTGGGTTTAACTACCAGATACAAATTTTATGTTTGGTATTTTGTGCTGTAGCACAATGACATTAGAGAGAAAATGTTTCTCATACTGTGGTGGATAATGTGGTCTACCACTGTCAACTGTGAATTTCTCAGGTTGGCACAGGCAGCAACTACTATTGTGCTCAATAAACCAGGTGTTGATGTTCTGTTGTGTGGTATCAACATATACTACAGCGCAGGAATGGGAATCCAGGACACCTTTGATTGCTCATAGTAAACTTCTTAGCTATATGATAGTCTGGGAAATGGCTTCAATATTGCTGTGCTTAAGTATACACTTCGTGTATTATACGTAGGGCACAGATTCTTAGATTTTAATCTATTTCATTCCTTGCTAATTAACTGCAGTACGTTAAAAAAATTATCCATTTAATTATTATGGAAGTCAATCTTGTAAAACCTAAAAATAGCTAAGAAGGATGTTAAAACCTTTTTGCTATACAAAAAGAAAATAAATATAAAAAAACACACATTATTTTAACAATTATATTAGAAGCAGCGAAATATGAATGATTTTTATTTAAAAAACTCATGCAAGTGTATGGTCGCATAGCTTCCAGGCACACAAACCCTGTATTGCTGTGCTTAAGTATGCAACCATTTGTGACATTTTTGGTGAAATCCCTACATTGAATTTTTTGGTGGTATACAATACTTCCTCTAGCTACTAGCAGTAGGTGCTAGAGAAACCATAAGGACACACTCTTGAACAATCAGATTACCACTTAACTTTCGATCAATACCAACCGAATCTCTCATTCACAGTATTATTATAGTTTTCCAAACAATCCTTCCTCAAATGTAAGCTATTGGATTATTCTACATTTAGTGTAAATGCTTTTAAAAAAGCTTCTGATGTGATACATTCACATGACTTTCTCACTATCATTTATTAGTGGCTATACAAAACTATTCCTACTAAAGCTTATTTTTCTGTGTACCACATTTTAATCCAAATAAGCCTTTGCAGAGATAGCTACATTTCATTATAGATACAACAGTAATAGCCAAATGTTTAAAAACTGGACGCCATACACTGGCCTTAAAATTTCATACTATTTCCATACAATCACGAGAAACAACTGAATGCTGACAGGACTTTAAGAGAATGACTAAGAAATGAACAATTCAAACCTTTAATAATGGATATATCAAAAATGGGTTATAATACAAAAAAAACTTATTTTAAACAAATCTACATTTGTTGTGTAGTACGTTCTCATCTAACCTTTATAAAAGATACAAAATTCCTTACAAATGAAGTGGACTTCACAGGCTATTCCCAGAAAATTTAAGATATACATTTTATTTGTAATGTAAATACTTTAATATGTGTTATTTTTATCAAAATTGTTACAGCCATTTTTTAGAAAATAAAAAATTTTGAAAAATCTTCCAGGACACCTCCTGGAAGTGTCCTGGAAGAAGTATCCCCCTTGGATTGTGGGATTTTCTTGAATCTCTTTGTGTCGCATCTTTGGAAGGTACTGAACTTAAATACCAAGTTTGATATTTATCCGACTTTTCATTTTTGAGTTATGCTGTACAGGCACACACAAAGACTTTCTTTTTATTCAGGGGCCTCAAAACATGTATTTCTGGTGAAATCTCGACATCAAATTTTTTGGTGGAATGTAATACTTTCCCTGCTTACTATATGTAGTAGAGAAAGTAATAAGAATTGCAAAGAGAAAATTACATAGTTTATGCCAATTAACAATTTGTAACAGGGTTTCTATGTCCTGGAAAGGTCAGAGAAACAGGGTGTCTACTACCTTCAAGATTTAAAATTCAGTATATTTCCAGTGTAAGTTTAGGCAAAATTCCAATACTGATCTAATCTAAATGCAACAAAGATGCAGCAGTATTCAAATGCATGTTGTGGCTAGCTTTAACATCTTTACCTGGTTTTATTTGTTTCCACAGTCATAATATGAAAATGAGTTTATTACTATAATGGTTTCACTTTTAAGTTTACAGGAGTTGTAAAGAAAACCATGTGACAAGAGAACACCTCATTGACTGGTGGGCAAACTAAAACTTTTCTCGCTTAGCATATCGTCTCTTCCTTTACATAAAACAGTGTGGTTCAGATCATAACATCTTGTGGTTATTCTTGTGCAGAGAAATAAAAATTAAAACAAAATTTTAAAAAAGATTAAAAAAAAAACATTATTGTAACAGTTCAATTTATGAAACAAAATGTGTTTGTTCAGATTCACCTATAACTAAATGAACCATTATAGCAGAGGTTTTAAGAGGCCATGTGTAGACACTGTAGTTGGTTTCCAGGCAACTGCCAGTATACTTTTGCAACATGTTGAGAAAACATTACTTTCGAGAGTGTCATGGCTGAGAATCCTCTGCCAGTATATAAAACAAATGCCGAAACTGGAAAGAAGACAATTATGTTAAATGTTTCTAACAAATTCTGTGAAAAGTACCCACCTTTAATTGACAATGAACACGGTTGGTGTTTAGCAATAACTGAACTTCTTTGTTAGTGACGCAGAATTGTTGCTCAGATTGTTTGTGTCGCATTTGTTTTCTGTTGTGCTTTCTAACCTATAGTGCTAATCATTTTCTTAACTTGTTGACTCATAAAAGGTTAAAGCAAAAGTGGTTTACTTAATTAGTCATTAAATGAATGATTTTTAAAACCTGAAGCTAAGAACAGTTTAATCCAGTACCTTTAATCACAGATGTCAAACTGTTTAGGTAACACTTTAATTTGTCTACTCTTAGCATTATATGTTAGAAGTTTAGGATGTAAGGCAAAATATAGGAATAACACATAAAATGTTTATAAACTAATGAGCCCCAAGCTGCGCAATGTACCTATTCGCATTCTGTCTGAAACAATTTCCTTACTTCCCATCACCCTCCAGTGGTGCTGCCACGTGCTCGGCGGAGTGCTACATTAAGTTTTGTTTACTTCCACTTTAAACTTAGAGTGATGTTGAACGGTCAACTTTTTAAATCTCTAATGACAATTTAATCTCTATACTCTCTACAAAATTATTGTACAATGATCTAGAAGATTTTTATGCTAATTTCTCAACAAAATCCTTGTTTCAAACAAGTGTGGTGTTTCTTGTAAGGATATCTATTTTTTTTTATTAAATTAGTAATAGTTTATAGCTACACGTATCGGTACAAAACAAAATGACATATTTCAAGTATTCTCACATCTCACTTGTATTGTTTGTTGAATTATGGGATTACCTAAATTTTAAACTGTATCTATGCATATACTGCCATATTACTTCAATTTTTGTTCCTTCACATCGCCCATATACGGACATTTAATCTCACAAAAATAAAATTTGATTCAGACATTGTCTCACAAAAAGTATAGCAGCTTCCAGTAGAATTTCTCACCTTTAAATTATTTCCATTCCTTGAGAAAGACAGCTAAATCTTATAATAAGACTGCATAAAGTAAATAAAGTTTATATAAGTTATAATATATGAACAATTTGGATCACTCAGAACATAATGAAAATTGTGTGAAAAAATTTACAAAGTTCCGTAAAAGCCCTGTCTAACATTTCCTTGGTGGCACTACTTTGCAGAAATATTATAATAAAATAGAAATGTATGCAACATGTTAATACTTACAATTGAAAAGATGCTTCCACATAGGAAGTAGTGCAAGATAAAAGCCTACATCTCCAAGACTAGGGTATGACTTGAAAATAGTCATCAGTGCTGTTAAACTCACTGCAAGTAACATTGGCTCACTACGAAGACGCAGTGTGAGGGGAACCAAATACAACAGAGATGCATTGATTTGGAATGCACAAATGAATAACAGTCGGAAGTTTTCAAACATTTCCGTAAAGAAATACCAGAATAACCCAATGTTGGGTCGTAAATCAGGTACACTCAATCTGCAAACAATCACAAATTTTACATTTTATTAATTTACTGAAGGTTACATGAAATTACTCAATGGCACACAGAAACTAAAGCAAATGTGCAGCTGGTATTTAACTACTATGTCATTCTGAATAGTTGAACATTTAGTGAACAAGAATGCTAAATTGAAATTTTTGTGAACTGATCTGTGTTATATTATATACTATCAAATTAAAAACACCACTTTGTTTGTCAGAAATTATTCATCTGCTTTTAATAGTATTTTAATGGTAAATAGCTCATATCATGGGTTATTATTAAGGATGGAACATGTTTAACAATGTGCTGCTGCTGTTTTTTTTTTTTGTTTGTTTTGTTTCTTTTTAATTTAACTGGTTCTTTTACCTGGAAATGTATTAATTGTTTGTGCAATGTAACAGCAAGTAAACGCTCTGTTCTTTAGTTTGAAAATGTGTATTCCATTTCCTGGTATATTGGAAGTGACAATGTGCCAATCAGTAACTGAATCTGTACTTCTTTTTTTAATTTAATTGGTAAGAAGTATTAGAAATAAGTTAAGGATTTAGATAATATTTAGGAATTATTTATGTACCTTTGGACTATAGTCATGAAGATTAAAATAAAGTACAATAAAAATTAGTACAAAATATGGATAAGCTAGTAACAGTGATGTGAATTTGAAATTATATAGAACATTTGAGTCGGAATTGAAACACTTAACATCACTTACATGTTTTACAACTTGATCAGTTTCTGGAGCTATTGCTCCCATCGGAAGTGGCCAACTGGTTCCTCATGGTGTTGTCCTGTATGCATCTGTGTGTAGTGGAATCTGGTGTAGTGATGAAACTCCATAGTGGGTTTGGTGGCAGCAATTCAAAATTCATCACGTGGTGTTTATGTTTTGTGATTAATAACTTTTCCCAATTATCTAACTCTGCAGTGTGTTTTGTCGCTTTTAAGAGTGTTCTATTTGGTGTGATGTTGTGATTTGTTGTCCAAAAGTGGTGTGCAACTGCAGATTTGTCCATTTGTTTGTATTTGATGTGCCTCATATGTTCTTTTAATCTAGTCCCTAAATTTCTTTTTGTTTTACCTATGTATATTTGGTGACAAAACCTACAAGGAAACCTACACATTCTGAAAACTACATAAAAAAACAACAGTTTCAACCCAGTACCACACATACATGCAGTCCTAAACAGTTTGACCCATAGATTGGTTTACACACCACTAATGAAACAGAATACAAACAAGAGTACGAAGACATAGTTAACACAGCCATGAACAATGGCTTCACCAAACAAATCGACAAACAAATAACACATTTCAAGAAACACAAACACATTAAGGACATCACAAATCTAACCCAACATAAAAGCAAAATGATTTTCAAGAAGTTCACTTTCCACCCAGGGATTCACTACAAATTCCACATCATCTTCAAAAAACACAACATTTGCCTAGCTCCACAAAACAGATTAAGTATAGACAAATTACTCTGCAATAAATTAAAGGACCAAATACCTCAGAACAAAAAAGCAAGAATTTATCAAATTAATTACCCAGAATGTGACCAAATATACATTGGTAAAAGAAAAAGAAATTTAGAGACCAGATTAAAAAAACATATGACACACATCTAATACAAACAAATGGACAAATCTGTAGTTGTACACCACTTTTGGACAACAAATCACATCATCACACCAAATATAACACTCTTAAAACTGACAAAACACACTGCAGAGTTGGATACTTGGGAAAAGTTATTAATCACAAAACATAAACACCATGTGATGAATTTTGCATTGCAGCCACCGAACCCACTATGGAGTTTCATCACTACACCAGATTCCACCACACATAGATGCACACAGGACAACACCATGAGGAACCAGTCAGCCACTTCCGATGATGAGAGCAATTAGCTCCTGAAACCGGTCAAGTTGTAAAACATGTAAGTGATCAGTAGTTGTAAGCTTTCACGGCCGGAGTCCAAATTATAACTAGAAGAATTTTCCAGACTGAGAAGCCGTGGTCTGCTGGAGTTGACAGGTCCAGACGTTTCGTTCACGACTGCGGCGAACATCCTCAGTGGCGTGGTCTAAGTCTTCTCAGTGAAGGTTTGGTCGTAACTGACTCATTGGCTGAAATAACGGCAGTATTATACTCAGGCTGCTCTCATGCGATTGGTCCAACTGGAGGTGCATGTGCAGTGGTGGTGGTGGGGGGGGGGGGGGTTAGTCACTCCGGTACTTTTGATTCCTGATTGGTTCAGATGATCTCGTTGGGTTTGTGCCTGTTTGATGTTCTCAAGTAGCGGATGCCAGTTTTTGCTTAGTTTTTAATAGGAAAGGAGAGACACAAAAACTAAGCAAAAACTGGCATCCGCTACTTGAGAACATCAAACAGGCACAAACCCAACAAGATCATCCGAACCAATCAGGAATCAAAAGTACCGGAGTGGCTAACCCCCTCCCCCCGCCACCATCGCACATGCACCTCCAGCCGGACCAATCGTATGAGAGCAGCCTGAGTATAAATACGCCATTGGTTAATTTTTGATACTTTAAAACACATGCCCATTTGAGCAGTCAATATTATCCCTGTACTCGTCATCTCTGTAGATCTGGTATGTTAAAAAAAGAATAAAAGAAAGTGTACACCATTAAAGGAGTTTAACATCAGAGTTAAAGAGCATTTGTTGATCAAATGCGATGTTTTTTGGAAATTAAAAAAGGTAAGGATTATGCAGTTTATACAAACAAATATGGTAAAAAATAAAGTGATGCTTTTACTAAGCTTCCTATTTCTTTCTTGATTTACAGCTAGCCCATAAGCAATCAACATATTAAAGCACAAGGGTATTGTTAGTGCTTTTCACCATGAATTTGGAGGTAACTCACTTGCCTCTCTGCAGGCCATGTTCCATTTCCTGCAGGGATTAGTTGGCGGAGTGTTTTTTCTTTTTCTTTGTCACAGAGAGCTAAATGTCAGGTAAATTCTGATGCCAATGATTCAGAACTCATCTGCACCATGTTAATCGCACATTCCATTCATTGCTTATGAATTCTTAGCAATAGAAGCTTGTGCTAAACAGTCACCAAAAAGAAAGAAGGAAACAAGATCGTTGTCTTACATTGCAGGTGATTTGTAATGTTATTGGTACTGAAGATATAAAAAAAGGAATATATTTTTTCATAAAGTGCAGAACTATAACATAATTGCTAACAGATATGGACATAACATTAATTCCACAACCCATGTGGATAATTATGGTCACCAAGTTCCTATAGAGTTTGTGCATGAAAAGTTGGCAAGGTGTGCTTGTTATTTAACTGATACTGTACAATATTGAGAAAACCCAAATGAATATCCATGCAAACAAAGACACCAATAAAATCTGATATTGTATAAATTTACCTCAGTACTTACATGAATCCATATGTTTCCTGAAGAAATTCCCAGCTGCCTGCCAATTGTGCTGATATATACAGTAATATTAATAATACTGATGTAAAAGTAATGACCGTCATAATCACAGACTTCATAATTTTTACTGATCCTCCTGCAATGTATATTGCAGACGGTACCAGTAGTACAACTGGATACAAAGTCTGTAGCGTTGCAAGAGCTAGCATGCTACAACACAGCAACCTTTTACCTGAAAAAATTTAACAATTAAAACATCTTATGGCATACCATTACACACAAACAAATAGTTCAAAAAAGTCTCCATAACAGTTGCTCATTTCTAGTTCCCAAAACAGTTCCCTGGAAATTCGAATGGGGAATGCATTTTTACATTGGAATGCAGTTTTTGGAGCCACTTGCATCATTCTTTTATAACTCTCAAAAATTCTTGGAAGCTTTAACTTGCCATTGATCTCTTCAACTTAACTAGGAAGATTTGGAATCTACTAAGTGGGGACATCCCTCTAAGCTAGGCGTTCTCAACCTGGTACTTGCAAGCACCATTGAGCTCTTTAAATGCCATTAGGTGCTCTCATCATAGCAAGGAAAAATTGCTCACAAGTGTTCATGAGTTCTTTGTTGCAATTCAGAAACTTTGTTATAAGAGTTGAAATAAAAGCATTTCTATCCATCCATTATAATATTTTAGCATTTAGCAACTTATCAAAATACTCTAGTTACAAAATTGAATTTCTTTCTTGCTTCAGATTGTCAAGCATTTACTATAAAATGCTTGGTCAGGATAGTAGTCATAGTACTATATACATACAATAATTTACACACGTGTAACTGTTGTTGATTGTTAGCAGCTCTATTTAAAGCCTCCACAGCCGCAGAAAACTTGAAATGCTTATTCTTTTTCGGCATTCGTTATAGTACTCACCTTCAGGTCAAATTTTAGAGAAGCGAAGTCAAGTTTGTTGTTAGTAACTAAATTTCTTATACTGTTAATAGTCTGCTCAAACACACACATAACCCACATTAAGATTAAAGGCACAAGATGCATAATGTGAATTTGTGAATAGTATTATCGGGGTTTATTAGATTTCATTGAGATTAAAGGTTAACAATTATTTTAAATACACAACATGGGTAAATTTATTGTACGTAAATCCAGTGGAGAATATTACAATACTTTGGGACCTTCTTTATCGACAGAAGATTCCAGGGTACATTCTAGCATGTACTGAACCAACAAGGAAGAATCAATACTCTTTACAAGATAACTGGGAAAGAGAATTTCATATGATGGATAATGACAACACTTCAGGAGTGATCTGTCTGCTGTATCATGCTTTTTTATCAGGCTTCAGAAAAGCAAATTGTCAAAGACATTATGATACACATCACAGTGTGTTTGCCAAGGAGTATCCTACAGCTTTAGATGCAAGGGTATGTAAAATAGACGATTTGAAATTACAGCTCAAGCGTCAACAGACATGTCTACCTGTAGCAATACCATAAATAAGCTTTAGACTGAAATGTCTATATCAGTATCCCATAAATTTGTTAAATATGGCTTGCCATTTTCCAGTGAAGAGGTTCTGAAGGAGTGTATTGTTCGGCAGTAACCATTCTGGCAGAAAGCATACCTGAAAAGCATAGAAATGTTCTGATTAATACTGCAATAAATGTGCCTGTCACGGTTGCTAGGAAAGTTGAGCTCATAACAGCCAAATCAAGGAGAAAATTTAATAAAAATTGAAAGAATGTAGATACTTTTCTCTTGCTGTTGACGAATCAACAGATACTGCATCCATCACTCAACTGATGTTCTTTGTGCACTGCATTAATGATCAAGGAACAGCAGATAATTTATTTCTGGCAGTTTCTCTTCTCTCAGGCACAACTACAGGTCAGGATATTTATAGTACCATTACCGGGTTCCTAATATCCAATTATATTGGCACATTAAACCTGGCATGTATGGTTACAGATGGTGCACCATCAATGTTGGGTAAAAGCAAAGGATTTGCTACTCTTTCGAAAGGTGACAAAATGCTTTCCAGCATTCATTCACTACCATTGCTCAATTTGTATTGAAAACTTAGTTAGTCTTTTCAAATCTGTTCCTGAAATTTCAGAAAACTTCAACATAATTGTGAGGTTAAACTTTCTTGCTGCAAGAGTCCTTAACAAACATTTGTGAGTCTTCACAATTAATCCTTCATGCGGACACTCATTGGTTAAGCCATGATAATGCTATAACAAGGCTCTGGAAATATTCAAAGTAATCAAGACTTTTGTTTCTCAAATGGTTTTACTAAAAAATTTCCTGAATTGTTTGAGGTCAATTTCAAGATTAATATTGCTTTCTTAGTAGACTAGCTGACAACTTTCTTAGTAGACAACTTCACGGTGGACAAAATAAAATTTTTGATATGAAAGAAATTATAGTTTCATTTCAGTTTAAATTAAAAAGGTTCCTTTCTGCAGCAGCTATCAATAAACTGCATCATTTCCCAGAACTTGCACACACTCTCTTGAGTGTGTTAATTGTTAATCTGGCAATTCAAGATCTTCTGAATGAATTCAAATAGCTTTTTCTGTTTTGAAACAAAATGAACAATTGTTTACTATGGTATATAACCTCTTTCACTTCAGTGTGGACTTAATAAGAACAATAACATTGAAGCCAGGCATTGGTCTCAACTTTTTTTTTTTTTTTTTTTTTTAGACCTTTGCTTCAATATCTGCTGCTGATTCTAGAGCCGGCTGCTACAGTGGTTGGCTATGAGATCTTTCTCTCAGGGTATGCGTGGGCGTTTAAACTGACAGAAATTTTATGTGATCTAATAGTTGAGCTCTTGAAGCAAGTTGCCAATCATATGAAGATAAAGAATAAAACTAATTATGAATTATAGCACTCAAAACTATAAAAACTGAATTATTATATCAGCTAACTTCTGCAGTATCAGTCTTATGGTTTGAAATAACTGTTTCCGCAATAAAAGAAATTATAGACATAATTACTGTGAGTCGCTAAATTGCTTACCCCTCGCAGCTGCCATTTAGTAACTGATAACCCAGTGCAGTCTTAGACACTACCAACTGTCGATCACTGTAAAAGACTGCAAAGCCCCTCAGACTGTACACGAAAGAAAAGAAAGAAAGAGCTAATTTTAGCAATACATGCTCATTTATTAACTCAAGCTCCACCTACCTAAGAACTATCCAGCCAACATTATTTCATATGCACTCCAATCTCCAAACTTTTAAGTGTGTGACACTGCTACTAGGCGATAGTTCCCCGAATTTAAGAATTTTCCTCACTTTTCTCTTTAATAGAATTTCTGGTCTACATGGCTGTTGAAACAGACTAAACTTATAACCTAACTGCATTCCAAGAATCTTTAAGCTAATGCATTTGCTTTAGGCTGTTACTAATGTCTTTACCGACAAATTACCTTTTTCTCTCTACAAATCTTTTCAACTCAGGCTCATTACATTATACATTGATTTAATATAAGAAATTATTTATTGCAATTATTTCTCAATCTCATTATTATTTCTTTATTTAATTATTTATATCTTCATCAATAATTATGGTATCCTTATTTATTGAAGAGAATAATGTGACTGCTTGTACAGACCTTGAATTGGTCGATTTGCAGTCCTCTGTTCGAGAGGGAGAAATGCGTAGCATTTGGGATCAAAAGACACCAAAAGGTTCCAAATAGTGTTTCAAATGTTTGGCTGTATTTGGAATGACTTCCTCTGTGAGATAGCTTTTGGTGCGGTGTTAATGTTAATGTGTTTAACATTATTGTAGCCCCACGTTTGGGAGCCAATTTGGTGCGGTATTAATGTTATATCATTTAACATTAATTGTAGCCCCACGTTGTGGTAGCCAATTTGCGACAGTATTACTTATAATGTTTGTTTACATCAGTGTTGAAGCCATCTTGTGACGTCATTCATTTGTTCGGTTTGTAGCTCCATCTGGTGTTAGCAATTTGCAGCAGTGTTAGTGTTCGAAAGAATGCGACTGTTATTTGATTTAAATTTTGTTTACTGTCTTCCGGCTAGCTATTATGTCTCGGTCGAACATGTTTCTTGATCAGGGTTGTGTAAACGGAAAGGAATCTTTTATCCAAAAATTACACTGATGAAGAAATTTGTTTTACACATTTATTGTCGAACACGTTAACTATCACATTTATACATTGATCTTGACACTCGCCAAACTGAAACTGTTATAATAACTTCTTACTGATAATTCTTTTAATCCACGTACTTCAATCTTTTGTATAATTAACCTTACAAAACTTTAGATTATTCATAATTCTGCTGCGCGTAACTTGTGAATCGATACCCGACGTTTGACGAACTGACTGACTGAAGACGACGTGTAGTGCACAAAGAATTTTGATGAACTGAGCAACTGAAGGCGACGTGTAATGTATTGAGATTTTCGATGAACTGCCCGCGATCTACCTCTGACTTGGCTTTTTATACACCCACTCCCTGATATGCCTAAAGATTATACCTGAGTTACTATTGGCTAATAAAACGCGCCAACATTAGCGTCTATTTTAATATCCAATGAAAATTATGAATACATATGCTTTAGGGAGAAAATATTCCAGAAGGTTCTCAACGGAAAAAACGCGCTAACATTACGTAACTTCCTCGTTTCCAATAATGATAAACAGCTCACCCCCCTCTCTGCATTATTGCGCGCTATTATTGACAGTTTCAGTAAGGTCGTATGAACTTACTTCCCAACAATATTTATAATCAATAAACATCTGAAATCAATGTCACATAAAAATGCATATTCATATTACAATCATTATTTACATTTAAGTAATTTGTGATACAAATTACTGCATCACTTTTTCAGTCATGAAATACATTAAGAATAAAGCAAGATCACATTAACTGATTCACTCTGAAAGACTATTTGCATATAGCTGCAAAAGGCTTCTTCCTGGACATTTCTAAAATTTTAAGTAACACTCAAGCTCAAGGATCTCATTAACCTAGTGAGTGTTGTAAATAATTGTGTGTTTATTTACTAAATGTATCCAATTTCACCATTGGTGTTACTAGGTGTTACTTTTGGATGGTGCTCTCAATCTTAAGATCCCCTGCAGGATCTCATCCTGGTGACTATTTTAAAAATTGATGTATTTGTTAATTAAATGCATGGTGCTCATGGATAGATAGATGGATCTTAATGAAAGATGAAGGAACTGTAGCAGGAGGTATAAAAATGTAGGGGAAAATAGCACAAGTTTTGATGGTGAAATAGACTATATATGTATTTATACTCAAAATATTTTTAACTGGATAAGTAAATGCTGTAATTTTGTAATATTGTCAGATTACAAACTGTTGTTCAACCTATAGGAAATACTTTACCGATAAATGGTACAAATTCAAAATCTCAGAAAAAATCTGATGTTACATTCACGTGAATTCACTTTTTCTAACTCCTCTACAAATCATTCCTATGAAAGCTTGTTTTTTTATTTACTCTGTGTTAATCAAGATGAACATTTACAGAAATTGTTTCATTAGGCATTTTGTTACAAGTACAAGGGGGATACAGGAGTCTGAAGCAATAGTCAAATCTTTAAAAATAGGTCACTGTATATTTACTTTGAAATTTCACTCTTTGCATAACAATGAGAAATAAATGAATGACTACTTTAGCACTTTAAAAAAGTATAAAGTATTTGAAAATTCAAACCACTAATGAGTATCTTGGAAATGCTGCTAAAGAATTTATTCCTCATAAAGTGCGTATTTTAAGAGATCTATGTTTTGTAAGTCTTTGTCTATCCTTTATGGCCTAACAATTATACAATAGTACACAAAATTCATTCAGAATGAAGAGGACTTCACGGTTATCAGAAAATTCAAGATATACATTTTAGTCACATAACTTCTTAAACATATGTTATTTTAATCAAAACTTTTAGAGCTATTTTTGACTAACTCAAAAATAATGTAAATTATTTTATTTAAAGGGTAGTTGGGGGTGGGGGGATTTACTTAAAAATCTTTGTGTCACATCCTTGAAGATGCTGAACTGTAATGTATAAAGTTTGCGCTTGTCAAGTTGGAACAAAGCATATGTACAGAAGTAACTATTCCCCCACCACCTTCTCCTTTGTTTCCTGGCTGGGTTCTGCCAGCTGTTCCCTTGAGGCATTCGTTCTTCACCTTAGAAAACTGACATTTCCTAGACAAAAGTGCTGACATTAAATGTGATACGCAGATGGGGCAAGTTGACATTGATCATGGAAGTTTGCTTCCAATTTACACTATAACATCTCGTAATTCAGGTCTAACTCAAATAACCCTTGTATAAATTGTATTTAGAAATGTTTCATATATATATATAAGTAATCTGGAAAGGTAGAATCAGATGACTGAAAAATTCAATACCATAGCTGGGATTTGAATCTTGAACAGATCTTCCAGTTTCCAGCCGGTTGCTCTAACAACAACTGGACTGAAACCAGAAGATCCGTGTTTCAAATTCCAGCTATGGCATTGAAGTTTTCAGTCATCTGATTCTACTTTTCCAACCTTGTCCTGCACATGGCTTGTATGACAGAACAATTAATTCCATGTAAATAATCTGTTTCTATTTAATGCGTATCAATTTGTCTAATTTTGACTGAGGGGTACGTATTACAAAATGGCTTGCTATATAATGGTCGCTAACTAAAAGCTCTCAATTAGCATTCAGTATAGTTCAATTCTGATATAATTTGCAAGCAACATTTACAGAATAATTTTCCATTTCACAATCCATTTAGGGTTTTCCTTCTAACAACATTTCCAATTTTATTAAAATAATCTACACTATCTTGTAAGTATAGCTTGGAAAGGGCTGTTAGAAGGATTCATAGTACTTGGAAAATACATTTGACAATCAATGGTTGCAAGGTAGAGAACACAGTGAAAGAGTGCACGGTCCATAACCAATAGGTCATGGATCGAAACCATGCTCTGCTACCATTTTTAATTCTTTCTAAAATTAAATTTCCTAAAATTGAAATTCCTAAAGACCTTTTTGTAAAACTGTTTTACTTTCTCTAACATGTACATAGTTGGTACAGAATACATTTCCAACCAGAAATTTGATACCAAGATTTCACCGGAAATACATGTTTTGAAACTCCTTGAATCCAAAAAAAGCACTTTTAGAAAAATGTGTGTGTGTGTGCGCATGCGCATGTGTCTGTGAACAGCCTAACTATAAAATGAAAAGTTGGGTAAATACCAAACTTGGCACTTAGGTTCAATGCCTTCCAAAGATGCGATAGGAGGATTTTCAAGAAAATACCCCAACCCTAAACTACCCTTTACATGGAACATTTTTTAAAATGATTTTCTAAAAATGGCTCTAACAATTTTGATTAAAATACCATATATTAAAGATATTTACGTGACAAATAAAATATATATTTTGAATTTTCTGGGAACAGCCTGTGAAGTCCACTTCATTAGGACAGTTTTTTACATAATCTTGTATAGCTGGTAAGCATTAAGCAATAGACAAAAATATACTACATAAAAAAATGCAGATCTCTTTAAAACACAATTTATTGCAAATAACTTTTTTGTGGCATAAGCCATTTCCGAGATATTCATTATTAATGGTTTAAATTGTTTAATACTTAGTGATTCTTTTAAAGTTCGGTCGATTTTCAGTTGTTTCTCACAGTAGCATGGAAAGAGTATGAAATTTTAAGGCCAGCATATATGTCCAGCTCTAAAACATTTAACTATTGTTCCGTTTGTATCTATAACAAAATGTCTAATGTAACTATTGCTACAAAGTAGATAAAAAAATAACTTTTATAAAAACAGTTTATAATATCCACTAATAAACGATAGTGGGTAGAGAAAGTCATGAGAATGTAATACATCAAATTTTTCCTATGAGAAAACGTAACACTGCTGTAATAATGCATTAACCGATGTTAAAAATACATTTTGTTTGTTAACATTTAGTTCAAAGATTAAAAACAGAAGCACTATTAACCATGAAGTATTCTTCATGATGGTAGACTGAGTCACACTTTTTGACACTCACCTTCACTAATTAAATGTTGTATAAAACAGAAACATTTAATTAGTGTAGGTGAGTGTCAAAAAGTGTGACTCAATCTACCATCATTTAGTTCAAAGTTTAACATAATGTTAAAACTTTTGCGTTTCATCAGCTTTTACAGAAAATTGTTAAGTTAATGCCAAACACAACTGCGAATGATAGCTTTCGAGAAAATGCAACCAAACTACATGGCTTCTGAACATGTTCTGGTGCACTTTAGTTTACATATCGCAGTGCTCAGTGTGTCAGTAGCAGACAATATTCATCGGTAATTGCCATGATGCATGTGATGTTTCTGATTGTTTGAGGTTAGAATTGTGAAGTCAACTGAAAAATCTAGATGCAGAGTAACTAAATATTTCATGGTTTGAAAAGCATTAATTACAGAACTGTTACTAAGCATAGACATATTATTATCGGCCAACACTCTTACATTAAAGGATAAGGATGCAGCCTGGGAGAAAACCCACGAGTAATTTAATTGGAATGAACTTGTTTCTCCCAGGTCCAATAAGCAACTGCGGCAATTTTATCCTAACATAAAATGCAGCACCAAAAATGTAAGGTTGATGAGCGTTTAGAACGGTTTAAAACTGATGGACACTACTTTGAAACCTCAAAAATGCCAAATGTAGCAAACTCACTCAACAGCTTGGTTTGCACTAGCCATTTTCCAACTTCTAACATTTGTTAAATGCCTTAAACAAAGGGGTATGGCAGTGTTAATTTAACACTGAGTTTAACAAAGGGTTAAAGCTAACATTATTCAAGAAACAGAATTTGCATTAACTTCAGTGTTAAATGAGCTTAACATTGTGTTAACATTTAGCATCAGTTGGTGAAACCAACCCTAAGAGGATTGAACATAACATAACAACAACATTACAGAGGGTAACACAACAGATACAGATAACAATATGAAGTTAATATTCTATTAAGAGAAGACAAGATCCTCATGTCACAAATGTAACCCTTTGGATGCTAGTTCTACGTTGCATGTGATTGCAAAAATGAGTAGGAGGCAAGTGGAGGCCATCAGGCCGTAGCAAAACCACAGGGCGCTGTTGTGTCTGGATTTAACCCAAGCATAGTCTTAGGGTTAGTGTTTTCCCTACTCCCTCTATCAACAGAAGCCACCCCAACATTCTCAAACCCACCAGCTAATTTTTACTTTCTCTACTACGTATAGTAAGTAGGGGAAGTATTGCATTCCACCCAAAATTTCGATACCGAGATTTCACCGGAAATACATGTTTTGAGACTCACTGAATCCAAAAAAAGCATTTTTGGAAACATGTCCGTGTGTGTGTCTGTCTGTGTGTCTGTCTGTCTGTGTGTCTGTGAACAGCATAACTCAAAAACGAAGAGTCGGATAAACACCAAACTTGGTATTTAGGTTCAGTATCTTTCAGAGATGCGACACGAAGGTTTTCAAGAAAATCCCCCCACCCCAGACTACCCTTTACATGGAACATTTTTCGAAAATTTTAATTTTCTCAAAAACGGCTCTAACGATTTTGATTAAAATATAATATGTTTAAGATATTGTCATGACAAATAAAATGTATATCTCGAATTTTCTGGGAATGTCTCCAAAAGTATTCTTCGTTATGAATGACTTTTTCATAACTGGTAAACCATAAGAGATAGACAAAATTTTACTACGAAAAATGTAGATCGCGTTAAAATACACAATTTATGTCATATACATTTCTTTTGTTGAGTGAACTGTTTGCGAGATATTGCTTGTTATTCCCTTAAATTTTCCAATACTTATACTTTTTCTCAAATTCGTTATTCATTTTTTTTATGTCCTGGACATGCAAAGAGAATGGAATGCGCCACATAGCAACCAGCGTTAAAATATTTGACTATTGCTTAAAACCTACCATATTCCCCTTGCATCTACAAGAAAATTATCAATAAGATTGACATCTGATATCTCCATTAACATGAAGCATATGGAGAATAAGCGTTTGTAAAAATAGTTTGTACAAGAGTAGAGAAAGTCATGTGAGTGTAACACATCAGATTTTTTATAAACAATTCTTGGCTCTCCAACCATTACTGAAGCAAACATAAATAAGATTAGGAAAAGTAGATTAGAAAAAATTACCAGGAATCCATGAAAGTACACAGTTCAAGCAATGTAAATGCAACAAATAAAGGGCTAATGTTACTTTGCTAAAATTCATGCATAAAAATAAGAACGTAGATATAATATTATGTAATACTTTTAACAATGTTGGGCAACACCTGTCAGCACCCCCATCTATCAACCTTGATATCATAATCAAAGACACAGACATTCAACAGATTCAGTGTTTGTCTTCTTGAGTATTTTCAGCCCTTAATTGTATCAACAAAAATTACAAGAGTTTTAACACAGCGGTTGGAAGGTACAAACTACAGCCTATTGAGTGTCTGTGTAGCTGCTGAACTAGAAGGTATCATGCTTAAGCTGTTTACTAACAACAAAGATAGGTGTTATCTACATAGATCTCTTTTATATTCCTTCTTGTTTTATACAGGCTGATTTATGAAGAACTGACACATTTATTTCTTTAATTGTTTCAAAACGAATTATGCTAGCGACAACGTATTATACCTGAAATGCAGAGCAATTTTGGGAGATTATTTATCTCTATAGCAAATGTTGAAAATGTCCTCCATCCTGCATAAGGCACAACTCAACACGTCATTCCATGTTACTGGCTACTCGTTGGAGAACTCTGTTGTCAATAGCTTGAATCTCCTGTGTAATGTTGTGGTTCAGATCATCCAATGTCTGGGGACGTGTGGCATAAACCCCGTCTTTTAAATAACCCCATAGAAAGAAGTCCAGTAATGTCAAATCCAGAGATCTCGGTGGCCACAGGTTCTTGGAAATTATCCGGTCATCAAAGGAACTTGCAATTAGTGCCATTAATTGATTTGATGTATAGCATGTAGCGCCGTCCTGCTGAAAATATCCTTGACTCAGCTCTATATCATCTAGTTGCTCAGTAAACTCCATGAAAATCTGTTGGTACTCTGCAGTGTTCACATTGTTATAAAAAACTTTGGCCCCACTATTCTTTGTATGGATATTGTGCACCAAACTCCAATTTTAACCGGGTGCATAGGTGCTTCATGAATAATACGTGGATTTTCGCTGGCCCAATAGAGTGAGTTATTTGAGTTCACATAGTCGGATAAATGGAAGCATGTGATTGACAATATGGCAGGATTTTGCACAATGAACACTTGAAACCAATGACAATAATTCAGTTGTCTACTCTTATCTGGTTCCTGTAACTGATGAACAACCATAATCCTATACGGCTTTAGGCCTGCAGTTTTCACAGCTCTCTGACACATTGAGTAGCTGTACCCTGTCCCCTGCGACAAACATCTTAATGATGTTTTGGGTGACTGATCCAGTCGTGCTCTTACGTCAACAACCGTGGGAA
Organism: Deroplatys truncata; assembly: GCA_030765065.1. NCBI lineage: Eukaryota > Metazoa > Arthropoda > Insecta > Mantodea > Mantidae > Deroplatys > Deroplatys truncata. Next base: position 143,275,256 of record CM060978.1, on the reverse strand, counting down.
GCCTAGATGAACGAGTTTTGCCTTTTTCACTCTCCAGAGATCCAGTTGTTTCCAATTTGTTTACCAGTCAAAGTAATGTATTTCTTTGGGGAGGATTCCGAACACCAAATTCTCTCTGGTATGCCCTTTGAGTAGCTGTAATTGAATTCGTAATCCAGTATTGCTTTACAAGAAAGAGCCATTTATTTAATGTGTACTCCATTTTCACGTTGATTAGAACAAAATCTTAAAAACCGTTGCTGACAATAAAACAATTACAAATAAAACATGAACATCTGCGCATCTAGTGACAGGCAATCAAAACTCCAGAACATTCTGCTTAATTTGGTGCTAAAATTGGGGCATTGAGTGAATTTTGCACAGAATAATTAAAGAAAGAAATATGTCAGTTCTTCCTTCATAAATCACCCTGTAAAATAAACCTAACATCAGAAAACTAAAATATGCCATTGTTTCATTAATCAATTTAATGTTCTCATTGTTGTGCATTTAGCAAGAAGCTAATTTTAACTTTAACCACAATTCGATGATGACCAGATGTAGTACAAGAAAGCAATAGCAAATATTAGTTTTGTGACTGAAGGACTAACAATCAGAGGTAAAGGCTACGGACCAGTTCTACAATCTGCCAATAAATTGCCAATAACGCTATGTACCAGATTTCTTAGTGATTGGCATTCTACAATCTCTGGATAGCACTACTCGAAAGATGTCTTTGCCAAAAAGTTTTCAGCTAGTTGGACATAGCCGAACATCCATTATCCAACAAATAAGTTTTCCTCTTCAGGACTGACACAATTCTTATCACTAGCAACAATAGAATTCCCAAATGGTGGCATTTCTGTTGAACTCAGAATGGCAAACTTAACACATCACAGGTTATCCTATAGGGTTGCTATCCAGAGGAAGCCATGTGATTGTACAATGAGAGCATTGCTTATTGGCCAGAAAAATTTCAGAAAAGTTTATTTAGAGAGTACAGGTCGATTTTTTCGTCATGAAAAGGCAGAAATCCAGAGGAGGAAAAGGTAGTCTAGGGTAGGCAATATCCCCCTTGCGTGGAACAAACACTCACTTGGAATTGTGGTGATGTCACCACATGCGCCTGCTCCTCTGTTACAACTGAACCAACACCCCTCCCAGAAGAAAAATGGACTTATCCAACTACTGCGCATACAGATAAGCCTGTCACAACGAAACAATCATACTGTAACTATAGGCAAGCTTATAGGGACATTGTAGAACCGGCCCTAAGAATATCAGTTTCAATGCCTTTCATCATTTTAATTGTTCTCAAAATCTATATCAGCAAATACTTACGTTGGACCATTGATAAAAATGTCAAAGAAAGACAAAGGTTTGCAAACACTGTTGTTGTTTGCCCAACACAACTGAAAATGGTATATGGATTAAATAGATATGCTGAGGCCACATAAACAGGTGGAAGTATTAAATCTGATTCTTTCAACAGTAGTGTATCTATATCTTTAGCATATTTCTCTTTTTCCTTCTTCTGTCTTGAAGACTGTAAAACAAAATTATAAAAAGTTACTGCAATCATATATTGTGTATTTTACAGTCAAAATCAACAATAAATTTAATGATAAGTAAATCTATTTTTTTTACTACATTATTTGCCTCAAGCAGTCACTAAATAAATACTGATTTGAACAAACCATGCCAATCCTTTTAATACTAGCTGCTTATCTATATTAAGGAAATTAAACTGCAATCCATTCATTTGTGATTGCATCATGGTTAAAGACAGAACAAAACCTCACCAAACTTGGTATATAGATTTATGTGTGCCAGCTTAGAATGTATGATGTTTGAAGTTACCTTTCCTGCAATACTTGCTGTGAAATTTGACAAGTTGATCTGTTTCATACAGTTATGCTAAAAGAACATATGTTGAATAGAATCTAAATTGCATTGCATTTATAGGTTTCTAACTGCACCATGGTTAAATGAATGAACAAGAAAATTCCTGACTTTGGCACATGCGGGTGTATTTATGAAGATGGATATTAGACAGTAAAGGAGAAGAAATCTAAGATAGATGGAATAATATGGTTGATGTGCTAAGAGGGGGAATATGCATGGGGATAGCATATAACCCATCCAAAAATTCTAGATATTGTAATTTGAGCTCCTTTAAGTAATAAAAGAAATCAAGAATGAGTATTCTTTGACTGAATATTTAATACTGTTGACTTAAACACAAGGTGTAGGGATAAACAGGCTAGGAGGAATGGTTCAAAGGGGGATGACTACCAAGAGGATGGTGAATTGATCTGTGTAAGAAATAGTATAGATAAGTAAGTAAATGGAGAGGTTTTGAAAGTAAAATCCTGAGAAAACTTAAATTATATTATACTAAATGATTACTGGGATATGACAGGGGTACTTATGTGTATTAGAGGATTTGATCAAAGTGTAGTGGATTACTGCCTAGGATATCTAGTTATAAGGTATCTAACGACTCAAGTACCAATAGTGTTCATTTTCCAATGATACTATCCTTGTCAAGGTGAATGTTTGTGAAGGGTGTTGCTCAAAGGAAGAGAACTCAGTTGTGAAATTAGCAAGTTACAGTGGAATACTGAGAAAACTGAAGAATTCTATACAGTAATTAACTCAGAAATGACAAAATTATGTAAAATTGATTAGAGAAAAATGACTCCAGAGCAATAGAAGTGTAGCAATTAAGAAAATGGTTTAATGATCAGACTCAGTTAAGAAGGTTGGGGGAATTTCTTTGGAATGTTTAAATGAATTTGAAATGGTCAGGAGATAAGAGTAGAGTTTATATAAATAACTTTTAGCTTATAAAAATTATTGGGATAAACTGCTTTTAATGCATGGCTGCCTTTGGGATGAGTGGCCAGGGCCAGAACCCATATCCTGCATTATGTGATGTGCTTAGCAATATTCATAAATAACTAGATGCAAAATATTTTAACTTAAAATATTAGGATACTTATAACTGCCTTATCTGTTATATTCACATGACTTTCTCTAGCCACTATAATTTATTTCTATACCAGGGTGGAAGGTGCTTGATGCACCATACATTAAGAGGATATTCTACAAGATGAATTTAACAAATAATTCTATTGCAATTTTATTTGCTAAGACATGAAATAGGAGAAAAAATGATCTCTGCTACAGCTTTGGAATGGCCTAGATTGTTAATGGCTCAGAATGACAAACTATTGCTGCAGAAATGAAAGCATGTACAATTTCAGAACAAATTTTACCTAATGTCTTTCTCACAAGTAGGAATTTAGCCAGAAATTAAAAGCCAGCATATGCACATGCCAGCACACCACAGTGTACTGCAAAGCTCTGATTACATTAGGGGTGTGGGCACGACCTTGTTTATAGCGACACTCCAAATATGTAGTAATTTAAACACTTTTGTTGCAAAAACTACAAATAAAAAGAAAAAATTCATATAAAACATTTTAATCACCTAATAGATACAATTTTCTACTTTTAATTTGGTGCATCAAGTACCTTCCACCTTGTATAGCTTCCACAAACTATTGTTGCAAAAGCCTTTTTTTCTACCTACTTCATGTTGAGATAAACATTTGCAAAAATAGTTTCATTACACATTTCACTGTTGGTACAAATGGAGTTAGAGGAAGCTAAAACAGAAAACCATAACTGGGGACTATTATACTTCATTGTTAGGTCATTTGAAGCATACACTGAATGAAAAAATGGCCAAGTTGACACACAAAATAGTGTTCTTTCACCAGACAATGCTCCAGCTCATACAGCAGCAGTCACAATGGTCAAAGTGGATGAACTGGGCTTCAAACACACTCCTCATCCACCCTATACCCCGGATTTAATCCCAAGTGATCTTTCACCTATTCCCAAGCATGAAGATCCTATTTTTTCAATCAGATCAAGAAATTGGAAACTCTCTGGCCCAAGTGTATAAATATTGATGGAGACTATGTTGATAAATAAAGTGAACATCTCATGAAAAAAAAACTTGAATTTTTACCAAAAACAACCCTTGTATGTGCTCCAGAAGCTGACAACAGAGGTAGCATTTCCCAGCCAGTGACATATTGTTATACACCGGGGTGAGGCCAAAAGGTTTTGCAGCTAAAATATTAAATTTAGTTACCCCAGCATAACATTGGGAGACATAGCTACAGAGGCAAACAAGAGATACCAGGAACTTGCTGCACAAAGCTACAGCAGGCGTGGGATATTTATAATATAATACATATAAATTCACATTTAACTCTGGTTTATTATAAGGTTACCTTGGTGCAGCTACATGGTTTCCAAAAGGTTACAGACAAACATTGAGGGGGGGAGATGCCCCATACTCACACAGACCATGCATTCCTACACACAACCACACACTCTGAAGATAACCACTTGACTCATGCCACGCTTCCAGACTGAACCATGCTATCAGACAAAGAGGCTCATCCCTCAACTTGCCTTCACGCCCCTGACAAGAATTCAATTCACAAACGAAATAATTAGTTCAACAATGTCATTCTACACAGCAATAATGTGTCCAACGTGACAATGCACACACATACGCTACAATACATGAAACTCATTATTGGTATGGCATGGACAGTGGTTTGTGACTGGTCTAGTATAAATATAAGCTACATAAAACATCTTGAATTGCTGACGATGATGAATGGAGCAGTAGCATTACAGCACTTGTGGAGCAGTATCACTGGCTGCTAATCTGCATGCCAGATCTCCACTGAATTGGTTGTGTTTTGCCTTCTTTGTCAAGTTCCCCCAAGTCACACAATACCAGACCTTGCAGACTTGAAAAATATGGTGGTGTTTATAAAATTTTGTTTAAGTCCACAAAAATTACATCTAGCACAACATTGACTAAAGGGAACATAAAACCCATTTTAAAAATGCAACTGTACATTTTAAGTCTGCAAGGTCTTGAAAATCAGTGCAGAACCAACATCATCACATATGGCAACATGCAGATTAACAGTAGCAGACAACACTGTTGCAAAAGCTTCATGGTGCCACTGCCGTACTTGTGGTGCACAACAGAAGCCGACCCCAGCTTTATTCTTGCTACATATGTTTTCACTAGACAATCAAAGACCTCCATTTGCAACAATTATGAGGACTACGCATTTCACTAGCCAGAAAGTGTTACCTCCCATTTCAGACCTGGAATGTATAGACAAACCTGCATGATTCAGTACATAACCCAGATGAAAAGAGCAAAGGGAAAGAAAAGAAGAGAAGAGAGCCCTTGTAAGTTTCACAGTATTTTGTTGGCTGGTAGCCTGAAAATAGCTTTACAGATATATGTAAAATGTTACTAGCTTCACTTGTATGGTATGAGAAACATTATTTAAATTGATGGGTATCATCCGAAACTGCAAGGGCAAAATAAGACTACAAATGATCTCAAGAGTTATACACAGATCCATATTTAACTACAATGTGCCCATGCCTCCAAAAAAAATAGTGCCCCTATTACCAAGTGTGGACATTAATGCAAAAAGTATAATTTTATAAAACTTAATGTGAGAGTAAATAAGAATGTAAAGGAAAAATATTAAGAAACAATAAAACTATATTTGCAGTATTTCACACATTAAGACATTTCCTACCATCCACTTTTTAAGGAAAAGGCTTAAACACAATGTAAAATGTATACTCTCTTCAACAAATAATGACAGAAAATGTGCATTCGAAAAAGTGAAACCAGCGGCAAAATAGATGTGCAGATACTCACAAGCCAACAATGATTGGACTTCAAGTTAAAACTTCTCTCATCCATGTCTAAAAATATTAAATATTATTTGCCATTGAAGGTCTACAAACTGCCTCTTTTCTCCAAATATTTATGAAAACTAGTTTTAGTTCAGGCATTTTGCTACCCCCTTAAACTTGCCACCCTGGTCCTCCCAGGCTGCTTTGGCCCCTGCCTAACTACGGATCTGTTTATGCAGATGTTCTATAAAGAAAGATGCTTGCCAAAACACTTTTAATGGTGTTACGATAAACATGTTTGCTTTGTTAATTGCACCACATATCATTGTAGAAAATACTCTACATATTTAACTCACCAACTCATACATGAAGTTGTGTGCTGTTAGATATAATATATGTGCAGTGATGAGGTCACAGACAATGAAAATTACTCCAATCCAGTGAGGTATATACTGCATCATCTTCTGAAAAATGAAAAGTCCTAATGGTGTTTCATGAAACATATCTCCATGATATGGATTTATACCTTCATTGTGCAGATAGACTCCTTCCGTCACTGAAATCATATCAAGCAATTTTCCCATTATGTATTTTATTTACCATTTAAGCTCCTTCAATTAATATGTACATTAAAGCAGTGAGCAGATTGAAAATCTTTGTTTCTTTAGATGTTATTGTATGTCCAAAGAATGTTTTGGGATTTGTCTGCCTTTTGTCTGTTCAGGCAAGTTTGCCACTAACATCAAAATAGTGGAAGATTGAAGGTACTTTTTATTGTATCATTTTGAATTCAATGACTTGCTGGAATTTATAGGTACCCTACAACTTTCACAAACTATGGTAAGCCCTATTTTTAGCTTTACCTGTCTTAAGCATATAAATCAACCATGATGCATCTCTGATTAGGCTGTGATGTATTTGAGGCCTAATTCTCTGTATTGGTTACAACAGTTACCATTACTAATACGTATAACACAAGCTGCAAAATTAAATATCCACTAAGGTTTATTAGATTAAAATGTATATTTTTAATTTTAAACCAATTGCCAGTAAACAAAAAATAATTTTCCATTGGATATCCCATGTTACTATGGAATTTTGTGGAGTGAAAGTACTGATGCCTTTGCTTAAGACAGGTAAAACAACCACTTGCAGACCTGTATTTACTTCTAATTTTATTCTGTAAAGACTTTAAATTAACATTAAAGATATTAATCATCAAAACTTTACACCAAAAACTCACGAAAGAAATGGATGGAGCTAATTTCTAATCCCAAATTCACATTTGATTCCTGATCTACCGCAAAAAAAAATCTTCTTAGCTGCATTCAGATTGATCACTGGCATGAATTTAGCCAAGCATCTGCACGGAACTGTAATATACCAATTAACAAATTGCCCTTCATGTGACTTTGAGAAGAATAGATTTAAGTCACCTTAAAGTCTGTACTTCAGTAGCCCATTCTTGAACATATCCATGAAAGTGCAAGAGAACAAGTGGTTTACTGCCAATCATTTGGCATTAGACAATGATTAACAACAACCACAATAATAATAATAATAATAATAATAATAATAATAATAATAATAATAATAATAATAATAATAATAATAATATATTATTATTATTATTATTATTATTATTATTATTATTATTATTATTATTATTTCCAATTAATTTCATATCCTTTATCACTGTTCAGGTAAGTATTATCTATTTTTAGAATTTATAATATACACAATTCAGATACAAAAACATTACAATCTTGGACAAATTAGCTACTAATGAATACATGAGCAAAAATAATGCTGTAACAAGCACAACAGAAAAATGAACCGAAATTAAAATCATTTTCTATTCTGCAATGTATAAGTCTTATTTTATTCCAATATATATAAATATTTTGCATTTGCTCCTTATACTGTCCCTCACAATTGTTGTCTCATGTGTTTACTCATGGATAGAGCTTCTGAATGTTTCCGAGTTTATGATAAGTCTTATTTAATGTTGCAGAAAAAAAATCATTAACATTAAAAAGTTCAGAAGCTCTACCAACGAGTAACACATGAGACAACAATTGTGATGAGCAGATATGGAGCAATTGCAAAATATTATCTTGTTTCATAATCACCTCCATCATCAACCGAAACAAACATCTTTGAAATATCATTTAAGTCTTAGTCCTGGTATAGTTAGCTGGACTGTAGTGCTGCAGTTTCCAGCCATGGATGTACTTGAGTTCAAGCCCCATTAGAATGCAGACTTTTCCATCTATGTATAGAACCAATGCACACTCAGCATTGTGAGGAACTGCAATGATCTGTATGGAATAAAAACCAACATTCTAGCTGGGAAAGCAGGGTGCTGATCACATCTCCCTGTATTGCTTGGATGATCATCAACCTCTGCTGGCAGTAAGGATGGTCGGCACAGACCCGTCAGGACTGTTATGCCACGAATTATTATTTATCAAAGTCTGGCTCTTGTATAACTGCATAACTACTCTATTTCTACATATTTACTGAATTACCTTGAGTCAATTTTGAAGATACAGGAAGAGAACCAACAATCCTCAAATTATCCGATAGGCATTTTGGCAATGTTGCTCCTAAAGCATCCAAGGCTGCATAATGGTATGACAGGCAACATATACAAACTCAAGGGCTAAATAAATTAGATATTCTAAATGATTGCTGATATGGTTTGAAACACCAGGTGACATGCATGTATATCTTGATTTCATGTTCTATATATACAGTGGATATTCTCAATGAATGCACTTTTCTTATCATAAACATGAAGGGGGGTTAGGGCACTTAATTAGTCTCCAGCTTGACTACCAAGTTCAGCCATCACAGAAATTTCTCAATACTATCTGAAGATATTTTCAATAATGTTGAAAGCAAAAAAAGTAAATCGCAAAAGATGCAGTGCTGTGTCAGAAATGAACTGAACGGATCAGATATAGTTAGCCAAACCCTTAAGAGATCAAGAACCTGCCCAGCTGGCACTCATTACCTTGAGTTATTTAATTAATTTTTGTCTTACCTACTTTTTAGCTCTTATGAACATGTTCAAAGTCAAGTCTTTTGGAACATTAGGGTAAATTGCCTTTCTTGGGGCCTCATTAGCGACTAAACTGATGTCTCATATGTCCAATAGATGTCACTGTATGTCCTACGGATGGCACTGTGTCATTCTCTGGCTGTAACGCAAATTTAGCCGGACACTATTCCGTATCTGGGTAGCGGCTATGAAATGTTACCATCTTTTGTTATTAATGATAAACGAGAGCACAGTTTATTTTTCATAACGACAATTTCTAGATGTATAGTTTAAGGTTAACCCTTTTGATTTTAATAATTTGTTTTTTTGAAAAAGTAAAACTATTTTCCATTTCGAAAACGTAAATACTTGGAAGCTTGCGTGCTCATGTATTATACACCCGTTTCTAAACTGAGAATAAATGTAAATTCATGCAGGCGTTTTATTAACAATGAATGCATTTTATCTATACGAGCATATACTTACCTTTTTTCCAAGAATTCAAAGGAGTTGAAACTTCCACACGCTCACCTATGACTTGCTTATAACTCGAATTAAGTAACCAGTATCTAATGATACCGGCTACGGCATATTCGAAATATACTGGATTTTCCATCAAGGATGCTATAGGTTATCTAAAGGATCACGGTTTAAAATGTGCGACAAAACGCACAGGGCATGAAAATTCGAATACCGCAATGAATATTTATTTACTGTCATTAATTAATTTTCTTCCTATGAAACTTCAAAAGATTTAAATTAAACTTTTGCTTCTCCGTGTTTGACAGCAATATTACATCTTTCATTGTTTTTTTCAGAAACAACAAACAAACATAACTGTGCGCAATGCAGGTTGATAAATCTACTGATTTTCATGGTTGTGTTGGCAGCAATGGGAATGGATGGCCCATAGACAAAACACACGAGCGAAAGTAATATATACTCTTTGTCCATAGCATAGGCATATAGAAATCCACAGGATCTAGCACAGACCATTCTTTTAAATTTTAGAATATATTAATTTGCACGAGCCCTACTCATTCTGTTTATCAATTCAAAATCACAAGTTAGATTAGCTGTAATGGAGTAAACACAGTAACACATCAGTATTAGGTATCAACGTACACACATTCAGATTTGCACATTTAACTACATATATCGTTAATAAATTTAGTAATAAGTAAAAAAAATTAAATACGGAGATTCCGTTAAATGCAATAAGTATATATATATGTGTGTGTATGTGTGTGTGTCCAATCTTAACCTAATATATATCTAATCTTATCCTTCAAGTAAGCCATCTCTTTCATTCAGAAGTTGATTGCCTTACCAGAATATATGATTTTTAAACCGCAAAAACACATTTTATCTTGTATTCTCTTGAATTTAAATAGGATTTATTTCAGAAACTATAGTCTATTGATTGAAACTGTTGATTTTCTTCATAATCTGAAATACTTTAACCATGAGGTAGCGTTAAAAATACATTTTGCATTTTACAAGCTTTACCATCGTCCACCGTTCTTCTGCCTATTTTCTCATGATTCTTTCCACAATCACTTGCTGGCAAACCCAGTGGACATTCCTGCCTTCTATAACTGAACATTTGGCTGCATCATTTAAAGTTATTGCAGTAAGAGAGGGAGTGGAGTGGTTAGAAAAATATTAAGGAAGGGGGGAGTATATTTAGATATCTATTTTAAAACAATTTGTATCAATTCAAATTGATAAATATGAATTAGTCCTGAGTTCATATGTTTACATAAGTCGATGTTATAGTCACAGATTAAGGTGCGACAACTGGGATTAAAATTAGGATAGGATATTTTGCGTATTCTAAGGGGAAAATGTGCTGTAAAATGACCACTGTGAATTATTTTATATTACCGCTGCAGGTCATTTTATTTTACTACAAAGTAGAGCTTCTAGTTACGCTCTAATCTGGAAGTTATTGTACCATTTGGAAACAACCCGAATTTAGCACACTTTATTATGCTTTTAACATACTAATTGTTGTTCACAAATAAAAATAAGCATTAGCTTTGAAATCAAAAGTCCTAACTAAGGCGCATTAGTATTCTTGGCTTGCGTGCTATTTTATCCAAAATGATATCATCTGTTATTTGAATTTCACAATGTGTGTTAAGATGTGTCAGTCCATTCAATCGATTTTGTCCTATAGTATTCCTAAGATATGTTCTCAGCCGCTTCAAAGTGGAGAACGTTCTCTCACGTACACAAGTAGTTATTGGAAGTGTGGCCAGTATCTTCAATAGGCTTTTAATGATTGGAAACACATCTTTATCACATTTCAGATAAAAGTCAATAGCAGATTGTGGCTTTATAGACAGCTGGTTTATGATCATATTCCACATTTGCATTTCTCCAATGGCAAGCTGCTCATTGCACTGAATATCAAAATGTAGTAGCTAACCAAAGTCTGCATTTCTTGCTCCTGTTCTTGGTTGCTCCTCTTGGTATAAAACATGCAAAGCTGTTCAGTATCCCTTTGTGGCTCAGAAACCTGTTCGTAAACTCTCCAAGGAAGTGTTCAATAATAGCAAAATCAGTGATACTCTGTAGTACTGTTCTGCAGATTCTCTTGCAATTTTGTATCGATGTGTTTGGGCCCAGCTATTCTAGGAGTCATCAAGGCAACATCTAAACTTTTAGCACCTGTGATGCTCTCCTGAATATGTCATTAAACCCTGTATCAGCATTTTGTCTCAGAAGAATTAGTTGATGCTCTACCATTCTTACCATGTGCATTGCAAATGCTAGATCTACACTCTCTTGCTGCAGGAGACTACAAACAGGAAGTTTAACGCAAACAAGAGTGCTAGGACTTGAAAACTGGCTAAAAATAGGACTTCTCAATCGTATACTGAAGTAGCTGTGCAGTTGAGTTTGAGTTTTTGAGTTTTGTTTTATTTATGGACGCTCTTTAACTGCTGTGGTTCTTAGCGTCCCATTCTATATTGGGTGTGAAAGATCGGTAATTTTGCTCAGAGGCCTCTTTATCAGGTTTGAGGCTCTTTTACGTGCGGTAAATCTACGACACGGGACCACCGACTTTACTTCCCTTCAGAAGGAAGCCATGCTAAGGATTTTTACACCCGAAAAAATCCATCGCCCTCCGCCAGGTTAGAACCCGCGACCTTGGGAACTAGAGGCTAGCACGGTACCACTAGTTCACGGAGGATGACTGTGCAGTTGACGATGTGTCACTTCCTTCCCCCACCATTGACCGATTTGTAATAAGGCCATGTATACAGCAGGGACCATTTCCTCTAAAAGACAATGAATCATATCTCTCAAACCATCGAGTCTCGCAATGTTTCTTAAGTCTGCAAGCCTTGGCCTCAGGAAACTTCCGTTTAATGTTTTCATCCAGAGTTTATTTGTGTTTTGGAGCGTTGAGAAACGAAGACGCCTTCTTTGCTGTTCCTACAAAATTCCTGATTAAAGGAAGTGAGCAGCAATTGCACATGGCCAAGTCCAAGCTGTGAGAAGCAGAATGAACGTACATGGCCAGAGGATAGGCATCTCCCACATGTCTCTGGCAGCCATTAAACTTCCCACTCATATTTAAAGCCCCATTGTAACTTTGTCCTCTTACGTATTCTAGATATATTCAAGAATTTCAAAGTGTAAAAAGGAAGGCACGTGCAAGATGTTATCCAGTCACACAATGCAAGGAACGAACTGGAGGAAAGCTCTAATTATATCTTCGTGGACGGACCTCACCCCAATACTGAATTGTTCTAGCGTAGATACATGCTGTTTCATCAGTCAAAACTGGAAAACATTTGGCATCATTAACCATGTTCACAAATTTCTTCAGAATTAGTTCATCACATGCTACAATAATTGCATTTTGAATTTGTGGAGAGATTTATAAGACATTTCTTGATCAATTTTGCATGAAACGATTTCAACATACGATCACCAAAAGCAGCATGATAACCAAGGAGAGCACGAAGTTGCCTTCATTCTCGGTGGGTGTCTCAAAAAGTTCAATGGCTTCAATATCTCTATGTCCTCTTGAGGAAGTTCTTGCCGACCACAGAAGAAAACTATTTCAATTGTCTGAATAATAATTTTTCCGTTGTCTTCAATGTCTGCTTTTAAGTGCAATTTATGTTGCACTTCAGCTGGTTTTCTGAGTTCCCTTTTGAATATTCAGCAAGTTTTTATGGACGTTCTTTAACTACTAGGGCTCTTATCGTCCCATTCTACATTGGGCGTGAAAGACCGGAAATTTTGCTCAATGACCTCTTTATCGGGCTTGAGGTTCTTTTGCGTGCCGTAAACCTAAGATACGGGACCACCGGAATTACTTTCCTTCTTAAGGAAGCCACGCTAAGGATTTTTACGCCCGAAAAAAATCCATTGCGCTCCGCCGGGTTTGAACCAGCGACCTCGGGAACTAGAACTAGCATGTTACCCCTAGACCACGGAGGACGACAGTAATTTTGTGCTCTGACAACACAGGTCTTATGGTAATTTGTGTTTTTATATCTGAAGTGCTCTACAGATTTTTCCCACTCCTTGAAAGGCTTTTTGACTAATATACCCAACTTCTGAGAGCGTCTACCTCCTCTTAGCGGTGCAAAAATTACACAGTATTTACAGTAGCCACCAGCCTGTACTTTTGAGTAGATAAACCACTTCCATCAATTTAGCCACTGAAACTGAAATTTCAGCGTCCTCTCTCCACTGACTCATAAATTCTCAAAATACTTCTGTCTCTTTGCCTCTGTTAGAGTTCCTTTAAAACAGGTAGATTTATTATTTTGCCGCGATTCTGAATTCTTAAGAATTAAAAATATTGGATTAAGTTTCACATACATCCATTCTAACCCAACTCAACATAACATGAAAATATTGCGTATTGTCTTGGTTTTAATTAATTAGGAAAATGCATCCAAATTGACACTAAGGACCCACAGCTTTAAGGTGGAACGTGAACCATGGGTGAATAACTTATGCCCGTTTTTTATTATTATATTCTGGAAGCTGCCGTGCGCCAAAAGGAGAATTTATACCCTCTAGCATTAGATACCCGCAAACAGTGGGAAGTTATGTTTATGGTCAGCTATAATGAAATATTATTCAAAGAAAGATCATATCACAGAAGTAGATCATGAGAAATAAGCTTTCTTACTCCTCTCCCTGGAAAACGTGCCACGAAAACTCCAATGTCGCGGCTATCTTCAAATGTTGTCAATGATGATAACGACGTTACAGGACTGGTATTTGAAGCACTGGACGCAAAAGAAACAACCAACAATTCGCTGCAGACGCTGATGCAATCGCTACTTATCTTGTTTGGCAAGGCTCATTCATTACTTTGTAAAGCTGATTCACTTTCTGTCTCTTCCACTTTCCACTTCTTCTGAACGTTAAAGAATGATGAAATCTTTCCCTGCATCTTCTTACCATCCATAGTGCGCTTAGGGCTCAACAATGAGTTACTGCTCACTTTCACTCAGCGCAGTCGTAAAAGAATACTTTGTCTATGAACATATTGTCAACCTCAGCACCGGAAAGAATACATGATCCGATATCTTAACTTGGCTGTACCAACGCCATCTATAGTATAGCTCGCGCAATCGTTCTTAAATACTGAAACATTTACATGAAAGCTTGAATGGGAGTCATTACCTGTCTTTAGTAGCAGCGATATATCATTGTAATGAAGTGATCCGTTCAAGCATCACTGGGGTGTTTATTTCACATGTTCTCTGTACAGAGAATTCGTACAGTTACTGCAAAAATAAATACCACAGTTCCAGTAAACGATTTCAGTTCCACACAACACTTCACACTAAGTAAAAGAATAGTTTAGTCTTTTATTATTTTTTAATTCTTCTATGCCTGACATACCTTCGCCTTCTGTGGAATCGCCACCATTGTCATTATTCTCGTCACCCTTTCCATCCCACTGCCTTCAATTATAACTCTTTCAATTCTTTCTCCCATTAGATCACCTTTCGTCAATTTCTGTTACTCTTGTCGGGACGTTATGCTTCTTTCTAGGAGTCCCAAAAGATGCTCCTTCCTCATCATGATTTTACTTTTCTTGCAAAATTCTGCGAACAGTACTGTACGAGAAGCCTAGTGACTGCAGAACGTTTTTATACTTCTTTGAAAGCTCAGGAGAGTACCAAATCTTATTCTTGGCATGTTCTTTCGTGTATCATAAGCATTTGCAATCCCCTCACGAGATTGACTATGAGGTGTTTTCCCTTTTAACTTTGAAATTAAAGGAGGAATTATCACAACGTTAACTCAGCATATGCACACTAACAACCGTTCACAACATTTTCCAGTCAACTGTACTTTGAGGCAGACGATTCACACTGCGTATAGCATCAAGTAACACGAGCCTCGAGTTCGCTGAATACAGGAGAGCGAGAGAGAGATCCCGGCTCGCTGTTTGCATTGCTCAAGAACGAATGCGCGAGCTATAGTTTCTGTTGCTTTCACCTTTGGCCATATTGTCTAAGACATACGATGAAAACATAGCGCTATCAAAGATACGATTAGGAAGCATCTCGTTCCTGCAACCTAGAAAGATGCTATTATTTTAGCAAAGCTACTTTTACTATTAATTTTTACATGTTTTTAGTAAAGGAGATTTCAAGGGGCCCCCCCCTAGCTGAGCCTCTGATGAGAAGGAATCCACGTAATGTTAACATGTTTATGCAATTTATTCTTAATATAATATATAATATGATGTTGTTTATCAAAATAAATCGAACAAAATGCATTAAAACGCTTTTGAAGTCTGTAAAGATGCAGAAATTACGCTCACATCTTTTCTCTATGTCTTCTATTTGTCAAGATCGCCATTACTTCAGCGGTAAATAGTTATGCATGTTTGGCTGTTCCATATCTACGTATTCGTAATTCAACACGTAGTGTAGCAAAACCAATGAAATCCTGTTTGTGGTTTTTGATCCGTCGATAAATATACATACTGATTTATTTTCCTTTTCTTTCACGAATTGCTTCAGATACACACAACCAAACTGAATCATGTTCGTTTTTGTTTCTTCTTCATTAGAAAAATCCGGTCTATTTACTTGCGCATTATATGGAGTTGGAAAGCAATGTGCTTAATACTCTCTATGTCAATGAAGCTTTTAACCAGTAATGACATTTTGTTTCTTAAATACTTTAGCTGGATTGTTTCTTCATTCTTGAAGATGCTTTAGTACCTAGCAAAACTCCAGGTAATATAGTATTATGGTTAAGAAGATTTTACAAGTACATCTGAATCTTATATTTAAAGGAATAGTCTGTGATTTCTTTAAAAGTTCATTCACTTGGGCGGATTTTCATATATCCTAAAGGCAAACGAATTGGTTTGTACTGAATTTTCTCTATTATTTGAAACTGGTTTTTAATTGGTTGATGAAGGTTGGAGGAATTTTGACCTTAGGAGATATTTATATAAAATAAGGGAACGTGTGGTTTTCTTAGTATAAAAATATTGTTTGGTGCGATGAGTTATGTTTATTTAGCGTTGTTTGAGCGACGAGAAACTCTTAATTTTATCTTCAGGGCGTAGTAACAGGACAGCAATTTCACTAAGTATGGGTTCCAAATAGTTTATTAATAATTTCGTGAATATTTCAATGTATTAATAATTTCAAAGATACATCACGAACAAATCCTAATGATAACTATTGTGTTAGCACTCGATCCGGCTGTGTTTGGCGTCACAGTTATCTCCTTCTGTATGTCGTAATTTTATTTAGCGTGCCACAGTATAATTCGTCCAACGAAATCTTTGAGAGAAGTGGTGAATATTTTCCACAGGTATGTGCAATAATTTAACAAGGGGCTCGCAGAAACTAGAGAGAGAGAGAGAGAGAGAGAGAGAGAGAGAGGTACTGTGGTGATGAGTGGATCTGACAGATATGGAGCAGGCAGCAGGGGAAGGGGGAAACAAAGGTAACTTCACTAACCGTACTATAATAATAATAATAATAATAATAATAATAACAATAATAATAATAATAATAATTTACCTCTAAGATACTACCAATTCGTTCGCCGAATAAAAGTGCGTCCCACTCGAGTGTCAGTAAGCGAGGCGATGACTTCTCAACCGGGATAACACAAACCTGACCGCGTCCCATTGTTTCATAGGCTTTCGAATAATCTTAATTGTAAATAAACTGGACAGTTGGGATACTATGAGCTTATTTCCTTCACAAGTGGCAACCATTCATTACGCTAAAGTCTCTTTCAGCTTCTGCGCTGCTAATGAGGGTAGAACTAGGCGATCTTTTTGGCTTTGACTATAGTTAATGGGAAAGGTTTATACTGCTCATGGTTGTCAGTCTTTAAATCTGTTTGCGTTGTCATTAAACATAGTAAAATGTTGTGTTGATAATCTTGCCGAAATGTTACCTATCACACTTTGAATTAATCTCTTTCGAGTAAGACTTCTTTTCTTTCTTTCCTCGAATTGTATACAATTAAATTCATCAGATTCCACTAGATTTGATACTTATTTTTCATGGTTTACGATCCCATCTTTAAGAAGGTACATTGCCCTCATTGTGCATTTTATAAGGTTATCAGCTTTCTTCAAAGTTGTTGGTCGTGACTGAAACGCATCTGGTAGAACCCGAACTTTATTGTAAAATATCAATCATTAAAGCCAAATCCTTAAAAACATTCATTTTTTTTTTTTTTGCATCTCTGACAAGCTCTTGCTTTCGAAGTCCGTACACAGGGTGACCCATTTAATTTGAGACTGTACAATATCTCCAAAACTAAGTGTTGTAGAAAGGAATGTTTTGTATAAAAGTGCTCGATATTATGGGGGAAAGTAAATGCCATTAATTCGTGTTTTGTTTGGAGGACGCTCTGATGGTCATTTTAGGGTCAATTTAAATTGACCCTAATTGTAGGTTCCCATTTAAAAGAAAATAAGTTGACCATCATAACACCCTGCAAACAAAACACGACTAATGGCACATACTTTCCCCCATAATATCAAGCAACTTTTATTCAAGACATTCCTTTCTGCAACGCTTCGTTTTGGTGATATTGTACAGTCTCAACTTAAATGGTCCACCCTGTATAATGCTTGATATACTCTCCAAGTGGCCAGTGCTGCTCTTAAAATCCTTGCTACCCAATGTGGGCAAAACCACGTCCGATTTTTATAATTCCAATTTCTAAATCAATTATAATTTCGTGAAGTGCTATGTGATTTTTAATGGATTGGTGATACATGGAATAAATTTCATCTAAGAATACCTTAAAATGATTGATTTCATTAGACATCTTGAATGGGGTCGGCAATAGACAACTGGAGGCGATAGCTTAGATCCGACAGTGCCATCAATAATGTTTGGAAACTTATCAGTCAACAATTTTGAAACGCCGGATTCCCTACCATGCTTGCGCCATCTGAGAAAATCACCACTAAATCGTTGCACAAGTACTCATCATCAAATCCATAATTATTCAAGCATTTCATGAGGCAGATGAACACCTCAATTGCTGTAGTAGAACTAAGTTCTGTAAGATCCGATCCACAAAAATTTTCACAGGCTCAGAATCAATAGCACATCGTAAATAAAGAATAAGTACACTGTGTTTGTAAATAGTTGACGCCCCATCTATTGTTATGGAAACTTTTCATTGGGTTTAATGATATTGTTGAATAAGGTTTTTCTTATCTGTTTGAAAGTATATTCAATAATACGAGTAACAGTGGTCCTCCGATGTAGTGGTTACCATGCTAGACTCTAGTTCCCGAGGTCGCGGGTTCAAACCCGGCAGAGGGCCATGAATTTTTTTCGGGCGTAAAAAGGGTTAGCATGGCTTTCTTTGGAAGGGAAGTAAAGCCGGTGGTCCCGTGTCGTAGATTTACGGCACGTAAAAGAACTTCAAGCCTGATAAAGAGGTCTCTGAGCAAAATTATCGGTCTTTCACGCCCAATATGGAGTGGGACGCTAAGGACCATAGTAGTTAAAGAGCGTCCATAAAAAAAATAATACGAGTAACTGAAAATCTGAGTGGAGACAATGCTCTATATCAACGCCATTTTTCTTGCATTTCTAACAAAGCACTGACTGATATCTGACATTGGTCAGCTTGTCTTCGCAAGACAGTAAACTGTGTTGAAAATATTAACTGTGGTATCTATTGATTTACTATTAATATTGTAAACCAAGCTGTACAACATTTTCTTATTTGGTTGTTCAATTATCTTAGTCATTATTAAATGTGACATTGACAGTGCATGCTATTCAATTTTTCTCCTAAGATATGCCTGCCGGGTCTGTTTTGTTATTTCCGTTAACAGTTACTACAGAGTTCACCCACCCATCCTCGAGATAAAAGCTTGCTAGAACAGAACAGATTTTACATCCCAGCTTTTAATTTTTTATGACCAACCATTCGTATTCATTCTTAGAAAGTTCGAATTGACTATTTTACCAACAATCGGGTAAGATATCACCATTATTATAACTAAAACTCTCTGTAGATTTTGAATCTCGAACCAGGACTATGTACATGCGATGTCTCGTCACGTAAGAGATTTTCCATAACCTTGTGCGTCGTACTTTTCAAGTTTTATCCACTAATAGACGCATTGGCTAACTCTTACATTTTTACAACCACCTGCATTGGTTTCATCGTGGTTCTTCTCTTAAAAACACATTAACGAACCTTGTCCCTTTGCATCGGAATTACAAAGTTTCATTCTACCTAACACAATTACACCACTGAGGGGAAAAAAGCTATGTTCTAATTAAGACACCGAAAAACGAATACTGGCATTAATAATGACAATGTAACAGTACATCCTATCCGCGAAACTTTTCTTGATCCTTCATTTAACTGCGCGAGGGAGTCGGAGGTAACTATTCCCGCCTTGTTTACAGCAGTGCTACCAACCAAAGTGGACTCAACAATGAATACAAACAATTACCATTCAGTGCCATAACAGAAAACTCGGACGATTTAACATGGGAATAGCTGGCGACACGCGACGTTATCACCATCTAGCGTAGCGTACCACATCAGCTGATTTAACTCAATGGAAATGATGCCGTGACGCACGTCGTGATTTTTATTAAAAACGGAATAAATATGCTAATGTATTTATTTTATTTTCAATGCAGGTCACAAACAAGGATGGAAGCCTTTATATTTCAAGTGCGGACCTTTACAGGTCACATAATATAATTGTTTATATTAGCCTTCAATTAGGCCTACATTAGTGGGAAGTATATCTACTCCAATAATTATAAGATATGATTTGAAGGTCAATGATTGATCATTCACAATTGTTCTGTGCTGAAAATACGAATATTAGGAGCTGCCAAGGTGTATTTCGTACGAAAGTCGATTTTGACCCAGAGAATGTGTTTAAAACTTAGAAAATCTGAATTCGATCGCGTTTACCAATCAAATTATGCTTTGAGCTTTTACTTTACTCCGCTCTTCAGCAGTCTGCAAAAGTTTCCGAATGAAATGCTGTTAGGCTTCATTCTATATTAATTTTGGAATGTGACAAGGCATAGGCATAAACATTTATATTTGGAATTTTGCAATTTCCCCTAAGCTAAGACCAACTTTGCAAGATAAGGCATAATTTGACCTATAATTGTGTATAAATATTTATTTGAATAGACAGCTGCAATTTTCCATATTATACCTCATTGGTTTTAATTGAAAAGATCATTGCAAATTACCTTAAAGATCTAATTAAGTTTGTGGTGCACGACCATTTCTTTTTTATGTATGATTGTCGTCAACTACTTCGGACAGTAATCTTTATATTTATTGTTCACAATCAGTTTTTACTGTTTAGGTGTATGTATATATATATATATATATATATATATATATATACTGATTCATTTACTGATCAGAATCAGTTCAGGATCAAAATAAAAGATCTAGATCCTCAGATGCCTGTGCTACCCTATAAGATAGAATAAAGACAACCCTCTATCAGAATATAAAAATATAAAATTTTAAAGAAAAATAAATAATTAACATAAAACCTCGTTCATAGTTAATGCAAATTTTCACTTTATGTATGTATGTATGTATGTATGTATGTATGTATGTATGTATGTATGTATGTATGTATGTGTATGTACGAGGTGTGACCAAAAAGTTTCCGGAATGGCTTCACGACAATGCTGACGCTGAGATTTCTTTAATTCTTACTCAGACTGTACATGAGCGTTCCTTCCCGATAAAAATGAGAGGTCACGTGACTTCCTGTGACCATACAGTGACGAGGTAGATGCTCTGAAATGAACACGTGTTTTGCATGTGCTGCGATTTTTCCGCGTAGCAAAAGAACAAAGAACGATCATCAAATTTTGCTTTAAACTCGGTAAAACAGCAACAGAAGCCTATGAAATGTTAAGAACAGCTTATGGGGAGGACGTTATGGGCAAAACTCAAGCATTTGAGTGGTTTTCGAAATTTAAAAGTGGTGTGGCATCAGTTAAAGTTGTAGACCGTTCGGGGCAACCCTGTTCTAGCAAAACTGCTGAAAATATCAATCAAGTAAGGGAAATGATCTTAAATGATAGGCACATTACAATAAGAGAACTTTCTGACTCATTAGGACTCTCCTTTCGAACTGTTCAAAGCATTTTGAAAAACAATTTGGACATGAGAAGAATTGCCACCCAGTTCGTGCCCTGCCTTCTTTCAAATGACCAAAAGGAAAGTCGTGTGGTTGCCTGCACAGCTCTTAGAGAACAGCTACAAAATGACCCACACTTTATGGAGAAAATTATTACGGCGATGAAACATGGATTTATGAGTACGATCCAGAAACGAAGCAACAACCTTCACAATGGAACAGTCCTTCATCTCCACGCCCGAAAAACGCCAGGCAAGCTCGATCCAAAGTGAAGTCAATGATGACTTTTTTGACATTAAAGGCATTGTACAAAAGGAATTTGTGCCACAGGGTCAAATAGTGAGTCACGTGTTCTACAAGCAAGTGCTGCAAAGGTTAAGGGAGAATGTGCGACGCAAACGGCCGGAGAAATGGAGGAGTGGTGATTGGTTCCTGCATCATGACAATGCGCCCGCGCACATAGCCCTTTCTATTCGCCAATTTTTGGATAAAAATAGGATGAATAGTGCTCCCCATCCGCCTATTCTCCAGACCAGCGGACTTTTTTCTTTTCCCGCGACTTAAAATGCGGCTCCAAGGACACCGTTTTGAGGGCATTGATGCCATCCATCGCGAATCGCAGAAGGCTCTGAAAATGTTGAAAGAAGAGGACTTCCAGAGGTGCTTCCAGCAGTGGCAGAAGCGCTGGGACAAGTGTATCAACTCCCAAGGAACTACTTCGAGGGTGACAGTGCAGATTAGACAAAACAAACCGTTGTGTAGTATTTATGACGTCATTCCGGAAACGTTTTGATTACACCTCGTACGTACGTATGTATGTATGTATGTATGTATGTATGTATGTATGTATGTATGTATGTATGTATGTATGTATGTATGTATGTATGTCTGTGTGTATGTATGTTGAGAACTGAAATTAACATTCTGTGAGCATAATCATTTTACCCCTTCCAGAGAAATGTGAATTTTTTAATTAATAAGGGCATGTGTAAATAATGTTTTCATTTCTTTGGCATATTTTCATAATATGCCTTTATTTTTGTAAGTTTAACGAAACTAACCTTGTGGAGGGGCACTAGTCGTATGCTTTAAAACAGTACCTAACTGCCTTTATCTGGAGGAAATAGAAAGTAGGAAACGTCATTCTTTTGCCAACTATAGTTCCGGCACTAAAATACCGCACACAGTTTTGCGTCCTTGAAGGTTGTCAATCCTTAAACTCGATAAAGCAAACCTTAACGCCCAATTCCCCACATTTCCCACACAGCTGATACAAACATTCCAGCCAGCTGCGCTAGAAGCCCTAGTGTTCTGTATCCACGCTTTTTGTGGGCAAGTTTCCTGTATTGGTACTGAAAGGTATTTGACTAAAATAATTAAAGAGATTGTAACCTGCCCGAACCGTTATTGCTCTGCTTCACTGTGAACAGTTCGTTTACGAGAAGGACTTCGGAGTGTTCATGTGATGTATTTGGTATTTCCTCAGCCGTTGTGATAAGCAAAACAATACTAGGTCTATGTTCGAAGTTAAAGGCGGGGTAAAAACGGAACTAAATAAATTAATTCAATTTTCCAACGCAGTACCTTCCTGTGACCATTAAACAAAATTAGCACCCACAATATTCAAGATTGTAATTATATCATATGCCACGGCGTATACATCTGCGATTCAATTTTAATGTTGCCACTCCTTGTCAACGAAGATAACCTATCCTTAATATTGCGCAGAAAGCCCTCTACAAGTCAATTTTTAAATTTACATAGTAATTTTAACAGAATTTAAAAATTGTATTTTTAAATTAGAAAAGACTGTTCATTTTATTGATTTTTCCTCGCGACCTATTTTAACAAGGGGTTTGTAACTAATACAAATATTTAACAACACACCCCTGATTATCCGTCATTACTGATATGTTGTTACGTTGTCGTAGTACAGAAGTAATCACTTTGTTATACGAGGTTTGGAACTTAAATAGTGGCAACACTGCTGTAGTGACGCTATGCAACATAATCTAATATTGTTGCTGATAGCACACATTAGTTACATACCTACCTTACCTCAGAGCAAATGGACTCTCCCTTCCCACTTCACCTGCGTGCGCACAGACGAGAGAAACAGTCACTTGTGATCTAGCGGTCTAACGTAGTGTTGTCATGATGTTTTCGAAACAGGAACAACGGAGTTGGATCAAGATTGAATGTGCCAGAGGTCCTACAGCACGAAGAGTCATCAAGGTCTTCAAGAGGCTTGCGGGGAATCTGCATTGTCTTACAGAACAGTGGCACTTTGGTTAAAAGCCTTCAACGAAGGCCGGCAAACTGTGGTAGACATGCATCGGGCAGGTCATCCTAGCGTCAGCATAAAGCACAAGCTGTGGCTGATTTGTTCGGCCAATGGAACTGGGAAGTGCTGTACCATCCACCATACTCCCCGGACTTAAGTCCTTGTGACTTTGATTTGATTCCAAAGATGAAAGAACCACTTCGTGGCATTCGCTTCAGAACTGTTCCAGGGATTCATCAGGCAGTAGACCGCTCCATTCGCAGTATCAACAGAACAGGCTCTGGTAAAGGTATACTACGATTTCCACGTCGCTGGCAACGGGTTATACACAATGCTGGTGACTACATTGAATGGTAGTAAAGGTTGCTAACATGTAACTCTTTTGTATCGGCTGTAAATAAATATTGCCACTATTTAAGTTCCAACCCTCGTATTATGTTGATTCTCCATGGAGAAGAAGACACACGCATTCCGTCACATCGTTTATGTAAATGATGACTATGATAACTTAATTTAGAATAAAGCACAACTTAAATTCAATGTAGATTTCCTAAGATGGTGCCAAAACAAATTATACAATTAATAACAGTATCACGCAATTAATATTAATCACATTAAATGACACACGTCAACGTGAAATAATATGAAAATCCTTTGTATTCACAATCAAATATAACACATAGAAACCATTCAAAAGCTTCACACATATAATATCTTTCAAATATGTGAATCTGTTTTAGTCCAGTATGTCGCAGACAATCGATACATAGATTTAAAATGTATGTCCAAAAAGTATAACTTTTGCTGAATTAATAATTCTATTTCCAATGGAAACTGACTAAGATTTTTTGGATATGCTTTTTTTATCAATGAAAACACAAAGCTGATATTTTTCTGCATCTAACTTTAATCCACTTTGTTTTCTTTTTTCTTTCTAAAAATCTATTCATTTGGAGAAAAAACTCTTCTAGTTTTCATATGTCTTTTGCGGGATTACCTATCGAGTATAACGAAATCGTCAGCTAATTGCAGCCTCTTTGAGTTGGGCAGTAAGTTAGTATCCACATGTTTCGTGTAAATTAAGTAGAGTATGGGACTTAGAACACATCCTTGAGGCAACCCTTTACAGCCTGTTCTAATTTCGTCAATAGTGCCATATTTAAATATTGGCACTCTCTCTCTCTCTTTCTCTCTCTCACTGAACTTAAATTGAGTATGAGTATAACTGTTAAGGTTGGGATGGCATTTGCAGAGATTTAAGTCTCTCAATTAGAACAATAACTAAAACGTTGTCGTGCATTTTAATATCACGAATAATGCACATACGACATTATTTTCTTCAATAGTTTTAATTATTTCTGCACTTAGTAATGTGATATCTAGTGAGATTTTTCTTTTCTTAACCAAACTGAAGGGGAATAGCTTTTTATATTTCTAGCTACCAAACTTAGTATAAAATTTATAATTGTTTCCTAATATTTACAGTAAACATGGTGACAAAGATAGTAGCCTGAATTTGCTATCGTTTTGGCATAAAAATACAGGCCTCAATCCGGAAGGAATGTGTCTGTCCTGAAAATTTCAAGAAGAATAGAGAGTAGTTGTTCTGGAAATTGACGTATTATTCTGTAATGTATTCCATCCAAACTTGGGGAGGAGCTAGTTCCGTTGATAGCAAGTTCCAGTTCGTTCTAAATCCAGAAAACTGCCGCCTTCAATAGTCTTAAGAATGGTAGCCCTACGGGTGTCCAAGGAGGGCGCAATAAATCGAGGTTTCATTAGCCGAAAAAAGTTTTACTTATGGACGCTCTTTAACTGCTGTGATCCTTAGCGTCCCATTCTATACTGGGCGTGAAGGACCGGTAATTTTGCTCAGAGGCCTCTTCATCAGGCTTGAGGTTCTTTTACGTGCCGTAAATCTACTACACGGGAACACCGGCTTTACTTCCCTTCCGAAGGAAGCCACGCTAAGGATATTCACGCCCGAAAATGTCCATCACCTTCCGCCGGGTTTGAGCCCGCGACCTCGAGAACTTTTCATTAGCCGTTGGTATGTTTGGTCATCACATTCGTTAGGCTGCACATTATTTATTGTTCCTCCCAAACCTTAAAGATTTAAGTTAAGCTTGTAAAGTTATTAAATAGAAGTACAGAAGTTTATATAATAAGCATCCTTATCTTGTTTAATTACATTTCTAGCAGGCGTTTCAGCTGTTTTATTCTTAATGGCATTTTCCTGTGTTGTAATATTTCAATTTAGAGAAAACGGTTAAACGATCCTATCATATTTGTCATTTCAACCTGGAGATATTTTCCTTTCGTTGTTTCCTATGTTGTGAAAGATTTCGATCTAGACAAAACATCCTTTCTGAGTTTAACAAACCTATTAAATTCGTTATTTCAAAAGGAGATACCTTCCTCTCCATGTTTTATCCGTTCTGTGGGAAGGTTATAACTGTTTTTAATTTTATGAATTAAACAATCTGTAACAATTGCAACAAATGTATGAACAGGATGACAAAGGTAACGTTATACCACTTAATTGCAGTATTAAAGCGCTAATATTGTAGAATCCATGTTCAAACTGTGCGGGTGAGTCCTGTGGTGTAGAAAATTAGACAGATTGCATTACAAGTCGGCAGTAGCTATAGCCCTACCCACACCTATTTCTGCCTCTGCATTGAGCTCTTCCAATGATGTAATATATGGATTTCCTGACAGAGAATTATTTGGATATTCTCTAAAGAGTGCCTAATTTGTGATATGATAAGATTAGTTGAAATATGGTTGTTTATTTATATTGTGGTGTGGTTTATGATTATTGTAACTGGGTTGTGATCGGAGATGAGGTCTTCAGTCGTGCACATTTCAATCAGAGTTGCTCTGGTTTTGTATAGAACGTCTAGTACATCAGGTGGTCTGCACATTAATAACGGGTTGTAGGAATAAAATGAGGGGGTAGGAGGACTTACAACGTAGTATTTGTGACGTTTGGAATGTTTGGCTATCATACATCCTCTACTGATGGTGATTCTAGAATTCTTACGTTGTAGTCTCCTGTGAGCACAAAATTTGGATCTATTGATACTGGCATGTC
Source organism: Deroplatys truncata (assembly GCA_030765065.1). Taxonomy (NCBI): domain Eukaryota; kingdom Metazoa; phylum Arthropoda; class Insecta; order Mantodea; family Mantidae; genus Deroplatys; species Deroplatys truncata. The sequence goes on along the minus strand of CM060978.1, from coordinate 143,248,438 downwards.
TAGATCAAATTGTAACAATGGTTTCGTTGGAGAGCAGAGTTAACGCCGAATAAATTGATTCGCCTGGTAAAGTTATTTCGATAAATTTTCCTGCTATATGAGTAAACAAATGGATGTTTATTGGTTTGTGGTTTAATCCTGACAATAACAGTTGCCATAAAACATCTGCAACAGTAAACATTTAATTCAACAAGCGCCTCTACGAACAGAATTATGAAAATGCTAGAGGAAAAGATGAAAGCCAGAAAAATGTGTCAAAGGAAAGGTAATGCGAACATAAACAGGAGTTCAGTAGATTAAAAAATCAAATCCATAAAGCAGTCATCACAAATTTCCTTGATAAATTAGACAAAGATGTACAGGAAGCCTATACCGCCTCAAGCATACGGCAAATCACACGTAAACTAGCTAAATCCCACTCTAACACATGTAAGCCAATAAAAACTTCAGCAGGACCTGTATACATGGGCGCAGAAAAATCTGCTGCCATAACTGACCATCTGCAAAATCAATTTAAGGCTACAAAAGAAGATCCAAAGCTTTCATGTTTTTACGATGAAATAGATCAGGAAGTCAAAATGTTTCTTAGCAGAGATCCTGTAACGGAAATACGACTAACATCCCCATCGGAAATAAAAGCGATTTCAAAGAATCTATCGCCCAGAAAATAACCTGGAAATGATGGAATATCAAACAATGCAATAAAGAATCTACCGAAGAAAGTCTGAACAAATATACAGCGTGGACCATATGAGTTGAGACTACAATATCTCCAAAACTAAGCGTTTTAGAAAGAAGTATCTTTAATAAAAGTTGCTAAATATTATGGGGAAGTAAATGCAATTAGTCGTTTTGTTTGGAGGACGTTATGAGTCATTTTAGGGTCAATTTAGTTTTTTAAATGGGAACCTACAATTAGGGTCAATTTAAATTGACCATAAAATGGCAATCACAAAGTTCTCCAAATAAAATACTTCTAATTGCTTTTACTTTGCCCCATAATATCAAGTAACTTTTATTCAAGACATTTCTTCCAACAACGCTTAATTTTGGAGATATTGCATAGTCTCAACTTAAATGATTCACCCTGTAGTTAAGCTCTTTAAACAGCGGCTTAAAACTACACAATTTTTCTGACTGTTGGAAACATGCTGTTATAATCACGATACCGAAAGCGCACAAAAATCCGACAACCAATTAGCCTTCTTTCAGTATTAGGAAAATTATTCAAAAGAGTGATTCTTAGACGTTTAGAAGGGCAGAATATTAGCCTAATTCCTGGTCACCAAATGGTTTTTAGACCTGGATGCTCCACTTCACATCAAGTACTTCGACTGGTAGATACAATTACTCAGAAATTCAACTACTGGGGATTCACCACAGCAATTTGTTTGGATGTGACTAAAGCTTACGATTTAATATAGCATACCGGATTAATTCATAAGTTATTGCATACACGACTTCCGCACGCATTAGCGAAACTGTTAGATTTCTACCTGGACAGAATAAATTATCAAGTGAGGGAAGGATCATGGCTTTCACCAACATACCCAAGATTCCTCAAGGATCTGCCATCGGACCTTTACTCTATAACATCTTCAATTCGGATATGCCTACAACGACAGGACCAAATGTTGCCCAATATGCAGACGGTACAGTTTTCAGCAGATAGATCCTACAAGAGCCGTTAGGATATTGCAAAATCACATAGATGTATATGAAAATTAGGCCAGGCATTGGAAGATAAATCTAAATATAGGGGAAAAATACAAACCATGTGTTTTACAACATGTTCACTAACAAGAATAAGTACACTAAAAGTCACACACAAGGAACTGCCTTACAACAGCCATGTGAAATGTCTTAGAGTAGCGTTAGATCGACGTTTGACGTTTATTATGGCATAAACATGTACAACAAACAAAAAGAGAAAGTAATAGCTAGTACAATCCATCTTTATCCACTACTCAAGTCAGGATATATATATTTCGATCAAAAGGAAATTACAGCTTTTCAAAACGCTGATTCTGCAAATATTGGTTTATGCGGCTCCAGCATGGGCATATATTGACGATTCAACGCTTAAGCCAATACAAGTTGCAAAAAAAAAAAAAGAATATTCATGGCGGCGACTGGTACACTACTACTGGACAAATCCACGAGGATTTGCCTGTACCTCACTTACGGAAATACATTTCACAACATATACAGCATTTTTACCACCATCTTCAATTGAGTCCAAATGCATTAGTATACGACAACTTGGAAACTACTATGTTAATCATTATAGAAGATACAAGAAACAATGGCTGCTTTAAATGACTGATTTCTTGATTAGCTTATCTTAAATTTTTAGGTAGGTGTTTCAAATTGCTTTCACAAACTTTGTAGAATCACAATTATGTATAGTCAAGGACTGCCTGTCAGTTGGATACTATTGTCATTGTAAGGTGATATATATCTGCATATACATAGGGTGTATCTTTTTTGGTGTCATATATTTGGGGGACACGTTCCTGACATCAAAACAATAAAAACGTGCATATGTACATGGGTCTGAAAATCAACCGTTTCGATGTTATAGGTCAAAGAAGATGTATTCCATGAGTGAACAGACGGATATGCACTATACGTATGGCCGTGCAGACGGCAATGCAGCACGGGCACGTGAACCTTATGCAGAAAGTTACCCTGACAGGCAGTTAACGTGTGCAAGAACATTCGCACGAATTCACCAATGCTTGAGAGAGAATGGTGCATTTGAGAGGAGTACTAGGGATGTTGGGAGACCAAGAGCGGTACGAGGCATTGAGCTGGAAGAACGAGTTATTCGTGCTGTGGATGCAGACCCATCACAAAGCACAAGACGTATGGCTGTAAGGGAAAGAGTTAGTCATATGACTATCTGGAGAATTCTGCATGAAAATCTTCTGTACCCATATCACCTTCAACGTATGCAAGGATTAAATGAGGCGGACTTTGAGCCAAGAAGGGGTTTCTGTCAACGCATGTTACAGCAGTGCGCTGCGTTCGTCAATTTCCTAGCATCGACAACTTGGAATTCATCAATTATTCACGGATGAGGCTGGTTTTACTCGTGACGGCATCTTCAATTTTCATAACACTCGTAGCTGGGCATTTGAAGATCCTAATGAAGTACGGCAGGACAACCATCAACAGAGATTCGTTCTCAACATTTGGGGTGAAATCATTCATGATCACCTTATTGGTCCCTACTTTTCCCTCCGCGTATGAATGAACAAACCTACCGCCAGTTTCTCAGAAATGAGTTGCATCACTTAACTGATAATATGCCTCTGGACATCATCCAACGAATGTGTCGTCCTCCATGGTGTAGTGGTTACCATGCTAGCCTCCAGTTCCCGAGGTCGCGAAGAAGGTTGGTCGCGATGGATGTATTTTTTTCGGGCGTAAAAATCCTTAGCATGGCTTCCTTTGGAAGGGAAGTAAAGCCGGTGGTCCCGTGTCGTAGATTTACGGCACATAAAAGAACCTCAAGCCTGATAAAGAGGCCTCTGAGAAAAATTACCGGTCTTTCACGCCCAATATAGAATGGGACACTAAGGACCACAGCAATTAAAGAGCGTCCATAAATAAAACTCAATTTAATTTTATCCAACGAATGTGGTTTTTACACGATGGTGCTCCAGCTCATTTCAGTATGATAGTTCGTAAGTTTTTAAAATGATCGATTTCCGCAAAGATGGATTGGTCGAGGACACATTGCATGTCCTGCTCGATTGCCTGATTTGAATTCAATGGATTTCTTCGTGGATGTTTGAAGTCCTTGATTTATGCTATTCCTGTAACTGATGTTGATATTTTGAGAGGACGTATCCAAGCTGGATTTGACCAAATACGAAACACACTAGCAATTTTCAACAGAGTACGCCAGAGCATGGAACGCAGGCTTACTGCATGCATCGAAGTAAGAGGAAGTCACTTCGAGCATTTTTTGTAACTTTTGATTTTGTGTTGTAACTCTGAAATAAATTATAACTAATATAATTTTCCGGGCTGTTATGCCGTGGTCTGCTGAAGAAAGATTTCCCAGACGTTTCGTCCACAACTGCGGTGGACATCTTCAGTGGTGCGGACGAAGTCTTCTCGGTGAAAGTATCGCAGCGTCTGATGCGTTGGCCGTTAGTGCCGCTCTCTTTATAGTGTGGACGCTCTCTGCTGATTGGCCCGCTGGTATGAGGGGGCTGGCGCCGGCTGTGTTGTTGCTCTCTTCTGATTGGCTCGCAGTGTTTTTCGGTTTTGTATGACCTTTCTTGTTTTTGATGACTAGATGCCAGTTACTGTTGAGTTTCAATGCTTCTTCTTTCCTATTGAAATTATTGGGATGTGTGTAAATCTCTATTGCTTCGCGTTGTAGCCGGGTATGGTAATGCTTTATGGAGGAAAGAATGTTGGTGTCCTGAAATCTAATAATGTGTTCGCCCTCGGGTTCAATGGCATGTTCGGCGACTGCCGATTTTTCTGTATGGCCCAGGCGGCAGTTTCTTTTGTGTTCGCTGAGTCTGGTGTTAGCGCTCCGCTGTGTGGTACCAATGTACACTGAACCACAGGAACAAGGAATACGGTAAACACCGGCCGATGACAGGGGATCTCGGGGGTCTTTGGAAGAGCGCAGTAGGCTATTTAATTGTCTTGTAGGTTTGAATACTGTTTTGACGTTATGACGTTGAAGTATATGTTCAATACGGTCAGTGACATTTCTGAAATATGGCAGAAAGACAATGGACTTGCTTTTGGGTTGGTCCTGAGTAACCGGTCGGGGCTTGGCCGGACGGCAGGCTCTTCTCACCTCTTGGACTGAATAACCATTTGATTGTAGAGCTGTTTCTAGGTGTCGGATTTCTTGTGGAAGTAAGTGTGGTTCACAAATACGGGAAGCACGGTTTGCGAGTGTCTTAATCATAGCACGTTTTTGTCTAGGATGGTGGTTGGAGTACTTGTTAAGGTAACGGTCTGTGAGTGTGGGTTTGCGGTAGACAGTATGACCCAGCGTGCCGTCAGCCTTCCTGCTAACGAGTACATCTAGAAAGGCTAGTTGGCCATCCTTTTCTTGTTCCATTGTGAACTGTATACGCTGATTGATGCTATTTAGATGTAACAAAAAATGATGACGAAGGTGTCATCCACATAGCGGAACCAGGCTGTTGGTTTGAGTGGAGCTGAGTTTAGTGCCTTTGACTCAAATGCCTCCATAAAGAAATTGGCCACAACAGGGCTAAGGGGGCTGCCCATGGCAACACCGTCTATTTGCTCGTAGAATGACCGGTTCCACTGGAAATAAGTTGTAGTCAGGACATGGTGAAAAAGTGTAATGATATCATCAGAGAAGATGGGTTGTAACAACTTCAGAGTTTCTTGTACTGGAACCATGGTGAATAGAGACACAACGTCAAAACTAATTAGTAAATCCTTAGGTAGCAATTTGAGGTTGCGGAGAATTTGAATGAAATGAGTAGAGTCTTTGATGAAAGAGTCGGACAAGCCCACATGGGGTTGTAGAAGGCCGATTAGGTATTTAGCTATGTCGTATGTGGGAGAACCAATACCACTAACAATGGGCCTGAGCGGAACCTCTGGTTTATGTATCTTGGGTAGCCCGTAAAGTCTAGGCGGCTGAGCTTCGGACTTGGTAAGGCGGCGTTTGTCTTCCTTCGAAAGCGAGGCGTTCTTGATCAAAAGATTAGTTTTCCGTAGAATACGGGCTGTCGGATCACGTTTAATCTTATGGTAGGTTGCTGGTTGCAGGAGTTCGGAGATTTTCTGTTGATAGTCTTGTTGGTTAAGAATAACTGTGGCATTACCCTTGTCCGCTGAGCAAAACAATGATGTCTCGGTTGGAGTTCAGCTTCTTTAATGCAGTTCTCTCTTGATTGGTTAAATTACTGGTAGGAGGTTTGGCCTTCTCGAGAACCCTGGCAGATTCCCGGCGAATTTCATCAGCTGCAAGCCTTGGCAGAACTCGTATTCCTGCTTCAATGTGAGAAATGATGTCTTCAACTGGCAACGTTGGAGTGACAACAGCGTAGTTACCTCCTTTAGCAAGGAGTGACGTTTCAGCAGGTGACAGCTGGTGATCAGATAAGTTCACTACCGTGCGGCAGTGGTTGAGAGTAGTCGGCGGTTTGATGGAGGCAAGGCCATCAAACTTCTTCTTGTGACGAGTGGTCATGCTGTTGTGATTGTGTGTCATAGAGCTGTAGGTGATTCTGTCAGTGTTGTCCCAATCAAAACTGTGTAGTGAGTTACTTACTTGAAGATGTAAGATGAGTAGTTGACCATTGTTGGCAGAGAGTTGTCGTCTGGTCTGATGGATGCGTTCTCGGAGCAAGGCCAGTTCAGAGCGATTGTAAATGCCGTTGGCGGCAGCGGTGGTGAAATGTCGTTTCTGTCGTAGGAATTTAGGAATAATTCCCGAGTCTCGGCAGCGTAGAAGAAAGGCAAGTGAACACAGCAAAGAAGATTTTTGTTTGCGTAGCACTTCTAGTCGACGGATCAGGCGATGCCAACAATGGTCAACTACTCAGCTTACATCTTCAAGTAAGTAACTCACTACACAGTTTTGATTGGGACAACACTGACAGAATCACCTACAGCTCTATGACACGCAATCACAACAGCATGACCACTCGTCACAAGAAGAAGTTTGATGGCCTTGCCTCCATCAAACCGCCGACTACTCTCAACCACTGCCGCACGGTAGTGAACTTATCTGATCACCAGCTGTCACCTGCTGAAACGTCACTCCTTGCTAAAGGAGGTAACGACGCTGTTGTCACTCCAACGTTGCCAGTTGAAGACATCATTTCTCACATTGAAGCAGGAATACGAGTTCTGCCAAGGCTTGCAGCTGATGAAATTCGCCGGGAATCTGCCAGGGTTCTCGAGAAGGCCAAACCTCCTATCAGTAATTTAACCAATCAAGAGAGAACTGCATTAAAGAAGCTGAACTCCAACCGAGACATCATTGTTTGCTCAGCGGACAAGGGTAATGCCACAGTTATTCTTAACCAACAAGACTATCAACAGAAAATCTCCGAACTACTGCAACCAGCAACCTACCATAAGATTAAACGTGATCCGACAGCCCGTATTCTACGGAAAACTAATCTTTTGATCAAGAACTCCTCGCTTTCGAAGGAAGACAAACGCCGCCTTACCAAGTCCGAAGCTCAGCCGCCTAGACTTTACGGGCTACCCAAGATACATAAACCAGAGGTTCCGCTCAGGCCCATTGTTAGTGATATTGGTTCTCCCACATACGACATAGCTAAATACCTAACCGGCCTTCTACAACCCCATGTGGGCTTGTCCGACTCTTTCATCAAAGACTCTACTCATTTCATTCAAATTCTCCGCAACCTCAAATTGCTACCTAAGGATTTACTAATTAGTTTTGACGTTGTGTCTCTATTCACCATGGTTCCAGTACAAGAAACTCTGAAGTTGTTACAACCCATCTTCTCTGATGATATCATTACACTTTTTCACCATGTCCTGACTACAACTTATTTCCAGTGGAACCGGTCATTCTACGAGCAAATAGACGGTGTTGCCATGGGCAGCCCCCTTAGCCCTGTTGTGGCCAATTTCTTTATGGAGGCATTTGAGTCAAAGGCACTAAACTCAGCTCCACTCAAACCAACAGCCTGGTTCCTCTATGTGGATGACACCTTCTTCATCTGGCCCCATGGTGAACAAGCTCTTCAAGATTTTTTGTTACATCTAAATAGCATCAATCAGCGTATACAGTTCACAATGGAACAAGAAAAGGATGGCCAACTAGCCTTTCTAGATGTACTCGTTAGCAGGAAGGCTGACGGCACGCTGGGTCATACTGTCTACCGCAAACCCACACTCACAGACCGTTACCTTAACAAGTACTCCAACCACCATCCTAGACAAAAACGTGCTATGATTAAGACACTCGCAAACCGTGCTTCCCGTATTTGTGAACCACACTTACTTCCACAAGAAATCCGACACCTAGAAACAGCTCTACAATCAAATGGTTATTCAGTCCAAGAGGTGAGAAGAGCCTGCAGTCCGGCCAAGCCCCGACCGGTTACTCAGGACCAACCCAAAAGCAAGTCCATTGTCTTTCTGCCATATTTCAGAAATGTCACTGACCGTATTGAACATATACTTCAACGTCATAACGTCAAAACAGTATTCAAACCTACAAGACAATTAAATAGCCTACTGCGCTCTTCCAAAGACCCCCGAGATCCCCTGTCATCGGCCGGTGTTTACCGTATTCCTTGTTCCTGTGGTTCAGTGTACATTGGTACCACACAGCGGAGCGCTAACACCAGACTCAGCGAACACAAAAGAAACTGCCGCCTGGGCCATACAGAAAAATCGGCAGTCGCCGAACATGCCATTGAACCCGAGGGCGAACACATTATTAGATTTCAGGACACCAACATTCTTTCCTCCATAAAGCATTACCATACCCGGCTACAACGCGAAGCAATAGAGATTTACAAACATCCCAATAATTTCAATAGGAAAGAAGAAGCATTGAAACTCAACAGTAACTGGCATCTAGTCATCAAAAACAAGAAAGGTCATACAAAACCGAAAAACACTGCGAGCCAATCAGAAGAGAGCAACAACACAGCCGGCGCCAGCCCCCTCATACCAGCGGGCCAATCAGCAGAGAGCGTCCACACTATAAAGAGAGCGGCACTAACGGCCAACGCATCAGACGCTGCGATACTTTCACCGAGAAGACTTCGTCCGCGCCACTGAAGATGTCCACCGCAGTTGTGGACGAAACGTCTGGGAAATCTTTCTTCAGCAGACCACGGCATAACAGCCCGGAAAATTATTTTAGTTATAATTGTGACACCGGCCGTGAAAGCTTACGTTCTTACATCTGAAATAAATGTTTGACCCATGTTCATGTGAATGCTTTTTACTGTTTTAAAGTCAGAAATACGTTCTCCAAATATATGACAGCAATAAATATACATCCTGTATATATGTATATATGCATAGTAAGCAATGACGCGAACACATAAGTTTGTGAAAATGCCAAAAAAGGACGGCCACTACCTTTGTTATGTAAGGAAGTGGGACGGTTGACTGTTCATAAAAGGTGAAAGTTGTACTTATGTATTGTTTTTCGCGGAAACAAAGACGTTTTCGTGTTGACTTTCTACAAGGTGGTCTCCTTGCAAACAGACACTTTCGATGTTTCAAAAGAACAAAGCCTGGTTTTTTGTTAAAGAAGAATGAGTAGTGGTATCCGTACTCCTGAAAACATTGAGGCGAGTCACGTCGCCTCTACTCGAAGTCCCGGTAAATCAAGGAGAGGTTTTCTTTTGCTATTATTTATGGACGCTCTTCAACTACTATGGTTCTTAGCGTACCATTCTATATTGGGAATGAAAGACCGAACATTTTGCTCTGAAGCCCCTTTATCTGGCTTGAGGTTCTTTTCATGCCACAAATCTACAACACGGGGCCTCGAACTTTACTTCCCTTCCGAAGGAATCCATGTTAAGGATTTTTACGACCAAAAAAATCCAACGCCCTCCGCTGGATTTGAAACCGCGACTTCGGGAACTAGAGGATAACAGGGTATCCCTAGACCATGGAGCACGGCAAGGAGAGTTGGGAATCTCTCGTCCATCAGTTTAAAGAATTCCGAATTCAAATCTCCGCTTGTTTCCATACAAGCTGACCGTAATGCATACACTAATGGAAGGCTACATTATGCATTATGGGTAGTAGAAGAAGAACCCTTACTTCATAACACGTGGTTCACAAGTGAAGCCTACATGCATCGAACAGCGTTGTGAACCGACAAAATGTTCGATTCTGAACGATAGAACATCCTCACACATTCCATGAAAAAGAGACTTTGAGACAGAAGTTGACATATGGGCAGCGATATCGTGCCGCGAAATCATCAGTCCATTTTTATTCGATGAAGCCTCAAAAAAAGACTATGCAAAGCCATATTGGAAAAAAAATTTATTCCTCAGTTCTTGGCAACAGATCTCCCTATGCAAACCAGCAGAACCTGCAATATGAAACCCTCCCACACACTGCAAATGCCGTTCTCGGTTTCCTGCGCGAGATTTTTTATGTTCGTGTCATGTCGCGTCGGTATCCTGAAAGACTAGAGGGCGGTAAAATGTCGCCACCTCATGGCCTGGACATTAATTCGTGTGATTTTTTTGTGGAGATTTTTAAAGGAGAAACTGTTTCAAAGGAGGCCAGGAAACGCAATGGAGATCAAAACCCACATCATGGAGTTGTGTCTTTCACTATCTGATGATTTATGCCGTAAAGTGGTGACAAACGCAAAAGTTCGTCTGTGAAACCTCATCACCATAAGCAGCAACAGAACAAACACCTTTATTACACCATTAAGCAACAGTCTCATTGGAAACATCACACCACCAAGTGGCAACAGTGAAATCAAGGTGGACCAAAAGACAGGAGGTGCAATACCTGAAGTTTGTTAACCACTTGTAGCACTTTCTCTAACCTAAATACTTTGGAAAAGCGCAATTCATCCAACAGTGCTGAAAAAGCAAGAACGTTTATTTCTGTAGAACTATGCCCATATTAGCCTAAAAGGAAATCTTTCAAATAATGGAAGAAGGTTTAGATCTGAGTGGTGTAATGGGTTTACTTGCACAGAATATAGCATCGTGAATGTCGCTGCATATTCCTATTACTAGTATTAGTAAAACTATTTTGAAAATTGAAGATTCATTCACTAAAACTGAGTTCAACAATTGGAATATGGCAACAGTAAAGTTCAAACGCCATCAGAGTAGCAATGATCACAAGATATGTTTTTTCCATAGCCGTAAGTCGTCCTCCGTGGACTAGTGGTACCGTGCTAGCCTCTAGTTCCCGAGGTCGCGGGTTCAAACCCGGCGGAGGGCGTAAATTTCAATTTTCAAAGCCGTAAAATTCCGCAACTGCCGGACTCGTGGTTCAGTTGCAAGCAATTTAGACATTCTAAGAAGTAAACATTTTCAAGCAATTATTAGCAGTATTTTGTATGGTGTCCAGCAAGGCATTGGACTTGTGGCCATAGAAAGCATGAAATATCTGTAAACAAAGTGGCTTTATCAGAATAGCTTTCACTACGCTCACAAGATACTGATTTACTTAATCGTTATTCTCTTCTTAAAGAAACAAAACAAAATACGCCCAGCTACTGTGTTAAACCAAATATTTTATTATGTCAAATCTACAGGCATATACAGTGCGATAATGATTGAGACATAGGGTTTAGAGAGACATGAATAGGTTTCCACTGTTGCGATACTGGTTTAAACATTCACTGAGGTTTTTTGTGATTTTAAAGAACTGAACATACAAACAGCGTATCACTTTACAATTTGGTGAAAAACGTGTTAAGGTCTTTTGGCTTAAATATTCAAGACTTGAGAGGTTAGTGTCACGAAGGAACAGCAGCTATGCATGGCCAGTGTTCTGGGATTGCAAAGAGTGAGAGATGTAAACAATATGGCGTTGTATGCCCGCTGTTACTCACACGTCCTGAGTCTGTGTTTTCTTGATGTGTATAGTGTAGTCGCAGCGGTTATATGTTTGGTGTGTTGAATAAACTTCACACCTTTATCGAAGCTTCTTCAAAGAGGCATTCTGTGATTTGAAAATAATCAAAAGAATCGGACAAACCTGGAAAGCGGGTATGCGTTAGCCTGAATCCACTATCTGACACAAGATGGATTTGCCGTTTAGAAGAAATTCGTGCAGATATTCTTAACACCTACACAACAGAAACCGTGGAAGCTATATTAAATACAGACAAAGTTAGTGGTTCTGATACACTCTTCCTTTTGAAGTGCGTGAATGAGTTTTATTTTCAGATTTGTAACTATTATCTTGGAATACACCAACATGCTTTCAAAGCATTTCCGGAAGAAATCTGATTATAAATGTTTCTTCAGTAAACGTGCTTAGTAAATCCACAGTAGCTATACAAATAAGCTACACTTTCAATATCTTAGAAAGTGCGACAAATTTAATGATCTGCGGAAAGAAGCCGAAGCAATGGTTGAAGAAAAAAAGGGAAGTTCTTGAATATGTTTGTTGGGGAAAAGTATAAATATGCTCCAGATTTGTTTAGGTACGCGTATAGTTTTCTGGTTTATAAATTCTAATAACTGATATGGCTACAGATTTAAAACGAAACGATATGAAGCTACCGCATTCAATGTTAAGCTTAACATGTGGTAGATGGTGATTTGAGCTTGGTGTGTTACTTATGGAAGAATTGTCTACAGAGACAAATATTTTCTCACATAGTGTGTACATAGGGGCATTGACAATGAGTTTGCCTATAGACTGGAGTTTTTGTTAAACCAAACTTGAACTGAATTTTTTCCAATATAAACACAATATTGAAGACATTTTTGACAATGGCTGTGAGTTCAGCAAGCAGTGAGCGCTCTCTTTTTTTGCCTCGGACGCTGAATACAATTGGCGTAGCACAATTGGCAGGGAAGATTTAATTATATTTCTGTTCTGTGCATCTAAAAGAGCATACGATGTAAATATTTGAATAATAATTATAAATTCGACTCTGTGGTGTCTCTTAGAATATGGAGATTCCGGCTTCATTAGCAACCCAACCGCTGTGACAATAATTCAAAACATAAATACTTCAGGAATAAAATACATACACTGACAAAATTAATCTCTTCTTGCACAGCTTTCATATGTGAAATCCCCATCTCACATAGAATTCATACACTAACTGAAATAATATCATATCACGTTAAAATCATTCACTGACAGATATATCTCCTCTGTCGCTTAGTTCATTCCCCAAATAAAGTCATATCTCTATCTCACGTAGAATGCATATACTACCTGGAATAACATACCCATCTCATGTTGAACTCATACACTGTTAATCAATCTGCAATAGAGTTCATACAATGGCAGAAGTGATATTTCCATCTCACGCAGAATTCATACACTAACTGAAATAGTATCCCCCATTCATCTTAAAATAATATACTGACAGAAATAATATCTCCTCTGGCATACAGTTCATAGAATGACTGAAGTGATATCCCTCTTTCACGTAGAATTTTTGCATTAACTGAAATAGTATCCTCATCTCACCAATGGAATTCATATACAAACTAAAATGGAATCCCCCGCATTTATCTTGAAACCATACCTAAGAGGAATTATATTTCATTTGGCACAGAGTGCATACACTAGCTGAAGTAATATCCCCATCTACGTTAAAATCATACACTGACGAAAATAATGTCTCATCTGGACGAGAACGACGACATATAGAATATCCATTTCTAGACGGCTTACGGGTCTGGAATAACGTGTGATCAAGAAAGAACAATTTTACAGATGAAGAATTATTCAATGGTATTACTGCAGTGTTATACTGTGTGTTTAACGATGTCGTCGGGTGTTAAGCTGACTGTCGTCGTCCGTGATCTAGGGGTATCATGCTTAGCCTCTGGTTCCCGAGGCCGCGGGTTCGAACCCGGCGGAGGGCAATGGATTTTTTTCGAGCGTAAAATTCTTAGCATGGCTTCCTTCGGAAGGGAAGTAAATAGGTGGTTCCGTGTCGTAGATTTACGGTACGTAAAAGAACCTCAAGCCTGATAAAGAGGCTTCTGAGCAAAATTTCCTGTCTTTCACGCCCAATATAGAATGGGACGCTAAGAACCACAGCAGTTAATTTCTCTACTCACTCTTCTGCAAACTATACTTATAAAAATGTATTCTTCTGTCTACTTTTGTTAATCCAGATAAATTTCCAATTCACATTTACACGTTACGTTGTAGGATGTGGTAGGTAAAGCGACAGTCACATGTTTAAAGAGCTTGTCGATATTTGATGGCTTTCAAATTCTATGTTCTTTAGTTATCCTCCTGGTCTAGGGGTACCATGCTTAGTCTTTCGTTCACGAGGTCGCGGGTTCAAACCCGGCGGAGGGTGGTGGACTTTTTCGGGCGTAAAAATCCTTAACATGGCTTCTTTCGGAAGGAAGTTAAAGCCGATGGCCCCGTGTCTTATATTTACGGCAAGAAAAATAGTCTCAAGTCTGATAGAGGCCTCTGAGCAAAATTCCCGGCCTTTCACCCCCAATATAAAATGGGACGCTAAGAATCATAGTAGTTAAAGGGCATCCATAAAGAAAACTAAATTTATTATTTTTCCATGCTCTTTGCATGACCATAAGAAAAACAAATGACTTCCCAGTTGAGAAAAGCTTATTTGAAAATTCAAACCAATAACAAGGAATATTTTGCAAATATATATAACTCCATAATATGACAAACTGTGTGTTTTAACGAGGACTACATGTGTTGTATAGTAAGATTTTAACTCCTACGTAGGAATGGCATAAAGGTGAGACAAGAATTCAGGACTCTATCGCAACGTATTGTAATTAATTACTAAACGTTTATATGGTCATAGAATACACGCAGGAACCTTGCAATGCACATATGTGCAATTGCGACCAATGTCATATTTAAATGTAGAATTAAGTTATTTGCTTTATTAATCAATCTTAGTCTCACACCAGTAATGTTTCTCTGAAGATGATTTCTGCTTCAGCAACACAGTTTTGCATTAGGTATACACGGAATTCCATAGGATGACTTGCTTTTCAAATTATATTGAACCATCAGGATTGCTCCAGTAGATTTAATTTTTAGCCTATTCCTGTCATGTCCATTGTGCATTCATTGTGGATAAACTTGAGTTTTATTTATGGATGCTTTTTAACTATTATGTTTCCTAGCGTCCCATTCTATATTGTGCGTGAAATACCGGAACGTTTGCTCAGAAGCCTCTTTATTAGGCTTGAGGTTATTTTACGTGCCGTAAATCTACGACACGGACCCACCGGCTTTACTTCCCTTCCAGAGGAAGCCGCGCTAAGGATTTTTACGCTCGAAAAACAATCAATCGCTCTCCGCCGTGTTTGAACCCACGACCTCGGAAACTATAGATTAACATGATGCCCCCAGCTAACGGAGGATGACTATTCATCGTGGAGAAAATCCTTTCTACTCATGCATTATGGGCAGGCAAACAGAAATATAACTGGGTATTCTTTAATGTTTTGGATGTTATTGACTATTCTCACAAGAACTAAAAATTCCACCCATTTGTCAGTAGCTAGTATTTGCATGAAATTACCGCCAGAGTCAGCCTCTTTCAGTTTTTCTTTCACAAAGTTTATTAAACACGCTGATTGGTTGAATGATAATAAGTCATCAACTTTGTAACCATGCTTCAATAAGTATTTAAAACGCATCTATATGCCCATCCCAAGTTGATATTTCCTTCAAGAACAACCATCTGAAACACTTGAGATTAATGAAAGAATATAACCACTTTTGTAAATAATCAAGACAAGTGATATAGGAAATTGTTGCTTCTTGTTCAAAAGTTTTAACAACGGCGGCTTATCTATTTGTTTTAAAATGTATTTCACTTGAGAGGCAGAACATTTTGGTCATTCCTCTCTTTAAGAATGTTTGCAACAAAATTCGATTCATTCACAACCTCAATCACAGATATAGATTCTCTCTCTATGTTCATTTAGACTAATGAAGGACATAGGAGAGTAACAAAACAAAATAAAGAATGCCTTACCAAACGGATTCTCAAAAAAATTAACACATTTGGGCAATTACCAATTGATAAAAAATATGATTTCAATGCCTCAAATAATGAAAGAGTTCCTTCAATAACAGGAAATATATTTATCCATCTTGTCTTTGAATGATACATGAAACTCACAAAATCACAGCATTCTCCAAGTGCATTAATTGAAATCTTAATATTTAGAGTTTCTCTATCAACACCTAAGATATCAGTACCAGTATGTAGTGTGTTGTGCATAATATTTGCTGGAAGCCAACGCCAATAAAATTGCTTCCACATTCCAAATTTTTCTGTAAGTGACTGAACACATTAGTTTGATCCTTTCTGTAGAGACCTTGAAAATTTGTGCTAATATTATCACCTCCAAATGCAACAACTATCCTTGTAACATAAAAATTATTTACAGTTTTCAATAAGTAACTAGCCATAGAAAGAGAGGTTTCACTTTCTATTTGATCAAATTCAATTACTCTAGTCAGTGTCCCCTTAGCCATGTCAAAACACTGAGCAACAACTCGAAACATCTTATGGCAACGCTTGTTGCTATTATCAGTGTATATACTAAGGAACTGTATATCTTTAATACAATCCTTGAACACACTTAAAGTATGGGCGGGGGAGCAAGAATATTGTTCACAATGGCTTCAGTATTTGTATTTGCACTTGAGAATTTGCTGGCAATTTAAATATCTCTGAAAACATTTTAGAACTACAAGTAGCTGTATTGTAAGACATGTTATGCTTTACACTGAGGTAGGCAAAGACACCTTCAGCTGCTACTGCATTCTTGACTTCACTAGTTTGCTGAACGAAGCTGTGGAGTGTTTGATGTAGCAGCCATACTCTTCTTGTGGTTTTCTGTCATTGAATGCTTACAAATGCCACCTTCACCCCTACGAGCTACACTCACTTATGTCCTAAAAACCAGAAATCAAAGTCTCAAGCATGTTTACTATTTTCCTTGATTAATCATTTATTTTAGTCATTAATAGACTAGTAGAGGCTTACTTACTTGCACATTTCACGGAGCGCTTCATGATCATGCCTTCCTCCTTTGATTGAGGGAAACCCCTTTGCCCACACTTAATTGAATTTCGATGAGTAGGATATATAGGAGAGATCGAGCGCAGTTTTTTGCGTTTATATGGGAAAGGATAGGGAAAACGAGGCTAGATGCGACGGTTCAAGGAGGAAAATGCGTTTATATGGGCGAGATAGGGAATACGAGGACTGACGCTAGGCTAGACAGTGGTAGGAGGGGGAGTGCGCTTTATATGAGAAAGATAGGGAATACGAGGGGAGGTGCTAGGCTAGACAGAGGCTGAGTAATGTATGGTTTATATGAGCGGTATAGGAAAACGATGAGAGGTGTTAGACTAGACAGGGCTTGAAACGTAGTGCATGGTTTATATGAGAGATATAGGAAAACGAGGAAAGGTGTTAGGCTAGACAGAAGTCGAGGAGTAGAGTATGGTTTATATGAGAAGTATAGGAAAACAAGGAGAGGTATTAGGTTAGGAGAATTGAGTTTGTGTTTATAAGGAGAGACGAGAAAACGGAGAGAGATCCTATGCTAGGATAGACAGGTGTTAAAGTTAGGTTAGATAGGAAACCAAGGAGTGATACTCAGCTAGAGGGGAGGGGGGGCAGGAGGGAATGAGCTTTTGAGAGGTAGGGGATACGGGAAGTGGTGTTAGACTAGACAGGGCTTGAAACGTAGGGCATGGTTTATATGTATGAGAAGTATAGGAACAGGAAGAGGGGTGCTAGGCTAGACAGAGGTTGAGGAGTAGAGTATAGTTTATATGAGAGGTATAGGAAAACGAGGAGAGGAGTTAGTCTAGACAGAGGTCGAGGAGCAGAGTATGGTTTATGTGAGCGTCATAGGTAAACGAGAGAGGCGTTAGGCTAGACAGAGCTAGAGGAGTAGAGTATGGTTTATATGAGAGGTATAGGAACAGGAGGAGAGGTGTTAGGCTAGACAGGTAGTGTAGCAGTAGGAATATGGACTTATATACAGGAGAGATAGGGAATAGGAGGTGCTAGACTTGAAAGCGACTTTAGACGTGAACTTAGTGGAAAACTGTTTGTTGTCAATGTTCTAGACATGCCCATCACGTAACCTATTCAGGGAAAAGGTGAGTCGTTCAGGGGAAAAAGGTGACTGCTCAGGGAAAAAGGTGACCCACAAAGGGAAAAAGTCGACCAGTAAAGGGAAAAACGTGACCAGCAAAGGGAAAAGGGTAACCAGTAAAGGGAAAAATGTGACCAGCAAAGGGAAAAATGTGACCAGCAAAGGGAAAAGGGTGACTGCTCAGGGAAAAATGTGACCAGCAAAGGGAAAAAGGTGAGCAACAAAGGGAAAAGTGAGCACCAAAGGGAAAAAGGTGAGCTATAAAGGGAAAAAGGTGCCCTGCAACGGGAAAAGCTAACCCACCCACACTAACAGGTAATTAATTCAGCTAGTATTGCAAGAGGCTGACTGGATCATAGCAGTGTATGATTTCACAGCTAATTCAGCTAATATCGTGAGCATTTAAGCTAATTCAGCTAGTATCACAGGAGACTAGATTCCAGAGGCTAACTGCATCATGGCTCTGCATGATTTCACAGGTAATTCAGCTAGTATCGTAGGTATTTAGGCTAATTCAGCTAGTATCACAAGAGGATAGATTCTAGGGTTGGGTATAGCTTAGTTTCATATTTCACAGGTAATTCATCTAGTATCATTGGTATTTAAGGCAAACCATATAGTATCACAGATGCTCGCGCTAATTTAGAGAAGGAATTCGTATCAGAGCTAGTTAAGGTAATTTCACATGTTTCGGGTAGTATCACAGGTATTAAAGTCATTTTAACGGGCAATTCAACTAGTATCACAGGTACTCATGGTAATATAGAGAGTAATTAAATTATAAAACATTTCTCATCCAACGTTACAACAATTTATATACTTTTTTCTAAATCTTACAAACTTATTATATGTTAAACAGTTATTGTACGATGCGGAGAGGGATAAACTGCATATTGGTTCACAAATTGAAAAGCTTTACGTCAACATACCTTTATTTTAGTTCGTTGTAGATGTCTCTCTCCTTTTATCTAGGCTTGAAACTAGCACTAGGATTGCTCCTAATGACAGGGTTACCACCTTCCCTTCCATCTTTTTCTTTCTTCATCAGGCGTCAGCTATCTGCATATACAGCACACAGATAACCTTCTTTTTAAGACTGTAGACTCACGAGAACTATGTAACAACATGATCACGCTATGTAACAACCTGAGCACGCTATGTAACAACATGATCACGCTATGTAACAACATGATCACGCTATGAAACAACATGATCACGCTATGTAACAACATGATCACGCTATGTAACAACATGATCACGCTATGTAACAACATGATCACGCTATGTAACAACATGATCACGCTATGTAACAACCTGATCACGCTATGTAACAATCTGATCACGCTATGTAACAACCTGATCACGCTATGTAATAACATGATCACGCTTTGTAACAACATGATCACGCTGTGTAACAACATGATCACGCTGTGTAACAACATGATCACGCTATGTAATAACATGATCACGCTATGTAACAACATGATCACGCTATGTAACAACCTGATCACGCTATGTAACAACATGATCACGCTATGTAACAACATGATCACGCTTTGTAACAACATGATCACGCTGTGTAACAACATGATCACGCTATGTAACAACATGATCACGCTATGTAACAACATGATCACGCTATGTAACAACAATTTTTCCAGAGTTACACAGATTCTAAGCTTCTAAATCGAACCCGGTAATACTTTTAATAAATGTATTTTAGCTCCCCAATATCAACATCTACCATTTAATCTTTACTCGAACCTGATATGATCCATAAGCTTGAAGATATATGAAATCACCCTTCGGGATTCGATCTGAGTACTTTAAAGTAATATTTGTCACGATAACGATATTTAAGGACTAGATACTCTGTTTGCGTTTACCTTGACATGTTTATCTAAATTAAATTACGAGTTATTAAATTTTTGCAAGTAAATTTCATTGAATTGGTATTCGAACCCAGAACACCAGGAACAAGATAATTTATAATATTAGTCTGACATGTTAAACAAAGTTGTATGCAGTTACATCATCGATCTAAGTGATATATTCTAGTGTACAGAGGAAAATTAAGAAAGTCATTAAAAGATGGGGAATCGAACCAAGCACAACTGATTGGCAATTATATACAGCATTAATTACCCATCATAGAAGCTATCAATCATGCTTTAGTCCACTCCTCTACCTCACTTAGTTCCCGAGATAATGAAAATTTTAAAATTAGGATCGAACCCAGGACGTCATGTATCTAATTACACATCCACAAGATACTACCTAATAACATAAATGCAATAAAGTTTATTTGGTGTCTTTATTGTAATTAGTTTAGGAGTTATTAAATTTATAATTAAATTACATTTTATCAGTATTCGAACCCAGAACACCAAGAACAAAATAATTTATAATATGAGTTTGGTATGCTTAAAGGTGTTGTATGTAGTTACAGCATCAATCTAAGTGATATTTTCTAGAGTATAGAGAAAAATTAAGGAAGTCATTAAAAAATCGGGATTCGAACTAGAGACAACTGTTTAAAAATTATATACAGCATTAATTACCTATCATAGGAGCTATCAAACATGCTTTGGTCCATTCCTCTAGCTTTCTTAGTTTCCGAGATAATGAAGTTTTTAAAATTAAGGATCGAACCCAGGACACCAGGTACCAAATTATACATTTACAAGAAACTACCTAATGACATTAATCTAATAAAGTTTATTTGGAGCCTTTATCTTAATTAGTCTCTGAGTTATTAGAAGATGAATTTGTAATCACTCCTAGGATTCGAACCCAGGCATCCCGGTCAACTTGGACCAATGTCCTAATGAGAGAGCTGGCGCAAAGGAAGATGCCGACATCTGATAAAGTTCTTTTGATCTATGCCGGCAAGCTCCGCCCATTTTATTTCTACTGTTTAATCGCTTATATCTCCTGAATGACAAGAGATAGAACAATGGGATAAAAACTAATCAATTCTTTGGAATGCGCCGCGTCATTAGGACATTGGTCCAAGTTGACCGGGATGCCTGGGTTCGAATCCTAGGAGTGATTACAAATTCATCTTCTAATAACGTAGAGACTAATTAAGATAAAGGCTCCAAATAAACTTTATTAGATTAATGTCATTAGGTAGTTTCTTGTAAATGTATAATTTGGTACCTGGTGTCCTGGGTTCGATCCTTAATTTTAAAAACTTCATTATCTCGGAAACTAAGAAAGCTAGAGGAATGGACCAAAGCATGTTTGATAGCTCCTATGATAGGTAATTAATGCTGTATATAATTTGTAAACAGTTGTCTCTAGTTCGAATCCCGATTTTTTAATGACTTCCTTAATTTTTCTCTATACTCTAGAAAATATCACTTAGATTGATGCTGTAACTACATACAACACCTTTAAGCATACCAAACTCATATTATAAATTATTTTGTTCTTGGTGTTCTGGGTTCGAATACTGATAAAATGTAATTTAATTATAAATTTAATAACTCCTAAACTAATTACAATAAAGACACCAAATAAACTTTATTGCATTTATGTTATTAGGTAGTATCTTGTGGATGTGTAATTAGATACATGACGTCCTGGGTTCGATCCTAATTTTAAAATTTTCATTATCTCGGGAACTAAGTGAGGTAGAGGAGTGGACTAAAGCATGATTGATAGCTTCTATGATGGGTAATTAATGCTGTATATAATTGCCAATCAGTTGTGCTTGGTTCGATTCCCCATCTTTTAATGACTTTCTTAATTTTCCTCTGTACACTAGAATATATCACTTAGATAGATGATGTAACTGCATACAACTTTGTTTAACATGTCAGACTAATATTATAAATTATCTTGTTCCTGGTGTTCTGGGTTCGAATACCAATTCAATGAAATTTACTTGCAAAAATTTAATAACTCGTAATTTAATTTAGATAAACATGTCAAGGTAAACGCAAACAGAGTATCTAGTCCTTAAATATCGTTATCGTGACAAATATTACTTTAAAGTACTCAGATCGAATCCCGAAGGGTGATTTCATATATCTTCAAGCTTATGGATCATATCAGGTTCGAGTAAAGATTAAATGGTAGATGTTGATATTGGGGAGCTAAAATACATTTATTAAAAGTATTACCGGGTTCGATTTAGAAGCTTAGAATCTGTGTAACTCTGGAAAAATTGTTGTTACATAGCGTGATCATGTTGTTACATAGCGTGATCATGTTGTTACATAGCGTGATCATGTTGTTACACAGCGTGATCATGTTGTTACAAAGCGTGATCATGTTGTTACATAGCGTGATCATGTTGTTACATAGCGTGATCAGGTTGTTACATAGCGTGATCATGTTGTTACATAGCGTGATCATGTTGTTACATAGCGTGATCATGTTGTTACACAGCGTGATCATGTTGTTACACAGCGTGATCATGTTGTTACAAAGCGTGATCATGTTGTTACATAGCGTGATCAGGTTGTTACATAGCGTGATCAGATTGTTACATAGCGTGATCAGGTTGTTACATAGCGTGATCATGTTGTTACATAGCGTGATCATGTTGTTACATAGCGTGATCATGTTGTTACATAGCGTGATCATGTTGTTACATAGCGTGATCATGTTGTTTCATAGCGTGATCATGTTGTTACATAGCGTGATCATGTTGTTACATAGCGTGCTCAGGTTGTTACATAGCGTGATCATGTTGTTACATAGTTCTCGTGAGTCTACGGTCTTAAAAAGAAGGTTATCTGTGTGCTGTATATGCAGATAGCTGACGCCTGATGAAGAAAGAAAAAGATGGAAGGGAAGGTGGTAACCCTGTCATTAGGAGCAATCCTAGTGCTAGTTTCAAGCCTAGATAAAAGGAGAGAGACATCTACAACGAACTAAAATAAAGGTATGTTGACGTAAAGCTTTTCAATTTGTGAACCAATATGCAGTTTATCCCTCTCCGCATCGTACAATAACTGTTTAACATATAATAAGTTTGTAAGATTTAGAAAAAAGTATATAAATTGTTGTAACGTTGGATGAGAAATGTTTTATAATTTAATTACTCTCTATATTACCATGAGTACCTGTGATACTAGTTGAATTGCCCGTTAAAATGACTTTAATACCTGTGATACTACCCGAAACATGTGAAATTACCTTAACTAGCTCTGATACGAATTCCTTCTCTAAATTAGCGCGAGCATCTGTGATACTATATGGTTTGCCTTAAATACCAATGATACTAGATGAATTACCTGTGAAATATGAAACTAAGCTATACCCAACCCTAGAATCTATCCTCTTGTGATACTAGCTGAATTAGCCTAAATACCTACGATACTAGCTGAATTACCTGTGAAATCATGCAGAGCCATGATGCAGTTAGCCTCTGGAATCTAGTCTCCTGTGATACTAGCTGAATTAGCTTAAATGCTCACGATACTAGCTGAATTAGCTGTGAAATCATACACTGCTATGATCCAGTCAGCCTCTTGCAATACTAGCTGAATTAATTACCTGTTAGTGTGGGTGGGTTAGCTTTTCCCGTTGCAGGGCACCTTTTTCCCTTTATAGCTCACCTTTTTCCCTTTGGTGCTCACTTTTCCCTTTGTTGCTCACCTTTTTCCCTTTGCTGGTCACATTTTTCCCTGAGCAGTCACCCTTTTCCCTTTGCTGGTCACATTTTTCCCTTTGCTGGTCACATTTTTCCCTTTACTGGTTACCCTTTTCCCTTTGCTGGTCACGTTTTTCCCTTTACTGGTCGACTTTTTCCCTTTGTGGGTCACCTTTTTCCCTGAGCAGTCACCTTTTTCCCCTGAACGACTCACCTTTTCCCTGAATAGGTTACGTGATGGGCATGTCTAGAACATTGACAACAAACAGTTTTCCACTAAGTTCACGTCTAAAGTCGCTTTCAAGTCTAGCACCTCCTATTCCCTATCTCTCCTGTATATAAGTCCATATTCCTACTGCTACACTACCTGTCTAGCCTAACACCTCTCCTCCTGTTCCTATACCTCTCATATAAACCATACTCTACTCCTCTAGCTCTGTCTAGCCTAACGCCTCTCTCGTTTACCTATGACGCTCACATAAACCATACTCTGCTCCTCGACCTCTGTCTAGACTAACTCCTCTCCTCGTTTTCCTATACCTCTCATATAAACTATACTCTACTCCTCAACCTCTATCTAGCCTAGCACCCCTCTTCCTGTTCCTATACTTCTCATACATATAAACCATGCCCTACGTTTCAAGCCCTGTCTAGTCTAACACCACTTCCCGTATCCCCTACCTCTCAAAAGCTCATTCCCTCCTGCCCCCCTCCCCTCTAGCTGAGTATCACTCCTTGGTTTCCTATCTAACCTAACTTTAACACCTGTCTATCCTAGCATAGGATCTCTCTCCGTTTTCTCGTCTCTCCTTATAAACACAAACTCAATTCTCCTAACCTAATACCTCTCCTCGTTTTCCTATACTTCTCATATAAACCATACTCTACTCCTCGACTTCTGTCTAGCCTAACACCTTTCCTCGTTTTCCTATATCTCTCATATAAACCATGCACTACGTTTCAAGCCCTGTCTAGTCTAACACCTCTCATCGTTTTCCTATACCGCTCATATAAACCATACATTACTCAGCCTCTGTCTAGCCTAGCACCTCCCCTCGTATTCCCTATCTTTCTCATATAAAGCGCACTCCCCCTCCTACCACTGTCTAGCCTAGCGTCAGTCCTCGTATTCCCTATCTCGCCCATATAAACGCATTTTCCTCCTTGAACCGTCGCATCTAGCCTCGTTTTCCCTATCCTTTCCCATATAAACGCAAAAAACTGCGCTCGATCTCTCCTATATATCCTACTAACATATCTTCATTATTCAGGGCATTTGAGGATTTGTTGAAAATCGGGCAGGACTCATTTCCATGTGCTAAACTTCAGGAAAATCCTGTTTTTTCAGGACGTATGGCAACCCTACCCCTACGGTTTACCAATTATACAAAAGGCATTCAGAATGAAGAGTACTTCAGAGGCAATTCCTAGAAAATCCAAAATATACATTTCATTTGTCATGAAAACATCTTAAATTTGTGGTATTTTAATCGAATTCGTTAGAGACGTTTTTGAGAAAATCAATTTTTTCTAACAAATTTCTACGTAAGGGGTATTCGGGTGAGGGCATTTTCTTGAAAACTTCGTGTCGCAAACACGGAAAATGCTAAACTTAAATATAAAGTTGGTATTTAACCGAATTTTTGTTTTTGAGTTTATGCTATTCATTGACAGACACACAAAATACACATACACATACGCGTGCGCGCGGACCTTTTTCAAAAATGCGTATTTTTTATTCAGGGAGTGTCAAAACGTGTATTTCCATGGAATTTAGGTGTTCAACTTTTGGATGAAATACAGTACTTCCTCTACTTGCCACAGGTAAGCAGTGGAGAAAGTGAAAAACATTTCTTGTGTGTTGCATTCACATGATTTTCTCTACACATTCAACAAACTAATATTGCAAAAGCTAAGCTTATTCTTCTACTTCATGTTAATCGAGATAAACATTTGCAGAAATGGTTTTATTGCATATTTCCTTGCACGTACAAGGGGATTATGGGAATACAGTAGGATTAAGCGATACTCAAATCTTTTAAGAGCGGGTCGCTATGTGATGGCTTTGAAATTCCGTTCTCTTTGCATGACCTTGAGTAAAAAAACAAATAGCTATTTTCCTCTTAAGAAAAGTATAAATATTCCAAAATTCAAAGCAGTAACTAAGAATATCCCGGTAATGATTAATGTCGCAGTAAGTTTTATTGGTATAAATTGTGTGCTTTAATGAGATCTACATATTTTGTGAAGCAAGATTTTGTCTAACTCTTACGGTTTACCAGATATACAAAAGTCACCCAGAATGAAAACTTCAGAGGCTATTTCCAGAAAATTCAAGATGTACATTTTATTTATCATATAAATATCTTAAACATACGTTGTTTTAATCAAACCTTTAGAGGCATTTTTGAGAAAATCGAAGATTTCGAAAAGTATTCCATGTAAAGGGTAGTTTGAGGGGGGGGGAAGGATTTTGTTGAAAATCTTCGTGTCACATCTTTGGATAATACTGAACGTAAATACCAAGTTTGGTTTGTAGGACTTTCCATTTTTGGGTTATTCCCTTCAAAGACAGTCACACAGAGACATACACACACACACACACACACACACACACACACACACACACACACACACGAAACTTTTTCCAAAATGAATACAATACTTCTACTTACTGTAAATACGTAGTAGAAAAAGTAATATATATTTTTTAGTTTATGTATTTATTCAAGGAATCACAAACGGAGTATTTTCTGTGAAATCTCGATATCGAATGGATGGAATGCAATATTTCCTCTTCTTACTATAGGTAAGCAGTAGCCGGTTGAAAACTTCGTTGTAAACGATTTCAAAGCTTTAAATTTCATCTCCTGCTGAAAGCAAGTAGACCCTGCACTTTGACACTTGTTTAATCACTATTTCATCGCAATGTTGGAAATAAAGAATAGGGAAAGAAAGCCATCGCTACCTTGCTTCGACGAGCTGTCCTACCCGAGTGGTCTGATCACACAGTTCTTCCTTCTATTTGCTACATTACGCATCAGTGGTGGCGAAACCCTGACTCGCTATTTAGGCGCGCGGCGGCATTCTTTTAGCTTTTTGTTCATCCGTTTTTCATATGCTGTTGCATATTTGGTGACTCGTGGAAGATAATCGTTTTCGCCATCCCTGCTATATATGTAGACATCTATATCTTAGTATACATATTGGAGTAGGACTGTGGCGATAATGAACATGAACACATTTCACCCTAGGATAAGAAAAATATCCGTAAAACAGCCATTCCACAAAATATATTTCCTTCTCTTCCAAGAACTGAAGGCCGCTGCACGAAACAATCAGAACATTAGAAAACCCAATGCTGCTGATTAACTCTGAGCTCCTGAAGGGATTAGAAGTACTCCGGGATAGTTTCAATTTAGTCATGGGTTTACGCGCTAATTAACATTAATGGGGATGTGCATTAGTTCCTTGAGGTTCAACACAACTGAAAAGTAAATTTATTGAGATAAGCTTTACCTGAATAGGAATCTAGCAAAAAAGCACAAATTAGTTCTTCCATAGTTCCTTGATTCCCGTGACGCACTCTACAAAAATGCACTTCTTTCACAGTGCAAGTTTGATGCTATCGACGAATAATCAATTTTCTTTCTTTTGCTTTCTTAAGAAGGCACGTATTTTTCTGGTAGATCCTTACTCGGGATAACTGTTCATTTAAGAAAGAAATAAGTAGCAGTAAGGAGTTTGTAATATTATCGTCGAATGTATACAGCAGACGGCGATGGTACGTCCAGAAAGTAAGTTCCGTTTCAATTTTTCTCCGCTGCAGCGCTGCGATCGCAGTTCCGCACATGCAAGGTAGACGCTCTGTATCAAGGAGGAGAAACGTGCGCCATTTTGAGATCGCTATCAGCCACGTAGGCTTTGTTGTGCTTGTTTACAGTGTCGGTGTTGATTGAAAATCCCGCCGCTTGTGAAATCAGATCTGTGATTCGTTTTCTGAATGCTAGGAAAGTGAAACCAATTGAAATTTATTGGCAAATTTGTGAAGTTTACGGACAAAATGCGATGAGTGATTCAATGGTGAGAAGGTGGGTCCGACAGTTCAATGAAGGACATAGTGAAGTGCACGATGAAGAACGAAGTGGGCGTCCATCTTTGGTTACAGAAGAACTGGTTCACGCGATTGTTGACAAGATCCAGGAAAACCGCAAGTTTACAATTAGTGCTCTCGCTATGGAATTTCCCCAAATCTCACGATCACTAATTCATGAAATTTTTACCGAAAAACTGAAATTTCGTAAACTTTGCTCCCGTTGGGTACCAAAGATTCTTACTGAGCAACACAAAACAAACCGGATGGGTAGTGCACTTCAGTTTTTGACCCGTTATGATGAAGGCGGCGAAGAATTTCTGACACAGATAGTCACCGGAGATGAAACTTGGGTTTCTTACGACACCCCTGAAAGTAATCGGCAATCAACGGAATGGAGGCACACTTCATCCCCAGCAAAGGTTAAGCCGAAACAAATCTTGACACCTTGAAAAATGATGTGCACAGTGTTCTGGGACTGGAAATGCATCTTACTCATTGATTTCTTACCGGTCAAACAATCAAAGCAGATGTTTATTGCGAGACACTTAGGAAATTGCGCCGCGCAATACAGAATAAGCGCCGAGGATTGCTGTCAAAAGGTGTTGTTTTTCTTCACGACAACGCACGACCACACACTGCAAATGTGACGCAAAACCTCCTACAGGGATTTGGCTGGGACGTGTTTGACCATCCTCCGTACAGCCCTGACCTCGCTCCTAGCGACTTTCATCTGTTCTTACATCTCAAGTCTTTCCTTGGCGGTTAACACTTCAACAATGACGAAGAGCTGAAAGAAAATGTCTCCAACTGGTTGAAGACACAGGCGGCAAACTACTATGAGGAAGGTATACAAAAACTTGTGCCACGCTATGACAAATGCCTGCAAAATTTCGGCAGTTATGTGGAAAAGTAGTTTAAGAGTTGTAGAATTTTGTGCAATAAATAAGTTTTCTGTATCTGTACACAATTTAATTTTATTACCAAACGGAACTTACTTTCTGGACGTACCTCCTATATGCACAATGTACTAGACAGGGACACGGAGATGTGCAACGCTGATTGTCTATCAAAGTTGTAGCAAGCATTTCTTTTATTCTAATTACAATTATGGTTAAATAATGTACCGAAAATTATAATAAAACTGTCTTTGCCACAGCCTATATACAGAAACAAACAGAAAATATTTTTACATTCTCCAGGTAATAAAATCTCAATAATATTGACCGTTCAAGTTATGAACTTTTAGTTCAGGACAGGTGTTTCTGATACACAAATTCTGGTGGCTATAGGGTTTTTCATCAAATATCTACAACTGAGATAGGAGGATATGGGAGACTAGGTAATATGACATTTTCCTTTTAATACATAGCAAGAAAGCTTCATTAGTAACTGAAAAAGAATTATAGGATAAAGTGTATATCGTTTATTATTATAATTTGACCCAAAAGTGCAGTTGTAGATCGTTTTTTTTTTCAAAAATAAATACCAGCAATATATACACTTATCAAATTATATCCTTATGAAACCACAGTGTATATATGTGTAGAAATAAATTTAGTATTCTTCGGCACCTTCGCCTTCGCCTTCTACAGAATCCATACCGACTTCCTCATAATCTTTCTCCAAAGCAGCCAAATCCTCGCGAGCTTCTGAAAATTCGCCTTCCTCCATCCCTTCGCCGACGTACCAGTGCACGAAAGCTCTCTTGGCATACATGAGATCAAATTTGTGATCTAATCTTGCCCAAGCTTCGGCAATAGCCGTTGTATTGGCCAACATGCATACCGCCCTCTGCACCTTGGCAAGATCTCCGCCAGGTACGACTGTAGGGGGCTGATAGTTAATGCCAACCTTGAATCCTGTAGGACACCAATCCACGAATTGAATAGTACGCTTCGTCTTGATGGTAGCGATGGCAGCATTGACGTCCTTGGGTACTACGTCCCCTCGGTACAGGAGGCAACAAGACATGTATTTCCCGTGGCGAGGATCGCACTTCACCATCTGGCTAGCTGGCTCGAAACATGCATTCGTGATCTCAGCTGCCGAGAGCTGCTCGTGGTAAGCTTTCTCGGCTGAGATGACCGGGGCATATGTGGCCAGTGGGAAGTGGATACGGGGATATGGAACAAGATTGGTCTGAAACCCTGTCAAATCCACATTGACAGCCCCATCGAAGCGAAGAGATGCCGTTATTGAGGACGATATTTGGGCTATGAGACGATTCAGATTAGTGTAAGTGGGTCGTTCGATATCCAAGTTCCTTCTGCAGATGTCGTACACTGCCTCGTTGTCCACAAGAAACCCGCAGTCGGAGTGTTCTAGAGTGGTGTGGGTGCACAGGATGGAATTGTAGGGCTCCACTACAGCTGTTGCTATCTGTTGAAATCAAAGCAAATATGTCAAAATCACCTTTAGTGTAGCAGTTTTCCGTTAAACACAAAAAGAAGCCTTAGAGAGCAGATAAATTGCCCTTATTAATGTCTTCATTTAAAAAAGGAACGAAAGCAAGTGCAAATATAAGACGTATATGGAGCCTATAATGAAAAAAAAACTGATGCGCTACATTCACATATTTTCTCAACCCACTCTTCTACAAAGTATTATAATAAAAGCTTATTCTTCAATCCGCTTCATGTTAATTGAAATAAACGTTTATATAAATTATTTTACTATTTCCTGAAGCGATGATCAGATACTTATAAGGCGGGTCGCTATGTGCTAGCTTTAAAATTCATCTCTTTGCATGCCCACGAGAAACAACTGAATGACTGCTTAAACCTAAAAAAAGTGTAAAATGTTTGAAAATTCAGACCAATAACAAAAAATATCTAGGAAATACTTAATGTCACAAAACCTTTTTTTCAAATTATGTGTGTGTTTTAACGAGCCATTTTTCGTGTAAGCGTCTGAGTAGCACAGTGATTTCGTTCACAGTTTAATTCAGGTACTCTGATCCCTAAAGAATGTTCATATATGAATCTTATGTGCGTACAGAATCCGGTCATGCTGTAAGGAGGTGATTTCAAGAGAAAATTCCTGGTGTCCAAGTTCCAAATCGAAGTTATTTTCAAAGCTTGGTAAATACACTTCCTAAAACGGGAATGTTCTTATTAAGATGTGCACATGACACGTACAGTAGTCACAGCGAAACTCTTCATAATACCAGCCTCCTCTGGAAAGACCTGCGCTCAGGACTACCCGGCTGTCCGACATTGCACGGGTAGCTTTTAAACTGGAATTTGGATTTAATTAACTCAGTTACCTGCCCCCTTTCTTTATAAAATTATTGTAAAGTGATGTGCAAGGTTTTATGGTGAAGCCCCCCTTTATTCCTTATAATTGTAATTTCGTACAGCCCTGGCTAGCCCTAATAAAAAATGAAAAATCCCGTGATATTCGCGCTAAAGGATGTGGAACACAGGACTTCCTTAACCTCTACCCAACAGTCATCCAAGTTCTGGAAATGCTGCATAGCCTATAAATACCCTTGGCGATGGAACAATTATAGATCGGATTGGTCGAGTAATGTTTTGGATAACCACAGTATATAAGCACATTTTAAACCTGTGTACTTTCTGTTTGCTCCCTTAGTTATTTAATAGCACAAAAGCTATATAATTTTCACATAATAATTGACTCTTACATTTACAACGAAATAGAGGTGAAGCCGGTGAAATGTGAATATGAAGATTCCCCACTCCCAGACCGAGTGGGATGGCTCAGGCGAGTAGTCTGTGGTCCGGATTCGGGAGGTCCCGCGATCGATCCCCGGCGACCGTCCACTCTGGCTCATGAGTCGACAGGCGAATGCTGGGGTGGTTTATCTCTTACCACGACTCTCCTCCCTCTCATTTCCTGTACCCATCATCTTCCTTGTCGTCTGTTTCAGGGTTGTAGGACCAGGCGACGGTGTTCGGCGGGTTGCCGTTGGGCTGTGGCTTGGGTCTGTAAAAGTTTTGTTTTCTGGCGTCGCTGCGGTACCACTCAGTTAGATCTCTCCTCAGCGTGGGACTCCGCTCCGGGGGACCCTGGAGGTTGGTGACTTGTAGGCAGGGATCGCGCGCTTCGGATGCCGTCTATCTGGAATCGTCAAGGAACCCATCCGTGCTTGCGCCCGTCGGTATTCGGATCTGGTCCTCTTTCGGGTCTCCCATCATCCTTCCCTCCCAGGGATCACGTTGGAAGCAAAAAGGGCCAACTGGTCCGCTTGCGGTGCTCTGCCCCGGTTCCGGGGGCTCCTCGGTCATACTACCTTTACTTTTACCCCACTCCCAGGCCACCAAGTTAACCGCTTTGGAAAAGACGAATAGTCTACGACTATCGAGGAAAAAGTAACTCTGAGTTGTTAATTATAAAATATCGGTTGCTAAAATTTCTAATGTTAGCTGGTACCACTTTTCTCTCTTTATACAATTATTTAACATACCGTCTTAGCGATCCTCATTACAACATACAAAGGAACTAAAGCAAAACTTTGCTTCTTGAGGGTTATCAAAATATTTTGGCATTGGTATCGCATGCGTATTGTAACTTTTAAGCCGATTCGACTCTGTTTTTGTTTTGCTGTGTCTTAGTTGCTAAATCGTGACCATCTACATATACAGAGTGGGCCAGTTAAATTGAAACTGTATACTATCTCCAAAACTAAGCGTTGTAGAAAGAAATGTCTTGAATAAAAGTTTATTGATATTATGTGGGAAAGTAAATGCCATTAGTCGTGTTGATTTGGAGGACGCTGTGGTGGTTATTTTAGGGTCAGTTTAATTTTTTTAAAACCTACCTTTTTTATGTTTCCTCACTCATAATAAACTCAACAATATTTGTATAAAGCACTTTGCAATTGTTCTTACACCAACGTAAATAAAAACGAAAATTCTGAATGGGTGTTTAAGCAGAGAGCAATGAATGGTTGGACCATCCATGGTCAAACGTCCATCAAGTTACGTTTTGTAATCATTTGGGAACCAACAATTTTTTGTTTCCTTATTCCACATCACAAAATAAACAGCTTTTTATTAACCGTTTTGTAATGAGAAAACAACATACAAAATTTAGGTTCCCATTTTAAAAAAATTAAATTGACCCTAAAATGGCCATCATAACGTCCTCCAAACAAAACACGACTAATGGAATTTACTTTTCCCCATAATATCAAGCAACTTTTATTGAAGACATTTCTTTCTACAACGCTTAGTTTTGGAGATAAAGTACATCTCAACTTAAATGGTCCGCCCTGTATATTGCTTGTAATGAAATATCCGCAGCGTTTATCTTATTTTACGTACATATACTTTGGAGTAACAACTATTTTCTACTCCGTGGCATTCTTCGCAAGCATGTTCTTTTATAACTCCAATGTGTTCGTATTCAAGTTCAAGAGCTTTGTAAATCCTTTTTAATCTTTTAGTAATGTATGAAATTAAATCAGGTGTTTTATAGATGTTTTACGTTTTATAAATATAGATCTGTTTAAAATACGTAATTGATTTCAAATAACTTTTTTATAGTGCCAGCCATTTTCAAGATATTCGTTATTATTGATTTGAATTTTCCAGTATCCTTTTTATATTTTAAAAGTGCTGTCCCTATTGGCTATATTATCATGCTTTCTCCGATACCACGGAAGAAGCAGGACATTTTGAGATCAGTATTCAGCGACGCGCATTTGACTATCGCAGCACAAGGATATTTGAAGTATCCATTATTAAAAAATTGTAATAATGTTAACTGTTTCTCACAAAACACACATTTTAAACCTCTGTTTAAGATAGCAGCAATTCTCACAATTGTCAATGTATATATGATGTTTCAGTCTATATTAAAGAGAATGCACATATCTATACAAAAATAAATTATACACACACGTACCAAACAAGAAACAGTAATAACAAGCGGCTACACAAAACGGCTAAATATTACAGAATCATAGAAGCACAACTTTACAATAGTTTGCCCATTGAAATAAATTATAGCATTACTAGATTCAAAGGTAAAATGTATAAATGAATTTAGAAAGCCCATTATATAGTCTACAGGAATTCAAAAATGAATGTGCACGAGTTTTGTTGCTTGGTTTACTAGCTCATTATGCTGCACATAGTTTTTAAGCAAACCATTTTGACTTTAGCCTTCTGTATTCTTATACCCACAACTAAATGTATAAGTTTTTAATATGTTTGATAAAAAGGCCCGTTTGTGTGTGTGTGTGTGTGTGTGTGTGTATGAATAGCATAACTCATAAACGATAAATACCACACTTGGTGTTTAAGTTCAGTATGTGTCAAGATGCCACACGAAGATTCTGAAGAAAATACCACCAACCCGAAACACCTTTCACATGGAAGTTGTTTCGTTATTTTTGATTTCTAAAAATGACTCTTACATAGATATTAAAATGCCGTAAGTATATTTAAGACATTTACGTAACAAATCAAATATACACCTGAATTTTCTGTGGGAATAGTCTGTGAAGCCAGTTCTCTTCATTCGGAACGAATTTTGTACACTGGTGATGATTTTGATGACTGGTAAACCATACGAAATAGAACTGCACAAAAGGTGAGATCTCTTTAAAACACAGATTAATTTCGGATAATTATTTTGTGACATCAGTCATTTCCGAAATATTTGTTATTATTAGTTTGAATTTTTCAATAATTTTTTGTCATTTGTTTAAAGTGCTGTAGCTATTCTGTTGTTTCTCCCAATGTTACGGAAAGGGTTCGGAATTTCAAGACCAGCATAC
Source organism: Deroplatys truncata (assembly GCA_030765065.1). Taxonomy (NCBI): domain Eukaryota; kingdom Metazoa; phylum Arthropoda; class Insecta; order Mantodea; family Mantidae; genus Deroplatys; species Deroplatys truncata. Next base: position 143,214,155 of record CM060978.1, on the reverse strand, counting down.
AGCGACCTGCTTTTAAACATCTGACTATCGTTTCTGTTTCCTCTATCCCCCTTGTACCTACAACTAAATATGCAATGAAGCTATTTCTGCAAAGTTTTATCTCGATAAACCTGAAATAGAAAACTAAACTTTCGTAGAAATGGTTTCTAGAAGCGATATAAAAATAGAGGGTAGAGCAAGCGTAACACATCAGGCATTTTTTGTTTGTAAACTTTTAAATTCTGTTTTCTGTTTGCTGCCTGTAAATGTGACAGCGAATACCTTACAAAATATAAATTAGTCATCATTAGACGCGCATGTTTCGAATTATGCAAACAGAAATACAGCGTCCATACTTATAGAGTGCAAGTTGAAATTATCGACTCTATTCTTGATTGTTTTGCGGGTCTTTGTTATCCAGTTGCAGGCGGTTGGAGACTTTGGACAGGGTAGGGTACTCTAGATTCTCTAGCTGTATCCGCAATACAGTCGCGTCAGTTGAGTTTGAGCCTAATAAAGCATTACACTGACTTTGTATTCATTATCGCTTTTTTTAAGTTCAGTTTGATTAAGTTAGACTTGAGTTTCTCTCAAGATTGAAACAACTGGTCTGAAATTTCAAATTGAGGAATATTATTGTTTTGTGAACTTTATTGAAAACATAGAAGAGGAGGGACCAAGCTTGCCTAGAAGATATATCCGAGATCGTAGAAATCCACAAATGCTTTACAACTAGCAGTTTTACAGACATTATGGATTCCCATAGGACAAGTTTGTGAAAGAAGACTTCCTATTCTAAACACTGGAGTTACCCATAATAAGAGAGGCATTCAACCCTGTTAGTTATACAGGTGATTGACGCTTTAAAATTAGATTTTTAGGTTATGTAGACATGTGTGGATTATAATGATCGAAAATGTGCACGAGTTTTGTTGCTTGGTTTACTAGCTCATTATGCTGCACATTCATTCACTTTCCTTCATTAATTTCTCATTCACTTAATGAGGAAATGGAACATTCGTTAACATGTTCTGTTTCTTCCAAAAGTTAAAATAGGACAAGCTTTTACTCGCACAATAAAGGTTTCACTTTGTACTCGAATTAACAAAATAATCACAATGCGATAATCACAAATTTTTATGAAAAATTTTGCTTTCAAAGTAGCAATTCGGTTTGTGTTTGAAGTATGAATGTTAAACTGTGTCTCGCTCTCCTCTCGGACTTGAGTTGAATTGCAGAGGAGTTATAGCGGAGTGTTATTATGAATAAGGCCCGTAACTGTTATTCTTGTTTACTCAATAGGTAAGGTTTGTTTAATGTTTACCTGAGGTGCAGGGTAAATGGCAAACTCTAGCTTGCTTTTCTTGCCATAGTCTACAGAGAGTCTTTCCATGAGCAAGGAAGTGAATCCCGCGCCGGTACCACCACCAAAGGAGTGAAATATGAAGAATCCTTGCATTCCTGAGCACTGATCTGCTACTTTACGTATCCGATCAAGCACCAGGTCTACTATCTCCTTTCCCACTGTGTAGTGACCTCGAGCATAGTTGTTTGCTGCATCTTCCTTGCTCGTGATGAGTTGCTCTGGATGGAAAAGCTGACGGTACGTCCCGGTTCGTATCTCATCTGCAAATACGAAATAATGTGATTCTGGCTATTTTCATAGGAAAATATCAACAGATTACACAAAAACTAACTGCAAAGATAAATATAGGCAATTACGTTGCAAACAGCAAACTTAGCATAATGCATATTCCTACACCTCAAAAGTTAAGGAAACCAACCGTGCTATCAGTAATTACAATTAAAACGATTATCCGGCTGACAGCTGCTGGTATAAACTGTTCATACGGTCATGCTTTTAGGTTAACGAATTATTATTTAAGGAAATGAACGGATTATTATTGTTACTATTGCTCGTATTATCATCACTATTACCCCCATCATCGATTAGTGAATAGGTAATACTAACCATAATAACTAGTGTTACAGCAGCTCAAATAGCTTGTAGTGGGCCTCATGCCATCGCCTGGTTCACTAGACATGTTAGACCAGCACTTGTAACTCAGTAAGATGGTAAGAGCACACAGAAACAGCGAATGTGGTCATTCGCGGGGTATTTGAAATTTGAATTATGTAGCTTCAAATATACTAGGCTTGTTTAGGGAGAGCTTGGGAACTGGACAGAGCATGAGCTAAACATGTGGAATTTAATAGATCACAGCATCATATTTATAACAAGCGGTAGGGAATAGAGACAATTACTTGAACCTGAGAGCTGAACGAGCAAAATTGCCGTAAACTACATTTGACAGAGTGGCGCAAAAAAGTAAAGACGGTGGAGTTGCTGTTATTTTTGCCATGATTGGTAGTATATTGAGGTTATTCATCTATCTATTCTCTCAAAGAGATAATTAATACTCACTATCCTTGACACAGTACGTGACTATAAGAAACAGCACCAACATACAAAAAGTAAGAAAGTAAGCAGAAAAACTGGTATCCCGCACCAAGCTAATTTTCTGCTACTATCTCATCATATCTGTGCATCACTTGCAAAACTCTTTACTTACCTCTACACTGGCTGAAAATGAAAACAGTAGTTAATTAATCTCAGAAAATCTCATCGACATAAGTTAAGCATATGATGATACGCATCATAAGAATTATGCTCAGCTAAAATTATACATTTTCACTTAATTTTTTGCATGTTTTATATGCATAATGACGGATGGCATTTTCTGCAATTATTCAAGTGGTTTATTACAGTGTACTTGTTTACTTTGGAATGTAGCCACAATCAGTCAAACCTATAAAAGAGCAAGAAGATAATAAAAGGAACAGATTCAATTTTGCGTCATCATTCGACTTCTCATAATGCTGAAGTGGCTCTGCAGGAAGAAAACTGCCAGAATTTCAAACACGATGTGTTGCTGCAAGACCGATGAAGTCATTCGTCCCAAGCCTTCGTCACACAGGCGCGCAATCCGCATCCCTAAGACAGTTATATCGTGCATTTTCAGAAATATTTGTCGCTTCATAATGGAACGTTTTCGTTATTATCCTCAGTAATATAACGAATGCTAATAGTTTTCTAGCAATTTATTTGAGCTTAACTAAGGTTTGTTACCATGATAATTATTTCAAGTCCAAAATTCAAGAAGTATTTGTCTTTTGACAACAAATGTTATATAAAAGCGAAACAAAATGAAAAATGAAAAACTACCAACTTTTCATATTATATTTGGGGATATATTTACAATTAAAAAAGTGCCACTTTTTTGTGTTTTTATTTCATAATAATAGCCATCGCGGACGTAACTTACTTAAATATATCATCTTTCTTTGAAAAATCCACATGATTCTGCTAGTTTTATTTTAAGCAGAATACGGTATGTACCTGAAATTAAACTTGATTAACATCAACTGGACATTCGAGGTTATAAAAACAAACGAAGCGCCAGAAAGGTAAATTCGTGTTTTCTCGCTCCATAATCGAATCGAATCAGAAATGATGGGAAAACAAATGAGGGTAGGAGCAATACTATATTGCGGTATAAATGTGGGGAGTGCGTTATTACAGAGTCGAAGTATAGTTTTCTACTTCCGAGGTTCCGTTATGCGCTTCAAACGCATGCATTCCATACTACTTTTTCATGATGATGTGTTTTATTATTTTGAATGAATTGTTAATAAACAAAATAACAATTTCTAATGAACTTGCGCATCGTCACCTCGTATTTCTGGAAATGCAATGCTGCCAATTCAACAGTTGTAACTAATATGATGGCTTAGTAAGATACTGTGATTTAGGAGTTCTGTGTCAATCGTTTGATGGTTGATGCCTTGACTCAAAGCGGGTTCTTTGAAAATAATAATATGGACAATAATAGAGACAGTATTTTAGGAAGAATTTATAGTCGGAAACGTGGATTATAAAAGCGCAGTAATTGAAGAGTCATTGAAAATTCGGTTGTATTTTACTTCCCGTCCTAGTGTATATTGTATGTTATTACAGCCACCAAATTTATGTTGGTAGATATAGATTTCATGTGTTGGCATTCTAAATTTCTTCTGTGTAAATATCATCGTAGAAAACACACCATCGTGAAAAAAGGGGGGAAAATAGATTATCACTTGTAGCATGCCTTTTACAAGCACTATCACAAGAAGATCTAGGATTGCCGATAAATTCACGAACGTAATGATATCCTCCTGATATTTGTTAGGATATCGCTGCCTATTGCAGCTCCTCAATTTTCTCACAATGCTGAATGGCCACGGGTTCTATACTCGGGACTTAAAATCCTCATCCACATGGATCGAAGCCGGACGCATTCCTTCGTCGTTAACCAGAGCTCCACGGCGCAGGACATGAATGAAATAATAACTTAAATAAAATTCCCCAAAAATTCACTCACAAAATGTAAATAATTGAATATTTATGTATACTTTATTCAGTCATCTTGAGGCTGTAATAGACGAATATCGATAACCGTCAATAATACCAATAGAAAACGCGAAATGCGGGTTTAATAGTCGCAATTGCATGTATTGCGCTTTTCTGTTGTTATTAGGTATAAACAGATATAGATCTACCTAACCTGAAATCAAATTTTTGTTGTTAAACGTGTCTCTGTTAACAGTGTCCTTGACCAAAAGGTCCTAGGTTCGATTCTCGGTTTAGCAGAGCACTTTTCTCTAACCAGATCACTTCTTGTCCTTCTCAGTCTGAAAGTATGAATGTGGGAGTGAATGTGAGTGCTTTTATTTATTTACATTAAAATTAAATTGCGATTTTATTCATGAACGCTCTTTAACTGCTGTGGTCCTTAGCGTCCCATTCTATATTGGACGTGAAAGACAGGTAATTTTCCTCAAGGGCCTCTTTATCAGGCTTGAGGTTCTTTTACGTGCCGTAAATCTACGACACGAGACCGCCGGCTTTACTTCCCTTTCGAAGCAAGCCATGCTAAGGATTTTCACGCCCGAAAAAATCCAACGCCCTCCGCCAAGTTTGAACCCGCGACTTCGGGAACTAGAGGCTAGCATGGTAACCACTACACCACGGAGGATGACTATTTACATTCACATGACTTTCTCTACCCTCTATCTTTTATTAGTGGGTATACAAACAAGGTATACTTACAGAGGTTTATTACTTTCTCCACCACGTACCTAGTAGCCAGAGAAGATTTCCACCCAAAAATTCCATATCAATATTTCACGGAAATACATGTTTTGAGGCCCCCTAAATCAAGAAAGAGCATTTTTAGGGAAATGTCCGTGTCTGCGTGTGTCTGTTTGTCTGTGAACAGCATAACTTAAAAACGAAATGTCGGATATATAGCAAACTTGGCATTTCGGTTCAGTATCTTCCAAAGATGCGACAGGAAGATTTTCGAAATAATCCCTACTCCTCAAGCTACCCTTTACATGGAACATTTTTCGAAATTTTTTATTTTCTAAAAATTGCTCTAACGATTTTCATTAAAAATACAGTTTGTGTAAAACGTCATGATAGTCCTCCGCTCCTGAAGCATAGATGTACAATAGCACTGGCTAGCCACTTGCATAATAAGAGAGGTGGGGGGTCAATGTTTACCCGCTGTGAGCGTGATATTGTAAGCTTACATAGTTGCTTACAATGCGTTGTGCATGTAACTGTTCAGAGTTCTGATATCACTTCTAGTCCATTGTTCCCCCACCACTCTCACCACTTCTTCTCATTTCTCCTCTCTTGCGCATATGGAGTGTCACGACGTTTTACGCAAGCTGTACCATATATAAAAGATATTTGCATGACAAATAAAATGTATATCTTGAATTTTCTGGGAACAACCTACCAGGACTTCTTCATTCGAACGGAATTTAGTATAATCTTAGCTGGTAAACGTTAAGGGATAGACGAAAACGTACTACACAAAAAATGTAGACCTGTTTGAACCCCACTATTTATTTCAAATAAGTTTTTTTGGGGGGCATAAACCATTTCTAAGATACCAGTAGGATAGAAAGAGCGGTTCTGGCGCAGAAAATTGCGTTTATATGGGGAGAGATAGGGAAAACGAGAGAGATGCTTAGGCTAGGAGAGGACTGAAGGATTGGAAATGCGTTTATATGGGAGAGATAGGGAAAACGAGGATAGGTGCTATGGAGACTGGGGATTGAAAGTATTTGAGGCTGGTTCAGGGGACTAATTTAGCTTTCATAGAAGACGGAGGAAAGAGAGTATAAACAAACGCACGCTCGTTATCTGGCATGCCTGCATGCTGCATAACTTAGGAGCTATCTATAGATGATTCTACAAATGTATCTAAGCGGGTCTCAACTTAAGACTATCCTATACTCGGGTATTTTATCGTTTTACGCTGATTTACAGCATTAGTCAATCTTCAAGTCTGAGCATACAAAATAACAAATCTTAGCTTCTCCATTTTAGTTGCAACATTCCAAGTGAAGATTTAGTTTGTGGTACAGCCCGTTGAGTATGCAGGTCCATGGTCCTAAAGGTGATGTGTAGGGTCTTGTCCGACTCGACAATCTTGAGGATTTCAACCTTTTCAGCATGAGAAAGGCGAACCATAGGCATTATCCACTCGATTTGCACAATTTTAACACTAGCATTCTCTTCCCCCTGAGCCGCTAGAACGTTGTTTTTAGAATCTTTGGATCAAATCAACACCAATTAAAACTTGATATTGAGTATGAGTTTCTTGTGGTTGATGGCAAATCCCAGAAGCAACGACAACGACGCTATACCGTTGATTACTCCATTTGCAACATGTACAATATCCAAGTCTTCTCCAAGATGGCACCATCCAGCATTTAGTCAGGCGGGCAGATTCCATGGGATTGAGTCGGCAGCATAATCGGCATGATTTCACAGGTAATTCAGATAGTATCGCAAGTATTTAGGGTAATTCAGGTAGTATCACAGGTATTCGGGCTAATTTCGAGCAGCGATTCGTATCAGAGCTTTTTAAGTAATTTCCGGTGATTCTGGAAGTATCACGGGCATTTAAGCCATTTTAACAGGTAATTCATATAGTATCACAGGTATTTATGGTAATTTGGAGAGTAATTCAATATTTTATAAACATTTCTTATCCAATGTTACAACATTTTTCTATAATTTTTCTAAATCTTATAAACTTCTATATGTTAAACAACGTGTGAGACGGAGAACTAAACTGTGTATAGGGTTACAGTGAGGGCATATAGAAGTACTCTAAACTAACCACACATCGAATATCCTAATGTAGCTTAACCTATCCCTGCCTTACCTGTTCTGGAACATCCTCTCATTATTATATATTCTATCTTATCATAATTTAACCTAAGCAAAACGTAACCAAACGTGACAAAAAGTAACCATACCTATCAGCAAAACGCAACCAAATGTAAACAACCTAAACTAACCAATCATTCATAACTTAGCCAAGAAGTATGCAAGCCTAATCTAGCTTAGGCTATTCTCATTGCCTATTATGTCCTCTCGTCGTCTAAACAAATTAATACCATCCCGACTGACGTCAAGCATTCCATCAATCTTAGTCAACAGTCCTCTCATCATTTATTCCATCCTGTCATAAATTGAAAAATACCAGCTAGACCACTATCTAATTGTCTATTCCAACCTATCATAACCTAGCGTAAGCTAGCCTGAACTGTCATTGCACCAGCTAACCAGTCCTGTCATTGTTCATTCTAACCTAACATAGAAGAACGCTCTTATCTAATTGGAAGCCTACCATTACCTCAACGGATATATACATCATATGAACGTTTCCTTAATTCAGGGAATTGAATTCTTTTGCAGTAATTCAACACCTTCTGCAACCATTTCCCTCGTTTCCATAGTCATTTCACTATGACTTAATTAGTTTGTAACACCTTGTAGCCATTTTACTTTATGGAGGGTCCGTGCACATTACAACCCTTTGCCATGTTTTTGCAGATATTTCTCTAGTTTCACAGTGGTTAGTAATGTTTTCACAGTCTAGTCTGCACTTTTTACAGACATTATGGGTATTCTGAAAGTATATACATTCGCACTCATTTTGTAAGCATTTATAGGCACTTGTCAGAGTTTTACAATCATTTTCATCCCTTTTGCAGTAATCTTTGACACTCTTTTTACATCCTTTACACTCATCGTTTTCGGTATTTGTACACTGTTAAAGACATTTTTACTGCGTTATAGCAATTATCCATGTTTACAGTGGTCTGTGTATTTTTTCACAATAATTGGATAATACCCTTTTATAAACATAAAAAGAACCTACAGCAACAGCATATAAACAATAGCCATTAGCACTGATATCATCATCACCACCATTTCTAGCATCGCCAACACTACCATCACCCCTTAAAATTATCATAAGCATCAAAAGCATCACTTCCATTTACACAATAACTCTACACTGTAACCACCACCATCACTCCCTTTAACACCGCAACTCTCTAATCCAAACATTACCACTATCACCATCACCGCTATCATCCCCCATGGCAACCACAATCACTTGCATTCAGCCATAAATCTGCACTGCAACTACCACCATCACTCCCATTAACACCATAGTCCCTAAGACCACCATCAATACCCGCACCATTCACCGCATCACAACCACAATTACTTGCATTCACACCATAACACTACACTGGACCACCACCATCGCTCTCATTAACACCATATCTCCCTAAGCCCACCATTAACACGTTTACCATTCGCTGCTATATCCATCAGCATAACTAACATCACTTCCATTTGCATTACAACTGTACACTGCAAGCACCACCACCACTTCCATTAACACCATAACTCCCTTATGCAAGCATCACTACCAGCATCATTCGCTGTTATCATCATCACAACCATAATTACTTGAATTCACGCCATAGCTCTATACTGCGATCACAACCATCACTCCATTAACGCAATAACTTCCTAATTCTCAACCATTACTGCCATCACCATTACCATTATCACCATCATCACAACCAATATCACTTCCATTTTCTATTTACATTATAACTCTAAACTGCAAGCACCACCATCACTTCCATTAACACCATAACTCCCTAATCCAAACATTACCACAGCACCATTCGCTGCTATCATCATCAAACCTTACTTGCATTCATACCATAATTCTACACTGCGACTACCACCAAAATAATAAATAAACAATAATAAAAGTAGTAAATAAAAAATAACGAAATATTTTCCCTGTAAAGGATAGTTTGGGGTGGGGTGAATGCATTGAAAAACCTTTGTGTACCAACCTTGGAAGATGCTGAACTTAAATACAAATTTGGTATTCATCAAACTTTTCACTTTTGCTTAACTTGTTCACAGACACACACAAGCGCACGAGCGCGTACCTTTTCCTAACATTTCTTTTGGGGGGGAGGAGCTCGGTTGACCTTCAAACGGGTGTTTCCAGTGAAATCTCGATACATAATTTCTAGATAGAATATATTTCCTCTACCTACTACAGGTAGGTGGTAGAGAAAGTAAAATGGCCATGCTTTGCTCTGGGTGTTTCTAAAGCTTTGATGGTCTCTATAAACCTCATATATCTTCATCTTTAAAAAAATGGCTTAATAACAATGACAACACAGCTGGCTTACCTATGACTGTTGGTTCCAGATCTACGAAGACCACTCTGGGGACATGTTTGCCTGCACCTGTTTCGCTGAAGAAAGTGCTGAAACTGTCATCGCCTCCACCCACTGTCTTATCGGAAGGCATCTGTCCATCAGGCTGAATTCCATGTTCAAGACAATAAAGTTCCCAACAGGCATTTCCGATTTGGCAACCTGCCTGGCCAATGTGAATCGACAAACACTCACGCTAAAACAATATGCGAAAATGAATTCAAATAAGTAAACACAAATAGCTTCTCCGGTTCTAAAAGGCATAAAGAAGAAGAACAAGTAGCACAAGTTGAAAGACGACATATAGATGAAGAGTAAGGAAAATTAATTTGACGAAATACGCTGGACTTTAAACATTGTACTCGTACAGAGCTAATGCAAACTATTGTTTGCGTTTTCCATTCTAATAGCAATGTTAGATTTTTAAAACGATCATTTTCTTTAAAAAACATTTCTGTGGGTAGCAAATTATCTGTCGCTTGTACCCATCTTTCTGAAATAACGGTATTACCAATACCTAGTGGGAAAAAGTGGCTACAGCTTATCCTGAAAATGGCCAGGAAGAGGTAGTTAAACATCAAATCACTAAAGTCGATAGTCCCAAAGATGGCCTGTACACGTATATTAAAAAGTGCACAATATGATATCGTAATAGTAAGTTAAGAAAGCGAGAATTAGAGAAATAAGCAATTGTTAATTATAACTCAGCTATCATCAATTCTGCCGTCTTCCTCATCCTTTGTTTCCAACACCCTTTCATAAGTGAGTACTAGAACCACTCTCTGATGTAAAGGATGCAGTTGTTCCAACAAGGTCGAGAACTTCAGAATGAACTTCATATGAGTATCAATGCTTTTGTTCCTCATACTGATGGGACAATACCACTATTTCTCGACATTCGATACCAATACTGATTTTTGAGCACCGACACTCGATACTCATTATATTAAAAAATGTTAAGGCGATAGCTTGTTCACTGAAATGTTCTTATTAGTAGTTCTTTGTGTATAAACGTATGTAACCAATTTTGTATACTATGCTAATTCTGAAATTGTTCCTGTTTGACATTCTCCAATTGTTAGCAACTTTTTAACTTGATAATGCCACAGGTTGTATAATAATAATAATAATAATAATAATAATAATAATAATAATAATAATAATTTCCCCTTTTAGTTAATTAAATTTAACTGAAAACTTTGCTTTAAGGATAGAAAACAATACCAGCAATTCTTCTTTATTCTGCAATCTTAAAATATAAACTAAATATATTTTGCATAAAACTTAAACAACTAAAGACGTGTATGTTGGACCTTCTACCACTATTCACAACATAACATATGTATTTTTACTTTGTCTACCACATACATAGTAGGTAGAGAAGGTATTGCATTCCACCCAAAAATTCAATACCGAGATTTCACCGGAAATACATGTTTAAAGGTCCTCTGATTTAAAAAAGCATTTTTTAAAAAAGGTCCCCGCTCGTGTGTGGGTGCGTGCCTGTACACAACATAACTCAAAAACGAAAAGTCGGATAAGTACCAAACTTGATATTTAAGTTCGGTTTATTCCAACGATGCAACACGAAGATTTTCAAGAAAATCCCCCGCCTCAGACTACATTTTACATGGGAGAGTTTTCAAAATGTTTTATTTTGTAAAACATGGTTCTAACGTTTCTGATTAAAACACCTACATTAAAGATATTTCCGTGACAAATAAAATGTATATCTTGAATTATCTGAAAATAGCCTGTGAAACCCTCTTCATTCGGAAAGCATTTTGCCTAATCTTGTATAACTGTAAACGTTAAGCGAGAGTCGAAAATGTACTACACCAAAATGTAGATCTCTTTAAAACACGTAATTTATTTCAAACCAGTTTTTCTGTGGTATAAGCCACTTCTGAGATATCGTTATTAAAGGATCGGATTGTTCATTACTTGGGCATTCTCTTTAAGTCCTCTCAGTTATTCAGTTGTTTCTTGTGATTGCGAGCATTTTCCACGTAAAGGGTAATTTGGGGCGGGGGGATTTCTTAAAAGTCTTCATGTTGCATCTTTGGAAGATATTGAACCTAATTACTAAGTTTAGTAATTATCTGATTTTTAGTTTTTGAATTATGCTGTTCATAGACAGACAGACAGACAGACAGACAGACAGACACACACACACACACACACACACACACACACACACACAAAGGAACCATTTTCTAAATATCTGATGTGATGCATTCACATGACTTTCTCTATCCTCTATCTTTATTAGTGGGTATACAAGCTATTCTTACTAAAAATAACTAGTTTACACATTTCCTTATAAATACAAGAGGACAGCAACAGTCAAATGTTTAAGACCTGTACGCTATATGCTGGCCTTAAAATTCCGTATCGTTTCCATGCAATCGCGAGAAACAACTGAAAATCGATGAGACTATTAAAAGAATGGCAAGTATTGAACAATTCGAACCTTTAATAACATATATCTCAGAAACGGCTTATGTCACAAAAAACTTATTTTAAGTAAATTGTGTATTTTAAAGAGATCTACATTTTTTGTGTGGTACGTTTTCGTCTATCGCTTAACGGTTACAAGTCATACTATACAAGATTATACAAAATTCCTACCGAATGAAGAGGACTTTCTAGACTATTCCCAGAAAATTCAAGATATACATTTTATTTGTCGTGTAAATATCTTTCATATACGGTATTTTAATCAAAATCGTTAGAGCCATATTTTAGAAAATCAAAATTTTCGAAAAATGTTCTACGTAAAGGGTAGTTGGGGTGGGGGATTTTCTTGAAAAGCTTCGTGTCGCATCCTTGGAAGATATAAACTCAAATATAAAATATGGTATTTATCCGACTTTCGTTTTTGAGTTATGCTGTTCTTAGACAGACAGACACACACACACACACACACACACACATGCAATGTTTCCAAAAATGTGTTATTTGGATTCGGAGCAACTCAAAACATGTATTTCCGGTGAAATCTCGGTATCGAATTTTTTGGGGAATACAATAACTTCTCTACCTACTATGAACGTGGTGAATAAACTAAAAATATATACTCATAGCAATGATAGCATCTACATACAAACATACCTACATACATACATACATACACACACATGCATGCATCCATATTAACATTGATACATTACATACATAGATTCATACATAAATTCACACCCTAAATGCATACATACATATGCACATACATACACATATACATAAACACACGCGTATATATGTACTATATACACATTCATAAATGTATACTTTATATTCACACTCATAGATATATACATACACACAAATATCTGGAACTTGAGTATATAAAAGAAAGGAAAACAAACAAACATACATACATACATACATGCATACATACATACATACATACATACATACATACATGCTTACTTGCTTACTTACACACACACACGTGCACGCACACACATACACACATACATACATACACATACATACATACATGCATACATACATACATACACTCATACATACATACATACATACATACATACATACATACATACATACATACATACATACACAAGTAATGCAACAAAGCACATATAGATTGCCCACGATACACGAACGGAAAACTGCAGAAATTACATACAAAATCATGCGATTTCGTTATCACTTTCGCATTTCTTAACATAGAAGCCAAATCTTCTAATTTAAGTATTAGTAGTCTGCCTAGTGCTGATCTAACGACAGCCGATGACAAGAAAATATAAGGGTACACTACCGGTCAAACGTTTTCGATCACCTATCATAACTATGGATTTGTGATTAAAACAGGGATTTCGTTTTGAATATTCTAGCACATCCCTTTTCTGATAATAAAACAAGTATAAACATGTAAAGACTAAGCGTCTGTTAGTATTTGACTGGTTGTTCGCTGATGAGTATCCACATAACTACAGTGACGTGCCTTTACCTAAGAATTTCCATTCGAATAGGCCTCATTCCTTCCGCTGTATGTGTAAAAATCAGTTCGCGTTAGTTTACAGTACATTGTGTACATCTAGCAGTGTGTTTGAATACCTGATCAGGTTCATACCATATTACCTCCTAATGGGATGGAAGCAGGAGATTGGAATTGAAAAATATGATGTAATTGTAGCTCTGTATCAGAAAGGCTTTTCTAGTAGGACAATAGCAACAAAAGTTGGCATAGCCCAATATACAGTGGTGTTTACATTGCAGAGGTTCAAGAATACTGGTGCCAATGCAAGTGTTTTTCGATCTGGAAGACCCCGAGTAACAGTATGCATGGAGGAACTGTTCATATGTGTACAGAGTAAACGCCAGAGGACTCGTACTGCCGAAATTCGCGAGGAAGTAAGTAGTATGCGAGCAGTTCCAATCTCTTTGTCAACAGTCCAACGCCATCTGAACAAGTTTACCGGGGTGCATAGCGACCAAAAAACCTTTATTACGCAAACAGAATAAGGTGAAAAGATTGCAATGGGCACAGCAACATAAAAACTGGAGCGTGCAGGGATGGTCCAAGGTGTTATTCACGGACGAATCTCAGTTTGAAGTATTTGGAAGCCGTCGTCGAATTTTTGTTCGACTTCGTTCGTCAGTGTGTGACGCCAACGGTGAAGCATGGTGGGGGTCAGTCGTGCTATGGGGATGTTTTGCGGGTAATAAAGTCGGTGATCTAGTGATAATTAATGGAACATTAAAGAAGGAAGGATACCACAGGATGATCAAAAATGCAGTTCCATCTGGCAAGAGACTTATTGGTCGTGGGTTTGTTCTGCAGCAGGACAATGATTCCAAACATGCTTTTAAATTGTGCAGAGGGTATGTCAATAGAAAAGAGAAATGTGGGGAATTGAAAAATATAATTTGGCCAAGTCAGTCACCTGACTTAAATCCCAATGAGAATCCCAATGAGCTCTTGTGGCATGAACTTGACAGGGAGGTGAGAAAACTGAGGTCATCTAATGTTGAAGATCTATGGAATAATTTACAGATGTGTTGGACTGGAATATCTGCAAAGCACTATAAAATCGTATCTCCAGAATGCCAAGAGCTTGTGCTGCTGTTCTGAGGGCAAAAGAAAGATAAAATTTTTATTTTTATCTATTTAGTTTTTGCGGTGTGTTTGTACATTTGAAATAAAGTATACAGTTGCTTTCATGGGCGACCGAAGACTTTTGACCGGTGGTGTAAATTATCTACACAGGATACAAACTGAAATTTGTATGGATCTGATGTGTAGGGTGCAAATAGAAAAATGTGTAATGACAATCTTAGTGACCAGCGTTCGATCCCATCTGCTTTGTACTTTTAGTAGATTAAGTACAGTTGTAAAAACTTCTACCACTGATTCTTACAGTTGTTTAATCCGTCCTTTCCGTCAAAACCCGAACTTAACCAACAAGGGTGGTTCACGAACAATGCCCAGAATTCATTTTAGAAAGAAGGAGGAAGGAAGGAAAGAAAAATAAAAGACGAGCAAGATGGCTTTGGCAGTAAGGTCTGTGCTCGAATTCGGGAGGATCTGCGGTTCAAATCCCGTACCGGCAATATTCTGTGGTTTATTTGTAGTTTCTTTCGATCACCAGGTACATAAAGGACCGCTTTTTCAGTGCCATTACACAATATTCCACCACCAAAATAAAATATAAACAAAGATGGTGTACGGAAGGCGATTGCGCAACTGAGGCTATGTATCAACAAGAAGGTACAGGAAGGCGTTTATGCAACTAAAGCCAGCTGTCCGATATCTCATTGACCCTTACAACAGCTTGAAGTTCCATGACTCCAAAAACTCACATTACAATTAAAAATCAATAGCGATGTATTAGATGCATCACACGGGCCATTGTACAGCTAAGGCTGTCCGTCAGCATATTACCGAAGAGAAGGCACAAGAAAATAGCAGTGCGGAAGTCCATACACCAACCCATGCGTTAAGCTGAAAAATGTTTAATTACACAAATTCTTTGTTTTAAAAGAGAGCGGAATGTTTTAAATAGCTTTTTTGAAACGCTAAGTCGTCATTCTGTTGTTTCGGGTGGTCATGCAAAGAGTGGAACTTTAAAGCTAGCATATAGCAATCCACATTTTAAAGATTTGACTATCAGTCTCAGCAGCCTCTATCCCCTTCTGTCTACAATGAAACGAGTAATGAAATCGTTTCTGCAAACGATTATTTCGATAATCCATAATAAATAAACTTTATTACAATCCATTATTCAATTGGTTACAGTTAATTTGCTTCTTACTTACTGCTGAACAAATTAATTCATATAGATTCAATTATCAATAAACTTCATAAAGTAGAAAGAAGAATAACTTTTGTAAGAATAGTTTGCAGAACAATGGGTAGGAAAAGTCGTGTGAAAAGCACCTCAGACTTTTTCATTTTATTATGCTTTTCGTCTCTCTCTTAAAACAATCGGCCCGGTAAACAGAAATTAAGTTATAATATAAAATATTAATGATGAATTAACACATTGGGTTTCACAATTTTGGCTGCAACTTCCCTCTCCTTCCACTAACCCGTGTTTTCACTTGCCACCACCACAAGCCAGGTCAACGCTCCTCAACGCTCCCTTGGCTGGCTAAATAGCTTACCCATTTAACAAATCGTGCTACGATCATACATTATTCTGGAAGTCCATGCAGAATACAGTTAGCGATGATGGCGTTATTCATATCAATTGCTTGTAATTGGAATGTGAAAGAACTGAGCAGCAAATGCGTTGAAGAAGAAGTACAAGAAGAACCAGAAGTTCGTGGTTTATTTATGAATAAGCTGTATAGAAATTCATAAATATATTAAATATTATTAAGTACTCTAAGCAAATTCGTACCCTTAAATACTGTTTTATAAACGTGTGTATAACCATTAGTATATAATGTTAAGTCATATCCGTTTTAAACAAACATCATGAGTATATTGCGTTCTAAACGCAATCAGTTATGTAACAAACTGACAGAAACTTTACGTAGGAAGGATTATGAAGGGTTTTTGGCGGTTTTCCTCGGTCATTAGACGAATGCTGGGCTGGATAATTTCATCCGCGAATTTTCCTATCACCCGTTTCATCACATTTAATTTCCTTCTCCTTTATCGCCATACCAGGCATTGGGCTGATTCACCCATCCTGGATAAGGTATAATCCAGAGTTTGCTTGCTCCTCGACAAGCTACTGACCCAAGGCATTGGCTTGTGTGTCCTTGTGGGTGTAAGTCCTCCAAAGAGGATGGTAATCCGATAAAGAAGACGTGATACATTTTTTCCTAAAAGAAATTAGGTAATTATTGCAGCGACTACTTTTATGTGGAATTATGCTCCAAAGTAAAGAAAACCTATATTTGAACTAAGTTTCCATCAAAGTATTACACAAAGCAGTGATACCGAGAATACACGAGATTTCGCAGATATTAAGCACGAAAGAGGCGCCATAATATTATCTAGCTGCAAAGAAAGCATTGCAACGAATGTGATGTCTTATTATGGTTAATTATCCCGTGTGCAACATGCTTAGGTTTATGTAGGAACTGGCAGATTTTCAAAGCGGAAATTTCTTGGTTCAAGAAAATTGCCAAAAGGTTTAATTGTGTAATTCACATCTAACTAAATGTTTGAAATCAATGTGTATGCGTATATGTATACAAATAAAATAAATTATACAAAAAGTAGGAGAGAATTAGCGAAATTTGGATGAAAACCATTCTTCGCTAATAATAATAGAGCTCGACATTTGCCTATTTTATTCCTTTGTTTAGAATTGTAGGATTTGTATGCCTATATAAATATGTTTCATGCTTACTGGAGTAAACTATATGAATTTTATAGTGCCTATAATTGCTTATTTTTCATAGTGTGTGCCTTTTTGTCGCTTGAGGGCTTATTATGGCTTTTGTTTTCTTTAATGAGAACTTTTATCAATTTTTTACCTGTCGTAACTGCATTATTTTGGTTATTGGAGGTTATTTATTAATGCGTGTACTTAAGTATTGCAATTAATATTTCCGCTCTGAACCAATTAGAGTATTGGTTTACGACTAGGAAATCGATCATTTTAGTACTAAGTCATTGCTTTGTTCTTTAATACGATGGCTTTATTATTTTCTAGTTCCCACGTGGGCGAAAGCACAACACTGCCGTAAAACGACTAGACTTGTTTAACAATATTACATAACCACTCAAATAAATTCAAACTAGCGTGGGAGTGTAAAAATATTCAACGGAGAAATTCCTTAAAGACTGATAATAGGATATGCCATTCTAAATACACAGTAACTAAAGAGTGCAAATTAAAATAAATTATGTTTACAGTTTACGCTTAAGAATATAGTGGAAGTGAGTAAATTTAATCATGGGATATGGCTATGATATTTCTATTCTGTTCTGTCATGTCAAAATGTGTTTTTAAGTGGTAAATGAATAAATGAGTATGCCTTCTTCAATGCTTTCATTACTGACAATGCCTGTATTAGTGCTTATTTTGAACTTTATGTAGTGCCTATCTGCCTATTTTAAGTTTTAGCGCCTATTGCGCCGAGCTCTACTAATAATGTTTTCACAGCAGCCTTTTTTTTCTGATATAAAACTGGCAATGTTCGTGCTCTACGGATAATTTTAGCGTAAACATAGTTCTGCTAGCTATGCTACTACTGAATAAAATAAATACCATGCGACTGTTTGTCCTCAATCTAAATAATGACAGATATACACTCCAGCTAACTACATCTCGAAAACTGCATGGCATACATTTATTTCCTTACCATATTGCGTTTCTTCAACTAATGTGCTCAAGGTCAAATATAAAGAACGAAATACTTATAAAACTTACAGTTTCGTTTCAACAAATAATCACAGATCCATGGAAACAACAACAAAAGAGTGATATTCGTGTTCTAATGAACTGTAATATCACAGAGTAATAAATTATATTAGATTTAATTACTACATGCTGCATGTATCAAAGCCATGGCCAACTGGAAAAGATTCATTTAATTTTACTTTCCTCTCCTACACGGACTGCACTTCACGCTTAGCACCTCCGTGTGCATTATACTCACGCTCAAGAAGGCAACGAATGAAGACAGTGTTCGACAGGTACAACGTAAACGACCACCCCCCCCCAACCCCACAAAAAAATCACTATGATTTCTTTTGCAAACGCAACTTAAAGGCTGCAATCAACTTATTTAACAATCGATTACAACCGATTGTTGTTGCATGAAGAAATCCCAATGGGCTCAAGAGCTCCAGGATGGGCCAATTCAGGCGCCACTCACAGTCACAAGACAAGATTTTTATACAAGTAACTTTCATTAATAAAGGAATATCTGAATGGCAGCAGCAGCAACAATAACAATAATAACAATAACAACAATGCAGAGACGGGTGCGCGAATTAAACACATCAATATTATTCGTAACACACTTTCCCAAAAGACACCTTAACGGTCAGATCTCTAGAACTACTTTCTTTTGTTTTTTTAATAGCTAGCATCCATGCAACAAAAAGGATCTATAGAGACTGCAAATGAAATGAATTAAACGAATACTGAAATGACCTTGTAGTTCACAGTCCTTATCCGACATTACTTCTCTAAAACTGAGGGAAATATGAATCAGATAAGAGAAGTTCAGTGTGTGTTTCATGTCTCGCTGTAGCTCGGCTGTATTATCATGGACAGGAAAGCCGGATATCTGCAGTTTCAGTCCCAGCCGTGGCATTGAATTTTCAAAACTGATTCAACTTTCTACCACGTTGCGATTGCGAAAGAAAATTGGGAGACTTTTTGCTTTCTCGTTTGAATTACTTTATTGACGCCGTTTTCTAATCAGTTTTAGTTATAAGCTTCAAAGGCAAAGTAATAATAATAATAATAATAATAATAATAATAATAATAATAATAATAATAATAATGGATAATTAGCATTGTAAACGTGTGTTGCCTCATCCATGTGCCTGTATACCACAAATATTCTCTCTTTAACTCAGAAAAAAGTCTAATGTGATACATTCACATAACTTTCTCTGCCTTCTATCGTTTATTAGTGAGTATACAAACTAGTCTTACTAAAGTTTATTTTTATATCTACCTACTTCCTTTTAATCCTAATAAACCGTTGCAGAAATAGCTACATTACACATTTCGTTATAGATTGAAAGGGAACAGCGATAGTCAAATGTTTAAGAACTGGACGCTATATGCTGACCTTTAAATTTCATACTGTTTCCATGCAATCGCGAGAAACAACTGGATGTTAACAGGACTTTAAAAAAATGACTAAGTATTGAAAACTTCGAAACAATAATAACGGATATCTCGAAAATGGCTGTGCCACCAAAAAAAGAGAGTTTTTGAAATAAATTGTGTGTTTTAAGGAGATCTACATTTTTTTGTGTAGTAAGTTTACCTCTATCGTTAAACGTTTACCAGTTATACAAGATTACACAAAATTCTTTCCGAATGAAAAGCACTTTATTCCCAGAAAATGCAAGATACACATTTTATATTTCATGTAAATGTCTTTAATAAATGGTATTTTAATCGAAATCGTTAAACTGCCGGCCCTCGTAGCCGTGGTCGCTACAGTATGTAGCTTCAGTGCTCCGCCAAGTTGAGGGTCGCGGGTTCGAGTCCCCGTCATGGGCATGGGTGTTTGTGTGTAATTGCTGTAATAAGCGGTAATGCAAAAACAGTAAAAACACAGTAATGATAAACTGGGTAACCAAGGGAACTTTAAAAAAAATGTCATTTTTTAGAAAATAACAAATTTCGAGAAATATTCCATGTAAATGGTAGTTTGGGTACACGGACTTTTTGAAAATCTTATGTCGCATCTTTGGAAGGTAATGAACTTAAATTCCAAGTTTGGTGTTTATCCGACTTTTCGTTTTTGAGCTATGCTGTTCACAGACAGACATAGGGAACTTTTTATAACAATGTTTTTTCTTTTATTCAGGGGGCTAAAAACAAGTATTTCCAGTGAAATCTCGATATCGAATTTTTGGGTGGAATGCAATACCCTCCTACCTACTTAGTATGTGGTAGAGAAGGTAACAATAACTACTAGCCATTTATGGCAAATATTTATCATGACTAACAGAAAGTAAATAGAGAAATCTGATAAGTTACATTCACATAAATTTCTCTATCCGCTATCGTTTATCAGTGCATATACAAATTATTTTAACGATAATCGCACTCAATATGCCATTAGCCAGAGACATTCAGTTGGCCAGTCAAAGCCGTACTACACTGATAGTAATTCACCTTCGATTACTACACCGATAGTATTTCATGGTGGTGTACTTGCTTTTAATTTGTATGAATTTAGTGAGTGAGACCACATAGGCTGTGACTATAATAGCAACTGGAAATGTCGTGCTTTGGAAGTCAAAATATTGGCAATATAGAAGCAGCTGTAGATAATTTAACGCCAGAAAACACAACGAAGAACAAAAGTATGACGTGGAACCAATTTTCAGAATTCTGTACGGAGAGAAATTATAAAATTGACGGCTCAGTTAGCGACAAAGGGATTGCTTCCTTCTACAGGACTGACAAACATGGTTGGCGCTAAACTAGGTAAGTTCATAATAAGCTTTTTGTGTAATTATCTAGTGGAGTAGCACTCGTGCTACTAGCTTTACATGACAATTTAATTTCGGTTTCAAACTCATGCATCTTTTCATAAGATAATTATTTCTAGACCGAAGGTGTATATATATATAGACCGAAGGTGTATATATATATATATATATATATATATATATATACTATTTTAGTCAAAGACGTTAGAGCAGGTTTTTAGAAATTTAAAAATTTCGAAAAATGTTCCGTGTAAAGAGTAATTTTGTGCGGGGAGATTTTCATGCAAATCTTCGTGTCGTATCTTTAGAAGGTACTGAACCTAAATACAAAGTTGGTATTTATCCGACTTTTGTTTTTGAGTGATACTGTTCACATGCGTACAGACACACACACACACACACACACACACACACACACACACACGGACCTTTTTCTAAAAATCTGATGTGATACATTCACATGACTTTTTTACCTATATCGTTTATTAGTGGGTATACAAACTATTCTTATTATAGATTATTTAAATACCATGTTTTATTTGGACCCAGGAGCCTCAAAACATGTATTTCCGGTGAAATCTCGGTATCGAATTTTTGGGTGGAGTGCAATACCTTCTGTATCTACTATGTACATGGTAGAGAAAATAAAAATGTGATGTGATACATTCATATGACTTTCTCTATCCCTTTGTTTATTAGTGGGTATACAAACTATTCTTACTAAATATTATTAAAGGTTATGTGGTAGAGAAAGTAATAAAAAACAATTTTATATATAATAAATATAATATTCTGATATATATATATATATATATATATATATATCAGAATATTTTCTTTTTTTTTAGCTGCGGACTATAGTATAGTATTTAGTATTAGAAATCTTTGTGTGTTTCAAAATGAATCCAGTAATATATATATATATATATATATTCGTTTTTATATTATAAATAATCTTATGCTGTCATAAATTTTTAGGCAACATTTTCCATTCTCTTTGTTTGTACAGGATAGTGAATACATTTTACTTCAAGCTGATTAACCGATGATGAGTGGTGTTTAGTTTCAAAAATCTAAAATTTTATTCTTCAGTCGCTCGCTAACAATACTACAACGTAAAGTACATTTCATTCGATTGACAGTGTATTACAGCTTGGTTGTTAACACTAAATAAAGGTTTTAAAATTCTCCCTTTATCGTTATAAAAAGCGCCTGACAATTTATGCCATCACATAATTTATTTTACTTTTGTGTTTTCTTTATTACTTCTTAGAACTGCTGTGTTTGTGTATGTATTTATTACCTTTTTGTTGTAACATACACAAAATGTTCAACTAGTTCAGGTAAAGAATTACCTGGCCTCTTTGTTGTCTGACAAGCTTAGCTTGGAAATGCTTTTATTTCCCCCAGCGGCAGGGTGCGTTGTTGTCCATGAAAGAAAATGGTTCCTTCTTTAAGAAACAGTTGCAATACAGATCCTTTCCAAAATCCTTCCAATGAAATACAGCCTGCCTATTCCTTTATGTTGATGACTGATCATTCCTGCGCGTCAGCCCGACCCTATGTGAATCGAGCCCGAGCCCCGAGAATAGATTCTAGACTCCCCAGCCTGGGCCCATTTGTCCAATATGCAAATTATTTCAACGGAAACTACGATAAATCTATTCCAGCATTTCCGCGTACTTGTAATGTATTTTCACATTATTATGTATAATTCAAGGGTCGTAAAATGTGTTAAATTAATGTTAATTACCTTTTTATAAGGCCGAACCTGGTCCACGAATGTTTTTTTTCTAATTAACAATACTATTCAGTAAACTTTACGCGGAGATTGAATTTTGCGCGCAGCTATCTATTTGGAATCACTTCTGATAATCAATCAATCAGTCCATTCTGGTGTCTGCCCAAGCACGGATCCTGCACTCTGCAAACTCATTCTTCCCTCTCTTCCAAGTTGTTCGTTTCTACATGTGAACCATTTGCCTCTAATCTTTCAGCACTAAGATAGCTGATGTCCTTTTTTCCACATTCACTTAGGTAAATTAGTAATATTTCTAAAGGTTTTGGAATACCCGAGAGGTTAAGGACAAAGTAACCGGTCGAAGGTTCAAGGTTCACTACTTGTCACAATGTTACCTTTTTATTACCTCACTAGCAGAACCCACAGGTCTGCTCGCGTTATTGCTTTGTATGTGGAGGTTTTATTACATACTTTGTAAGCAGTACTGCCAACCCTATCATTTTTTCGCTAGATCAACCAAAATCGCATATTAGCTATGTTTTAATTTTTGTTACAGAACCAACGTCAGATATAATCGCTTGTATTGTTTATAATATTATATGCTCGATAAAGCACTGTCGTCAGCAATGAACATATGAAGTGAAGTGAATGGGAAAGTGACACAAGTTTCTTTAATTTGCTAAATGAGTTGCAGCATGTTTACATGGAAATCTCTTGATTCCTCGGTATGTCTTTTCCTTGTCAACGACGCAACACTAGCGATTTATTTTTAAACATCACCGATCTTCCTTATATTACGCTGTACACCATATTCATTCATATTCATCATTAGTATTCAGTTCTATCTGAAGAAGTACAAATCGCTACTAGGCCTTCTGATGCTCGGGAAAAAACACTATAACAATATATTTGAGGCATTATATACAGAAGCTCCGTAATGTTTAAAAATAAATTTATTATTATTACTATTATATAACTTTCCTTTAAATAATATTCAAATCGAAGTTTTAAGAAATACGATTTTTCTTCCAATCTACCGATATTTTTGTTCCTTGCTTCTCGAAGTTTGTTCCTTACGGATTGTTAGCATTGTTTGTAAGGCTCCTTCTCCCACTCACTCTTTTTTTCGCTCTTGCCCCCTCTCCTTCCACGCGTCTTTCTCTCCCTCTCCCACTTTCTCCTCTTTCCCTCTCTCACTCTCGCTTTCTCCCCTTTCTCTATTTCCATTATTTTTATCTTTCATTCTCTCACTCCTTCCCCCTCTGTCGTCAACCTTCCGTCTCTCTCCTCTCTCTGTGCAATGTACACATTATGTCACGTTTTGAAAACCAGTGATTGAACTGATTTTTCTGTGGTGATAACAAAGATTAAAACGTAAGTAAGACATAAAAACTTGTGGCACTTCCTTATGCTTGCGATCGAAACTATATTATTTCTCGTTATAAGTGGTTTACGCAAAGAAAAATTTGTATAACTTCATAAGTAATATCCTACCAAAATGTTGCGCATAACAAAACCTGTCAAAACATTATGCTTATAAACATGTCTTACCTAACATTCTTCAAAAAACTGAATAATAAGTGAAGCACTTTGTATTTTCCGCTCCATTAGAATCCCCAACACTGGGTCAGCAATTAAAATGTCATATAATCCAATGGAATTAACTATTCTTTCACACAAGCCGTGTGTTGGACAGGTTTGGAAAGGTAGAATCAGATGACTGAAAAATTCAATGCCATAGCCGGGATTTGAACCACGGATCTCCCGGTTCTCCGTCCGGTTGCTCTAACCACTGAGCTACCATGTCAATGCCGGCACATCATTAAATTCTCCAGCTGACTCGCATTTTTCCCGGTAAGGAGATCTCAAATTTTATTGAGATGTCATACCCCAATGGCGACTTACATTCTTTGTAAATACTTAAGTCCTGGGCTTTTAGTTTCAACCACTATTAGGTCAATTAATGGAATTAATTGTTCTTTCACACAAGCCGTGTGTTGGACAGGGTTGGAAAGGTAGAATCAGATGACTGAAAAATCTAATCTAATTTTTTTGTGGAACCTAAGATATGTTAAACACTAAGTCTCACAATAATTGGTATGGCCATTCAGTAACGCACACACACCCGCGCACACATATTTTAAATGCGATTTTTGGCTTCAAGGTAGCCCATCATACATGTTAATATGAATTATTCTCTAAACTGAAAACTACCAGAACATTTTCAGTTACAGTTTGTTATTAAGATCAACATTTGTCTTAGGAGTTAGGAGTTGGGGGCAGACAGACGGAGGGGCCTCCAGTAACTGGAGCGCAGCACCACTTAGGCCACTGTGCATAGTAGGCAGTGCTTTCTTCCAACATGACTCCTGGGAGGAAGGGGAGACCTGAAGCTCAACTAGACACGGACGACGGTGTGTGCTATCAAGGATGGGATCCCTAACGATTCCAACATGGTGCCAACCCTGACGTCGGCTAGCTCTGCCGAAACTCCGATCCGCGCAACCCGGGGGTCCCATGGCAATCGAGACACCTACCAGGAAGTAGGGCCCTGCTGCCCTACCAAACACCAGGAGAAATCTTTCCAGAGCGCAAATTCCCCGTTCTGCCGCCACACACCAACCGCCGTCGCTAGGTCCTACAACCCTGAAAAGGATGAGAGAAATGAAGGGGACAGGAAATTTGTGGTAGAGGGGAACCACCCAGCATTCGCCTACCGAAGGGGCAAACAACGAAAAAAAAAAAAACATCGTTAGAGTGACCGATCCGACGGAATCGAAACCGGGACCTCCTGAATGTGAGCCTCACACGTTACTGCGGTAATATTTGTCTTACTGAACAAGTTACTGTACCGTGTAGTAGTTAAGCATATTAGTTTTATGCTGAATGAAACATCGTATGTTTGGTGTCCACGTGTTGCAGTTCTTAAAAAAATGTATCTGCCACTGAGTGGAACTGGTCTCAAACTACCAATGAAGATACAAGGACTAATTCCCCCTACAGAACGATTTTTCCGTCGTGACAGGCTTATCTGTATGTGCAGTAGTTGGACAAGTCCATTTATCTTCTGGAAGGGGTGTTGGTTCAGTTGTAACTGAGCAGCAGGCGCGTACACAACGTAAGATTAGATGACCACCACGGTTCCGAGACGAGTGTTTGTTCCACGCAAGGAGAATACTGCTAGCCGTTCTCCCCCCCCCCCCAACCCTAGACTACCTTTTCCTTTGCGTTTCTGTCTTTTCACGACGAAAAAGTCTATCCGTACGTCCAACCATGTTTGTTGCTTTTGCTGTTGGTTTGCAGGGCGCTCGAAAGTCATCCCATAACATTTTCTTCAATGTTTAAATTCAGGGAAAATAAAGCATTTTCTAATAACTAGAACTCTCATTTTCTGAAGAAGAAGAAGAAGAAGAAGAAAAGAAAAAAATCCCTGTCAAAGCGTTTATGCTGCATTGTCCTCTTAGGCCATAATAACATTCAGTTATTTCCCTGACTTGTCTGTTTTAGAATTGATTTTGTAGCCTTCTGAGCTTTGTTAGATGGTAAAGTGATCACATCCTATTTAGCAATGCGAATTAGAGAAAGTCATCCAATCTATCCAGTTTGAACTTCTGTATCTAACACAGCATTATGAAAACACAGTCGTATTCTAGCGCATTTCATTGAATTTTCCTTTCACTTTCCCGTGGTATGAAGTTCGAAGCTAGAAGTATTTATTATTGCTGTAATCTATGGTTATTATTACTGTTGTGGCTGTATAATATGTCCTTCCTTTCCTATTTAATGACAGTATACTTTGGCATTTTGCAAATAATTGACATTTGGAATATTTTCTACTGGAAAAGCTTTATTATGCCCCCCCCCAACATTTCTTCCTAAGTCAAAGCTGTAATAGGCTGGTCCCGTCGATCAGTAGAATGTCTGTGCGAGGGTTCCCGGGTTTGACTCACGGCTGGCTAGAGAAATGTTTCTTATGTAAGAATTCTCGGTACGTCTAGAGTCTGGTTGGTGTGCTTTTTATCGACTATTTAATAACCAATTCGTCCTTTAACAGTATTTCAGGATTACCGCTGGGAAATTACCCTTAAGTACTTGTGCCAAGTTACATAATATCACTTGGTATCTTTTCCTACCCATAAGCAATATTTGCCCTTCCCCATTCCTCGCAAGACATAAACAAGCAATTTTCTCCCGTCCAGTTTCTAACCAATTCTTCACCAAATCCTCCATGTGGATGTTGAACGGAATGAGTGAAAAGTTACATGATTATCTTTATGCCATTTCCTCTGTCAGTCTCTGATTAGCTGTCGTATATAGAGATCGTATAGGATGTAGCAGTTCCTTCGTGATAGGCCCCACGTCAAGTGGACTATGTGCCGAGAACCCCACTAAGTTGATGATGATGGTCCCGTAGAGAGATGATGGATGCTGTGTTAAGTACCTGTAGGTAGTCTTGATGCCCGTGCTCTGGTGATGTATCATGAAGTTCTCGTAGGCTGGAACCTGATGATCGTGTATCTGTATTCTTATGTATATGTTAGTATGTTGTATTTTACAACTAAGCCACGGCTGCTGTATTTTTGAGTCGGAGAGCAATTGTGTCTTGTCAGGGTTAGGTATGGAGAATGTTAAAATATTTTGATAACACGTATTCTGTTAACTATTTCACTTGTGTTTTAGATAAACCACATGTAGATATTCACAAATCATTGTTACCTTTGTCATTTTAAAGTATGTATAACTGGCAGACTTTAAATACGTAGTTTTAGCGTCTATTTAGAGACGAGCTTATATAAGGCCTTTCTGCTCGAAGTCTAGCAAGCTTCTGTTAGCGTTCCCTTCAACCGTTGTGTTGGCGTACGTATTTGAATTGTAGGTATGTATCAATGTACCTGATAGGTGCTACTATCCAATAACAGTTTATGTGACATATATATCTGTGTGTGTGTTTACAGACTTCCATTGTCTTAACTATGAATACAAGGTTCGTTACATGCTTACTAGATGCTACTGCATTTCTCGTAATTTTTTATTACTGGTTGTATAGCTAACAATGGCCTTTCCCTCTCATATTATATTTTATATGTTATAACGTTATATACTTGTTCTCTTCCATGTGTACCTTATCAATATATGTTTTTAACATCCTCTTAATTATTTTACGTACAATATTAGCAAAAACAAAAAATACATAACACGTAAAACTTAGAACAAAATATTAAAGAATGAAACTATTTATGTGTTGACGCTGAGAAGCTGTGAATTAGATATCTTATTACATTAATGAGTTATCGTATTAGTTTGTCCGTGGCTATTAGATGCTGTATGTTGCTTCAAGGAGCTTCTCTCTTTCCGGTCCATATCAATTTCATTTAGAGACTCCATAAGTTCATCCGAACTTCTTTTGTTGAGGATATTTTCAAGATCCACGAATACCACCCAACGTCTTTATATTTCTCCAAACAATGTTTGCCGATTGTCCATAGCTACCAAATTGCATCTCACGCATTTTCCTTTCCTGAAGACGAAGTATTATTTTTCTAATTTCCTTTAGATCTTAGAAACAGGCATCAATTCATTAATAGAATACTCGATGCCGAATGGTGTATTAGGATAATCGTCCTGAAATAATTGCTTTTCTTAGAGTTGTTTCTCCTCAGAATTGGCAGGATCACTGTCTCCATGAGGTCCTGAGACCAGTTGCCACCCTCATATATACCACTGCACAATGAAAGAATTTTCTTCTTTCTTTCATCTATAGGTTTAACTACCTCATTGGAAAACCCTTCAGCTTTTGTTAGATGAACGTTATAACGTTTTCCCCCAGAGCATTAATTTCTTTACAATTTTGTTTCATCTAGTCTTCTATCACATTATCCGTGTCTCTTTTTGGCTAATTTTATCCTCTATTGTGCGTGCGTTCCCACTTTTTTTCATTTGCTCTTTTCTTTCTGCTTCTCCAGGATTCAAAGGTCATTCAGATTTTCTTAATATTTATACTTTCTATATATTCTACTGCTTCTTCTGCCGTTGGCTGCACACACGTTTTAACTAATTCCAATATTCATTAACATTTTTAAGTGTAGTTTCCAATTTTTCAGCCTTCTCTTGAAAATAATTTAACTCGAAGAGTTTTTGCCTAATTAGGCACTAAAGATAACGGTGGGAACATTATGGCTACTGAATTGTCCTTTTCAGTCCTTGAAGTATACATTTTCTAATGTACCAACGTTGATTGACAAGTGACATGTTCTGAAAAATAAAATAAATAGGGGAACTTAAATTATTTAAGTATCTGAAGCTAACGAGCTGTAAGATTTGTCACATACAGATGTAAATTGTTATTAAACCACAACGAATGTAAGCAGGACACGCCGCAGAGCATGTAAGTACATTTCTCGGTTTGGATGGGAGTTTTTCTTTACTAGGAATTTTTCATACCACCCTAGAAGTACAGAATTCAATTCGCGGATCTTCGACTCTCCCTGCAGTACCTCTACCACTGAGTTACCGTGACGAGACCCCCCACATGGTTTCTAAACTTTTATTGCCAGCGGCAGAGCTTTGGCACGGAAGACCGAACATAATTCTATTGAGTTCCGGGCATAATAAATTGCGATCAATTTTTAACCACAGTCTACATTCGCCGAGTGTAAAATCGTAGCCGATGTATGCGAATTAATCCTGGTTAGAAGGTATATTAAAAGATCTTGCAAAATTACAGGTAGTTTTTAAGCTATTATGTAACTGAGATCACAACTTGGAAATTTGCGAGGAAATATGAATTAGATGGAGTTAAGTGCGCTTTCAAGGGAAAGGGGCAGGACTCGACAGGTTAGATCAAAGATAGATCCCTGGCAGATAAAGCCAAAGATCCGTGTTTTGACTCCCGGGAATGACACTGAGCTTATAAAGTCTCAGTCAACTTTCTATGGATATCTATCCATAGACTGCTGAGTGATCGGTGTCTAGAGAAGGATGACTGGCTTGATCGGGAAGAATGGTGAATGGGAATACATAGTAACTGCTGAAAAGTGGAGAGGTTCTCAAAGGTATAAAAAGTAAGTTAACTTTCTAGCCTTACTGAATGACTTGCATAAATGGTAAACCGTAAGAGATAAACCAAATTTTACTAAACAAAAAGTGTAGATCTCGTTGAAACACACAATTTATGTCACATACGTTGTTTTTGTCGAGTGACCTATTTGCGATATATTTCTTGTTCTTTGTTTGATTTTTCCAATATTTATACTTCGTCCCAATGGGATTTCGTTATTAGTTTTTTTTAAATATATGTTCTGGACATGCAAAGAGAATGGAATACTCCACATAGCTACCAGCGCTTTGACTATCGCTTAAAGCCTACCATATTCCCCTTGCAGCTACAAGAAAATTAGCTATAAGATAGTTTCCGCATATGTTTATATCGATTAAGATGAAGTAGATGGAGAATAAGCGTTTGTAAAAATAGTTTGTACAAGAGTAGAGGAAGTCATGTGAGTGCAACACATCAGACTTTTTTTTCCATCTACTACATTTTAATCCAAATAAAACTCTGCAGAAGTAGCTACATCGCACATTTCGTTATAGATACAAAGATAATAGCGATAGTCAAATGTTTAAGAACTGGATGCTACATACTGGTCTTAAAATTCCATACTGTTTCAATGCAATCGTGAGAAACAACTGAAAATCCATGGGACTTAAAAAGAGTAAGTGTTGAACAATACGTAACTTTAATAGCAGATATCGCAGAAACGCCTTATATCACAAAAAAAAAAACTTATTTGAAATAAATTGTGTGTTTTAAAGATATACAATTTTTGTGTGGTTCGTCTTCGTCTACCGCTTAACGTGTACCAGTTATGCAAGATTATACAAAATTCCTTCATAATGAAGTGGACCTCAAAGGCAATTCCCAAAAAATTCAAGATATACATTTTATTTGTAATGTAAATATCTTAAATATATGGTCCTTTAATCAAAACCAG